>CM032482.1:11320093-13720093 GCA_019059595.1 Marasmia exigua | reverse complement strand
CATCGGCGATTTTACTCAGAAATATTCAGAATCACGTTCTGTCGACACTTTACGTTCAATCTCGGTGTCGGAATCGCTTTAGCGACTTGTCCGCTGTAGAATCGACAACACTAAACTGGCAGAAAGAGACTCGTTCGCTTTTAACTGTTTATTTTATTTATTTTTAGGCAGACTAACATCTAAATTTGTACAATAAGCTTTAGATACAATAAGAATAAAACAATGCCAATAATAAGGTTCCTCTATGGTGTGTGGTGGTGAATGTATGGTCGCTGCATTCAGCTTCTAGAAATCGGCTCATTCGCAGTTCGCTGCTCGAAGTAGCAATGTCTGCTCTAGCTCTTGGGCTTTATTATTTGATCCGTAGTTGAACTGAACTAGTGGTTTACAAAAGTAAGCATTAGTATCATTAGTACTACTAAAAAAATACAAGTAAATTCACTTGACTTTCTGTATTCTAATTAAAACATAAGTTCAACTGGTAGTAACGATTATTATTATTATTGCAATGATACACCATTGAAATCACAGAATGTTAAAATAGTCCCCATAGTGTTATCCACAACTGGAGTTATCCCACACCAACTTCTTTACTCAATCTATACACTTAACCTACCACAGTATACATACATCCTGTTACAGAAAGCTGCTATTTTAAATACGTGTAGGATTGTAAGGAATTTCCTCCAAATAGATGATGATACCCCATCAGATTCACGAGGTGTTAACCAGGTACACATATTCTCTCATTCACAGCCTTACGTCCCACAAACACGCCCAATCACACAACCACACAGATCATCACAATCAAGACTCATTACCCCCACCACATCACAATCAGATTCGTAGTGTAGGAATTGTACTTGGCCTAGGCCCGTACATTTCTGAAAAGCCAGCAAATAGCTGTGATACTCAGCGTACAAAGAATCGTTTATATCAGACTAAGTCCATTATTACAAGCAAATGACATGACAAGAAAATATATAAATTTAATACAGCAGATCTCACGGGCTGGACGCAACTACACTTAATATGCATGCAATTGCATCCAGTGCGTATACATAGGTGAATCCCAGCGGTCTGCAAACACCTTTATTTAGGATGCCGTTCGAGCTGGCTCTCAGCCTCTTTAGTGTAGACGCGTAATGCTTACGCACGATGGCATGGAATCCATCCACGTGCCTCTCCGAGAGCATTGATAAGGCGCTACAATGACGTGGCAGCTTGAACAGTACCTTGAATGCGTTATTATATTGGACGCGCAGAGCGCCATACGCCCACTGATTATTATGATCAAATATCGCCAAAATGTGTTTTTCGAGCAATAGTCAGCTCAACCAAATATTACAAGGCGTGGCCGTCCACTTTGACTATTGGTTAGATAGTTAACTATTTACCAAAAGGTAAGTAAGGTAAGCCGTGTGGTCCCCGGCAGAGTAGAATAGGCCACCCTCAAAGCCGTGTGGTCCCCGGCATAGTAGAATAGGCCACCCTCACTCTTACCGAGGTGTCGTAAAGGCGACTAAGGTAAAGCTGCTGCATGATCATCAGCACCCAGAGAAGGAAAACTCTGCATTTATATCGAAACCCTCGCCAACCCGTCTGCCAAGCGTGGTGAGTATGGCAATTACCCCTCATGTGATTGGGGGAGGCCCGTGCCCCAGCAGTGGGGACTTAAATGGGCTGACGATGACGATGACGATGACCCGTTCTGTGCTTTACTTAATAAATAAAATTAGTTAATGCAATCTGATTGGAAAGTTAAAAAATCATAAAAAAACTACGGTACCGAAAAATATTCTGGTTAGACAAAAAAAAACTTAAAAGACCACAGATTCAGAAACTCAAAAAAAGTAAATAATGTTTCCAATTCCTCCAGGTCCCTTTTTGGTCAACCACTCACATTAAAAACAACTGAATTGGTTTTAAACAGATATTTTAATAATAAATAATAATTCTCACAACATCTCATACGTTGACCTGATTCCGTACTGAGTAGCTTACGCACTTGTGTTACAGATATCAGACAACAGAGGAACACAGATATATACTTAAATACATATATTACACCCAGACACTGAACAAACACAAGTGTTCATCGCACGAATGTTTGTCCAGGGTGGGGATCGAACCCTCGACCTTTGGCGTTAGAGGCAGGGTCACTACCAATTGCGCCATCCGGTCAGTCAACAAAATTTTAAAAGTCGTTCACCTCAAAAAAAGTCAATTACTGACGTGACTGCCTCGGTGGCGTAGTGGTTAGTGGGTCGCACATCAAAGCGACGACTGCGCAAGAAGTCCCGAGGGTTCGAACCCCGGGTCGGGCCAAAGATTTGTACCTTAGTTTTCGGTAAGAAATTCTTAGTGGCAGCCCGGAGTCTGACAGTTGGCGGTCTTGTATCCCCGTGCCTCGGAAAGCACGTTAAGCTGTTGGCCCTGCGCCCGATCCTTCTCCGGTCGTGTCACAGTAGTGTCCCATCGGAATATGAGGGTAAGGGAATAGAGAGTGCACTTGTGTTGAGCACTATAATGTATCATGCGTGCATGGCTGATCGTTGAGATTGGCCGTCGTAGTCGTAATCGGTTTGAGGGTTTTATTATAGTGACGTGATGCTAACGATTTGAATGATAAGTTGTTAGTAGAATAGGATCCCAGTACATAAGTCTAGACCATAACAAATTTAAACCTGCCTATATAAACATGGCAGTCACGTATTGATTGACCATAAACGTACATTGTTGTCGGTGGGATTTATAAGGCTATAACCAGCTACTGCGCCATAACTCTGTCGTTGTCGTTGGCTATAATTAACTTATAACGTAGCTTTTATTACATAACGATAGGTTGGTGCTTATTTTGTAACCAATTGAAGTCCTTTTTACCAGACTACGGCGAAGCGAAAGGGAGGGTTATGATTTTGACCTGTATGTATACTTATTAATAATAATACTTATTAATAATCATAAATCTCTTGGCCGTGTGGTCCCCGGCAGAGTAGAATAGGCCACCTCACTCTTACCGAGGTGTCGTAAAAGGCGACTAAGGTAAAGCTGCTGGCACGATCATCAGCACCCAGAGAAGGAAAACTCTGCATTTACATCAAAACCCTCGCCAACCCGTCTGCCAAGCGTGGTGAGTATGGCAATTACCCCTCATGTGATTGAGGGAGGCCCGTGCGCCAGCAGTGGGGACTTAAATGGGCTGATGATGATGATGATGATAAAAACATACTTCATAACGCCATTAACACTCCCTCAGTTCCGGTGGAGCGGTTTGCTGCGGGAGTATTTCCCGACGGCTACGACCTTCAAGAGAAGAGCGTACTCCTTTTTAAAAAAGGACGGCAACACCATCGGTGTCGCCTGATTTTCGTGGTGCGTTTATAAGGCGCGAAGATTGCTTTTCCATCAGGTGATCGGCTTGCTCGTTTGTGCATCTTAGTATAAAAAAAATGAAAGGTTAGAATAAAATTCGACGAAACAATGAAATGTCAAACTGTTGATTTCATAGTAATAAAATCAAATACCTAAGATCTCAAATATTGACCTGATTTTGTACTAATTGCTTTTAAGTATTTGTGTATATTTATGTTTTCTCTGTTGTCACAGAGAGAAACAGAGAAAACCTAAATATCTAAATTCTTAGGTACACCCAGAATAAGGACGTCAAACACATTGTTTCTCACAAATGAATGAACACGGACGGAAGTCGTAAAGTTGTTCTAACATTATTGGATCTTGTTGCTTGTAATTTGAAAATATACTCTTAGTAATCATAAGGGCTTAATCTATATGTCATATTTAAATTTAGACACTAGTATTAGTGGGGGGGGGAGGCCATATTGTCTCAGGCCCGATGGCGCATTTGGCAAACATTCATGCGATATTTACCACTTGTACTTGTCTGGATGTTATAAAATCAATTGTATATTATCCATTACACAAGTGCATAGGCTTTATTATACTTTAGTTAGGGCCACAGTAGACTTGATACGTTTCGCATCGGCAATTTACTCAGAAATATTCAGAATCACGTTCTGGCGACACTTTACGTTCAATCTCGGTGTCGGAATCGCTTAGCGACTTGTCCGCTGTAGAATCGACAACGCTAAACTGGCAGAAAGAGACTCGTTCGCTTTTAACTGTTTATTTTATTTATTTTTAGGCAGACTAACATCTAAATTTGTAAAATAAGCTTAGATACAATAAGAATAAAACAATGCCAAATATAAGGTTCTCTAGGTGTGTGGTGGTGAATGTAGGTCATGGTTTCAGCTTCTAGAAATCGGCTCATTCGCAGTTCGCTGCTCGAAGTAGCAATGTCCTGCTCTAGTTCTTGGGCTTTATTATTTCGATCCGTAGTTGAACTGAACTAGTGTTTACAAAAGTAAGCATTAGTATCATTAGTACTACTAAAAAAATACAAGTAAATTCACTTGGACTTTCTGTATTCTAATTAAAACATAAGTTGCAACTGGTAGTAACGATTATTATAATTATTATTATTGCAATGATACACCATTGAAATCACAGAATGTTAAAATAGTCCCCATAGTGTTATCCACAACTGGAGTTATTCCACACAAACTTCATCACTCAATCAATACACTTAACCTACCACAGTATACATACATCCTGTTACAGAAAGCTGCTATTTTAAATACGTGTAGGATTGTAAGGAATTTCCTCCAAATAGATGATGATACCCCGTCAAATTCACGAGGTGTTATCCAAGCACACATATTCTCTCATTCACAGCCTTACGTCCCACAAACACGCCCAATCACACAACCACACAGATCATCACAATCAAGACTCATTACCCCCACCACATCACAATCAGATTCGTAGTGTAGGAATTGTACTTGGCCTAGGCCCCTACATTTCTGAAAAGCCAGCAAATAGCTGTGATACTCAGCGTATAAAGAATCGTTTATTTCAGACAAAGTCCATTATTACAAGCAAATGTCATGACAAAAAATATATATAAATTTAATACAGCAGATCTCACGGGCTGGACGCAACTGCACTTAATGTGCATGCAATTGCATCCAGTGCGTATACATAGGCGAATCCCAGCGGTCTGCAAACACTTTTAGAATGCCGTTCGAGCTGGCTCTCAGCCTCTTTAGTGTAGACGCGTAATGCTTACGCACGATGGCATGGAATCTATTCACGTGCCTGTCCGGGAGCATTGATGAGGCGTTACAATGACGTGGCAGCTTGAACAGCACCCTAAATGCGTTATTATATTGGACGCGCAGAGCGCCATACGCCCGCTGATTATTATGGTCAAATATCGCCAAAATGTGTTTTTGGAACAATAGTCAGCTTAACCAAATATTACAAGGCGTGGCCGTCCACTTTGACTATTGGTTAGATAGTTAACTATTTACCAAAAGGTAAACTAAGCAACCACCTACCGCAGTGTCTCAAGACGAAAGTCTTCAATGCGTGTGTGTTGCCAGTGATGACATACGGAACCGAAAAGTGGCCGCTTACAATGTGCCGATTAAGGAGGCTCAAAGTCACCCAGAGAGCAATGGAGAGGGCTATGCTCGGAGTTTCCCTGCGTGATCGTATCAGAAATGATGAGATCCGCAGGAGAACTAAGGGTACAGACATAGCCCAAAGGATTGCATGCCTCAAGTGGCAATGGGCAGGGCACATAGCGAGGAGAACAGACGGCCGTTGGGGCGGAAAGGTCCTCGAGTGGAGGCCACGTACAGGAACTCGCAGCCGCGGCAGGCCTCCTACAAGGTGGACCGACGATCTGGTGAAGATCGCGGGAATCCATTGGATGCGGGAGGCACAGGGCCGATCTGTGTGGAGAACATTGGGGGAGGCCTATGTCCAGCAGTGGACGTCTATTGGCTGAAATGATGATGATGATGATGAAACTAAGCAGTACTAGAGATACAAAGGTGTATAGGTGTATCATTTGTACTACCAGTTGAACTTGTGACCCCCCCCCCCACTACTGATAAAAAATCGACCCCTAGAATCAAGTCGTATTAGGTGCCTATGTGATTTTGTTTGACGTTTATTTAGTTATTTCTCCTCAAAGAGAAAACATATTTTTGGCCCATGAACCTTGAGGCACCCCCGAAAAACGTCTGGCAGCTCTGGTCCGCACGTCCGACCTCGCATTCGTTAGCTTTGAACCTAGGTCTGGAATTTCAGTGAACTTGTGCCTAGACTAGTCTGACCTGAATGCTCTTCGGCCATAAAATAATGTCATTTATTACTTTGGCTTATTTACGGCTGATATAAAACGCTTATCCCGCCCGCTTTATTGGCGCTTGTCTTTTCAAAAGGACGTTTAATGTTCGAACTGTCATACGTTTTGAATTGTTTAATTTCTACGTCTTGTGGAACTTGACAGACGATATAGGCAGTAAATGAGTTCTTCTTATACACCCACACATTCCATATATCTCGACATAGTCGGCTGTAATTCAAGGCTAAATGAAAAAAGTTTCTACTCGACGAGCAGGCTATTCTGTATGAGCACCCGTTCTGTTAGCCGTGTGGTCCCCGGCAGAGTAGAATAGGCCACCCTCATTCTTACCGAGGTGTCGTAAAAGGCGACTAAGGTAAAGTTGCTGGCACGATCATGAGCACCCAGAGAAGGAAAACTCTGCATTTATATCAAAACCTTCGCCAACCCGTCTGCCAAGCGTGGTGAGTATGGCAATCCTCGTGCGCTTGTGTTGAGCACTATAATGTATCATGCGTGCATGGCTGATCGTTTAGATTGACCGCCGTGGTCGTAATCGGTTAGAGGGTTTTATTATAGTGACGTGGTGCTAACGATTTGAATGATAAGTTGTTAGTAGAATAGGATCCCAGTACATAAGTCTAGACCATAACAAATTTAAACCTGCCTGTATAAACATGGCAGTCACGTATTGATTGACCATAAACGTACATTGTTGTCGGTGGGATTTATAAGGCTATAACCAGCTACTGCGCCATAACTCTGTTGTTGTCGTTGGCTATAATTAACTTATAACGTAGCTTTTATTACATAACGATAGGTTGGTGCTTATTTTGTAACCAATTGCAGTCCTTTTTACCAGACTACGGCGAAGCAAAAGGTGGGGTTATGATTTTGACGTGTATGTATACTTATTAATAATAATAATTCTCACAACATCTCATACGTTGACCTGATTCCGTACTAAGTAGCTTAAGCACTTGTGTTACAGATATCAGACTACAGAGGAACAAAAATTTTTTTTTTTTTTTTTTTTATAGAAAGGCCAATCAGGATGACCTCACTCCGCCTGATGGTAAGCGGCCGTGAAATCCAAAAATGAGGCTGACAGGCACAGAAGAACTAACAAAGTACCCATTGCGTCTGCCATCCTCACCCTAATGGCCTGCTGAGATGCCGTTTCACGCCCCGCCTAAAAGACCCCGGATTGTATGAAGGAGGAAACACATGAGCTGGGAGGGCATTCCATGCCTTGATGGCTCGGGGCAGGAACGAGGATATATAGGATATATTTAAATACATATATTACACCCAGACACTGAACAAACACAAGTGTTCATCGCATCGAACCCACGACCTTTGGCGTAAGAGGCAGGGTCACTACCAATGGACAACATTTCAAAATTGCTAAGCTCTGAAACAAAAAATACCAATTCTGTGTTTACTATTCCGCTGCTCGAATATATATTATTCATTTTTTATATTGCTTATTTACTGAGAAAAAATTCAAAACTAAAAAAACGTAAGATGACGTCATCGGACGGCAGAATGTAAAATATTTCTTTGCTTAGCACATTATAGTTTAAAATTATGAAATGCCAAACCATGACATGTAACTGTAAAAAAAAAAAGACAACTTGTCAACGTTGATGTATGAATGACGTTGACATGTTGACACTAGTAGTCTTTACCATTGACAGTAGTACCTTTTTTTTTATTAAAACAACGATAAGCAAAGGATATCGCTGATTCAGCCGTCCGATGACGTCATTTGGCGCTTACGTCTTTAGAATAAAAAGAATTTCAATAATTATTTTATGCATGAAAATGGACAAAATTTTTGAAAAAAGAAAAAATATGGGTTCTGTTCATTTTATGTCTATTTTCATATAAAAAAACAATATGGGCATGTTAAAAATTATGAAATGTTGTCCATTGCGCCATCCGGTCAGTCAAACCGGTCAGTATGTATGGTTGTTCATCTGTTCCCTCATAACTTCTAAACTCGTTATCAGATTTGAACAAATGAGGTGTCGTTAGAAGCGTCTTGATTGTCTTCTGGTTATAGGCGACATGACGTCACGTTTAATTGACTACAGCGCCCTCTAGGGGACTTAGAGTAAGGAACTTAAAAAAAATTTGCTTGACGGTACCGTGCGTGGTATCAAATGAAAGAGCTTTTTTAGCACATTTCGAATATGTAATTTTATTTACATAACTAAAAATATGTTAAATAAAAATAATGTTTAAAAACTATTTATAATAAACTTTAAATACTAATTTCAGCAGAGACAATTTTGTTGTTTCG
The DNA here is from genome assembly GCA_019059595.1 of Marasmia exigua. NCBI lineage: Eukaryota > Metazoa > Arthropoda > Insecta > Lepidoptera > Crambidae > Marasmia > Marasmia exigua. The sequence goes on along the minus strand of CM032482.1, from coordinate 13,711,565 downwards.
TACTTTTTAGAGCGTGTGTTTTTGGTAGTCAGTTTTTAAACTTTATTTTTTTGCTCTCTCTATGTAAATGCCGCCAGCTCAGAAGGAGCCGCAGTCGCCGCCTATCATCTATACACACATGCACACACGTCTGCTGGGAAAGAAACCGATAGTCTTGGAATCTCCGTTGGCTGGGGTCTATCAGAATAGACCCCAGCCAACGGAGAATCAGGCTCATTCTTATAGAGTCGCTCTCTGTTCTGATTCTATCTGAGAGTCGATGTTCCAAATGAAGCGTATCACTAAAACTGTTCCAGATTCAAATGATCCAAACGTTAAAAATATACATTTTTGCCAGGTCTAGTTGACATGGCTACCATTCAACTTAGGTTAGTTATCGCTGTGTAGACTTAATTTATAACGACGCGACATGGGTATGGTTGCCCTGTCGTGCCGTGAATGGTAAGTAATGAACTTGTAGTGGCATTTTTAATTAGAAGATACGTTTTTGCACGGAAATCCTTATAGCATTTAAGTGACGCATTAAAGCACTTTTATTTCACGAGTATACGTGTATCACCATCAAATTATAAATATTGTAATCATTACCATGGAGCCCGTTACAGTTAGCGAAGCCTGAGTAGTACATGTATCACGATAAAATTATAAATTTTGTAATCGTTCCACTCGTCAACAGTTCCATGCCCATCATCTAGATGGTTGGCAGTCTTCAACTGTGCGATTTTCAAGAAATTTTCTACCTCGAACGACTGAACTGTGAAATGAACTATTGCCTGCCACCAATGCAACTAATACGACCTGCAAACCTTCGAGAAAATAGCGTATAGCGTAATCCCTTTTAAGGTGACGGGTAGGGCACACTAGTGACGCCAATCGATTTTAATTTTTAGCTACTAAACCGGATCTATTTTAAACGATTCCGGGGTTACAAACTATCGGCAAACACTTATACTATTTATTAAATAACCATGCAAAATTGTTGGGTCCAACGCGTACGTGAAAAATTTATTTACGTCAAAGCGGCCAATTTTTCGCGTACAAAAACAGACCCAACGTGAACTTGCTGCGCAGCCGCAACGTGTTCGCGCCGTCGTCGCTCCGCATTGAAAACGCACCCAATCCGCCAGTGTGGCAACTCCGTGAAAGTAAACCACGCTTCGGCACAGTGGGAGAGCCACGCATCGGCATGAATGGGCCGACTCGACCGAAGTGATACCACGGCCTCACAGAAAACCGGCGTGAAGCAGCACTGTGCTGTGTTTCCCTGCGTGAGGGAGGGTACCGGAGACCCAATCCGGGGGGGAAGGAGAGTTTAAAGGTTGGCAATTGTGACTCTACTGGTGTTCCGGGTGTCCATAGGCGGTGGCAATCGCTTACCATCTGGTGATCCGTCTGCTCGTCTGCCACCTATGTCATAAAAAAACATTTTTAATTATATCGTATTGCCCGTGGGAAAGCCACGCTGGCTAATAAGACGAAGCAGCGAACGGATTCGCGCAAGAAAAAACAATCGCGTTCAGACTTATCTCTAGCGCATCCGTCGCGCAACCGCGGCTTGAACGCTGCGCAGCCGCAACGTGTTCGCTGCGTCGTCGCTCCGATTTGAAAACGCTCGAAATCCTGCGTAGCAACTTCCTTACAACTTCAGATTTTCTTATTACCTCAAAAAATTCAAACTGATTTGCTACACGAAAAACGAAAGCAAGTAACACGAGAAACGCCGACATTTCGCGTGTTGCCAAATTCCCGTTTAAATTAAGCAGGCCTCCATTTGTTATCGCCGTGAACTCTGCAATGAGAGATAGGAAAGATTTTTTCTAGCACTTTTTTAATGTCAGGGGCGTTTCTGAGAGTGATTGACAAGAGCAAACGGTATCTCAAATAACAAGGAGTGAGAGCTTGCTTCTTTCAAGACCAAGGCTACAAGATTTTAGACTTTCTATTTTTAAAATTTTTGTTAATTATTTATCAGGCAATATCAAATAATGCGAAAGGCCGGTGTCTATTGAATGCGATAAGCAGCAACACTAACAAATATAAATGGTTGTGCTGTGTTTCGCTACATGAGTGAGGGTTCCAGAGGCCCAATCTGCTCTTGTGACTCCACTGGTGTTGCGGGTGTCCATGGGCGGCAGCAATCACTAACCATCAGGTGATCTATCTGCTCGTCTGCCACCTATTACATAAAAACGATGCGAGCGTTTGTAGCTCAGTGGATAACGCGCGCTTTCCATACGGTTCGTGGTTCGAATCCGAGCATGCACCTCCGTATTTTTCCAACTATGTGCGTATTTCTACCATTAGCTCTGCGGTGAAAGAAAATATCGCGAGGAATCCTACATTTTCGGATAGTTTCTAAAATTTGTAACCAAGATTCAGGTTGTTCTGATTCTCCTGTTTAAGAGTTCCGAAGGCCAGACGGCAGTTGCTTTATTGCTCTTGCACTGGTTGCTAAAGGATACACACAATACGGTTGTAACTACCTACATAATATAAGCTTTTTTTTTGTTTTCCTCTCTTTAAAATTGAAACTGGATGTTTTTTATATGTTTTATGTTGTGATGTAATAATATCCTCCAACCGATTACGGCTACGGCGGCCAATCTCAACGATCAGCCACGTACGCAGGATATATTATAGTGCTCAAGTGTGTGCGCAAACACAAATGCACTCTCTATTCCCTTACCCTCATATTCCGATGGGACACTACTGTGACACGACCAGAGAAGGATTGGACGCAGGACCAACGGCTTAACGTGCTTTCCGAGGCACGGGGGTACAAGACCGCCAACTTTCAGACTCCGGGCTGCCACTAAGAATTTCTTACCGAAAACTTAGGTACAAATTTTTGGCCCGACCCGGGGACCGAACCCGGGACCTCTTGCACAGCCGTCGCTTAAAAGTGCGACCCACTAACCACTGCGCCACCGGCCTCGGTGGCGCAGTACATCATCACAACATACACACAGCGCAACATACATACCTACATCACAACGACTTTTGACTGCCTAGTCAAAAGTCGTTGTGATGTATGTATGTTTTTTTTTTTATGATATAGATGGCAGACGAGCAGACGGATCACCTGATGGTAAGCGATTACCGCCGCCCATGGACGCCTGCAACACCAGTGGTGTCACAAGTGCGCTGCTTACCTTTTTACCCCCCTTCCCCTGGATTGGGCCTCCGGTACCCTCACTCACGCAGCGAAACACAGCGCATGCACTGCTTCACGCCGGTTTTCTGTGAGGACGTGGTATTACTCCGGTCGAGCCGGCCCATTCATGCCGAAGCGTGGCTCTCCCACTGTTGTTGTTGTTGTAACCAATAAACGTTTTATCTATCTATTGCAATTACCAGACCCTCAAATCCTGGATCATGGTCTAAGTGTACCCTAGACTGCGAAGTCACAGCTTTGGACGCAACCGGGAATTACACGCTAAAATGAAGAAGATTAACTAGTGTCGACTACAGGCTGGCTAGGAAGCCTTTTGTATAAGAAACATTTTCTGTTTTTCTTTGTCTCTGGCTCGGTCTGTTTGCTGTCAGGTCTTAGCGGTGGTTATAATTTGTTCATTTTATTAATATATTTTATTTACCTCTTTAAATCACTCTTTCATTCATACAGTCCATTCCTATAGCTCACAACTAGCAAACACTAAATAAAAAATAAATAAAACACAGTGACATTGACGTACGTACGACTTTAGAAACTCAATTTCAAAGATAAATCATTAGTATGATTTTTTTTGGGTATAGCAATTTTTTGCAATTTATTCTTTAGTAAATAATGCACTTAACATTTTTTTCGACAGCTCTTTCGGGTGGGGCTTCGAACCTCACGATCTTTTGCTAACCAGGTCCACTGCTTTACCGATTAAGCTACCGGACACCTTGACATGTCCACGACTTTTGTAAATGCTTTTTGCTTCGCTGTGAGCCGACGATAGTTTCATAAATATTTGTATGTACCTACAAATACACAATGGAAATATTGTTACAAATATTTTACCACCAGTTAAGATTTAAAAATAATATTTTTTTAAGTGCGTTATATATTAAAGAATAAATCTTTAGGTAAGTACAAGATTATTTTCTAACAGTACATACAATATACATTTACAATCTTTGATAGGCTTCGATGGAGCAAACATAGTTTCGTTTGTATGAAGATATAATAGAATAACATTTAAACAGAGAATAATTGTATTCCATAAAAAACTTCACGAATCAAAATATACGTTTTTATAGTAGTTTCCCCGAAAATGCCTTAACCAAACATTCCGCAATAAATCAAAATAACTTACCTAGAAAAACACACAAATACACAATTTCCATAACATATTGCCCTGAAACTCCAATAATGGCGCATCATAAAGAAGTCTAATAATTTGCTGTCGATACATAATGCATCATGCGGATGGCAGCGCGCCAATGCGCCGATCCAAACAATTGTATGTTAGTTTATTGGTGCGCTAAATAATTTGGTAGATTATGTAAACTTTAACATAAAAATGCGACTTGCATACGAGGGCGCATGTACCTCTAGATTTTTTAAATTTGTGCGTATTTCTCGGCGGCGAGCGGAAATCATTGCGAGGAAACCTGGACGTTGCGGATAGTTTCGAAACGTGTAATCATGATTCAGTTGGTCTGGTTCTACAAAAGGGTTGCGAAGCTCAGACGGCAGTCGTTTCATTGTAATTACCAGACTCCCCAAATTCTGAATCATGGCCTAAGCTCTAATCCTGAATCATGGTCTAAGGTCTAAGCCTTGGACGCAACAGGGAATTACAAGCTAGGAGGAGGCGAGAGGCGAAACCGATGAATACCGTATTCGGATGAATCATGAGCTGGAGGCACTTATGAATCATGAAACGATCGTCAGATTCATCAAGTCGCAACGTTCAGATGAGCAGGACATGTTGAGAGAATGGACATAAGCAGTGCTTTAAAAAAATTACCAAAATCACTTTTAAAAATAAATTAAACTTCACTTACTTGAAATTCAAAAACTTCAAATTCCAAAGCCGTTCGCTGTATACCGGTTGCTAACTCCTTACGAAAACATTATGAATCGCCCGACCAGATGCATACACAAGACATTTCATAATATGTATATTATTCATCTATAAAATCCCATAATATGTATAATATTTATCGAAATATAGAAGATCTCAAATACACTTGACAGTTTTACACTTAGCACTCACCGATTCTCACCATTCATCATTGTCAGCCCATTTAAGTCCCCACTGCTGCCTGCCTCACTCAATCACATGAGGGGTAGTTGCCATACTCACCACGCTTGGCAGACGGGTTAGCGAGGGTTTTGATATAAATGCAGACTTCTCTGGGTGCTGATGATCATGTGAGCAGCTTTAACTTAGTCGCCTTTTACGACACCTCGGTAAGAGTGAGGGTGGCCTATTCTACTCTGCCGGGCACCACACGGCCCTAAATTCTCACCATAATGCAATGTAATTTAAGATTTTTCTTTTTGATTTTGATGGTAAGCACTACTTTTGTTTTTCGTAATTTGTCACTATATCCCCGTGTACCCGGGCAGCCTCTGGGTGACGGCTGAAAATCTGTGATTTCGCCTCGTGCGGATGCTTTACACTGAGCCTTGACCCACTGGTTGCTGCAGCATATACACAATAGGTACTACCTACATAATATAAGATTTTTTTTTGTTTTGTTTTCTTTAAAATTGTAACTTAGATGCTTTTTATATGTTTTATGTTGTGATGTGTGTGTTGTTGTAACCAATAAACGTTTTATCTATCTATCTATCTAAAAATAATGACCGACTGGAAGCCGCAGCCGAAGAGACCAAGGGGAAGGCCTAAGAACAGATGGTGCGATTGCATCCAAGACGATCTTAAGGCGATGAAAAAGTTTAAGAACTGGAGACGGACAGCCAGGCATCGTCGCGCTTGGCAGTCCATAGTTGAAGAGGCCAAGACCCACAAAGGGTTGTAGCGCCGAAGAAAGGAATGGAGAGAGGAGTCCATATTCGGGAGCGGGTATCGGCGCAGAAACATCTTTAGTGCAAAAATAAGCGCGCGGCCAAAAATCGCTACATTCCATTTAAAAAACCAAAACCTGTTTTTCTTTCTTTCACACTGATTTTATTAATATTTTTCAAATCCACTCCACAAACCGGGCGAACTGTGCTATAAGTCTTGCGTCCATTATTCTACGTTTATCTTTTATTGCTCCCATTTCGACTCTTGATGATGTATGCGTATTTTTAGCGTTGGTTTTTGAACTGGTCTCCGGTTCGATGGCCTAGAAAGAGTAAAAACAGTTCAATATTTCTTCTAGTTTAATATGTTTACTGCGAATGTGATTGTTTGATGCCTACGTTAAAAATTGTGGTAGACATTAGAATTTTTCTTTTAGTTTAGGCTTACTTTCTTGTAATCTGCACAAGTTTAGGAATTAAATTAACTAGTCTGCCGCAGCGACCCAAAGTGAGCCTTGGCCTCATCATCATCAGCCCATTTAAGTCCCCACTGCTGGGGCACGGGCCTCCCTCAGTCACGTGAGGGGTAATTGCCATACTCACCCCGCTTGGCAGACGGGTTGGCGAGGGTTTTGATATAAATGCAGAGTTTTCCTTCTCTGGGTGCTGATGATCATGCCAGCAGCTTTACCTTAGTCGCCTTTTACGACACCTCGGTAAGAGTGAGGGTGGCCTATTCTACTCTGCCGGGGACCACACGGCTAAGCTAAGGAGCCTTCATCATCATCATCATCATCATCATCATCAGCCCATCGCAGTCCACTGCTGGACGTAGGCCTCTCCAATTGTTCGCCACTGTGATCTATCCATGGCTTCTCGCATCCAGCTCTTGCCAGCCATCCTGCGCAGATCGTCCTCCCACCTAGCCAGAGGGCGCCCTACATTACGTTTGCCAAGACGCGGTCTCCACTCCAGAACTCGTTTACCCCATCGGTTGTCGGTTCTGCGGCTAATATGGCCAGCCCACTGCCACTTAAGCTTGCTAATCCGGTGAGCAATGTCGATAACTTTGGTTCTCTGCCGGATCACCTCATTTCGGATTCGATCTCTGAGAGAGACGCCGAGCATTGCTCGTTCCATAGCCCGCTGAGCGACCTTTAACTTGTGGACCAGCCGTACCGTAAGTGTCCACGTTTCGGCTCCGTATGTCATGACAAGGAGCCTTGGCCTCCGATAATAATAATCTCCATCCAGGTTGGTCTTGCGCCACCTCTTGCCAGTCATCAGCCAGAATTCCGCGTAAATCCATTTCGACCTCGTCTCTCCAGCGGTACCTTGAACGGCCAACTGGCCTTCGACTATTTGGCCGTTCCAGATAAGCTCTTTTTACTGCACGATTTTCTTTCATTTTTTTATGTGATAGTCGGTAGACGAGCAGACGGATCGCCTGATGGTAAGCGATTGCATAGACACCCGCGACCCCACTGGGGTCGCGAGGCGGGTCTTAAGATGAAGTTTTAGTCACAAGTGCGCTGCCACCTTTTTTAACCCCCTTTCCCCTGGATTGGGCCTTCGGTAGTCTCACTGACTCAGCGAAGCAGCATAGTGCTGCTGCTCACCGGTTTTCTGTGAGGCTGTGGCATCACTCTGGTAGAGCCGGCCCATTCATGCCGAAGCCTGGCTACCCCTTGGTTGATTATTTTATTTTAAATTAAGCCTTTTCATACTTATTACTTACCCTCATTACTTAGCCCAAAGGATTGCATGTCTCAAGTGGCAATAGCGAGGGCAGGGCACATAGCGAGGAGAACCAAATCCATTGGTTGCGGGCGGCACAGGTCCGATCTGTGTGGAGAACATTGGGGGAGGCCTATGTCCAGCAGTAATAATAATAATAATAATTTTCACTTGGCTTCGGCCCGTGAATATCATCATTACCACCGATGTTTTTATCAAAGCATCGAGACTTTGAAAAAGAAGACTTAAATAATAATAATTCTTACAACATCTCATACGCTGTTCTGATTCCGTACTAAGTAGCTTAAGCACTTGTGTTACAGATATCAGACAACAGAGGAACACAAATATATACTTAAATACATATATTACACCCAGACACCGAACAAACACAAGTGTTCATCGCACGAATGTTTGTCCAGGGTGGGGATCGAACCCACGACCTTTGGCGTAAGAGGCAGGGTCACTACCAATTGCGCCATCCGGTCAGCAGTGGACCTATCTATTGGCTGAAATGATGTTCAGCGTTCTCCTTTACACGATTTTTAAAATCAAGCGCGTTTTGAAAATACACCCGATCATAATAGCCGTCTAACAATACACCCGTTGTTCTCATAACTTGTACGAGTAATGGCTCCGGAAATCCCGGGTTGAGAGGCAAATGCTGTCGCTTAAGTTCCTCGGGATATTTCTCGAGGCGGTTGTGAGATATTGGCAGAATCTGAACGCCGTTGTCGGGAAAACATTATGTTTATTGGATGGGTTTTTTTCTTGTTCGATTTTTCGTTCCACTTCCTCTTTTGTAGTGACCGTCATATTGTCGAGTAGTGAAATGAATTTGTCATTGGCGATGAGAAGTATTGACTGTAATGATAGGGTAAAGGTAGGGTAAGTAGTGATTCTTGGGGGTTTAAAACAGGGACACTACCTTACTGTCACATCAGAGTCGTTGATTAACTTAGATGGCTACTTAAGAAAAAATATTGACACTTATTTTGATACGCATAAGGACTACCGATACTAAAGTTAATGAATATTAGCTTAGTGATGTCTCTGAGTGCGGCCGTTAGAGTACACACGTCGTCTCGTAGAGTTGGACTGTCCTTATGTCAGAGACACAAGTCTTATTTTTGCAACTCGGGGCTGAGCTGACGCCTGATCTTGAGGTGACGCCGTCTGTACATATAATATCATATACTCTAATGATGCTTCCAAAAGCACCAAGGAAGACCTCAAAATAGATGGAGCTTTAAATCGACGCGTCTCTGAACACATTCATGCCGAACCGTGAGAGAGCCACGCTTCGGCATGAATGGGCTAGCTCGACCGGAGTGATGCCACGGCCTCACAGAAAACCGGCGTGAAGCAGCACTGTGCTGAGTTTCGCTGCGTGATTGAGGGTACCGAATGCCCAATCCGGAGGAGAGGGTGGTTTAAAGATTGGAAGCACACTTGTGACTCCACTGGTGTGGCGAGTGTCCATGGGCGGCGGCAATCGCTTATGATCAGGTGATCCGTCTGCTCGTCTGCCACCTATCACATCTTGACATTGGCGGAATCACACGCGCGGAACGTAACCGTGCGTGATGTCCATAAAAAAAGAGCTAGTGAAATTTGGGCTTTTAGTTTGTTACAAAACATGAACAAAGCACAGAATCCTCTTATTACAAAACGTGGTTAAAAATTAATTGACTGTAGGACTAGAAAAACTATGTAATAAAAGTGGTCTAAAAAGGTTTAATCTTTTGCTGAATTTCCTACAATTATGAGCTTGAATAGTCTTAACTGACCAGCCCAAATGTTTAGGTATCATGTACTTCAATACTTGTAGGACATTATCTAGATCTTACGTGATAATCGTATATCGTTAGCATAATAGTTGTTCTTACCTCCCACTTAATCCTTAAAAGGACAATAAGTGCGCAATAATTAAGGTGACGAGTAAGGCACACTAGCGACGCCAATCGATTTTAATTTTTAGCTACTAAACCGGATCTATTTTAAACAATTGCGGTATTACAACCTTATACTATTTATTAAATACCATGCACAAATGTTGGGTCCGTTTTTATGCGCGAAAAATTGATTCATGCCAAAAGTGGCCGCTTTTGGCGTGAATCAGTTTTTTTGCATATGCGTTGGGTCCAACATTTTTGCATGGTTATTTAATAAATAGTATAAGTGTTTGCCGAGAGGTTGTAATCCCGCAATTGTAATAAAATAGATCCGGTTTAGAAGCTAAAAATTAAAATCGATTGGCGTCGCTAGTGTGCCCTACACGTCACCTTAAGATAAAGTTTTAGCCACCATCTCTTTTATCTACTATGACGCCGACTTTCTCCGTTCTGCACTTTTATTTCTTGCCCTTTTTAAATATTTAATATGATCGTCGATTGAGAGGCAGGCCCAAAAAGAGATGTCGTGATGATTTTGACCGCTTCTCTGGCAATGGGGTATAGGAAAAAAAAATTAAACAGGTTCCAATTCGAAAACCGTTTCGAGGCATTTGTATTTTATAACATATTTTATTTTTTAAATTTAAAACTACTAGATCAAGGATATTTTCAATAAAATAGCGTTGACCTTCATTTGACCCTAGATACGCTAGCTATTCAGACAGGTTGTATTCAGAAAGGTGACAACAATGTCTCACCGGACCAAGTAACAGATGGCGCTAGTTGTGTTGTATTCAGAAGATTACATTTAGTATAACTTCGTGGTGACAACAATGTCGCAGTGACTTATTCACCCAAACCAAGTAACAGATGGCGCTAGTTTGACGTTCTTTGCAGAGTGACACCAAAATTAAGACTTTACCGTGATGTTACCAGATAGTGATTTAACATCTCTCCGATCAAAAGGCATTTTTAGAAGTATGTTATTTTTTCATACGAAATATTTCCCGTAAATTGGGGAAAATGACATATGGGAACACTAAGCGTATTTATGACGTCACAAATACGCTTCGGATTCGAAATGCTTGAAAATTAATAAAAAAATAACTACCTACTATTTTACAAAAATATTTAAATTAGTTACTTAAAATAGTAAAAGGCATTGGAAAAAAATATCAAAACCATATTTAAAAATTTGTTCCCATAGCCCATTAGCAAACCATCGCTACAAATAGAGTTCAATGGCGGCTTTCAGGGTAGGCTTTTACCCAGCAGGGACGACGCAGGCTAAAAAAATAAATATATGCACTACTACTTTGCACTGCCTTCCCTTATTATTACGAATACGATATTTCTTTCCTCTATCCAAAGGTTGTCTGGAAGAAATCGCTACAAGCGATAAGACCGCCTTATTGTACTGTCTGTTGCTGTTGTATCATGCTTGTATTTTATTTTTGTGCAATAAAGAATATCTATCTATCTATCTATATGATCGAAGATTTTAAGGCAGATTTTATCTCTAATCGATTAAATGGTTAATTACTAAACCGGATCTATGTTCACTACTTCGGGCCGTCAGGCTCTCGGTAAACATTACTTTGTATTTAATAATTATGCATTTTTTTTGTTGTAGTTGAAAATTTATACGCCAAAAGTGGCCGCTTTTGGTGCAACCTCCTTTTAGGGTAGAAATTGTTTTTTTTATTCAAGTAAGGTCTATACAAACTCAGGCGATGATGCCAGCAAAAACAGGTTATTATTTCCAAAAATATATCCAACGAATTTAGTTTTTAAGACTATTGTCTTAAAGAAGATTCGTTGGGCGTTATATGTTATATTGTTGTAGACCGTGTGGTCCCCGGCAGAGTAGAATAGGCCACCCTCACTCTTAAAAGGTAAAAGGCGACTAAGGTCGGGCCTCGGGCCAAAATTTGTACCTGAGTTTTTCTGTAAAGAAATTCTCAGTGTCAGGCCGTAGTCTGGAAGTTGGCGGCCTTGTACCCCCGTGCCTCGGAAAGCACGTTAAGCCATCGGTCGTGTCACGCTGGTGTCCCACCGGATTATGAGGGCAAGGGCACTTGTGATAGAGAGCGCACTTGTATTTGCGCACACACTTGAGCACTATAATATATCCTGCGTAAATGGCTGATCGATGAAATGGACAACATTTCATATTTTTAACATGTCCATTTTATTTTTTTATATGAAAATAGACATAAAATGAACAGACCCATATTTTTTCTTTTTTCAAAATTTGTCCATTTTCATGCATAAAATAATTATTGAAATTCTTTTTATTCTAAATAGACGTAAGCGCCAAATGACGTCATCGGACGGCTGAATACAGCGATATTCCTTTGCTTATCATTGTTTTAATAAAAAAAAGGTACTACTGTCAAAGGTAAATAATACTAGTGTCAACATTGTCAACGTTATTCATACATTCAACGTTGACAAGTTGTCTTTTTTTTTGACAGTTACATGTCATGGGCTTGGCATTTCGTAAATTTAAAACTATAATGTGCTAAGCAAAGAAATATTTTACATTCTGCCGTCCGATGACGTCATCTTACGTTTTTTTAGTTTTTAATTTTTTTCTCAGTAAATAAGCAATATAAAAAATGAATAAATATATATTCGAGCAGCGGAAAAGTAAACAAAGAATTGGTATTTTTTGTTTCAGAGCTTAGCAATTTTGAAATGTTGTCCATTGGCCGCCGTAGTCGAAATCGGTTGAAGTATATTATTATACTGCATAAACTATTTTTTCATTTCAATATATCGTCTGTTTTGTCGCGTAGATGGCTGGCTTGTTTTTTCATTGAAAACCGCTTGAAGGCAGCTATTTATAAAGCGAGAATTTATTTTAGTGTTTTTCCAGCCTTCAGATAGTGGACAAGTCTGTTTACACGGTTTACAGAGTTCTTAAGATTTTTTTTTATACTAGAGGCAACAAATCGAGCAAGGTCACCTGATGGTAAGTAATCACCGCCCATGAACATCTGCGAAATCAGAGAGGTTGCAGATGCGTTGCCGACAAATATTTTCAAAATATTTTTTAATAGGGCTTAGTAAAGTATCAGCCTATATACTGTCCCACTGCGGGGCAAAGGCCTGCATAATATAAATTAAGTCATCGCTACTACCATGGGGTTAGGTTTAATCCCCACGCTTGCCTAATGCGGATTGGTGATCACAAACCCGAGCTATGTTCGAAAAATTCGAAACAACTTTGCTCGACCCGGGAATCGATCCCCGCGCCGAGATCACGGCCCAGAACTAAACCACTACACCAATGGGGCTTCCCCCCTCCCCCCTCTGATAGGGCTTAGTACAATATAAAAAAAAACTTTAAGGTCAACTAGGAAATGGCATAAAACAATTATTCAAAAGTCGTGGCTGCGTAATATAAGGGAGTGGACTGGCATCGCATCTGTGGTACGGCTGTTTCGTCTCGCAATGAACAAACAGGATTTTGGAAATCTGAGAGCCAACCTTCGGAACTGAAGAGGCACTCAAAGAAGAAGAATCATCCTTTTCATTATCCTCAGCCTGCCACAATCTACAGCTGGACATAGGCCTATACAATCTACTTGGCTCGAACTTCAACTTCTTGCATCTAGCTCCTGCCATCATCACATCATAAATCATCACTCTACCTGAACCGACGTCGGCCCATTCATGCCGAGGCGGGGCATTCCCACGATCAAATTTCTATCGATATTTGAATAGTAAAAGAAAATATTAAACAGTTTCACTTTTAAATTGGAACTGGATTTGATTATTGTATGGCTGGGGACATGTTTGTTTATATTTTAGAATTGGGTGTTAAACTGCCCATGGTTAGTACTTACTTTGGTAGTATTATGTGAAAATTACAAAATTGTCCACATTCTTAGGAACTAACGCATTAGAGGCCTCTATGATTTTGCAGATGTACGTGGGCGGCGTTGATTAATTATCATCAGGTGACTCGCTTGCTCATTTGTAGCCCCTAGCATAAATAACTAGATAGGTACAACATTTGCTGCAGCTCTGGTAACTATCCTTTTAATCGTTCCCTTTGTTTTGTTCACAGAATGGCAACGACAGGGGAGTCTGCCCGGACAGAAGTGAAAGTGAGTATATTGTATACACATAGTGCTAGTATAGCCAGTAGCTCGACATAAAATACTAACACAGGTGCTTGAGCTACCTATCTCGGAGTCAGATCAATGTATGCGATGTTGTGAAATATTTATTTATTATTTATAAAATATATACTCTCAAGGGTCAACACTAGCACCGAAAGTCTACTATCGATTATTAATCGATAGTTTTGGACTATCGATAGTTAACAATTTGTAATAGCATTGTTTACAATATTTTTTGTAGAACAAGCACAGCTTCATGTTTATAAAAATGTATATCGGTCTCAACTTTTAGAGGATACTCGAGGAGGATCATCCGAGGATGTCCTCGTCTACATTGCTCTTAAACATACCTATAGTATTTCAAATTTTTTAACTATATATACTCCTAAGCAATCGATAGTACCTACTTACTTGCTCCTTGTCTTATAAAAATACATGAAAGAGGTATGTATTTAAGGAATATATTTCTGGATCGTATCCAGCGGAGGGCGGTCAGAATTGTCGACGACCAGGCACTTTCCGACACACTTGATCCTCTGTCATTGTGTAGAGATGTAGCATCACTGTGCATCTTCTATCGCATTTACAATGGGGAATGTTCCGAGGAGCTGTTCGGCCTTATTCCAGCTGCAATTTTTCACCACCGCACATCACGGCAGAACGCCAAATTCCATCCACATCACCTGGATGGATTTATATCGACTACAGTGCGTTTCTCACGTCATTTCCTACCACGTACAGTAAAACTGTGGAACCAGCTGTCATCCGTGGTGTTTCCGAACAGATACGACCTGGTGACCTTCAAGAAAAGGGTGTACTCCTTTCTTAAGAGCCGGCAACGCATATGTGATACCTCAGGTGTTGCAGATGGGCGGCGGTGATCACTTTCCATCAGGTGTGCCGTCTGCTCGTTTGTCCGCTAAAATGTAAAAAAAAAAATTTTTTTTGTTGTGATTGACCGTTGGCGATTTTTCGATGACCGGCCCAAAGCGATAGTCGCTCACGCAACGGGGTGGCCGAAGCTAATTCCTGCGCACACGCAAAGTGCAGTACTTTTGAATGTTAAAGGCGACTGCAGCGCGGTTTTACAGGGCTTCTTTGGTGGCGCAGACTCTATTTTTGCTTGCCTCTCTTACTATTATTTTGTACTGACTATCACCATGCTGCGGCACATCTTATCCATTAACGTTTTTCCCCATCTCCATAATGGGTATCCATTTAGACGGCTCCGTTTTCTTCCAGGAGGATTGTTGTTTTATTGTAGATTTTTGAGTTGATACTTCATTAAGGCAATGGGTAGGGCACTCTAGCGGCGCCAATTGATTTTAATTTTTAGCTAGTAAACCAGATATATCTTAAATAATTTGGAGACTCCAGCTTCTCGGCAAACACTTATACTATTTATTTAATACTTATAATTAACCATTTTTTGTGCTTTTGCACTCGAATTTGCCACTTTTGGCGGTAATCCCAAATTACCGCCAAAAGTGGGCACTTTTAACGTGAATAAATTTTTCGTGTATAATAACAGACCCAGCGCTTATACTATTATTGTTGAAAATATATCTGGTTTACTAGCTAAAAATGAAAATCAATTGGCGTCGCTAGTGTGCCCTACCCGTAGACTTAAATTAGTACTCATTTGTTTACAAGTTTATATTTTTGTGTGCACAGTTTAGCTAGTTTAGGCCCGATTCGATCAATCTTTATCTGAGAATAATCGACGGTATAACTCAACGAATCGTATGATATGACAGCGCTACACAATAGTTTTATTCTCGGATAAAGATATGTCGTATTAGCTCCGATTCGACCAATCTTTATAACGTCAGATTTGTATAGAATGACAGCGCTATACCATAGATTTAGTATCGGATCATAGCTCTGTCATTCTATACAAATTTGATGTTTTACTATAGATTTATCCACGGATAAATTATGTTGCTCGCAAATACCGAAGCCCTTTTATCGAGTTAGACTAACTTAAGGCCTGTAGCATTAAACTTTCATTGTCAACATTTTACAGTCTTGTGTAATTGTGTCAATAAACAGAGGATTTTTTGTAGTATGTGGCAGAGTCTCTGGTCAGTGAGAATGCCGGAAGCCCAATCGCGGAGAATAGGAGGTTCAAAGGTTGGCAGCACACTTGTGACTCTATTGATGTTGGTAATGTTTATCATCGGATGATTAGTGTACTCGCACTAATCATCCGATGATAAACATCTCATCATCTTTAAACCTCCTATTCTCCGCGATTGGGCTTCCGGCATTCTCACTGACCAGGCTAATTACAGCGTAGGCATTCTTTTGTATGGCCGTGGTATATCTCTAGTCGAGCAGGCCTATTTATGCTCAAGCGTGGTTCTCCCACGGTAAAGTGATATAATCTAATACAGCATACCATGCTGAAGTTTCTGTAACGTGGCAATACTTACGAGGTATTTAGTGGTCGCTAAAAACCTTATAAATATGTTGATCGCACGTCGGCCATTTGCTCATTAACATACATGCAATTTCGCTTAAGTCAGCCGCGCTATTTTAGAAAACGGCTTAGTAAAAAGTTTTTACAATTATTACGACTAATAAAACCTTCATAAAAGTATTTACATTTTATTGTTAGTTGTAACAATATGTACCTGGAATGCTAAAGATAAATATTTCTTATAGTCGTAATAATAGTAATAAACTTTAAAATGGGTCTCCTTATGAAAAGTTATTTAAATTAGTGAGTATAATTTTTATTACAAATTTTGTTTTCTATGTACGAATGTTTTAGCCGATTACATAAGAGGAAGTAAATGATGATGAATGAATTCTGATGTGTTGCTAAATAGCTTGTAGTATAGATAATGTTAGTTAGAGATAGTTCAGAAAAAAAGTGACTACGCGAAGCGACTGGTACAGTAACGAGCTTTAATTTGCGACCCATCCAAGGTTGAATGTCGTGTAGCGAACTTTCGCTATTATTATTAGTATATATATTTTCAATTGATATAATCACATTCTCAAGTCGTGGCAGCCTGTAACTGAATCTGCACTTAGCATATATTTTTATGTTAAGTTTTTTACGGTTATTCGATGTACGGTTGACCTCAATAAATATATAAATAGTACTTTACTAGGGGCAACCTTGCAAAAACGTGAACTTGAGCGAGGGCATACGATCATTACCGATGTCTTCCTAATAAGTAATTGTTATGTGGGCAATAACTGTTTCTTGTAACATTTATTTGTTTAGATTTTTCATGAATGCCTACTCCTTGTTCATGCACATCAATAATTTGAACTCTTATTTAGTCACGATTAGCTGCAAGCATTAGCTAATTAGTATTTGTAAAAATGTAACAATAAACTATTTTCTTGTCTGACACAAGTGACACAACATATGTTCGTAATTAGAAAATCGTAATGATAGCTACTTGAAAGAGGTTACTGTTTCAAGGGTCGATGATTACTTAAGACATTTTATGTCTTAACTTACCATTCAACATTATTCCATTAATGTTTCGAGCTTATTGCATTATGTATCTTCTAACGACATTTAACGGAAATGGGTTCCAAATTAAAGCTCGTGACAATACCTAAGCCGGAAGCAGCGTTTGTGCTGTGATTCGCTGCGTGTGTGAGGGTACCTAAGCCCCAATCCGGGTGAAAGTGGGGTTTACATTTGAGCGGCGCATTTGTGACATCACTAATCATCAGGTGATCTGTCTGCTCGTCTGTCAAAAAGCGATAGGCATAAACTCGCTTAGTACGTATTGCGAGTTCCTCGCTGCGTTTGTCGCATACCACAAATTCTGATAAAAGCTTACACGTTACTTTTAAATATAATCCCTGTTTCTCTCTATCAATAATCGTCTATTTCCTTTTGACAAATTATTCTTCACAAGTTGAAACCGTTACAAGGTTTTCCATACGTGGAAAAACGATTTCCTATAAGTTTTTCAGTGAGATGTCCCTTTCATACTTTTTATTTCCTCATTACCAGTACTAAACGCGATCGCTTAAAAACCCCGTAACAAGGTTTTCCAATTTGCATCGCCATGCATGGTGTTTCGCGAAGAAACCCGTCGGAAATCCGTCCCATGGACGAGCCCCTTATTCATTTATGTAAATGCATAGCGTGATTGCAATATGCGGTTTTTTCGCATGCAACTGTACCGTTTTTGCGCGACGCTCGATTTCATTTCTTAAGTGGAGTTCATTAAATACTTTCGTTTGTAGAATAGGATGTAGTAAGTAAATAGTTCTGTTTTACATTTTTTTATGATGGACGCAGTTTTAACTATACGTCGGCACGTTTCGGAATTAATGGGCCGGCTCAACCGGGGTGATACCACGGTCTCACAGATCCGCGGCGTGAAGCAGCACTGTGCTGTGTTTCGCTGCGTGAGGGTGCCGGAGGCCTAATCCGGGGGTAAGGGGGGTTAAAAGGTTGGCAGCGCACTTCTGAATCCACTGGGTCGTGGGTATCCATGGGCGGCGGCAATCGCTTACCATCAGGTGATCCGTCTGCTCGTCTGCCACCTATCATAAAAATGCCTACAGGGTATCCCAAGACTATGGGACATGAAGGGAAAGGTATCTTAAATCCTTAAGTAAGCCTTTTTCACTTAAAGGAAACATCATTACCCCTACTACCCCTCCTCTACTATCAAATGTCCTTTGCCTGAAGGTTGTCTGGTAGAAATCGTTTCCAGCGATAAGATCGCCGAAATTGTACAATTAAGTTTCTGTAATGCCTAGATTTTAAAGTTGTGTTTTTTTGTGCATTAAAGTATATCTATCTATCTATCTATCTATCTATCTAGCACTCTTTGTAAGACTTGAGGTTTCTTAGAGACATTTTATCATTAGAAGTAATGATTGTATCGATTGGTGGTGTTTTTTTCCGGTTCAATTCCAGTGCAATACAAGCACAAGGAAAAAAAACGTTCAATGCATTTATTTTTTTAAGAAAGTGATGTTTCCTTTATGTAAAAAATGCTAACTTAAGGATTTAAGGTGCCTACTTTCCCTTTATGTTTCATAGTCTTGATTTCGATTATAAACCTTATATTTTTACACATTGAGTCCGAAATCGATTGAGGAAATTTGACAGTTTTGTATAGCTTGACCTGTCCGCCACTGTACATCGACAATCTATATGGTGTTGTGACTATGGTGTTATGGTCAAGCGAGGAAGGTCGTGATTTATTCCGGTCTAGTCTGGTCCTTTCGTTTATCCGTCTGGAATGGCTATCTTTATTTCTCTTTTAAATTTTTTTGGAGCTCAGGGTACGTTTACAGATTTAGGATTTGGGTGCTATCTTTATACGACCTACTCTGTTGTCATTAAGTAAATAACACACTTACAAATTTCATCTCGTGTTCAGGCGGGACATAATTCGTCATTAAATTTCACAAAACAAATTTCATCGACTTAGTAACGCGTTCAGTGGTCTAATTGGTAGAACATTCACCCGGATTGTGGAAGGTGTGGGTTCGAGTCCCGCTTGAATACGTGATGAAATGTTTAAGTGTGTTGTTTACTTAAGACTACATTGCAAAAGATTACTATAAAAATATTCAAATAATCTGTTGTCATTATTGAATAAACACGTTGTTTTTGCGATAAATTTTCAGGGCGTTTCCTGTGCTTGTACTTAATTCTCCATTCCTTATTCGTCATCAAATTCGAAACAGCTGTCCCACAAAAACCATTCTCAAAAGCGACATTTCCTCAAACTGCCAAACGGCTTTACAAAAACGATTGTCCGAACCCGCGATCGTATAGCATAGCATTATATTACGCCACGCACGCAATAAAAAGCTGAGTAGGGATGACCGGTGATAAATAAAACATCGATATTTTTGTTACATATTACGAACGCGTTTTGATGTTAGGCGCTAAGCTGCCGTCGTATATTAAAAAAAACGCTGTTTTTTAATATTCGACGGCACTTGCTTGACGCCTGAGACCATATTCTTCACGAGACCACGTTCATGAGCATTTTTTTATTTTTTACCCGACTACGGCAAAGCAAAAGGAAGGTTATGATTTTGACAGGCTATGTATGTATGTATGTATGTATATTTGAACAAATGAGGTGTCGTTAGAAACGTCTTGGTTGTCTTCTGGTTAAAGGCAACATGACGTCACGTTCAATTTATTACAGCGCCCTCTAGGGGACTTAGAGTAAGGAACTACAAAAAAAAATGTTTGACGGTATCGTGTGGTGTATCAAATGAAAGAGCTTTTTTAGCACATTTCAAATATGTAATTATATTTACATAACTAAAAATATGTTAAATAAAAATAAAGTTTAAAAACTAAAACCCGACTACCAAAAAACACGATCTAAAAAGTACAAAGCAAGAGACAATTTCCTGTCTCTGCTGAAATGATTATGCCGTATCGCCGTGGTCGTATGCCACCTACTGTAGCAAAACAGATTAATTATAATAATAAAATAAAATCAATGTGGCATACGACCACGGCGATACGGCATAATCTTTTCAGCAGAGACAATTTTCTTGCTTTGTACTTTTTAGATCGTGTTTTTTTGTAGTCGGGTTTTAGTTTTTAAACTTTATTTTTATTTAACATATTTTTTGATTATATGGTAAGACACAGTGGATGACCTACAAGAAGCATGTACGAGGGTGGCAAGTCGATTGCCGTCTAACGCATTTAAAAATATCGATAGGTTAACAATATTAATAAATACTGCTCATCCGTACAGTAAAGATTTCCGTCTCGGGCGCATCACGTAATCACTCGGGCAATGCCGACGTTTTGGTCGCTCGCCAGCTCTGCCTGTGATCCGGGTGCACTTGGTAGCTGTAAATCTTGCTCCTCATCTTGTTTTATGAAAATATACAAAATTAAGGAGATAATGGTTTTTGGTAAAAAAAAAAATGTGATAGGTGGCAGACGAGCAGACGGATCACCTGATGGGAAGCGATTCCCGCCACCCATTGACACCGGCGACACCAGTGGAGTCACATGTACGCTGCAACCTTTAAGCCCCTTTTCGCCCGGGTGGCCTCCGGTGGGTAGTTCCGGTACCCTCACTCACGCAGCGAAACACAGCCGGTTTTCTGTGAAGTTATTCGCTTTTGAGCGATGATAGCTCAGTGGTTCAGAACACGCCTTTCATACGTCATGGTTCTGATCCGAGCGTACACCTCTGGATTTTTCAAATCTATGTGCGTATATCTACCATTAGCTAGGCGATGAGGGAAAAACATCATGAGAATGATGAAACCTGCACGTTTCGGATAGTTTCTGAAACGGGTATCAGTTTGGCTGCTTCCCCTGTAAAGGGTTTTTATTTTATGTGATAGGTGGCAAACGAGCAGACGGATCACCTGATGGGAAGCGATTGCCGCCGCCCATGGATACCTGCGATACCAGTGGAGTCACCAGAGCACTGCCAACCTTTAAACCCTCCCTTCCTCTGGATTAGAGCTCCGGTAAAACACAGCACAGTGCTGCTCCACGCCGGTTTTCTGTGAGGCCGTGGTATCACTCCGGTCAGCCGGCCCATCTATGCTGAAGCGTGACTCTACCACGTTCATCTTGTTCTTGTTGAATGTTCCGCGTCTTCAAAATTAAATCGATATTATTAATTTATATCTTGAATTCGCTCATTTGCCGCTAACAGAAGCTGAGTGTTTGAGTAACGTCAGCACATTGATGTGATCGGCTGATTAAACGCTCCCATATCATTAGTACTGGGTTATGTAAACTAACTTTAGTCTCACTGTAATATAATGAAAATTGAATTGAAATACAAATCTTTATCTTATTATCTTATGTATATACATAATTCAATTTTCATACCTAGCTACTCAAAGAATAATGATGAAAGAAATAATAATAAGTTCTTAAGTTTATATTAAAATCAAAATCATTTTCCGTTTTGGTCAAAAGCCCGCGGAATCATGATAGTCCCCGGTCCCCGGCAGAGTAGAATAGGCCACCCTCACTCTTACCGAGGTGTCGTAAAAGGCGACTAAGGTAAAGCTGCTGGCATGATCATTGGCACCCAGAGAAGGAAAACTCTGCATTTATATCAAAACCCTCGCCAACCCGTCTGCCAAGCGTGGTGAGTATGGCAATTACCCCTCATGTGATTGAAGGAGGCCCGTGCCCCAGCAATGGGGACTTAAATGGGTTGATGATGAATGACGATGATGAAACAGATATTTGTGTTGGGTCTGGGAGTTTGTAGTACCTGCACTGTACCTGCATATCACCTGATGTTAAGTGAAGATGAAGTCCAAGGTGATGTTAATGTGGATCACACTTGATTCATAGGTTTAACATGTATTTTAATTAACAGTTATCAAGTTCTCAAAATTAAAATAAAATTAATAGTGTTATTTATTTATTTATATTTATAACAAAGGCTTACCTACACATTGGAAGTTAGTTATTTGTTTTTAATTTACCCACATGTTTAACTACATATTTTTTCTCAACGAACCCGCTAGGAACCACTTTACATGAAGTTTTTCCGATATTTTCTGCTGTCCCACCGGGCGATAAGGTTTAGTGTGGCGTGTCTGGCATTAAGAGCTCAGCTCATCTCGGCAAGATTTACAGTCGCCGCGTGCGCTGCAGTCTGCGAGTACATTCGCTTACTTGGCTCTCAACCAACGCTCCTAGACGGGTTGTATTCCCTTTGTGAGGATGCCTACTACTGGGTGACGTTATTGGGTTTTGTTAGACACATTTTTTAAAATTTCAATAGAATTTTTCTTTACATTCCTTCTCATCTTAGTGTGTAATTCAACGTTTCGCCCGAAGCTGTCGCTCTGGGTACGCTTAGACCGTTGATTCAGGATTTGGATGTGGTAATTACAATGAAGCGACTGCCGTCTGACTCGTAATCGTTTTGACATGGGAACCAGACCAAGGTTACACGTTTCAGAAACTATCTGAAACGAGCTGTCATCACAAAGTTTTCCCTCACCGCCAAGCGAATGGCAGAAATACGCAAATAGATTTGAAAAATCTAGTGAGGCACAATTTAACACGCGAGCAGACGGCACACCTGATGGTAAGCTGAGCGTGCTGGCCGAAAGATGGGACTCCCCACTACTGCACCGCTGGGTGCAGCTACACTCCCCGGTGTGTCGCTTTCCATACTTGTAATACAGTTCTACACTACTGATATCTTCTGCAATAGTACTAACACTAAAATAAGTTCATTATGTTACTAACTCATTTTATATGGATTGAAGATCTGAAATAAATGAATATTTAAATTTAAATTTAAGCAATCACCGCCGCTTATCTTCGCAACACCCGAGGTATATCATATTCGTTGCCGGCTCTTGCGGAAGGCCCTGTTATTGAAGGTCACCAGCTCGTATCTGTTCAGGAACACTATCGATGGCAGATGGTTCCACTGGGTTCCACAGTCTAAATTTAAAGCACAGATTAAATTAAGCACCTCATCATCATCATCATCAGCCTATCGCAGTCCACTGCTGGACGTAGGCCTCTCCAATTGTTCGCCACCGTGATCTATCCATGGATTCTCGCATCCAGCTCTTGCTAGCCATCCTGCGCAGATCGTCCCCTCACCTAGCCAGAGCGGCGCCCTACATTACGTTTGCCAAGATGCGGTCTCCACTCTAGAACTCGTTTACCCCATCAGTTGTCGGTTCTGCAAATTAAGCACGTTAAATTCTAATTGATTTATTGAAATTTTCAATAAAACAATTTACCACACCAAACACGATTTGAATGTAAAAAATATTTTGTACGTCGCACAAAATAGCAAATATTTACATCGATTAGAATGTCATAGGTGTAGGTAAACAGTTTATCATTTCGTATTCATCGACTGTAGGTCACTTAATTATAATACACAAATGCTTTTCAATTTAGATAAAGATATTGTTGTCTCTGTTATTACAGAGACAACAATAAAGTCAAGTTAGAAAGGGATGGGTGGGAGAGCTATTTCCTTACCCTCACGTATAGTATGTTAGGATAAGGCCAGACTCACCAGACCATAGAGTAACTTATATATACTGAGAAAGAAGTATCAGTCGGCTAGGCAGTCCTAGCGCCATCTAGAGGAAACCTAACCAAAACTCAACGGCTTTGTAGAAGGGCTACCTTTGAGAATCAGTCAAGGAGAAGATTAAATTAAATATCAAAAATCATTTTATTTGCTATATAACAATGTTTCCAGTACCTTCTGGACCTCTGGTTTAATTCCTGCACTGTTTTAAAATTGCTAATGTGGGCAGGCGACTTCAGGTCATTGTTTCCGAAACACAGAAAAAAAATACAGAAAAAACGCCGACCATCTGCTTGATTGTTTTTTAAAGCTAAATCTGCTTTTTACAAGCCCCATGTAACGAAAACCGCTGAACTATTTTTCCCATACTTAAGAAAAAGTACTAGGTGAAATGACCCTGCACCAGACTTAACAAATTCTAAACCACGCTTCAAGTGTTATATGGTTTTGGACACAACCGGAACAAGCTGAGATCATGACTCAGTACAGCGTATCCAATCGATAGACCTACAAAATATGCTGACGTCTTATTCAAATACTCCATTCTCCAATATCTCTCAGCGGAAAGCGATCCCGATGTAATTAATACCGGTTAACTTCACGGATATTTTGTATGCAAACAATGGATCGATCTGTTTACCTAACCGAGGTTAGAAAGTTTGAGAACACATCGACTATCGTCAGTAAATAGCCCATGAAAGTTTCAAAAGCGAAGCGAGGAATGAGTTTCTTTCGAATTTGAATTTTAAAAAAACTATGTTTATTGTTTGCAAAAAGAAAGAAATCTATACTCCTTACAAAGAGATAAATCCTACAGACAGCGGCATATAATCCGAAAACACGAAACGCTTGCGCGATGTAATTGACACCTGGCGCCATCTATTGGTATAAAGTAGAAACTAATGTCCCGAAACGAAGTGAGGATTAGTCACTACTCGTAAACTATAATAAAGGAACAGGCACAAACAAAAATAAACGAGAAGAATATTAAATTAATTTGTTTTATTTGGCCAAAGATTCTTAGGTTGATTAAAGTATATTTAGGTTAAAGCTGAGTTTTTTTTTTGAAAAAAAAATCTTGTACAAATTAACTCGAAATTAATGCAACATAGTTCTGGTCCCTATCCGATGTCAATTAAAATTTACTATAAACACACAAACAATATAAAAAATTTAAACTAAAGCACGGTAGGGCACACTAGCGACACCAATCAATTTTAATTTTTAGCTTCTAAACCGGATATGGTGCTGGGTCCAACACGTACGCGAAAAATTGATTCACGCCAAACGCGGCTACTTTTGGCGTGAATCAATTTTTCACGTACAAAAACGTGTTTAAAATAGATCCGGTTTAGTACCTAAAAATTAAAATCGATTGGCGTCGCTAGTGTGCCCTACCCGTCACCTTAACAAAATTCACTACTCAATAAATGAACACCTTGACGATAAACTAAAATAATATTTTCAAAGTCGTTAACTTAATTATTAATAAAACATGTTACATTCGCCGATATCCAGCCTATAAAATGCCTGCCCCTCTCTCTTCCGTTTTGCTATGCCTGTCAAGGCGCATATGACGTAAATTGTGTTCCTTTTGTTACATCTGTATCATGTGCAATGCTAATAAATAAATAAAATAAATAGATAAAAAGGCAGTCAAAAAAGTTGATAGAACGGTAAAACAAAAATGACGGGTGTAAGACTTGACTTATGTCGATAGTTGATATTTATTATTAGGTAAATAACGCACTTAAAATTTTCTCTGGATCGAAAATCTCGCGTTGAAGGCTGGAATCAAACCCACTTCACCTCAATCCGGGTGGCTGTTATACATTAGACCACTGACTGCGTTACTAAGCCGACGCAAGTAACGCTTGATTCGACATGAGCTGTCGATAGACTCATCAATATTGTAGGTATATTTACAATTTCCAGTAGAGATATTACTATAAATATTTGACCACCACTTAAGGTGACGGGTAGGGCACGCTAGCGACGCCAATTTATTTAAATTGTTAGCAACTAAACCGGATATCATTTTAACTATAAGTATAAATACATAATTGTACAAATAATAAGATTTTAGTTTTTAGTTACCTATCTTTATGAATAGATTTATATAAGAAAAAAATATTATTTAATTTTTTTAAGTTCTTCACTATTCTACACGAAACATCTATCGCAACTCGCATCTCGTCATGTAGGTAGGTGCCCACGATACAGGGTTATCCTAGTGTGGGACCTACGGACTGATCTCCTGTATGTTACACTTCGTTAATTTTGTTTATATATTTTTGTTAGCTTATGTTTAAAGTGCCATAATGTAATGTAACAATTATCTGTAATAAATTATTCTTATTGTTATTCTTATTCTAACTATTTCGAAGCTGCAGCCTCTCGGAAAACACTTATACTATTTATTTAAAACTTATACCTAACTTTTGTATCTGCTTTTGTACTCGAAATTTGAATTACCACCAAAAACTGCCACTTATGGCGTTAATCCAAATTTTGAGTCCAAAAACAGATCAAAAAGTAGTGCAATGTTAGTAAATAAATGTTTGCTTAGAGACTGCCGCTCCGAAAATGTTAAAATAGATCCGGATTAGTTGCTAACAATTTATAGTATAACTTATTTATTAGATTATAATACTGTATTTTATTTATGTAGTAGGGTAGGGTAGGGTAGGGTAGGGTCATAAGTTATATTTTAACATTTACAGTTTCTTTTTTTTTCTTATTGAATATTGCACCCCCTACCCCTTCTCTACTATCAAATGTCCTTTACCCGAAGGTTGTCTGGTAGAAATCGCTTTTAGCGATAAGACCGCCGAAATTGTACACAAAATTTATGTAATGCCTAGTACTTAAGTTGTGTATTTTGTGCAATAAAGTATATATATATCTATCTGTCTATCTATCTAATTTAAATCGATTGGTGTCACTACTTGTAACCTTAGGGTGACGGTTCGACGAAACCAGCGCCGCCAGTAGTTTTGTTTCAATTGTGGCAATTATGAGACAATTTTTCAAAAGTAAATCCATAAAGAAAAGTATTCCTACAATTTATTTGACATGTAGGTACTTCTGTAACATTATCTTCGTACAAGTTACCATTATTCTTATAATAGGCAATAGCTTAAAGTGGCCACTTTTTTAATACGATGGGTCACCTTAAGATGAAACTGCCAAATCACTAGAAGACGAAGAACACTTTTTTCAATGCGTTATTTACTTCATTTATGTCGGTTAGTGGACTTACATGCGTACGTACATCATAGATCAATTGTTCCAGGAAGTCGGTAGTCAATGCTATTGTATGGCGACGATTCAATTGGCGAATGCTAATACGCTATTAATTTGAAGCGATCTGTCGAGCCCACAAATCACTCGATACAAATAGATCAAATCAATTGATACAATGATAGTGGTATCCAGCGAAGAACCCTCATCTGTTATTTGATAATGACAAAGAGGTAATTTATTGGAAAGGTATGTAGATAACGGCAGGCAACTTGACAACGCAAAAACTCCACCTTTAAAAATAAATAAATATTTCACAACATCACATACATTGAACTGACTCCGAGATAGGTAGCTCAAGCACCTGTGTTACGGATATCAGAATCAACAGTGGGATTACAAATATATACATATAATACTTTACTTTTGTAAATACTTACTTATAATACATAGTAAACACCCAGACCAATACAAACAAACATGTTTACATACACACAAATAAATAAATAATAAATAAAATAAATATTTCACAACATCACAAACATTGAACTGACTCCGAGATAGGTAGCTCAAGCACCTGTGTTACGGATATCAGAATCAACAGTGGGATTACAAATATATTCATATAATACTTTACTTTTGTAAATACTTACTTATAATACATAGCAAACACCCAGACCAATACAAACAAACATGTTCATGTACACAAATGTTTGTACTGTGCGGGGATCTAACCCGCAACGCTGATGGTATCCCTGAATTGGTCCTCTGGGAGAACACGAGTAATTCGCAAATATAATGACTAACTAACTAGGACGGTGCAGTGACCCATAGTAAGTCTTGGATAATAAGAGTCTTCATTTCGTTTGGTCTTGCGCCACTTCCCGCCAGTCATCCACCAAGAGTCTGCGTAAATCGTTATCGACCTCATCTTTCCAGCGGCATATTGAATAGACGACTGGCATTCGCCCATTAGGACGTCCCAGGTACGTTCTCCTTGCACGAATTTCTCCCATTGTCTCGAGCCGGCTGAGCCAGCAAAGTCAAAGTCGAAGAATTAAGTTGAGTCGCTTCAGTCTCACCAATGATGTTAGGCAACCTGGTTTTCCAGCTCCCGGTTTTGGAGCCTCCTCCAGGCACCCTCCGGTGTTTGTACAGGTCTCAGAATCTTACTCCAGATCTTGCGTAATATAATGACTACTATACTATACAACGAGTAAAAAAATGAGCAATAGGTACTACTTAAAGATGCGAACATATACCGTGTAAAGACTTCGCTGCCAAAATATGAGCATCATCTGAGCAAAAAAAATCTGCTGTTCTCTTCTATTTAGTTCCATACTAAATAGAAGAGATCTATGTTCACACTCTGAAGTATTATTGCTCATATTTCTTACAGGTATTATGCTACAAGTCAGGAAAAAGTGCATGAATCGAAGGAAATTAAATAAACATTGATTGGCGCAATAACATCAAATTACATCATTTCTCGTCAATTGTGAGTCTGGGAAACCACGAGCGATTGCGAATTACTCGTGGTCCTCCCAGGGGAACAATGCAGGGGAACCACGAATCAACACGTCCTCTCTTCCCATGCATCATGATCAGTACGATGATGCCTGAGCCTAAGCTATAATCTTGTATATGCGTGGTGATTAAGCCTAATCCCATCATAGTAGCGATAACTTGATTACTATGATTGAGGCCTTTGCCCTGCAGTGGGACAATATATGGGCTGCCACTTTTTTTTATATGCATGTGTGTCCTTTTTTTAACTGGCGAGTTTCTTGCTTCTCGACCAGAAACAACTTTCCGTGCTGGTGGCAATCGCATTACGTTTATTTATTTTTTTAGTATATATTATGTATCAACATATATATGTATTAACATGTAAATTATACTTAAGTACTTATAAATAGTTCAAAATTATTCAAATATATGACGATTTGTAAGTGCTGTGTACAAGCCTATGCAAATAAAAAAATATTTGAGTTAGAGTTTCATGCTGCTTCACGCGGGTTTTCTGTGAGGCCGTGGTATCACTCCGGTCGAGCCGGTCCATTCATGCCGAAGCGTGGCTCTCCCACGGTCAAACAAATTTGAATGACTGTGACTTTGACTGACTTTGTCATTTACACTAGCAAATATTAACTTTAACATTAGCAAAGTTATCCTCATTAAAGAGGATGGAGCCTAAAAAAAATTGGAGCTCTGTATAGAAGTCACTTTACTTTTATGAAAATTGCTTCATACGAATATGTAGAGTAAAATTTTCATTTATGTTATTCTTAAAACTAAGTTTAGTTAGGTAATTAGACCAACTGGAAACATTTTAAACTCAACGTTTTGCCAAAAAGCAGACCCAGAAAAGCAACCTAATTAGTTCTGTGAACATTGTTACTGTTCACGAACAAGGTTGATGACCTCTGCGTAATAGCGGTCAAGATGACGTATTTTTTTAGTTTAACATTTTTCTTCTACTTAATAAACAATTCCAATTCGACCGTGGCTCGACCGGAAAGATACCACGGCCTCACAGAAAATCGGCGAGAAGCAGCACTGTGCTGGGTTTAGGTTGGCAGCGCACTTGTGACTCCACTGGTGTCGTGGGTGTCCATGGCCGGCGGCAATCGTTTACCATCAGGTGATCTGTCTGCTCGTCTGCCTCCTATTACATAAAAAAACAGGTTTTTTCCATTAAATATGCATTTGTATTAAATTTCTGCAAACAGCAGACATTATTATAAAGCTTTGCTCAAATGACAGCTTTAAAAGCATGAAAGGAATTCGATGCCTACAGTAAAATGCCGAATTCTATCTACTATAAAATATAAAATTAACATGGAATATTTATTTTGGAAATGCCCAGAAATAAAAATGGAATTTCCCTACATAAAATCTGCATAGCACTTGCCTATCGGAATAAAATAAACATCTCCTCGTATGATTGATGTAAAATGCGCGTATGTACGTCATCGAACAACACTTCAATCAATACTTCAGCTTCATACAACCGCTGTTATGAATACTAAAGATATCACACGTGAAAACGAAAACGTTCACACACGAGCGAGCCAGCAAGAGAAATTGCATCACATGAATGGAAACGCAGCGGTGCAATAAATAATAATTGCGATACCGTCGGAAGTGTATGCTGCGTTGTTTTGACGATTCGCCTAAGACAGATTGTGGATGAGGCGGCCGTTAATATTGGGGTCGCGACCAAAATACATGGCGGCGGCAGCGGAGACGGCAGTAGGCGGCAGGCGGCGCCCGCGCCGACCGCGCGGACCTCCTACAAGCTCCGACATCGCGGCTCGTTTACTGACGTGCTATATTTAACCGCTGCGACCAGTTTAATATCAGCAAGTTCCGCCAAAAATCAACCTACTCGATTTAATACACCAGTGATGTGAAAATTTGATAGTGTCTCAGTGTCAAATATAAAT
This sequence comes from Marasmia exigua, assembly GCA_019059595.1. Lineage (NCBI taxonomy): Eukaryota > Metazoa > Arthropoda > Insecta > Lepidoptera > Crambidae > Marasmia > Marasmia exigua. The sequence goes on along the minus strand of CM032482.1, from coordinate 13,681,115 downwards.
GTGTTGGACTCACCACGTGGACGTACGAGAATATCCCTATTTATCGCAACACAGGAAGTAAATATATTTTGTTTGCTGCTAACGTCGACCCTCGTGAGTATCACGTTATTTCCAAAATTTTTGACAGCTTGCCAGAACGCGCTGTTAGTTGGAATACATTTGCAATAAAATATTGATGTGATAAATAATTTGAGGGAAATATTTCAGCAAAATGAATCCGCCGTCAGCTTTGCACGGAGCCATGAGTCGGGAGCGTAAACCGTTCACGTATACCCCGGGGGGGTTAGACTTATCGCAGATCAAGTCGGAGCGGATGGCGAGAAGGTTGATGATAAATGCTATGAATCCAGGAGTGCCCGAGATCCCAGCTCAACAAGTGCAGTCGCCGCCAGCGACAGGAAATCCTGTTATGGTTCCGAACTTCAATTGTCTTCCGGTTCAAGTTTTCCCAACGATGAGCTTGCCGGCGAATCCAAAGTCATTGTTACGCACGCGGAGTCATCCTGGTCCCAAGGCAACACCAGTAGAGAGAGTGCCACCTCCACAACCAAATCAGTTTCCAATACTAAGCAAACCAGAAAATGTGACTTCTACATATTCACCCATTAGCAATAATCACTCCAACTACCAAAGACCAGTTTCTATGTATGAATACAATGCTTCTTCAAATAATGCCAATACTGTGCCTAAAACGAATGAAAGTAATGCGCCTGCGCGTTTTCTACCAGAAATTTGCTACGAGGCAGAATTTTTACAAGCTCCTCGTAGACATATAGCCAGTAAGCCAATAGTGCCAGAATTTAAATACGACAGTAAACCTATAGATAGTGAAAGTTCCCGATTTATGGACTTGGAAACAAAACCAAGGAATGTAGATGAAAGTGTCAATTTATTTCAAGCTCCTACGAGAAATAGTAATGGCTTTAACGCGGTCATTGCACAGTTGGAATGCAGACAAGATAATAAACCTTTTACAAGTGGATTCTCCGAAGTTTCAAATTTAGGAACAAAACAACAAATTGATTTTAGTGAAAATTATAAGATTCCTGACTTAAATATTTCTCTAAAAGCGGAGATTGTTGATTCTAACACAAACCAAAAGTATGTAAATAATAGTGATACGATTCCCGACTTAGACATATCGCTAAAAACAGTGATTGTTGACATAGACGCGAGGAATGAACATAATGTCGGTGAAAGTTTTGAGATTCCAAATATATCAAACAAATCAGATGTAGCTGACATTCAAATAAATGAAAATAATGGCGAGGAAAGTATAAAGATTTATGACAATACTCCGGTCCAATTTGAAAATACACCTGTAAATGATAGCCATATAGACTTTGACTTTGCGATACAACCCATAACAATTGCGAGGATACCATCACCATTTGAAAAGCCTGTCGAAGAAGAATCGAGATCTGATGATGAACAGGTTTACTTAAAATTACTGTTTACTTATTATGTCTATATCTATATGTGTGTTTATATTATCTGCTATACATATTTACTCTACAAAGTTAAAGATGTTTAAAGAAAATCATTCATAGTGAGTTCATATTTGAACATTATTATCACCCATGCTCTGTTTTCCCAATTATAATAAGATAACCTTTCTTGAAATATAAGCCGCAACGTCACTCATGTGAATTATTATAGCCCCCATATGAATTAAAATAAAATATTAATTTTATTAATTTTATCTGTTTCAGAGAGAAGTTAAAGTAGTGAAAAAACAAGTTAAGAAAGAAAGCAAATCTGAAGTACAGAATGGTGATCAAAATGGGGACCAAGAAGCCCAGATGACAGTTAAACTGCCAACCAAGAAATCTGCGGCAAAAACAGAGACCAAAGTTGAGGTGGTAAAAAAACAGTTGCCAGATGGTAGCATAGAAGAAATCAAAACTACCACAACCAAAACCAATGTTGATGGAAAAACCACAATTTCAACAAAAACTGAAACTACAATAATTCCTAAAGAAGAAGAAGAAGAAGTCGAAGTTGAAGAAGAAGAAGAGGAGGAAGAAAATGGCGAAGTAGTCGTGGAGGAAAATGGCGATGAAGAGGCAGTCGAAGAGGTCGTTGTCGTCAAAAATTCTCCTATCGTGGAAAATGGACACAAAGTTGTAAAACAAGAAGAACATTCAGAAACTACTGTAATAAAGAAAGTTGCTGTTGTTCAAAAACAGGAACCTGAGGAAGTGGAAGAAGAAGAAGCGGAAGAAGTGGAAGAAGAAGTAGTTGAAAAACAAGTAAAAACAGAGCCTAAAGTTGAAGAAGAAAAGGTAGAAGAGGAAGTAGAAGAAGAAGAAGTTGTAGAGGGAAACGTAGTAAAACAGGAGGAAGAGGAAGTTGAAGAGGAGGAGGTGGTGGAAGAAGTTAAAGTGGAGAAAGAAGAGCCCGCAGTAGAGGAAGAAGAAGTTGAAGAAGAATATGAAGAAGCCGAGGAACAAGAGGTAGAAAAAGCGCCTGAATCCAACAAAGAACAAAAAGAAGAAGAATCTGAATATACTGAGGAAGAATATGAATCTGAAAAGGAAGACGTACCAACACCTGCACCCCAAGTAGCTAAAGAGGACCCTGCGAAAGAAGAAGTTAAGGAAAAACCCAAAGAAGAACCTAAAGAAGAACCTAAAGAAGAACCTAAAGAAGAAGTAAAGAAAGAGCCAGAGGAGCCGAAACCTGAACCTGAACCAGAACCTAAACTACCTGAACCCCAACCAGCACCTAAGGAACCTGCACCTCAACCAATACCTAAGCAACCTGAACCTCAACCAGCACCTAAGCAAGAATCTACCATACCTTTGAGGGAACCATCCATTCCTCTTGAGAAAGTTGAAGATGTGGAGATTAAACCCATCGGCTTGTCATCGGAAACGGTTACAAAATCACACACAGAAAATACTGAAATCATAACCAGCAATGATAAGACAACTCTCCCATTATCAACACAGACAGAGTACAATAGAATTGAAAACATCGTTACTGTTAACCGTACTACAAAGACTCTTGATCGCAGCTACGAACAATTAACTCAGCATAGTGTTCCTACTGTTAAGGCTTACTTTGCTCCTCCTAACATAGATAGAATTTCAACGTCTCCTCAGCCTGCTAGACCCTACCAGCCAGTCTACCCTCCTGTTACTCCTGTAGCTGACAAGCCACAAGAGAGGCGACACAGTTTGTTACTTGAAAGGCTGAGTATGGAACGCCAAGCTGCCCCTGCTGATATTTATCAAAATAGTTATCAGTACAATAACCAAAGCTACGAACAGCAAAGGCAATTTTCACAGGAACCGCAAGCTGAGGTTCTCACTGTTAGTAATGTTAAGCCTAGTACGATTACAAACTCCCAGTGGTACAAGCAGCAGCAACAGCAACAGCAGGTCAAAAAGGATAATGTTTTATTCAATAATGTGACTGCTGCACCACCTGCCAGCCAACTGTGGAGTCAATCTCAGCTTTCCCCACAACCTCAACCCCAACCTCCACACCAATCTCAACCCCAACCTCAACCCCAACCCCAACCACAGCCACAGTACCAACCTACATACACTGAAAACACTACCCAGAATAGTACAAATACTTATCAACAAAACTCTTACCAACCCTACATACCTAAACCCGCCACATGGGGTACTACTACTGATTCACTATCAAGCACATACAACACCCAACAAAATCAATACTCCACACTCAGCCAAAATACTACTGAATCATATCAAAAGTCCACTCAACAGTATTCGTCTGGCTACGTACCACCGCCATGGGAACAAGATTCAAGTTACGTTGCTGACGTTTCCAGCCAGCCTCAGAACTTCTTCCAACCACCACCAGCTTCAAGCACATTTTCTGCTGGTCAAAACCAAGGATGGACCGCGACACTCCCAAAAACTAAATTCTCCAAACCACCTCCAACTGCTTACATACCACCTGCTCCTAACCAGTCTTTCGTGAAACCTGTGACTGTGGAACCCCCAAGAGTACCGGGAAAGAAGACTTACTACAGCGAATACGAGAGACGTTACATTACGGTTCCCGAATCTACTTATGTCCCTAGTGAGACAAAGTACCAGCCTCAGCCGGATCCTTCTCCTCAATATTACTACGACAACAACGAGCCTTCGGAGGCAGTTGAGCCTCAATGGCGTAAGGAACTTAGAGAATTCACTGAAAAGACGTCTACTCAAACAACTGAGCAGACCTCTGTGAAGCCCCCATGGGAACAAGATTCCACCTATGCTAAACCTCCGTCCAATACTGTTATGTACTCAACTACGCCGACGTGGAGTCAAACTTTGAGGCCGAACTCTTGGCGCGAAAGGAGTTTCGAGTCGGAATATGTTGGATCTCAAGAAGTATCAAAGACTTCGACATTGGGTCGAGGACGACCGCTTAGCAGCTATGCGAAGAGCAACGTGGACTCGATCCCTGAAAGAGCGAGAGGCGTTTCAGTGGATAGGTACAACCCGAATAATTATAGTGGGCCGATCGCTGGCGAGCATCCCCCGGCGCAGTCGCACGTCCTGAACGTGGTGCCTCCCGCTAAGAGTTACCACAACCCCAGCGTGCCTGCGTACCATGCGCAGTCCCGGGCCTCAGCTGAACCAAGGTATGTTAATCTTTAAGTATTATTAATGACAAGTTCTCAAATTGGCGGCTTTATTAATTGAAATAGATAAACGAAAACAAATTTTACTTAGATAAGTCACATAGCTTTTTTGTTGTTCTTTAAAATTAGAGTGCTAATGCCAATTTTATTATGAAACCAATTTGAAAACGCGAACACATGACAGCTCTGTTATTAAAAGTTTTCTTGTCTAATAAGGAAATATTTTGTGCAAAGCAATAAACCTGATAGCTGTTTGTATGGAGCGTCTTGGGAAAGTTTATTTTAGTTGTGATTTTCAACTCTTGTTTTCTCAAAGAGTTTCAAGTTACACAGGTCATTTTATCAACAAATAAATAAAATAAATAGTAAATATACCTTTATCATATTGCATATTAGAAAAAATATTTTAAACGCAATTCAGCAAGACTGAACAAAGTGACAATATCACTTTGTTCAGTCTTGCTGAATTGCGTTAAAGTTACGAAGTTCATTTCCTTTCACAGAACTCCCAAATTTGGAATAACAAATAATACCAGTTACGCGACGCAACGCATATCCGTTGAGAGAAAACTTTTGAATCAGCCGTACCGTATTTTATATTATGGTTTTCTTACGTAACCAGTTATACTGTAACAAACCCCTTTCTTAAATCATGATGTTTCATCTATACTACTAAAATATATACTTTAGTAGATCACACATAATGGATGTTATGATGAATATCATTCTTGTTAAAAACCAGTACAAATTTTATTCACATAGGTATCTTTTATATGTAAACGTACATTGTCGTAATCGTAAAAAGCTATTATTTAAGTACTTTTGAGATAGTAGGTATTCCGAAATTCATAATAAATAAGTAGTAATACATACTCTCAATATACTTTAATAAACATGAATGAATCTTCATCATTATTCTCTCTTCTTTTCTACTTATATGTATTTTGTACTTATATACATTTTGAAAGGTCCTTTTGGTATTTTTCAGAGAGCAAATCTACCCTCAAGCACGCAACTGGGGTGATCAAGCCCGGGCGAGTCCGCTGCAGTCTAGATCCTTCAAGTACCTTCAGTGGATCACGGGAACAGACGACTAAACTTTAGCCAAAACTAATTATAAGTGTGGTATTTTTGTATTCGGTGATCGCAGCATTGGTTACTTATTTTAGTTCAACTTCGTCACGATCCTAAAATTCTTGAAACGAATTCGATGTGATTATGTGAAGGAAAATAGGGCGAACCACGAAATGACTGCTTGGAGTATTTATTGTATAATTTGTATAGATGTAAATGGAGTAAGAAAGTTAAGTCAAGTCACAAACATATTCAGGAATTCTTATTCCTGACGGGTCAATTTGAAAACCAAGTTTTATTTAAAATTGGCTCGAATTTCGTTCTAAGCAACTCTAAGAATTATCATTTATATGACCCAGTACAAACAAAGAGTTATTTGATGATATTATTCTTATTTTCATTCGCATCTATTTGTAAGGTTGTAAAAAAATCGATGCAAACGAATAGATTGACTGTATATGAGTTATTATTAAGATAGACTCTGTCAGATTTTTAAATCTTTGATCTACTATTCTGTAATAATCTTCGACTTCATAATTAATTTGTACTCACAACGGGCCTGTATACGTACTTAACGCGTGTCCATAGCATTTGTTAATAATCAATTTGCCTGTCTGATATCCTCGTTTCATAATCGGTACTGTATGCGATGTGATATATTTAAATATTTCTATTTATTTCGCTAACCTAGTCATTGACATCGATTGTCGCTAGTCTTATCATAATTTAATCTAGAAATCTATATAAATGCATTTCTGCTTCAGTTGTATACTAATAAGAATACAGTACGAATTTGTATTGAATACCATTTTGGAATGTTACATCTTCTTATTCTTAGCGTTCGACAAGTCTATCAATAAGAAGAAATTCGTCAATGTTCTGTGGTGGCTCTTCAATCAAATACAAAGAACCTAATTTAACTTAAGTACTTTGTATTTTTATTAATATAAGAATCTTATTTATCTACACTTTAACAGTTATTTTTGCGTGTACTGTGACACATTGCGTCTTTTTATTAAACACGTTTTATGTTCATGTTTGTACACGACTGCCGCTTTATTTATTCAATGTATAGTAAACTATATTTAATTTTAGCCCTAAATAACCGCGGTTGTACCGTCTGTGTGTTTATCGAGTTCCTCGTTTTGTATAAATATAGGAGCATGGTGCATTGCGCAGTAACAAATCTTGTCCTCATAAAAATATATGTTATCCGTGTAATTATTGTTGAGTTTTGTTTAATAAAAACTGAAAACTTTCTGTTTTATTACTTGTACATTAAATTTTATTTTTGTTAGCAAGTAAGTCTAGCACATGTGTTCATCAAAAGAAAAAATCAGAGATGGGTTGAGAATATATTCACTATACTAACACCAACTAACACAGATAATATTCATAATAGATTGTACTATTATAGAAATAAATTTAAGTATATTATTAATGGTGCATTTAGGATATAGGGGTGATTACGATTTTGAAGTTTAGTATAACGAATAAAATAAAACTTTTTTGTTATTAATTCTTAAATGAATGGTAGGTAAATACTTATGGATATAGAAGTTCGACATTATGTGACTATAAAAAGATCCTTTTATAAAAATTGTCATCATCATCATCAGCCCATTTAAGTCCCCACTGCTGGGGCACGGACCTCCATTAATTACATGAGGGGTAATTGCCATACTCACCACGCTTGGCAGACGGGTTGGCGAGGGTTTTGATATAAATGCAGAGTTTTCCTTCTCTGGGTGCTGATGATAATGCCAGCAGCTTTACCTTAGCCGCCTTATACGACACCTCGGTAAGAGTGTCAAAATTGTCATGTATGGGTATAATAGAACTTGCTTGAATCGAAGATTAGCAATAGTTTGCGGGCAACATTTATCTTTTAGTATAGATATTCTTATAAATACAGCCAATTAGCTAACATTACCTAGGCATGAATGTTGTTACTCGTAGCTACTATGTTCTTTGATAATAGTAAAAAAATAAACGTGTGTGTGAACCCTTCCTTTGAATAAACATAACTAATGAGCAAAAAGGTGAGTGAAATTATTTTCGGCTTCACACATGACAGTGTAAAGTGGATTAGAGAATAATAAAACATACGGATGAAGCTGGCGCCCTTCCGCGAATTCAATTATGGACAAAGAAAACTTAATCTCCCGTCTGTAATTGTGCAATCTTGGTGGAGAAGAGGATGCAGTGTTTTGGAGTCGAGGTAAGGTATAGGGTTCCGTCTAAGACTGTTTTTTCCACTAGACTATACATAATGACGCCGTGTGGTCCCCGGCAGAATAGAATAGGCCACCCTCACTCTTACCGAGGTGTCGTGAAAGGCGACTAAGGTAAAGGTGCAGGCATGATCATCAGCACCCAGAGAAGGAAAACTCTGCATTTATATCAAAACCATCGCCAACCCGTCTGCCAAGCGTGGTGAGTATGGCAATTACCCCTCATGTGATTGAGGGAGGCCCGTGCCCCAGCAGTGGGGACTTAAATGGGCTGACGATGACGATGATACATAATGAACTGTAATGGAACCGGTGTAGTAGGGTTGCTAGACTTAATAATATCCTTAGGTGATATTTCCTAAAATGGTGTGGCTTGACATCGGAAGGGATGAAATGCGTGCTATTAAATTGCCCACTACGGATGTACAAGACCACGGGCTCCGAAGCGAAAGCTAGGGACGCAACCAGGACAAGACACCATGATGATGATTTACCTGATATTATTATAGCTACGGTTTCCTGACCGTGGGAGAGCCATGCTTTGGCACGAATAGTCGAGCCTGACCGGAGTAATACCACGGCCACAAAGAACCGGCGTGAAGCAACATTGTGCTGTGCTTCGCTGAGTGAGTGTACCGGAGGCTTAATCCGGGGGAAACGGGGGTTTAAAGGTTGGCGGCGCACTTGTGACTCCACTGGTGTCTCGGGTGTACATGGGCGGCGGCAATTGCTTACCACCAGGTGATCCGTCTGCTCATCTGCGAACTATCACATAAAAAAACGGTGCCAAACCATACCCCGATCACCTAGTCTCAAGGCCGGCAGCGTGGTGATAACCACTTGCAATCAGGTGATCCGTCTGCTCGTTTCCTTATAAGAAAATCTTGGGCATTTCCTGTTGGTTTGGGCTGCTGCTGATCATCTAGAACTTGATAATGGAAAACTACACTTTATTCAAAAGTCGGTAATTATGAGGCCCCTGTCGAGGCGGCTGGGCCGTCCTGAAATGATGAGGAGGCCTGAATTAGTTAAAGATTTTTTTTTCCATGAATCATCTTAAAAAAGTGGTGGTGAGAAGAGCACTAAATATTACTAAGTAATTTCATATATTTTCATTAAGCGAATTGGCCTTTGGTGTATTTTATCACAGGTCAAAATAGCGTTGTCGCAGTGTAGTCTCTGATGACACTGACTCACGGATATGTCACAAGCATTTGATAGTTTTTTTAGATTAATCTGCATTTTCTATAGACTTTCATAGAAACTTTTTTCATAGAAAGCCATACTTGAAAAACCGCGCGAAGCCGTTAGTCTGGGCTACGTTCTTTCTCTACCGCGTCTGTATAGAATCTGCCAAAGAGTAGTATTATGAATCTGCGTCAGGCCTCTTTTACACTCTGTGACGTTTTTTTTTTCTGAAAACGGTACATTCCGTTTAAAGCACACTTTTTCTATTTCTATGGCAATTTGTCAATAACAATGTCTCACTTTTTTATGTGATAGGAGGCAGACGAGCTGAGGGATCCCCTGATGGTAAGCGATTGCCACCGTCCTATGGACACCCGCGATACCAGTGGAATCACAAGTGCGCTACCAACCCTTAAACCCCCCTTTCCCCCGGATTGGGCCTCCCGTACCTTCACTAACGCAGCGAAACACAGCACTGTGCTGCTTCACGCCGGTTTTCTGTGAGGCCGTGGTATCACTCGGGTCGAGCCGACCCATTCATGCCGAAGCGTGGCTCTCACACGGTCACCACCATATAATTACACCAATGTCTTCACTTCACTTACATCACTTGTTCGACCGACTATGGTCTACGGCCGAAATGCAAATGTAGGTACAGATCACATCACTCTATACAATTCTAAATTTCTTCAATAGATTCTCAGTTTAATGTCAACCCATTCGGTTTAATATCAAGTGTGGCAATTCGACAGACTATAGTAACCTGATTTGCGAATGTCCGTACAAGAGGCGAAGAATATGAAGTCATAATTTATTAATCCAATTCCCATGTCCCGAACCCTTCACCGAGGGACTCTAAAAAGCCAAATTTCCTGCTCTACATAGAAACATTTTTCGCCGCTAATTCCACGTAATTTTGCGGTGCAAATCCTTTTAGCTGAATCACATGCAAGACTGCGGTCACGTACTAGCACAAATAAGGATATACACCCCCCACCCCTCCTCCCTAGAAACCGTAAAAATCTCTCTTTACAGTCTAGAAACAGGGAAATGCTCTCTCGACTGCCGAAGCGGGGTGGCGTTGTGGTAGATTTAAAATGCACTGATTTCGCTCATGTTGGGTTAACAGGTGCGTAGGTATATGCAGCCACGAAAATGGTAAGGTATATGTAGTGACGAATGTCGTAGGTATACATATATCTGTTTGTGTACTAATGTGATACTCGTATGCGGTTTTCTTATGATGTGATCTCATCTTAGCAAGTCATTTCCGGTTGCGTCCAAAGCTGTCGCTTTAAAGCGCGGCCGGGGTACGCTTAGACCATGATTCAGGATTTGAGCAGTCTAGTAATTACAATGAAGCGACTGTCGTCTGACCATAGCAATCCTTTAACAGGGGAACTAGTCCAACTGCATCATGGTTACACGTTTAAGACACTATCCGGAAAGTGCACAGGTTTCCTCACGTTTTCCCTCGCCACCTAGCTAATGGTAGAAATACGCACATGGATGCTAAATAACGGGATAAGCGTGCAGATAGCACACCTGATGGTAGCAGAAGGTAGGTAGGACTGACAAACAAAAATCATATAAGTCGGAGTCAAGTATAATATAATACTCTTCTTTTTTTATGCTAGAGTCTTCTGATGGAAAGTAATCAACGCCGCCCATGAACATCCGCCAAAATCAGAGAGATCGCTAATGTGTTGCCGGGATTCAACCGGCTAATTCAGCCAATCTCATATCTATCAGGCACTTACTCAGGTTATATTATAGAAATTATAGTTAGTTTTTATACTTGTCGCCGACTCCCTCGATGGCGTGGGTTGTGGGTCGTACTTTAAGGCGACGGTTGCGCTTGGGACTCCGAGTTCGTACCCCGGGTCGGGTCAAAACGTCGTTGCACCCCCGTGCCTCGGAAAGCACGTTCAGTCGTTGGTCCTGCGACCGATCCCTCTCTGGTCGTGTCACTCTGGTGTCCCATCGGAATATGACAGTATTAGTTTCGACTTATAGTTATTTGGCCTACGATTATTTGGCACGTGGCATAAGTCGGAACTAATGCTGTTTTGACATTTTCCCATAGAAAAAGTGTTGTACAACGCAGGGAGCGTTTCACAACACTTTTCAATTGTTTTTTTGTCAATGTCACTAAAGTGCCTTCCGTCGCACCGTGAATGATAATGACAATACACTCAGAGGCACATCTAACCGCCCATAGCCTATTTTTATTCAAACGTGCTCACTTCATGGTTTCATAAATAGTGAATCGTGTCTTCATAGAAAGCCATACTTGAAAAACCGCGCCAAGCCGTTAAAACTGGGGTGACATGCCGGGCGACGTTCTTTCTCTACAGCACCCGTATAGAATCTGCATCAGGGTGGGTTGGACCCTTTCACACTCTGTGACGTTTTCTAGTCCCATGGCACTTGTAGGTACTTGTTCATCTGTCATCGCTGAAACGAGTAGTTCAGGAGTAAGAGCTCTTTAAAAAAAATCTAAGCTGGAACTCCCGAAGTTAATCACACGAATTTTGGCCACTAGGTGACTTTTATGACGTAAGCACTGGTTAGCAGCCGTCGGAAAAGGATTTTAAAGATTCGCTGTTCATTCGCCAACATTAGTGTTGCGACTCGCTCGACGTAGATATTGCCTCTCGCGTCATTTGAAATTCACTTTATAATAACACTCAAATCCCACGACTCATGCCTCATGTTCCAGAACTTATCTTATAATTGACTCAGCGACCTGGGGCTCTTTGACGCCTACAGGAAACTTCGCCATTCAGGTCTGTTTACGAGTACAACCACCCGTCGCCAATCAAACTGTTGATGGTGACGAAGATCTTTTTCAATCTTGTCTATTCAGGGATACATAGGGTGTCCCACTGAACACTATCTATCTATCTATCACTAGTCAGTTGATAGGCAGCTCAAACTGACTCCATTTTTACAACGTGGCTAGTAGTAGTAGTCTAGCCATATCTCTTCAATTCCACCCTTTTACTTAGTCTCCAAGAGTCGTCTTGACGTTTGGCCGGCTTCAGGATATTACGTACAGCCTGAACTAGGAATTCCCTAGTTTGAAACTAGATGACCTGCATTGACTGGTTTGAATTAATAGGATTTATTATTATTGATTTGTTTTTAGGGGGCAGTAGAAGCAAGTTGGGAGATATCTACGATTTTGGTGAGATCCTTTTGCGCTCCTCACTAGCGTTACTGTACAAATCCAACACCAATAAATAAATGTGCCTACCGCAATTAAGGTGGTGGACTAGAGTTCTTCATCATCATCTTAATTTCAGCCAATAGACGCTCGCTACTGGATATAGGCCTCCCCAAATGTTCTTCACATAGATCGGTCCTGTGCCACCCGCATCCAATGGATTCCTACAACCTTCACTAGATCGTCGGTTGTGGGGGGCCTGCCCTGGCTGCAACTTCCTGTACGAGGACCTTAAGACCATCTGTTCTACTCGCTATGTGCCCTGCCCATATAGCGTGCCCTGATAGATTTCTTATAGTACTGTATTTATTTGAGAACGAGTTCTCTCGAGTCAATTTTCTCACTCAAAGACCATTTCTCACCTCACGTGAGTCATTCGTAAAAAGCTGAGTCGCATCACATCACTAGCCAACATCACTGAAATTCGCCCGCAATACCAGGAAAATGCCAGGGGCAGAGCGCGGAGTCTTTTTTTCGGTGAGTTTATTGTCTATGGATGTCGGTTTTTTTTTCGTGTCAACTACAGAAGGCTTACTGCGTTGGTAGTGATTTAGTGAGTTGGATCTTGTCTACTAAAATCCGGGTCGTATCGAACAGTCAGTTGCAGAACATCCATTAAGTTAATTTTCCTTTACGTTGATACTGTGAATGTGAGTGATTTTTTTGCCGGACTGGTGAAATAATGGTATGAAACCCTTTGTGCGAGTCCTTCATGTGAGTCTGACTCGTCCGGTTTTTTGAACATTTAAAAAAAGCGCAGACTAGCAACCTATATTATGCTTATATTTTTCAGAAAGGAGATGGAATAAATATCCCCTGAGAAGCTGACGGTATAATTAGAGGACGTAATGAGGAGGTTAATACGCTTTATCGATTGTAATCGATAAAGCGTATTAACACATCATTACGACCTCAGCTAATTGTTTAAATTGTAATGATAGCTTAGTCACATAGCTTATAAAAATCAACCTGTTTTAAAATAATGAATGGTTGTTGTCCTTTTGATCCATAGTCCGCTGGTTCAAATCCAGCTCGAAGGACCATATGCACGGGCGAGAAGCGATGGTTATAAGGCACCGCGTCCCGGCGAACAGAATATAAGGAAAGGAAGGGAACATAACTCTCTAGTGAGCCTATAGCCCCTTTGTCTAAGACACTTAGCCCTTAGAGCCCTAGTCCTGCCTAACCATGGGAATAAATACATAAATGGATAAAGTGAAGAGAGCTTGTTCCCGGGTCGCCTATGGTAGCAAACGGGAAGAGTCAGGACGGTAGGTATATGATAATATTGACGGCTAAAGGGGTCTTGGCCGCAGCGGGAGAAATGAGATCCAACACAGACGGTTGAAATCTGTTTATTGGTAAAATCTTAATGGTTTATATACATGATTTACATTATTCATACATAGATAGATATTTGTTGGTGTGTCGTCGGTGTAGAGTGCAGACGGTGCACGAAGGCGTTCCATGCTGCATGTAGGTGTCTGCTGAGTTGCACTGTACAATTAGCTCGTACAATGTCACTTTGAATTAAATTATGCTTTTAAATACTGTAGAGTCAGCGAAATAAATAAAATATTTCATATGAAAAAATATGTCCAGAAATATATTCATAAAAAATTGGCAAGACTAAGATTTTATTTTTCATACGAGTTAAAAATTTTTTATTTTATTATATTAGTTAACCAACGAAAGTTACATTTCACTTGCTTGAAAATACACATTCAATGAAAATAGACTAAATGCACTCCCAGTTACAGTATTTACCGCATGCAAAAGATAAGTAATAAAGGAAATCTACATCTATTTAAAATGTAATAAATATAATTAAATTAACTTGCTCTTTTTTTTAAAACATTCTTAAGCTATCCACATTAATATCTACTTTATGGCTCATCAAGTTATACACGTTAATGAGTCTACATAATACATGAGAGTTAGATCTATGGAAAGGAGCACTTAAACGATTCGTTATAGGGTGTCTGGGATATCTGGAGGGCACTCTGAATTTAACTCTATTCAGCAGTTGGGGGCATTCGATTTGATCTCGTACTAGTTTAAAAAAAAAATTGGTAGATTATTTTAACAGTGGGGGAGCCACGCTTCGGCATAAATGGGCCGGCTCGACCGGAGTAATACCACGTCCTCACAGAAAACCGGCGTGAAGCAGTGCACGCGCTGTGTTTCGCTGCGTGAGTGAGGGTACCAGGGGAAGGGGGGTTAAAAGGTAAACAGCGCACTTATGACACCACTGGTGTTGCAGGTGTCCATGGGCGGCGGTAATCGCTTACCATCAGGTGATCCGTGGGCTCGTCTGCCACCTATATCATAAAAAAAAGAATTATTCTAATTTTCATTCATTTTAGACCAGCTAGATTTTAGTGAAGAGTTTCTGAGAAAAGTAGACCGTTTTCTTTTTTATTCCTAAAGTACTTAGTGAAAGCGCTAAAATATATTTCAAGTCGCTGAAAAAATATCCATTCGAGTCAATGAGGCTCTTAATTTGCTTTAGATTATTAATATTTTAACTCTTCCTATTTCAACTTCAATTCTTTGTGGTCCCCGGCAGAATAGAATAGGCCATCCTCACTCTTACCGAGGTGTCGTAAAAGGCGACCAAGGTAAAGCTGCAGGCATGATCATCAGCACCCAGAGAAGGAAAACTCTGCATTTATATCAAAACCCTCGCCAACCCGTCTGCCAAGCGTGGTGAGCATGGCAATTACCCCTCATGTGATTGAGGGAGGCCCGTGCCCCAGCAGTGGGGACTTAAATGGGCTGATGATGATGACGATGATCTTAACTCTTTGACATTACATTTGAGACCTATGATAAAAACTTCGAGATGATAAAGAGACATCATCATCAGCAACCAACACTCGTCCACTGCTGTACAGAGGTCTCCCCTAATGCACGCCACTGCTCCCGATTTTCGGCCACTCTCAACCAGCCCACACCAGCCAGCCTTCGAATGTCATCATTCCATCTTGTCGCAGGGCATCCAACACTACGCTTACCGAGTCGCGGTCTTCACTCAAGGACTTTACTGCTCAGTTCTGCGGCTAATATGACCACATTTACATTTATAGTAACTACCATTTTGGTGGGAAAAGAAACGCTTTATTAAAACAAGCCAATAAATAGTAGTTAATATTATGTTCTTCCCTTGTTTATGACGTTTATGTTATTTTGTAAAAGTGGAAAGTTAAGAGTTAACAAATGGGCTCTGGCAACCAGCCAGGAGGCGGTAACTTAATGTGTCTTTTAAAATGCTTTTGTTATTTCAGTCCGTATAAGATTGTTTTAAGTTTATAGTTAGAAACTTATTCTGATTCGCTGCTTAGACTTTGTAAATAGATAGCTTTTGTTGTAGTCCGAGAATTAGGAAAAAGTAGGCCGCGCTTGGTTGTTTTTAACTCCCGACGCAAGAACGACGGGGTGTTATAAGTTTGATGTGTCTGTGTGTGTGTGTGTGTCTATGGCATCGTAGCTCCCGAACGAATGAACCGTTTTTGATTTTGTTTTTTTTTTTTGAAAGATGAACAAGGGGGGAGTTATCTTAGCTATGTTATGCTACATGATATGAAAGATATGGATTGTATGTTTTCACACAACCCCCACAATATGGGTGTCATATAAAAGGGCTTAAGTAGCAGAATATATTTATTGTGACAAATTTCAAATCCAAGATGGCCGCCGTCGGGGGTTTTTTAAATTTTCACAGTTACACAGTTTTGTGAAACCCAGTTCCTTTTCTGAATTATTTCCAAACTGTACCTACCAAAAGACGGAGAGACTCACGCATGCGTGCCAGCTTTCATGTCCGTGATGTAGCATACAAACTGCTGAAGAGTCGCCTACGTTGGTACATCATTTTGACCGTGGGAGAGCTACGCTTCAGCATGAATGAGCCGGCTCGACCGGAATGATACCACGGCCTCACAGAAAACCGGCGTGAAGCAGCACTGTGTTGTTTCGCTGCGTGATTGAGGGTACCGGAGGCCCAATCCGCGGGAAAGGGGGGTTTAAAGGTTGGCAGCGTCCTTCTGACTCCACTGGTATCGCGAGTGTCCGTCGGCGGCGGCAATTGTTTACTATCAGGTGATCTGTCTGCTCGTCTGCCACCTATCACATAAAAAACGGATGCACAAGACCAATCGAAGCAGGAATGCGGACGTCACGCTCCGAAGCGACATTTTGGGACGCAACCGGACAATACGCTAAGATGATGATGATGATTATGTACCATTAAATGGCGTTGGGTTTTGATTATATCCTGTGTTGCGCCTTTTCGGTTTAGAAGTCTTGTCGTTTTCATTAGAATATAAATAATAATAAATAAATAATAAATATTTCACAGCATCACATACATTGATCTGACTCCGAGATAGGTAGCTCAAGCACCTGTGTTACGGATATCAGAATCAACAGTGGGATTACAAATATATACATATAATACTTTTCATTTGTAAATACATACTTATAATACATAGCCAACACCAATACAAACAAACATTTTCATGCAAACAAATGTTTGTACTGTGCGGGGATCGAACGCGCAACCCTTGTCTCAATCAATATATCTCTTTATAAAAAGTGGTAGAATTAACATTAGGTTACTTAGGAACTTTTTTTTGTCGTTGGGGAATGCCGCCCGCCCGTATGCAATGGCCGACGTCGCCGCCTTTCAGCGGCGCCTTATGTCTCCTCTACACATAGTTGCAGACGTGAGCAGACGCATCCGCAGATGAATCTTTACGAGCGGTCCACATGTCTGTAGGTCGATCAGTTTGCGTTGGTTCTCGTCAGACGCAACACGTACGTACGCAAAATTGATATAGAGATCGTATCTGCCGCAGCTATTTATTTATTTAAGTAACTAAATTTATTAGTAGATAGATAGATATACTTTATTGCACAAAATACACAACTTATGTACTAGGCATTACAGAAATTTTCTACCAGACAAAATATACAAATTTCTACCAGACAACATTCGGGTAAAGGTCATTTAATAGTAGAGAAGTACCTAGTAGAGTAGTAACTAGGTAGTTAAATAACATAAATAAGTTTTCTACTCACAACATTTTTATTATTATGGTATTTATTTTTAGGATTCCACAGGCAGTTTTCTGCTTGATACAGCTCCAGGAATTTGAATGTTTCCTCTATACACACTAGGTACACAAGACACACAAGGCTGACGTCTGTGGCACTCACTCAGCTGGCCCTACTGAAAATCAGCGTCATGACCTTTTTCAGGGTCATGACATAGGCTGAGTGGGGGCCATTTATGTTGGAGGTCACAACACACAATATATTATATGCACTGCCTGGTTACTTATATTTTGTACTTATTATTTTGTATTTCTTTTGTTTTGTTTTCTTTTTTTCTGTATCTATTTCTTTTGTAACTAATGTTGTACTCGTATGTAGTGTTGTGATGTCTAAAATAATATTTTTTTTCTTTCTTTACATGTCGGCGGACGCGTCCGCCGATGCTATCTGCTGATGAATCTGTCTACGTGTATAGGAGGCAGTATGCATACCCTCCTGCTGACGGGCTCTCCTCTGGCGGGGGCTTCTCCAAACGAGAAGCCGGCCATAGGCATACCGACTACACCCCAGCGGTTTTCCCTCATCGCCCTTAGTGGGGAGGAGCCACGGGTTCGAAAAGGCGCAACCTGCCACCATACCCTCCCCGGGCGGTGACCGCCTACACGGCGGACCAGGCGGTTCCTCCCCCGCTTGGTTGGGAGAGGAAGTACAGACGGCCGAGAAAACTGAGTCGTCCCTATTGAGCTGCGGAGGGAGCCTGTGCAATGCCGGCGCTGGTGTCCCCACACCACGCGCCAGCGGGTTCCCTCTACCAAGAGAAGGGAGAGTAAATCTTGGATAGGTAGGAATTTTAGATTAGACTCGTCACACGTCACATACATAGGTAAGTACCTACGCGATAATATCCTCCAACCGATTTCGGCTAAGGCAGCCAATCTCAACGATCAGCCACTTACGGAGGATATTATTACAGTGCTCAAGTGTGTGCGCGCAAACACAAGTGCACAAACTATTTCCTAGCCCTCATATTCCAATGGGACACCAGTGTGACAAGTCCGGTGAGACCAACGGCTTAACGTATTTTCTGAGGGTACAAGACCGCTAGCTACCAGACTCCGGGCTGATCGAGCCTGGGACCTCAAGCGCAGCCGTCGCTTTAAAGTGCAACGCACTGCGCCAATGAGGCAGTCCTACCTACCTACCTATCTGAGGATCTACGCGATTACGTAGGTACGCAAATGCATCCTCTGAAAATGGGTTCATGCACGTAAAAATGCTTCATCTATGAACAAATTTTCAGCTCTTTTGGATTAAGTTACCGTAGTTAACGAAAACCAATCGTCCTTTTTACAATCTTGTACTAGAATTAGCTACGAAATCCCGATTTAAGGCTGTAATCAATCACCATTTAAGACGGTACAGTGCTTGAATACGAAAACTTTACAATACTGGCACAGTATAGGTACAGTCCAAAAAAGCAATTCTTTGTAATCATTACCAGAGTATAACAAGAGCGTTTTGTTATTACTGAGGATTGCTGATTGCCTGTACAATGGGTATTTTGTATGGGAAGGCGTATTTTTTTAAAATAATATTTCATCCTATATCTCTTACCATAGTGTCTATATTTATTACAGGAGTGGTTTACGTACCGGGCCGTGATATCAGTGTTCTGCATTTAATTCCCTGGACAGACAAAATATTTTTTTATGTGATAGGCGGCAGACGAGCAGACGGATCACTTGGGAGAGCCACGTGTCGGCATTAATGCCGTGGTATCCCA
This sequence comes from Marasmia exigua, assembly GCA_019059595.1. Taxonomy (NCBI): domain Eukaryota; kingdom Metazoa; phylum Arthropoda; class Insecta; order Lepidoptera; family Crambidae; genus Marasmia; species Marasmia exigua. The sequence continues at coordinate 13,661,937 of CM032482.1, read as the reverse complement.
CGGCTTTACATTGGTTAACGTCATGGCCGAAGCTGAGTGAGCTTCTTTTCACTGATCATCGCGACTCACCTGTACGCATATACTTATTGCCCGGCTTGAGCAGCCAAACGTATTATTACTTTCTTTTTTTTCTGAATTTTATTGTAATCTTTCGTTTATTGCTTTGTTTGTATTTGTTTCTTTTTCTGTTTGTTTTAATGTAGTATCAATTATACTTATTGTATCCGTTAGTATCTGTAATATATGGTGCGTCGTATTCTTGATGAATAAATGTTTATATTTATCTCTCATAAAATAAATGTTCGGAGCCCCGGGTTTCCGGTTACAAGTTACGTAGTTTAGTCAATTCTTTCTTCTGTGATACGATCTAATTGCAACAGTCTTTGAATACAGAAAACGTCTGATTATCTTGATGAGTACAAAAACACAAAGGTATTGCTTGATTGTGGCCCAAAAGGGTATCTAGGGAACCAATTTGGCCTCGTCAGTCAATTACGCAATGTTTTGGGCGTTGGCATAAAAAGTATTGTATAATAAAATTTCCGTCGAGGAGTGATTGGTCGATGGCTTATTACTTATCTCTTTTTATACGACTGCCCAAATAATAAGTATATAAATAAAGTTTATAGAAAATAAGGATATTAGATAAAAAAAAATCTTTATTCAAGTTAGGTCCATACAGTACACTTATGAATGTCAAAATAGTTATACATATTATAATTTGCCACTAGTTAGGATTGTCGATTTCTACTGAGAAGACACCAGCAAGAAACTCGGTAGTTATTAATTAAAAACATAGAATATAATAATTATATTGTTCAAAAGAAATTAAAAACGCATAATGATGGCGCAATAAGGGTAATCTAATAAAACGTTAGTCCCTTATTCCAGGCTTATGTCGATTTTCCAACTATGTCATCGTCATCATCATCGTCAGCCCATTTAAGTCCCTACTGCTGGGACACGGGCCTCCCTCAATCACATGAGGGGTAATCGCCATACTCACCACGCTTGGCAGACGGGTTGGCGAGGGTTTTGGTATAAATGCAGAGTTTTCCTTCTCTGGGTGCTGATGATCATGCCAGCAGCTTTACCTTAGTCGCCTTTTACGATGCCTCGGTAAGAGTGAGAGTGGCCTATTCTACTCTGCCGGGGACCACACGGCCAACTATGTACAGTCGACGAATTTTCCGGTGTACCAGTTCGTTAGACCTAGAGAGAATGACCTTGGATTTTGTAAGTCTGATAATTAAAATAAATCAACTCAGACCTTCGCAACCTTCAAAGGGGAAACAGACTAACTGAACATTGGATTCACCTGGGGATATTTTCTGAAACGTGTAACCATGGTAACTATCCGAAACGTGAAAGTTTCTTCACAATGCTAAAAAAACTAAATGTGTCAAATTTACATTGCCCAACGTAAGACAGGTCAGCACTAGGATTAATATGAATAGTCAAAATGTTGAAGTAATTAATTCTACAGTATTTCTAGGCGTCACGTTAGACTCAAAATTACAGTGGGGTTCTCATATTGCAGCCCTGGCAGGGAGACTTAGTTCGGCTGCATATGCAGTCAAAAAAATAAGACATCTGACCGATATTGAAGCAGCCAGACTTGTGTATTTCAGACTTATTTCTATAGCGTTATGTCTTATGGCCTGCTGTTATGGGGCTCTGCGGCTGATATTCAAGCTATTTTTGTGCTACAGAAACGAGCTGTCAGGGCCATATACGGACTTAGGCCACGAGACTCGCTTAGAAACTTGTTCAAAGAAATTAACATTTTAACATTAGCATCACAGTACATCTTTGACTGTATTATGTATGTTTATAAAAATTTAGAAAACTTCCCTCGAAAATCCGATAACCATAACCTAAATACTAGAAATAAACACAAGCTCGCTGTTCCACATCTCAGACTTCATAAGATTGGTAATTCATTCGTAGGAATGAGTATTAAAATATTTAATAAGTTACCACAAAAGCTTGTTGATTTACCAATGCCTAAATTTAAAACACATGTTAAAAATTATTTAATGGCAAAAGCCTATTATACAGTTAATGATTACTTAAATGACAAGAATTTGTGGAAATGATAAACTGTTCGCCTACACCCATGATACTGTACTTAAAAAATTTTGGTGATTAAAAAGAGTAACTGGCGAGTTTCTTGCCGGATCTTCTCGTCAGAAACAACTTTCCGATTCCGGTGGTAGAATCACATTATATTTATTAATATCTTAGTATATTTTTTGTATTGACATATATGTTTAATTACATGTATAATATACGTAGCTATAATTTTATATTTTTTTTCATGTATGACGATTTGTAAGAGCTGTATATAAGCCTATGCAAATAAAGAACTTTTGAACTTTGAACGATGTTTTCCCTCACCGCCGAGCTATTGGTTCTACCATTAGCACAAAGGTTTGAAAAATCTAGAGGTGCATGTTCGGATTTGAACTTACGACCGTTATATAGGGCCCGTTCTAATCCACTAGGTTACCACTCATTTTTATAGTTTGAACGATTACACATATATCCGCCCTAACATCCAAACGGCCAGCAATTGAACCAACGGGCTGCGCCCCGTCGAGGTTCATTATCTCCCGCCAAGGGAGGCCTATTATCTTTGAGGAGAAAAGAAATACCGAAAATTGCTCTAATCTATACTCCGTGCGTGAATTTCCGATGCGTGAAACGAGAGCTTTGCAGCCGATAGGGTACATCGATTAGAAATTGCCCTGCTTACAAGACGAAGCCTGATAAACCTTTGAAGTTGTAATTTCTTGCCTTTATATAATTTTTTTCCTTGGTTGAGCCGCGCTTTGGCATGTATAGCCGAACGAAATCGATAGAAGTAATTCCACGGCCATCATCACAGAAAACCGGCGGGAAGCAACGTTAGATTGTCCTGTGGTGTGCAAAGTGAAAATGTTCGCAGTGCACTTGTGAATCTATTATATTACAGCGCAGTATTGCCCATTGGCGACAACAATCATTTACAATCAGGAGATCTGTGTGCTCGTCTGAAACCTATAACGTAAAAAAATGATGATGGAATACGGCTGAATGGATAGTACGACAAAAAATCATTTTCCGAAATGAAAAATACGATTTCTAGATTGGACTCAAAGAAATTAAGCTGCTCAAAAAAAACAATCTCTGATCTTAAAATGACAAGACAAAATAATGACAGTGACAGTGCAGACCGACCAAGATCAGAAGGCACTTCAGTGACATTAACAGGGATTCGGCGGGTAGGGTTAAAACAAGCCGCATTGCATGGGCTGATGCAATTCAAAGGTTTAATTTGTGTCTAGTGGTTTTTAGTGTACAAATTTGGTGTTTATTTGTGCAGTGAAGTGCCGCAAAGTGATCCTAATAATAAGAATCGTAAGATTGTATCGTTTTTAACACTGCTATTGTGTGTCGAGTGCGTTGTCTCGTGACAACTTGCTTGGACCTAATAGTCTTAAAACCCGCGATTGCTTTTAGAGTGATAACCGCTGAATCCGTAGGTCGATAACACGCAAAACACCGGCGTTTTATTGAGTGACTGTGACTTTGACTGACTTCGACTATTGTCTACCTACTTATTCTCAATAAGTTACTTGACATTGGCGAATTATCTTCGGGTAGAGCATAAAAAAAGACATCAACAGAAGGGCGACAATGTCGCAATAAGTTTACCAGTAATATAATAATATTCTAATTTGATAATTATTAGGATCATTTTTTTTAATTCTATTTTTTTTTAGGATAAATTTTAGAAACCTGTTTTAATTCTTTTGAAATCATTATAGTAAATACTGTTATTCTAAATGCGGCTAGGTTGGTACTCGTAGTTCAGGCCATTTTCGACCCCCTATAACTTTGATACACTGTGATAAAAACACAATGTATCGAAGTTATTGGGAAAACAAACACTCTAACTGATCTGACGGCGTCTAAGACAGAGTTAACGAGACTCTAACATTATCTTATCTTATCTGTTAGGGGCCATTTTCATGGAGCACGTCGACCTTAAGGGATCTTTTGTACCTCCCCTATCCTTTGCACTCCTATTTGCGATAGATTCGTTTCATCAGCGTCGCAATGACTTTCGGATTGAAATGCTTGTAGTCTTCTGGCGTAGCACAACGTTACCTACTATTATTTCAAGTGTTCTTTTCAAATTGCTCTAATACCTATTTATGTCGCAACCATCTGGTTAAATTCGCCATCCAATTAGATACCTAGGGCGTTCGCTAGACGTCGGAATCCAATATGATGGCTTGTTAGAACTGAAATCACTCAACGTATAACAGCTTGGCGTATTGAAAGTTAGCCCATTCGATTTGAGTGATCAAAACTCAGCGGAGTAATTCAAATTTATTTGCGTTTTTTTTTCAAAGCAGCATCTTTTTTTCAATGCAGATTTTGTATAAAATTTCCTAAAGTGTTACTTGTAGTGATAAAAATGATAATAAAGTAGATCAGACGGTATATTTATCCTGTAAAAAATTTACTTCACCAGGCAATTAATCGTATGGGATCTGTTGATAAGATTAATACAGTTATCCGGCTCGGAGGATCAAACTTTGGTTTGGGCTGTAAAGAGTGATAGGTGGCAGACGAGCGCGATCACCTGATGGTAAGCGATTGCCCCAGCCCAAGGAAACCCGCGACTCCAGTGGAGTTACAAGTGCGCTGCCAACCTTTAAACCCCCTTTCCCCCGGATCGGGCCTCCGGTACCCTCACTCACGCAACGAAATACAGCATAGTAGCTGCTTCACGCTGGTTTTCTGTGAGACCATGGCCGTGGTAACCGAGCTGACTGTTAACCTGGTAATGGACTGGTAAAGAATTAGTAAGCAATTGTGACCATCCACGGACACCTCTTAGTGAGTGGAATCACAAGTCTTTTACCTCTCCTTTCTCACCCGGATAGGCTTCAGCTCCGGTACCCATCGACATATGACGAATTTCGTCTACAATGGTCGTCTAGTGACTCAACGTTTTGACCTAAATCGGTCATAGGTACTAGGCTAGTCGACTGGACACCCGTGGACACCTCCAAGTGACGGAGCCAAATCTTCGAACTCTCCTCTCCCCCGGATTAGGCCTCCGGTACCCTCACTGTATGGTGAAATTATCTGCAAGGTTGCGTCTATTGCCCGCCCAGTGGCTCAACGTTTTGACCTAAATCGGTCACTAGGCTTGTCAGTCGACACAGGCATCTCTGGTATGTCCACAGCGTCACAGTCGGGACTGTACGCTAGCGCACAAATCATTCGCAATTTAATTTGCGCATATCTGTCGTGTGGATTAATAGCGCATGCGACTCGATGATTACCGCAATTGTTAGTCATACATGGATATCGGCAAGATTACATTCCTTACAACAACTCAACTCAACTCCAACATACATTCCTTATCTACTATTAGTACTGGACGGAATGCGCAATGGACAAATTTTCATATTTTAACATGTAATATGGTTTTTTTTATATGAAAATAGACATAAAATGAAAACGGGTCCCTTATTTTTTCTTTTTTCAAAATTGTCCATTTTCATGCTAAAATATTATTAAAAATTCTTTATATTCTAAATAGACGTAAGCGCCAAATGACGTTACGGACGGCTGAATACAGCGATATTCATTTGCTTATCATGTTTAAATCAAAAAAAGTACTACTGTCAAAGGTAAATAATACTAGTGTCAACATTGTCAACGTCATTCAATCATTCAACGTTGACAAGTTGTCTTTTTTTTGACAGTTGCATGTCATGGGTTTGGCGTTTAGTAAATTTAAAACTATAATGTGCTAGGCAAAGAAATATTTTACATTCTGCCGTCCGAGGGCGTCATCTTACGTTTTTTAGTTTTTCATTTTTTTCTCAGTAAATAAGCAATATAAAAAATTAATAAATATATATTCGCGCAGCGGAAAAGTAAATAAAGAAATGGTATTTTTTGTTTCAGAGCTTAGCAATTTTGAAATGTTGTCCATTGGTAGTGACCCTACCTCTTACGCCAAAGGTCGTGGGCTCGACCCCAACCCTGGACAAACATTCGTGCGATGAACACTTGTGTTTGTTCAGTGTCTGGGTGTGATATATGTATTTAAGTATATATTTGTGTTCCTCTGTTGTCTGATATCTGTAACACAAGTGCTTAAGCTACTTAGTACGGAATCAGATCAACGTATGAGCTGTTGTGAGAATTATTATTATTATAATTAGTATTTCCTGTTGTAAAAGAAAATGAATGAATGAGAAGCATCTCGCGGGCCAGTATGTCAGTTCCAACGGAGGCGATGCCTTGACATCGCGTTCGTTGTAATTGCAAAGTGGGCTCTTCCCTTTCTTGCTTTTTTTTATGGGCCTAACCCCGCACGTGTGATTCCGCCAATGTCAAGTGTTTAGGGAGACACGTTATATTTAGATTCTCTCTCTTGCTTACCTATCAGGCAATATACTGTGTCACTATAAAAAAAAACGAACGCTCCGGCTGTGGAATGAGCTCCCATCAGAGGCTTTCCCGGGGATATTTTTTAGAGACACAGTAAATTAGTTCTACTCAGCCTGATGGGAAGCAAAAGGAGAACCCACGTTGCAATTACAACGGACGCGATGTCAAGGCATAACATCCGTCGACACTGTCATACTGGCCCGCGAGATGCTTCTTCACGCTTCGTTTGAAGGAATCCATATTTTAGGAAGGAGGAAATACCTACATGCGTCGGTAATGAGGTCCATTTCTTGATGGTATGTAACCGGTGGTTCTTCAAAAAAGGAATGATGGGTCGGTAACGCGTATAGTAAGTAATTGTTTATTTGCCAGAATATTGTTACAGATGATCTTAAATAAATAAAGTCATGTGCAAATGTCATTAAAAAATTTAATTTTACAATTCATAATTAATTTGATTAGTTTTATTTTTACATCATTATTACTCAATACATATAATTTAATTTTCTTTTTTATTATATTGTCAAATAAAATTCATTTACTATGTCAAATATATATATATATATGTACTTAAGTATGAAATTATGGTCAATGTCAAAATTAAATTAAATGTCAAGAAATTTCAAATCCTATCATCCAGAAATTCATTAATTGTATAATACATTTTGGAAATTAAAAAAATATGTAATATCCAGGTCCTCCGCAGTTGCAGTAATCGCTTATCATTATGCGAGCCGCACGCTTGTTTGTCACTGACTTAGGGCAACTTCATCAAATTTAAAACAACGGTAATCACACTTTGACCGTGCTATTGGTTCATGTTTAAAGAGTGATAACCGCTGTTTGAAAAGTTGGTGAACTCGGCTCTTAGTAAAAAAAACGAATTAATATATTCATGACAAGACCTTCAAGAAACGAACGTGTATAATAATATCCTCCAACCGGTTACAACTACGGCGGCCAATCTCAACATTCAGCCACGTACGAAGGATATATTATAGTGCTCAAGTGTGTGTGCAAACACAAGTGCATTATCTATTCCCTTACCCTCATATTCCGATGGGACACTATTGTGACACGACCTAAGAGGGATCGGGCGCAGGACCAACAATTTAACGTGCTTTCCGAGGCACGGGGGTATAAGACCGCCAACTTCCAGACTCCAGGCTGCCACTAAGAATTTCTTAACGAAAACTTAGGTACAAATTTTTGGCCCGACTCGGGGATCGAATCCGGGACCTCTTACGCAGCCATCGCTTTAAAGTGCGACCCACCAACCACTGCGCCACCGAGGCAGTCATACTCGAGAACGTGTAAACTCCATCCATGGCAGATGTTCCTGAGCGGTTATCAGTGATCCAATCGTTTGTTTGTGGTCAATGATCAATGATCCTTTGGATATATCTAATAAACAGCAATATAACTATTAAACTTTCGAAAATAAGCCAAAATAGTTAGGCCAGAATCGTAGGCAAATGTATAATGTGTAAAATGTAAAATGTATAATGTGTGTATAATGTGTTTAAAGCATGTTTAAAGCGTGACGTGAAAAACTTCTACGCTATCCTTATATCGTACGTAGGTAGCATGGCTCCACTTCGGCTTTTTAAATACCCTTTCACTTTAATCTACTGACTTTAAACAGTCAGGCCAGAATCTTAGTTAAATTGTGTTCAAAGCGTGACGTAAAAAACTTCTAAACTATCCTTACCACAAATCATAATCTATAGAAAAGAAGGCTACCATTTTGTTAAAAAGGGCGGAAAATAAGAGAATTCACGATATTTTATAAACTTTTATTAAAAACCGCGCTACAAATTTTCCGCATCAAAAAGCATAGACAGCTCACCATAGACCAAACACCCTGTATTTTTTGTTATTTTACCGCTCAATCGAATGACGTTGACGTAGTTGTCACTTGCTAGGTCTGACGTTTCGTCAGTAGCTCTCCACAGCATTTTACTTCTTTTTGATCATGTCTTATAATACATGTCGGAGCGTCAGCACAGTGGCGCCCCCTATCATGGTTGGAAACGTCAAAAGGTCTTACTTGGGCAGAGTCAATGTAGCGATGATGTTGATACTTTTTGGTTATTTTCCATTGACATGTATTTTGATTTTAGCGAGCTGTCAGTTTGACGTTTGATTATTATATTCTCTTTGGGGACACGTGGGAATCGCTAGATGGGTTCGGTGTGTGTCTTCTTTGTTTATGCTAGTGTTTGCTTTGGTTTTGTGATGGGATTCGATGGCGGTGATACCAGACCGGACTGTGGGATCGCGCAGTGAACAATTGTAGACCAATCATCGCTATGTCAAATCTGCCGCGTTTCTATGTGTACTTTCGCATTGGATACTGATAGTTTGTTCAACAGACGCTTGAGACTTCTGAAGTGACTTCGCTTTATGATTTGTGGACTCTAATTTCAATATTGCCATCTTGTACAACCTATCTGATAAAGAAGATCTCGGACCAGCCCTCGTTATACATATTTATACAGTAATCTATTGCATATACAATATTTTGGATACACTTATCTTATACTATTCTAGTATTTGTATCTATTCTTCTCAATATTATTTATTACCTAATAATTCCGATTCGCAAATGTTTTCGTTGGCTGCTCATGCGTTAAAAACCATCTATCTGGCAGTTATTGATAAGTTTGTCTCTGGGCTGTCGGTTACGACGAAAAATATTTGGGTAATAAATAGTGTGCTATTCATTCGCAAATCATATCTTAGGGTAGTTGCGTATTTTGTATATCTCTTCGTGTAGGTGTATGTAAACAAGCGAATGGGTACAAAAGAAAAAATAAGAGAATTGTGAATGAAAAGTGATTGAAAGTAATAAAGGGGTAGATTTAATTGGTAAACGAGTTCGACTTTATACAGGTTTTTTTTTTATTTGATAGAAATGGGGTGAGCCCTGCGTCTCATAGCCACTGCGACCAGTAGATGATCTATTGTGGCAGCCCCGTAACCTATTACAGCACCTCATGCAGCTCCAGTTCCGGGATAAACCCGAGAATGGAGCTGATGGGGGAGCTCTTGATCTCGTCAGCTGAGATCATGTGTGCTCCCAGGTGCCGGCTTCTGCAGCGGTGCAGCGCCATGCACTCGCCGAGGACGTGGATAATCGTTTCCTCGTCCTCGCGACAAAACCTGCAGATTTTGGTATCTGTAAGGCCCATGTTGTGCAGGTGCTTGTTTAATTTGCAGTGCCCTGTGAGGGTCGGAGTGAGTGCCCTAACATGTCCTCTACTCAGTTTTGCTATCTCTACAGCTCGTCTCTGATCGAACGCCTGTATCTTTATACAGGTACCCCATTGTTTAATCTAAGTTATAACTTAGGTAATATTAACTCTTCCGGTAGAAATGAAAAACATCGTAAATCAATAAACTGCAAGTAAAAGATAGCGTCTCTGGCAACGTGTTTTTTTGTGTCATAAATGGCAGACGATCAGACGGACCAGCTGATGGTAAGCGATTACCGCCGCCCATGCCGCCGTATTTGGAATTTAATATCCTAAATATGAACTTCCTTCCTATATTGTGTAGTCTATACATACACATGTTTTATTTTTATTACAAGTTAAAAGAAATTAATAAGAGGTGCTAAAATCTTCACTTTCAAGATAATACACGTAGTATGCGTCTCGGACGAAACGAAAGACGAAAGTCTTCAATGCGTGTGTGTTGCCAGTGATGACAAACGGAACTTAAACGTGGCCGCTTACAATGTGCTAAATCAATTATTATTACGATTAATTAAGAAATGATGAGATCAGCAGGAGAACTAAGGTCCTAGATAAAGCCCAAATAATTGCATGCCTCAAGTGGCAATGGGCAGCGCACATAGCCGAGGAGAACAGATGGCCGTTGGGGCGAAAAGGTTCTCGAGTGGAGGTCACGTACAGGAAGTCGTAGCCTTGGTAGGCCCCCACAAGGTGGACCTACGATCTGGTGAAGGTCACGGGAATCCATTGAATGCGGGCGTCACAGGACCGATCTGTGTGGAGAACATTGGGGGAGGCCTATGTCCAGCAGTAGACGTATGGAATCCCGGGCTCCGGAGCGACGGTTTGCGACGCAACCGGAACAAAATGATGATGGTGACTCGTATTAGGCGTTTCTTTAAACACTTGACAATGGCAGAATTCAACCGTGGCCACGGTACGCTACAAGCCATAATAGAAAAAGATTTAAATAATATTAAATGTCTCACGGCCGCACCCAGAGACGTCAATCAAGCTAATGTTCATTACCTTAGTTCGGTAGTCTTTATGCGTATCAAAATAAGTGTCAATATTTTTTCTTAAGTAGCCAACTAAGTTAATCAACGACTCTGAGTGTGGCAGTCAATGTGTTTTAAAGGTACTGTTTTTAAGCCTGTGTTTATTTCACTATTTATATTTATATTTTACTTTATGTACCATGTATTCACTTCAAAAGTCTGTACTCTGAAAGGGCAATTTTACAATACTTTCTTTCATTGGTAAAACTGATACTATTTGAGACACAAATTTGCAAGAAATTCTAATGCGTACTATTCCACGACTGCCGTTGTTGTGACAACAGTTCAGAAAGCGTGTCCTTAATGGAGACGGATGGTGCAATAACAGCCGATCCAACTGCAACAGTACGGATGCAATTGGATCTCGTATAGACATACATTTTTCTGAACCTAGCATTGGTGAAACGAACCTTAAAATAACATTTATGTGGAAAAGAGATAGTTGATTATGTTGCCTGGTCACGTTAGTGTAAGCCAAGGAGCTGAATACTATACATACCTACCTACTTACACACTTTAGTTGGATAATGAATGACTTTGATTTCCAAATTGTTATCTTTAAGGCACTACATCAGGCAATGGAAGAATTACAATATCGACTTTTTTAAAAAATAAATATTTCACAACATCACATACATTGATCTGAATCCGAGATAGGCAGCTCAAGCACCTGTGTTACGGATATCAGAATCAACAGTGGGATTACAAATATATAAATTCAATACTTTTCTTTTGTAAATACATACCTGATGATTAAGTATAATACATAGAAAACACCCAGACCAATACAAAAAGTCATGTTCATGCTTATCGACCTCATCTTTCCAGCGGTATCTTGGACGGCCGACTGGCCGATTTCGCTGGCTCGGACACCTCGAGGTAATGGGAGGAGATCATTCAGTAAAGAGAGCGTACCTGGGACGTCCTAATGGCGAAATTGATACCTAATTCTTCCAAATTATTACTTATTGAGCAAGCAGATGAATACTGCAAGAATGGAAGCTTCCTACCTAATTTGTTATATAGGTACCTAATCTGAAAAATAATCTTGGCGTCGCTAGTTAGGAGTACCCATCGGTACTCCTAACTAGTAATGCCAATAGATTTAAATTGTTAGCTACTAAACCGGATTTATTTATCAAATAGAATAATATAATTAGTAGTGTAGAGTAATATTATAAAGTTGTAATTTATTGTTTATATCAATAAAGTTGTTTTTAATACCAATATTTTAGCCTAAAACACAGGGTATCCTAGTTCAGGGAAAATGTCAAATATTAGCAGTAATATATAAGATTCAGATCATAAGTTTGTACTAGATATAAGTTATTTGCAATAAACATTTTATTTCTATTTTTTTTTATTTATTATTTTAAACAATTTCGAAGCTCCATTCTGGAAGCAAACATATATACTACTAAATAATTATATTTATTTAATTATTGTGTACGCCTTTTTTATTTGTGTTGATACTGGAACGCCTTAAGTGGCCGTTTTGGGGGGTAAATCAAATTTCGATTACAAAAGCCGACCAAAAAGTATTACTAAGTAATAAATACATAATGTAAGAGCTTTCCGTGAGGCTGGAGCTTCGAAATAGTTAAAAAGATATCAGGTTTAGATGCTAACAATTTAAATCAATTGGAGTCGCTAGTGTGTCTTGCCCGTCAACTTAATGGACGTAACTAGCGCGCCAGTAGATATGTATTAATTGTGACGATTTTGAGACATTTTTAAAAAGATAAGTTTAAGGTTAGCAGCACACTTATGAGTGGTGTCGCGGGTGTCCATGGGCGACTACAATACGGTAAACGACATTTTTTTTTTATTTTTGCAATCATAAGACCTCCAATGATAGAAACATCGTTGAAAGAATCACTTGATTCTCATTTAAACTACCTGACATATCACAACTTTAAAATCACATTATTTTGAGCAAACCCAAAACGCTCCATACAAATGGCTACATAAATGTGATTTTGTATGCATTTCATTTGAATTTTGTATGGTAGCTATATCAAATGTTTCGTTTATGTCAATGGTTCTATTATAATAATTGGTGCAAAAATGCAGAACCCATACAGTTCTTCAATGGTATAATTATTTTTTAATAATTTCATACTTTTAAAATGGACTTGCCCATGAATCTTTGAATGACCATAAAACCGGCTAGACGTTATATTTTTAATTGAGAATTTTTGCCATTGGCACATATTGACCTATATTTTGATAAAATATTTATATTTTGTAAAATCTTGAGCTTAGTCGTATACCCTATTGCTTACCATCAGGTGATCCGTCTGCTCGTCTGCCACCAATTACATAAAAAAGTACAACGGTGAATCCATAAAGGATAGTGCTAAGGATTTTTTGAGATGTCCTTGTGTAATACCTATAGATAAAATTAAATAAATATTATCTTGGTACAAGTAAGCGTAATTCTTGTAATTGCCCAAAGTTTTAGCAATTATAAAAAATTCGGTAACTTGCAGAAACAAATTATGACATAATTTTATCTCTAAATATTCTTATTATTTTACACAATTAATATAAATCTATTGGCGGCGCTAGTTTCGCTTAATAAACAAGACTACATCTTTTTCATTGGCCTGATGGCGCATTTAGTAGCCCTCCCTCATACGCCAAACGGAACCCTCTTTCATACGCCAAAGTTTGTATCCACGATTCCTTCCCAGGAGCCCAATTCTCGGGCTCGTGAGATTTATTTTCATACGACATATATCACTAAAACATAGTTTTTTTGTATGGTTTTCGGGTGATATCCCCCATGTTCTCAAAATATCACAAGGACGAGAATTGGGCTCCTGAACTATATTTTGTGTGATGAACGAACACTTCTATTGGTTCAATGTCTGGGAGTTGCCTGCATAAATTAGTTCCTTTGTTGATCTCATCTCAGCGCATAAGTTATTCCCAGTTGCGTCCAAAGATGACGTAGATGCAGCAGCTGTGATAGATCCGGGTAAGTTAAGGTTCCTTCGTTGATAATATTTATTTGTTATTCCGCGTTTTTTATATGATAGGTAGGCAGACGAGCAGACGAATCACCTGATGGTAAGCTATTGCCGCTGCCTATGGAAACGAGGTGTCGTAAAAGGCGACTAAGGTAAAGCTGCTGGCATGATCATCAGCACCCAGAGAAGGAAAACTCTGCATTTATATCAAAACCCTCGCCAACCCGTCTGCCAAGCGTGGTGAGTATGGCAATTACCCCTCACGTGACTGAGGGAGGCCCGTGCCCCAGCAGTGGGGACTTAAATGGGCTGATGATGATGATGATGATGGAAACCAGTGGAGTCACAAGTGCCCTGCCAACCTTTAAACCCCCCTTTCCTCCGGGATTGGGCTTCCGATACCCTCACGCAGCAAAATACAGCACAGTGCTGCTATACGCTGCGATTTTAAGTTTCTGAACATGCCATCCGCCCATATTATATCGTTTGTGATATAATGACTCCACTTCGGCTTTTTAAATACCCTACCACTTTAATCTACTGACTTTAAAAAAAGGTAACATTACCAAGCACTGTAGAATAAAACATATCCCCAACGGAAAAATACACGTTGCGGAGTATATTAAAAAATCATGCCCGTAAAAACAAATCCCGAAAAAGGCCTTCCACTAAATCAGCGGAAACCGTCCCCAAAAATAACTTCGCCTCCGACTTTTTTCGCCAGACCGTCCCCATTGAGGAAGTCCACAAACAATAGGCTGTGATCAAGTTATCGCCTCAGTTGGTTTGTCGGCCCGCACAAAGGCTTAACTTTTAATTGGAGATCCGCCGTATTTGAAAATGAAGAAGGCTTTGTTCGGAAGACTTGCCCACCTGATTTCGGCTTGTTTGCGCCTATTTTTGTGAAAACGTTTAGGACGTTGGAGATAGAAAAGGGGACAAAAGAATCAATTATTAATTTTGGTCAACACGGCTCAAGATACGGACGGACAAAGCTATCAAATTAAGGGTTAAGAGAAAGTACTCAGCTGTTTGTGATAAAGCTGCGTTTCCATTCGATGTTGAGCGGAGACTTATAAAAATTGACCAATGGCATTGCTCAAAATAGATGAAATGTGTATTTTAAGAAATGTGATTGGTCAATTTTCATAAATCTCCGCTCAACTCCGCGCAGCTCCACTTCTGTGGAAACGCAGCCTTACATCTTGTGCTGCTATTTTGTAATATTAAATTTCATTCGAATCTATAATTACATTTCTAGAACTCTATTCGTAACTTATGAGCTTTGAGGGTGGCCTAGGATGATTGTTTGAGGCCCTATCCAAACCATAAAAAGAGTAACTGGCGAGTTTCTTGCCGGATCTTCTCGACCATAAACAACTTTCCGAGCCGGTGGTAGAATCGCATTATGTTTATTTTTTTCTTTAGTCTATTTTATCTATCAACATATTTATGTATTAACATGTAAATTATACATAAGTACTTATAAATAGTTTTAAGTCATTCAAATGTAAGACGATTTGTAAATGCTGTGTACAAGCCTATGCAAATAAAGAATTATTTGATTTTGATTTTGGCTTGATATACAAATAAAATCTTCATTTCGCCTTTCTGATGAGCGACTTATGCTGTGTTTAGTCTTAAGCTTCCTTCACTGCGGAGTATGTGTCATCTGTCCTTCACTCAATATGCTCTTTACTCCTATCACCTTAGAGTGTCATCCCAGTCGCTTCACAGCTCAGGGTCCGCCTATATGCTCCGGTTACTACCATTATCATTCAATGTTTAGGTTTTTTTTATGAGAAAGGGAGGCAAGCGAGTCACCTGATGGTAAGTGATCACTGCCGCCCATGGACATCAGCCACACCAGAGGGAGTGGAGATGCGTTGCCAGCCTTTTAGGAAGGTATAGGCTCGTTTCTTGAAGATCTCAATGTCGTACCGGTTCGGAAATACCGCTGCGAGAAGTTTATTCCACAATGCAGGAGGTGCGTGGCAAAAAATGACGTGTAAAGCGCACGGTGGTAAACCTCCACCCATCCAGATGGTACGGGTGAAATCCTAGATTACGGCGTGTAGTAGGTGAAATTCAGTCATTATGTGGTATTTATGTCATCAAATATACAAATAAAACGCTATCAATATAGGTGTTGTTTATCTAATACAAAACATAAGCTTTTCCCTTGCTAACGCCAGATAATTTGCACTGATCCGTCACAAACTACAAACGAAATATTCGATTAGCTCAAATGAAACAAATATACGCCTCCAACCGGTTTCGGTCACATTGTGTGTTTGTGGTTAAATTAGTCACTAGTCCCTGGTGGACATACGTTATTCATAGAAATACAAAACTCTGCAATAGAGCAGTGGGACAAGACATGAGCAGACGCGGTAGCGGAAGCGGTTAAACTCAGTCAAATCAGATAAGAAAACAAAAAAGAATCTTCCTATAATTGGAGATACAGACCATCCATCCATCTGACACGATTGAAGGAACATTGCTATAGTGATTCCACGGCCTCACAGAAACTGTGTTTCGCTGCGTGAGTGAGGGTACCGGAGGCCTAATCCGGGGGAAAGGAGGTTTTACAGGTTAGGTTAGGACTCCACTGCTGTCACGGGTGTCAATGGGCGGCGGCAATCGCTTACTATCAGGCGATCCGTCCGCTCGTTTCCCAAAAAAAAATGCTCTTGCTGTAAACATGTCAATATTCTTAATCTTTGTGTTTTATCACACGAAACTTTCAGGTAGGTAGCTTCTATTTTTTCAGATAAGGTACCTATAGTAGCAAATATAAGAAATTAGGTAGGAAGCTTCCATTCTTGCAGTATTCATCTGCTTCCACAAATTATTAATAATTTAGAAGAATTAGGTATTAATTTCGCCCATTAGGACGTCTCAGGTACGCTCTCTTTACTGAACGACCTTTTCCAATTATCTCGAGGTGGCCGAGCCAGCGAAATCGGTCAGTCGGCCGTCCAAGATACCCGCTGGAAAGATGAGGTCGATAAGGATTTGCACGGACTCCTTGTGGATGACTGGCAGGAGGTGGCGCAAGACCGATGCGATGGAAACTCATATTATCGGAGGCCAAGACTCACTATGGGTCGCTGCGCTAACCTAGTTAGTTAGTTAGTGAGGTATTAATTTACATTATTGAATGTACTTACTAACTCATAGCCAAGTCAGATAGCTCATTTTCTGATGTTTAGTTTTGTAGTTTTCTGAAGCAAAACATAAAAATGAGCATTTGGTCGAGCTACTTAATCGGGAATAAGTTATCCCTCTGCATTTCAATCTGCCACGCTTGAGTAAATCCCGCAATCCCCGCTAAAAGGCTCCCCTAAAATAGAATCAGGCCTTCATGTACCCTGTCGCGTCTTTCTATGCCTTGTACCGCACCCATACTGCCAGTAATTTGACTGTCATTCGAGATAACGTGTGTACACATCAATTTGATTGCGAATACGCAAACATGGGTGACAAACTTAAATGTTTGATATCAGGGTTGATGGATTGATGCTGTCGCTGTATCTTCTCATCATTGAGGATTGCGATTGTGTAATTGTGTCTATAATGTTGTCGGAGGTGGACCGTGGGAGAGCCACGCTTCGGCTTAACTAGGCTGGCTCGGTGTGAATCGGCTTCACTGAAAACCAGCGTGAAGCAGCTCTCCGCTGTGTTTCGTCGAGTGAGTGAGGGTACCGGAGTCAAATGGTAGGTTAAAAAAACATTTGTGATTCCACTGGTGCTGCGGACGTCCACGGAGGCGCCAGCAATCACTTACCATCAGGTGTACCGTCTGCTCCTCTGCCACTTATCACATACAATCTCTAATGTTCATGTTGTGATCTTTTTTTCTATTCATATCATATTCATCATGACTGGGACTGGTTATCATGAATGGTGGTCATCTTTTGAGCTCAAATATATATATTATTTCCTTCGGTTGCGGTCCAGACATTGGGGAATTTTATAATTGGTAGGTCCATCGTGCTGGCGATCTGAATTTTATTCAATTTTAAAAGAAATGAAGAAGAAAAGTTAATTTGTTCCTAATAAAAAGAAAGAAACTATTTATCCCTTAAAAAAACAAAACTTGTCAAAAAATCCAAGTCACGCACTCAGTTGTTCTACCGTGAAAAGTTGTGAGATCTATGTTACCAAGACGGTTATTAACTTGGCAATCGGTTATTGAATAAGTATTTGACTCGGCCATTGCATGCAAACACAACCGATTGCCAAGTTAATAGCCGACTTGGTAACGTAGATCTCACAGCTTTTCACAGTAGAACAACTGAGTGCGAAACTTGGATTTATTGACATGTTTTGTTTTTTATGGGATATCATTACTTTTTGTAGTCCACCTACAAACCTTTTTCCTTTTCGGTACCTTCATCTTTAACTGCAAACGTGACTTTGTAATCCTAATACTAATAAATGTATATTATATAAGATTACAAAGTTATTTGGTGCAGTTGGTGTATTTTTAGAAAACTGGACCGAAATTACAAAAAAAAAAAACATTTTCCCCTGATTAAGACAATCAAATTCTATTTGTATTCTAAATTTGAAGCTTTTATGTCTGCTAGAAGTGCCTTGGACTTATGATGATCGGTGACTAAGTCAGTGAGTGACAAAATTCAGAAACTTTAACAAGCAGTCATTCTTGAACTGCTGGTTCATATTGAGTGAAAATTAAATGTACCGTGTTTATACAATGCCTGATTAGTTACTGAAAATTCAGGCTTCTTGTTTTATCCACAACGAAATTATAAGGGGGTCGAAAATAGCGTGAATTGCTTCGAGAAAAAGATGGTACGGCCGGTGCCGCTTTTTTTGCTCGACTTGGCAAAAAGGGCACTGCCGTGCCCTCAGATTGACCACAACACATTATACATAAGACAAAAAATAAATATAACGGTACAGAGCATAAAAGTTGCAGCCAACAAAGTATATGCTGCAACTGCCGCAAGCAGCAGCTGCAGCGATGGTTTTCAGGCTGGACCTTGGATGACGCCTTTGCGTTAGAAAAAATATTGACATGCAATACAGAAGAAAATAAAACAAAATTTACTGATACAAAAACATCCAATACATATAGATATGATATTATGATTCTTAACCAAAAACAATCTCCTAACTGGTCGGATTCTTAGCTCTTTCTTTATTGATTTCATTCAACTATTACATCCCAGATAAAATACGACAAGAGTAAAGAACAAAGTTTATCCTGCAAACTTAGAAAGGTAAATTGATAACAGAATCCCGAGTCGGCCGCGAGGTGTTTTAAAAATAATCCCGATAAAATGTGAAGCTTCGATAGAAGTTGGGAACAAACACAGGTTTCGAAGTTAGCGTTATCGCAACAAATACGATTTGTAGAGAACGTGACTGCGGCATCGGAAACTCCTTTTATTAGTTTTGTATTTTTTCGAAGTGTGATTATTTTCGAGCAACAATAATAACTTAATGTTATTGTAATTGATATTGGCTATGTTTTCATTTGCCTGGATCGACGGCACTTGATTTTTGTTATGTCATAGGTGCAACGAGCAGACCGATCACCTGATGGTAAGCGATTGCCGCCGCCCATGGACACCCGCGACATCAGTGGAGTCACTAGTTGACAACTTGATTGTGAACAAACAAGCCAGTGTCGTGAGCCTAATAATCACCGTCGTCCATGGACATATGTGAGATCAGAGGCATTACCATGAGTTTGAAATACAATCTTCGCTATCCAAAACTATTGCTCTGTCTCTTTCACATGCATCACAATGAAAGGGACAAAGCGATAGTTTTTGATAGCGAGAACAGTTTTTCAAGCTCATTATAAGGGTAGAATGCGTCGTTGATTCGTTGCTGGCATTTTAGAAAGAGTACGCTCGAAAAAAATTTAAGTGCATTATTTATTTAAGAGTACGCTCGTCTCTTGAAGATCCCTAAGTCATAACCGTCAGGAAATATTACCGCGTTTAAACTATTCCACAAAACTGAGGTGTAGAAAGTTCCGTGAGAAAAGCACCGTACTGGATCGCCATTCATTTAGAGCCATCAAGATCCAGCCATGAATGAATATAACTTCTGAATTATTTATCCTTTGTACCTGTTGCTTTTGGAAAAAAGTCCTAGTGAGCGTAAACCAAACATAACATTCAGCCAACTGTACAATTAACGCCAGTCTGTTTAATGCAGTGCCCCCTGTACTTACTGATGTCTACTGGTGTTTATCAAGTGCAGCCATTTAAACATAACCATTTTTTTGAGCCTAGGTAGGTACGTCTACTACTAAACGTAAGCCTCTTCCATTGACTTGAGAGCGTCCGATTGCAAGCGGCCTGTTTCCAGCGAAATCCTGCCTGCGACTCTAATCAAGTTGTCCGTTCATCTCATTGGTGGGCGTCCATGTAAATGTTTCTCTGCCCCAGCGGCCTTCAGTTCTTCGTGCTATGTAAGTAAATAAACATTTATTAACCACATACAAGTTATGTAACAGGGATAGTATACACACAAAATACTAAACAAATATTGAACAGTGTACATAATGAGTTATATTGTGGCGTCGGCTCGCTGTGTGAGTTAAGTGTTCGCAGTTCGCGGCGGTTCTATAGGAAAACATGAACGTAACATAATAGTGAAGACTCCCCCTCACTCCTCTCATTTCTATACCCAGTCCTTTACCGTCCAGTCCATCCGTTTTTGGAACTCCTACCCCTATCCATAAGACAGTCTCAATCATTGCCCATTTTAAAGCCCGAGTCAAAACTCACTTTTTGCAACTTCAACACCCTCTTCTTCACTCTTCCTCATCCCATTAACTTTTTTACAATCGTCCTGTTATCGGCAGCCTGTAGTCGATGGTCCATCTTAGATCCATTTGATTATCATATTATTATTATTTGTGTCTTTTTCTGATATCAATCTCATAATATTATGTGTATGTATTTAAGCATAACTTATTTATTAGTTTATAAAGGTTGTCTGGTAGAAATCGCTTTCAGCGATAAGACCGCCGAAATTGTACACAAAATTTCTGTAATGCCTAGTACTTAAGTTGTGTATTTTGTGCAATAAAGTATATCTATCTATCTATCTATCTATGTTTTCGTTCTATCTGTGGAAATTTGTAATTAGCATTAGTTTAAATATTGTTTCACACACTTGAAAATTGGTCTGTAAATTTCGCTAATAAAATAAAAAAATATTTAGATAAAATAGAATAACATATGTGTAACAAACTAGGGACCAAAAAAACACAAGTAAAGTATTTAGTTAACAAGGTCCAAGCTCGGCACATGCTGCAACGGCTTGGAGCATTTTCATTTTCGACCTTGAGTGAGTGACTACTATGTGCCCAGCTCACTGTCACTTCAACATAATAATTCTCACTCATTATCCTACTTTATTAGGTTGACCCAGAAACTTTTTGGGTGTATTTTTAACCCCCGACTAAAAATCAACGGGTTGTTGTAAATTAGACGTGTCTGTGAGTTTGTGTGATCCAAGATGGCCGCTGCCACAAAATGTCGGAATAACCTATTGTATGACAAACCCCCTCGATATATTGATCAAATAAAAGGGTTTGAGTAGTAGAGTACAAAACACTATGAACAATTTCAAATCCAAGAGGGCCGTCCCCATAAAATGGTGAAAGCGGGAACTGATTTGTAAAAATAAAAGAGTATTTCGGGTAAATTAAAAAAATAAATTATAAATTTAAAAACTTTAAACTGCTGTTGACTGTCTTATGTATGAACATTTTTGCTTAAATATTCTGGCGCGGTGAGCCGTTCTACATATTACATATTATCGGTTTTGTTACAGCACACATTTTACAGGGAAGAGTAGGTAGGTCAAAAGTAGTTTCAATTTATTTTTGGACTTATTCAAATTTTGTCGGGGGTTTTTAAAAATAAATCCCATTAAATATGAAGCTCGATATCAATAGAAGTTGTAGGAAGGGAACACAGGATGGTATCGGAGTTAGCAGTTTACCGGCGCGTGTTGCGGGCAAATACGATTTGCAGGAACGTGATCCGCGCGCCCGCTCCCACGCAATTGAAAACTCCCGGGCTATTTGGTTTGTTTGTTATTTAAGATCTTAAGGTGACGGGTAGAGCACACTAGCGACGCCAATCGGTTTTAATTTTTAGCTACTAAACCGAATCTATTTTAAACAAATTGTTTATCTATTTTATCCGAATCTATTTTAAACAAATTGTTTAAAATAGATTCGGTTTAGTAGCTAAAAATTAAAATCGATTGGCGTCGCTAGTGTGCTCTACCCGTCACCTTAAGATCTTAAATAACAAACAAACCAAATAGCCCGGGAGTTTTCAATTGCGTGGGAGCGGGCCATATCTTTGTATTGTCTCCTATAAACAAATTGAGTTACAAAAAATTACATATCGCAGAATTATCGTTCTTATCGAGTGATCCTATCACAGCGATAATTCTACTACTGGGAGCTCTTTTGACGGTTACAATCTCTCGGCAAACACTTATATTATTTATTAAATACTTATACTTAACTTTTAAGTAAATGTTTTCATAAGTTAATACTTCGGAACGCTGACTACCTCTAGTCGGAGGTGGGTGTTAATGCGACACAGATATTAGACTAATGTGGCTGTTTTCGAACACTTACTGTTATTGCACCCTGTAAAAGTTCTGAATAAATTTTATTTTATTTTATTTTTATTTTAGGTCTGATTTTGTACTCGAAATTTGAACTACCGCCAAAAGCGGCCACTTTTGGCGTGAATCAATTTTTCGCGTACAAAAACGGACCCAACATTTGTGCATGGTTATTTAATAAATAGTATAAGTGTTTGGCGAGAGGTAGTATCCCCAAAATTGTTTTAAATAGATCCGGTTTAGTAGCTAAAAATTAAAATCGATTGACGCCATTGCCCTACCCGTCATCCTTACCCATCGTCCACCTTAAGTGTTATAATTTAAGATTAAAATTAAGATAAACCAGAAAAATATTATGGATTGAGAAAATAGAAGCGATGGTAGCCAGTGGATAAGAACGCTCCTTCCATACGGGAGATCATGGTTCGGATCCGAGCATATAAGTACTTTTATTGCAATTAAAGTACAGTATGAAAACTTAAGACTAGGTATTACCGGATATGTACAACGAAGGCGGCCCTATCACTATGAGCAATCTATTCCAGGCAATCTTCTTCATTTTAAGCCACTAAATACAGACCGCTGATGCGAAAACCTAGCATACATCTGGGAAAGCATATTTTGAGCCCCAATGAAGGTGCCATCTGGAAACTGCCAATTGGAAGCTAGGGATCTCAGTCCCAAACAATTAATACACTTTCTGAAAAGTGTATTGTTTGGGACTAATATGTAGCACAGTGGCGATCACAATAGATCAAACTGGTCCTAAAAATGATCTGAATAGCCGCCCGCTTAAAAAAAAGTGTAGCCCGAGCTGGGAAGCTACAGCTTTGGACGCAAATGGGAATTACAGGTTAAGATGGGGACAAAATATAATGCCCATCTACGAGGTTCTTAGACATAAGGTACTCTCACTTATCTCGTCTTACCGTCAACCTAATTTTGTGATGTGAAGCTTATCACTATGAGCAATCTATTCCAGGCAACCTTCTTCATTTTGAGCATGTTCTTGAATACCAAAACTGCCACAGTATACAGTGTCCTAAAAGAAAGTGTTTGTAAGTATTGCCAGAGTATAACAAGAGCTTTTTGGTAAGACTGTAGTTTAACAATTGACAGCCTCAACATTTGATGTACAAGGCACTTCTGGACTTTTCAAATCCACGTGCATATTTCTACCATTAGCTCTGCGGTGAGGGAAAACATCGTGAGGAAACCTGCGGACGTCTTGGATAGTTTCTCAAAATTGTAGATACCTACTGTATTTGAGATAACGATACTGAACGTGTAATAGTGATCCAGTTGATCTAGTTCCTTTGTCTAAGGGTTACGAAGGTCAGATGGCAGTCACTTCATAGTAATAACCAGACTTCCCGGTTCCTGGATCAAGCGATACCCCAATAAGCACATGGTCACTATAGGACTGAGCGTCACTAGGATCTGCAGAATGTGTAACGAGGCAGATGAAACCCCTTTGCATAGGGGTTAGCCCTGTATATAGCCACCAAATGCAGACCGCTGATGCGCAAATGTAACATACATCTGTGAAAGCATATTTTGAGCCCCAATGAAGCTAAGGATCTCAGTCCCAAACAATTAATACACTTTCTGAAAAATGCAGGTCTTGGGACTAATGTAGTACAGTGGCGATCACAATAGATCAAACTGGTCGCAGTGATACTGATCTGAAAAAGACCTGAATAGCCGCCCGCTTAAAAACAAAAGTGTACCCTGGGCTGCGAAGTGACGGCTTTGGACGCAACTGGGAATTAGAGGCTAAGATGAGGACAAAATATAATACCCATCTCTGAGGGTTCTTAGACTAAAGGTACTCTCTCTTATCTCGTTTTACCGTCGACCTTTATATGAATATATGTGTATATATATGGATCCTTAAAACGAAGCGTGAAGAATATGGCGGCGAAGAGTATGGCGGTGTAATTGCAACTTAGGCTTTTCTCTTGCTTACTATCAGGCTGAGGAGAGCCAATATACTGAGCCTCTAATATAGGTACTTTGGCTCCCAAATCTGTAATGACGGCAGCTGTGTCCCCGAGATAAAAAGGCGGAGAGGAATAGCAAAAGATGCAATTGCAATGCAAAAAATTGGTTTTTTTTATCTTTCTGTATGGAGTAGAAACGTGGACAATACTGGCCCGGGAAAGACAAAGAATTGATGCATTTGAAATGTGGTGCTGGAGACGCATGCTAAGAATTTCTTGGACTGAGAAACGCACGAATGTAACAATTCTGACTAGACTGTCCACAATATGCCAAACACGCATACTTGCATATTTCGGTCACACAATGCAAGGAGGAAATCTTGAAAAACTGATTGTGATTGGGAACACTGAAGGCAGAAGATCGCGCGGTCGTTCACCAACAAGGTGGACCGATCAGTTAAAAGACTCTGCGCATTCGTAAGTAACGCGCTAGACAGAAACCGGTGGAGACAGATCATCCGCTCCAGATCCGATGCAGCCATCTTCAGACATCTGAGGATCGTGGTCAGCATGACTATGAGGGAATGACTTAAGAGAGATAAAAAAAATATCCAAATTTTGGTGTGTCCAAAGCTGTCGCTTTAGAGCCTTGGGTATGCTTGTAACATTGATACAGGCGTTCGATCAGAGACGAGCTGTAGAAATAATAAAACTGAGTAGAGGACAAGTTAGGGCACTCACTCGGACCCTCACAGGGAACTGCAAATTAAACAAGCACCTGCACAACATGGGCCTTTCAGATACCAAAATCTGCAGGTTCTGTCGCGAGGACGAGGAAACGATTATCCACGTCCTCGGCGAGTGCATAGCGCTGCACCGCTGCAGAAGCCGGCACCTAGGAGCACACATGATCTCAGCAGACGAGATCAAAAGCTCCCCCATCAGCTCCATTCTGGGGTTTATCCTGGAACTGGAGCTACATGAGGTGCTGTAATAGGTTATGGGTCTGCCACAATAGATCATCTACTGGTCGCAGTGGCTATGAGACGCAGGGCTCACCCCATTTCTAACAAATAAGAATAAGAATGCTTGTAACATGGTGTAGCATATGAAAAGGTGTGGTAATTATAATGAAGCGACTTCTGGTAGTAAGCGTTTATGGTCACTTAAAAATCACGATGTGTATGAACCCTTAAGCGCACAAAGAATCACCAATCACAGCGTACAAAAAATTTAATAACCAGCAACGTACGGGGACCACATAAAACCTGCATGGAAATTAATAACAAAGTTTGCCAGTTAAAAATTTTACGGTAAAGGCATTATTGGACAACTTTTGTGAGGCACATGGTACACTTTGCGGGTACAGGGCTACTTAACTCCTGGTTGACACAAATAAAATGTTCCTGATAATTCTATTTACGTAGGTAATTTTTTTTTAAAGTTTCTTTGGCCGACGAAATGAATAGGTATCTTCTAGGTAATCGTGCTACATCTTAGACCATATTATCACTTACCATCAGGTGAAATATGGTCAACCGCTAACCTATCTACAGTAAAAAAAAAATGGAACGAAGCTAAATAATGTACAACCTATGCGGATAAAGAATGGGATCAGAAATGGCGGCACATCTATTCACTTCTCGCTCGCACACGTCTATACTCGCACCCCACGAGTGCGAGTATAGACACCGAAATGAGAGGGTAATGGAATAGAGAGTGCACTTGTGTTTCCGCACATGGTTGACCCCCACCCTGGACAAACATTCGTGCGATGAACACTTGTGTTTGTTCAGTGTCTGGGTGTAATATATGTATTTGAGTATATATTTGTGTTTCTCTTTCTGTTGTAACCATGCACAACTGTTGAGTCCGTTTTTTCCGCGAAAAAAAAATTCACTCCAAAGTGGCAGCTTTTGGCGGTACTCATTTTTTTTTAAATGGACTCAACATTTGGGCATAGTTCATTAATAAATAGTATGAGTGTTTGCCGAGAGGTTGTAACCCCGAAATTGTTTAAAATAGATCCGGTTTCATAGCTAAAAATGAAAATCCATTGGCGTCGCTAGTGTGCCCTACCCGTCACCTTAATAATAGAAGTTGGCAGTTTTGTACCTGAAAGCACGTTACGCCGTTGGTCGTGCGCCTGATCTTTCTTCGTGTCACTTTAGTATCCCACCGAAATAAGAGGGTAATGGAATAGAGAGTGCACTTGTGTTTCCGCACATAGTTGAATATAGTTATATAGTTAGTTGAGTATAGTTCCCAAAGGTTGTCTGGAAGAAATCGCTACAAACGATAAGACCGCCTTATTGTACTGTCTGTTGCTGTTGTATCATGCTTGTATTTTATTTTTGTGCAATAAAGAATATCTATCTATCTATAGTTGAGCACCACAGCATATTCTGCATACGTGGCTGATTGATTTTCTCTTTTTATTCATCCTAATATTAAAACCCGTAAATGCTAATTCAATCTTTCAACTGTGAAATGAGAATGAGATTAAAATATTAACATTTCGATGCATTTTCCAATAAAGCTAAAAGTTGCGAACCAACAAACTGTTAATGGATTTTATTATTAAGTAAATATTTCGCGTATGTAATCGAAACATATTAATTTATTAATAGATTCCACCCAGCAGAGGGCGAGGGCAGGCTAAATAATAAATGTAACAAATTAAAAATAAAATAAATACCATAAAATAAAACAAATAAACCTAGGCCCAAATACTAACTCTCGAGTACCAAGCTTATTTTTTCTGTAGGTGGCAGACAAGCAGACGGATCGCCTGATGGTAAGCGATTGCCGCCGCCCACAGACACGAGCAGCACCAGTGGAGTCACAAGTGCATTGTCAAACTTTAAACCCCCTTTCCCACGGATTGGGCCTCCGGTACCCTCACTCACGCAGCGTAACTCAGCACAGTGCTGCTTCACGCCGGTTTTCTGTGAGGCCGTATTATCACTCCGGTCGAGCGGGCCCATTCATGCCAAAGCGTGGCTGTCCGACGGTAAAAGCACGATCGATCGATCGATCATCCATGAGTCTTTGCGTGTAGTACCTACGTATCTCTGCCAAACTTATTTTTTTAATTTCTACTAACCCATGGGCCTAACGTTGTCCAAAATAAAACAATTTGAATTTTAAACATTGGCGTGGCCCGACACACACTTC
This sequence comes from Marasmia exigua, assembly GCA_019059595.1. Classification (NCBI taxonomy): domain Eukaryota; kingdom Metazoa; phylum Arthropoda; class Insecta; order Lepidoptera; family Crambidae; genus Marasmia; species Marasmia exigua. The sequence continues at coordinate 13,634,437 of CM032482.1, read as the reverse complement.
ACCGGATTTTTCTTTACTAAAAACCAAGGTTATATTCGGATATTTTTAACCGTGGCAGAGACTCGCTTTGGCATCAATGGGCCAAATTCATTCATTCATTCAATCACTGGTGTAAAGCCGCGTCTGTGTTTTGCTGCGTGACTGGAGACCCAATCAGAGCGAAAGGGGAGTTTAAAGGTTGGCAGTGCACTCTTCCGCTGGGGTTGCGGTGTAAGGAAAATTTAAAGAAGGTTAGCAGATCTTTTTAAAACGATATGTTGTATCACTGATTCTTGCCGTGCAAGCGAAAATTAACCTCAAGTTGACGAATCTTTTTATTCTCTGACGGACTCGATGAACTTTAGTTGTAGTACGGTAACAACTAAAGTTCATCGAGTTCGTCTCTAACCCTAAAAAAACATATTACAAAAACGAGCAGCGTATTCATTCGCGAAATGAAAAATATGACCAACCTTTTTCACATGCGACCGTTTTTGAACCTCACTCGATTGTAATGGAAGAAGCGAGGCACGAGTTTGAGCTGTCCGTACGCCAGTCGACCACTTTTTAATGATTTTAGGTCATAGGATGGAAGCATTGAGTCTAAATGTAAGTGGGGTTCTTTTTCGCTGGTCTTCGCTGCGTCCCACAGCCAGTGGGATGCGGCAACGATCGGCAATGCCGAGTGACTATCCCACACAAAAATACTCGTAACGTAAAACAATCGTCTCACTACATAACCAAGACATTTGAATTCGGTAGCCATAAGAAAGTTATTCAATTAATAGGATAATCAAAACGATATCAAGTCGTGAGAAGTTGGATATCAGTGTTACAGCCGCATCGAATTCTAGTCGAGAGTTCCTGCAATACAATTGTAATGGGAACCAGACGTGAGTGGATTGCGGAGCTGGCTTCAAAGGATGGAAAGCCACCGCGCCAACGCGAGGATACTAGCGCCGCCACACTCGGCGCCATCTACTATTGTACACAATCAATATCAATATATTTATTATATAAGATAAGAAACAATGGGGTATGGGATCAAATTATTTTAGGTATGGTTTTAATATATTTTTCCAATTACTCTTAACTACTATTTTAAGTTACCAATTTGAATATTTTTGTAAAATAGCAATGCTTTTTGATTGGGGAAATTTTAAATCACTATCTGGTGACTTTGCAGTAAAATAAAATAAAGACAGCCCACTGTCTTAGTTTTAATATCACCCTGCAAATAAACGTCAAACTAGCGCCATCTGTTACTCGATTCGTGTGAATTATTGACCACAACACATTATACATAGGACGAAGCAGAGAAAACAAGGTACAGAGACAAAAAGTTGCGGCCAACAAGGTTAAGCCTCAGCATATGCTGCAAATGCCACAACCAGCAGCTGCAGTGTTGGTTTTCAGGCTGGACTTTGGGTGACGCCTTTGCATTGGAAAAATAATAGTAGGTAAAGATTGACATGCAATATATTATAGGTGCACAAAACAAGTAAAACAAAAAATTAGGAGTTTTTTTTAAAGTGAGCAACAAATACTTTAAGGAAAGTATTTAGTAAAGCCACCCACCTATGTATCTAATAATTTCTTCCTACAAGTAACGTTTTTATTTTTTATTATGACTCTACCCGAAGATAATTTGCCAATGTCAAGTAACTTATTGAGAATAAGTTGGTAGTCAACAGTCGAAGTCAGACAAAGTCATAGGCACTCAATAAAACGCAGGTGTTTTACGTTTTATCGACCTACGGATTCACTAAAAGCAATCGCGGGTTTTAAGACTCTATTAGGTCCAAGCAAGTTGTCACGAGACAACTCACTCGACTCACAATAGCAGTGTTAAAAACGATACAATCCAACGATTCTTATTATTAGGATCACTTTGTGGAACTTCTCTGCACAAATAAACACCAAATTTGTACACTAAAAACCACTAGACACTAATTTAAAACCTTTGAATTGCATCAGCCTATGCGGCTTGTTTTAGCCCTACCCGCCGAATCCTACAAGTAATGTTAATACTGTCCTTAAAGTATATGTAGCTCTTTTTTTTTTAAATGTCTCCTATTTGCCACAATCAATATAAATCACTCGGCGGCGCTAGTATCGATGTGGTACTACCTTAAGACCACCCTTGTCAATTCTAATGTCATTGTTTATTGAGATACAGTGCTTGCGAAGTATAAACTTTTAGTATAGTTCCCCGTTGCCTCCAAAGCTGTCGCTTCGAAGCTTGTAGTACGCACCATTTATGATTTTTTAGAATTTCGCCATGGTGCTACGTCACCATTATTGTAAACAAAAAAACGTCAAACGCCAGTTTGAAATTATTAAATATTCCGATAAAAAGGTTATGACAGTCACGCGTATTGCTTACAATAACAGTGATGTCACGGCACAGATAATTAATAGAACATCATGGCGGACGGCTTTTATGGCTGTAAAATTTAAAATATATTAAGTAGGACAGGTGCTTCAAAAAAAATTACATATTTTTTAATGAACCGTTGTATCAAATAATAAAAAATAAAATTACGAGTACAATAAAGCGACCTTTAATAAGGGAACCAGACCAACTGAATCATGGCAACACGTTTCAGTAAATACCTCTCCAAAAGGTGCAGATTTCTTCACGATATTTACTTCACAGAGGTGGAGTCGTGCTCGGGTTCGAACCCATGACCTGTTACATGCAAGGCGCGTTTTTATCCACTGAGCTACTTTCGCTCCTCATCGTTTGTACAGTGCAGACAAAGATCAGAAGGCACTTCAGTGACATTGACAGGAGGGCGCTGTACACCGTTTTTCCCATTTCAAATGTCAAAACAGCATTAGTTCCGACTTTTGTCACGTGCTAAATAACTGTGATTGGACTGTACTATCTACCCAGAAGAAGATAGTTTCACTACCTTTTTTGAAGCTTGAGCCGTATTCTTGACCGTTAAAGAGCCACGCTTCGGCATGAATGGCCCGACCGGAGTGATACCACGGGCTCACACAAAACCGGAGTGATGCAGCACTGTGCTGTGTTTCGCTGCATGACTGGAGGCCCAAGCCGGGGTGGAAAGGGGAGTTTAAAGGTTGGCTGGTTGCAATCACTTACCACCAGGTGATCCGTCTGTTCGTCTGCCACCTATGACATAAGATTGCAGTATATTAATATCAATATAGTGGCTACGAAAAACCTCTGCCGCGTAGTGCTTGGAACACCTCCAAATATTCAGACACTTCAATTTCAGCCCAATGGTTTTAAAAACGGGAAACGGGAACGGGAACTTTGACTAAAGTTTTTATGCTGATGTCGATCAATCCCTTTTGTATGAAAATGCGCCAACAAAATTGAATATTTTGGTGCTTGAGGTGACGGGTAGGGCACACTAGCGACGCTAATCGATTTTAATTTTTAACTACTCATCATTTTAGCCAATAGACGTCCACTGCTGGACATAAACCTCCCCCAATGTTCTCCACCCAGATTGGTCCTGTGCCGCCCGCATCCAATGGATTCCCGCGATCTTCACCGGTACACCTTGTGGGGGGCCTGCCACAGCTGCGACTTCCTGTACGTGGCCTCCATTCGAGGACCTTTTCGCCCAAACGCTACGCTTTTAGCTACTGAACTGGATCTATTTTCAACAATTTCGGGGTTAAAATCTCTCGGCAAAAACTTATACTATTTATTAAATAACTATGCAAAAATAGACCCGGTTTAGTAGTAAAACATTAAAATCGATTGGCGTCGCTAGTGTGCCCTGCCCGACGCCTTAAAACATGCAGTAGGCTGCGCAGTACGCACCCACCACGTTTAAATACAGGATATTTCATTTAGGGTGTCAAGCCGAAGGTCATGGATAAATTGGATTTACTCGTACAGTGGATGTGGATTTTACTTGTCGCGAGCGGCTCTCGGCGCCCCCTAACAACCGTCGCCCGGGTGCACTGCACCTCCATCACTATAGGTCAAGACGCCCCTGATAGGTATCTAAATCTAGGTGAATAAAGCCCATTTAACATGTTAGATCAACAAAATACGGCTATTCCATAAACAATTGAATATCCTCCCGGCATTAATATATAATGCTGAATAATATTGAATTTCAACTATAATAATTATAGTTAAAGACTATACAACCAATGCCAAGAAGGGAATACCAAAATCGGTACTTACAATATTGAAACTAATAAATTCGTTCCGGCTCGAAGGACCATTTGCAGTTGACAAGATCTGACTGAAGTAGTGTTGCCAAACTATCGATAGTTTTTATTCGGTAATAAGAAGCATTAGGCATTAGTATATCGATAGTTTATTTACATCGAATTATTTTTTATAGACGGTATTTCATCCAAGTGATTCAAATAGGCTCAAATTGTTTTTCATATTAAAAGTTAATTTTAAAATAGCAGAGTTAATTTAAATCAATATGTACTCATCTTTCTTATGTTAGAATATAAACTTCTAATTTTAATATTTTTTGAGCTGATGAATCAGACAGCAGGAACCAGAAGTCCCAATGCCGCAAATATAGCCAATAATGATATTTAGTTTCGATATTATCGTTGCTCGTGTATCCTAAGGTGCCTACTGCTTATGTAAGTCAACATTGACTAAATTTTACCCACTTATCTAATTGTTACTACTACTATGATGTGCTATGTAACGGCATTAATTATCGATATTACTACTATTTTTTGTTTACGAGCAACGATACTATTGATAGTATTGCTTAGTTTTACGCTATCGATACTCCTGATATGACGTCAAATATCGATAAATTATCGGTAGTAGACTATCGAGTGGCAACACTAGAGTGAAGGTCCAAACTAGATTAAATAATTCATATTTCGTATCAAACGTCTACGAATACAGTTAAATTAATTATTATTTAGTCGGCAGAGTTTCGAGGTAAAATAATAGCCAAGTTATCACCGTTTGGAGCTAAAATTAGTTTGGAACTTTCTAGTGCTTATTAGAATTTGAACTGTGGAATTGAAATGAAATATTATTCATTGATTCATGAATGTGAAATATGTAATCTACCACTGACTCAAAATGTCGTTTCTATCGAGAAGAACGATCAAGAAACTCAGTAGCTACTCTATTCCAATATCTATGATAACATTTTTTTTTTGAAAAAGTACATAATACAGTGTCTCACGAATCATTTCAAGAATCATTTTATTTTATAGTACCTCAATCTATTTATACTTAAGTAAAAGTATGATAACCCTAATATTTAAGATTTTATTACATGCGCCGGCTATACATTTCACAGCATTCACATAAAATATCTACTTGTGGATAATGTTGTTCATTGTACAGTCAAACGAAAAGTTCAGTCAGTTTTCAAATTGATTCGTTTGATATGCTATGAATGAACACTTATTAATTTCCTAAATTTGTCAGAGTAATACCTATTGCACAGAAAATTATGCTCATGGTGACGGGTAGGGCACACTAGCGACGCCAATCGATTTGAATTTTTGGCTACTATACCGGATCTATTTTAAACAATTTCGGGGTTACAGCCTGCCGGTAAACATACTATTTATCAAATAACCATGTACAAATGTTGGCGAAATTGTTTAAAATAGATCTGGTTTAGTAGCTAAAAATTAAAATTGAGTGACGTCGCTAGTGAGCCCTAAATTCACAGTTTTTAAACAGATATTTAATGGAGAAAAAAAATTAAATGTAAAAATCCTCCTGTGACGTCATCACTCGGCATGACAAATTAATAACACTTTTTCTCACGTTGATTAAAGCTAAAAAAAAAGTAAAATCTGATCATATAATGATAAGATATAATGACGACAGTGACAGTAAGTAACTTAACGTAACCTATTTTTTTATTGGACGTATAGCACCGACTTCACAATACGTTGAGCATCAGGACTACGTCACCTCCGGCAAATTAATTAATAATTTAAAAAATAAATATTTCCATAAATACACATATTTAATGATAGCTAAAAAATATGGGTCATCTTTTTTCTCTTTCTTTATTCGAAAAGCGTGTGTATAAAAATGTATTTTTTTTTGTCGTATTGGCCATTGTACTGACTGTATTTGCCGCAATATATTTGCAGCAATATTTCCTGACATTTATTATGACATAGGGACCTTCAAGAGTCATTTACCGTAGTAAAAGCACGCTTCAGTATGAATGGGCTGGCTCGACCGGAGTGATACCACGGCCTCACAGAAAGCCGGCGTGAAGCAGCAATTTGCTGTGTTTAGCTGCGTTAGTGAGAGTATCAGAGGCCCAATCCGGCGGAAAGAGTTTAAATTTTAGCAGCGCACTTGTGACTCCACAGCTTACCATCAGGTGATCCGTCTGCTCGTCTACCACCTATTACATGATAAAACAAAAAAAAAAGAGACTAGCGTACTTAGATTCAGTCAACATGGACACGCCAACGGCACTTAAAAATGGATGAAAATTTCGAAAAGAGTTTCTTATCCTAATACTCACCACGCTTGGCAGACGGGTTGGCGAGGGTTTTGATATATATGCAGAGTTTTCCTTCTCTGGGTGCTGATGATTTTACACGTAATAAGAATATTTACGAAATCCCGCAATCTCGCAATCCCGCGGGCGTATCCATACTAATGTTAATTAATTTATTCTGATCACTGGTGATTAGGTATTCACCATCAGGTGACCCATTACCTCGTATTTCACCTCAAGCATAGAAAAGCATGGTGTTGCGAGTGTCAATTGGCAGCGGAATTGCTTACCATCAGGTGATCCGTCTGTTCGTCTGCCACCTCTCATTAAAAAAAGAGGCTTTTGCTCCGAGTAAGGGTTAGAATAAGTGTTACAAAGTATGTAAGTTGACAATGCCCTCTGTATGTCAAAGAGGACTGTGTCCCGATGCATCTTGGCATATGCAAAGTGATGTTACCCGCAATATCGAAGCTAACCCGAATTAAACCGACCATTCATAGCGTCCATATCCCAGTAATAAATTTACCCAAGCAAATGCTACACAGAACTAGGCATGTTGCGACGTATGTCCGATCGTTCATGTGTACGGATGTCACCCGACTTGGCTCGACTAGCTCAAAACGTTTAGGCTGCTCCACTAGGCAATGCGATGACAATGCCAGCAATCATGGTCTTCCAGTACGATATTTTAAATAGGGATTTTAACATTATGTACTAAAATCATAACCTTTCCTTTTTAGGGTTTCGTAGCCAAATGGCAAAAAACGGAACCCTTATAGATTCGTCATGTCTCTCTGTCTGTCCGTCTGTCCGTCCGTCCATCCGTCCGTATCACAGCCATTTTTTTCCGAAACTATAAAAACTATGCTATTGTAAATATATGTATTTTGTTAACCGCATTACGGTTTTTACACAAATATAGAAAAAAAAAATTGGGGATCCCCACACTTAAAACTGAAACTTAAATTATTTTTTTTCATCAAAACCATACGTGTGGGGAATTCATCATTCTATTTGTTCAGTGTCAGGGTGTAAATATGTATCTTAGCGTATTGTCATGGTTGCTTCCCAAGCTATCACTTTGAAGCCCGGGGTATGTTTTTCTACGATGACACACGCACACGCACACGCACACGCACACGCACACGCACACGCACACGCACACGCACACGCACACGCACACGCACACGCACACGCACACGCACACACACACACACACACATCACACTACTACTTTATTATTGTTTATTTATGTTTAAGATCTTTAATATTAAGTTTTTGTCAAATGGACCTGTACCAATATAGAAGAGCGGTCTCTCCTATCACAAGCAAGTATTTGCTGAAAAGGAGAGTCCAAAACCATTGTACAATACTTATAACTAAGTGACTGAAATAGATTATTTTGTATTTGCGTTTGTATATTGTATTATGTCCTGTATACCTGACTATGGCATTCGCTATTAAGAAGTGCAAAGAACCTCAAAGAACTTTACGTGCACGATTGGGCGAAATTGGTACAGGACCGAATAAAATGGCGAACTTTGATGTCAGACGCCAAGACAAAGAAATAATTTTCAAGTAGAATAGTTGTTTTATATACTGACTAAAGCAGCTGTACTTAAGTACTAGCTCAGTAGCGCAGTAAATAAGCATTTAAAATAACTAGGTATTCTGCTTGAAAATTCTTAGAGAAAAAATATTCTCAAGATTAAAAACAATAAATTAGTAAAGTAGGTGGGTCTCACAGATATAGCCTATTGTGACCGAGAACCCTTTTAGCAAATTGTTCAGCGGTCTTCCCGAGATTATAAGAAGCTTTTATGCTTCCTTCATTTAGAAACAAAAGAATCAATTAACTAATTTAGCTGAGACCGCCGAACCACTACCGGTTTGTAATTATTAATTTCTCTATTATGGTTTATAGTTTTAGCCCAATTTTGTCTTTTTTATTATTACAAGCTTTTATTTTACTTCCCTTTTGTATTTATGTATGTATGTATATTAAGGTTTGTATCAAGAAGGATTTAACCACTTCCAATAGACCGATTGAGCTGAAATTTGGTATACCTACGTAACTTGGATGACAATATAATAAAATGGTAACACGGAGCTGGTCTGATGATGCTGTTGAATGGTGACCACAGAAACTTCGATTCTTGTAAACCGATTGAGCTTAAATTTGGCATGTCTTCGTAACTTTGGTAATAATACATCATACAGCTGATCTCATAAGGAGTTGGAAGATGCCCGTAGGAACTCTGATTCCTGTGGTCCAATTGAGCTGAAATTTGGTATGTCTAATACAAAAATATGGTACCATAGAACTGGTCTGATGGTGAGGTTGGAAGGTGACCATAGAAACTTCGATCTTTGTGGTACGATTGAGCTGAAATTTGGTATGTCTTCGTAACTTTGGTAACAATACAAAAATATGGTATCATGGAGCTGATCTGATTAGGAATTGGAAGAAGCCCTTAGGAACTCCGATTCCTGTAGACCAATTGAGAAAATTTGGTATGTCTGTGTAATTTCGGTGACAATACAATAACAATGTCTTTATGTATCATTGACCTGTTGTCATGAGGAGTTGTAAGGTGTCCATAGGAACGATAATTCCCATGGACCGATTGAGTTGAATTTCGGTATAACTATGTGACTTTAGTGACAATAGAATAACAAGGTATCATTGATCTGGTGTCATGAGGAGTTGCAGGGTCATAGATCGAGTAGGTCAATTGAGTTAAATTTTTGTGTACTTACGTAACTTTGTTGACAATATCATCATCTCCATCTCAGACTCTATCATCAGACCAGCTCCATCGTCTGACGATGGAGTTGGACTGTATCTATAGGGTATCGTGGACCGAGTTATCTGAAATTTGATATACCTACTTACGGAAATGTGATAACAATACAATTATCTGGTATGATGCAGCTGCTCTGATGATGGAGATGGACTAGTCATAGGAACACCACTTCGGGTGGACAGTTTATGGTGAATTAAGATATAAATAAGTTATTTTGGTAACGTTGTCTGACGGTCTACAGATTGAAGAATTAGATTGCATAAATTACTTAACTGGAAAGATAATTGTAACAATGAAGCGTTAATGAAAATGGATAGACCAAGGAATATGTCCAACTAAAAAGTTCAAAAAAAAAAAAAATAACGGTAAAAAAATATTTTAAATACAAGCTTTTATTATGCACGAAAAATATAAAAAAAATAACTAAGACATTGATAAAATTCGTAGTTTTTTAAACTTTACAAGTAACAATCTACAAAAGTGTACATGTAGCCCCGACAAGCTGTTAGATCACTTAAGAATATTAATATACTGGTTATAGATAATATATATGTTTATGTATCATACTGTCCACATTATGAACGTGGAAGCAAATCGCTTCGTGCGATAAATATAAATGTATTGTTCTTTCGAATGATGGTATTGGAGGCCTAATTTGTAGGGAAAGGGAAAACTTGTGCTCACAAGCGTATTCACTGGTGTTGCAGGTGTAAGGGTGGGTATGGGTCGTGGCATACGCTTACCATCAGGTGATCCGTCTGTTCGTCTACCACCTGTCACATAAAAAAGTTTACCTATACACCCTGTTTTAAGTTATTTTATCTACTTCCTCCTCATCTTAGCATGTAAATCCTAATCACATTCAAAGCTGTCGCTTCGGAGCCCGGTGTGCGCTTGGACTAACCATGATTCGGTACGTCTGATTTCGCGTGAGTTTTCGCGTGTGAAAAATCCGCTAGATGGCGTACTGCTGGATTGATGTCCAACATCAACCGCATTGGTTGTTTAGTTTGACAAATTGACATTTTGACAGATCACGTTTAAAAATATCCAATCACATTGTATTTGAACCTCACTCCTATAGTACTCCATTCGAAAGCCCTCATTACAATGAAGCGACTGCCGTCTGACCTCCGAAACCCTTAGACAGGGGAACCAGATCAATTGGAACACGGTTACACGTTTAGAGTCATTATCTCAATGTTGTAGGTATCATAATTTAGAGAAAATATTCGAGACGCGCAGGCCGGCTCGACCGGAGTGATACCACGACCTCACAGAAAACCGGCGTTAAGCAGCACTGTGCGCTGCGTGAGTGAGGGTACCGGACCGGAGGCCCAAGCCGGAGGAAAGGAGGGTTTAAAGGTTGGCAGCGCACTTGTGACTCTACTGGTGTCGCAGGTGTGTGGAGATGCAGGGCAATCTGCCACCTATCACATAAAAAAAATAGATTAAAAATCCAGAGATGAATGCTCAGATTCGAACCACAACTCCTCGTAGAGAAGAAGAAAAAGAAGAAAAAATATTGGAAACCATAACATTATAAGAGTACAACATCAGTTACAAAAGAACAAACAAACAAAAAAAATTGATACAGAAAAAAAAAAACAAAGCAAAGGAAAAACAAAATAATAAGGGTACAAATAACCAGGCAGTGCATATATATTGTGTGTTTTGACCTCCAACATAAATGGCTCCCACTCAGCCTATGTCATGACTCTGAAATAGAAGGCGCGTTCCTGTCCATTGAGCTACCACAGCTCTTGATATTATTTTATCTACCTCTATGGCTCCAAAGCTAAGCGTACGCATCGCATAGATAAGTGCGTATAAAAAAAACAAGTTTAAAACTATCGAATATTTTTTCACATGGGGCACCACATGCGGCGTGGGAACACTGCAAACCAAATTGCTTTATTGTCCAAAAGTCAGACTCTGTGAAAATAACAGTTGGCGGGTAGTGGCGAAGTTATATCCGATGCACATACGGACCGATGTTTGGACAAACGTTGACGGTATATTTTTGATCGTATTTTTATCTCTGTGGTTACAGTGACATAGAGATATGGGTTTTGATAAACTTATCGTTTAAAATCATGGAACTAGTAAACGCGCGCTTTATACGGAATGTGGCATTTTTAGAAAAAAACATCACAGAGTGTGAAAGAGATCCAATCGACCCAGAGTGTGAAAGAGATCCAATCGACTCTGACACAGATTCTATACGGGTGCGGCAGAGAAAAAACGTCGCCCAAAACGTCACCCCAGTACTAACGGCTTCGCGGAGTTTTTCAACTATGGCTTTCTGTGTAAAGGCTCAGTCTGTTTAGTGTGAATTGTCTATGTTTAAGGTGACGGGTAGGGCACCGTAGCGACGCCAATCGATTTTAATTTACAGCTACTAAACCGGATCTATTTTAAACAATTTTGGGGTTACAACCTCTCGGCAAACACTTGTACTATTTATTAAATAACCATGCACAAATGTTGGTTCCAACGCGTACGTGATAAATTGATTGACGCCATCAGCGGCCACTTTTGGCGGTAATCAATTTTTCGCGTACAAAAACTTGAAAGGATTGAAAGACTGTGGCTCGTGACGAAAAACCTCATCGCATCTACAAAGGGTAGTGTTCCATCACAGTGCAAATTTTCACCATCGTAGATCACGCCAGAACTCCAAGTTTCACCCACATCATCATCAGCAACCCACACTCGTCCACTGCTGGACATAGGTCTCCCCTAATGCACGCCACTGCTACCGATTTTAGGCCACTCTCATCCAGCCCACACCAGCCAGCCTTCGAATGTCATCATATCAACTTGCCGCAGGGGGTCCTACACTACCCTTACCGAGTCGCGGTCTCCACTCAAAGACTTTACGGCTCTAACGACTGTCAAATCTGCGGCTAATGTGATCAGCCCACTGCCACTTCACTTTTCTAATTTGGTAGGCTATGTCGGTGACTCTGGTTATCTGTCGGATTATATCATTTCTGATGCGGTCCTTCAGAGATAATTCGAGCATAGCCCTTTCCATAGCTCTTTGAGCGACTTTGAACCGGTGTACTAGTCCAGCCGTGAGTGTCCACGTCTCGGCACCGTAAGTCATGACCGGGAGGACGCACTGGTGGAAGACGTTTGACTTAAGACTTTGGGATGGGTGACGAGAAGACTTGATAAAGCTTACCAAATGCCTCTATTGGCTTCTCTGTCGAAGTTGTTTCGGCCTAATCAGAGCGTTTGTCCTAGATAGACATATTCTTGAACAACTTCGAGAGGTACTCCATTAACAGCGACCAGTCCCGGATCCACCACCCATATCACTTGGATGGATTTTATTCCACTACAGTGCGTTTCCCACGCCACTTCCTATGGACTCATAGTAAAACTATGGAATCAGATAATATGACCTGGTGATCATCATGAAAAGAGCATATTCCTCCCTTAAGAGCTGGCAACGCATCTGTGTTGCAAATGTCCATAGGCGGCGGTAATCACTTACCTTCATATGAGCCTTCTGCTCGCTTGTGAACCATTATGTAAAAAAAACGTTGGAAGTCAGGTAGGGAGGCTTTTGCCCTGCAGTGGGCCAGTGCAGGCTAACAATAACAATACTCCGGTCGAGCCGGCCTATTCATATGAATTTTCCGATCTTTACAACTGTATTCCCGCATTTTATACAGACGCCACATAAAGTTAGCCACTATCGCGGATCAGACTGTTCTGGGTTCCGTTGGCGTTCGGATTTACTTTCCAATTGCACCCAAAACCATTCGGATCAATTTGCGGTCGACTAATGTAGAGGTTGGCAACTTTCAGTGCGAGTATGTTCAACAAATACTCGTATAGTTTCAATACTATTAGACTGCATCGGTAGTCCAGTTTCACAAAATAATATTTAGTGGTCAGTGGGTCATACTTTCACAAAATAATATTATGTGGCTGTGTGCGTAAAGAGGATCCCGGGGTGAACTAATATTTGTGAATTTTTCCGTTACACATGTGCTGGTTAGAACGGAGTCAGGTCAATATATAATATGTCGTATGAATTTATTCATAGTTGATATTTTATAGCAATCTTATGCGATTCGACAGCTCATGTCGAATCAAGCACTTACAAATTTCGTCGACTTAGTAACGCGTTCAGTGGTATAATTGGTAGTACATTCACCCGGATTGTGGAAGGTGTGGGTTCGAGTCCCGCCTGAACACGAGATGAAATTTTTTAAGTGTGTTATTTACTTAAGAATTTATTCATTTATTTTCTTTAAGATAGTTGCTCATAATCAGGTCCATCTGCGGGCGTGCTTCGCGGTTTCTTCCACTCTACTGGCTGGCGACAGCTGAAAATCAGTGATTTGCTTGTGGAATATCGAGCAAACAACTACTGAGCTGCAGCCATTCCGTATCGCTGCGGCACACATGAACTTGTATTGTTTTGCACTGGTAATGTTGTTTTACTGTTTCTCCTATTTTTTTTTATCATTTTGAAATGTATCCATGTTTATTTTTTTTTATGCGAGGTGGCAGACGAGCAGACGGATCACCTGATGGTAAGCAATTCCGCCGCCCATGGACACCCGTAACACCAGAGGAGTCACAAGTGCGCTGCCAACCGTTTCCCCCTCCCCCCCATAGGGCCTCCGGCAACCTCACTCACACGGCGAAACACAGCGCAGGCGCTGCTTCACGCCAGTCTTCTGTGAGGCAGTCCTTTGATGCAAATAAATGTATTATCTATCTATCTATCATGTCACACTAGTATTCCATTCGAAGATGAGGGTAACCGATTAGAAAGTGCTAATTTGCGCATACACATGTTAACTGTGTTGGTCGCTCGTAGTACTAAAATGTACGACTATTGTGTGGAAACGATAGTTTGAAGAAGCGTTGGCCTTTCTCTTCTCACGTATCTCAATTTCGGGATTTATGCCCTCACTTTAACATTACGTAATCTCATCCAACATTTTATAAGTGCTTATCTACATATTATTTGTTATGCGACTATAACTCAAAAACTCATAGAGACTGTATTGGGAATTCTCCACGAGTATATTCACTCGTGGTGGGGTCCTGCGTAGAATACGGCAGGCTTTTCAGAAGAGAAAGAAGGCTTTTAATTCTTCAGGGCCGCTGTAGCCCTATTTTGGCTGAGTTAATTGACCGCCGCCCAGCACTCGGCGTTGACTGTTTTACGGTGGGCAGGTCGGTTTCCATACAACACTCCTCTTTTTTCATCCAGGCTTGGGACTGGCAATGGCAGAGTTATACAAAAATATTTGCAAACGGTAAGTTGGTTTGAAACTAGACCAAGATACCTACAAACCAATTTCCATTTAATCTCAACACACGGGAATAAGATCAAGAAACACGCTTACCCAAATTACTAATCACACAATACATCAAGTGTGACCTCATCTAAGAAAATGGTAATGTAAGACGGCTTCAGACTAGCGTGTTTTTCTACGCGTAAACCTGCGTAAACGTCATTCTGTATACTTTGTAAAACGGATCACTTTCGATCCTTAAGGGATCGCTGTGAGTTTGGAGTCAGATGCCACTTTGGGATCACAGAGTAATTTATATATACTGAGATAGAGGCATCTGTCGGCTAATCAGTCAGCACCATATAGAGGAAAAACGACCAATTCTCAACGGCTATCTAGAACGGCCACCTTCGAGAAGAAGACAGCACTCAGGGAGACGATTAAATAAAATATCAGAAATAATTTCCCAATACTTTCTGGATCTCTGTGGTTTATTTCCCTTTTATTACAATGGACAACATTTCATATTTTTAACATGTCCATATTGTTTTTTTATATGAAAATAGACATAAAATGAACAGACCCATATTTTTTCTATTTTTAAAATTTGTCCATTTTCATGCATAAAATAATTATTGAAATTCTTTTTATTCTAAATAGACGTAAGCGCCAAATGACGTCATCGGACGACTGAATACAGCGATATTCCTTTGCTTTTCATTGTTTTGATAAAAAAAAGGTACTACTGTCAAAGGTAAATAATACTAGTGACAACATTGTCAACGTCATTCATACATTCAACGTTGACAAGTAGTCATGGGTTTGGCATTTCGTAAATTTAAAACTATAATGTGCTAAGCAAAGAAATATTTTACATTCTGCCGTCCGATGACGTCATCTTACGTTTTTTAGTTTTTAATTATTTTCTCAGTAAATAAGCAATATAAAAAAATAATAAATATATATTCGAGCAGCGGAAAAGTAAACAAAGAATTGGTATTTTTTGTTTCAGAGCTTAGCAATTTTGAAATGTTGTCCATTGCAAATGTGGGCAGGCGGCTTGACGTCGTTGTTTCGGAAACGCTTTAGTGCGATGTAAAATATGAATATAGTGACATCTACCGAAAAAACGCCGAACCATTTGCTTGATTGCTTTTAAAGCTACATCTGCTTTTTACAAGCTCCATCTTACGAAAACCGCTGAACTATTTTCTGCTGCCTATATACATATTTCGGCTAAAGAAGCTTGTCGACATTTGTGCGAGTTTCTTTAAAAGCAAGCGTTTCCAAGACCTTATGCGCGCCGAAAAACCGCCAATCTGTTAATCTGCTTTCCTCATCAACCAAAGCAATGTTCACAAATTAGCAATAAAACACCGCAACCAAACCGCATTAGTATTCGTCTCTGGTCCTTGCGTTATTCTTCAGGCGATTAGTGCTAATTGGAGGATGTATGTATGTAGATTTAGATGCACGTGACAGCGTGGTAACTAGTAATAAATGCTGATGAGAGTGGCTGAGGCTTCAGACAACATTACTATACAGGATTTACAATATACATTTTGTAGGTTTCAGTATAAAAAAGGTTGACGAAATTTGGCTCTAAAGTATCAGCTTACTATATTAATTATTTAGATCCGATTCGACCAGTCTTTACCCAAGATTAATTAATCTATAATATAATATAACCTTATGAATCATATGGTATGACAGCGTTATACCATAGACTTATTGCCGGATAAATATTGGTCGAATCGGACCTTAGGTTGTTTACGGGATCCACGTTTACCATTATCTTTCCTCTTGATCTATAGATCTAAATTTTCCAAAGTAGGCCATAACGTCCTCTTGTGGACGCTACAGGACTGAAGCGGGGTGGAAAGTGACTCCGATAATAAAATCATCTCAAGTTACAATAACTTCTAGGTTTTTAAGTTGGTACGCAAAAGAAGGGAGCTAAAATTATTAGGTATTAAGTATACTGTTTCAAATCATCATCGTCAACATCATTTCAGCCAATAGACGTCGACTACTATACATAGGCCTCCCCCAATGTTTTCCACACGGATTGGTCCTGTGCTGTCCGCAATCAATGGATTCCCGCGACCTTGAACAGATTGTCCGACCACCTTGTGGGATCTGCCACGGCTGCTATTTTCTGTGGCCTCCACTCGAGGGTCTTTATGCCCCAACGGTTCCGTCTGTTCTTCTCGCTATGTACCCAGCTCATTGCCACTTAAAACATGCAATCCTTTGGGCTATGTCTGTGACCTTAGTTCTCCTGCGGATATCATACGTCTCATTTCTGATACGATCACGCAAGTAGACTCCGACCATATCCTCTGTTTCAAATAAACAACACAAATTCACTAAACACCTAGTGATAGTCCAATAACAATAATTTAGTCTAACATACTGCGAACATTTCCGAACGCAGCCGACCGGAAGTGACGCCACAGAGCTCGTCGATGGCGCCACAAACACAGGGCGGTTTCCGGCGATCGCGCGC
This sequence comes from Marasmia exigua, assembly GCA_019059595.1. Lineage (NCBI taxonomy): Eukaryota > Metazoa > Arthropoda > Insecta > Lepidoptera > Crambidae > Marasmia > Marasmia exigua. The sequence goes on along the minus strand of CM032482.1, from coordinate 13,617,414 downwards.
CATTTCCGTAGCCCCTACTCATGACAGGGCTGGCACGTTATGAATAAATGTTCCTTTTTTCTTTTTAAATTTTTTATAGTGTTTTGATAAAATTAACGGTATTTTCTTTTATCTAAACCGGGTTTAAGTTTATTTTTTCTTTTTTCGATATTTCAATATTTATTCGGAGAGAAGTCGGATCCATTATACCAGAAACCATTCAAAATCGGTTAAAAGATCTTTTGTTAACGGCACATTGTTTTAGGAAAACATTGGGCTTAGATTGATTGCAGTTTTTTTACCTATTATGTTTACATGTAAACACTTAAGTTTGCCGAAGTGAACAGTTAATCTTGAAAAAAAAAAACCAAAAAAGTTTATCAGGCAAGACTGTAGCGAAATGTCTGGTTATTAAATAAAAACTAACAAATCAATTAGTGTGTAAAATTTGATCTGTGGTTTATTGTTTGTAACCATTTTGATAATCAAGTAATAGCCACCACATTCCATATTTAAGTTCGGTTTTTGTTTGTAACAAATTATCCACTTTGACATGATTTGGTTATTCTGGTAATAACAATGAAGATATTGCCGCGTGACCTTCGTAACACAGATATGGGGTCCGAGCACTAGACAGACTGGATCATTGTTAAATGTTTGGAATCATTTTTTGAACAATTTTATACATAAGTGGGTGTAATCAGATATTCACCGTATCTCTCATAACAATGAGTGACAGTCATATAATTTACCATAAGGTGTCCAGTAAAAATGTGAAACTAGACGTACTTAATATACGGATAGCACTTCAATGTAATCTGTCCAATTTTTTCAATTGATTCTCATTTTCATGTCAAACACGTTTGGTTATATCAATTAAAGAAAGAGATTGTAGTAAGCGGATTTGTAGGCAGCCGTCTGTAAATAAGATTTTCAAAGTAGCTAAGAAGAATTTTAAGCAAATAACGAGTGACAACCCTACACAATCGGCTCTTCGTGGAGACAAACATCTCTGACGTATTACAGGATGCAGCGACAAATTCCACTGGGGAATTTTAATTGAATCCAACTGTCGATTAGGATTCAAATTAATATAGAATTAGTGTTCTCTCTCTAGAGTATCTATACACTCATCTGTGATTTGCGGGATTTGATATTTAATTTTGAAAGAAATAGATAAGGTTAGCTGTTTCCTCGTGGTCCTACTATTTTGTCCTACCAATAGGATCACGAGGAAGACCTATTCCTCGTGGTCCTACTATTGGTAATCTGCCTCCCTCCTGTATGTAAATACGTAACAAGGATCAGTCCAGTGAAATTAAACTGATCGTTCTGATTTTTTTTATTTGCAGGACCAAATAGTAGGACTACGAGGAAACTGCTATAATGTTGATGAATATTAAATTTCGAAAGAGAAACGTCTATGTAGGTGTATTTTGTAATAATAATTAATTAAATTCTTTATTCAAGTAACCAGGACACAATATGCACAATAATAAAACATTATAATGAAGCTACACAACTTAATAACACAACACAAAATAAGTATGTAGGTATTGCGTAGACACCCGAATCACCGCTGTACCATCCCGCCAGCCGTTGCACATTGTAAAAGGAAGTGCAATAGGCTCTGAAAAGACTAACTTGCACATTCCCGTTCATTACCATACAGCGGACAAACCTGTGGGCCACCATTTTCGCCTCACAGATAAGTCGCTTATTCACTAAAGGAAATCCATGTTGTCACTACCATGTATAAACAATGTATATCATACCTACTAATACGTAAAATTAATAGTAGTACTTAAAGTTTTACTAATTTATTTCATTAAATTAGAATTGTCCACGACGATCTCAGAAGAATAATAATTAAAAGCGGACTGTAGGTATAATGGTTATATTAATATGATTAAGAGAAAACAAACAAATAAATTTAAATTAACAAATGCGAGTGTCCGCAAGCCGCTTTATCGTGGAGTGTGGTCGGCCAGCGCTGGGTGCCTCCCCGCGCCCGCTCACCCCTCCGCTGGTGACGTCAGGCCGGCCGCAGCCGTGCACGCAGTCGACGCGTGGACAAGAATAGAATTTATTACAATTTTATGTAATGACATAATACATTCTAATGGTCCGTAATACAATTGTCAATTTATTGATAAAACTATCGACATTGCACAATACTTTGTACAACTCTAGATAAATGAGTCACATTAAAGTAGCCAATAGCGGCGCTGGAATCATGTGCAGCGCAACTCATTCGCATTCCTACCTCCTAAAATTGTGACTTGAAACTAAAACAATATGGTAAACATACGGTATCTATTGCCCTACCATCCCTCTCGATATCCTCATCGTACTTTAATTCAGTAATAATGTAATAATCTAATCATTTTTTAATGTTTGATAAACAAGCGTTACCTGGATGGTAAGTAACCACCTCCTCACACAAACATCTGCGATATTGAAGAGGTCGGTGATAAGTTGCCGGCCTTATAGAAAGCAGTACCTACGCTTGACTTTTGCAGTCAAACCGTTTCACAAAACGGAGGTACGGGGTAAAAAGTTATGAGGAACATCCATCTAGCTAGATGATGAGGATGCAATGACAATCGCTAGCAATAAATTAATATCTATAATTTATATACTTATACTTTATAACCTAACCTAACCTAACCAAAATCATAATTTTACATATTATTTGCACTTACAAACAATAGGGACAATGAAAACTTAAAACTAAATAATAATTTTTACATCTGCGTCTGAACTAGGTTAATAAATAGCCTGTATCTCAGGCGTCAGCGCTCATCCTTGTGTTACAATATTGTGATGATAACAGTTAATTGTATTTATGCTAATCAATCAAGAAGGTTTTAACATAAAAAATAATTAAATAATATAAAAAGACAAAAAATTGTGTGAGATTAATTAATACAGAAGTCAATTGCATTCTATTTTTAAACTTATTTGAATTAAATTATTAAACTAAAATTAAATTGACTTCTATGATTTATGTTCGCCACTATGACTCAATTCGATGTGGTCGTAATGCACATCTATAAGCTGATTCAGCGGTTCCAAGAAACAGCATGGTTAATAGGAAACAAGAATGAGCTGCAGCTATAAGAGACCAGGGCGAGTTCTTCCTTGTAGGTGAGGTCGAGAGCTTCTTCTTCCTAGGACAAGTGTACCATTTCTGGCTGGGATCCAACGACTTGTATTCTATTTAGCGGATCACAACCAGAGATATTTGCGCGAGCGCAATAAGACATCCGCGATGTCCCTCAGCGTCCCTCGCAACAAATGCGACGCTCTCTTTCCTCTCGCACTAAACATCGCTCTTTCCTCTTTATTTACTTTAAACTTAATCTAAAACGAATAAACAACTAATAATCTGCTTACATAAAACTAGATTTTTTCTTTTTTTTGATCAGCCTATAAACTGTCCCACTGCAGGGCAAAGGCCTTCAAGTTATCGCAACTAAGATGGGACTAATCCGCTTTTGGCATGTCCGAAAAATTCCAAATATACTTTTCGCTCGACCCGGGAATCGAACCCAGGACCCTGAGATCACGGCCCGGTACTTAAACCACAGGACCAACAGGGCGTTTAAAGCTAGATAAAATGAAACAAAAGAAAAACAAAAGAATATTTTGTAATGTGCGAAATAAACTTTATTCTATTCTAAATGGACCTTCCTTACTTCTATTCGTCAGAGCTGAGTACGCTATCATTATCTACCTATTCTAGGACTTAGGTCCTAGGTATTCAGCTCAGACCTAACTATGTCTATTGTAGCGTCCTAGCTATGTGTAGGTATGTTCCCTTTTCTATTATTTATCTATTTATGTACAGTGTGAAATTATAAGACAGACGATTTAATTGTTTATCCGAATCAGACTTAAAAACTATTTTATATCTATAACTATTTACAATCTATTCGTGCGTGGGCGTTACTTTGACCAGTTGGTCTGTTCTGCAAAAAAAAATCCATAAATTCATCTCTAAATGACGATTCATTTGGAGTTCACGCCATCAAAGAAGTCCGCCAAAAGTGCGATTGAGTCGCCATCAACATTCAAATTTGGGCTTTATGCTCATAGACGCAAATAATATCAAATTTTAGACCCGTCTTTTTCCGCGGGAATTCTTTAAGGCGGTACTTCGACGAAACTAGCATCGCCAAGTGATTTATATTAATTGTGGCGAATAAAATACATGTGAGCAATGATTTTTTATGTGATAGGTGGCAAACAAGTAGATGGATCCAGATGGTAAGTATTTGCCGTCGCCCATGGACACCCGCGACACCAGTGGAGTCACAAGTGCGCTGCCAAACTTGAACTCCCTTTCCCCCGGACTAGGTCTCCGATACCCTCACTCACAGCACAGTGCTGCTTCACGCCGGTTTTCTGTGAGTTCGTGGTATTAATCCGCTCAATCCAGCCTATTCATGCCGAAGCGTGGCTCTCCCACGGTCAAAATACTTTTAGAATAGTGTTAATACTTTTTTGAGACAAACTTATTTTATAATTTCTTCCTGTAAGTAAAATTTATCTTTTGGAAGTTTATTGTCACTTGTAGGAAGAAATTATTACATAGGTGGTTTGCAAAAAATTGTACTTAAATCATTTCTTTTAGGTGACGGGTAGGATAAATTAGCGGCGCCAATCGATTTTAATTTTTAGCTAATAAACCGGATCAATTTTAAACAATTTCGGGGTTACAACCTCTCGGCAAACACATACTATTTATTAAATAACCATGCACAAATGTTAGGTCTGTTTTTGTACTGATGATGATGATCATAGTCTTAACACCAGAAATAAACATAGGCTTGCCGACCCGGTCCTCAGACTTCATAAAATCGGTAATTCGTTTGTTGGCTTAAGTATTAAGATATTTAATAAGCTACCACAAAATGTCATTAACCTATCACTGGATAAGTTTAAGTCCCATATTAAAACCTGCCTAATGAAGAAAGGTTACTGTAGTGTACAAGACTATTTAAATGATAAGGATTCTTGGTCATGTTAATTCATTAATCTTTTGAGTTGTTATTCATAGTAGTCTATTAACTTTCATAATTGTATTTTTTTCTCTCTTCTCAATTGAAACTCTGTAACATCATCAATATTTGAAAAGAGTAACTACTGAGTTTCTTGCTGGTGTCTTCTCAGTAGAAATCGACATTCCGAACCAGCGGTAGATAATATGTACTATTTTGACATTCATAAGTGTTCTGTGTGGACCTAAATTGAATAAAGAATTTTTTATCTTTTATCTTTTGATGAGATCTGGTTTAGTAGCTAAAAATTAAAATCGATTGGCGTCACTAGTGTGCCCTACCCGTCACCTTAATGGAGCGGGCTCTAGTTAGAGCGCTGGTTTGACTGATTTATAATAGTGACAGAGGTCGCGACACAGTAGTATCTCGATCTTCTTCTGTTCGTTGCGGGTTCGATTCACGTAGGTATCAACACAAAATGTTTGTTGATGAAGCAGGTGAATTCGTGTTATATCTGTCTGAGTGTATGAGATCCCTTTGTTGTTTCTGACTTTATGGTAAAACCTGTTTGGGACCAGAGGGCCTTCAATGATTCGCACCCGTGATGAATGAACCTGTCGCATCCAAACAAAAGAGACGCACAGTACGTGTGAATGGGAGGGGGATAAATATTCGGTCTTAAATTGCGTTCTATTGTAGGCCCTCACGACATAGTACTTCATCATCACCATCATCATCATTTCAGATAATAGACGTCCACTGCTGGACAGTCACTTCACAGTCACAGTCCACTTGAGGCATGCAATCCTTTGGGCTATGTCTGTGACATTAGTTCTCCTGCGGATCCCATCATTTCTGATACGATCACGCAGGGAGACTCCGAGCATAGCCCTCTCCATGGCTCTCTGGGTGACTTTGAGCCTCCTTAATCGGCACATTGTAAGCGGTCACGTTTCGGTTCCGTATGTCATCACTGACAACACACACGCATTGAAGACTTTCGTCTTGAGACACTGCGGTAGATGGGCCGAAAATATGCTGCGCAGCTTCCCATAGTACTTAGTACTACATACATAGTACTTGCTACGTTATTAAATAATTTACAAGTTTGTTTTTTTAAATTTCTTCTTATTGTAACTTCGTACCTCAGTTCTGTGGAACGGTTTGTCTGCAGGAGCATATCCCGATGGCAACGACTTTGGGACCTTCGTGAAAAGAGCGTACTCCTTTTTAAAAAGCCGGAAACACATTAGCAATTTTTCTGATTTCGCTGATGTTAATGGGCGGTAGTGATTTACTTACCATCAGATGACCCGCTTGCTCGTTTGTCGACTCTACCATAAAGTGTAACAATTAAAAATAATTGTACAAAATAATTACTATTTCAAGAATAACGCCATCTAAGCAGACTTCTCAAGAACACTAATTACCCTATTCAGCGCCTTCTGTCGCCGTATTTCCAAACCAAAGCGTTAAATCAATATGTACGTATGACCTCTGTTGTCTAATGTCCGCTATGCATAGGAAAACATCTTTTAACAAGATTTACGTCTTCCACTCACGCATAGATGTCGCTACTGACTCACAAATAAAAAATATCGTCTACTATATCTTGGCAGTTAGGGCAGAATTATATTTATTTTAATAACTTTGTAACAAAGACCTATTTTTCAATAACCTTTAGGACATTTCTAATTTAGTTCCTTTGAATTTTAACATCTACATTTCATCATCATCAGCACGCCATCTACAGGATAATCGATGTACTTCCCAAATATGGTATTCAGAATGCATTCAATTTCCTGTAAATTAGTTAATCTTCTCGCCGCTAGTAAGGCGACACTGTATCGTTGCATCGTCTATTTCTCTCTTATGTCTTGAGTTGAAAAGCAACAAAATACAAATAGAAATTCTAGAACAATTAACTTAACAAGGTTGTTTAAAGGTCAACTTTGGGCGGATGTGAGTTTTTTTTGAATAGAAGGAACATTCCAGACCTTTTAAGCAATAAATAGGAGTGACGGAGCCTCGCGAGGGACACATTCAAAATTTTAATTCTGGAAGACCCCTCGCTTGACCTAATTGTGTGTCCTAACCTTGAGTGTGTGCTGCAGAAGTTTTGAGGTGAAACATTTCGATTCGTCGTCTTAATCTTAACAAAAATAAGTGTTTGCTGTCGTTCCCCGTCTTGGGTAAGTACTCATATTGTCTTATTCCATAAAAGGAATAATCCAAGGAATCCTTCTGTAGGGCGTCCTTCATATTGTGAAATCGTTGTTATAGGGCCCTATGTACCGGCAAGAACCGAGACCAGTTTGATTCGTTGAGGTCTACATAGTCGACGGGAGCTTCCAAGGATAGAACTAACAGGCCACGCTGGAGGACAACAGAGTACCTGACACGACAGTTCTGGACCTGCCAAGGACTAGCTTCCGGAGGGCTGCGTCGCGCTTCCTCAATCATAAGTTAAGTCCCATACTTACCTAGAACAATCTCTTAAACCTAACACCGAGTTACGGTTGAGCTAGGTCAGACAGGCATTCCCACAATAATATGCAATAGCAGAGTTGTACTTCCCGCCAGCTGGATCCATACTTAAGACCCTTAATCTTAATTTAACTTAGTATTTGTCATACAAAAATCAATCATTGTGTAGATATAAAATGTACTTAATTTAAGCGTTCATCTTGTATTCCGGATTATATTGTAAAGGCTTAAGAATAAATTAATTGAAAAGGCAATAAAGTGTTTTCCTTCACACACCAAATAAAAGGCGCCCTGGGATTATAGTCTCTCGCTCTGGGGCTGAGTGGCCGGTGAGGTAGCCCAGAAAAAGGGGTTACAAAAGAAATATTTATTTTCTAATAACCCATGCAAATCAACTAGGTAAAAAAACACTGAAATTCTCATAAACGCAATGATTTATTAAATATTAATATTTATTTTATTTAATATTTTTTAAATATTAAAGGGAAAGTAGAGGTGTAAAAGGCGTGTGGGTTGCAGGAAAAAAACATGGCTCCAGGACATCCGGGAGTGGACGGGGATCGCGAGCGCCGCCGAGCTGTTTCGCCTCGTTAGAGACGTAGAAGAATATGCTAGATTGACGGCCAACCTTCGCTAGGCGGAGAGGCACTTTAAGAATAAGAATATTTAATAATACCTACAAGTACATTTACTAATTTATATTAATAGTACGAAAAATTCTGAGGCAACACTTTTGTGGGGTCATGCCTTTGATTTGTTTGGTTAAAAGCCCCTGTATAATAGAAGTGTTGATCTGAAGGACTGTTTGGGGGGTATTTAGGAATACTAGGGTTATATGGGTCTGGTCTATTATAACCCGGGTTGTTAGAATTGAAATTATAGTTAAGAGTGGTTGGATTGACGGAATTATAACCAGGGTTAGGGTTTAAGTTATTATTTCCTGGGTTGTTTGGGTTGAAGTTATTATTACCTGGGTAGTTGGGATTAAAGTTATTGTGACTTGCATTATTTTGGTTAAAATTATTGTTACCTGGGTAGCTGGGATTGTAATTATTATGACCTGGGTTATTGGGATTAAAATTATTATTCCCTGGGTTATTCGGGTTGAAGTTGTTATTGGATGGGTAGCTGGGATTATAGCCTCCTTTACTGGGATTAAATGTATTATGTGTTTGATTGTTAGAATTAAACTGGTTATATCCTGGGTAGTTAGGATAGGCAGGGTTTGTACTACGGTTTTGTGGCACTTGATTGGGATTATAAATGGGGTAAGAGTTAAAGTTATAGTTATGGGTCAAGTTGTTGAAGGTAGGGCGATTAAAATTATTGGAATTTTGTGGATAGGATGGATTGTAGGAAGTATTCTGAGAAGGGTATCCACCAGATTGGTAATAACCCGGTCTTTGACTGAAATTGTATGGCGCGTTATTAGGTCGTGATGGATTGTAATTTAGTGGATAAGATGGACTATGAGTAGTATTTTGGAATGGATTTGGTCCACTTTGTGGATAATAGCCTGGTCTTGGGCTTGGATTATATGTAAGACGTGAGGTATTATAGGTTTGACGATATGATGGGTTATAAGGGGTACTGTTATCGGATCCTTGGTGCTGGTGGTAACCAGGTCTTGGACTAGGATTATAGGTTGGGATTTGCTGTGAATTGTTATAGCTAGGCGTATAATTTGGGTACAATGAAGTATTCTGTGCTGGATAGTATCCATTCCATTGCTGATATGGAGTGTTCTGACTGGGCTTGTAGCTTGGTTGTGGATAGTTTTGGTTCTGTCCTGGATTATACGATGGGTATGTACTATTTTGGTTTGGAGTATACCCCGGATAGTCCGGTCTTGTATTATGCACTTGAGGATATGAAGCGTACGTTGAATTGAAGTTCTGGTTGAATTGTCCGCCAGGTTTATAATATCCATTTGGATTATGAGATGGGTAGTTATTACTATTAGGGTTGTATTGCCCTCTTTGCTGATACGGGCTCGGGGTCAGAGCCGGATAAAGATTATACGGTGACCTTGAATCCACGTCTCTATTAAGTCGTTTCCTTGGTTTTTCTAATGCTCGCAATGATTCTTCTTCAAACAGTTCTGTTAGTAAATTTTCACTTTCAAGTTGCTTGTTTAGTAGTTCTGGTATTTCTATATTGTCTTCCACATATTGCGACTCTTCTTTCAACCGAATAGTTTCATCTATAGGATTTTCACTATGTCTGATTGTTCGTAGGGATTCACATTGTTCACTTAATAATATTAATGCACACACAATTGTAACCACGTGACGCACAAGCAAAGTCATTTTCGTAACTAACTCTACAAGGTAAATTTCATACGAATAATACGAGATAAACTTTGACTCAACTATCTTTGTTTATTAATATTCATTATTAATATAATCGTCACAAGGCATCGGCATACTTTTTGCATCACGGAATTTTAAACTTTGTTTCCTTATGAGTAAGATAAAATATCCAGCGTTCATTTATTCTCTTATTTGCATGGTGGATTAGATATACATATACCTAAGTGTTCTCAAATTCCTTTAACATCCTTATAAATAGGTATATAGTTTAAAATGTAAGTATGTATATGATATTCTACTGCAAAATATTATTGAATTGCTAGATAGCATTCGATATTGTACAGAATACACGATTTACACACGAATTTGGAGAATGTGCGAAGGAGCTACTTCCGCCGGCCCCCATCCATTATCGGGATACTAGGCGAAGACTGGGACCATCCCTATATGGTTGAAGTTCCAGCCTTCCGCACTAAGCACTACGCAAACTCCTTTCTGATGCGAACAGCCAAGGAGTGGAACTCGTTGGCCGCCGATGTATTTCCTGAACAATATAACCTGGGCCTCTTTAAGGCAAGAGTGAATAGGCTTTTCATGGCTAAGCATGGCCCAATTTGGACCTCATCTTCACTCGACATCAGGTGAGATTGAGGTCAAATGCTTGTCTGCCGGATCATAAAAAAAAATCTCTTCGTTAAATAAATGTTTTTAAGCAGTTTATTCCTTTTTTTATTTTAGTTGTCATCAAATATCTGGCTAATCTTGGACCGGCTTGATTTGGTTAGCTTATTTCTTAACAATTAAATTACATATGGTTTTATGACTTACGTGACTGGACTGATGGCACATTTTGTAGAGACCCTGCCAGAGGACATAGATTCGATTCCCCCTTTGGATCTTTGATTCTATTTGTGACGACCCGATTGGAACAGTGGTAGTGCACGCTGCCTCTGATACAAGGGTTGCGGGTTCGATCCCCGCACAGTACAAACATTTGTGTGCATGAACATGTTTGTTTGTATTGGTCTGGGTGTTTACTATGTATTATAAGTATGTATTTACAAAAGAAAAGTATTATATGTATATACCTATTTGTAATCCCACTGTTGATTCTGATATCCGTAACACCGGTGCTTGAGCTACCTAACTCGGAGTCAGATCAATGTATGTGATGTTCTGAAATATTTATTTATATTTATTTATTTATTTATTTGTATCTATTACTCCGGTCGAGGCGGCCATGTATGCATCTTGACAATGTAAATTATTGTTTTTTATGTATGACATGCAGCACCTATGATATTATTGCTAGGTGTTGATTCGCATTCTAGTCTTTAAAAACAACATAAAAAAAACATTACGCCCATAAAAGTATTGATAGGAAGCGATACCGCATCTACAGACCTTAAGACAATAAACTGAATATATCTCACCACATACTGCAAAAGATGTACTTTACGGGGCGGTAATAAAAGCGGAATTTGAATGAACCGCAGTTACTAGGGTGTACTTGAGTGCTTTTGACGTATTGCCATAAAATATTTATAGCAAAAAGATACCCGAAAACAGCGTAAAGCGAAATAACGCAAAACATTTTAGTGGTTTGTATCCCAGTACGCAAATAACTTGTATTTTACGATTCGTGGAGCAGAGCCTGAATTCTTAAATAATGATGAACGAATAGTCGGCGTATACGCATACTATTAAGAGGTTGCTTGATAAGGGTTAAAGCGTGGTTAGAACATACCCACAATGTATAAGAGTAGCCTTTGCAACTCAATTTATACACCCTTATTTTATCGTTTACAAAAAAACATCAGCTGTTCCATACAAAATAGAATATCCACCCGGCAATAATGTATGGAGCAACTGTTTCTTTTTTTCAGAAGCATTTTGAGAAACGCAACGCCAACCAACTAGATGATATCGATGGAACAGTTGTCGAGTGGAACGACGGCGAAATGAAGCGGCAGGGATCAGTCCGAACAATTCCTCAGAGCATTTTCCATAGTATAGGCGGTAGAGTATAACATAGCGAGGCTACATCTCTACGCATTGCTAAGGAGTCTAGCTTATTAGAGATATCTTGGAAGTCGACGACTTGGCCTTCATTTGCGATACCTATTATGAGGGATGGATTATGAGGGATGGAGGAATTTTCGGGACCTAAACAACGGTGTATAACAAAGTATTAGGAACAGCAAGTTATCTTAAAGCCAAATCATAAATGCTTGGTCAATAGTAATGACCTCTAGTTGACCTTGGGAGAGCCACGCTTCGGCATGAATGAGCCGGCTCGCCCGGAGTGATACAACGGCCTCACAGAAAACCGGCGCGAAGTAGCACTATGCTGTGTTTCGCTGTGTGAGTGAGAGAGGTTCTGTCGCAAGGACGAGGAAACGATTATCCACGTCCTCGGCGAGTGCATAGCGCTGCACCAATGCAGAAGCCGGCACCTGGGAGCACATATTATCTCGGCAGACGAGATCAAAAGCTCCCCCATCAGATCCTCGGGTTTATCCTAGAGCTGGAGCTACATGAGGTGGTAATAAGTTCTGGGGCTGCCACAATAGATCTTTTACTGGTCGCAGTGGCTATGAGATGCAATGCTCACCCCTTTTCATTCAAATAATAAAAGGGTACCGGAGGCCCAATCCAGGGGAAAGGGGGGTTTAAAGGTGCAGTGCACTTGTGATTCCACTGATGTCGCGGGTGTCCATGGGCGGCGGCAACCGTTTACCATCAGGCGATCCAACTACAGGTCTGCAACCTATCAAATAAAAAAAAGTTGAAATGCTACACTTCTTACCTAGGTTCTTACCTACTTGTGGCTCGATCTGCGCTCCAAAATAACAGATAAGGTATTTGAAATAGATAGAGCGCGATAGTAGCTTAATGGTTTAGAACGAACCTTCCGGGGGGTTCGGGTTCGAATCCGAGGATGCGCCACTGGATTTTTCAAATCTATGTGCGTATTTCTACCATTAGCTCGGCGGTGAGAGAAAACATCGTAGGGAAACCTGCACGTTTCGAATAGTTTCTGTAACGTCTAACCATGATTCAGTTGATCTGGTTCCCCTATTAAAGGGTTGCGAATGTCAGACAGCAGTCGCTTCATTATTATTACTAGACTCCCAAAATCAAGAATCATAGTCCAAGCGTACCCCAGGCTTCAGAGCCCCGTTGGTCTAGTGGTTTAAGTCCGGGGCGTGATCTCGGGGTCCTGGGTTCGATTCCCGGGTCGAGCGAAAAGTATGTTTCGAAGTTTTCGAACATAGCTTGGGTTTGTGATCACCAATCCGCATTTGGCAAGCGTGGTGATTAAGCCTAATCCCATCGTAGTAGCGATGACTTGATTTCTATGATGGAGGCCTTTGCCCTGCAGGATGTTATTTGAAATTAACACATTGCGTAGAATTTGAAAACAGCATAAATTAGTTTTGTCTTGGCGAAGCCCTTACCGCGCCCACAAATCACAATTGTGATGACAGTAAAATATATACGATCTCACTAGTATTTTTTCCGGGACAATCTTAAGGTCTTAAGGAAAGATAAAACATTCAATAGATACTAACCTACTTACATGTGTAAGGTAAAACTCTTTCACTTTAGTAATTGTACAAGTTCAACAGTCACCGCTCAACAAAAGCAAAACAAATGCACTAAAAATTAGGGTAAGTACATTTTAGTCTCAACATTGCTCAATAGATGGCGCTGTGCAAAATTAAATCGCACAAGCGTTTCGTTTTTTCTCACATATATATACCCTGTGAATGATTAACACACCAGGTAGCTGCAAGCCCAACTCACACATCGCCGCAACCCACCCGAGACGCACGTAGACGTCGACGCTCTTGCCGAGGACCTCAGTGCTACAATCAGCGTAGCACTGCGAGAGTCCCGCGTCTGCATCCTCGCACCTCGCGACACCACCGCACATAGCCTCTCTCATCCGTGAGAAGAGGAGGATGCGACGCGAATGGCAGCGCTGCAGATGCCCCCGCCTCAAAACGCAGCTCAACGCGCTGGCGGCCAAGATCTCGGAGGAGCTGGAGACAGAGCTGCAACCGAGTCTTGGCACCGCGCCGTCGACCGAGCCGGCGACGACTGGCCGGGCATACACCGCCTGTGCAGGCAACTCTCCAGGAAGCCACCTCCGATTAGGCCCCTACTGGCCGAGGACGGGTCCCTCCGTTACCGGTCAGAGGACCGAGCGGAGATCTTCGCGGCTCACCTGGAGACTCAATTTATGCCGAATCCGCCAGCCCATGATGACACCATGACAGACTATGTCCTGAGCTACCTCAGGGCATACTTCGAGCCCCCCTTGCGACCGACGGACGAGCCCATTTTCTTCTCTCCTGCGCAGGTTTGGAGGATGATCCGGCGGACCAAGCTGCGGAAAGCACCAGGCCCGGACGGAATTAGCAATGAAGCGCTGCGCCACTTACCTCCGCGAGCGATCGCGGCGGTGACGCGGCTCTTCAATGCTATTCTCCGTACCGGCCACTTCCCCGCCCCTTGGAAGCTCGGCCGGGTCATCATGCTTCCTAAACAGGGGGAAAAATATTCTCAGGCCGGATAGTTACCGCCCGATCACTCTGCTTTCGACCTTATCCAAGGTCTTCGAGAGGTTGATACTCCCCCATCTAGTCCCCCACATAGTGCCGCGGGAGGAGCAATTCGGTTTTCGAGCCGAACACTCGACCACGCAACAGCTGGCTCGGGTGATGCACCGTCTGACCGCGACGCTAAACAAGAAGGAGCGTGCTGTAGCCGTGATGCTAGATATGGAGAAAGATTTTGATCGAGTCTGGCACCAAGGGCTCGTTTAATAGCTAGCTACCTCGTCGGCACCACGAGTGGTGATGACCATTGCCACTTTCTTAACTCAACGTAGCTTCCAAGTGATAGTGGATGGTGCGTTATCGACTGTGCGACCGGACGGGGCCGGCGTGCCACAGGGGTCATGTCTTTCGCCTATCTGCTACGGCAGATACACGGACGACATCCCGGTGGCAGGCGGGGCCACGCTGGCGCTCTATGCTGAAGACGCCGCCTTTATCACCTCGTCTCTCACGACGGAGCACGCTGCAGTTAAGATGCAGCGCGCTCTCGACGCCCTCCCCAAGTGGTTAAAGGATTGGAGGCTGTCGGTCAACGTGGCGAAAACCCAGGCGATAGCCATTGGTGGGAAGAGGATTCCGCCTCCGCTCACCATGCTCGGCAGCAATATCGCCTGGTCCCCACAGGTCAAGTACCTCGGGGTCACCATCGACCGGCATCTAAAAATGGCTGCCCACGTTGGCAACACCGTGGCGCTATGCCGTGCTGCTCGATCTCTCCTGAGTCCCGTCTTGTCGTCCAATATCCCGCTACGTGCGAAATTGGGAGTTTACAAGACGTACATTCGCACCAGACTTACCTACGCCGCGCCGGCCTGGTATGCTCTGACTGCGGAGACTGAACGCAAGCGATTGCGAGCACAGCAATCGCTTGCGTTGCGCTCTATCGTAAAGGCCCCTCGCTACGTGAGGAACTCGACGATAACTCGGGACACCCGGATGGAGAGCCTCGATGACTTCATCGGCCATTTGAGCGCCAGGATGTTTGCCCGCGCGGGGCAGTCGTCCTTTGCCCACTTGCGCGAGATTGCGCCGTACCACCGACGCCCCCCCGACAGACCGTATCCGCGGGACCTAGTCCCGGCGGATACATAGACGGACATTGACACCAAGCCCCCCGCTGGCTCGAGACCGCTCACCGGACGTTCCATCCCTCGCGGGTTGGGATTATGCCGGTGGGGCCCGGACTCGTCAGCGGGGCGAAGCCCACCACCGGATTTGACTACCCGGACCCGACACCCAGGCCTAAAACTAGGGCGCGCCAACGCCCCGCGCATCTTAATGCGCGGCGAGTGACCCCACTGAGATGGGAAATAATCCCAGCACAGTTTCTCCCGACCCCTTGCGGGGCCGTGAGCATACCACCGAGACCCACCAGGTACTTACGCCATTAATAGTCACCTCGATAGATGATTTATTTATGAATCAAGGCTTTTGTTCCTGAAATCTTGTCACCTTGCTATAGGGTTTTACAGTAATTATTTATAGCAAGTATAAATTGTAACTATTAGCAGTTAGAACAACATGTTAACCATTCTGAAGTGGGCTCTCAAATATCAAATTTCTGACTGTGAATACCGTCAGAGGACAATGTCACATACAGGGGCACAATTTTTTGAAACGTAGGTTTAAAAAAAACCTGAATCTCTCGAAATCAGCTAGAATTTACCATTAGTTTTACAATAAACATATTTTTTAATGTTATTTTTTACCCTTTACTTGATTTTAAATTGCATTGGAACTGTTCTATGAGAAATAAGAGTATTAATAAAATCTTTTACATCACATGGAAATAAAATAGCCGAGGTATAAAACAATATCGACTTTGTACGCAGCTTAAAGCTCTTCAGGGTGATTGCATGCTCATAGGCGTGAGACCAGGTGTATTGTGGTGCTGAGATAAGGGACATCCTTTGTTGCACCGAAGGGCTGGGTTTGGTATGAATAAATTTTCTTGCTGCTGTTAAATAAATGGTACCAAGTACCCTACTTGTAATTTTAATATTCTCTGCCACGTTCAAAGCGATGCCTGCGCTTGGGGTCCCGGGTTCGATCCCCGGGTCTTAGTGTCAGCACGGAGTCTGGAAGTTGGCGGTCTTGTACCCGATCCCTCTCCGGTCGTGTCACAGTAGTGTCACATCGGAATATGAGGGTAAGGGAGTACCAGAGTAGTAACAGAGAGTGCACTTGTGTTTGCGCACACACTTGAGCACTATAATATATTCTGCGTACGTGGCGGATCGTTGAGATTGGCCGCCATAGCCGTAATCGGTTGGAGGATATTATTATTAATTTTAATATTACTGTTTGATTTTTTTTTGTGTATTCTTCTAACGTCAGAAAAGAGAATTGTTCCACATAAATGACCTGGTTGTTTTAAGTTTACCTAATTAGTAGGTACACCTTACATATAAGATCTAGGGATATTTCTACCACATAAGGATGAAAGCACTCGCCGCGCCTTGTCGTCCGATGATGGAATGGGCTGGGGGGATCAAATTATGTAGAACCTCCGCACACTCCCCGAAATGAATCCGGTAGAAGACCGAGAGGCATGACACTCGTCAACGGTAGTCCAGGCTCTGCAGGCCAGCTTCGGAGAGTGTGTCATCATCGATGAGCCTCTTCGGACGTCGCTCCAGAGCCTCTTACTGATACCAGGCAGATCCGTCCCAGAGGTGACAGCAGTACTCCAAGCAGGAGCGAACCTGAGCTCGATATAAACTTGAAAGCTGCTTAGGCTTAAAGTACCGCTTGACTTTCCAAAGGATGCCCAGTTTTTTAGCTGCAGTTTTGGCTATGGACTCAATGTAACGACCAAAATTAACGCTTGGCGACAGATCCAAGCCCAATAGCTCGAGATGGTCAGTCTCTGGCACGGAAACATTTTGGAAAGTAGGAGTCAGATGAAATGGACTCCTTTTCGCCGAAAAAAGCCAAATTGACGGTCACTGAGGAGATTGTTGTCTTCTAGGTATGCAAGGAGCCGGTTGTTCAATACATGCTCCATAGTCTTACAGAGTATGGATTTAAGTCTACTAATTTGGTCAACTTAAATCAGCTAAGAGTTTTTCTCAGGTGATTTAAGTGGAACAATTTAGAAAAGGTGCTCGTCTGCCACCTGTCACAAAAAAAAGCTTCAATATCTTCTTCTATGCTTTATTTATTTAAAAAGGTACACCAACAGCATATATACAGCACTTACTAATTAGTAAGTATGCTTTAAATAAAGAGGTAAGTCCTAAAGAGTAAAGACAGCGACATGTTCTGCTTTTTAGGATACCCTATAAGTTATAGGGTATCCTAGAAAGCAAATCACTTACGCGATATTATCGACACCCAGACAGAGTCATCTATTGATCAAGTTTGGAACTTTTCAATTGTTAGTTCCGGAACAAAACTCGTTCCCGTCCCTTTTGACATTGCGTGTTGGGACGGGATGGCATGAGATCGCGTTTTATAATGGCGGTGGTGATAATTTTCGCTAGACGTGTGTAACTCTTTTCTGAAACGACTCAGTAATCCGACTCAGCCAAATGATACACTGTTCCGAATCTCTTATGTTCGCTTCGAATGTACCATTCGACTCAAATGGAATGATCCAAATGAGCTGAATAATCCGCTGAGCCGAATTATCCGAATGAGCTGAATGATCCCAGTGAGCCGAATGATCCGAATGAGATGAATAATCCGAGTGAGCCGAATGAGTAGAATGATCCGATGAGCCGAATGAATCACGGATCTATCTGAGAGTCCGAGTTGATGTTTCAAATGAAGCGTTTTTTCACTCTTCCGCATCTCTGCACTGATCCAAATGCAAATGATAAAATTTTTTTTGTCAAGTCTAATTTTCGCTCTTGTAACTACCTTAAATTGTAACTTTAAAATAAAATATATTTATAAAGAGGTAAATCCTGCCAACAGCGCCAACGCTTATAGGTAATCCGAAAACATGAAACCCTTGCGCGATGTATTCTACACCTAGCGCCGTCTATAGGTATGAAATGGAACTCATGTCCCGATACGAAGTGAGGGCGGGCCACTAGTAAAATATATACACAAGTCGCATCGCCGGTTATCCTGTGCTTAAACCCAAGCCTTAAGCTCAGAAGAGCGAAAGGACATGGCCCAGAACAATGGACCTCGTTATACGTGTTGCTGGCTGCAATCATCATGCGCCAGTGAAGTGACTGCATTGTATTGTTGAGTTTTGAACCTAACTATCTGTATTAGTCAAATAATAACAATAAGTTCCAACAATCTTATACACCTTTATTTTTATATCGTTTACATCCCAAAAACTTCATAATCTATATTAGTAAAGAGGTAACGCCTCGGCGGGTGACTGACTGATCTATCAACGCACAGCCGAAACCGAAACTAAAATCATGAAAATTGGAATAAGAGTAGTTTTTATTATGTCATCGTCATCGTCAGCCCATTTAAGTCCCCACTGCTGGGGCACGGGCCTCCCTCAATCACATGAGGGGTAATTGCCATACTCACCACGCTTGGCAGACGGGTTGGCGAGGGTTTTGATATAAATGCAGAGTTTTCCTTCTCTGGGTGCTGATGATCATGCCAGCAGCTTTACCTTAGTCGCCTTTTACGACACCTCGGTAAGAGTGACGGTGGCCTATTCTACTCTGCCGGGACCACACGGCTATTTTTTTATGTAGGCGCGCACTAAGAAGGGATTTATAAAAATTCAAAGGGGTTTTTAAAAACCTCTAAAGGGGTGAAATGGGGGGTTAACGTTAGTATGCAAGTTTGTCATTTTTGATGTTAGAGTTTTGAAAATTAGGATTATGGTTATTGATAAAAAAATAAAATTTACCAGTGTCAGTTTTTTTTAATTCAACCCTTAAAGGGGTAAAATGGGGTTTAGAAATATTGTATGAAAAAAATCGTTATTTTTAAAGTGAGAGTCATGAAAATTGGTATTTGGGCTCATCATACAAATTTAGTCAATATAGGTACATCATACAAACTAATATAGGTAAAGTAACTTGGCCATTTTTTTTTATTCAACCCACAAAGAGGGTAAATAGGTGTTGAAGCTTTGTATGGGAGATTCGTCATATTTAATGCTAGAGTCGTGATAATTGCTATTTGCACTGTTCATACAAAGTCTATATCAGAACTTTCAGCATATTTTATGTGGAATAAAAATGGTGAACGGGAGTTGAAACGCCGTATGGAAGTTTGGTTATTTTTAATGCTAGAGTGATCAAACAATATATTTAGGCTTTTTATATAAATAAAAATATTTAGCATTATTTCCTCAACTCCTAAAAGACTGAAATGGAGTTAAAACGTCGTATAGGAAATTCGCCATATTTGATGAAAAGAAGAATTTGGACATTCATACAGAAAATTATCAGCACTTTTTTATTCTACCCCTAAAACGGTTAACGGGGGTTAAAACGCCGTAAAGAAGTGTCGTTATTTTTAGAACTACAATCTTGAAAAAATATATTGGAATTTTTATATTCATACAGAAAAGTTTTAGCACTTTTTTATTCAACCCCTAAAAGGGTGAACGGGGGTTAAAACGCCGTATAGAAGTGTCGTTAGTTTTAAAAGCTAGAGTCATGAAAAAAAATATTGGTTGGTATTTTTATATTCATACAGAAAATGTATATAGCACTTTGTAAACAAACCCTAAAAGGATGAACGGGGGTTACAATGCCGTATAGGTATCGTTATATTAAAAGCTAAAGTCATGAAAAATTATATTTGGTCTTTTTATATCAATTATTTAGCATTTTTTTTATTCCAACCTAAAGGAGTTAAATGGGGTTAAAACGTGGTATGAAAGATTATATTTAGTGCTCTTCAGTCATGAAAGTATATGCAAAATGCATGACAGGTATTTCAGTATTTTTAGTAATTTAAGCAAGCTTTTCGTGTTTTCGGTTAACCTATGAGCATTGCCTCTGTCTGTAGGATTTACCTATTTATAAATAGTATATATAGATAATGAGCTTCTGAAAATGGTGCATAAGTTATCGAATGGTATATAATATTTAAGGTGACGGATAGGACACACTAGCGACGCCAATCGATTTTAATTTTTAGCTACTAAACCGGATCTAAGCGGCCACATTTGGCGTGAATCAATTTGCCGCGTACGCGTTGGACCCAATTGCATTGCATGGTTATTTAGTAAATAGTATAAGTGTTTGCCGAGAGGTTGTAACCCCGAAATTGTTTAAAATAGATCCGGTTTAGTAGCTAAAAATTAAAATCGATTGGCGTCGCTAGTGTGCCCTACCCGTCACCTTATCTTTGAAGGCTCATACTAAAAAAAATACATAAGTTATTAAGCTGAAATAATTGTAAAGAGTTCTTTTTTACCATTATTTCGCCATTTGACGACCCGTTTGGAACAGTGGTAGTGAACGCTGCCTTTGGTCCAAGGGTTGCGGGTTCGATCCCCGCAGAGTACAAACATTTGTGTGCATGAACATGTCTGTTTGTATTGGTCTGGGTGTTTCCTATGTATTATAAGTATGTATTTACAAAAAAAGAGTATTATATGTATATCTTTGTAATCCCGACTGTTGATTCTGATATCCGTAACACAGGTGCTTGAGCTACCTATCTCGGAGTCAGATCAATGTATGTGATGTTGTGAAATATTTATTTATTATGTACTACTGTCAATCTACTCCCAACACAACACAGAACAAACAACTGTTTGATCTACTCCCTGCAGGTGAATTCTTACATCGAACCACACGCAAGCGATTGTCATTCCAACCTCATCATCTCGATGGATGGCGGTCGAATACTGTGCGTTTTTCGCGGAACTTTCTATCACGTATCTCAGTTCTATGGAACAGTTTACCTATGGGAGTATTTCCCGACTGTTACGACTTCAAGAGAAGAGTGTACTCCTTTTTAAAAAGGCCGGCAACGCATTAGCGATCTCTCTGATTTCACGGATGTTAATGGGCGGCGATGATTGCTTTCCATCAGGTGACTCGCTTGCTCGTTTGTCGCCTCTAGCATAATTTTTTTTTTTTTGACGATATGAGTTAGTACAAAGACGAACTTAATTTAATTTTTATATTATAAAGAGGCAAGATTTTTATTTTTGTGAGTGTATGTTTGTAATGAATAAACTCAGAAACTGCTTACTAAATGAACATTGATGACACTTCACAATAATATAGCTTACTCGTACATATGAAAATAAAACACATTAAGTTGCAATTCATACGCAGGAACAACTGCGGCGCGGAGCTAGTATTAAATGAGAATTAAAACTAACTGGTCATCAATTCGCAATAAAATATTGTCTCATTATAAATCAAATGTTAGAAAATTTACTTATCCAAATTACATTGTCAGCGATTTTGCTTGTCGCTGGTCGAAGCGAATTTAAAATTACTCCCCAACCCTTAGAAATACACTAGGGACTCGGAGACCCTATTATTATGAAGTAAATAATATAACAAATGTTATTGTTTAAGATACTCTAAGTCATACATACAAACCGACGACTGATAATTGTGATGCTTAAAAACATTGTTATATTGATGTAATCTAAGATTAATACTCGTACATACGTATATTATTTTAGTTAAATAAATGGAAAAAAAATAATAGCCATAATGCGAAATCCGACTGCGCCCGTCATGCCGGAGCGTGGCTCTACCATGTTGAAAGGCTTATTTCATATGATTATATTTCAGGTTTCTAGGTTTTTCTTAATCATCATTTTAATCATGATCATCAAATATAATGTACTAATATTAATTAATTAATTAATTGATTCATTCGTTCATTCATTTATTCATTCATAATATATAAGATTTATTGATCAAAAATTGAATTAGACATAAGTTATTTTGAAATAAATATTTTATTTATTTATTTATCATCTTAGCGTTTTGTCCCGGTTGCGTCCCAAGCTGTCGCTTCGGAGCCCGGGGTCCGCTTTCCTACTTCGACTCCTCTACTTCACAAGGCCTTGAGCGTCCCTAGTCTAGTGGTCAGTTTATTTAGCGCGCATGTCATTCTTTGCGAGTTCAAGCCACATCTTTTTAGGTCTACCCTTTTTGGGTTTACCCCTTATGCTGGGACCCGGCGGTGGTGAC
Source organism: Marasmia exigua (assembly GCA_019059595.1). Lineage (NCBI taxonomy): Eukaryota > Metazoa > Arthropoda > Insecta > Lepidoptera > Crambidae > Marasmia > Marasmia exigua. The sequence continues at coordinate 13,594,897 of CM032482.1, read as the reverse complement.
ATGGCCAAACATTTATTTCTTACTTAGCTGTTCGGTTTTCGCAGGACATGACCGCAACATCCGTCCAGCTGTTTGTATGCTATGTCACGCACATGAAGGCTAGCACGCATGCGTGAGGTTCTAACGCGGTCTTTCTGCGTAACTCCCACACATCCACAGCAGGGTAACCATTAGGTTATTTTACTTAGTACTTTTTCCCGTAGTATGGGAAAAATAGTTCAGCGGTTTTCGATAGATGGAGCTTGTAAAAGCAGATGTAGCTTCAAAAAGCAATCAAGCACATGGTTTGGCGTTGTGTCGGTAGATGTCACTATGTATTTTACTTCGCGCTAGTAAAGCGTATTGACGAAACAATGACCTCGCCGCCACATTAGCAAGCAATTTTAAAGGGGTATGGGAAATAAACCAGAAATCTATTGAAATGGAAATTTTGTTAAATAGCAAATAAAATTATTTCTGATATTTAATTTGACTGACTGATTCTCGAAGGTGGCCAAACTAAATAGCCGTCGAGTATTGGTCGATATTCTCTAGATGCTAGCACTGGCTAGCCGACTGCGTCTACCTCAGTATATATAGATGAGTTACTTTATACCCTAGGGCTCGAGAGACCCCTTTGGATCTGTAAACATTGTCTCTGGTGCGCGTGGAGGGTTGAAAAACAGGTTCAGTTTCGCACCGCAATTGCGGCCGATTTAAATTCGTGAGTAATTGCCCAGCCGCTCGGAGAATTCTTGCTTTGAGATATTTGCTTTAGCGAATCTGCTAGAAACGAATTTTCGCATAGTACCTAAATAGGTTGGTAGGTAGGGAGTAGTAGTAGAAAACTTCAAAAGCAGCGCTTGTGCTGTTTCGCAGAGTGAGTGAGAGCACCGAAGGCCAAATATAGGTGGAAACGGGAGTTTAAAGCCATGGTTATTTAGTAAATAGTACAAGTGTTTGCCGAGAGGCTGTAACCCCAAAATTGTTTAAAATAGATCCAGTTTAGAAGCTAAAAATAAAAATCTATTGGCGTCGCTAGTGTGCCCTACCCTTCACCTTAATTTGAAGGACTTATTGGCCACCTTCGAGAGTCAGTTAGTCAAATAGCCGTTGAGTATTAGTCGGCATTCTCTAGATGGCGCTAGCACTGGCTATCCGACTGCGTCTATCTCAGCATATATAGATGAGTTGCTCTATGCCATAGGGTTCGAAAGACCCCTTTGGATCTGTCAACATTGTCTCTGGTGTGGGTGGAGGGTTGAAAAATAGGTTCAGTTCGAATCGCAATTGCGGTCGATTTAAATTCGTGAGTAATAGCCAGATCTCTAGCGAAGACTTTGGAGCCTTTGCTCCGCTCTATAGGCTCTTTAATACGTTACGTATTAAATCGGCGTATGTCCCGGGTCAGGCGCTTGGAGATGCGCTTGCTGAGTTGCCGTCGTTGACGAGCTTCATCATGGTTTGCAGAACCATTTTCCGCCTTTCCTCCATTAGCTTTAGAGTTGGCTCCGAGATTTTACTGGCATTTTTCGTACAGCTTCTACGAGCCTGTCATTATATTTGTCCACATCTGAGCAGCTCTCTAGGCAATCGAAGCAAATGTTTTGTTATAGTAATAAGAAAAAGAAAAAAAGCTGTTTTAAACATATATTATTTCAATGAGTATTACAATAAAGAAAAAGGAAGGAATAAATCAAACACCAATCGCTTACCACCAGGTGATCCGTCTGCTCGTCTGCTATCCTATTGCATAAAAAAAAAAAATGTCCTCCAAACCGATATTTCGGTCATGGCGGCCAATGTCAGTAATCACCCATCGACGCAGGACATATTATAGTGCACAAGTATTTGCGCAGATACAAGTGCAACCTCTATTCCCGTACCCTCTTATTTCGATGGGACACCAGTGTGACACAACCAAAAAATAAATCTATTGGTCATCATCATCGTCAGCCCATTTAAGTCCCCACTGCTGGGGCACGGGCCTCCCTCAATCACATGAGGGGTAATTGCCATACTCACCACGCTTGGCAGACGGGTTGGCGAGGGTTTTGATATAAATGCAGAGTTTTCCTTCTCTGGGTGCTGATGATCATGCCAGCAACTTTACCTTAGTCGCATTTTACGACACCTCGGTAAGAGTGAGGGTGGCCTATTCTACTCTGCCGGCTACCACACGGCGGATCTATCTATTGGTGATAATCTATTGGTACTCGTACCTAAATATTACTACATGCTTTGTAATTATTGCGTACATACATAATACGTTATAATTACCGAATAGATGGTGTTTTCGTTTCGAAGCGTTTAAAAAACCCGAAAAACCCGTGTTTTTGTATTTTCCAACCAAGGTTTTTTTCTAACTCTTAAAACTCGGATAGCCCGGGTTTTTTTGGACCGGGTAAACCCGGGCTCGATGCCCTAACTTAACTGACTTTATTTATGTTTACATTTCCCAAGTTTTTTTTTATTTATTTGTAATGTTGTGTGTCGTGTGTGTTGAACAAATAAATGTTTTATCTTAATAAGATAAGATAAGATTATCTTTTTTTTATGAGAAAGGGAGACAAACGAGCAAGCGAGTCACCTGATGGTAAATTATCACCGCCGCCCATGGACATCAGGCACACCGGAGGGAGTGAAGATGCATTGCCGGCCTTTTGAGAAGGTATAGGCTCGTTTCTTGAAGCTCGCAATGTCGTACCGGTTCGGAAATACCTTATCTTATTAAAACGGTTTGACATCACAAAATTACATCACAAAAAATCTTTCAAAATCCCCTAACATTCGTTTAAGTAAACTGCTTCTACCCAAATAACCGTGACAATTGCATTGTGGGACACGTCCGGGAAGTCTTTGCTGTCTTTTTCTATTTGTCGGCATGATCAAAGGACGACGAAAATGAGTTTACTTCGCTAGTAGATACGAGTGTGTAGTAGGGAACTCAAAGAGGCGTATTTACGAAGTATGTTTATTATTATGATTTTGACGTATTAAAGTGTACTTTATTAATATATATTTTTAACACTTAGGGCCGATTCGACCAATCTTAATTTTTTTGTCGTATATGGGGTAGACGAGAAGACGTATCACCTGTTGGTAAGTGATTACTGCCGTCCGATAATAAATCTATAATATGCCAATCGATATAGCTCTAAATTCTATATAGAACTGCATCAAATAGTCATTTTCGCTAAATTTCTATAAGCCCATTGACATTATAACCATCGACATAACTCTGTCGTTCTATACAAATCTGACGTTATACGATAGATTTTTCCACGGATCAAGATTGGTCTCTAGCCTTTATCAATGGGCGAACATTTTGGGATATTTTTTCGCTTTTCCTTCGTAAGTCTTTAATCTGTAAAACATAATGGGAGCGCCACGCTCCGGCATAAATGGGCTGACTTGCCTGGAGTGATACCACAGTCTTACAGAAAACCGGCGTGAGCATGCTGTTAACACAAGTTCCGAGCGTTACGCCCCCCAGCGCCACATACTACAGACAGCAACGCATAAACTTCCGGATAGCATTTACTCGTCTTTGTAATAATGTAATTTAAAACAAATAAATTCATAGTCAACTTTCCGGCCTTAATCTCTTACAACAAATCAAGAATCCCCAACACAAGCTGTGATCTCTTTCAATTATTGGAGGTAGGAACACAAGAACATGTATTCGTAGATATTAATTGAAAAATAGGTTCAATTTTAAGAAAATGACACCTATGTTGGAGGTAAAACATGTGCTGGAAAGATAACTATCGAAATCGCACTCAAAAACTGGATCTTAATAATATATAGAGATGAATATTTTTGATAAAGGCCAACACCAATTTTTTTTAGTGAACTGTATATTGGCTTGCCTCAGTCTGACGGTAAGCAATAAGAAGAGCCCACGTGGCTATAACAACACGTGAAATTAGTAAAAAAATACTAGATGATCTATTACTTTATATTTTGTTTTATCAAATAGTTTTTTTTTCATTAGCATAATTTAAAATATTACAATAACAGTATTTAAATTAAGAGTGTCATAAAGACCTTGCCGATTTGTCCTTGAAACGGTTACACACGAGTGTCACTTATTTAACAAAATAAAAAAATATATTATATTAGTAAAAATAAAGTAGGAATATAACATGACACATTGTTATCTAGACGACCGCGCGCTGTAAGTCGTTTGCGTAGGTACCTATGCCGATGCATCTCGCTCGCACTGAGCTGGCCCGGAGCCCAATTCCCGTGCTCGTGACATTTATTGCAATTAGACATATTACTAAAATATAGTTTTTTGTATGTATTTCATGTAACATCCGCCATGTTTTCAAAATGTCACGAACCCAAGAATTGGGCACCAGAGCAGCGTTCATAAAAAAATTAAAGCTAAAAACAGGAAGTGTATATAGAAAACGCGCGGCCCGTTTTATACGTCCCGTCTCGTTTTAACCGGCATCCTATCTCGAGAACAAATAATATCTACAGTTTAATCTCTTACAACCCTTGATTACTTGGGGGATACTTCCAAGAACGTATTAAGTAATCTGAAATAGAATTAAGAAAAATAAATTTGATTCCTGTTGAGACCCTTTGAAGTAGGTTTGCTTCGATATCACAAATCTGAAGAAATGCGATATTCAATTCTAACGATTTATCAAGCCATTCACAAAATAAGTGAAAATCACAAGACCACTATTTTGAAGAAATGTATTAAATTTATTTGAAAGGACCTTCTTGAAAAGAGCCATCTATATACCGGAGTATATACTAAATTATTTGTAATAAACTTTTTCCAATTTTAATCCTTGTTATAATAGCAAAATCTAATACATATCTGATTGGTGGAGGAATAATATTCCTCCACCAATCAGAAATTAAATTATTTTAAAATTTATATTTTGAGCATACAGAAGGATGACATACAACATGATGCATACGGCAGCACCATTTATTTATACTTAAGTTATACATATAAAATGGTTTTATTACAGTATCTAATTATTGTTCATATCTGTTTATTCTATGGTGAATTATTTCTGTTTTTATATATGAGTGTATTATATATATATATATATATATATATATATATATATATATATATACACACTCATATAAAAAACAGAAATAATTCACCATTCATTTGCTTATTTCGGTTGTGTTTTAATTTAATATGTTTCTTGTTTTTTTAGTGTGTATTGTTGTGTTGGTGCGTTTTTTATTTTATATTTTACATTTAAAAAAGGCACCCGCGGAAGATTAGCGCTGTGGTGTCGGCCACAGCACATGCTGAGCGGGGACCTATTTTTTTGTACATTCTTTCGAACCATACATGTAGTGAGAACTCTGTAAGTGTACAAAAATAAAAGATTATTTTTCTTTCTTTCTTTCACAATTACTATAACATTTATTTGATTTTGACAACTTAGAATGGTCATGAATAGGATAATACTTATGGTTATGCAATTTTTAATTCCTCTATCACACCTTTTTTATTGTAACTGAGAAATTAATTTTAATTGCCGCTTACCTCATAAGGCATTTTAATTCTAACCTCATTGGTTATAAAACATGGGAGCTACGTTAGCAAAAATTCACAAACTAAGTATACTCAAAAATCCGTTGTCACGACTTTCTTGATACAGTAGGTATATTTTATAATAATAATATTATCCTCCAACCGATTACGGCCATAGCAGCGATCTTAACGATCAGCAACGTAAGCAGGATATTTTATAGTGCTCAAGTGTGTGCGCAAACACAAGTGCACTCTCTATTCCTTGCCCTAATATTCCGATGGGCCACAAGTGTGACATGACCGAAGAGGGATCGGGTGCTGGACCAACGGCTTAACTTGCTTACCGAGGAACGGGGTTACAATACCGCCGACTACCAACTTCCAGACTCCGAACAAACACTAAGAATTTCTTAACGAAAACTTAGGTACAAATTTTTTGGCCCGACCCGGGAATCGAACCCACGACCTCTTGCGACTAACCAATGCGCCACCGATGAGCAAACTACCGTATAAAAAGCAGCTAAGAAACACAACCACTGAAATATTAATGCTCTCCTGTCACCAGAAACAAACAACGCCGATGGCCGCTGCATATAAAACCATAATAAATATTTCATCATTATCCGTAGAATGAAATACAATACAAACAGTAGGGATGTGCCGGTTGTCGATAAATATTTAAATCAACAAGTGTAACAACAAGACAACGAGGATGCAGCGGTAATGTTGATCTCGATGGGGTATGTTGCGGGTAGAGTTTGAAATCGAAAGTTTATAAAACATAAAATCGTCGCAGTATGTAATTCCCGGTTGCGTCCAATCGCTATCGCTTTGTGGGCAAGCATAAGCGTATAGTCCAAATAACTACAGACCAAATGGATTATGTTTTTTTATCTATATATTTTCGAAGACTTTAGTCGTCTGTTTTTATTTTTACCTAGTTTTATGTTTTTAATAGTTTAACTTTAACTTTTATTTCCTTTTACGCATATTCTATTAATCTTTTCTAGATATTCTAGGGCTTAGGGGTTGAAATGTGCAGGTTTTCTCATGATGTTTTCCCTCACCGCTGAGTTAATGGTAGAAGTGCGCGCATAGATTTGAAAAATTCAGAGGCGCACCCAAGCATTGAATAAACACAGGTGTTTATAGTGGAATTCGAACCCAAAATCTTCGTCGCATGAGGCAGGGTTCATTATTAAATGTACCAGTCAACATTCTTGACTGGACACTGTATAAAAAAAGAGCGGTATCTTGTTAGAAAACAATATTCCGATCCTGTGGTAGAATCATTTGACATTATGTCATTATTATTAAATTGTATGATTCAATTTATTAAATCATTAATTAAATTCTGACGATTTGAAATGTTTTTGGTGTTGCAAGAGTTATTGGGCAGTGGCAATCGCTAACCATCGGGCCATTTGTCTGCTGGTTAGCCCCCTCGTACGTGAAAGAACCATAACGTATAGAGAAATGTTTAAGATGATTTTGTAAAATACCTAATGGAACAATTGATCTGCGACATCGATTCACGCATTTTCATTTCATAGCAATCAGGCTTCAGCTGTTTTTTCAGCTTTTATTTTTATAGTCATATTGGGTTTTTTTTTAAATGAGAGGTGGCAGACGAGCAGACGGATCACCTGATGGTAAGTAATTCCGCCGTCCATGGACACCCGCAACACCAGTGGAGTCACAAGTGCGCTGCCAACCTTTCCCCCTTCCCCCCCATTGGGCCTCCGGTAACCTCACTCACAAATATAAATACGGCGCAGGCGCTGCTTCACGCCGGTCTTCTGTGAGGCAGTGGTATCACTCCGGTCGAGCCGGCCCATTCATGCCTAAACGTGGCTCTCCCACATTTAACCAATTCTCTCTTTTGCTCGTAATTTGCAAAGTAGAATTCCGTATTTTCAGTTTATCTACTTACACTTTGACTTCATCTTCATCACCATTCTGTATATATGTGTTAGTGAACACTGCTTATGACCACCACATGATCACATTTTTTTGCTGTTTCCCTTTTATTCTGTAATATGCAGATGAGCAGACAATTTGATATTAACCTATTGCTCATAGATACTCGCAACACCAGTATATCTTATAACCCCCTTTCCCCTCACCGAAACACAGCGCAAGCAATGCTTCACGCCAGTTTTCTGAGGCCGTGATTGACACTCCGTTCGAGCTTGCCCATTAATGCCAAATCATAGCTTTCTCGCAATCAGTTATTGAAGTGCTCGCTGGTGATTTTCTATCGGTATGATTCCCGCACGCACTATCCTTAAATCCATATCTTCATTATCGTTATTCATCATTATCCTTTAAAATGTATTGTAAAATTATGTAACTTTAAGTCAAATAGTTTCATGTGCATACAATAAACCAGTAAGTTAGAGAACTAATTATTTGAAGAAGATCTATAAATATGTACTTGATTTCATATACAATAAAGATTATGAATTATCGTCCGAATACTATCGATAAACAATCTTTTGGATAAAATTTCGCACATCACTAGTTCTCCTAGCTAATTAGGTAACAAGTTATTGGAAACCCGTCGTCTTGGGTGTGCACAGTATCTAGGGATATTAAATTCACTGAGATACATAACTACAGAGTATCACTGTACACTACGCCGTAACCTTATTATACATAATACCATAGCGTAGAATAGTAGCGAATAACAAATGTTTAGGACCGCGGTCCCTAACGTTTGTTGTCCCAAACTCGAGCGACAAGTTGAGGTAAACGTGCGGACCAGCTGTTGCATCCCCTATTCTTTTTCTCCTGTGGACCCTTTAATCTGTAATCATAGAGAACTTATATATACCTACTGAGATCGGTAAACAACAAAAACATCATCATCATATTGTAACGACGCCGTTTTCCTTCTTGGATGGTTAGACCTCCATGATGACGGGAACTCCGTTCTTATACGTAACCTATTGGCCACTCATAATCTCATTGTCGGTCACAGAATCCAATTGATCTTCATTCTTTGCCTAGGATTCAGTCCTAGAAACAGAACCGAGCCGCATAGAGCTCCGCAATAGAAGCCTAGACGCACACAGCTCCAGACTGAACAGTAAAATGTATAATTAAAATAATGTGCATTTGCTAAATAACTAAAACCCGTCAACTACACGGATAAGCATTATCATTTTATAATATCCATCCATAGGTACACTATACGCATCCATTCATACCCACATTCTTAGGACTTTAGTATATATTTTTTTATAGTTGTTATAGTTCCTTCCCCTTTTTAAGTACACCATTGAAGTAAACAACAATTGGAATCAACAATACCTTTTATTGAATCGTTGCAATCGTAGAGTATTTTGTCCTGGTTGCGTCCCAAGTTGTCGCTTCGAAGTCCAAGGTCCGCTACCTACTTCGACTTCTCCGCTTCGCGCGGTCTTGTGCATCACTAGTGGTCAGTTTATTAGCACACACGTCATTCTTTACGATGTCAAGCCACACCTTTTTAGTTCTACCCCTATAATCAACAAAAATCAATACAAAATAAATGGATACAGAAGGTCGGCTTTAGCTGAAATTTGATATTTAAGCGTTGGTTGACCTACGCGCTAGACATTACTTGTACTTATATCCTATCCTGACATTACAAATAGGGTATTTGACTAATCTGGAGATTGTACAAAATATTAATATTTTATAAATAAATAGGTAAATAAGTACCAATAACAAACATTTTCAGTTTAAAATATGAAGTCTAGGCGGTTTAATGGTCTTTCAAAATTTCATGGGCAAGTCCATTTTAAAAGTATGAAATTATTAAAAAATAATTACGCTACGCTATACTACGCCGTGTGGTCCCCGGCAGAGTAGAATAGGCCACCCTCACTCTTACCGAGGTGTCGTAAAAGGCGACTAAGGTAAAGCTGCTGGCATAATCATCAGCACCCAGAGAAGGCAAACTCTGCATTTTTATCAAAACCCTCGCCAACCCGTCTTCCAAGCGTGGTGAGTATGGCAATTACCCCTCATGTGATTGAGGGAGGCCCGTGCCCCAGCAGTGGGAACTTAAATGGGCTGATGATGATGATGATGAAAAAATAATTATACCATTGGGTAATCCATATAATTGTCACCAACTATTATAATAAACCCTTGCCATAAACGAAATATTTGTTATATATACCAAACAAAAATCAAAAGAAATACATACAAAATACTGGCGTGTGACGTCACACGCCAGTCGCCATTTGCAGGGAGCGTTTAGAGTTTGCCCAAAATAATGTGATTATAAAGTTTTTAGGGTTCCGTACCTCAAAAGGAAAAAACGGAACCCTTATAGGATCACTTTGTTGTCCGTCCGTCCGTCCGTCTGTCAAGACCCTTTTTCTCAGGAACTCGTGGAGGTATGAAGCTGAAATTTATATCAATTACTCAGGTCTACTGTCCCTTGAAGCTGTGAAAAAATCAAACTTCTAAGCCAACGCAATCAAAAGATACAGCCGTTTATGCCGCAAATTTTCGACACTTGCAAGGGAATCAAAACCTACAGGGTGCTTCCCGTAAACTCAGAATCTTGAAATTTGGTACGAAGCAACGTCTTATAGCATAGATAAAGGAAAAATTACGAAAACCATAAATTTTTAGTTACATCACATAATATATATTTTTTTAATAATTTTAAACTTACTACCCATTTCCTCATAAACGCGTAGAGGTATTAAATTGAAATTCATACCAAATACTCAGGTGTATAATACCTTTAAGCTGTAACAAAATCAAACTTCTATGTCAACGCAATCAAAAGAAACAGCAATTTAAGCTGCATATTTTGAAACTCGCAAGTACTCGCAAGGGAATCAAAACCTAAAGGGTACTTCCAGTCGACCTAGAATCTTGAAATTTGGCATGAAGCAACGTTTTATAGCACACATAAAGGAAAAATTCCGAAAACCTTAAATTTTTAGTTACATTACAAAATATATATTTTTTAATAAATATAAACTGGAGCCGCCAGAGGAAAGCAGACTAGGAAGTGACGACCCCCCGTTCACGGTTGCCGAAGTGGAGGCTGTGCTAAAAACACAAAACCCAAAGAAAGCACCGGGAGCGGACGGATTCACTTCAGACATCTGCGCAAGGGCAATCCGCAGCGAACGAGATGTATTTATGGCAATCGCAAATAAATGCTTAGCCATCGAGTACTTCCCCCAGCCGTGGAAAACCGCCCATGTCGTCATCCTTCGGAAACCTGGCAAGGACGACTACACCCAACCAAAATCGTATCGCCCCATAGGACTCTTATCGGTACTTGGGAAAACGATCGAAAAACTACTGGTGGGAAGACTCCAATGGCACCTTCTTCCGACAATCAACACGCGCCAATACGGCTTCATGCCACAGCGCGGAACCGAGGACGCTCTCTACGACTTGATGGACCACATACGCAATGAGCAGGCACAGAGGAAATCTGTAATTCTGGTCTCATTGGACATAGAAGGAGCCTTCGACAACGCGTGGTGGCCGGCTCTAAAACTCCAACTTATCAAGAAAAATTGCCCCCGAAACCTCTATAGGATAGTGGACTCATACCTGTCTGACAGGAAAGTGACGGTGAATTACGCAGGAGCATCCAGCGAGAGAGATACCAATAAAGGCTGCGTGCAAGGCTCCATAGGAGGCCCAACCTTTTGGAATCTCATTCTGGATCCGCTGCTGGATACACTGTCCAAAGAAAAAGTCCACTGTCAGGCTTTCGCTGACGACGTAGTTCTGGTCTTCTCTGGTAGAACAGTGTCAGAGATGGAGAGTCCCATCAACCAAGTTCTGGACAAAGTGGTGTCCTGGGGTAAGATCAACAAACTGAACTTTGCAGCGCACAAAACTGCCGCAATGCTGCTCACTAAAAAACTAAAGTTCGGCCTCCCCAGGTTAATCATGTCCGGAATTCAGATCTCACTGGTTGATAAGATAAAACTTCTCGGCATCTACATAGACAAAAACTTGAACTTCAATGCACACGTTACCGCTCAATGTAAGAAAGCTGCGGACATCTACAAACAACTAGCGCGTGCAGCGAGGGTCAGTTGGGGTCTTAACGGAGAAATAGTGAGAACTATATACGTCTCAGTCATCGAGCCTATAATGACGTACGGGGCAAGCGCATGGTCACAATCGACAGAGCTCCAGATGAACAGGAAGAAGTTGGATGCGATCCAGAGAAGCTTTGCGCAAAAAATCTGCAAGGCATACCGCACTACGTCCTTGACGGCAGTGCTGGCACTTTCCGGAACGCTTCCACTCGATCTGCGCATACAAGAGGCCGCAACCCTGTACAAGGCAAAGAAGGGCATCACGACAGACTATGTTCCTCCAGAAAGGAAGCTCGAAGGAAAAGTTAAATTCCTCAACCTTCCCCATCCCGCTAAAAAGACCACGGTGGACTACGAGCTATTGGAGAACATGGACCCTCAAACCCAAGAAACCCACAAAATAAAGGGCCCTCAGATCTACACCGACGGCAGTAAAATAGCCGGCAAAGTAGGAGCGGCCCTGACTTGGTGGGAGAATGGAAAAGAGGAGGTCAACGATACCTTCAGCCTGGACCCGACCTGCACGGTGTTCCAGTCGGAACTATATGCTCTCCATAGGGCGGTGCTAAAGGCGAAGGAGAGCGAACGGGACACAGTCAACATACTCAGCGACTCACGATCATCGCTGGAGTTGCTGTCCAACCCCAAACTCCTTCACCCCTTGGCCAAAACCATTGGGGAGAACATATCAGACATCCGTGCTTCAGGAAAACAGGTGAGACTATTCTGGCTCAGAGCTCATGTTGGAACCGAGGGAAATGAAAGGGCTGACGAGTTGGCAAAATCAGCTGCCCACTCCGAGAAGCCTTCTCCCGACTACGCAGAAGTTCCACTATCGTATGTCAGGAAAAAAAATCAGGGAGGAAACTGTATGCAGGTGGCAAGACCGGTACATTACCTCAACAACGGGATCAGTGACGAAGACCTTCCTCCCAGATGTGGCCAAAGCGTATCGCATCGTGAGAGAGACGAAACTGACCCCGCTCCAGATACAAACTCTGACAGGCCATGGTGGATTCAGAGAGTATTTGCACCGGTTCAAGCTGAGAAGCGACCCCGGTTGCGAGTGCGACCAGAACATCAGCGAATCGGTGTGGCACATACTGCTCGACTGCCCGAGGTTCCTACAGGCTAGATACCACTTGGAATGCGACATTCAGACGGAGCTTACAAAAGACCAGCTGCCAGACCTATTGGCCCGGGCGGACACGAGGCAAAAATTCCTACAATACGTAGATATAATTGCCTCGATAACCACAAAACGCAACAGCACTCTGGGAACGACTCCGGTCACCCACCAGACTCTCACACGGACTACAACCAACCCGACTCTCACACGAACTACACAAATACAGCAACACCTAACAATCACACACCGCCCCTTTAACCTACTGCAATCGGGAGAGACAGGAAAGCCCAGTTTGCGTCTGCGAGGTGTCGCCCTCTTCATGGAAGCAAATTCCGAAAGAGTGGGCATCGCGTTCTGCACGGCTATGGCGAAAAATACTGTGAGCATCTCGCCGGGCCTAGCCTCGCTTCTTAATGGCAGCACCTTCAAAACCACCATGAAACGTAGAGCGTTCAATGAACTGCAAGTGGTATCCGTGGAAAAGCAGACCTGCAGGATAGTGCGAAGGAAAAACAAGACCATCGCACTCTTCTGCAGAGACCTTGATACTACGGAATTTCAACAAGCCTGCAAGGTGCTGGCAAAGATAGGCGAGAGGGGCACAAGCGAACGCGCTCCCTCAAAAACAATCAGTGTCGACGCCATGGTCGTGAGCCTCGAAAAGGGCATGGCCGAGGATTATCTTGGAGCCCTGGCAGCCTCAAAGCATCATGAAGTCATTGTCTACGAGGATAGAGGCCAAAACCTCAGTTATCTTAGACAGCGACCTCAAGAGCCAAATCCTGAAGAACGTCCCACCGACTGCTGGGACCATCCGATAGTCGGCACAGACATCAGCGGGTCCGAGCGGTTGGAGAACAGGATTGTCCAGGAAAGAGCTGAGGCTTCACAGGATGCGAGCACAAAAGAGAGCGACATCCTAAAGGAGAGAAAAAAGGAATCCGCACTCTCCACACTAAGCAGAGCAATAAGTTCAATCCCCGAAGTGGTAGCGAAAAGGCTGCGACGGATGAGAGAGATTGCAGCGCTCCAATCTGCGATTGAAAATATGGCGACCCCCACAAAAAAGTTGGGACCAGAGCCATCAACACCGAAAGACCGCACCCGAGCAGACATGGGACAAGTGACACCACCCGAACTCCGACCTGCGGTAGAACCAGAAGACCACATGCTCAATGCTTTCATAGAATTTGTAGCAGTCACTAGAGCCACCCGGAAAGTCAATGAGGATATCTGCAAAGAGATCATCACGACCTACGGGAGAGGTTTAGTCGGCCTAAACGGCAGAATGTTGCAAATCAAACTGAGGGAAGCTGAGGCAGCTATATACGACAACGACACCTCTACAGTCCTACTGGGAGAGATGTCGGGGTCCTATATGGCAGGCTACAGCAAGTCGTGTGGTTTCGTGAATCTGGACGAAAACCAAAAGGAAGAGGATGGGAAGATTACTTTTAGAACACCTGCCGGAGACCCTTTAGTAGTGGTAGCTAAGTGCACCAAGGTGATGCTTGACGACAAAATTTTGGAAATGGCCAACACTATTTCTGGAGATTTGTCTGAAGGTAGAAAACCGGAGCACTGGATAAAACCTGCCATTGATTGGGTCAACGGAGTCCCAGGGTGCGGCAAGACGACATGGGTCATGTCCCAAATAAACGTCGAAGAGGACATGATTGTCACCACCACCACAGAGGCAGCAAATGACCTCAGAGAGAAGCTGGAATTACGAATTGGAGATAAAGCGAAGAAAAGAGTGAGGACCATGGCATCCCTACTTGTAAATGGTATGAGTAAGGGTGAATCGTGTACACACCTAGTGGTGGACGAAGCCCTTATGAACCATTTCGGATCCATAGTCCTGGCCATCCAAATAGTAAAAGCCAGCAAGGTCACGCTGCTGGGTGACAACAACCAACTCCCTTATATTGACCGCTGCAATCTCTTTCCCCTACACTACAACAGACCAAACAAAATCACCAACATCACAAAGGAGTTGTTGTGCACTTATCGCAACCCACAAGACGTAGCGTATGCCCTTAGAGAAATCTACAGTGGCATATACTCGGCTAACACCCGAACTAAGTCCCTACAGCTGAAACGATTTTCAGATGCGCAGATACCCAAGTCCGAAAGAACTCTGTATCTCGTTCACACCCAGGCCGAGAAAGCTCTCTTAATCAGCCAGGGGTACGGATCAGACGAAGGATCGCGCACTCTGACAATCCACGAAGCCCAGGGACAGACATTCGAGAACGTTGCGATAGTCAGAACAACTCCCAAACAGTCCCATCTCCTGCAAAGTGTCCCACACGCGGTGGTAGCCATCTCCAGACACACAAGAACTTGTGTATATTATACAGATAACGCCACTAACGACGCCACAGCGCGCCTAATATCCATGGCATCGAAGGCTACCATCGAAAAAATAACCGAGTACAACCTCAAAATGGCGATCCGCCGGGGCGATGACGCGGTTAGGGACAAGCTTGCAAATAAAAGATAAAGTACTAACATACCCCTGAACCCTCCTCTGAGGTCCTTAACTACATAAAATCACCATACCTCCTACCCCAAAAAATAATAATAATAATGACAGTACATTTTATTAACATTAACCATGCACGACTGCCTAAACTTAAGATTGTTATTGTAATTTAATTTAGTTTAATTTTATCGCGGAGCAAATATCAAAAATAATTTGTAACACTTTAAATACAAGCACAATAAAGGCACGGAACCAGTGTCCGTGGAATTGCATTAGAAATAAAAAAAAAAAAAAAAAAAAATAAATATAAACTTATTACTTTTTTCCTCATGAACGCGTAGAGCTATCAAGTTGAAATTCATATCAAATAATTAGATCTAATTGCCTATAACCCGTGAAAAAAAAAAATTTCTAAGTCAACGAACTTTGTAAACCTTGCAGGTTTGTACGGAACCCTCGGTGCGCGAGTCCGACTCGCACTTGGCCGGTTTTTGTGATATCTCAGGTAGTTTAAATGAGAATTAAGTAATTATTTTATCGGTGTTTGTATAATTGAGAGGTCTTATGATTACAAAAAAAAAATAGTCAAATTCCGTATTGCGGCCGATGGCGCATTGTGCCTCCAGTCCTGTCAATAAATACTATTTTTATTTTGTTTTATTGAAACACAAAATCCACAGCTCTTAGAAATTAGTACACTGATCTTAAACTCTTGACATACAGCCTATAATGGATTTAATTTTTACTAACAAAACCCTTAAGATTCTAATTCAACAACATCATCATCATCAGCCTATCGCAGTCCACTGCTGGACGTAGGCCTCTCCAATCACCACTGTGATCTATCCATGGCTTCTCGCATCCAGCTCTTGCCAGCCATCCTGCGCAGATCGTCCCCCCACCTAGCCAGACGGCGCCCTACATTACGTTTGCCAAGACGCGGTCTCCACTCTAGAAATCGTTTACCCCATCGGTTGTCGGTTCTGCGGCTAATATGGCCAGCCCACTGCCACTTAAGCTTGCTAATCCGGTGAGCAATGTCGATGGCTTTGGTTCTCTGCCGGATCACCTCGTTCCGGATTCGATCTCGGAGAGAGACGCCGAGCATTGCTCGTTCCATAGCCCGCTGCGCGACCTTTAACTTGTGGACCAGTCGTACCGTAAGTGTCCACGTTTCGGCTCCGTATGTCATGACGGGTAGGACGCACTGATTGAAGACTTTCGTCTTTAGGCACTGTGGTATCGACGATACGAAGACACGACGTAGTTTATTACGTAGTATAATTCAACAATCGCTACCAATAAACACTTCTGCCGTATCGTAAAAAAAACCGTTAGAAACATGCCACACGATGTAGAGCGTCGGCGGTGCGGCGCCTGTCCAGTGCTGCTCCGGTTTCTTACATTAAAAGAGTGTGCGCTGCGATGCTGCACCGCCCGCTTACCGGAATCGAGACGGGATGGGGAGAGGTATTGAGGGGGAGAGACACCGCTCAGCGCAAGCGAGAGGTTTGCAAGACGATGCGGGCACCACACCACCGTGTGTTCGCACGTCTGGCGAGATGACCTGCTGTGCGGCACCGCACCGCATCGTGTGGCATGACAGCTAGGTTTATTTTTATAGTTACACAGTATATTGGCTCTCCTCAGTCTAATGGTAAGTAAGAGAAGAGTCCACGTTGCAATTACAACGGAAGTGATGTCAGGTATCACCTCCGTTGGGACTGCCATATTGGCTCGCGAGATGCTTCTTTACGCTTCGTTTGAAAGAATCCATATTGTACGACCATATTGTAACGAGTTCCATTTCTTGATGGTGCGGCAGAAATCGGAATTGCAAAATTTTATAATAATAAGGTTCTATTACTAGTTAATTTCAATGGTTCTAGTTTATCTAGATACAGTTAGTTCCGCAACACAAATAATCTCAATCAGTCAGTCCACGTTCCGCTAATCTCGTAGTCCCAGTATTTCCCTGCGGTTCCTAAATCCACTTGCATCGGGAAAACTTTCCTATAAACCACGCACGTGACCAGATGAAAGGAGGGGGGAATATCTCAACCTTAAAGCTTGATCACTAAAGTCTATACTTGAATAAAATCTAGGTAGGTCACAGTTAGCTCACAAACAGTTCAGTGCAAATGTTTTCTTGAATGGAAAGTTTTTAAGGAGTTTTCATTGATATTTCTAATTATGCGGAGAGAAGTTTAGGTTTGTTATTTAAAACTTTTTTGAAAGTGTTTTTTGTGAGGTATACGAATAGCTGACTTTTTACCGTGGGAGAGCCGCGCTTCGGCATGGATGGGCCGGCTCGACCCAAGTGATACCACGGCCTCACAGAAAGCCGGTGTGAAGCAGCGCTATGCTATGTTTCGCTGCGTGGGTGAAGGTGCCGGTGCTCTACCCGGGGGAGAAGGAGGGTTTAGAGGTTGGTAGCGCGCTCGTGACTCCACTGGTGTCGCGGGTGTATAGACACCCGACCGGGTAGCTTACACCGGGTGTAAGCGATGGCCGCCGCCCATAGGGGCGGCGGCCATCGCTTACCATCAGGCGATCCGACTGCTCGTCTACCAACTATCACATAAAAAAGCTGATGGAAATGACCATTTTTGACAGACAACCCGGGAAACAGCCCAGTGGTAGTTTCTGCGGGTTAAGTCTTAATTTGGGAGCTAAGGTCCTTCGACATCCACGTGTGGTAATCAGTTCTGCTCTGATTTCAGTCGCGTCTGGCTTCAGGCAGAAACGATTACCGTGGGGTTCGGTGTTCCACGGGCAACGGCGGATGACAGAAAGGTGCGATTACTCCTTTCGCCAACTTTTGGTTTCAAGGTCGTTCTTACGACCCAGCCAAACCCCCCCCATGCCTAGAGCCGGGCTTAAGCTGCGGTAGGGCATTCTATAATAACCCGAGTCCTTTTGTTGCCCTAGGCCCACAAGGGCCTAGGATCGGCCTCATGGTGTGGTGTGGTCTGAAAGAGCCCCCCTTCCTGTGTCCTTTTATTGTTTTGGGCCTGGGGCCCTGTCCGGCTTCGCTTTGGGGTGACCTGCCCCAGGTGTTGAAAGAGTATTGACGTGGGCCCCACCCGAGCGGGAGCCTTTGGGCTTAGGCCTCACGACCAAAGTCTTGGAGGGTCTTTTTTTTTTTTTTTTTTGTTGACCCAGTGAAAAATGCCGCCGGCTCACTGACAGGAGCCGACGTCGGCGCCGGTTGGTCGGCGCCGCCTTATGCACACCCGGCCGCTGGGAGTCGACCGGGCAGTGTGGGGCTCTCCCCTGGATTAGGCCTCTGCTAATCAGAGGCCGTCCAAGGGCATACCCACTAAAACCACCGGGGCTTTTCCCATTCCACGCCCGCTAAGTCGGGACGGAGCGCGGGATTACCTCCAGGCTACCACCGCGAACCGCCCTGGGCGAAGAGGCTCGCCAGCACGGCCTCTAACCAAAACGCTGGTCCTTCGGACCCAGGGCCTCTCCTGCCCACCATCTCCACCCCCCGAATGGCATCCACACTGCTGGCTGCAGTGCAGAATACCACCGTGAGGTGGGCTGCAGGTACCCCTCCTCACCCATACACTGCTGGCTGCAGTGCAGAGTGGGTTGGGGAAACAAAACCTGCAGGCTTCAAAAAACGAAGCCGCCGCAAGTCCCAACTCCGCTGGATGCGGAGCCAGGAAAATTGGCAACGCCGGACTGCCGCCGAGCCACTCTGGCTGAGAAACTCGACGCAGAACCTCCGATACACGGCCTTTCGGCCACCGAGCCCGCGGGCTCTCCCTACCGGAAGGGGTGGCACAAGGCAAGGCGTGGCCAGAGTGGGAGGGCTGGACTGGGCACTGAAGCCCTCAGTCGTCCGACATCCCCCCAACTGCCACTGGTCCTGCACCACCTTAAGTGCGCGGACAAATTGGGCACAACCACTTTCGTGGACAGTGCCGAGGGCCTCCACCGGTCAGAGACGGCATGTTACCGGATAACCGCCGGTGAGAGACCCAGGTCCGCGCACAACCAACCAAAATTCCGAGGGTGGCAGAACCACCCCCCACCAAACGCCTCGCTCCAGAAGGAGCGGTCCACTCAAAGACCTAGCAATAGGTCCGTAGGGGGGGGTTACGAACCCTAACCCCCCCTCCATGTGTGCAGCCGTCGGCCGTCGGGTAGCAATATGGCGAGCGCGCCAAATTACTACCCGCCGTTGCCCAGGGACGCCAGGACCCCTTCGGTAGCAGCTCCAAACAGAGCAAAATACTACCGAAGGGGCCACACGAGGAGGCCGCCGCACCGTAGTCCCCAAGTCTTGGAGGGTCTGCGCTACACGTCCGAAGCCAGCGGAGTGTAGCGGCAGCCCGGTGATGCCTCGTTTCGAGGCGGCCTCGCATTTGAAGGCTGCGGGTTTTATTTTCCCAACCCACTCTGCACCCACACGGGATGATGTGTTCGGTAAGCTGAGGAAGCGGCCCTAGACCTTTGAGTCGTCCGGCTTCGTCGTGCTGGCGAGGTTCTTGCCCTAGGGTGGGACACGGGTGAAACCCCTGTGGTAGAACGTGCCCCATCCTGGTATCCTGGGCAAAGAGGGAAAATGCCCCGGTGAGTTTAGTAGGTAGGCCCCTGGGAGTACCCCAGGGGAGAGCCCTCCACTACCCGGCCGTCTCCCGCGGCCGGGTGTGCATAAGGTGGCACCAACCACCGGCGCCGACGTCGGCTCTTTTTTGAGCCGGCGCCGGCATTATCACCGAGAAAAGAAAAAAAAGAAAAAAAAAAAAGGCCGGCATCCTAAGCAAGTCAATGAATGGTTGAACCAAAATATGTACGGTTCTTGTTGAAAACAAACAACGAAAAGGTTGACGTCCGTGGCACTCACTCAGCGGGCTCTAACTGAAAATCAACGTCATGACCTTTCTCAAGGCCGTGACACAGGCTGAGTGATGGCCATTTTTGTTGGAAGTCACAACACACAGAATCTTTATGCACTGCCTAGTTATTTGTACCCTAATTAAATATTTTTGTGTGCTTTCTTTTTTAATGGATTCTTTTTTGTTTGTACTTAGGGCTATTATATGAGACTGTTGTTTATATCGTGTTTTGACGGCCAAAATAATAAACGATTCTTATCTTCTCTTATCTTATAAAGAATATCTATCTATCTATCTTATCTTAAAACCTTTTGGCCGTGGGAGAGCGACGCTTCGGCAATAAATGGACCGGCTGGACCGGAGTGATACCGACCTCACAAAAAACCGGCAACTACGCTATGCTGCGCTTGCGCTGTGTTTAAATGAGTGAGGGAACTGAAAAATTCAACAAGAATGGGAAAAGGTTGGCACACATTGCACGCTCGCGTTTTGTTGCGCGCGTCTATGGGCTTCGGCAATCGCCACAGATTTAATTGTGGCAATCGCTTACCATGAGATGATTCGTCTTCTATCCTGCCACACAATAAAAAATGCTACAAATCCCACAATTTTGTATATCCGGCTACAATGTTGTATGTTGTTGTAAGGCCGGCAGCGCACCTCTGACAAAAATCTATTTTTTATATTGTGATAAGTGACAAACGAGCAGACAGATCGCCTGATGGCTACTGGTGCCACACCACAGTCATAAGTGCGCTGCCAACCTTTGAACCACCCTTTCCCCTGGATTGGGCTTCCTGTACCCTCACTCATGCAGCGAAACACAATGCGATTTTAATGCATTTTTACCTATACAGTTGTATATCGTTATCATATCAACTAAAAAATCGATGAAACATTTAAACTCATTTTCATTCCTTGTCCTGTAGGAGACTTTGTTCACAACTTAATTTGTAGGTACGATAAAAAACTTTCTTATACTCTGTACTAAATCATAAAGTTAATTAATAATTTATTTTAAAACAGCGATAGCGTGGCTGTTAAATTGATTTTCCTACACCAAACTCAATGAATTACCAATATTATATTTATACTTACTTACCGTAAATTTTTGATAACTAATTTTGTAATGGGGCACCATTTGTCAGACATTAATAGCTTTTGTGGCTCGATGCTGCGCCAGCGCGGAACGTTCTGGTGGCTTAATTTGAAACCATCACATAACGAAAAATATACCTGTCGCATCCAAACAAAGGACACACACAGCGCGTGTGAAACTCCGATTCGGTCCCAACGTCTGCTTTAAATTAGGCCTTCTGGGTTCGATACCCGGTTGAATCAAATTTACTTTTCTAAATTGCCTCGAATCTAGCTAAGCTGGAAGAGGCACCTATATTCATCAATTATGATTTGTCTCGTGCTGCCACATGGAGGTCGCATTTAAGAGCGACGGTAGCCGTCTTGGGTAACCCAAGACCCTTAGTCTGGCCAAAACATGCAAACAATCCCGAACATAGCCCTTCCTATTGCTCTCTGGGTGACTAAGCCTCCATTTCGGTTCCGTATGTCATCACTGGCAGGCAACACACACGCATTATAGACTTTTGTCTTGAAACACTGCGGTAGTTGGGCCGAAAAAATGTTGCGTAGCTTCCCGAACGCTGCTCAGCCGAGTTGGATTCAATTGGTACTATCAGATCCATTGTTTCTAATTTGAATTAATTAAGTCTCGAAATGAGGGCGGGCCACAAGGGCTCATTTTATTGTCCAAACAGAAAACATCACAGATCACTATATATGTAGCAAGCTAGAAAACATCGTATCCCATTTGAAAGGAAAGTGATTTAAATACGAAAAGTTTAATTGCAAGTTTCAAATAGCTGGTTTAGCTTTGGTTTTATCTATGGTAATAGTTTAAAATGAAAATCTAGTTAGTAATGTAAAGCGGGAACGAAATTCTGTTTGCTACAAAGTATTTTCCCGTGAAACTTGTGTTAAATTGTTAAACACAGTTGTATAAATTTTTTGGCAATAAAACTTATGGTAGTATTTGATATAAGTACTTATGTAGTTTGCATTATGTGGCTTTTGTTTACAGCATAGATTTATGGAGAGTCTCTGTTACGCTCATTCTGGTTGCAATCCAAGTGTAGAAATCTGCTTCTCGTCCTGCAGGAATCTAGGGGCTGCCTCTAAGATTCTATGCTCTACTTATGTGTACCTTCGTGGTGTTATTCTAGCTTCTTGTGTGTGATGTGGACTGTATATGCAATATAGGCACTTACTGGCGTGTGATGGGCCTATCTATCAGGAGATTTATTTTAGTAATATAAAAACCACAGTTTCCAAGGTTTATAGTGCAGCTTTATTTATTGTTCACCACTCACTATTAATCACATTACACTTTTCAATGTCACAGCGTAAATTCTTAGTTATTACAATATTGTAATCATTCTTCACATTTATTTGTAGCTAAACAATATTGGTGTGAAGCATGTTCTTTATAATTATTATGTATCCACGTATGTATGGGCACCGCGTGCTTCGTCCATTTATTTATAGGGACATTTTAAATGCACTTGTATAAAACACACTACTACATTCGTGATTATAGACGCGAAGTGTTGTGTTGTTTATGTATTTTAATTAATAATTATTACGGCCATGATAGGCACATAATATTGTATAAAAACGTTAAATTCTCATAGCAACTCTATCACCCGGCCCTTTCTTGTGCAGAGATAAAACGGTAATTTTTCTAAGTCTTTGAGTGACATCATTCTAATAATGAAACGGAAACGGATGCAGTGCGCCTCAGGGTTATCATAGTTAAAAATAAAAATAGTTAATGTTCGGTAGGATTCGAACACCAAGCTATCGTTTTGGAACCCGGGGTCAGCAAAAAAAAATTAGAAGTTATTTTGTATTAAAACCCCCTTCAACTTGCAAAAACTTCTAACAATAATTAGTGATGTTGAAACTTAACCCTCCAAGTGGCGAGTTAAAAATCCCAGCATTATCCTGGGTGCGTCCGGCTGTTAGTTATTAGCGGGCTGGTGTCTAACACCGCCGGAGTGGCTCTCCTCGGCGCAAACAGCACTCGAGAGGGCAGCGCGATGAGCGAGACTTGGCGGGGCCAAGTCGTAAGAGACAACAATATAAAGTGTGTATCGGTAAACAGTTACATCGCTTCTACCAAACATTTTGGACAACTTTTCCAAATTCGTGGAAATCGTCCTACAGTAAAACCGACCAATCAGGGACCATATACGTGTAGATTGGAATAAAACGGTTTTAGTCTAGCTAAAACTGTAGTTAACACTCGTCATTTCAATAATTTGACAATTTTAAATACTATTTCATTTCAACTGTATTCGCCAAAACTTGTCACTTACGCTGCCTGCCCACACTTGCTGTGGCAAACACAAGAGTAAGCACTTTCCGTTAGTTCGCTTCTTGCTACTTCCTCAGCTGCCATACTCTTGCATATGAACACACCTAAATATTTAGTTTCTCTGCTTGCAATAGCTAGTCACTTGCGCCGCCCGCCCAAACATGCTGTGGCAAACACAGGCTAGCCCTATCTCTAAGTTCGCTTTTCGCAACTTCACGTACTACCGTACCCAACGTCGTTCAAGACTCAGCCTGAAAACCAGTACTGCAGTGGCTTCGATGTCTGCAGCAAATGCTGTGGTTGGGCCTTATTTGTCATAGTTATGCCATTTGTGTTGTGATTTTGTTTAAATTTTTGTTCTGTTGCTAATAAAGTGATATTTATCTTAATATATTTAGTTTCCTAAATGCCGTGTGGTCCCCGGCAGAGTAGAATAGGCCACCCTCACTCTTACCGAGGTGCCGTAAAAGGCGACTAAGGTTAAGCTGCTGGCATGATCATCAGCACCCAGAGAAGGAAAACTCTGCATTTATATCAAAACCCTCGCCAACCCGTCTGCAGAGCGTGGTGAGTATGGCAATGGAGGGAGGCCCGTGCCCCAGCAGTGGACTTAAATGGGCTGACGATGACGATGATTTAGTTTCCTTGCTCACCATAGCTAGTAACTTGCGCCGCCCGCCCACACATGCTGTAGCAAACATAACCGTTAACACTTTCCGTTAGTTCGCTCCTCGCCGATTCACCTGCTGCCATACCCTTGCAAGTATTTGGTTTCTGTGTTCGCCATAGCTAGTCACTTGCGCCGCCCGCCCACACTTGCTGTGGCAAACACAGCAGTTAGCACTTTCCGTTAGTTCGCTCCTCGCCACTTCCTCTGCTGCCATACCCTTGCATATTTAAATTCTTTAACTTCGCAAATTGGGGTTAACAAGCATCGTTGGAGGTTCCCGAGTTAAGAATTGAATTTTGTATGCATGCCTCGGGATGGCTTTTTCACGCAATAAAATTAAAAGTTGCAACGCACTCATGTAGGTCATGAAGTTTGCGAAGAACGGTGCATTTAGAATAGGATAACGCATATGTGATATCTCGGGTGTTGCAGATGTCGATGGGCGGCCGTGGTCACTTACTATCAGGTGTGCCGTCAGCTCGTTTATCCGCCATAATGTAAAAAAGACAGGCTGTATTTTTTGCTGACACCAGTAAATCGGTCACTACAAAGAAATACACAGAAGGACGGCTCTACAACGTAATAATAATTCTCACAACATCTCATAAGATGTTGTGAGAATTATTATTATTATTATATACGGCAGCCGCCGTTCTGTGGTCTCTGTTCCGCGTCAATCTACGCCAAGATCACGCTACGCGTGTAGGCAGCTGCCGTTCTGTGCATAATGATTACACATTTCATTTAATTATTCTTTTGACCGTTTGGAACAGTGGTAGTGAAAGCTGCCTCTGGTGCAAGGGTTGCGGGGTTTTTTTTGTGTGCATGCACATCTCTGTTTGTATTGGTCTAGATGTTATGTGTATTATAAGTATATATTTCCAAAAAAAAGTATATGTATATATTTGTAGGTCCCACTGTTGATTCTGATGTCTGAAACACAAGTGCTTAAGCTATGTATCTCGGAGTCAAATCAATGTATAAGTTGGTGTGAAATAAGTATTTATATTTATTCACAGGTTATTATACTACCATTTTTAATTAATCAAAACCAAGTACCTAATACCTAAGTTAAGAAACGCCATATTGCATTAAAGGAAGCAAATACCCTTTTAATTCCGCGCTCCACAAACTCACTGCAAGTCAGTTCATTCAAATACTGGTTTCACTCAAAATGCTTTGTAAATCCGAATAAATTTCTAATGAGAAATGTCTCAGGAAATGGTAGTGTAGGAACCCCTTTGATGAACTCCCGTCAATATTAACCCGGCGGGAAGAGCATCGGGTTTTATGCAGCTGATTGGAAAGGAGTATGAGGTTGGGATAATGAGCCGAAATGATAACACTCGAGTCTGGATTAGAACTAACTGTATTAACATAATAAATGCGATTATATAGGGAGTTACATATTACGTATGATTTACAATATCATATCCTCACATTTCCCTGCCAGGGAGAAAAAAAATGTGAATTGCCAGAATTAACATTTTTTTGTTTTACATGATATCAGAATATATATATTTTTTTAAATAAATGTACGTTTACAATGACACTATTATTATAAAGTTATATTGAATATTATCAATTACATAGTTAAACAAATGTAGTAGGTAGGTACTTATATAAAATTAACTATGGTATAATTTAGTTCTATTTTTGTGTACTAAATACAATTTTCCGTCTTTAATAATTTCAACATTTGGAGATAAATCTCTGATTACTGTATAAGGGCCTGAGTATACATTATCTATTTTGTTATTATTTTCACTTTTCAATAAAATCAAATCATTAGGCTTATATACTAGAGTTCTAACATTTTTATCATAGTTAATTTTTCTTTTCATTTTACTACTAAGCAAGTTGTCTCGAGCCTCTTTTTGAGAAGTTTGAATTCGATATTTCAATTCATTCGGATAATTATCGTGATTATACAAAGGTTCTACGCAATCACCTGTTAGATTACTGGGAAGAACGCATTTTCTGCCAAAAACGAGTTCGAATGGAGTAAATTTATGTTCGGAATGTACGGAAGTATTGAATGAAAAGCACCAAAATGGTAACCAGGAGCTCCATACCTCTGGGTGGTTATCAGTTTGGATTCTGAGAAAACTATTAAGATTTTTATGTGAGTTTTCTAATGCCCCAATACTTTCGTGATGATATGCTGTGGAATGTAATTGTTTAATATGCAATAAAGTACAGATTTCCTTAAAAACTGATGACATAAATTCCTTACCTTGATCCGAAGCTATTTCTCTCGGAATTCCGTATCTTAATATAAAATTACTTACCAGTGCTCGTGCGACTTCGTCAGTTCTTTTCGAAACTAAAGGATAGGCTTCGACGTACTTGCTTAATTCGCATTGTAGCGTTAGAACGTATCGGTAATTATTTTGATCTTCATCTAAAGGTCCTACTAAGTCAAGATATATTTTTTCAAAAGCCCAACTTGCCGTCGTAGTGACTGCCATTGGCTCCCTCATCGGAAGCGAGTGCTTTTGCGTTTGACATTTATGACATCGTCGTACAAAAGACTTTATGTCATTTTCCATAGAAGGCCAATAAAAATATTTCTTAATATTATTATACATTCGTCTCATACCCGCGTGGCCACTAGTGGGTAAAAGATGAAAATCATTAAGAATTATTCTTATTTCGTCCTTATCATAAACTCTTACAACATCGTGTAAAATACAGATACGTGGACCGGTCCATTCACTTTTATTACTTAATTCTTGTAATAACTCTTCAATAAAACTTTTATTCTTTTCACATTTAATTATATATAATTCATTAATATTCAACATATTACAAAATTCTTCTAACTCTTTCAAAAATTCAGCTCGTGATCTTTTTGATGAAGAGTTTAAATACTTTATGAAAATACTGTGCTTACTCGGCACGTAACAAAGTGTATTACTTTCTCTAAGAATAATATTTCTCCTTTTATATTTTAACAATAAATCTTTATCTAGTAAAAATTTTAACTCTACCGAATCTTTAGGTTTAATATGAGATTCCACAACTTTTAGTTGATCAGACCAATCGTTAGTGCTAACCATATTATCCGAAAGATTGGAGGTTTTTAAGTCATTTAACCGTTTGCTTTGCGCCCTAGTTAATACGTTAATGTTTTCATACATTTCCTTTAATTCGGTACTCCTAATAGATATTCTAGACAACGCATCTGCTACTGTATTTTCAGAACCTTTTACGTACTCTACAGTAAAATTATACTCTTCTATTTGAAGCCTGAATTTTAACAGTCTACTTGAAGGGTCTTTTAAATTATAAAGATAAATTAAGGGTCTATGATCAGTTCTTATTATAAAATGTTTGCCGTATAAATAGGGTCTATAATACTTTATTGCCCAAACGATTGCGAGCATTTCCTTTTCAATCGTTGGGTAATTTCTCTCGGCTTTATTCAAAGTTCGACTAGTGTATGACACTGGTCTGCCGTCCTTATTACATAAAACCGCACCTAATGCATAGTTCGATGCATCTGTATATAGTACAAACTGATTTTTCTCAGAGAAATCCGGATACTGCAATACCGGGGCTGATATTATACTATCTTTTAATAACTCGAATGACTGTTCACATTTATCTGACCACACAAATGGCACATTTTTTCTACATAAATAATTTAAATCATAAGCTTTTTGAGCAAAGTTTGGAACAAATTTTCTGTAGTAGTTAACAAAAGCTATAAATCGTTTTAATTCATCAATATTTTTTGGACATGGATAATCTTTAACTGTTTTTACCTTTTCTGGGTCAGGAAGGACACCATCCTTAGATACAACATGCCCTAGATACATTAACTCTTTCTTCAAAAAATTACATTTTAAAGGATTAAGTTTTAAATTTACTTTTCTTAGTCTTTTAAACACATCTTGAAGATTTTTATTATGGAAATCTAAAGTTCTACCAAAAACTATCAAGTCATCTAAGTAAATGAGACATTTCTCGTAATTTAACCCAGCCATAGCCATGGTCATCATACGAGAAAATGACCCAGGACTTGTTTTAAGCCCCATAGGCATTCTAGTCATCTGGTATTGCCCTGAGCAAAATGCAGTGTATTTTCTTGATTCTTTGTCAAGTAATACGTTGTAGTATCCTTGATAAAGATCTAAATGGCTGAAATATACACATCCCCCTAACGAGTCTAGAATTTCCGTTATATTTGGTAGTGGAAATTTATCGTTTTCAATGCAATTATTTAATTTTCTATAGTCCACTACAATTCTCCACCTTTTATTACCATTGGAATCTACCTTTTTCGGAATCAATAATAAAGGACTCGACCACTCGCTGTTACAAGGCTCTATGACACCTTCTTTACGCATTTTATTTATTTCATTTTCCAATAAACCCTTTTGTGCATGAGGTAGTCGGTAAGGTTTCACAAATACCGGACTAACGTTTGGCTTTAGTTTAATCGAGTGTGTATAAATATCCGTAGTCATTAACTTATCCCCCTCTACATAAAATACATCGTTATATTTTGCACACAAGTTTACTATAGTATTTCTCTCCTCCTCGGTTAAATGATTTGTTTGTAACTGTGATAATAATGTTTTAATCCTATCTACATCCCTTTCAGTTTTTTGAAAACAACAAATATTATAATCTGACAGTTCATGTGTATCAACATTGAAATTAGTTAAAGTTAATGCTTGATCCGTAGTATTTAATATCTTGACTGGTATCAAACCATTAACAGGTTTTACTATACAGCTCGCTACAAAAACTCCTGGTGCCAATTCAGAAGTACATATTACTGATTCTCGTTTCCTATCTGTTTCTAAAAAGTGTATGGACTCACATCTAGGAGCCAACATTATTTTATTTTCGCTTGTATGTAAGTCTAAAGTAATGATTTTACTTTCGACCTTAAACGTTATATTTTGGTTTTGAAAACTAATTACTGCTTGATATTTGTTTAGAAAGTCTTTTCCAATTATTCCAGAAGCGCGACACGGTAGCTTCTCAAAAACATAAAACTTGTGTGTAAAATAGTTACCACGTATGTATAAATCTAGATAAACATATCCTATGACTTCAACTTTACCACCTATTCCTTTTATGACTACATTCTCTTTATGGATAGGAATGTTCTGATGCAATAGTTGTTCTAATTTGACAACAGAAATCGATGCTCCGGTATCAACGAGCCATGGACATAATTGGTCATGCAAAGATAAATAGATGTTACAATTACTGTCACTAGCCAAAACTGTCGCATTAGTCACGAAAAAAATTCAACTCATTGTCGCTAGGTGCCTTTTCTGGCTCTGTAACCATATGAACCTGATTACTGCCCATCCTTCGGTTTCCTAGATATCTATAATTATTATGAGTATACCTACTTGAACTTGCACCTTGATAACCTGCACGAGCCCAGCCTCTGCCTCGAGCTGGCTTCTGCGGGTAAACTGCTCCTCGCGCGTAGCCGCTGCTGCTCTGCCCGCGCCGCGAGAATGCTCCTCCGCCATTACCTCTTTGTCTGAAGAATGTGCCTCGCTGCCGCCTGGAATTGTTGTTATGATAATAATGAGTACGGTTCATATTCATGACCTCTCCTGTCAAAGTTGATGATGAT
The DNA here is from genome assembly GCA_019059595.1 of Marasmia exigua. NCBI lineage: Eukaryota > Metazoa > Arthropoda > Insecta > Lepidoptera > Crambidae > Marasmia > Marasmia exigua. Next base: position 13,565,175 of record CM032482.1, on the reverse strand, counting down.
GAGACCTCTTCATCAATTGCCGCTTGTACAGCGTCCTTTAAAAATTCAAAATTTCTCGCTGCAATAATGGTGCTGAGTCTACGATTTCTTAAGCCGTCCGAAAATCGCTTAATAGCAAGTTTCTCATTTAGAGGCTTAAGTACTTTAAAACTGTTTGAATCGTTGTCAGCCTGAGAAATCGTAAGATCAGTCATTAATTCCGAAATTTCATCACCAAACTCCTTAATACTCATATTATTTTGTTTCACGTTTTGTAATTTTATCTGAAGCGCGGTTGAACCTTTTTGAGGCAACAAGTGTTTGCGCATATCCTGTAATAAATCGGTCACCGAAGAATAACTAGTATTCAACCTTAATTTTGCAGACGGAGACAACCTGCTTTTCAGTACAAAATTAATTAATTTTTCCTTACATTCTTTCTTGTCCAGCAAACTGTCATAATAATCAATATTATCAATAACTTGTTTGATATTATTCACATCATTTGTCATCATATTTGGAATAAGGCTTAATGCCACCTTTAAATCAAAACAACTCATCGTGACAGAAATAGACGTGTCACTTATTTCAAAACTTTCAACAGTACACAATTGATTAATTTGCTGATATAGCAATTCAATATCACTACAAGTTTGTTTATACAATAATATATCTTTTTCCTTAATCTTACTACTCGCTATTTCACTATTTATATATTCGTATGTATGCAAAAATTCCTTATAAATGCCATTAGCTTCAAGTATTTTTTTACCACCGATATCTTTCTGTCTTCGTTTAGCCCCTATTTTAACTAAGTACGTTCTAATTTCCTTTAATTGCTCTAAAATATGGGCTAATATATCTGCCATAATACAATAAAGACATAATTTTATTTCAAATTGCTATGATTTATAGGAATGTTTGCAATTATGCACATAAACAAGTGTTAAGTAAAGTTAGGCATCATAAACATGGAATAATAAAGACACTTACACAATAATAACCAATAGAAAACTTATTCTAATAATTAAGTTCCTATAACATATTCTTTAAACAGTTAAAGAAGGTACTCACTTTTTAACATTTTCACTCGCGATTATACATGACGGACGTCACTTACTCACTTCACACCATTTCCGTTTTTCCCGTTGCTCTCTCGTAGGTCATCGATGGAGCCGCTAGTGCCCGTCGGGGAAAAGATCTCCTAAGTGCGTTTCTCATTAGTTCTTGCCGCATCCACGACTTATGACATCTTTTGTATAGTATAAACCCATATACTATAAACGCCAACAACAGGGCCAGTAGCAAAATGCCCAAAAAGATGTTTGTTGTGCTAAAATGCAGGTGTACTTGGTCCAAATTTGCCTGGTTGGATCCACCACCTATAGCTGTTTGCGCCAACACCACGGTATCAGTGGGTTTCGACTGTGGTTTTCCCATTATTTACAGAAAAAATGTTCTTGAAACTGAATGGAATTAAACTTAAACACTTCGTAATAGTACGTGTTGTATGATAATAGTCTAATTTTACAGTGTCAAAGTCCATCACGAAACGCATCGTGACTTAATTGTTTTTTTGCTCGCGCGCCTTATACGGATAACGGTCGGCGCCGGCCCGCCGTTACGCGACACCTCACTGGCCGGGTCGCCATATGAGGTTGGGATAAGGAGCCGAAATGATAACACTCGAGTCTGGATTAGAACTAACTGTATTAACATAATAAATGCGATTATATAGGGAGTTACATATTACGTATGATTTACAATATCATATCCTCACAGGAGAAAGCTTTACTGTACGTGTGGAATTATTGGAGTAAAACTGCAGCAGTTGAATAATAGTTGGAGTAACTATTTTGAAGAAGAATAAACAATACGTCAAAAAATAAGACACACACACACACAAACAGGGAAAAGGCTTAAAAAAAAACTTTCTGCGAAAAAACCGCCTTCAAAAACCACGAACTCAAAAAACATTTTATAACAGTATACTCGAGAAAAGGTTTAACCGCAGTCGGCGCCTTATCCCTGTTGAATAATTGAATGTTGTATTAAATTACAAGAAAGTATTGGGCTCCGACTTCGGTAAAACCTTTTCTCGAGTGTACTGTTATAATAGGTTATTTGAGGTGTATAAAGTGTTAAAAATATTATTTTACACTTTTTAGTTCCTGGTTTTTGAAGGCGGTTTATTTGCGGAGAGTTTTTTGTCTAAATAAAATTCTGAAAAAACTTTCAGCCTAAGAAACTACTTGATATGGAATATTTAAGAAATTTGGTTGTTTTGATTAAAACAATTAATTCATCGTCATCGTCATCGTCAGCCCATTTAAGTCCCCACTGCTGGGGCACGGGCCTCCCTCAATCACATGAGGGGTAATTGCCATACTCACCACGCTTGGCAGACGGGTTGGCGAGGGTTTTGATATAAATGCAGAGTTTTCCTTCTCTAGGTGCTGATGATCATGCCAGCAGCTTTACCTTAGTCGCCTTTTACTTTTACAATTAATTACTGATGAAAAAGATTTTTCATTAGTAATAATAGTTAATATATAATATAATAACGATTGTTACTAGATAGTAACAATCGTTCTTTGATCAACTTGATTGCGTGCAATTAGTTTGTGATCAAATCTTCATTATGTTTGAAGATTTTTTTTCACTACACCAGCTTTCTTTTTCATACAAAACTTAACAAGTTTCGGGTAAAGGTTACTGGGGTCGCTTTTCTATTAAGGCGACGGGTAGCCCTAACTAGCGACACCATTCGTTTTTAATTGTTAGCTACTAAACCGGATCTATTTTAAACAATTTCGGGTTCACAACCTCTCGGCAAACAATTATACTATTTATTAATTAACCATAAACAATTGTTGGGTCCGTTTTTGTATGCGAAAAATTGATTACCGCCAAAATCGGCCACTTTTAGCGTGAATCAATTTTTCGCGAACAAATGTTGGGTCCGCATTTGTGCATGGTTATTTAATAAATAGTATAAGTGTTTTTCGAGAGGTCCGAAATTGTTTAAAATAGATCCGGTTTAGTAGATAACAATTAAAATCGATTGGCGTCGCTAGTGTACCCTACCCGTCACCTTAATTAAGGTCTTTAATTAGTTTATTGCGAAGAATTGATTAGTTCTGTAGACTAGTACCTAATACTGGCTTAGTTGTTAAGAAAGGTAAGCTTATTTGTTATTAAGGATTAACTATTTTTTCCAAATGTTACGCTTTTTAACACGTGGCCGCTTACAATGTGCCGATTAAGGAGGCTCAAAGTCACTCAGAGAGCAATGGAGAGAGCTATGCTCGGAGTCTCCCTGCGTGATCGTATCAGAAATGATGAGATCCGCAGGAGAACTAAGGTTACAGACATAGCCCAAAGGATTGCATGCCTCAAGTGGCAATGGGCAGGGCACATAGCGAGGAGAACAGACGGCCGTTGGGGCGGAAAGGACCTCGAGTGGAGGCCACGTACAGGAAGTCGCAGCCGTGGCAGGCCCCCCACAAGGTGGACCAACGATCTGGTGAAGATCGCGGGAATCCATTGGATGCGGGCGGCACAGGACCGATCTGTGTGGAGAACATTGGGGGAGGCCTATGTCCAGCAGTGGACGTCTATTGGCTGAAATGATGATGATGATTACGCTTTTTTACTTCTTTTTTTATGCTAGAGGCGGACCAACGAGCAAGCAAGTCACCTGATGGAAAGTAATCAACGCCGCCCATGAACATCCGCGAAATCAGAGACATCTCTAATGTGTTGCCGGCCCTTTTTAAAAAAGAGTACGCTCTTCTCTTGAAGGTCCCTAAGTCGTAGCCGTCCTGAATTACTCCTGCAGCCAAACCGTTCCACAGAACTATCGTATTGTAGGTACGTGGTAGAAAGTTCCGCGAGAAACGCACAGTATTATACAGCCATCCATCAAGATGATGAGGATGGAATGACAATCGCTTGCGAGTGGTTCGATGTAAGAATTCAGCTGCAGGGAGTAGATCAAACAGTTCCTCAGAGCACATTCAGGATTATGTTAACCATCATCATCTTTTCCGCCAATAGCCGCTTACTGCTGGACTAAGCCCTCCCCCAATGATCTCTACATAGACCGCTCCTGTGCTATCCGCATCCAAGGGATTCCCGCGACCTTCACCCTTAGACTCAAAATGATTTAATCTAAGTCTTCACCAGATCGTCGGTCCATCTTTTTTTTATGTGATAGGTGACGAGACGAGCAGACGGATCACCTGATGGTAAGCGATTGCCGCCGCCCATACACGCCCAGGACACCAGTGGTGTCACAAGTGCGCTGCCAACCTTTAAACCCCCCATTCCCCAGATTGGGCCTCCGGTACCCTCACTCACGCAGCACAGTGATGCTTCACTCCGGTTTTCTGTGAGGCCGTGGTATCATTCCGGTGGAGCCAGCCCATTTATGCCGAAGCGTAGTTCTTCCACTCTCCCACTTTGTGGGGGGCCTGCCACGGTTGCGTTAGTTAATAAGTTGTGACAGAACTGTTTTTTTTTTATTGGTTTATTATATACCACAGACTCTAGATCCGAGCCTTTGTTCACTAGTTACAGAATTTAATTACTTTTCTCACATTAATACATTGACTGATCTGTTTTCTCGCTAACTTAACAATACCGCCACTAGTCTAAGCTTAGAGAACTGGTTAAAGTCATCACGCTGTCTCTTTTTGGGCCTCTTAATATGTGCCCCTTAATGCTCTGTACAAGTACGTATGATAGTGAATACTCGATTGAGTTCTTATGGCCCCTGAAAGCCGTTCACATTCAAATGTGACTTGAAATTATCAATCGACCAATCCCAGAAATCTGTGCACCTTAAAATATCTTCAATCACCTCTATCATGCTAACATCCGCCGTAAACATAATATTTCCTCCCAGAAATATATTTTCAGTCATTCTTAATGTTCGGAAAAATATTTTGTAAGATAGTTTTGAAAACTTCGATGCGGAGAATTAGGAGCTGGCTTTTGAACGGCGCTCTGCTATAAGTTTCACTTTAATAAAATTAACACGAAATATAATGTCCTCCAAACCGATATTTCAGTTATGGCGACCAATCTCAGCGATCAGCTATCGACGCAGGACATATCATAGTGCACAAGTATTTGCGCAGACACAAGTGCACTTTCTATTCCTGTACCCTCTTATTTCGATGGGACATCAGTGGCAGTGTGACACGTCCGCAGAGAGGGATTAGGCGCAGGACCAACGGCTTTACGTGCTTTCCGAGGCACGGGGGTACAAGACCGCCAACTTGAAAACTTGAGAAAAACTCACGACAAATTTTGGCCCGACCCGGGGGTCGAAATGGTCCCGCAATTGCGCCCCCGAAGCAGTCAAACACGAAATATACTAACATATTGACTTACAGTTTTTGTCATTGTTTACTCCTCTCTTTCTCATAAATTTCTACACTGGTTCAACGACCATGGGAGAACCACGCTTCCACGGAGTGATACCACGGCCTCACAGAAAATCTGCGTGAAGCAGCACTGTACTGTGTGTGCTGTGACTCCACTGGTGTCACGGCGGCGGCAATCGCTTACCATCAGGCGATCCGTCTTCTCGTCTGCCACCGATGAACGATCTTGGTTTCAATATCAGTAAGAGTCAGATCAATGTATGTGATGTTGTGAAATATTTATATTTAAATATGGGATTTTGCCATTACGGAAGTTTCTATTTATTAAAGCGGAAAAAAAACATCTGTTCCATGCATTATCGCCGGGTGGAAATTCAATTTTGTATGGAACGTCTGATTTTTTTTTTCGCTTATTTTGTATAGAATTATATTAAAAGCACATTTTGACTTGACACGAGATAAATACGACCAAGAGTGACACAGTTATTCTTTTTCATAGGCAATGACACCTACCTTAGAGGATGAACAATCTTTATAGGTTTTTAGCCTTTTTTTTAAGCTTAGCCTACAAAAAGACTAAATTCATCCACTAAATCAGACTAAATTATGCCATTCATCGGGTGGACCAAAAAGACTATGAAAAGACCTAGCCTGAAGGCCTATAAGCTTTTTTAGGCTGTTATCCTGATGTAGCCTCTAATTCATAGGCTAGCCTTAAAAAGCCTATAGTCCTCGGGAATACTACTGACTTATGTGTGATCGACCAAACGATCTGCGTTCAACGAATATTCGTAAAGAGCTAAGGAAATAAAGGAAAATCAATCTCAGTATTTTTAATACAGTACATTTAAAATTAGCTAGTTGCTGAAATAATTGGAAAAGTTGTAGCACAAATTTTCAGCGGCAAAATTTATTATGACCGTAATTCAGTGGGCTAAATGAAACTTTATACTCTTGTTCACAATTTGTCAAGAAACTCTGTATCTCGTTTACTTTCAAGTTTACCATTTAGTAGGCTAGACCAGTTTAGTGACAATACAACTTGGTCCAAACTCAACTAACAAATTAAGAAGAATGGAACAACTTAAATTAAAATCTTAGACAACGAGTCCCCTTAAATTTACGCTTGTTGTATACTTTTTAAACCAGCCTTTGGCCTTTTAAGGCGACGGGTAGCCCTAACTAGCTACACCAATCGATTTAAAATGTTAGCCACTAAACCGGATCTATTTTAAACAATTTCGGAGCGGGAGACTCAAAGAAAGCATTTATATACTATTTATTTAATATTTTTCCACTACGCTTTGATCTGTTTATGCATTCGAAATTTGGATTTCTTTTTATATGAGAGGTGTCAGACGAGCAGACGGATCACCTGATGGTAAGCAAATCCGCCGCCCATGGACACCCGCAACACCTGTGGAGTCACAAGTGCGCTGCCAACCTTTTCCCCTTCCCCCAATTGGGCCTCCGGTAACCTCACTCACACGGCGAAACACAGCGCAGACGCTGCTTCAGCCGGTCTTCTGTGAGGCAGTGGTATCACTCCGGTCGAGCCTGCCCATTCATGCCTATGCGTGGCTCTCCCACATTTAAAATTAATGCCATAAGTGGCCGTTTTTGGCGGTAATTCAAATTACGACTTCAAAAGCAGACCGAAAAGTTAAGTATAAGTATTAAATAAATAGTATGAGTGTTTTCCGAGAGGCTGCAGCTTTGAAATTGTTAAACGTATATCCGGTTTGGGCGCTAGTGGCGTCGCTAGTGTACCCTACCCGTCACCTTAAACCTTGTCGTGGCCCCAAAGTAATAACTTACAGGGAAGTTATTTTTTGATGCCCAAAACTTACGAGTTACGACAAAAGTTAGACGGGTGAAGAGCATCTTGTGGTGATTTAACATAATGGGGATGCATAAAATTCTGCTTTTGTAATTATTGTTAAAGTCACCCAGAGAGCAATGGAGAGGGCTATGCTCGGCGTCTCCCTGCATGGTTATTTAATAAATAGTATAATTGTTTGCCGAGAGGTTGTGACCCCAAAATTGTTTAAAATAGATCAGGTTTAGTAGCTAACAATTAAAAACTAATGGCTAGTTAGGGCTACCCGTCGCCTTAAACCACTAGACCAACAGGGGACCAAATAGCATAGCATAGATCACACAAATCAAAACCCCGATCTCGTTTCAACACAAGCATTCCTACTATTCGGAGTTGAAAATAGCACATAAACTTAATAAAAGTATACTTACAAGCAGCGCAATATTGACTTTGTTTCCACCTCTATATCCTTTCAATATCCTTCTTGCACCTTCCTCTCCGGAGAATACACTTTAGAGATATTTCATCTGTTCTATCAGACGCCATATAATATTCTCCCATATATCATAGACTAGCAGTTGTGTGGTTTAAAAGCATTCATTTATTTTTTAGTAATGGCCCGGACCTTTATCTATTTGACCTTGGGAGAGCCACGCTTCAGCGTGAATGGGCCGGCTCGACCGGAGTTATACCACCCACGGCCTCACAGAAAACCGACGTGTGGTAGCACGGTGCTGTGTTTCGCAGTGAGGGTACCGGAGGCCCAATCCGGGGGAAAGGCTGGCAGCGCACTTGTGACTCCACTGGTGTCGCGGGTGTCCATCATCATCATCATCATCATCAGCCCATTTAAGTCCCCACTGCTGGGGCACGGGCCTCCCTCAGTCACATGAGGGGTAATTGCCATACTCACCACGCTTGGCAGACGGGTTGGCGAGGGTTTAGATATAAATGCAGAGTTTTCCTTCTCTGGGTGCTGATGATCATGCCAGCAGCTTTACCTTAGTCGCCTTTTACGACACCTCGGTAAGAGTGAGGGTGGCCTATTCTCCTCTGCCGGGGACCACACGGCTGGTGTCCATGGGTGGCGGCAATTGCTTACCATCTGGTGATCCGTCTGCTTGTCTGTCACATAATACCTACATAAAAAAAAGTCTAGCAGTTGTGGGGTTAAGTATTCATTTATTTTTTACTAGTGGTCCGGACTTATTTCGTTTCGGGACATTAGTTCCACGCAGCACCAATAGATGCCGCTGGACGTTGATTACATCGATTTCAATTACAATTAAATTACATAGTTTTCTAAGAAATATGGAGGACGGTAGTCTTTTCTTATGCCCCATAGGAAGAAGACAACAAAATAACAACGTCTATGTTTTCTTTAAGTGAGCTATAAAGTGATTCAAATTTATTCGCGTCTGTATAGCGGGATGAATTTAAAGTGGACGAAAGATAAGCTTTGCATATTCATTCAAATAAACATTTTAGTAAGCAAGTGAATAGAGCGCGTTTGATGTTAGATGAAATTTTTTGGCTAAAGTGACGCAAAGATTAAATTAATGGCGTTAGTCAGATTCATTTACATTGGTCGATAAGTCGGTCGTAATAACAAGTGTACCACGCTTATAAGTTACATCGGTAAAATTCGTCTACGCAGAAGAGCATGTTCGTTAAGTCCGATTGCTTACGATTGTGAAAGCAGTTGAAATACAGACTTTATTGCGTTACGTTAAGAGTAAATACAATAAATCCAGAGAGGAATGCTATCTCTCTCTTAGCCGCACTCTCACCGAACATGGCGCTAACGCATCAACCAATGAGAAATCGTAATTTTTGGCGCTCGTAAATGGAGCATTGTGATTGGTTTAGATTTTGCCGCAGTTTTCGAAAATAAGACTTCTGGATTGGTGTAACTTAAAAAAATTGTAAAACTGTACCAGACTTGCCGAATTCTGAATCATGGTCCAAGCGAGCCTCGGGCTTCGAATGTCGCTTCGGCGCAACTCGGCTTTACACGCTAAGATGAAGAAGATAAGTGAATCGTTAGCTCGAATACGGGTCGGCATGAATGGGCCGATTCGACCGAAGTATTTATCTACTGTGACCGAAGTGATAGCAGCACTGTGCTGTGTTTCGTTGCGTGCGTGAGGGTACCGGAGGCCCAAATCGGAGGAAAGGGGGGTTGAAAGGTTGCAGCGCACTTGTGACTCCACTACTGGTGTGTCAATGGGCGGCGGCAATTGAATAAGAATAAGAAATAATTTTTTGACCACAACACATTACATACAAATCTAAATAAGGACAAAACATTATCAAGTTGCGGCCACCAAGGTTCAGCCTCAGCATGTGCTACAACAACCGCTAAGCAGCCGCTGCAGCGCTGATTTTCAGGCTGTACCTTCTTACCAACAGGCGATCCGTCTGCTCGCCACCTATGCTTTGCCCGCGCCCTGCATTTGGGCACTAACTATCAATGAAAATGCCCTTTTACCTCGTATCCTGTATATGTTTTGACGTCTCTCTAACATGACAATAACACGAACAAGTTATATGCCCCGTTTACATTCAGCCCAAATGGCCAAATCAGCCAAATGGCAGCGCCAGAGTGGAAACTAGCTAATTAATTTGGCGCAGCGACCATGGTGAGTCTTGCCCTCCGATGGAGTGGAAACGCGATACTCTAATCGTCTGCCACCTATGACATAAAAAATACTCCTAGAGTGGTCACCATGGTTGGGCATTCGTAGTCACATCAGCAACAGAGCAAGTGTTAACAGGACGTCCCCTACGCTCCACCACTTTTATCATACAATGCTGGTAAGGAATTGCCGCCACCCATGGACACTCGCCACACCAGAACTCACAAGTGTGCTTCAAAAAGTTTGCAGCACAGTTAAGGTGGTCAAAACTTTCCTCCCCCCCATCCGATTGGGCCTTCGGAACATACACTCAGCAAAACAAAATGCAAGCGTTGCTTCACGCCGGTTTTCTGTGAGATCGTGGTATCCGTCTGTTCATTTGTCACCTATTACATAAAAAATCTTCAACCGTACGTAGCTCTATACTCCATGAGTTCACCCTGGCAGATGGTGTTAATTGTGGCATTCATTCCTAATGAATGAATGATATAGGTATGATAATTAAGTTGTTGAAAATGGTAAATAGACTTGTATAAACGGAAGTAATTGTTTACTTAAGTCAAATACTGGTGGTAGTCTGTGTCATACTGACACCGGCTGCCAGGAGTTTTTGCGTTAAGTGTGTTCTTTTTTTTTAGTGAATTTTTTTTCCGCTGACTCTTGGTGTGCGCCTTTTTTATTGTGTTAAATAGTAACAGTGCTTCGCGTAACAAAATTTTGATTTTGTGCCTAAAAGTTCCTTAAATTTCTAAGACAGTCTTAATGCTATTCTGTCAAAAAAAAATTTTTTTTTTCATTATAAAGTTTGTTTTTTTATTGTAGTGTTTTTTTTTGGATTTTTATTACAATTTTTTTTATTTGTTATGTTGCTATATGTTAATGGTTTGCTTTAATTATTGTGAGAATGTTTCTTTTTCTTTTTTTTTGTTGTCATGTTTACATTACTTAATTACTAAGTTATTATTGTTATTGTTGCCGTGTAAGTTGTTAAGTGTGTTCAATCAACATCCACATTGAATGTAAGCTTCCCTAAAGAGCTTCAACCATTTCATTTCAGCTATGAATTATTGAGTTAACTGACCAGTTTACGATGCTGGTGTAAAGGTTTATATGCGGCTATTTTCTCTTTAATTAGGCCCGGTTTGATGATATCGTAACGATGGATGAGCCTGTAAGGACAGTCTGTATACCTGAGTTAGTGTCAGTCGTAAAGCAAGAGCACAGTATAAATGCAAACATAATGGACAACATTTCATATTTTTAACATGTCCATATTGTTTTTTTATATAAAAATAGACATAAAATGAACGGACCCATATTTTTTCTTTTTTCAAAATTTGTCCATTTTCATGCATAAAATAATTATGAAAATTCTTTGTATTCTAAATAGACGTAAGCGCCAAATGACGTCATCGGACGGCTGAATCAGCGATATTCCTTTGCTTATCATTGTTTTAATAAAAAAAAGGTACTACTGTCAAAGGTAAATAATACTAGTGTCAACATTGTCAACGTCATTCATACATTCAACGTTGACAAGTTGTCTTTTTTTTGACAGTTGCATGTCATGGGTTTGGCATTTCGTAAATTTAAAACTATAATGTGCTAAGCAAAGAAATATTTTACATTCTGCCGTCCGATAACGTCATCTTACGTTTTTTAGTTTTTAATTTTTTTCTCAGTAAATAAGCAATATAAAAAATTAATAAATATATATTCGCGCAGCGGAAAAGTAAATAAAGAAATGGTATTTTTTGTTTCAGAGCTTAGCAATTTTGAAATGTTGTCCATTTCGCAGGCCAAGTCTTAGATAACTTTTTGACGCAATCTAAAATCAGCCTACATAATTAAGCCTGCCGATAGCGTATTTGGTAGTATTCTGTCTACCTCTGCTGCTGTATGATGCCCTCCACATTGCATAACATAGACATAGATGGAGGTCTATCATAAAGAGCAAATTGACTGGCCATGGGAGGAATCACGACCCTCAGTAACGAGGAAAATGACTAGAGGAGGATACCTCAAACGCGAAAGGTGGTGAGTTGGATTTCCGCTCTCGACTAACATTTTTGTGATGTTTTCTGTTTAAACTCCCTTTCCCTTCGGATTGGGCCTTTGGTACCAGTGCTGTGTTTTGCCAAGTGAAGACTCACTTCGCGAATCACAGCGCAAGCACTCCTTGGCGCCGATTTTTCTTTATTTCTTATATACTTCTTATGTACTTTCGTACGTAGCTTTTAAAAACTTGTTTTATGGCTAGACATTAGATTAAATAAGCAATTGCCACCGCACATGGGCAACATCAACACCAGAGAGGAGTTACAGATTCGCTGCCGGCTTTTCGAAAAGGGGATCATTTTAGAAATGTCATTAACGGGGAAGCCTCCAGTTATCCAATGTTCCTCTAAATTTTACAACAGAATCTTTAAATTCTCCAATTTTATAGTTTTATAGAGTCTGAGTAGAAATTAAACTTTTACGTATACATCTGATGTCAGATTCAAGAAATATTTGGTTTTAGAACTAATGACACATTCAAGAATGAACCGACTACACTCTTTTCTTGAAAGTTTTAAGATCGTATCGCTCCGGAAGTACCGCTACCGAATATTAATTCCACTGTTTGATACAAGTTACTTGGGTAATCATGCTAAATTAAACTACAACTATGTCTAGTTACAAACTTAGTCTATACGCACAATATTATTGTTCCATTACAATAATTAGAACAGGACAGGTGTGGTTGTCTCAAATAACATTGATAAACGGCCGTGTCCAGCGGGTCAAATTATCTAAATCATGCATAGTCTTTATGCGTATTGAAATAAGAGTCGATATTTTTGCTCAAAAAAAGATAAAAGATAAAAAATCTTTATTCAATTTAGGACCATATAGAACACTTATGAATGTCAAAATAGGTACATATAGACTTCTGGGCACATCTATTGGCCTTAGATAACTCTAAATGTTTCGATGGTCCCTACTGAAATATATTATGACTGCCAGGTGGAACAAAAACTATTCATGCAGATTTGAACCTGATATATTTTACCATCTTTTTCGATCGTATTGTTTTAAATTTGAATTCAGAATACCAAACGACATGGAGCTACGCCTTATAACTCGGGTATGAGTATTGTAAAAGCAATTGATTAAAAAAAAAACAAGTGTTATCAAATAAAGGTTTCATTTAATAATGTGTGTTGCCTCCATGGTTGTTCCCATTCTTCTTCTATGGCAGTTTTCAACTCCTGCATCGTCTGGGTAACTGGCTGACGAGACCTAACACGTCTTTTTAGCTCGACCCACATGTTCTCAATGGAGTTCATGTCTGGGCTTCTGGCTGGCCAGTCCATAACCGTGATGTTCACATCCCGAAGATATTCCCTGACGATGCCGGCCGTATGGGCTCTTGTATTATCATGCATAAAAAGGAAATTTGGGCCTACATAGTCCGCGTATGGCATCACGTGAGGTTCTAAATACTCACTTACCTTTCAGTATTGAATGTTGGCAGCCGTGGTCACGTAACAACCTTAAGTTAGTTTTACCCCAGACACTCCATGAGCCACCGCCATAAGCAACCCTCTCTTCAAAGCAGCATTGTGCGAAACGCTCTCCCTTACGTCGGTAGACCTTCTTCCTTCCATCATTGCCATGTAACACAATTTAAGACTCATCAGAAAAGAGTACACGAGTCCCATTTAAATGAGTGCGCGTGAAATGAAGGCGCATTTGTTCGGTGGGCTCGTGTTAGCTTGGGTCCTTTAGCTGGCTTTTTGGTACCATATTGCGTTCTTTTAACCTTCTATGAAAAGTTCGAGCGCTCACAGATACTCCGTGGAAGTTGCGAAGTTGGTTTTGTATCTCAATGCAGGTAAAGTGACGATTTCTCAAGCTGGTCATCACGATGAATCGATCCTGCCTTTCGGTTGTAACCTCAAATCGTGGCCTTCCATGGAGACGAACAAAGCCGCCAGTCTCTAGGTCACTCCGATAAACTTTTCGGACCGCAGATCGACTTAAATTAAGTTAAGCACTCACATTTGTGCCACAGCTTGGGCGGCGACTTCAGGCGAAGTATCTTAATGTTATAAATAAGTAATGTTTGTTGCAAAACCAAAGAGATCAATCACACTTTCGAGAATGAAATCAAATGGAAACCAGTAAAATCAAGTTTTCTTAGTATTTGATTGTTTGATATAAACCAGGCTCCAATTTGTGTTTTGTTTCTTTAAATTCTGTGTTCGAAATTCAAAAAAAGACTATTGAATTAAATGATGAATGTGCCAGGTTCAAAACTGCATAAAAACTTTTTGCTCGACCTAATACAAAATTTTAGCTAGGACCAAACGAAACTGAAAATGCAGGGTGGGCCAATAGATGTGTCCAGAAGTGTATTAATAATCATCTACCGCTGGTTAGGAATGTCGATTTCTACTGAGAAGACACTGAGAAGTAACCATTACCACCACTCGGTGGTTTGTGGGGCTTTGGGTTACTGCGCTTAGGATTCTGCATTCAATCTCCGGGTGGGGCAAAAATTTGTGCCTGATAGTGCTCAGCCCAAACTCCAGTAGAAGGTATTGTCCATGCCTTGCACATCAAGCCGTTGACCCTGCGCCTAAAACCCTCTTTAGTTGTGTGACTCTGGTGTCTTCTCTAAATATAAAGGAATGAAGAATACATCACACGATTTTTTGTCCAAGGTGATAATAGAACTCACCCTCAAAGTGTGATTCAGGTCACTGCCAAATGCGAGTATGTGATCAGGCCAGTCTTGTTGATTAGGCAATTAGTTACTTTAACATTTGACATTTTGAAATAGAACACCACTAATTAAGCCATTCTATCTCTCAGGCGTGCAATCAGCTGCAACTAATTAGATGGCGACTGGCGCCCTCTAGGGAAGCTAGAGTACCTAAATATCGGTAACTGGTTAGTAAGTAATGCTCTTTTGTTAGAATGGATGACCAATCCAGGGGAAAGGGGGGTTTCAAGGTTGGCGCGTGACATCAGTGGAGTCACAAGTGCGCTTGTGACTCCACTGATGTCACGGATATCCTGCGTGATCATATCAGAAATGATGAGATCCCAGGAGAACTAAGGTCACAGACGTAGCCCAAAGGATTGCATGCCTCAAGTGGCAATGGGCAGGGCACATAGCGAGGAGAACAGACGGCCGTTGGGGCGGAAAGGTCCTCGAGTGGAGGCCACGTACAGGAAGTCGCAGCCGTGGCTGGCCTCCTACAAGGTAGACCGACGATCTGATGAAGATCGCGGGAATCCATTGGATGCGGGCGGCACAGGACTGATCTGTGTGGAGAACATTGGGGGAGGCCTATATCCAGCAGTGGACGTCTATTGGCTGAAATGATGATGATGATGATGATGATATCCATGTGCGGCGGCCATTGCTTAGTATCAGGTGAGCCGTCTGCTCGTCTGCCAACTATCACATAAAAAAAGTTATTACTTAAATAGAGATGAGAAAGTCCGGAGTTGTTTCAAATTTTAATTAAATTCACTAGTCCCATGACGCAGTTCAAAGTTAAACCTGACAAAATACTTAAATACATTTAGTCTGTACCTAAGGGCTGGTTAGTAAAGTTTTATATCAGGTGATACGGTCATTCCGAGGGTCCTTCGCAGGGCCGGATTAAGACTGAAGGGCTAATAACAAGCCCCGGGCCTTAGTGTGGTTGTGCAGCAGATGCTTTTGCTTTCAACTTCTTCTATATACTGTAACAGTAAATGTATTATGATAATAGTGGCCTGGCCTCACTTCATTTTGTGATATTAGTTCCACTTTATACCAATAGATGGCGCTAGATGACGATTACATCGCGCCAGCGTTTCGTGTTTTCGGATCACACATAAGTTTTGCCGCTGTCTGTAGAATCTACCTCTTTTTAAATTAAAAATTGTACATTATATATTTGTTTATTTTTTATTCTATGGTTTATTTTTTAGCTCACAAACAAGCACACATTAGTTATATCATCACATTCTGTAAAATTTGTTATTGAAAATACGTGTTTGAAAGTAAGGATTTGATTTGATGTTTGGTTAGAAGAAGTGTTTGGGTTTTTAAGCCCAGAATATTTTACATATTGGGGGAAGTTGGGTTAAAAGTAATTTTTTCCATCTAGAAAATTGGATTTTCGCGTTGCATTATAACTATAATGTATCAAGATGGGAATTAACACGATATTTATTATGTGAAACAACATTGTGTACTTACATATTTGGCGCGACGTTTCGTCTACGTTACAGCAGCCGTGGTCACGAGCGGACTGACCACTCATCCACCGCTCCGCTCCGCTCGTGACCACGGTTGCTGTAACGTAGCCGAAACAGAAGTATATGAGTACACAATGATGTTTCACATAATAAATATCGTGTTAATTCCCGTCTTGATACATTATAGAATATTGGATTCGATATCAAATGAGGAAATTAAATAGATAATAGCATGAGCGTGTACATAAATTAAAAAAAAGTTTCATAATCGAACTTTGACATAGGTATAATAAAAATTAAACAGCAAGCCATACAAAAAATCTAAGTAGATTTTAAGAAATTCCCTTTTTTAAATTAAAACATATGGGGAGCGTTCGTTGCCGAGTGGCCACTGCGACCATGCTTGATCCATTAATCCCCCCTGTCACTTAGAGATCGTCACTCAGGCCAATATGCATGATAAATGCCTTGATACATAAAGAAATCCCTTAGCTTAGGTTACGGTACTTTGTGGGTGCTTGGTGACCGAGCCATCAAATATGGAACCTGCCGACCCACTCTGGTAGACTAGACTAGACTTAATATGACGCATCGGCATAACTAGCGCTGCCAAAAGATTTGTATTCATTGTGGCGATAATGACAGATTTTTATCAAAATTACAAAAATCTAAAAAATCCTTTATTCAATTTAAGTCCATACAGAACATTTATGAATGTCAAATATTATGTAATCTACCGCTGATTCGGAATGACAATTTCTACCGAGAAGAATCAGCTTCTTGCTGATTCTTACTCAGTAGATACTCTTTTGAAATAATATGGTAATAACAATTTTCATTCTTCATCATTCATCATCATTTCAGCCAATAGACGTCCACTGCTGGACATAGGCCTCCCCCAATGTTCTCCACACAGATCGGTCCTGTGCCGCCCGCATCCAATGGATTCCCGCGATCTTCACAAGATCGTCGGTCCACCTTGTGCGGGAGCCTGCCACGGCTGCGACTTCCTGTACGTGGCCTCAGTGAACAGTGAATCCATAGAAGAAAGTATTAAGAATTTTTAAGTCAAAGTTATAAATATGGCCACTTCAGGCAATAATAAGGATTATGTTTACTTTTATGAAGATAATATTACACAAGTATCTGTTACCTTAATAGGTACTTTCCTTTATTTATTATTGCTAATGTATTGACGGCGCTAGTTTAGCGATGCGTCACCTTAAGATGGCGCCCTATTTTTTTTATTTATCATATTTTATACAATAGTAGTAGTAGATAGTTTGACAGTAGGCACCTATATTGTTACACTTATATGAACTTCTATGGGTTAGTTCGACTCTGTACTCGCAAACGTAATGAGTTGCGAACACATCGGCCAATCCTAACTTTTCCCGTTCGCGTTAAAACCGGCAAATTAGATTTTTTGTTCGCTGTTTATTTGATTTCAGTTTTAATGGATGCTAATGCGAGTAATGATGTGAAGTACAGTGTTGGTAGTGAGTTACTACGGTTGCGACCAAAGCCGTCGCTTTGGAGCCCGGAGTACGCTTAGACCATGATTCATGATTTGGGAAGTCTAATTACAATGAACGGACTGAAGTCTCATTACAATGAACGGACTGCAGTTTGATCTTCGCAACCCTTTAACAGGGATATCTTTTTTTTTCTTCCAGGGGAAACCATCATGGCCGTTACCTTGCTACGTAAAACAAGGTGGTGTGTGGGACTCTAACCCTAACCAAAACCCTAGAGGTATCCATCTCTGCGCAATAGCGGTCGGAAACCCCACAGCCGGGACTAGACCGCACCGCTGATCGCGCTCGAAGCTTCACCCCTACCTAGTCCAATGCAGCCCTTCATTGCTGTACGCCCTTTTTTTTTTGGTAACGCAGAGAGAATGCCGCCGGCTCAAAAGGAACCGACGTCAGCGCCGCCTTATGCACATCCGGCCGCTGGGAGTCGGCCGGGCAGTGTGAGACTCTCCCCTGGGGTGCTGCTAAGGGCATATATCCACTAAACTCTCTGCGACAAGTTTCCATTCCTCGCCCCGGAGAAACTCTCAGAGCGGGAACGCGGGCTATAGGGCGAACCTTTTTAAGTCACCGCGAACCCGCTCAGGCGAAAGAGGCTCGCACAAGGACACCCGGTAACATCGTCCTCCGCGGTTTAACAGGGGAACTAATCCAATAGAATAATTTCTTCTTTTTACAACATGGGATCGGAAATACCTATTTATACAGATTTCACCGAAAATATTCCGCTTAGGCTCCACTCGAAAAACTTATCGTATGATTTTTATACGTTTTATAATATGACTTGCCACACATGTGGAGTAACTAGTGGTGGCCATCTCAGTGGGCACTACATGCCGCAATTGGTGACCACCCGTGGTCGCGAATAGGTGACCATTGTGGAAACCACTCGCATTTTAATACATAACATAAACTAGTGTAATGCGGCATGGCGTGGCTCACGTGTGGCATGGCGCCACACGTGAGCCACGCCATGCCGCATCGCCAGCCAAGCCAAGCAAGCCAAGCCAGAGCCAAGCCAGCGGAAGACAGCCAATCGTCGAGGGTTTTGATATAAATGCAGAGTTTTCCTTCCCTGGGTGCTGATGATCATGCCAGCAGCTTTACCTTAGTCGCCTTTTACGACACCTCGGTAAGAGTGATGTTATTATTATGTTCGCATGTTAATACATAACATTAACTAGTGAATGTGACTATATTGATGTTTTAATTTTCAAAGAACGAACTTGTCCCGTACAAGTACGAACGATTCCCTAGAATAACATCACTAATCTAAAGAAATCTAACCGCTCCTTGGCACAAAAAGAAGACGTAAAGCTAAATTGACTAACTTGCAAAATCTTTTTAAATTCTAGATGTACAAACGTCACCGCATTCACCGCTAATCGCAAAATAAAATCAGAAAGTACAAAGCTACATATCCGAACTACAATATACAGTGCAAACGGTACACATTGTGGGGCGGGATTTTGGTATTAGAAAGCAATGGGTGTCTCGGGGGACCCCAGCGAATTCCCGGCTAGAGAACTTTGATTCCATTTTTAAAGCTGACGACTCGAGGTCGACACGGAAAATATTGCAAATTCAATTTGAAAGGCACCAGAAGGAACTCTGAAGACGATGACATAGAGTTGTTACTAGATGTGAGAAAATGATCTTAATGATCTAGGTTGATATTTATCTTGTTACTGTTTCTAGGTTATTTAGGATCGGTACTCGTATTTATAAAAATAAATAAATCAATATTTCAAAATATGACATACATTGATCTGACTCCGAGATAGGTAGCTCAAACAACTGTGTTACGGATATCAGTACCACTGTTCCAAACGAGTCATCAAATTAATCATTAGTACAACCTGTGCGGATAAAGAATGGGATCAGAAATGGCGGCGCATCTATTCACTTCTCACTCGCACACTATTTGCGTCTATACTCGCACTCGTTGGTGTGCGAGCGAGACGTGAATAGAAGCGCCGCCATTTCTGATCCCATTCTTTATCCGCAAAGGTTGTAATTTATTTACATTACATATACTACATAGTACATTTGTGTGCATGAGCATGTCTGTTTCTATTGGTCTGGGTGTTTTCTATGTATTATAAGTATGTACTTACAAAAGAAAAGTATTATTATGTATATATTTGTAATCCCACTGTTGATTCTGATATCTGTAACACAGGTGCTTGAGTTACCTATCTCGGAGCCAAGTCAATGTATGATGTTGTGAAATATTTATTTATTATTTTCTATTCATCGCCATCAGATTTCATCAGACTTTTTGTTTGCTTTTTACTCAACATTAGGTATATTTCAATCCACTGTTAGACGTTAGTTGGCCTCTGTTATGCTGAATCCGGCGTGTGGCCGTGTGGTGCCCGGCAGAGTAGAATAGGCCACCCTCACTCTTACCGAGGTGTCGTAAAAGGCGACTAAGGTAAAGCTGCTGGTAAGATCATCAGCACCCAGAGAAGGAAAACTCTGCATTTATATCAAAACCCTCGCCAACCCGTCTGCCAAGCGTGGTGAGTATGGCAATTACCCCTCATGTGATTGAGGGAGGCCCGTGCCCCAGCAGTGGGGACTTAAATGGGCTGACAATGACGATGATGCTGAATCATAAATTTATACCAGGTTTCATCCAGACACCGTTAGATTTTTTTGAGTAGTCAAGTGAAGCCGCTTGATGAGATGAGGTGGACGAAAAGAATTTGTGCAAACTCTTAGTTAAGCCAGGCAAATGTGGTTATCACACCAATATGCAGGACAAAACTCCATGGTTTGTATTGGCAAAAAATCTGAAGCCCTATCTGGGGAAAGGGGGTTCAAAGTTTAGCAGCGCATTTGTGACTCCACTGGTGTCTATGGGCGACGGCAATCGCTTACCATCAGGAGGTACGACTGCTCGTCTTCCACGTATCACATAAAAAAATCAAGCCTTTTGTAATCATATTAGCTTGTAGGTTGCTGCGCCAATCTAGTAAGTCGAACGAGGTGGGCGTGGTAGCCAAAATTCCGCAAGGAGGATTTATATTCAATAAAAAAGCACTTCCAGTGAGGAATAAACACAGATCCCTGGTTGTACGTATTCAAGACGTTTTACATAACACGGTTGCTTGAGGTAACGATAATTCTTCGCGGCGAACAAAATAGCTTTGCGTTGTGTACCCTTGTAGTTCTTTACTGAAACGACCGTTCTTATTGCCAAATAAGTTTTGTCTTTGGGAAACAGCTAGAAATATTAGGTTTCTTTATTCAATCTGGGTAGGTAGGTAGCTTTAAGTGTATAAGTTACTGATTGATCTATATAATTTAAAAAAAGAAACACATATTGTGCATGCAACTGGCGATTTATAACAACTGTAGGTACTATTAAGAATTTTAGATTTCATGACCGAAACTAATTGATATTTGAAAACTCTTCATACACTATCATCAAGACAGTCAGCTTCCAGACTTCTAATGTTCAAGTATGTGCGCAAACACAAGTGCACTCTCTATTCCCTTAGCCTTATATTCCGATTGGGACACCAGTGTCACACTGAACGACCAGTGTGACACGACCGACGTGCTTTCCGAGGCACGGGGGTCCTCCAACTTTCCAAACTCCGGGCTGACACTGAATTTATTACCGAAAACTTAGGTACAAATTTTCGCCCCGACCCGGGAATCGAAACCGGATCCTCTTGCGGAGCCGTCGCTTTAAAGTGCGAGGCACTATCCACTGCACCACCGAGGCAAAGAACTTCTAATGCCAATGTTAATCACATTCGCATAACGTGACAAAGAAGGCTGCAAGGGAGAAGTTATTTTTAATTACTAATTAAATATTTAAAGTTCATTTTATGACCAGGCGGTAGACACTTACAATAGTACCAACCTGAAACTTTGTTGTTAAACGGTTATGGACGACGAGCTATGAAAAATGTGAAGTGCGCAAATAAAAAAATGGAGGTATATTTTTTCATACAAATATTGACGCCGTTAGTCAACTAGGATAGAAAAAAATTGCTAGTAGCTGTGTCAGCAAGCATTTCATATTTTACATCATTCAGAACAAGGCCTGACTGAATTGTCTGTAGTTATACCTACCGAAAAAAAGATAGAAAAATGAAATAATTAATTTGATAACGCGTTTGGAACAGTGGTAGTGAATGCTGCCTTAGGTCCAAGGGTTGCGGTTTCGATCCCCGCACAGTACAGACATTTGTGTGCATTAACATGTCTGTTAATGCACACAAATTGTAACATTGGTCTGGGTATTATCTATGAATTATAAGTATGTATTTATAAATGAAAAGTATTATATGTATTGTAAGCGCATCCCCCGTCGAGCTACACTGTTACCCGATCGGTCCGATAAATAGCGGGTGGCGCGGCTGTACGTCTCATTTGCTGCTCTGCGTTCGAAGCGTCAAGACCTTAAAATCGTTACGGCCGGTCATGCGAGCCATTTTATTTTAAGTTCCATAATTCGTGTTTAAGTTAGTAATTGGTATTTTAGTGCATTAGAAGTTGCCTAGATTTTGTTATTTCGTTTATCCGGCTTCCAGTTTAATGTTAATTTTTGATCAAATAATTTTGAAAGTAAGAATAACGTTCAAATTGTTTTTTGAAGTCGTTTCCACTCCTGATGCTTATAGTATATATTTGTAATCGCACTGTTGATTCTGATGTCCGTAACACAGGTGCTTGAACCTATCTCGGAATCAGATCAATGTAAGTTATGTTGTAAAAAAAACATGAACTTATTTTATGCATGAATTACGTTTTTTAATTTAATGATGGGCTTTGTTTTGGCGTCACCCCAGATTTAACACACACTTTTTTGATGATAAAAAGCACACTCATTTCTACATTGAAATCGTTCTCAAGATTTTTTTTTTATATGGAAGGTGGCAGACGAGCAGACGGATCATCTGATGGTAAGCTATTGTCGCCACCCATGTACACCCGCAACACAGTGGAGTGACAAGTCTACTACCAATGTTAAACCCCCCTAGATTGCCCCTCCGGTAACCCACGTAGCGATACACAGCTGCTGCACGCCGGTTTTTAGCCCCCGACGCAAAAATGACGGGGTGTTATAAGTGTGTCGTGTTTGTGTGTGTCTGTGTGTCTGTCTATTGCATCGTAGCACCTGAACAGAATATATTTATTGTGACAAGTTTCAAATCCAAGATGGCCGCCGTCCGAAGGCTTTTTAAATTTTCGATTTAATTTTTTTCTTTGAAGCCGTGGTATCACTCCGTTCGAGCCAGCCCATTTGTGCGGAAGTTGGCTTTGCCACGGTCATTTGACTATGTATTTTTGCCTATTTTCATTTAAAGATGAAGCCTCTCACCATCTTCATGGCTCTTCGTCTAAACACTGTTTGTTTTCATTTACGACTGAACATAACCGTATAATGTGGTACTTTAAGTGTTTTAATATCAAGCCATGCTTTATGCCTCCAGGGCTGAGCTCATCGGTGACTCGGGAGCGGATAATGAAACCTCTAGTTTATGTGGTGGGTATGCTAATTTTTGGATTACTCCCCCTTGATTAAGGTTCTTGTTTGCATCATTATGATGTGGCTTTTTAATGTTGAACATAGCTAAAGTTACGTGTTCGCAAACGCACGTTATTTGCTCATCATCATATTCCTTTAGAAAGGATATCGATGGCATACTTTCACTTTTTTTTTATATTAAATGGGTTTGCACTTGACCTCATTTCACCTGATGGAAAGTGACAATAAGGTCTAAGATGTAGCGTGCTTACCCAGAAGAAGCCTATTCACTCTCGACTTAAAGACACCCAAATTGTAGCTCTCTGTATACTTTCACTTTCATTGTAACATGATCTCTCTTACATACACGTCATATTACCATTTATGTATTTATTTATTTTTCACTTATTTTTTACGACATTATCGCCATATTATCAATTATGTCAGTATTTATAGGTATTTTTTTTTTATTTTCGGTTTAGTTTATAGTCTTCTTTGTGCATTAATATTGTCTCTTATGTCTCGTCCTTGTTGATTTTTTTTTATTTTAGAAACATAAGGAAAGTCCGTTATTAGCTATAAAATTAGTAGTATAGGTGTTTTTGTATATAATATAAAATAAAATAAAACGGTACTTTTTAGAAGTAGAATAGTTTAAAGTCCGCTCCACGAAAGATTCCATCGGAAAGACACGTAACTAAAATGTGAGATTCCTTGTGTCTATTAGCATAAAGGTCAAATTTGAATGTTGATGGTGACTCAAGCAGGCTTTTCAGGGGAGTTCTTTGGCTCTTAAACTTAACTTTCTTTGCCTTAAAAAATCTCCCTTCCTCGCCCGGGGCTTACTCATCGAGATGTCATTATCGCACGTGGGAGAGCCACGCTTCGGGCCGGCTCGACCGGAGTGATACCATGGCCTCATAGAAAACTGGCGTGAAGCAGCATTGTGCTGTGTTTCGCTGCGTGAGTGATGGTACCGTAGGCCCAAAGTAAAGGTTGGCAGCGCAATTGTGACTCCACTGGTGTCGCGGGTGTCCACGGGCGGCGGAAATCGCTCACCATCAGGTGATTTGTCTGCTCGTCTGCCACCTATCACATAAAAAACGTGATAATATTTAAATGTTTTTCCTCCGAAATTGACAATAGAATGTTGTGAGTTGTATGGAAGAGGCATAGAAGGCCTCTTCCTACTTTAATTTTACAGATTATATCAATCTGTAAATTTTAATATTCCTGATGTCATTTTCAGGCGCATATGGGTTTGATTTTCATTACCGTGGACTGCCACGGTAATGACATTTCTTTGAGAATAACCCGTCCGCCAGTCTCTATATTGTGTCCTGTAGTCTTAGTAACCACGTCAGATTGTACTGTTGCACATTTATTAACCGGACCGATTCCCGTCGATCCGTTTTCGGGGCCATTAAGCCTTAATTAAGGGTCATTAGTACATCACCCGGATGCCGTCCGGATATTTAAAAGCAATTACAGAGTCCGGACAATTCAATTTTGGTAATTATCCCTGCAGTGGTCAATATTACTTAAATTGCATGTGTTATATTAATTACTGTAATGGTGGTACGACGTCACATTCTGGGAATCAAAATGCTAATTAGCACGTTCTAAACATTAAGGGCTTTATTCATAAACGTTCAATAAATTTTGTTAGCTAAAACCTTAAATACGGGACTTTGGTGTTATTTCTGTCGTAAAATATGTAGATGAAAAATTCCGTGAAATAATGTTTATTTTATTAGAAGATTACTTATGAATCATTAGAAAGATAAATTCGATTTTTATGATCGTCGTTTGCAAGTAAAAACTTCACAACAACCATTTTGACGAGTTCCGCTCAGCGACAGATACGAATTCGAAATGGCGATTGATCGCGCCGATCTACTTTTTATATATGTACACTGAACGTTTGTTCATATACTTTGGCAGAGGGAACGCGTCCACATGCCACGTCCCGTGTTAAATATGTTAAATTGTCTAAGGCTAAAAAAGCCTTAAAGAGCAGTTTTAGACGTTTGAAACAAAATATTTTCATACAAAATCTTCGAAAAAAGAATGAAAAGCTTTATAACACCGTTTTAGGTAACAAAGGTTTAACAAACATTTATGAATAAGACCCTAAGGGTATATTATTCATAAACGTTAATTGAACCTTTCTGAACTAAAACGCCCTGTTGGTCTAGTGGTTTCAGTACTAGGCCGAGATCTCGGGGTCCTGGGTTCGATTTTCGGGTCGAGTAAAGATATGTTTCAAATTTTTCGAACTCGAGAGTGTGATCATCACCAAACCAATCCGCATTAGGCAAGCGTGGTGATTAATCCTAATTCCATCATAGTAGCGATGACTTGATTTCTATGATGGAGGCCTTTGCCCTGCAGTGGGACAGTATACAGGCTGATATTAACTAAAACGGTTTTCATTTTTTTTTTGAAAATTTCGTATGATTATAACACTTTTATAATCACGTGTGGCCGTGTGGTCCCCGGCAGAGTAGAATAGGCCACCCTCACTCTTACCGAGGTGTCGTAAAAAGCGACTAAGGTAAAGCTGCTGGCATGATCATCAGCACCCAGAGAAGGAAACACTGCATTTATATCAAAACCCTCGCCAACCCGTCTGCCAAGCGTGGTGAGTATGGCAATTACCCCTCATGTGATTGAGGGAGGCCCGTGCCCCAGCAGTAGGGACTTAAATGGGCTGATGATGATGATGATGAGAAAATTGTTCCCATAGATTAAGTAAACTAAGATGGTATAATATGTATCACGTGGACTTTATTAAACAATTAAATAAATACGCACGTAGGGAAATTGCAGAAACGCGTCATTGAAAATGTAATCTCGACCTCCACTGAAGAGATCACAAGTTCTTATCCTCTCTGAGCTACAATGGCAATAGCATTGTAGAGGATAAGAATTTCTGACAGCAGAACAAATGTGATAGTGAACATAAAATATGGGATTAAAGAAGTAACAAAAAGTTCAGGCATTTTTCATGCAACTGCAGATAAAAAGGTATAGGAGCTCTATCTTTCAATCGCTCGTATGACATTTTTTTTTAATTCTCACATCTCATACGTTGACCTGATTCCGTACTAAGTAGCTTAAGCACTTGTGTTACAGCTATCAGACAACAGAGGAACACAAATATATACTTAAATACATATATTACACCCAGACACCGAACAAACACAAGTGTTCATCGCACGAATGTTTGTCCAGGGTGGGGATCGAACCCACAACCTTTGGCGTAAGAGGCAGGGTCACTAACAATTGCGCGATCCAGCCAGTCACATTGCATTGTCACATACGATTTAGTTCAACATAGTCTTCTAAGTTGCAAGGTTGTTATCCTTATTTCTTTATCATAATAGAGTTTCAATGACACATACAGTGCGACCACGATCCGAAGGCACTTCAGTGACATGGACAGGGGGGCGTTGTAAAACGTATTTTCTACGCGAAATTGTCAAAACAGAATTAGTTCCGACTTTTGCCACGTGCCAAATAACCGCCATCGGACTATTATACGAAAGAGTTTTAATGACACACATTTTGACGTTAAATCTATAATTGCTCGCTTTGAGTCACCAACTGCAACGAGTGGGCGGGGTCACTCGTTGCAGTCATTCAGGTAATGGTTGCAGTCAAGCGATTATATTGTCTAACGAAAATCAGTAGGCATCGTGCGCTCGTCACGAGACGAGTGAATCAAAAATAGTGCTCCAGTTTACCAAAATAATGAGCGCCTTAGTAATAATTTCACATTCACGAAGCTTTTTATTATTAACGTCATGGAGGGCAATAAATTTTACTCAGTGCCTTTAATTTTCTAACCTCAGATAATGCTGTCCCCAGATTTAATAATTTAGCTAAAAAAGTTTATATTTTGCTCTGTTAGACTCAGGGGATGAGGGATTTTAGGGGATTAGTAATACCTTAACTCCACTGAGTGCTCAGTGGATAAAAACGCCCCTTTTACGCGTTGTTATAATTCGAGCATGCACCTCTGGATTTTTGTAATCTATGTGCATATTTCTACCCTTAGCTCGACGGTGAGTTTGTGAAACGGGTAGCCATGATTTAGTTGGTCAGGTTCCCCTGTTACAGGATAGCGAAAGTCAGTCCTGAGTCGCTCGGCTTACTTGACTCCCAAAATATTTTTTTTTGATTTCGCAGGGGGAATGCCGCCGGGTCAAGGGATGAGCCAACTACCTTTTGAATACCAGGCCACCGGGAGGAGGAATGTAGGGCTGGTAATGTAGGGCTCTTCTTTGGCGGGGGCTAACCCCCTGCGGTTTTCCCTCAACGCCCATATTGGGGAATATCATGGTGATACAGCCGAAGCCTCCCTCCACGATATTTCCCGATATTCCCTAGGCGGTTCTTCCCCCGGACGTGCCGGGAGAGGGGAGAGGGATATCCGGGAGAACTGAGCCGTCCCTATCGGGCAGCAGAGGGAGCCTGTGCAATGCCGGTGCTGGTACCCCCGTACCACGCACCAGCGGGCTCCCTCCACGGAGAGGGGAGACGCGCATCTGCTCAGCGTTTCCTCCCCCTCCTCACAGACTCCCAACATCCTGCATCATGGTCCAAGTTTACGTAAGCTCAGGGTAGTAACTGAGCTCGAAAGCAACAGCTTCGGTTGCAACCGAGAATTTACACGCGAAGATGAATAGTAATAGCTAGACTCTTGTAATAATATTGAACGAGCTATTCGTACAGTGCACCTCAGCAGCGACCTACATGCAGCGCGCCTGACCGATGGACCATCTTTGTGCACCGTCGGCACTCTACACCGACAATACACCAACAAATAGTTTTTTAGTATTTCGCGTTGCATTATAACTATAATGTATCAATACGGGGATTAACACGATATTTATTATGTGAAACAACATTGTATACTCACAGCGGACTCAGTCCGCACGTGACCACGGCTGCTGTAACGTAGCCGAAACGTCGAGCCAAATATGTGAGTACACAATGTTGTTTCACATAATAAATATCGTGTTAATCCTCGTATTGATACATTACACCAACAAATACCCTTCTATGTATCAATAATGTAAACCATGTGTATATAAACCATTAAGATTTTACCAATAAACAGATTTCAACCGTCTGTGTTGAGTCTCATTTCTCCCGCTGCGGCCAAGACACCTTTACCCGTCACTATGATCAGTCGAGTGAGCCTGCTCGACTGGCAGCGGTTGCCCTCCTACCTACCGTCCTGACTCATCCCACTTGCTATCATGGGTAACCCAGGAGCAAGTTCCCATCACCTTATCTATATATGCATTTATACCATGGTTAGGCAGGGCTAGGGCTCTAGGGACTTAGTGTCACTAGATAGTTAGGTTCCCTTCATTTCTTTATATTCTGTTCGCCAAAACGCGGTGCCTTACAACCATCGCTTCCCGTCCGAAAAATAAATGACATTTTATTTAAAAGACATTTTCTCTTTCGAAGTGATAATGATGATTTAACAAAATGTTTTCATTCATTATAACGTTATCTTTTTAAAATTATCCTCGTAAATACAAGTGTATCTTTTCAAATGCAAATCCCCCCTCAACGTGCTAAGATTTTCCTCTCAAATCCCGTCTCCTAAGCTATACCCTGTCAATAATTGGATTTACTCAGATCCACATAAAATATGGCAGCACAAATTCTTAAAACGGGCTCGTATTACAAGCCCGTAAAGCATCAGCTATAAACCTTCCGTCGCTCCAAAGATAATTAAAAAACTGTCGGGCCTCGTTAAAACTGTACTGGCGGAGTTATGAACATTGGCCTGAGTTGACAGCGCCATCTTTAGCTACCATTAAACTATCGGGGAACACTCAGATACAGTAGTGACCGATATAAGATACAGTACTTGCGGGTCTTACTTATTGAAATGCGGGAAACACACAGTAGTTATTATAGCAGATGTTACAGATATCTCCTGCTTAACTAATGAAAATGGTTGCATCAGTGGAATTGTGAACATTCTCCTGAGTTGACAGCGCCATCTTTAGCTACCATTAAACTATGAGGGAACACTCAGATACAAAAAGATGACCAATATGGAGATACAGTACGTAGAATAATTGCATGCGGGTCTTACTAATTGAAATGCGGGAAACACACTTAGTTATTACAGCAAGTGTTACAGTCGTCTCCTTCTTCACTAATGAAAATGTTTACTCTGGTGAGTTATGAAAAGGGATGTAAATGTTCACAGATACACCCTGTATGCTTGAGTTGACAGCCACCTTTAGCTATCACTTAAGTATAAGAGAACACTCAGATACAGTTGCTATTAAAGCAGGTCTTACAGTCATATCCTGCATCACCAATCAAAATGGTTGCATGCACGTATGCCGTTTCTGCGGCAATGTGTTACAGATATATCCCGCAACCTGCATAGGTAAAACAGTATAAGTCGACACAGAGATGCAGTCCTTAGTATACATGAAACGCGGAAAATACTTCGTAATAAATAATAGATAGTGTTACAAGCATCTCTTGCATCATCAGTTAAAGTGTGAGTCTCCTGCATCCTTCATGCAGGTCCAAAACGCGCAGGTTTCCTTACGGTTTCCCTTACCGCTCAGCTGATGGTAGAAATACGTACATATATTTAAAAAAAACCATAGATACGTGCTCGTATTTGTACCTACACTTCTTAATCCGGAGGTCTTTTTATTCACTGAGCTTATCGTTTTTCTCACGTACCGCCATTAAATGAATGCAGTTTCTGTTACGAACAATTCCTGCATCAACTAATCAGGAGGCCAAACAGCTCAATGCCTCATAAAGCAACCGTCATAAACAGTCGGCTTAAAGATAATAAAGACCTGGTCTGCCTCTTTAAAATTGCGGCGCTAGGATACTAAACATTGGTCCTAATTAGGAGCAATAAACTATGAGCTAAAGAACTATCTTTAGTAATAAGCAGAGGTCGGAATTAGGTACTAGAGTTATTTTGGTACTTACGCTGAGTTCATACAGCGAAATAATAATTAATATATAAATAATCACTTTATTTCCCCTTCACAAAGGTACACACACAGATTACATACACTGCTTAGTCCGACATAGTTATAGTTAAAGGTGTATATTTATTTCCAAGGATTTTTATTACTATCAATATAAAGGTCATTTTTCTTGACTAAATAGCTGTCTGATAAAAATCCTTGGAATAAAACTTGGTAAAATGATAAACCTTATGTTCATTGAAATACAGGTCAAATGACATCTATCATTCTAATTAAGCTATATTTTACGGAGTAAAGTCACGATTTCTCTAGGGTACAAAAATAACAGTCGTAGGATACATTAGCCTATATAAGAAATAGGCTACTATAAGTGTATATTATATAATCGCCGTGTGGTCCCCGGCAGAGTGGAATAGGCCACCTTCACTCTTACCGAGGTGTCGTAAAAGGCGACTAAGGTAAAGCTGCTGGCATGATTATCAGCACCCAGAGAAGGAAAACTATGCATTTATATCAAAACCCTCGCCAACCCGTCTGCCAAGCGTGGTGAGTACGGCAATTATCACTCATGTGATTGAGGGAGGCCCGTGTCCCGCGTCGTCAGCCCATTTAGCACTAATTAAATTAAATTTAAGCACTGCTGGGGAGCAGTCCCCACTGCTCCCCAATGGGCTGACGATGACGATGACGATGATTTATTTACCTTTGTGAGAGACTGCAGGTGTCTTTACTAGGGTAATCCCAATGTGAGAGATCGCCAGGCCCTCACCCTCTGACCGGTTTAGGAAAAAAAATTTGGGGTCCTCCTTTTTTTTCCTATTTTTGTGTAAAATTCGTAATGCGGTTAACAAAATACATCTATTTACCAAGTTACAATAGTATGGTTCTTATAGTTTCGGAAAAAAGTCGCTGTGAGATACGGACGGACGGACGGCCGGACAGACGGACAGACATGACGAATCGAAAAAAGGAACCCTAAAAACTAATGATTTTAGACCCTCGCGATAATTTGCTAGTTGCAGGACCCATACAGTAAAATGTATCCACTACATTTCCTCCACGATGATCCTTGGCCGACAATTTTTTTAAGCATGTTATAAGTTTACTTTCGAATAAACTGGTATTTTCCTTTAATTCGATGAGGCAAGGTGACGTGCAGTGGCCACCTAGACTATACTCGCAGGACGAATGCCAATTGCTAACATTTATGGCATTTAAGTTAATCGTGGGAGAGCCACGCTTCGGCATGAATTAGCCGACTCGATCGGAGTGATACCACGACCTCACAGAAAAATCGGCATGAAGGTGGAAGCTCACGCAATCCTGCTAAACGATTGCTAAGAGATGGCTCTGTTGTCAGTGAATCGAGAAAATAAATAATTACGACTTCTACAGGACAGTAATTTTAAGTGTAGAGTGATTCGCGACATCTACGTAATAACTGCGATTTTTTGATGTATTTCAACAATTAACAACTAAACCAGAATCGTTATATTCCTGCATCGTTGCTAAATTAATATCAACTTGTGTACGTACGTATCGTCCCCACACACACATACAAAGCTGAAGCATGTTTTTTATCGGATAGCTGTTATTCCTCGCTGGCAATAGATGGCGCGCTTAACACTAAAAATATGATGTGGATAGGAATTACGGAATATGTGAATTTCTTCTTCAGATCTATCGAATGGACTACGGATAGGTAGCGATGGTAATCTAGTAGATAACTTAACACACACTGGACTTCGAAATTGAAGTGTGGTTTATTATGCAACTAACGGTCCGCCCTCACTTCGTTTCGGGACGATTTTTTGCCACATAGCGTCTGTAGACCTAATAGAGTAGGCTAGGTGTGCGTAGGTGGGCGACTTCTAATAACTTCATGTAGGTAGGTTCGTGCAGAAGAAGTGGAGTGGTATAAGTCCTTAGGAATGTTAATTAAAAAACAATCAATATAATAAAATCTATATTTGAATCCTTTAAAACCATTTCATTAGTATGTATAATTTACATGTGATTACATAAATATGCCGATACATAAAATAACTTAAAATATAAATACAAATAATGCGATTCTACCACCGGATCGGAAAGTTGTTTCTGGACGAGAAGGTCCAGCAAGAAACTCACCAGTTACTCTTTAAACGCCATATTTTTATACAATGTTTTATTACACATTATATACAAAGTATACCTTATACCAAGTCAAACAGCTAATAATGCAACACAAAATAATAAGCTAAATATGATTTAAACCAAAGCAGACCAGTCCCCAAAGGTGGCACCTGTTCAAGTATGACATATGTTTCAGCCATCACTTCACTCAACTATAGCAGAGTGAATGTTATGACCAGCCACATAGCACCACAACCTCAGGGACATTTGGGGAGCATGATCATTCGTGAAGTTCCCGTCATATGTTACAAACAAAAGTAAATATTCCAAAACTAGTTAACTGTATGACGAGGTGTACAAATTAGTTGGTGTAGGTAGGTAGGAGGTAGTATCAAGTCAATTTTTAATAATTAATAAAAAATATCTACATCAATTTATATACAATAAAATGCTTCTAAAGTAACTTTGAGTGTTTCTTGAAAATCACCATGCTTGAATGCTATGCATTCTATCCCAAGTGGACTGAAGTATCTGTAAAAAGAAATAAATAATGTAAGAATGTTTGTAACAATAAATTTATATTATTTCAATTTGTTATTAAATATTGTTACCAAACATCTGTCCCCTTTATTACAAAAATGGTCTACAAGGTTTAAAAATGACGCTGTCACTTTTATATAGCTTTCAAATGAAAGTGACAGCATCCATTTTAAACCAAGCCTAACTTTAGACCATGGTTTGTAATAAAGGGGTGTGTGTTTTATAACACATTCTATTATTACTTTGAACTGTCGAATTGGTAAGAAATTTTTTTAAAGTAATAATACGGGTACACACGGAGTTACCCTTATTGGACTTTGTACCGTCCTTATGTCTGAGACACATTTTCAGTGGGATTAAAGTTTTACTTGCAAAAATTAAATAACAATGATAAATGTATAACAAACAAGTGATTATAACAAAGTTAAACTTACCATCCCAGAAGATCTATAGCACCCCATCAGGGGACATGTGTCCCTTTACAATGGCGATGGCTCTTTCTTCGGCTCCAGCTTTTATTATCTCCTGTTGTTGCCATGTGTGGCAGCAACACTTGATTCTGATCAATTCTTTTTCAATTGAGTGAAACTTATTCGGTGATAAAGTTGGTATATCCATAAGCGCAGTCATCTGGGCTACTTGTGCATAGTAGCTGCCACTTGTCACAGCACCCCAAACTAGGGCTTTATTTATGTGACCATCCTTTTCACTAGCTTGCTTCCAGAGCATTCCACACATGGTACATTCAAAAGAGTAAACACTGTGTAATCCATTTTTTGTTTCATCATTCAGTTCAATTTGAGGTTTGGTTAGAGAATAGGTCTTTCTGTAATTGAAAAGCAAAGGTTATTGTTCTGTACATAGTAAAAGAGTAACACATTAAAAAGCTCGATTTGTTTGTCCTTCCAAAGTCCATTGTGAACACCCAGCTTCACTCTTTAAAAATAATATTATCATAGGTAGTAGAAGTTAAAAGTAGCAAGAAAAGTAAGTTAAATTGGTAGGTATGTACTTACCAAGCTTAACTTTTTATACTTAATTCAATCAATGACCACAAGAGTTACATTTGACTCTTAATTTCAAGTGTTTATCACGAGTTCCCATAACTTTAAGGCCAATACATTACCAATGGAGTCACTATTTATCAATCCACATTGGACTTTATCCTCTAAACTCATCACTTAACATTAGAACATTTAAAACACTGTCGCTTGATTAACACTACGCGACGTAAACAACAAATTGCACAGATGAGTTCCTAACTTTGTACCCTGACGAACTTGATTCAATATCACTCAAAAAAACCGTTCGCTCATAGAAAATTCGTAGCAACATTCGACTCTAAATACAGTAATTTCACTAAAACTAAAAAAATAATTGGTTGTACTTGTACGTATACTTTTGTCCCGGAACCCGAACGGAGCCGAGAGTAGCAGTAGTAGAGTTCCATCCAACTCTGCTGTATTGGCCTACCCGTTGTACTATATATTATATATTATCAGATAAGTACGGATAGCGCGTGGCTGTTACGTTTCGCGCGAACTGCAGATGTTCATGTTTGTATTTCAATTTCTTCAACAATGCACCTACCAAACCAAGGCTATGAATATCATCGATATTTATTTATTTTAGCGTTGAATGGATAGATGCATACACAGCACTAGTTATCACAAAAAATTTGATTACGTTCCGTTACAGCAAATGGTTTATCATTCCTTAGAAATATATTATAATTAAGTTATTGGAAATAATTATGTATGCACTATTATGACCAATCATTTGTAACAATAAAGTAGGTATTTCTTAAAATTTGATTACTTTACAGTTGAATTTTTTAGTTGAAAAGTTTTGGAAATAAGCGGTAGGTACATTTTGTAAAGCGTAAACAGGATCGCACTTCGGACGATGCCGCGATGCTAGATTGAGTCATAGTTGCCAGGTACGATTTTGTATTTGTCCCCAAATTCCTGTCCATAAATATACAGACTAGTTTTCTAGCCCCAGTCTCACGGAGATTTTATACAGCCAATACCAAGCTTAACTCTGTTTTTTTACTATGCAGACTAAAACTGACAGAGATGGCAATGTGTTATCCCAGTACATTTTTGCTCATTTTGACATATCAATTGTATTTCGTACCTGGATGCGTATATAAATTGCATGTTCGTTTCATGTACACTCACTTCACAATATTTCTCCTATGGAACCAATGAAAAAAAAGGAAATTAAAAAAAAGAAAGACTAAATTTTACCAAGAATTTCAGGAACAGTACCTTCTGGCAACCCAGTAAAGGAGCAATCTAAAATCCCGAAATAATTTCAAGTTGAAGAAATTGGTGCTATAGAAATATGGCAACGACGCGTAAGAGCGGCAACGTCGCTAATACATAATGCCATGCCTCGATGGCGCAGCGGGAAGACAGACGGTCGCACTTAAAAGCCTCTATTATTTCTTATCAATGTAAAGTCAAAGTGTGTGACCTTTTTTGCATTTTGTGTTTTATTATAGCAATAAAAAATACAATTTTTAATATATTATGAATATAAATTAACAAATCGCTAAAATATCATGCATATTTTTATTGCAGTTCAGCGCCATCTGTTCGATAGCCTGTTCGTTTAGCTAAGCAAACATAGCCTACCATCTAGGAAATTTAACTAGATTCGTATAGATGTCGCCGTTTTTACGAGAGATTGCATTCGTTTCAAGCACACACACATTCAAGCGATTTCGCAAATTGCTACGTTTTTTAAAATCGAAATTATACTTTGTTTATGTTTTAAACTTGAAAGATTATACCATTCGCGTAAATAGACACACATATATAATTTTTTAAAAGACATTTTAACCAAATTCAAGCTTCTGCCTGTAAGTATTCCTGTAAAACAAGTTTGTATAGGAAACGGACCACCTGAAGCAGTATTGTGCTGTTTTGCTGCGTAAGTGATGGTACCGGACTCGATCCGGTACCGCTCGATCCGGGAGAAAGGTAATGGTTGGCGGCGCACTTCTGACTCCACTGGCGTCGCGGGTGTCCATGGCGGCGGCAATCACTTACCATCAGGTGATACCTGTAGAAATAGATTACCGTCTGCTCGTCTGCCACCTATCATAGAAAAAAATACTGATAATTATAAACCTAGATCTGTAAACTATGTGCAATAATGTGCCCTAACACAGTTATTACAATTAGCATGGGAGGTAAAGTTGCCGAACTCTGTATACAAAAAAAAATACATTTACTGCCGCACTCAGAGACGTCAATTAAGCTAAATGTTTACTTACTTAATTATGGAACGGGCCTCCTTCAATCACATGAGGGGTAGTTGCCATACTCACCACGCTTGGCAGACGGGTTGGCGAGGGTTTTGATATAAATGCAGAGTTTTCCTTTGATGATCATGCCAGCAGCTTTACCTTAGTCGCCTTTTACGACACCTCGGTAAGAGTGAGGGTGGCCTATTCTACTCTGCCGGGGACCACACGGCCTATCGAAGAATATCCATAAGGATTGTGGGAGATGTGGGTTCGAGTCCTACCTGAACACGAGATGAAATTTTAAGTGTGTTATTTACTTAAGAATAAATTGCAAAATATTGCTATAAAATATCATGTCATTTAAATTTGAAAAATGTATTAATTACATTTGTCAATCTAAAACTTGGTGCCAGAGATATATTTCGCATTATGACCTGATGCTTTACTATCAGACGATAAATAAAGGGGCATTTTCCTTGTCAATCCGTCCCCAAAACTCAAACCAGCAAATAAAACTCCATTAGCCTTACCCTATCTGAAATTCTAGCAGCTGTAAGAAACGGTCCACACGAAAGTATGCATGTGTACATATTACTTCCACGACATTACCTCTTTGAAGGCGAACCCTTATCCTGTTTACCTCCAGCAAACTATGCATATCAAGGTGCCTTCGTAAACATCAGATGTTGGCCCAAAATGGAAACCGTTGGGACAAGAATAACCCACCAACCTAAGTAACCTTTGAAAAGATTTTATTTACATTTTTGGAATGACAGATGGTAGTTGAGTTTAAGTAAGTAGTGTGCGAGAACGGAATTCTTTGTTGAAGTTGAAGGTAATTATACCCAACTAGCAAATAAATATTCTTATAAAATAAAATTATAAGTACTTAATCTTTATTCTTGCTGTAAAAGAGCATTAATTATGCTAATGTTTCACATAATGGCACATTATTAGAAGGTTAAAATAATATTACCTATATTCTCATCTATTATACTTATTTATTATTATTGCTCGTATGCCACCTGTCTTATAAAAAAAAAATATTCTTATTATTTGGTTGGGTAAGGGTTAATAAGTTCAATTAATTTTCATCATACTAATCTAACACAGACCAAGGTCAAGCAGGTAAACAAGCGCAGTACACGTCGAGCAAGTTTTATAGTTACGCCAAAGACAAGAACAAATTACGGTAGAAAAATGTTCACGTACGAAGGAGCACCACTGTATAACCTTCTACCGCCAGACATCAAAAGTGAATCTTCTTTTCGATTATTCAAATCAAAACTGGCTGAGTATGTTGTGGAAAGGTATTTTTTGAGTGTTTGTGTTGTGACTAGTGTTATATAATTTCAATGAATGATTGTGTATTTTGGAAGCTCGGATGAAAAAGGACGAAAAAGTATGTCATAATTGGTAAGTAAGCTTGTTCTCATGTAAGCGACTGTATTTTGTCTTTATGAGAATAAATATCTTTAAACCTAATTAATACGGTTGCAATAAGAATTGAAAACGCATCACCTTATAGGGGCCGGTTACATTGCCTTTTAGCCTTATAATATTTAAGTCACATAAAGGCATTTAATAAGGTCAATTATTCTTACTAAAGTAATGCACAAGGTAACTTTAATGCTTTTTGACTTAAAAGAGGATTGGACAAGATCTCTTTACAACAAATGAATTATTTCATTTTATATGACCTGATTAAGGATTAAAGCAATCCATATTCCCCAAACAGTCATTATAAGGGTAATTTTCTCTATATGGTTATATTGAAAGGCTTAGCATAACCAACGATAAACCTAGTTTTGTAATAATTTTTATTCTAGTCTTCAGTTATCCCTACTGTTAAACCTAGCTTTTATTTAAAATCATGTTTTGTAATAAGAGAGTATGGGGACAAGACTTTGCTAGATACGTTTTTACTCGTGTAAAAAGAACCTTAACAAACAGAGAAATGGCGATAGCGTAAGAAAAAATGTTGCCATTATTATGTCTGCAATTCTACATTCTTGTTGACTCCTTGTTGACGATGTGGGTTTCGTTTTGTCCTTGTAATAGCCCTATTGGTAACAAGACTGAATTAATATCGTTGTAAATATAAAAATAGCCTAAATTGAGTGAGGGTACCGGAGGCTCAATCCGGAGGATAGGGGGGGCTTAAAGGTTGGCAGCGCACTTGTGACTCCACTGGTGTCGCGGGTGTCCATGGGCGGCGGCAATTGCTTACCATCAGGTGATCCGTCTGTTCGTCTGCCTACCTATTACATAAAAAAAATGGCGCGTTCTTGCTAAATCACACTGTGTCCAATATTTTACCATGGATTTTAATTCCCATACACATTTGGTTCATAAATCAGGTCAAACTACATAAAATAATAACATATCGTTCACTTTCCAATATGGTTGTCCATTTCCTTTCTTCGCGAGGCACACTTCCCACACACACACGCACGCAAGTACGCACGCACGCACGCACGCACGCACGCACGCACGCACGCACGCACGCACGCACGCACGCACGCACGCACGCACGCACGCACGCACGCACGCACGCACTCACACACACACACACACACACACACACACACACACACACACACACACACACACACACACACACACACTTCACACACACACACACACACACACATACACACACACACACACACACACACACACACACACACACACACACACGTCAAACTTATAACTTACAAAATGGGAGATTGGGGTCAAAATGCGAGATCCTACCCTTCCAAAAGACATTTTTCCTATTAATGTATCTTGCTAGAGACTAAAAATCAACGTATTATTTATAACAACTCGCCTTATTAGGCAATTTTTTAGCTGTAGTACAGAGCAATTCGTAGTAGGCAAAAAGGCTACGAATCGAAATAATTTAATGGGCGTTCAATCATTAAGTTCGGTGAGGTCGTTTGTCAAATGGTCGCTGAATTTATTAAGTAACGAGAGGTATAACTCAATATTTGGTCGTGCTATATAAGTTACTAGACTGCGCCCGGTGTTACTCACGCAGTTTTAGCCTATATTACAAAAGTCTTCATTCAAACTTCAAACTCGCGTTACCCTTTAGGGTTTGACAGTTTAAGTCACTTTTTTATTCGAAACCCTTGCCCAACCATCAATTTTAAGATTTTTACTTTACTAATTAGCAAACCACCTGCAACTGCATTTCACTCCCTATTTCACCCCTTCAAAGGGTGATTTTCCAAAAACGTTGAAGTGAATTTCTGTTTATGTCAAAATTTTACATAATACAATTTTTCACATTCCTTACATAAAAAAAACGACGGACTATAAATATAAACTTCAATCCCTTTTTTCACCCCATTCAGGGTTTAATTTACAAAAATGTTAAAACTTATTGTTTTTGCTTTAATATTAGGAAACCAAGGAATGATTTTCAAGATTCTTACATTAAAATGACTAAATCCCCATTCCGCGTTTCTTCCCCTATTTATCCTCCTGTAAGGGTAATTTTCTAAAAACACTTTTGATGAGTTATTTTTAATTTCCAATTATTAGTCTAAACACAAATTGTCTTATTCCTGACTTCAAAGATGGCGGACTGTCTTAAAAACTTCTAATTTTTTACCCCCTTATGGGTTGAAGTTTTAGAAACCACTTCTCAGTGCTCATTTTCACTATTAAAGAAACCCGTGCCCAAATTTCAAGTTTCTATGGTCAGTAGTTTGGGGTTGTGGGTTCATTCCTAGTTACTTAGTCGTTTCACGTGAGAAAGTACGTATAGCCGTTGGTCCTGAGCCTCTTCTCCGTGATCACTCTTCTGTCGTGTTACACTGGTGTTCTATTGAAATTTGAGGATAAGGGAATAGAGAGTGCACTTGTATCTGCGCACTCATCTGTGCTCCATAATCATAATCATATTTATTCACAAGAAACATGGTACATGGTAAGGTGTTACATTTAAAGAATATATATATGTGCGAACATGTTTCGCTATCCTGTAGCATGCAAATATACAATTACATTAAGTTAAATTTTAAAAGATGTCAGGTTGCATGAAAAAATCAGTAGGTACATACATGTCACAGTCAAATTTACAAAAATAAAGCACTTTACATCAGGTTCTATCAGTGTCTGGATCTAAACATAAGTTGCATGTACTGCTCAACAGAATAGAAGCATTGTACAATTTAATATTTAGGTACAATATAAATGTCCGCATCGGTGGCTCATTTTTGAGATTCGTTGCAATAACTAAACTATGGGTGAAGAGGACTTCGTTTCACTTTACCACGTTTTTGTGAATAGCCCATTCATTTTCAAACACAAAACCAGTTTATCGTCCAAGAACCCTTTTTATGTAAACAATAATGGTTTTTTCATTAAGCTGTACCCGAGTTTATTTCGAGATATTTTTGCGAGTTTTATTGTACCTATGAATTCATTGAATGGCATAAAAACGGCGAAGGAGATATTTTTATCCTCGGGCTATAATGAACTCTTCTAAGAAATAAATATGGTTAGCGCATTTATGATAATGGATGTAAACATGCTTTGTGCGTGGGTAAGCCACGCTTCGACATGAATAGGCCGGCTCGAGCGGAGTCAGAAGCGCTTGCGTAGTGTTTCTCCAAATGACTGAGGGTATTGTTTCTTATAAGACTATACGCCCCCTTATTTCAAATCGCGGTCTAATAAAAGTTCCGAAACTAAACTCACGTTCAAATTTCAAATTCAAATCATTTATTGCAAGTCACATTACATAATAAAAGATGATAGATAGATAGATATTCTTTATTGCAAAAAAATAAAATACAAGCATGATACAACAGCAACAGACAGTACAATAAGGCAGTCTTATCGCTTGTAGCGATTTCTTCCAGACAACCTTTGGGTAGAGGAAAGAAATATCGTATTCGTAATAATAAGGGAAGGCAGTGCAAAGTAGTTTAACAAATGAAATTGAGAATGGCAGAATTAAACATTATTTCATATATTAATATTATTACATTACATAAATAATAATAAACAATACATACATACCCAATAATAATATATACATAGATAATTTATAACAAAAATTCAATAAAAATATTTCATATAGATGTTTTAGTAAAAAGGGAGTATACATGTGACGTACGATTAATATTTAGGTACAATAACAAATTTATTGTAGGATAGGACTGCCTCATTGGCGCAGTGGGTATCGCGTCGCACTTTAAAGCGACGATTACGGCTGCGCTTGCGGTCCCTGGTTCGATTCCCTGGTACGGACAAAATGTTTACCTGAGTTTTTCTGTTAAGATATTCCTAGTGTCAGCCCGGAGTCTGGAAGTTGTCGGTCTTGTCGCCCCCGTGCCTCGGAAAGCACGTTAAGCCGTTGGTCTTGCGCCACTACCTCTCCGATCGTAACACACTGGTGTCCCATCGGAATATGAGGGCAAGTGAATAGAGAGTGCACTTGTGTTTGCGCATACACTTTAGCACTATAATATATCCTGCGTACGTGGCTGATCATCAATGATCAGAGTAGTTAGAGCTATTTGGGTCCATTGACCGCAAACATAGATGTTAATATGGACATGCCCCGGGATTCTGACTATGATCTCGGGATTAAAATAAATAAATAATTATTTTAGAGTTAAATATTTAACGCATTTTAATCATGAAACGGCTTATCCATAAATGTTCTATACACCCATATTTACTTACAGTTTGTTCCTTTCTATCTAACGTATGTATCTTGAATTTCAGAAGAACAAATAGAACTTTTTTTAATTAACATAGTATCATAAAGCTTTTTGACTAAGTTCGTAAGGCTGACATTAATGCTCGTATGTACATATATACGAAAATAACTGTTAATTGTATAAAGTATATCATTAATCCCGGGACTCCCGGGATTCCAGGCATGTCCATATTATTTGAAAAATCGCAAGTACCAATAATAGCTGTACCTACTCCGATCAGTGCTGATCATTGAAATTGGCTGCCGTAGCTGTAATCGGTTGGAGGATACTAGTTCAGAGATTGGTCGATTTTTAAATACCATTGAGAAATAACGGTCAAAAGGAGCTATGTACAAAATTTCAGCTTGAAACCTTATGTACTATTTTTGTTATGAGCCCTCAAAGATAAGTAAGTAAATTTTAAGTCTTAAATTTACAAAATATTTATATAGCAATCGATATCTTATTCAACTTGTAGCAACTTTTGTAAAGAAACCATTTTCATAAACGCATTATGTCATATAACTATCGAACAAAGCTATCTCGCGATTCGCACAAACTAGTGATGGGCGACATCACGCCTCGCGTCGCTGTTTGTATGAAGCGTTTTGGGCAAGTCTTTTTTAAGTGATTTTCAAATTGTCCTATCTCGAAGAGTTTCCAAGCTAACAAATCCATTCTTTCACCGATTTTTTCACTTTTGAGGGGTTCTTATATTACCAACAAGAGGAAAAATAAGACCTAAGCCTATTATTGTAGGATGGTCATGTAACGGCCTTTATTGGAGATTTTTATTTTGCATTGTGTAAATTTTATCGTCATGCCTGCCCTTTTTAACATTGGGTATTGGAACGGGACGGCTTGAGTTTTAGTACGGTAGATTTAGATTGCGATTTACAATAACGTGGTTCGAGTATCTATGGGCACTGGCAATCGCTCAGACCGCGTTTCCGATTGATCGTCTTTCCAATCGATCACATAAAAAAAACTTTGTATATCAACTCTTCCTCGTACTAATATAATATTATACATTGTAAAGTGTATGTGTGTGTCTGTTTGTTTGTCCGTATTTCACGTCAAAATTTTGGCCCGACCCGGAGATCGAACCCGGGACCCCAAGCGCAGCCATCGCTTTACAGTGTGACGCACTACCTGCACCGACGAGACAGTCCCTGAGTTATTATGTTTAGAAATTCTCAGTGTCACCCCGGAAAGCACGCTAAGCTGTTGGTCCTGCGCCCTATCCTTCTCCGGTTGTGTCACACTGATGTCCCATTAGATTATGAGGGCAAGGGAATAGAGAGTGCACTTGTGTTTATGCACACTTTGCACTCGAGCACTATAATATATCCTGCGTAAGTGGCTGATTGTTGAGATTGGCCGCTATTGCCGAAATCGGTTGGAGGAGATCATCATTTCACGTCAAAAAGGAGTGGCGAATAGAAGCGATTTTTTTTGAGAGGGGGGTGGAAAGTGACATAGGCTTACCATATAGCAAACCGAATTCCACGTGAGCGAAACTGCGATCGCCGTGTTATAAAAAAATATATTTTCAGTCACGATTTGAAATCCATCGCGTTCCCGTAAACACAATCCCATTGCTAAACCTATCACACAAAATCAACAATCCCTCGTTTTTATACATTCACGGGAAGCCGCTTAAATAAATTCTCAATAATACATTATAGGTGCAGAAATTTGTTTATTCCCATTGATTACTTACATCCCGGCGACGCCATTTGAATCACAAATAAGCTCGGATCGAGGAGGTAGTGTTGTTATCATAGTCAAAATGTCACTTGAGTCATTTTAAATTTTTCTAAAAATATGTGAATGACGATTCCATATTGAACCATCTCTTGTTTGGTCCTAACTGCACTTTTTTTTTTGGTTTTTATAAGAGAGGCGGCAGATGAGCAGACGGATCACCTGATAGTAAGCAATTGCCGCCGCCCATGGGCAACCGTGACAACAGTGAAGTCACAAGTGCGCGGTCAACCTTTAAACATCCCTTCCCCGGATTGAACCTCCGGTACCCTCACTCACGCACCGTAGCACAGCACCGTGCTGCTTCACGCCGTTACGTTTTCTTTGAGGCCGTGGTA
Organism: Marasmia exigua; assembly: GCA_019059595.1. NCBI lineage: Eukaryota > Metazoa > Arthropoda > Insecta > Lepidoptera > Crambidae > Marasmia > Marasmia exigua. Next base: position 13,521,336 of record CM032482.1, on the reverse strand, counting down.
TCACTCTAGTTAAGCCGGCCCATTCATGCGTGGCTCTCCCACAAAATGGTCATTAATAGCCATGGTCCATTAGGTCTACTGTTTGATTTTCTAAATGTGATAAGTGGCAGACTAACAGACGGATTGTAAGCGATTGCCGCCACCTATGGACACCACAACACTAGAGGAGTCATGAGTCCGCTGCCTATCTTTTCCACTCCCCCTCCATTCTCCAATTGACTCCAATACCCGCACTGGGCCTCTAATTGTTTTTGAAATAGTGACAAATGAGCAAGCGGGACACCTGATGGTATGTTTGGCATGGTATCTTTGGCACCCATGACCGATGCGTTGTCGGCTTTAGAAAAGATTACGCTCTAAATAAAAAAAAAACATACAAAACCTAAATGTCGTCTCGGAAACAAAAAATAATAATATAAAAATAAATAAATAATAATAAATATATTACAATATCCCATATATTGATCTGACTTCGAGATAGGTAGCTCAAGCACCAGTGCTACGGATATCAGAACCAATAGCAGAATTACAAATATATACTTATAATACGTTTTAGAAGTACGTCCATATAATACATACATAGATTTTTTTTTAAACGGAAGACATAATAATATATGAGCGTGTCTAGAATAGGTTTCTCGTCGTCGTCAGCCCATTTAAGTCCCCACTGCTGGGGTACGGGCCTCCCTCAATCACATGAGGGGTAATTGCCATACCGGTTGGCGAGGGTTTTGATATAAATGCAGCGTTTTCCTTCTCTGGGTGCTGATGATCATGCCAGCAGCTTTACCTTAGTCGCCTTTTACGACACCTCGGTAAGAGTGAGGGTGGTCTATTCTACTCTGCCGGGCTTAGGTTTCTAGTGTGTGTGAATGTGAATTATAAGTACTGAATGTTAGTCACTAATTTTATAATTTCTCTATTAATATATTTGGAGTTACTCAAAATACCAAGGGCGTCTCTACGAATCGGTTGGCTTTAGCAGATTTTCGTATTAACTACGCCGCGGATAAACCGCCTCCCGATTCTTGTACGCGAGTTTTATTTCGTTTTGTATTGAAGCGAAAATGAACGCGGAAATTCTGATGGTATTTCATAACGTTCGCATTTTCCATACATATATTCTTGACTTACGAGTGAAGTATCTCAAGTTATTATAGAACATGGAGTTAATGCTTGCTCGAGATGGACGTTTATTGAAAATAATCAACATTATAAAATCATAAGTGAGTTTCCTCAAAAATTGTAGATTGCAGCTGACGACGGTTCACCTGATGGTAAGCGATTGCCGCCGTCAATAGACACCCGCGACACCATATTTTCATTTTTGACAGTACCTGTGGACTAAACCATGGAACTAGAAGTCTAGTAACTAGTTTTTTGAAAAAACCGTCACAGAGTGTGAAAGAGATCCAACCGGCCCTGACCCAGATTCTATACGGGTGCGATTGAGAAAGAACGTCGCCCAGTACGTCACCCCAGTACTAACGGCTTCGCGAAGTTTTTCAAGTATGGCTCTATGAAAAGGCACAGTCTGTTCAGGGTGCATGTCTTTGCACTAAACGGCATCCTTGAAACGATTTAAAAAGGGGATAATGAAGTTTAAAATTCGAGCAATGGTCTGATAGACCAGTAGATAAGAACCAGAATAGGAACCGAATCCAAGCACGTCTGGATTTTTCAACTCTAGGTGTATAACTTTTGCTCGGTGGTGAGGGAAAAAATCGTGAGGAAACCTGCACGTATCCGATAATTTCCAAAAAAATGTTTGAGATAATGATTTGTAATCCTGTTATTCTAGCTCCTCTGTCTAAAGGTTGCGAAGATCTTGTGACTCCTTTGATAGGCGGTGGTGACTACCACGACTACTTACCATCGGGTGGTACGTCTGCTCATCTGCCTGTATATCATTAAAAAGATCAGACTGCAGTGTGACTTAAGCTGAGTGAGCGCCATTTATACTAGACGTCATAACACACTATTCATTTGCCTGGACATGTTTGAATATATTTTTGTTTTTTTTTGTTTTTATTTATATGTATTTTTAATTGTTATCTGTTTTGTTTTCTGTTTGTGCCAAATTTGTTTACAACTACTGTATATCCTGTGTTGTGATGTCTATAAAAATAAATATGTTATTTCTTTCTTTCAGTCGCTTCATTGTGATTACTAGACCTACTGACACGCATACCTTGAGTTCCGAAGCGACAGCTTTGGACGCAACTGGTAATTTTATATAAGGAGCGGGAATGAAGTTCAGAATTCGTTCATCTTAATCCTTTTTCCCATAGATTCTCTATTAAGAACTTTTGAAGAACTTACATTTTTCAGTTAAACTTTCCAGCAGCTAACGTATCAGACACTGGATAGATGAGCTACATCAAAGTTCAATATCGATAACGCCTAACTTTGATGGGAGACGGTAAACTTAGATCAATATCGCTTAACACTCATGTACACGTGTGATTTATATTGCCACAATATAGTGACTTTCATACTTATGTGGTAGAACTTCTTATCCGCACGAAGCGATTCGCTTCCACATTACATCTTTAAGGCACAACTTTAAGAGTGAACAGGCATCTTTTAGGCAAACGCGTAACATCCTAGACTCATCGTCGCTTTCCATCAGGTGCGATTGAGGTCAAGCGTTAGCCTATAGTACCAAAAAAAACTAAGTCTGTACTGTTAGAACTAATGTCCCTAAACGAAATGAAAACGGTCCACTTGTACTTCGTGCGGTTCGTGCCTAATTTTATTCGCCAAGGAAACTTCGATCACTATGAATAATATCTTATCCAGATCTTTCCTATCGCTTTGTTTACGGCATCGGCTTATCGGGTGATTGCCGTCTTCTGTAACAGGTAATAAGTACTTTCCCTCTATTTTTACGTGATAGATGATAGTGATATCGGATCACCAAATAATAAACGATTGCCGCCGCCCCACACTGATCAATTGTTTAAAGTTAGCGGTAGTTAATTAATTTTTGTCAATGTGTCGGTAGTTAAAAAAAATATTTTATTCTGACTTGAGAGTAAGTTGTTTACATTGTACTAAAACATCAACATTATGCACTCAGTAGTTTAATGAATATCAGCGTTCAAAGTTATCTCGAAAGCCAAATTATAATAACAAGACTGATTTTACGCTATTTTGCGCTCCAATTCAAGTGAGGCTGGGATTGTTACTAGTGTAAACTGTGAATTGAAAATTATGGTGCACATTAAAGAAGGTCTGTTAGTTTTATTGGTATATAAATTAATAGTAAAATAAATCGGTTTGTATTATAAAAAAAAAAAGAATTTAATGTACTGATATTAACTAACTTTTTAAAGTTTGAAATGTGTTACGTTTTGAAGTACAAATTAGTACATTTCCAATTGGTTTTCATAATATAGCAGGGACTATTAGCTATATTTATACATGTATTTTTTTTCCGGTGATTGCCGGTTTCTATAGTAAAAATTTTTAAAAAAAAGTATTGATTTATTCAATATTTTGTCATTGCATCGTCCAATAAAGCCACTATCAAAGGGTACCAAAGATAAACTTATTAATTAAACTAATGAAGACCTAATGAAGATGTTGTTCTTATCTTCAGATCCTGTAATATCTCACATCAGAATCTTACCTGTAAAACAGAAACATATAATGCCAATCGAAGTACTAAATCTTTTACAAGAACCAGATATTGTGTTAGATGAGGAATGATTGCAAAGTACAGTCAGCGTCAGATCAATTATCCCCCTGCAGTGGGAAAATAATACTTGTGCCCTAGACAAAGTTCAACAAGGGTAACTTGACATGACGCCGTATGTACATAAAAAAATAAGTCAAATCATGTCCAAACCATTTTCTTATACTTTTTTATGTTATGAATATACCTTAAATGCATGAATTCTGTTTAAAATAATTTTATCCCCCTAAATGTTTAAAATTGATCACTGTGCCCGCCCATTGATAACCGCAACAGTGGAGTCACAAGTGCGCTGCCAATCTATATCTAATGTTGACAGTGATTTAGTGGGTATTTACCTATTGACGCTTAAAAATCAATAAAATCTATCTAAGCATGTTTTTGGGATTCACAAATTTGAACATGCATTGTATAATGTAGGTAATGTAGATAGATTATTGATTTTGACCTTGTGCTTTCCTGGAGATAAATAATTATGGTTCTTAACCGATATAATTACAATTTTTAAAACAATTAAAATAACGAAAGAACAGTTTTAAAGTTACTTTTGAATCCCCTTTTGGAGTAACATTCTCTTGTCAAACCTTTACAACATTGCGATTTATACTTAACGCTCCACTTCAACGCTTTTAAGTATTATGACACCTTTGTCGATCACGACGTCATTACCATCTTAAAAAAATACTTTCAAGCAATTCCCGAATGCGTCATTATGGCGCTTAACGTAATTCTTCGCACCTTTCATCCCACCAAGTGAATTCTTTTGCCGAAATAATCGCGCGAGCACAATCGACGAGGTATAAGGCAATGAAGCGGTACATTTTGCGTTGTACAGTCACAGATTAGAGGTACAGATGCGCAAATCAACAGTGTGCAGAGCCAAACGAACATAGACTACCCCCTTGCTGCGCCATAGATTTCTCTTCCAGGGTTTCCTCATCCAGTGACTGAAAAGGTCATTAGTACAAAAGTGGCAGGGCGTCCCTTTTTACGTTTGCCTTGCCGTCTCCACTACAAAATAGTTAAAAAGAACCACTTTTTTTTTTGGTTTCCCGGGAGAAATGCGTTACGCAGACCCTGCCGCCCGGACTCACCCTCCGGGCCGCTTCTTCTAACAAGAAGCGACCTGAGGGCATACTCACTAAAACTCCCGGGGCTCAACCACCCGTGGGTAAAGAATGGGGTCACAGGAACTGGACGAGGCTAATCCGCGCAATCCCACTCCCCCACAGGCCCCGGGGACACGGGGCGTGCGGCCAGGCCTTCCTCAGGCTAGGAGGAGGGGGGTTGGGGACAGCCGTATGAGCTGAGCCGTCCCCAACGAGCGGTGGAGGTGCCAATGGCAATGCCGTCACCAGGACCCCCGTCCCTGGAGCCGGCTGGCCACCTCCACGGAGAGGACGAAGAGCTTTCCGGCGAACTCGTCCTCTCCTTGCTCGAAGCGGGCCTGCGAGCCGAAGTGGGTGAAGGCCGACCAGGCCCTCTCACTATCCAGCATAGCTACAACTATGCTGGACAACAAGAGGTCATGCCCGACCTCCGCGACCAGCGCGGACCGCTGTTGAAGTAAAGAACCACTGATCTAACCTGAGTGACCCGACCCACCTCTATCTCAGTATACTTAATCTGCTTGTAATGTCACTGATTTTAGAATCTTTACTATTTATAAAGAGGTAATTCCTACAAACAGCGGCAACGCTTATCGATAATCCAAAAACACGCTGGTGCGAATTTATCGACATCTATTGCCACCTATTGGTATAAAGTGGAACTAATGTCGCTAAACGAAATGAGAACGGTCCACTTGTACTTCGTGCGGTTCGTGCCTAATTTTATTCGCCAAGGAAACTTCGATCACGATGAATAATATCTTATCCAGATCTTTCCTATCGCTCTGTTTATGGCATCGGCTTATCGGGTGATTGCCGCCTTCTGTAACATGTAATAAGTACTTTCCCTCTATTTTTACGTGATAGATGATAGTGATATCGGATCACCAAATAATAAACGATTGCCGCCGCCCATTGTTAACCGCAACGGTGGAGTCAGAAGTGCGCTGCCACCTATTGACGCTTAAGAATAAATAAAATCTATCTAAGTACGTTTTTGGGATTTATAAATTTGAACATGCATTGTATAATGTAGGTAATGTAGGTAGATTTAAAGTTCAATTTTGACCTTGTGCTTTCCTGGAGATAAATAATTATGGTTCTTAACCGATGATATGCTTCCTTCTGCGAATATTGTAGTCTATGCCTTTAGCGCTTGCCTAAATGATTGCGCCGATTTTCTCGCGCCGCAGAATTACACAGTAATAACATAACACGGTTTCTAAAGAAGGTGATAAAGCGCACACAAAGGCCTCGTACGCGAAGTACCGCCTACACGTTATTGATTCTTTGACATTTTGATGAACGTTCAAAATGTTTTGTGATGGTGCTTGAAAGTGCGTGAAATTAATTTTTAATGCCTATTTTGGTGGTTATTTTAGATTGCATCGTCAAGAATATGTTTTGTTCATTTTTGTTTCATTATTATACCCTATCTCAAATCTTTTTTTAAGGCTAGCTCGCATCAATAAAGGTACCTAAGTATAGCGGATGTAGCAATGATTACTTTTATCACCTCCTATCGTAGCGTGTAGTTCCCGGTTGCGTCCAAAGCTGTGGATTTAGAGCCAAAGGTACGCTTAGACCATTTTTCAGGATTTGGTGAGTCTGGTAATTACAATGAAGCGACTGCCGTCTGTCCTCGCCAACCCGTCTGCCAAGCGTGGTGAGCATGGCAATTACCCCTCATGTGATTCAGGGAGGCCCATGCCCCAGCAGTGGCGATTGGGAACCCACCCACCCACCCACGACCATTGGCGTATGAGGCTGGGTCACTCACTACCAAATGCGCCATTCGGTCAGATAAAAAAAAAGGAAAGGTCTTATTTAAGAGAAACGTGCTAACTTACCTAAGGATTCATATTCTTTATTGTTCCATGTAAGTAAAGCTCAGATCAAATCTAGGTGTCCGTAGGAGAGCCACCCTTCGGCGTAAATGGGCCGGCTCGACCGGAATAATACCAAGGCCTCACAGAAAACCAGCGTGAAGTAACACTGCCCTGTGTTTCGCTGCGCGAATGATGGTACCTGAGGCCCAATCCGGGGGAAAGGGGGATCAAACGTTGGCAGCGCACTTGTAACTGCACGGGTGTCGCGGGTGTCCATGGGCGGTGACAATCGCATACCATGAGGCGATCTGTCTGCTTGTCGGCTACCTATCACGTAAAAAAGTCTTAAAGTGCTTTCAGTGTTGTCATGGGCCTTCAATATTTGTGGCAATTTATAAATTGCGTTATTTTATTTTGAATGAATAAATAAACAAACAAAAATATTTATTTATTTATTCATTCATATAAAAGTTACAATAGATGTTAGTGTACGAGCTATTCAGCATACAACTCGGCAGCGGCCTACATGCAGCGCGCCTGACCGATGGACTGTCTTCGTGCACCGTCGGCACTCTTACCGACGACACACCAACAAATACCTTTCTATGTATCAATAAGGTAAACCATGCATATAAACCATTAAGATTTTAAAAATAAACAGATATCAACCATCTGTGTTGGGTCTCATTTCTCCCGCTGCGGCCAAGACACCTTTAGCCGCCACTACGATCAGTCGAGTGAGCCTGCTCTACTGGCAGCGGTTCCCCTCCTACCTACCGTCCTGACTCTTCCCGCTTGCTACCCTGGGCAACCGGGAGCAAGCTTTCATCACCTTATCTATATATTGACCCGTTTGGAACAGTGGTAGTGAACGCTGTCTTTGGTCCAAGGGTTGCGGGTTCGATCCCCGCACAGTACAAACATTTGTGGGCATGAACATGTTTGTTTGTATTGGTCTGGGTGTTTCCTGTGTATTATAAGTATGTATTTACAAAAGAAAAGTATTATATGTATATATTTGTAATCCCACTGTTGATTCAGATATCCGTAACACAGGTGCTTGAGCTACCTAACTCGGAGTCAGATCAATGTATGTGATGTTGTGAAATATTTATTTATTATTATTTATTTATTTATATATGTATTTATTCCGGGTAGGCAGGGCTAGGGTTCTAGGGACTTAGTGTCTTAGACAAAGGGGCTCTAGGCTCACTAGAGAGTTAGGTTCCCTTCCTTTCCTTATATTCTGTTCGCCGGGACGCGGTGCCTTACAACCATCGCTTCCCGCTAGTACAGTTAGTTTACTTAGGGAAACCTTATGTATGTTACTTATTGTAGTTAACATTTTTATGTTACAGTCATAGTTACAGTTACATTGTATAGTCATAAGAATTAAGGTCACTAGTTTCTTTCCAGGGCTCCATGTTTATATCCACTCCGTAAAGAGTATTTTTCTTCTCAATTTAGTAACTGGCAGCTATTTAATGTACTGTAAACTTAACCAAACCATTATCGTTTTAGTTGGGTCTCGGCCTAAACCAACAAAATAACAATAGGTACAGGGTACAGCCCATTCGAACCGTTTTCACCTGCCAGCAGGGGCGTAGCTACCGCCGTATCTGCCTTGTGGCCCACAGGGCCACGGGGGCCCCCCAAAGTGTGTAAGGAAAAAAAAAACTTTCTAATTTATTTAAGACAAAAGACTATAAAGCAATTACTTTTTTTCCCGCCTTAAGCGTGCGTTAAAAAGTTAAAAATGTTTTATTTGTAAAGTGGTTAAATTATGTATGTTATGATAAATAAATATTTCTTTTCACAATATTTTTTCTTTTGTGCAAAAACTTAACCCCTTAACTTATACCCTAGGGCCTCCTAACATTTATTTTATACGGGGCCCCGACAAGGCACGCTACGCCACTGCCTGCCAGCTTACTTTCGATGAAAGCGGTATTATACTGCGACAATACGCTTGTGTAACAAGTAACGTTGTGTTTTCAAAACACTTAAGAATGTCCGAGATACATGGGAGAGCCACGCTTTGGCATTAATGGGCCGGCTCGACCTGAGTGATACCACGGCATCACAGAAAACCGGCGTGAAACAGCGTCTGTACTGTGTTTCGTCGAGTACAGCTCCGGGGAAAAGTGGGTTCAAAGGTTTGTAGCACTTGTAATTCCATTGGTGACGGCATTCGTTTACCATCGGGTGATACGCTCGTCTGCCATCTAATGTTTTTTTTTCATTATGGCGGACCAACTTGCAGACGGACGGCTCATGCTCACGTTATGTCCCCCCAAGACGCAAAAAAATCTTAATACTATGGATTCACCGTTGAACTTTTAAAAAAAATGGCTCATAATTGCCACAATTATTTCATATCTATTTTATAATGTCGCATGAAGGGACACCAGCAATAAGAACAATTAAAACGCCTTATGGTGACGGGTAAAATCGAAGGTAAAAGACCTAGAGGCACAACTCCCAAACGATGGTCGGACCAAATAGCAGAACTAAACATACCTGTTAGCGAAGCACTCCACCAAGCTACAGAACGGGGCCGTCGGAGACAACTGGTCGATGGAATTAATTGGAGTCACGATCCTCAGCAGTGAGGGACCGACTTAAAAGGGATAGAATACATATCTATTGGCGGCGCTAGTTTCGACGATGCGTCATCTTAAGCCTGTCACCTTAAATCTTCTGACCATTTTGAAAAAGATTTTGAACAACTAAGGGCGCAGTTCACCAGGATTTCAAGCAACGGTAATCGCATTTCACTGTGCTTTAACTGCTGATTGATGGTTAATCGTGTTTACCACAAAAAAAGCAGCGGTTACTACTTCTTAACTGTCGATTACGCTAACCGATCCGACGGAGGTAGTTTAACGTCTCTTAACTGAGGATTTTTTGTTTTAAACTGAACATGGAAGAAGGCAAAGAACACTTGAAAGCTGGCCGTCCTACTAGCCGTTGAGTATCGGTCGTTTTCCTCTAGATGGCGCTAGCACTGGCTTGCCGACTGATGCCTCTATCTCGGCATATATAAACTTATACTTATAGAGTAACTACTCTATGACTCTCATAGAGTTGACAGTTACAGCTGCTCGACGTTATTACCTGACCGAAAAAGTACAGTCTAATGAACTGTATGAAAGACGTGTGCTTATTTTTCAATTTAAAGCATTATACTTTATTCTACCAAATATGAATAATACCAAAAATCGTGTTAGAAAATATGAATAACTGACTTCTAGTTTTAGTTGAGTTTAAATATAGAACAGTCAGTTAAAGTTCGTTTTGTTAACTGGGTATTCAATTTTTGTGGTAAACAGTACGGCTGGTTAATGTTTAACTGAACTATTTCTGCCCGTTTTCGTAACTGTCCGTTATCTAGATTTTGATGAAGGGTGTGGTAAGTAAGTAAGGGTGGAGACCCTTAGTGTCACAACTGCTAGTTTGTGAGCAAGTACTAATTACTAAGTTTTCCGGTAGATGCATTTCTACATCGCGCACGCTAAACTCCGTATCCAGTTGTATTGGCGGATTGTTTCCGAAACAATCTGCCAATACAAGGGTGGAGGGGGGCGGGCTATCGGGTGTGGAAAATCCGCGAGATGGCGCACTATAGGACTGAGGTCCGTCTGACACAAGGTGATTGGGTATTTTTACACATGATATGTCAATCAAATTGTCATTTTACGAATAAATCAGCCATTGATGTTGAAGTTAGACCTCGGTTCTCAAGCATTCCATCTAGCGGAGATTTCACACGCGATATCCCCCATTGTTAGTTTGTTTTTTGTAATTCAATAGATTAGATTTCCAGACTCTTTGTTGTGATACTAAGAGCACTAGGTGGCGTTAGTTTCCATATATTCTGAAATATTGTACTAAATTTAATGATTGCAGCATGCACTATCTATACCTATGCGTATGTTAAGCATTTAGAGACTGGTGTCATTCGTGTCCACCAGGTCGGCGCGACGGTCGCCGGGAAGCAGAAAAACGCGAAGTAGCACTCTATTCCAGATATACATTTTACTCTATGGTACGCACTTCCGTATTTGGCCGTACTTACGTACTTATCGTGCCGTGTCTGGAGAGATTACGGCACTCACTTCCGGCGCAGCACATTCGTCATTGTCACCGAATGCCGTGAGGATTAATTTGAATAAAAATCATCTATCAAAGCCATACCGTATTTTGGATAATGCTTCCTTGTGTTTTTTAAGGTGCATTAGTCTTGAAATACAATGGTATTTTTTTGTTTTTAAATCACAAATGTAACCAAAGCAATCAAGCAGATGGTTCGGCGCTGTTTCGGTAGATGTCACTTTGTATTTTTACATCGCGCTTGTAAAGCGTGTTTCCAAAACAAACCGCCTGCCCGCTCCACATTAGCAATTTTAAAACAGCACGATAAATAAACTAGAGGTGCAAAAGGTATTGGGAAGTTTGTAATAGGTATAGCAAATAAAATTATTTCTAAAATTTAATTTAGTCGTCTCCCTGACTGGTTCTCGAAGGTGGCCATTCTACATAGCCATTGAGTTTTAATCGGTTTCCTCCAGATGACGCTAGCATTGGCTAGCCTAAAACCTCATATCTTACATAGAATTACAATGTAACACAGGAGGACCTAGTTACAATAATGCTTTGCACTATAACAGGGGAACCAGGCCAACTGAATTATGGTTACTCGTTTAAGATATTATACGAATCGCGCAGGTTTTCTCACGATGTTTTTCCCCACTACCTAGCTAAAGATAGAGATACGCTACCATTGCATCGCTCTAATATCATTCTCTATTATTGAATGAAATACTATACCGACTGCCGGGAATCCTTGCGTTTAGTATAAACGTTTCAGCTAACCGTGCAACAGGAACCGTCATCTGCGCGACGTGACTTTGTCTAGCGTCTAATAAATTAATATCCAAATATCAGGGTTTGGACGAAGTTCGCCACAAAGCGAGCAGACGTCTGCGCGGAACAAAGGTGGATTGTTTGCTTGCCGTGGCTGTCGCTGGGAATTTGTTGGCTTAGAATATTAACGCCTGGAAGCCGAAACCTGAATCATTCTGGCGGCGGAAGATGAAAGAAGAACAGAAGTTGCGCGAACATACAAATTCGTACAATATTTTGGAAAATTAAAAATTCTGACTTTGGCCTCAATGTATATTTTAGCAGTTTGCAATTTTGTCATAAAAAATAAACATTTATACAAGGATGTCAGCGATAACTACCCTAGATTCTTACGCCTATGCCATTAAAACAAATTCACCATACCCTCAGCCAAGCTACATTGGGTTTTAGCAGGGGTTTGGCATATGTCTATAAAAATATACAATAATTTGGTCCCAAAATTTTAGGATAATAAAAGAACCACTAGTTTTAAGCAAAAAAATTAATTACTGTGTGTCCTGTGAATAGTGGCACAAGTTCGTATATCCAATTTGATTTTCTTCTTGCTACTTCATCACAAAAATCCTCTCTCTTTCTGTCTGATCAGACATGCAAAAAAATCCTCCATTTTTCCGTCTGATCAACCAGAATAATGGAGGATTTTTTGTGATGAAGTAGCAAGAAGAAAACCAAATTCGATATAAGTCCACTTGTACCACTTTTCACAATACGCACAGAATTGTTTCTTCTCGTTGGAAGAATTTTTAATATAAGTAATGTTGTTTGGTTTTTAATATAAGAAATTTAATTTTATATGAAAAATATTTGTGTATGTAACTAGTTTTTAAGATTTTTATGTTTTGCTGTACCCTAACAGGGTGCATGTGCTGTACTTTTATTATATATTTATTATCTCTGTAATACCACAAGTAGCGCAATAAACTATTTACTAAACTTAAACAATATTACTTATCACTGATACATTCTAATTAATAAATGACAGTAAAATCACCCCGTGTGACCTACACATTTTAATACAAATTACTCGTACCCACAAAATTTCATGTTTTCTATGATCGGCCCGAGCGGGTCCTGCTTGCGCGCGGGCGATGTTTTTATTTGTTGTAGTCCAAGTTACCTATTATATTCGCGACCAATTGTCGAATCTGCGGTGCACGGTAAAACCGACGATGGTTTTTGTTGTACCCTCATTGAATTATTTACCTTGTATTTGTCCTATGTAACTCATTCTAAATAAAAATAAATAAATAAAAATAATTGAATCACCACGCCACACGTTCACGCCACATGGCAACGGAACATTTATTGACGTTTGTATAGAGTACCTATTGGAGCAATGATATCTAAGTGGATTAGTTGCGGTTCGATTCCGAGAATGCACTTATGGCTTTTCAAATCAATGTGCGTGTTTTATTTTAATTAGAATATCTAGACTTTGGCCACAATCTCACGTGACGGAAAGTGATGATGTGGCCGAAGATGGATAATGCCTATCTAGTAACAGCCTATTCACTCTTTTCTTGAATACCATTCTTGTTTCTACCATTATTGATCTAGGTTTTCTAAATTAACCTTAGATCTAGACTTCATAGTGTTTGTCTGCTGAGTGTGGTGTTGTATGCCTGCCTATTCATCAGCTGTGTGTACCTACCTATCGTGTAAAATAAAACACCATTATTTCTATCTTTTATTTAACTTAGGCATTTCACCCCACCTTGAAGTCTAGATCGTGTCTAGAGCGTTATCTATCCTACTTAGTTTTATAAAAAGAGTTTATTCTTAAGGCTAATGTTATGAGCTATACAGAAAACATAAATTTACACATAAGGACTTATACTAGACTATTCTATGATTGATTAATGGAAACCTAAACTATGAATTTATTTACAATTTAAATCACATTAAAGCTACCTATTCGTTTATGTCTGGCACTTGTCCCGAACATTTATATTTAATAGTTCTGCGGTGAGGAAACATCGTGAGGAAATCTGCAAGTTTCAGATAGTTTCTGAAATATGTAAGCGTGATGCAGGTAATCTCGTTCCCCTGTTGGGGGAGGTCAGACGGCAGAAGGGTACTGGACCCCGGAAAATTCTGAATCATGCTTTAAGCATACCCTGGGATCCAAAGCGATAACTTTGCAACGCAACCGGGAATTACACGTTACGACGAAGAGAATGGAGGTGTAGGTACTTACCTATTCCGGTAATTTATGAACAGAAAGAATGTGATAACTATATTTCATCTACAAGAAATCCACATCAAAACCTCATTTCTTCCCTTACCAGACATATCCTTACTTTGTAGTTTACGTACTCCACTAAAGCATAAAAACGTATTAGGTTTCATTGCAAAAACCGTAGTTTTCAATACTTTACGACCTGCTGCACGATAGATAATAAAAAGACCCTTGGAGACGGACGTCTTACGCTTTTTACAATCATTTCGCTCCGCTCATATCGCTCGCTTAGCTCATAAAGTCTGCGAACATCGTCTAATATTTCACGAAGGACTTCATACTTCATCCCCTGCAACTTAGTTGCAGACTGCATTGTACTTTACGGTTTCTAATCTGAAAGAAAAGCTTGCGTGCATAAATGAAATTGTACATGTGATACACAATGGCCCTTTTAAGACAATGTATAGATATCAAAATCAAAAATGTCTTTATTCAATTTAAGTCCATACAGAACATTTATGAATGTCAAATATTATGTAATCTACCGCTGATTCGGAATGTCAATTTCTACCGAGAAGAATCAGCAAGAAACTCAGTAGTTACTCTTTTCAAATAATATGGTAATTACAATATTCATTCTTATACAAATTATGATTACAGTGACAGTATGATATACAATGCTTATAATCAATATCGTTTAGATAAATCGTCAAAGAAAAATTATGAAATGAATTATACATTACAGGACAGGCGAAGAGATCAACATGTCCAGGAAGTCCTTATCATTCAAATAGTCATCTACTTTATAGTAGCCTTTCTGCATTAGGCAGTTTTTTACATGCAATTTAAACTTATATACGGGTAAATCAATGATATTTTGAGGTAACTTATGAAACATTCTAATGCTCAATCCTACAAATGAGTTTCCAGTTTTATGAAGTCTTAGATATAGGCCGCGGCAAATAAGTCTAGCAGTGCCCAGAAATAATTACAAGTGCGATATCTAACGGTCAGCTCTATACTTACCTCCCACAGCCTGTACCTTGTTTTTGAAATCTGACGAATGGTTACATTGATTTTTAGATTAGTATTGAATAACACCGTATTTTTTTCCCGGGTTTGATCCCCGGGTCTAGCGAAAATTTGTACCTGAGTTTTTCTCTTTATAAATTCTCAGTGTTAGCTCGGAGTCTGGAAGTTGGCGGTCTTGTACCCCCGTGCCTCGGAGAGCACGTTAAGCCGTTGGTCCTGCGACTAATCCCTTCCCTTCGGTCGTGTCACACTAGTGTCCCATCGAAATAAGAGGGTACGGGAATAGAGAGTGCACTTGTGTCTGCGCAAATACTTGTGCACTATAATATGTCCTGCGTCGATTGCTGATCGCTGAGATTGGCCGCCATGATCGAAATATCGGTTTGGAGGACATTATTATTTTTTTATCCATCTTAGAATCTTCTCGAAGAATTATTATAATGAAAAACATCGTTTCCCCCCAAGAAAATGCACTTGTGACTCCAGTGGTATCGCGGGAGTCCATGGGCGGCGGCAATCGCTTACCATCAGGTGATCCGACTGCTCGTCTGCCACCTTTTACATAAAAAAGTCGCAGCAGTGGCAGACCGGCAGCCGTGTCGGATCGTCGGTCCACCTTGTGGGGACAAGATGGACCGACGATCTGGTGAAGGTCGCGGGAATCCATTGGATGCGGACGGCACAGGACCGATCTTTGTGGAAGGAGGCCTATGTCCAGCAGTGGACGTCTATTGGCTGAAATAATGATGATGATGCCTTTCAATACAAATCGCATCAATCTGCTGATCACTTCTGTCTGAACAGGAACTTTTTTAAGACATTTGTTTTCATTAGAATCATGCCCTTGATTAGTCATGGAAAAATACGAAAAAGTTTTCCCTTTGAGTACGGAACCAAAAATATTTTTCGATTTTCGTTTCTTAAGGTGACGGGTAGGCCACACTAGCGACGCCAACCGATTTAAATTTTTAGCTACTAACGCGTTTTCACGTACGCGTTGGACCCAATATATGTGCATGGTTATTTAATATATAGTAGTGTTTGTCGAAGAGGTTCATCATCACCAGCCCATTTAAGTCTCCACTTCTGGGGCACGGGCCTCCCTCAATCACATGAGGGGTAATTGCCATACTCACCACGCTTGGCAGACGGGTTGGCGAAGGTTTTGATGTAAATGCAGAGTTGGAGGGTGAGAGGGTGCTGATGATCATGCCAGCAGCTTTACCTTAGTCGCCGAGAGGTTGTAACCCCGAAATTGTTTAAAATAGATCCGGTTTAGTAGCTAAAAATTAAAATCGATTAGCGTCGCTAGTGTGCCCTACCCATCACCTTAAGTCATAAAATTTATGTTCTCCACTTGTATTCTTAAAAACAAGGTATATACTCGTATACTTATCCGATTTAGCAGGATTTTTCATCACTACTTTATTTATCCGGAAAACCATATTTGTTTTAGAAAAAGTGGCAAGAACTTTTCTTTTCTTTATCAGCTCCTTCGTCCATTTACGAACAAAATTACATCGCTGGACTACAATAAAAAGTTGACGCAAAAAAACTCCACTGCAGGATGTGATTAAAATTTCTCGCATGCGGTCAGTTGAAGTTCGTTTTTATCCAAGTTCCGCTATTTAGTTATGTAGGAATATTACAACAAAGAATTTTGTTACTTCAGTGTTTTTAAATTAAATTTTGTTTACTGATAGATAGATAGATAGATAGATAGATACTCTTTATTGCACAACATACAAAACTTAAAAGCTAGGTATACAGAGATACAATGTACAATTTAGGCGGTCTTATCGCTGGGAGCGATCTCTACCAGACAACCTTTAGGTAAAGGACATTAGATAGAAGAGGGGAGGGTGGTGCAATCCTTTTGATTTTGAGTATCGATTAAGTAAATATATAAATACATAAATCTAGATAATAAATAAATAAATAAACACGTTATGATACACTAATATATACGAATGTTAACTTACTATAATACAATATAACCTACACAAATTATATAAAATATACTACTATAAGGTTATAATAGAGAAGATATATTTTATACCTACAATATATGGATGGATCTGGGAGAGGACTAACTATGAAGTTAATAAAAAAGGATCAGTTGGGGAGAGGGTTTCAGTTTTGAAGGAACTGATACCACACTGTTACTACGTATACATCTTCTTATCTCCTTCTCTTCTTCTTCATCATTCATCAAAAGCCTGGACTGCAACATTAACTGCTGGACATAGGCCTCGCCTAATGTTGGCCACTTCGATATCGATCTTTGGCTACTCGATCGAGCTCCAGCCATTTGTAATCCCACTGTTGGTTTTGATATCCGTGACCATAATACAGGTGCTTGAGCTACCTAACTCGGAGTTAGATCAATGTATAGTTTCTAGATCAGATTATTTTTTTAATAATTCTCACAACATCTCAATCATTGACCTGATTCCGTACTAAGTAGCGTAAGCACTTGTGTTACAGATATCAGACAACAGAGGAACACAAATATATACTTAAATACATATATTACACCCAGACACTGAACAAACACAAGTGTTCATCGCACGAATGTTTGTCCAGGGTGGGGATCGAACCCACGACCTTTGGCGTAAGAGACAGGGTCACTACCAATTGCGCCATCCGGTCAGTCTTATTTAAATGTTTATTTATTATTTTAATCTATAAAGTAGGTCATTGAAGCGAAAAACCATCTGGTTGGTAGATACCACTCAATAATAATATCCCCCAACCGATTTCGGCTAATGCGGCCAATCTCAACGATCAGCCACTAGAGCTAACTCGAAGGAAGCAAATGGGAATATAAGAGCCTACAAGGACCTTAAGTCTAATCTGGCTGATAGATAACATTTTACGAGGAAAACATTGGCCAAGTTGCGTAAAATTTACAACACAACAAAACCTCTATCACGAAAGCCATTCCTGCAAAAAGTGGAATTTGTCTACAAAACTAAAATCTAGAACAAAGTGCTATCCATTAGGTGAAATATTGGCACGTGGTCCTGACGCGGCTGCTATAAAGAAACTTGAATATAAAGTAGAGGGATTTATTCTCACGGCTACCTACCTTTTGTACAGGCACTCTTTGTCCACTAACGTCACTTCTTCGAAAAAATAGCTCGATATTTATTAATAGAAACTCCATGGGAGTCTAGCCAATCGGATATAGTTTTTATGGCGGCGAAGCTTCGAAGTGTGTGATAATGCCACTGTCTATGGCTAGCCAATTGTTGGACAGTGGCAATATGAGACCCTGGACGGACCAGCTAACCGGGGACAAAAAGCCCTCTCACAATAATTTAACTTAATTTAATTAAGAGTAAAATTTTAAATTATTGATTTTGCCATTTATTTTAGTGTCATTCAAATGTTTAATAAATTGATTCCACTTGTATAATAATTACTATTATACCATTTATATTTAATTTGAATAATTGCTAACATAGGTCACTGCAGGCTGAACAAACACGGCTCTAGAACCGGGCTGACCGGAGACCCCACCTGCAGATTCTGTAAGGCAGAGGACGAGACAGCGATGCACGTCCTTTGTCAATGTGATGCCCTCAGGCACCCAAGAAACCGTACCCTAGGCAGCTACCACATCTGTCCGGAGGATGTGAAGGCTATCGCTCAAAAGGCCATTATACGGTTTATGCTGACCGTGGGCCTCGGAGACGATCTATAAGTGGGAGCGGAGGTCACAATAGATCAAATATGGTCGCAGTGACCACTCGGCATCGAACGCTCCCCAGAATTTCGAATAATAAAAACTAAAAAAATAAATTTCGGGTTATACTAAAAATAAATTATATGTATTCTATGTTAAGAAATGAAAGGAGATGCAGATTACACACAAGAAGGCAAGTATTACTAAAATACAGCATGAAAAATAATATTTTGACGATCGCTGGTGACCCTAAAAACGAAAACAATAGGGTTCCCAAAACAGCTAAAGTATTATGGCGTAGTTATTTATTAAAGCTACCCAAATTTTAGCTAAGATCAGGCAATAGCATTTAAGATTTATATCAAATAAAAAAAGCTAGTTTGTATACCTAATCTTGCAAAGACTTATCACTCACTTAACGGCGTAATAAAAAACTAAATAACGTTATTAAAATAATTTGGGAAAAATATTTTTATTTTGTTTGGATAGTACTAAACAGGGTCATTCCACTTAGTACTTTTTTCCTCAGTGTGGGATAAATAGTTCAAGGGTTTTCGTTAGACAGAGCTTGTAAAAAACAGATATAGCTTTAAAAAGCAATCAAGCTGATGGTTCGGCGTTGATTCAGTAGATGTCACTATGCATTTTTATATCGCGCTAGTAAAGCGTGTTTCCGAAACAATGACCCCAAGCCACCTGCCCACAATAGCAACTTCAAAAAAGTGCGAGTATATACCTTCCTAAAAGGCCGGCAACGCATCTCCGCTCCCCCTGGTATGTCTCATGTCCATGGGCGGCGGTGATCACTTAACATCAGGTGACTCGCTTGCTCGTTTGCCTCCTTTTCTCATAAAAAAAACGTATGGGAGCTAAACCAGAGATCTAGAAGGTATTGGGAATTTTGTTGTATAGTAATTAAAATTATTTCTGATATTTATTTATTCAGGAAAAAAACAGCATCATTATAATACAAATAGAAAAAATTAAGTATATAACACATTTGCCTTAAATCATTTCCAACACTATTGATATGTTATTAAATCGTCTCCCTGACTAATCAGTCAGGGAGAACTCGAAGGTAGTCGTACCACAAAGTACATAGCCGTTGAGTACTGGTCGCTTTCCTCTAAATGGCGCTAGCACTGGCTAGCCGACTGATATATAAGTTACTCTATGGTACTAAACTTAGTTTTATTAAAATTAGATTTATATACCTACTAGTGATTCAGGAGCTACCTGCTAGATTTCGACACCTCGGTTAAGCTCAGAAACATAACGAGCATTGACACGGAGCCGGACAAACCACATTACATGTTCCATATAGAGATTTACGCGACACCGACGCGGGAAAAACATTTGCCAAATTGTACCCTCGTAAATTATTTTACCTTGTTCAAGTTTTGGTATTTTTTGGAGGCCACTGAACTTGTGTTGTCCACGTAAATTATGATTAGCACAAAAGAATACGGTATTTGACTATTTTTTTTTATTTTTGTAATCAAAAGACCTCTCAATGATAGCAACATCATTGAAAGAATTACTTGATTCTCATTTAAACTACCTGAGATACCACAACTTTAAAATCACATTATTTTGTGCAAACCTTAAACGCTCCATACAAATGGCTACTGAGATGCGACGTCACGTTTAGATAGATAGATAGATACACTTTATTGCACAAAATTTACAAATCTTAGCCTAAGTTATTATACTAAAACAATGTAGGCGGTCTTATCGCTAATAGCGATCTCTTCCAGACAACCTCAGGGTCATCATCATCAGCAACCCACACTCGTCCACTGCTGGACATAGGTCTCCCCTAATGCACGCCACTGCTCCCGATTTTCGGCCACTCTCATCCAGCCCACACCAGCCGGCCTTCGAATGTCATCATCCCATCTTGTCGCAGGGCGTCCTACACTACGCTTACCGAGTCGCGGTCTCAGGTAACCTCAGGGTAGAGGAAAAGTATAGCGAATTAAGAAAAGGGATAAGGCAGTGCAAGTCAGGAAAAGAGAAAAAAAATACATTGTTTAAATACGAGTATGTTATATACATACATACATTATATTAAATAAATATATACTAGCTATAAATAGTAATACATACTAGTACATTACAAAACAAATAAACATACATACTAACAGTTTATTGGATTGATAGATACGTAACCAGGGAAATAGGAGACAATGAAAGGAACTACAAAGGCTTAGAAAGATAAGAAATGATCTTTAACTTAATATTTTCATACTTTAATTATTTTTTAATAATTTCATACTTTTAAAATCGATTTGCCGATGAATCTTTAAAAGACCATATAACCGGCTAGACGTTATATTTTTAGTTGAGAATTTTTGCGTTGGGACAATTATTTACCTATATTTTGATAAAATAAGTATAATTTGTAAAATCTCGAGCTTAGTCAAATACCCTATTACCCTCGCTTTTGAATTACACCATCAGGATGCGTACCGTACACATCTCATGAACGCGCCGCGAACGCACTTTTGTCAGATGTGGACGCACCCTTACCACCTTATTATAAATACTGATCTAATGTTATTGCCGTACTAAAGCTAATGACATCCCGTTCCAGCACGCAATGTTAAAATTGGCTATCATGACTTTTGTTCCGGGACTATCCTTAGTTTGCGATTAGTAAAATGGGGGTATTAAGTTCGTGTCTCTTTAATCACGTGTGGCAGAGTAGAATAGGCCACCCTCACTCTTACCGAGGTGTCGTAAAAGGCAACTAAGGAAAGCTGCTGGCATGATCATTAGCACCCAGAGAAGGAAAACTCTGCATTTCAAAACCCTCGCCAACCCGTCTGCCAAGCGTGGTGAGTATGGCAATTACCCCTCATGTGATTGAGGGAGGCCCGTGCCACAGCAGTGCGGACTTAAATGGGCTGATGATGATGATGATTTCACAACATCACATACATTGATCTGACTCCGAGATAGGTAGCCCAAGCACCTGTGTTACGGATATCAGAATCAACACTGGTATTACAAATATATACTTTTTATATCAGAATCAGAATCATCGGATATCAGAATCAACAGTGGTATTACAAATATATATACTTTTCTTTTGTAAATACATACTTAAAATACATAGAAAACACCCAGACCAATACAAACAGACATGTTCATGCAAACAAATGTTTGTACTGTGCGGGGATCGAACCCGCAAGCCTTGGACCAAAGGCAGCGTTCACTACCACTGTTCCAAACGGATCGTCAAATGTTTAGTTATTACAGACAGACGGCTTACGGTTATTTGGCACGTGGTAAAAGTCTGAGTTAATGCTGTTTTGACATTTTCTCATAGAAAAAACGTCGTACAGCGCTCTTCTGTCAATGTCTCCGAATTGCCTTCTGATTGTAGTCGCACTGTAACCGTAACCATATGCTATGAACTATTATATAACTACGCACGAGTTCTAGAGTGGAGACCGCGTCTTGGCAAGCGTAATGTAGGGCGCCCTCTGTCTAGGTGGGGCGACGATCTGCGCAGGATGGCTGGCAAGAGCTGGATGCGAGAAGCCATGGATAGATCACAGTGGCAAACCAGGCCAGCAGTGGACTGCGATAGGCTGATGATGAAGCTGATGATGATGATGAACTATTATATTGAAAAGAATAACATAAAACATTGGCGATTTGTTGATTAACTTTGACTTTTATTGACTTCGTCAGTTGACTACCCCGTATTATTTGACTTACATTGCAAAAATTACTATGTTGAGCTTTATAACATCGCGCGTTGTCGAAACCCTAACTCCAGTAGGTACTATTATTATCATCATCATTAGCAACCCACACTCGTCCACTGCTGGACATAGGTCTCCCCTAATGCACGCCACTGCTCCCGATTTTCGGCCACTCTCATCCAGCCCACACCAGCCAGCCTTCGAATGTCATCATCCCATCGTCGCAGGGCGTCCTACACTACGCTTACCGAGTCGCGGTCTCCACTCAAGGACTTTACGGCTCCAACGGCTGTCAGTTCTGCGGCTAATATGACCAGCCCACTGCCACTTCAGTTTGCTAATTCGGTGGGCTATGTCGGTGACTCTGGTTCTCTGTCGGATTACATCATTTCTGATGCGGTCCTTCAGAGATACTCCGAGCATAGCCCTTTCCATAGCTCTTTGAGCGACTTTGAATCGGTGGACTGGTCCAGCCATGAGTGTCCACGCCTCGGCACCGTAAGTCATGACCGGAAGGACGCACTGGTCGAAGACTTTTATTATACACTGTCTTTTTTTATTTCAATGCCAAATCCTTAGCATGTTAAATTGTTGATCCTTACGCGTAACAAAAAAGTTGTTCCCTTCATTACTGGATATTCTATTATATTCTCTGCCCAGAGTCTGGAAGAGAGGTGGTTGTACCCACGTGCCTCAGAAAAAGCGTGAAGCCGTTGGCCATACGTCCGGTCTGTTTCCTGTCTTGTTACGTTTTTGTCAATTAGAATAAGACATGTAACGAAGTGGGCACTAGTGTTTGCGCATACACTTGTCCACTATATTACATCTTTGGCCACCATATTCATAACAACGGCTGAGGTATATATTATAACTTTGTTGTCTTAAATTAGTTTATGAGTATAACTTAAGTAACTTCTTCCACCAAGACTAGCAATAAAATAAAACTTCCATTATTTATGACCTAACTAATTAATCGAGGACAAAAATGAATTACTGTTTATTTAACGGCTGAACTGATACATAAACAGAACGATCACAGATTACAAGAATATTGGCTAGTGATGCCGAAATCTTGGTCTTTTATTTTTACCCGACCCCTTGTTTAATAAAAATAATTAACTAAATTGTACTGATTAATAATAGTAAATAGTAATAATCGCGGCAGACAGTAAAGTTTTTATTCTTTAATTTCGAATGAAATATGATAGATAAGTTGTTCAAAATGGCCGTAGCAGTCTGTGAATTCTGTAATGTTTTTCCAACAATCGTATTTATTTTACCGACTACGGCGAAGCAAAAAGGAGGGTTATGATTTTGACTGTATGTTTGTATGGTTGTTCATCTGTTCCCTCATAACTTCTACACTACTAACTTTCTCGCTTTCTTCTACACTACTAATCATATTTAAACAAATGATGATGGTGTCGATAGAAGCGTCTTGATTGTCTTTTGGTTATAAGCGACCTGATATCACGATAAATTGATAGCAGCGCCCTCTAGGGGACTAAGAGTAAGGAACAAAAAAAATTTTGCTTGACGGTACCGTGTGGGGTATCAAATGAAAGAGCTTTTTTGACTTACTTTACTACTCCAGAAAACCGGTGTGAAGCAGTGCATGTGCTGTGTTTCACTACGTGAGTGAGAGTACTGGAGGCTCAATCCAGGAGAAGGGGGGTTAAAAGGTAAGCAGCGCAATTGTGACACCATAGGTGTCGCGGGTGTCCAATCGCTTACCATCATGCTGCTGCTCGTCTGTCAGTTATAACATAAAAACAAAAAAAAAGTGTATGATAATATGAACCATGGGTACTCCTGTAGGGTTAGGTTAGGTGGAAACCTACCAGCTCACCAGGGGGGAGTAGTGTCGAGCCTGCGCTGTAAACTGGCTTTCGCCTAGGGAGGGACATGAAAGGAGACTTCTTAGTCAGATTCGAACTACGATGCCCGGTTTGGAAGGCGCGTTCTTATCCACTGTGCTCTAGTGGCTGTCTCAACATAATCTTGTTCATCATTCGGGCAACACTACGATCGGCTGGAGAGTTGGCCAATCTAAAGTTGCGTGAAGCGACGATCGCCGGACGGTGAACTAACTAAAAGTTGCGATTAGTTCTCGCATTGTTCACCTAAAGCAAACGGACAATTTGTGTTTCGACATGATTAATCCTATAAGCCGCTTTCTTGTTTTTGGAAGAGCGTGTAGAAGCATATAGGTATACCTATATACATACCTTCTCTCGGACTGTGTTCATCCAGTTCTAGCGAAATCCCACGACAAAACTATGGAAAGAAGTATCTATCGCCTACGGTATGAGTGGTTAGCATAGTTTCCATTCAGCAATATTCTTTTCTCGCATGTTCGCAAAAATTATCGACGACCGGGCACTTTCCGACACACTTGATCCTCTGTCATTGCGTAGAGATGTAGCATCACTGTGCATCTTCTATCGCATTTACAATGGGGAATGTTCCAAGGAGCTGTTCGGCCTTATTCCAGCTGCAATTTTTCACCGCCGCACATCACGTCAGAACGCCAAATTCCATCCACATCACCTGGATGGATTTATATCGATTACAGTGCGTTTTTCACGTCATTTCCTACCACGCACAGTAAAACTGTGGAACCAGCTGTCATCCGTGGTGTTTCCGAACAGATACGACCTGGTGACCTTCAAGAAAAGGGTGTACTCCTTTCTTAAGAGCCGGCAACGCATATGTGATACCTCAGGTGTTGCAGATGTCCATGGGCGGAGGTGATCACTTTCCATCAGGTGTGCCGTCTGCTCGTTTGTCCGCTATAATGTAAAAAAAAAAATATGTAGGCCTGTAAACAATTTTGTATTTCTAAATATATATATTTTTAAATATAATTGCTTGGGTTGCAGATTGACGATTGGTATGCCGTGGCCCAAAACAGAGAGGAATGGCGACTTGCTGTGTCGGAGGCCAAGATCCGCTACGGGTTGTTGAGCCATCAGAGTAAGTATTTTTTTTTAATGGAAACTTTAAAATCTAAACATACATCCATAAAATCGTGTTAGTCGCTGGAAATAAACCGAAAACATCAACCCTCTTATTACAAATCGCGAACTGAAGATAGTCTCGGAACAAAACTCGTGCTACCTCCTTTTAACATTGCTAGTTGGAACGGGATGACCGGAGCTTTATTACGATAGTAAGTTTAGATCGCGATTTGTAATAAGGTGGCAAAAGCTTTCGCGACGGAGCATACCTATATATACCCAGCGCCATTACCTACGAGTATTGGTAGAGTTTGGAACTAAAAACTCCCAAACATCGTCTGTCTGTCTGTAATTACAGAACAAAAAGTTGGAAATAAACTTTTTTGTTGTTTAGCTGCTAGGCCTGAGCCTTCTTCTTCTTTGTCCTAGCCATTTTCCATTTTTTGGCGTCGGCTCTCCTCATTCTGCGGCGCCAGGACAGTCTGTCCTAGGTTGAAATTGAAAATATTTATTTAAGTATCAAAAATAAAAATTATAAAGCAACATATTTCTCAATGCGGCACTTAAAAAGGTCTCCGCTCAGCATCTATCACGGACACGTGAGGTCCTCGTGGCGCTGGTATTCTGCTCGGTATTTGTTTCGGTATTCTGTTTCGGTTGTCGAAATGGTTGCTTGGGCCAGCTTTAAGTCCTTGGCCACAGTGGACCACCATTTGGCTAGTGGGCGTTCCCTTTTTCTTTTATTATTTGGCAATGCTAGGGCCTGTTTCATGACATGGTCTTCAGGGCATCTCATGACCTGACCGAACCATCGTAGGCGGCTTTCGGTAAGTTACAACTTCCTCGCTTCGCAGTTTCAAAATTCAAAAGTACTTTATTTGCATAGGCTTATTTACAGCTCTAACAAATCGTCATACATGAAAAATATAAATTATAACTACCTATTTATATTATATATGTAATTAAACATATATGACGATACAAAAAATATACTAAGATATGAATAAATATAATGTGATTCTACCACCGAAATCGGAAAGTTGATTCGGACGAGAAGATCCGGCAAGAAACTCGCCAGTTAGGTACTCTTTTTAATCGCCAAATTTTTTATAAGTTACAGTATCATGGGTATAGGCGAACAGTTTATCATTTCCACAGATTCTTGTCATTTAAGTAATCATTAACTGTATAATAGGCTTATGCCATTAAATAATTTTAACATGTTTTAAATTTAGGCATTGGTAAATCAACAAGCTTTTGTGGTAACATATTAAATATTTTAATACTAATTCCTACAAATTAATGACCAATATATTTCATAACATCACATACATCTGACATCTGATCTGACTCCGAGATAGGTAGCTCAAGCACCTGTGTTACGGATATCAGAATCAACAGTGGGATTACAAATATGTACATATAATACTTTTCTTTTGTAAATACATACTTATAATCGCGCACTTGACTCTCATTTGGTCCATTGTCGATGGGTCGGCTGGCTATAGAGTTGCATACGAATATCTCAATATTCATATCTTTTTTTGTTTTATTTTTATACACAAATACTCATGTAATATGCCGTCCTTGAACTTGATGAACTTGGATAAAACCAAGGTAATGTTCAACGAGCTCGTTGATCCGGGGCCGGTCGCTGTTAATGGAGTACCTCTCGAAGTTGTTCAAGAATATGACTATCTAGGACAAACGCTCCAATTAGGCAGAAACAACTTCGAGAGAGAAGCCAATAGAAGAATTCAGCTAGGCTGGGAAGCATTTGGTAAACTTCGTCAAGTCTTCTCGTCACCCATCCCCCAAAGCCTTAAGTCGAAAGTCTTCGACCAGTGCGTCCTTCCGGTCATGACTTACGGTGCCGAGACGTGGACACTCACGGCTGGACTAGTCCACCGGTTCAAAGCCGCTCAAAGAGCTATGGAAAGGGCTATGCTCGGAGTATCTCTGAGGGACCGCATAAGAAATGATGTAATCCGACAGAGAACCAGAGTCACCGACATAGCCGACCGAATTCGCAAACTGAAGTAGCAGTGGGCTGGTCATATTAGCCGCAGAACTGACAGCCTTTGGAGCCGTAAAGTCCTTGAGTGGAGACCGCGACTCGGTAAGCGTAGTGTAGGACGCCCTGCGACAAGATGGGATGATGACATTCGAAGGCTGACTGGTGTGGGCTGGATGAGAGTGGCCGAAAATCGGGAGCAGTGGCGTGCATTAGTGGACGAGTGTGGGTTGATGATGATGAATAGGCCGTCCACAACAAATTCAATATAGCCAGTCTATTGCATGGGATCTATCACGTGGCTTTTGAATTTAAAGAACTTTTTTTTATTTAAACGAATAACTGATACATTATACTAATAGCACTGTACGTACATATTAGGTATCGTCAAAGGCTCATATATTGATTGTCAAATAAAAAAATATTCGAATTAAAGAAGGCTACTTATTTGTAACCAAAAAACCCCTGGTCAGCATCAAGAAATTTTTGCTTCGTTCTCGAACGGAAAATCCTTTCAATTTATTTGGAATTAAGATAACCCCTTTAAGCCAGGCTATCGACTACAATGTTTAGTACCCATTGCTGACACAACTGCCCAATTGGCTCTGAAGTTATTGCTGAAATATAACAGTTAGACCCTTGATAATATAGGATTTTTTTTATGAAAAAGGGAGGCAAACAAGAAAGCAAGTCACCTGATGGTAAGTGATCACCGCTTGGATGGATAAAAACATTGGGGTATGTACGGAAACTAACATAAATCCTAAACGCGAAGGGTAGCCCTAACTAGCGACACCATTCGTTTTTAATTGTTAGCTACTATACCGGATCTATTTTAAACAATCTATTTTTTACAACCTCTTGGCAAACACTTACACTATTTATTAAATAACCGTGCACAAATGTTGGGTCCGTTTTTGTACGCGAAAAATTGAGTTCCGCCAAAAGTGGCCGCTTTTGGCGTGAATGCATGGTTATTTAATAAATATTATAAGTGTTTGCCGAGGGGCTGTAACCCCGAAATTCTTTAAAATAGATCCAGTTTAGTAACTAAAAATTAAAACCCATTGGTGTCACTAGTGTGCCCTACCCGTCACCTTAAATTAGCACATATATATAAAATACCAAATAAAACTGTTTTCAAAGTATTTTTAATTTTTTTATAGTTTTTAAGTAGCTTAACGCCCTGTAGGTCTAGTGGTTTTAGTACCGGGCCGTGATCTCAGGGTCCTGGGTTAGATTCCCGGGTCGAGCAAAGAGTATGTTTCGAATTTTTCGTACATAGCCGGGTTTGTGATCACCGATCCGCATTTGGCAAGCGTGGTGATTAAGCCTAATCCCCTCATAGTAGCGAAAACTTGATTTCTATGATGGACGCCTTTGCTCTGCAGTGGAACAGTTTATAGGCTGATAAAAAAAGCCCGAGAATCGAACCAAAAAAATTAAGGCTGTCTATATTATTCTACAGTCTTATTAAAGATATCATGTTGTGGACCGTGCAAGATGTACGCATCGGCATGAATGGGCCGCCTCTACCGGAGTGATATCAAGGCCTCACTGTAGCCGGCGTAAAAGCAGAACTGTACTGTTTCGCAGCGTGAGAACCCCTTACTTATTTCTTCGGATTAGGCCTCCGACTTATAAACCCCCCTTTCCCCTATATTGGGCCTCCGGTACCCTCACTCACGAAGCGAAACAACACAGTGCTGCTTCACGCCGTACACTTAAGTATTGTAAATCTTATAATTCTTGAAGAAAATTTATTTTTAATATTTTTATTGTATTAATTGGAGGAAAAATCACTATTTTATTTTTTTTACAGTTGAGGTAATTGAATACTCAGTAGTTGGCAATTTATTTACATGACAGAGTGTTAATTACACTCGTACGAACTAAGGTTATTTTAAGATTTTTTTCCTTCAAGAATATGTTGTGAATAAAAAAGTTAATCTTTAATCTTTTTCTGCTTCGATTCCCGAACAATAGAAACATATATTTTTTTTATTGCTTATAGTAGGTAGACAAGCTTGCGGCCCATCTGATGGTAAACGGTAACCGCCGCTCATAGACATCAACAATGCCGGAGCACGGTCATGCCGCTGCCTACCGTGAGAGAAGAACGCTTTTCAAACCTCGTTTAAAAATGGACATGTCATAGCAATCAGGGAACACCGCGGCTGGAAGGTCATTCTACATAATTCATGTTTTATTGCAGTTTAGTTTCTTTTGAAAATATATTGCAATGTACTCTTTAAGTAAAATGTGTTAAGGGTTTAAGGTTGTTTCCACCCTTTAAAATCATGTCAAACAATTGATTATCACTGTCATCCCATCTCAGCTAAAAAAACCGGCCAAGTGCGAGTCGGACTCGCCCATGAAGGGTTCCGTAGCAGCAAGTAATATATGGAAGGTAAATTTGCGGTTTACAGTTTAAAACGAATTAAAAAAAAACTACTTACTAGATCTAGTCCAAACCAATTTTCGTTGTTAGTTTTTATGGTAATGTATATCATATGTTTTTTTTAGTTTTATAATTCATTTATTATAGAAAATGAGGTTGAGGTTTTTAACATTTTTTTTTCTAAACACAATACTTTGCGGGGGGGCACACAATTTACCAGTTTGGGAGCGTCTCTTGCGCAAAGTATTGTGTTTAGAAAAAAATTGTGTTAAAAACCTCAACATCATTTTTAAAGGCCTATCCATAGATACCCCATACGTATAGGTTTGATGAAAAAAAATTGAGTTTCAGTTACATGTATAGAGACCCTCCCAAGTTTTTATTTGTTACAATTTTTGTGTAAAATCGTAATGCGGTTAACAAAATACATCTTTTTACCAAGTTTCAATAGCATAGTTCTAATAGTTTCGGAGAAAAGTGGCTGTGAAATACGAACGGACGGACAGACGGACAGTCATGACGCAACTATAAGGGTTAAGTTTTTTACCATTTGGCTACGGAACCCTAAAAAGGCCAATTTACCAAAAAGCAGGCATATTCTATTATATTTTCGGGGACCAATCAAATCGCCCTAGAGACCACCATTTATGATCTATGTACACTCGTATTTTGGCCGTTATCACCCCCTTCAACGTAACCGAGAGATTTATTAATTTAATTTCGTCCAAAAAATCAATTTTCCGTGCCAAATTTGTTAGAAGCGGGGGGTGAATGTAGATACGCCCTCAAATGATAAATCAAAGACAAGGTAATAAACAAAATTACATGTGTTGAAAGGGCGAGGGAGAAATCATTGGACGTCCTTATAATCTATTGGGTAAATTCGTTTTTAGGTTTACTGATTTGCCGATGTTGGTATTTAATATTGCTATGTTTCAAAAACTTGACAAAATACCTCTATTATATTTATTTATTTATTATATTTTATTAATTAAATAATCATTAACATTAAATGGCCGAAAATTGATTCATCAGATCTATAGATTATGAAGGCGCCAAATAGCACCACTTGTTTGGTACTTTTAGATCGGTTAATTATGTAGTTTGTTTATATTGTAAGTTGTGCTAGAAGTCCGATAGTCATAGTCTTAACACCAGAAATAAACATAGGCTTGCCATCCCGGTCCTCAGACTTCATAAAATCGGTAATTCATTTGTTGGCTTAAGTATTAAGATATTTAATGATCTACCACAAAATGTCATTAACCTATCACTGGATATGTTTAAGTCTCCTATTAAAACTTGCTTAATGAAGAAAGTTTACTATAGTGTACAGTCAACTCTAAAAATATGTATACACTTTAGGACCTTGTCACAATACTTACCTATAAGAAAGTAGAGGTCTACTGTCTTATATTATATATTGTGACAACGTCCTCAAGTGTATACATATTTTTGGAGTTGACTGTACAATACTAATTAAAAGATAAGGATTCTTGGTCATGTTAATTGATTAATATTTTGAGTTGTTATTCATAGTAGTCTATTAACTTTCATAATTGTATTTTTTTTCTCTTCTCAATTGAAACTCTGTAACATCATCAATATTTGAAAAGAGTAACTACTCAGTTTCTTGCTGGTGTCTTCTCAGTAGAAATCGACATTCCGAACCAGTGGTAGATAGTATGTACCTATTTTGACATTCATAGGTGTTCTGTGTGGACCTACATTGATTAATGATTTTTTTATCTTTATCTTTATAAATGATTCTGACTCTAGAGGTATTTATGTCATGAAATTATTAGTGTCATCAAAATTATTACTGGGTCAATGATCATAAATCATAATCACATTTATTCGTAGATGTTTGTATTATTCACATTTACGATAGATTAGATAATTGTAAGATTTAGTGTAACGATTTACCTAATCGTTACACTAAATCTTGAAATTACCTAATTTTTAATGTTGTTGTGTTTAGTTTTATTGTTAACATTAATTTGATAATTTAAGTCCTTTTTTCTTTTCGTTTCTGCCTAAGATACAGGAAATTCCTAGTTTAGAAAGTAAACATAAAATTGTTCCCTTAGTTTAGGGAGATTATAAGTATTTTCATGTTCTAAAGATTATTCAATAAATTTTATTCATTCATCTATTTATTACAAAGGAATTCGTAACGTAATCGTAGCGTGCCCACGGCATATTTTTCACTTTTTAATTCCAAGTGAGAAAGAAGATTTAAGAAGAAGCTATGTTTGCGAACGTACGAACGAATGCGTAGTAACCATCAAGTCTGGGACATAGCAGACAAAACTGCTGGACAGTCGCCCACGTTGGTACCTCCATGTCCGGCGAAAACCGATCTCTACTGTAATGGGAGTAGGCTTTTTTTTTTATATAAGAGGTGGCAGACGAGCAGACGGATCACCTGATGGTACGCAATGGACAACATTTCAAAATTGCTAAGCTCTGAAACAAAAAATACCAATTCTTTGTTTACTTTTCCGCTGCTCGAATATATATTTATTCATTTTTTATATTGCTTATTTACTGAGAAAAAAATTAAAAACTAAAAAACGTAAGATGACGTCATCGGACGGCAGAATGTAAAATATTTCTTTGCTTAGCACATTATAGTTTTAAATTTACGTAATGCCAAACTCATGACATGTAACTGTCAAAAAAAAAGACAACTTGTCAACGTTGAATGTATGAATGACGTTGACAATGTTGACACTAGTATTATTTACCTTTGACAGTAGTACCTTTTTTTTATTAAAACAATGATAATCAAAGGAATATCGCTGTATTCAGCCGTCCGATGACGTCATTTGGCGCTTACGTCTATTTAGAATAAAAAGAATTTCAATAATTATTTTATGCATGAAAATGGACAAATTTTGAAAAAACAAAAAATATGGGTCTGTTAATTTTATGTCTACTTTCATATAAAAAAACAATATGGACATGGTAAAAATTTGAAATGTTGTCCATTCCGCCGCCCATGGACACCCGCAACACCAGTGGAGTCACAAGTGCGCTGCCAACCTTTTCCCCTCCCCCCCCATTGGGCCTTCGGTAACATCACTCACACGGCGAAACACAGCGCAGGCGTCTTCTGTGAGGCAGTGGTATCACTCCGGTCGAGCCGGCCCATTCATGCCTAAACGTGGCTCTCCCACATTTAATCACCACGCTAGCCAAAAGCTGATTGGTGATCACAAACCCGAGCTATGTTCGAAAATTCGAAACAGACTTTTCGATCGAATCGAACCCGAGATCACGGCCCGATACTTAAACCACTAGATCTACAGGGCGTCTAAGTATAAAAGTACTTTTATAAAAAAATAATAAAATTCCAAACTTTATAAAAGTTCTCTATTCGTAACCCTAAATCCTTAACCAAGCCAAGATCGGTAGATTTCAGTCTATTCAAAATAGTGCTATTTACCCCCTTTAAAACACCTCATATCGCTCCCTTTCAGTTCCATCTGGGATCTTAACCCTTAAATGAATTCCGGCCTCACAAAGTTAACCCTTCTTGCCGCAAGTTCGCACCTCGCCATCGCTTGGGGTTTCGCCGGGTCGAAAATACCAGTTATTGTGACTTATTTGTATTAAAAGGTTGACAAAATATAGAGTATATTTTTGAGGGAATATTGATGGCCAGATGCAATGTTAAAGGGTTTCGTACGTATAAACCAAGTACCAATCGACTTCACCAGATTAAATGATGTGACGCAATCTTCACATGTAAATAAGACCGTGGGAGAACTACGTGGAGTGATACCACGGCCTCACAGAAAACGGGCGTG
The DNA here is from genome assembly GCA_019059595.1 of Marasmia exigua. NCBI lineage: Eukaryota > Metazoa > Arthropoda > Insecta > Lepidoptera > Crambidae > Marasmia > Marasmia exigua. The sequence goes on along the minus strand of CM032482.1, from coordinate 13,487,964 downwards.
AAGCAGCACTGTGGTGTGTTTCGCTGCGTATGTTAGGGCACTGCACATAGAGGCCTGATCCGGGGGCAAGGGGAGTTTAAAGGTTGGCAGCGCACTTGTGACTCCACTGCTGTCGCGGGTGTCCATGAGCTGCAATCGCTTGCCATCAGGTGATCCGTCTGCTCGTCTGCCACACATAACATAAAAAAAATGCTAAATTAATGATTCATGATACTTTCCCTTTAATGTTCCAAAGTCATAGGACGCCCTGTCAACACTAGTGGTGTCACAAGTGCGCTGCTTACCTTTTAACCCCTCTTCCCCTGGATTGGGCCTCCGGTACTCTCACTTACGCAGCGAAACACAGCGCATGCACTGCTTCACGCCGGTTTTCTGTGAGAACGATTCTTTGATTTTTTTTTCTGTTTTCTGTGATTTTTTACTTAAATGAAACACCGCTTTATTTTTTAAAAGAAAACAACTGCATTCAAAGATTTTTTGGATTGTCATCATCATCATCAGCAACCCACGCTCGTCAACTGCTGGACATAGGTCTCCAAATGCATGTTACTGCTCCCAATTTTCGGCCACTCTCATCCAGCCCACACCAGCCAGCCTTCGAATGTCATCATCCCATCTTGTCGCAGGGCGTCCTACACTACGCTTACCGAGTCGCGGTCTCCACTCAAGGACTTTACGGCTTCAACGGCTGTCAGTTCTGCGGCAAATATTTTTGGACTGTGCTTGACCCTAATGTGTCATAATCTTGGGACATCCTGTATCTTTTACTATTCACCTAGCACAAACGACCTAAACATTCCCGGACAAAATTAAATTCAATTCTAAATAAAATTTCAAGGGAATCCTTATATGAAAAGACTGAGCAAATGAAGAAATGAAGTGAAAAGGAGTGAATTAGTGCAGACGGGAACTTTGAAAATTTCGTTCCGGTCTTGGACACAAAAATAGTTAACAGTATTAAGCTGAATGAGCGTGAGTGGAATGCTGATGCTGTGTAATGAAGCGCTGAATTTGCCACTGGATATGAGCTCCGGAAGCTCGAATGGAAAATGTGACTTGCGACTAAATATTTCGCTTAGCACTAACGCATATGTCAGTTGTGTGTACACAACATCTACAGTAGTACAACATAATCGGCTAACACACTAATTATGATATATCTTTTATGGAACAGAGCTTAACTTAGCCTAGCAGCTTAGTAGAGGCTGCTACGTAGCTACAGCACTACAGTACTGGCTACCACAGTAGCAACTGCTCTGCTACGACTCCTTGCTACAGCACTACTACGGCCACGACATTGACTACGGCACTATTACTATAGTAACTACGGCTCTGCTACGACATTAGCTATGGCTCTGGCTATGACATTTCTTACAGATATTATGACTGTCCTCTCGATATATGATCAATATGTCCAAAGTTTGTCTTGAATGACAAACTCTAGTACGCAGGTTTTTTCCCAAAGTATTTTTAAAAGCAATGTGAATTTAATTTTTATGTATTATAAAAATGTTAAAATATGAGCTAGGTTTTGTATTTCATTTACACAGGATAGCATTTTATACATATCATAGAGTCTGCTAAACTACGCACGCAGTTTATTGGCATAAAAAATTCAAAGTATGTTATACCTTCTTCTCCTATACACTACAATTGTAAAAGATATACTATACTGTCGACCATACTATAGTCCATCCAGTATATGAAGGTGAATTAGACAGTTCTATTTTAGTATTAATAGTGATACGCTCTTTTTAAACCTAACCGATAATTTTAAGAATTTCTTTAAATATGTAATAGACTTTTTATTTGTTTATTTTTTATTTTTATTCTTAATCAATATTTTATCTACGAATTCGAACTATCTGGATATGTCAAAATTACTTTTGGTGCACACGTAATAAATCACAATTAATTAAATATGCATTTTAATCATCTTTGTCTGCAACAGAAATGACCAGTTCTTGGCCCCTAATTCCCAAATAGAATTATGAGAACATATTTTGCATAAGACAATAATTGTGATGCGTTGATAATATGGTCACCATACCGATTACAGATTTATTGCAATCGGGTACCCCTATGAGTAATGTAAGCATTATGCGATTCGATTTTTTTTTAAATATTCGTAATAACGATTTAAAGTTCTTGTTCAATCTAATTGAGAAAAACGAATACTTGTTATTTTGGAAAAATAAAAACACAAAAAAACATGATTTTTAAAACTTAATATTTTTATTTGTAGAAAATTGGATGCACGAAACGAAACGTTTTAACTGTCCTGTTTACCTTAAACTGAATGGATTATAATAATAATAATAACCTCCTCTTTTTGTTTTTTTTTAAGTCGGTTTAAAAGGTTCACCATCCCTGCACCCAAATTCAAAACGTGCTGCATCATAAGTGCCATTTCCACCTGCAATCGTAAAGTCCGTTTGCGAATTTTAAACTTTTTAATACTGCACTCTGGTGCAACAATCACTAGGAAGTGGCGTGTCAAAGTGACGCCCAATAACGCGCCAGATTCGGAGCCGTGTCAAACATTTCCGTGCTCTTGTCATAGAACATAAGAGACGCGATTTTACTGATGAATCTGGCTACATCCGTAGCTATGGCACTACTACGACACTAGCTACGGCACCGACTACGATTCTAGCTACGCACTGGCTATTTCACTGCTATAACATTAGCTACGGCACCGGCTACGACACTAGTTTCGGCCTGGCTTCGCCACTACTTCGATACCAGCTACGGCACCGACGACGATCCTAGCTACGGACTGGCTATGGCACTGCTATAACATTACCTACGGCATCGGCTACGACACTAGTTTCGGCCTGGCTTCGCCACTGCTACGATACCAGCAACGGCATCGACTACGATCCTAGTTACGGACTGGCTATGGCACTGCTATAACATTAGCTACGGCACCGGCTATGACACTAGTTTCGGTCTGGCTACGCCACTGCTAAGATAATAGCTACGGCACCGACTATGATATTAGATACGGACTGACTACGACCTCTAGCTACGGCACTGTTACCATGATTGATTGGAGATTATACCACAAGATAATACAAATTACTAACTTGCGGCTGCCCGCGACTTCTTACGAGTGTACGTGTTTAGTAAGTATTCGTGACCGCTGTTACAATATTCAACAATAGGTATAAGCAACTGATCACATACACCGCCAGTTACATACAATGCAAATTCACCACATAAAGATAAAAATTTTCACTGGCCCATAAAATAAATACTTTACAGAACAAACATACATAATAGATATTAGATATCTACTTTCTATTGACTTAATTTTTTTTATAATTATATAAAATTCACATTTTTTTACTATGTGGCGCGTAGAGTCAACTGGTAGCTTGCAAAAAACATTCCTTTATTTAGCAGTGGACGAACACATTTTAATAGGTCATAATTCCATTTTTTTACATTCAGATATGAACCTTATTCTTTCGCCTAAAGAGTCAAGGTATTAACATTTGATTGCAGGTGGCTGTACAACCGCTTTTGCTTCTTAGAACATGATAAAAACTGCGAAAAAAAACCGACTTCAAAAACCACGAACTAAAAAGTGTAAAATAATGTTTATATCACTTTATACACTTCAAATAACATTTTATAACAGTACACTCGAGAAAAGCTCAATGCTATTGTTGATCACATTTATTGCCCCTAGCTTAGCGTCCCCAAAGCACGCCAATTAAATAAAACCACTTCTTTATCACACACAATATATTAAACAACTCACAAAGCCTACTGTTTTTAATAGACAATAAAAGATCGTATCAAAAGTAAAAGAGATATAAAAGACATAGACAATATCGTCGACTTACTGCAAGAAGTCATTAAAGAGCATGACATTGATTTCGAGAAATCACTTAGTGAAGTTTGAACAGAAAAAATAGGCATAATATGAAAAAATATAAAGGTTTTGGTAAAAATAAAAATGCGTATGTTTAGATATAGTTATTATTAATCATTTTACAATATTGCAACTTCTGAACTACTTGAAATGTATTTTTAAAAAATCAAAAAATGAAATTAGTGATCTTTGCCAAAATTTCAATTATAGCAAGTCATCAAATAATGTTTTTTACCGTAATTATAACTTGATCCAAAATTTATAAATATTGCATCAAGTAACAAATAGGGTACTAAAATAATAAAATCGTGAAACTTCTTCGTTACAAAAAAACACAAGTAATAAATGGCACAATCAAAGCCAAAATAAAACAACAATTGAAATATAAAAAAAAAACAAATAATTCTCATTAATTTTGGAATGTTGGGTTGCTAGACTCGTTTTGTTTAAATGGTTTCATAGACCGATGAGACATCATCTTCTTCAGAAACGTAATCTTGTCCTGGCTGATCAGGCAAATTTGAGTACCAATGGTGTAATTCCATGGGTATAATCTTCTGATCACACATTTTTTTTTAATCTTTCTTTTTGGATTTAGTTATAGGAATAGGCTGGCTGTAGGCATTCTTTACTTTATAGTCCTTAAACACAAAATCATTATCTTGTACTACTTAATATCACTAGTTTACTTTCATTGATGTTGTTTTTTTGTCAAAAGTAATTAAGAACACCAAGATTAGTTTACTAACAATAAATAAATATGGTAAAAGTCACTAAGGTCCTTTAAATTATGTAAAGTCGTATTTTTAATAACAGAAATCACTAAGTAATGAATTATAACGATTTTATTTGAAATTAATGTAAGTAAATGCATAATTCCTAATAATAAAAAGTCACTAAAGTACTTTATCCACTTCTGCCAATCCACGATTTTAAGATGTTTCTGTACAAAGTAATTAAAAGACAAAGATGATTTTTATCAAATAAAAAAATATCGAAAATTACGTTTATCAACTTTTAGGAATGGTCTTTCTTTTAAAATATAGCAGATAGAAAATTGGTGATTTTTGCCTATTGTAGAAATCGCCACGGCCAATCTAACTATATCAGTATCAACACTTAATGATTTTTTGCAATTAATGACTTCTTGCAGTAAGCCGACGATATAGAAAGGATGGTTGTGGCCGTCGCCAACAACTATCTTGTAATTTAATAAAACAATCAAATTATTCAACAGGGATTAGGCGCCGACTTCAGCAAAACCTTTTCTTGAGTGTACTATTATAAAATGTTATTTGAAATGTATAAAGTGATAAAAATATTATTTTACACTTTTTATTTCGTTCATCTAGTCCCGATTATTAGTTTTGTTGAGAATTTTTCTTTATCGAAACATTGTTTAAAATATTTCGGTATTTCAACTGGCCTCACGGGTTATTATTATTAATATTAATAAAAAAATATATATTTATAGATTTGTCAACTTTGATTATGTCTGGTATATGTTTATATAACTTTATATAGGTTCTTAGATAAATAAATACCTAACAATTTTAATTTTGTAAAAATGTAAAATATGTTTACATTCTAAATTTGTATAACTAACTAAGATAATACAATGTACTTACCTATCTCTGATCTCTAAACTCTCACCTGATCGTATAAAACCTTATAAAATATGCCTATTAGATTTTTTAAATAATAACATAGATATAATTTAATAAATAATATTAGTTAACAATTAGATGTCTAATTATTTTGTTAATTTTAGATTTTCATGTAAAGTTCTTTTTTTAATTATAAATCTTGTTAAATTTAGATTCATCAATGAAATTTTTAAGCCTACAGAATTTTGTAGTACCAAGACCATTTACGCGCCTGCTGGCAGGCTCATTACCGTGACTCTGATACTTTTTTACCATATCTATGTATCAAATGTGTATTATGCAAATAAATAATGTTTCTGTTTTTGTTTCCGCTACTGCTAGTCACTATGAACAAGCATCAATTGGTATGACCGCAAAATCAAATTGACGACAAATCGATTCCCCAAAAACGTTTTATATTATGATTGGCTGCTGTCGTAATATAAACAGCGAATCGATAATTTGTAAAAACAATATCATGAAACATATCATGAGAGGGTAACTCGGTACTTTGAATAGTAGAAGTCGCAATCTTTTTATACCATCTAGTGGCCCACCGTCACTTCGTTTTGGGACATTAGTTCCACTTTATATCGATAGATGGCACCAGGTGTCGATTACATCACTCAAAAGCTTCGTGTTTTCGAATAACCTTTATGCTTTGCCTATCGCCCTGTTAGTCTAATGGTTTAAGTACCGAGCCGTGAACTTGGGGTCCTGGGTTCGATTCCCGGGTCGAGTGAAGAGTATGCTGCGACTTTTTCGAACATAGCTCGGGTTTGTGATCACCAATCCGCATTTGACAAGCGTGGTGATTAAGCCTAGTCCTATCATAGTAGCGATAACTTGAATTCTATAATGGACGCCTTTGCCCTGCAGTGAGACAGTTTATAGGCTGATAGTTTACTTGTGCGTTGCCACTGTCTATAGGATTTACCTGTTAATAACTAGTATAGATATTCAGCGTCTTCTGTTTCTACGGCTTCATCATAAGATCATTTAATAATATCATCATTACTCGACGCTCACATGTAACAGTGATAAAAACAATGCAGTTCATTCAACGATTCATATCACTTTGCGTCACTTTGTTTCTTTAAAATCATTATAACACTAAAACCTACTAAAACTAAAAAAATTAAACCATACATAAAAAGCCTGAAAACATTTTATTCATTTATTTAGTACAGCCGCATGATACACAATAATACAAATCGTAATAAATAATACAAGACGAATGATAATACGGATTCCACAATTTATAGCTACAATCTACAATTTATTTTATTTTCTTTTTTATTTTCGACTTTATTTTGTTTTTTTTCTCAGTACATATTTTAAAATTGTTTCTGTTAAAATTGTATAGATTTTGATCGTTTGTTTATTTTTAATACTCGCCGTCAAGTAGGCTGTCTTTCTCTAAAGTTAACAGCCGCAACACGAAGGTACCCACTTCAATATCAGTACCAATGTCCCCTGTCATCGATCAAAAACGCAATACATCCTAATCATACTTAACCCTCCGCTACCGTAGTTTTATCTGTCGTAAAGATTTTTACAGCTTCCGATCACCTTAGGCCTAGACAACCCCTCTTGCTGACTATCTAGGAATAATGATAGACAGAATGAAAGGTAGGAAAAATGTTCTGTGATAGGTACGCCGTACCTAGCAACTCTAAAAATTGGGGCCCCGGCAAGGCTGGCTGATGTAGTACTTGACTCCGAGAATTGGGCAGCCGACATATGCATCAAACCCTGGCGGCAAACCTTTCGGAGAGGCAAGGAAACTGCCAAGGCGAGCGAAAAATAAACGCTCTGACCGGTTGAAAATTGTAAATATATGTTACCAAAATGTTAGAGGTTTACGTTCTAAAACAAATACGTTTTATAATAGTGTTGCATTGAACTGTTTTGATGTGATTGCGTTAACTGAAACTTTTCTGACGAGTTCTATATCAGACGGTGAACTTTTTTCCCCCGAACTATTTTGTGGTACGGAGGGACCGTCCTGGAGACCGTGGGTGGGGAGGAGTATTACTTGCAGTTAAAGACATTTATTCGGTGCGACAAATTACAGATATCTATAATCTTACGTCTGACATAGAACTGGTTTGTGCTATCATAAGCCGTAAACATTTTAAACTGCTATGTTGTGTCGTTTACTTACCGCCTAATTATAAAGACGACCAGTATTTAAACGTACTAACAAATATTGAAAATGTTATTATGGCTCACGGCAACTTGAATGTCTTAGTGGTTGGCGATTTTAATCTTAACTCTTGTAGTTCAAATGTTAAATTAAATTTTGAACTGTTTTGTGACGCGTGTGGTCTTAAACAACATAGCAATGTACTTAATGGTCATGGTGGCATGTTGGACCTCGTACTGAGCAACTTTAGCCCAGGTCAAATTGAGGTATCTGCCGGTGTAGAGCCGTTGGTTCCAGTGGACACATACCACCCCCCTCTTGAGGTCGCAGTCAAGTTTCCACGAGGGGCGCCCGTGCCGCGACAGTCCCTGCCTCGGGTTGCCTTTAATCCTAACTTGAATCATAATTTTAACTGGCGAAAAGCTGACTATCCGGGTTTATACGCAGCTATGGAAGAACTAGATTGGTCTAATGTTCTTGCTGCAAGCGATGTCGATCCGGCAATTGAAGTGTTTTATACTAAATTGTACGATTGTATCAAGCAGTTTGTGCCACTTAAACGTCCTCATAGACAGAACAAATACAATTACCCAAATTGGTTCACAAAAGAAATTATTAATTTTATTAAATTGAAATATTTACATTTAAAACTCTTTAAGAACGAAAAAAAGGTATATAATAGAGAAATGTACAAATATTATAGATGGCATGTCAAATGTTTGATTGACAACGCATATAAGCAGCATATGAATTTGACACAAAAAAATATTATTGAAGACCCAGCCCAATTCTGGACATATATAAAAGAAAAAAAGAGAGACCGAAGACCTGTTGGTATCTATTCGCATCGTGGGAAACTGGTGGAGGGCCAGGCCGCGGCAGACGCTTTCGCTGAATACTTCAGCTCGGTGTTTCTTGCTGACGAACCTCGTCTGAGTCCCACTGAAGCTACCCGCGTAGGAGATTCTGGCTGCATTAGTGTTTCCATCGGTGAGATTACTCCAGCTGATTGGAGGTTAGCAGTAAGACGGCTTAAGGCGAAATCGTCGGCAGGACCGGACAGTATCCCCGTATTTTTGGCTAAAGATTGTAGTTCAGCCCTCGTGACGCCATTGATATTTATTTATAATTTAGCCTTGAGTCGCTCGGTGTATCCGGAGTCATGGAAATTGACTAGAGTGACCCCAGTTCCTAAGGGTGAGGCGGGGAACAATGTATCTGGTTTTAGACCAATAGCAGTGTTATCCGTCTTCGCCAAAATCTTCGAAACCATCATTTGTGGCCACATCAACAGGCAGATACAGGGTTCCTTGCATGACGCTCAACACGGCTTCCGTAAGGCTAGATCTGTTGTATCGAATTTGATTGCTCAGGTGGATTATGCATGCACCGAAATGGATGCTGGTAGACAAGTTGATACTGCCTATTTTGATTTTAAAAAAGCTTTTGATTTAGTACATAACGACATCCTACTGCAAAAGCTGGCAAAAATAGGGTTTTCACCAAATCTTTTGGATTTTTTCTCCAGCTACTTGCGAAATCGGTGTCAGTTTGTGAGGGTCGATGGTTTCGATTCAAATACCTACTACACGAGATCCGGCGTAAGCCAAGGTAGTACTCTGGGGCCAATACTTTTCGTGATCTTTATCAACGATCTACCTGATTGTGTTTGCTCATCTAAGTGTCTCCTGTTTGCAGACGACCTTAAGTTGAGTCTTGGAATTAATACTGCTACCGACTCTGTAGCTCTGCAAGCTGATATCGATGCTGTAGATGAGTGGAGTAGGCTATATCGCCTTCCTTTTAATGGTGAAAAATGTAAAATAATAACTTACTCACGAAAACGAAACTTCTATGACAATGATTATAATCTGCATGACGTGCCCATGGAACGGGTAAGTAGTATTAGAGATTTAGGACTAATAATGGACTCGCATTTGGACTTCCACGAACACGTAGTCACTATTTGTAAAGCTGCAAGTAAAACTTTAGGGTTTGTTATAAGGACTTCTGCGCAGTTTAACAATCCAGCAGTTGCAACCGCGCTTTATAATGCCTACGTTCGCAGCAAGCTTGAGTTCGGTGCGATTGTATGGGCCCCGCATGAAGGCAAGTACCGATTAATCGTAGAAAGGGTACAGAGAAAGTACGCACGTTGGCTCTACAAGAAAAAATACGGATACTATCCATTTTTGTACCCGTCCCTATTTGTCTTAGGTATGGTGGATATGAATAGTCTAGAGCTTAGAAGAGTTGTACAACTCATGAGTTACTATTTGTCCATCATACGCGACAAAGTAGATTGCCCAAGTATATTGGCTCAGGTAGCGCTAGTAACACCTAAGCGTCTTGGTTGGGACGAGCTGGGGACTGTCGCGCCGCGGCGGCGCCCGCGCCTGCTGCGGCGGCCGCAGGCGCGCACCGCGTACGCTGCGCATGCACCTACTGCCCGTGCATTACAACTTATCGGTGACATGCTCGTCCATGACTATAGTATAGACCTATTTGCTGACCACTTTGAACTATTATTAAGGAAAGTCTTTCTATATGTTAGCAATACTTATAAAATGTAAACTTTTATCAATTAGTATTATTTTGTAAAGATTATTTAATTTACTTGTAATATTGTCAATTCATATTGTTGATTTGAATTCTAATTATTATTCTAATTTATATTCTGACAAACTGTAATATTGGTCTTGACATTGTTTATATACTTTTTAATATATTGGTTCATATTATTTGTTTGTATTTATTTTATTTGTATAATTTTTTTATTGACATTGTTAATTTGAACTCTAATTATTATTCCAATTTTATATTCTGACGAACTATTATTAACCTTGACATTGTTTATATTCCATTCTAACCAACGTGAGGTGTGTAATTTAGTTTTTAGTATGAATTTTGTTTTTACAATTATGATATAATATGTGTAATTATGACAACGAGCACATCTGGCGTTTTGGGAAACTGTTAGCCAGTGTGTGTCAAATGTTTATAATATAAATAAATAAATAAAATAAATAAACTCACCGTATAAAAAAATGTCAGATTTCGTCAATTCTTGCCTTTATGTCAAACACATTTGGTTCAATATAAATTGAGGAAATTTGACAGATTGTGGTAATATGATAATTATGGGGCTATATGTACACTTCTACAAACGAGGGGTATAGGTAGATAGATAGATACTCTTTTGTGCACAACATACAAAACTTAAAAGCTAGATATACGGAGATACAATGTACAATTTAGGCGGTCTTATCGTTGGTTATACCTATCTCTACCAGACACTAGGTATGCGGCGTTTGCATTTAGGGACGTAAGTTTTTTTTTTAAGAAAAGATAAGGTATCAATATGCAATTAAAAGGTTTCTAATGTTAAATTTTAAAATTTATTAAAAAAAAACATTTAATTTTTTTCATCACTATTTCCACCAGCTGAGCTGAGTTAGTATCGTCAAGGATACGTAACTTGCTGTCGATGAGCTACACGCATTTGCTTCTCACTTGTAGAGTGTACGTCTTTACAGTCACATGCACTAGTAAGGATACATCCTCATTTAAATGTGAACCTTACGGTTCCGCCTTATGAGTCGAGGTGTTACCATTTCATTGCAAACGTACCTATCGTAGAGCTTTGTTCCCTCCTTGCCCTCTGTATACTATTTACTCATGTACCTAGACGACCCTATTGCTTACTATTGCCAATTGGCCGTAAACCTTTGACCGGAGTTTCAATGAAGACGGCCCATATTGGGCCTTAAAACAATATGAGAGGGATTCTCGTTTGGATCCGGAATCATCACCGTTTGATGAACGATCAAACCGATTTCGGATTGTCCGCAATTTACTATACGAGGTTTTTGGTCATAAATTGGTAGTTGGTTTATAGGCGAGCGGGTACGAGTTAAATTTTTAGGTCGCAAAAACCATAAAATATATGAACTAAGGAGTTCGGCTCTTGCTTTTGGTTGACTTTGATATCGAAGAGTTCACTGACCTATGTGCTAGGCAGTATATAGTTTCGTATCTCTCCCGCACACATTTCGTATAATCTGTCCAACGCTGAACTTCGCAGAGATCACTGAAAGCGAGCATGTATGTGTGTACAGCGTGATGTCGGGAGCCGGCTTTCTGTCTCTATATTTCATATAAATTATAGGTCTTTACCTATAAAATTTCCGTTTTTTTTTTCTAGACACAATAAGATGGTGACTTTTTGCTTATTAAAGGAGTTTTAAATAAGCTAAAGTCACGATATTATAATTTAATCATTTTCATTTTGATTTAAGACTATATTTTAAGGTTTAAGTTAAATAGAGATCAGATATTATTTTATTTATGTTACAAAAAAAATCTTGGTAATGACTCTTTTTTTGTCATCATCAGCCCATTTAAGTCCCCACTGCTGGGGCACGGCCCTCCCTTAATCACATGAGGGGTAATTGCCATACTCGCCACGCTGGGCAGACGGGTTGGCGAGGGTTTTGATATAAATGCAGAGTTTTCCTTCTCTGGGTGCTGATGATCATGCCAGCAGGTTTACCTTAGTCGCCTTTTACGACACCGCGGTAAGAGGGTAGCCTATTCTACTCTGTTTTTTTTTTTTACTTTTAGTTAACTTTTTTTTTTCTTAAAAACTATCCAACATTGTCCATTAAAGCACAGTTAATTATGGAGTAGTAGCATTAACAGTTACTTTACAAATTAAAAAAAAGTTAGTATGGAAAATACAACTTCTAAGAAAATCGCCATACAAAATGTCAATTTCAAGGCATAATATAAAAGTTATTGCCAAATACAGTGCGACTTACAAGTTTTCTTTTGGCCGATGGCGAAATTAGAATCCATGGTTGAGCCCTTTCCTTGGGAAGCCACCCTGTTCCATGTATCCATATTAAAACATCCGCACTGGTATGGCTAGTTGAAATTATTTTTCCATTTAGCGCCAACATTAGGGATACGGTATTGTTCTTCATGTATATGTCACCGGAAAATAACAAGATCCGTAAGTTTAACAATTTACTAGGAAGTTTATAAACTTTCGTAGGATTCTAAACGGGAGATAAATTTTACTATTTTACGTTCACGTTTACGTACATTTGTAAAATTATAAGCAAGCAATATCCAAACGCTACGCGCGATCTGGCCAATCAGAGAGCAGTGTATTATTTTACGTATTTCAAAGATGCATATATTTAAAAGAGTTTCAGAGATTGGTCGAACCATATAAAATCGGCCGCGTGGTCCCCGGCAGAGTAGAATAGGCCACCCTCACTCTTACCGAGGTGTCGTAAAAGGCGACTAAGGTAAAGCTGCGTGCATGATCATCAGCACCCAGAGAAGGAAAACTCTGCATTTATATCAAAACCGTCGCCAACCCGTTTGCCAAGCGTGGTGAGTATGGCAATTACCCCTCATGTGATTGAGGGAGGCCCGTGCCCCAGCAGTGGGGACTTAAATGGGCTGATGATGATGATATAAAATAGTTTATAAATTTACCGTGTGACGTCGGAAAACGATAAATTTACGAAAATGTGTACGTAAAATAATACAATTTATCTCCCATATAGAATCCTACAAAAGTTTATAAACTTCCTAGTAAATTGATAAATTTACGGATCTTGTTATTTTCCGGTGACATATACACTAAAATCCATTTTCAATAAATGTCACCAAGTATATGTAATATTCTTTAAACAAATATAAGCTGATATAAGAGAAACAACTACACATTTGACCAACAACTAAACAAGGGAACAAAACTAGTGCACTTATTTAAGGTGACGGGTAAGGCACACTAGCGACGCCAATCGATTTTAATTTTTAGTCACTAAACGGGATCTATTTTATACAATTTCGGGGTTACAACCTCTTGGCAAACACTTATACTATTTATTAAATAACCATGCATAAATGTTGGGTCCAACGCGTACGCGAAAAATTGATTACCGCCAAAACGGCCACTTTTAGTGTGAATAAATTTTTCGCGTACAAAAACGGACCGAACATTTGTGCATGTTTATTTAATAAAATAGTATAAGTGTTTGCCGAGAGATTGTAACCGGGAAATCGTTTAAAAGAGATCCGGTTAAGTAGTTAAAAAATAAAATCCATTGGCGTCGCTAGTGTGCCCTACCCGACACCTTAAGAAAAACAAATAAATAATGCTTATGTTCACTTCTTTAAGAAATTCGCGTTATAAGAAAAACAAAAGAACATCAAAAGTGGATACAATAATAATGAAAAATGTTTATCTTCAGTTTTTTCCAATGTTGAATAATTATTCTTTTCTTCACTTGTTTTTAACTTTCTGTCCATTTTTACATTTTATAGATTTTGCGCCACCAAAGAAATTCCAAAAAAGAGCGCTAATGTCACCATCAATATTGAAATTTGTGCTATATGACCATAAACAGAAGGATCCTAAAATTATAGCTCCGTATTTTCCGCGGGACTGCTTTCGTTGCGACTCTAAATAAGCACTTTAGTCCATTCAGTATCTGAAGGTGAATAGGACAGTTAAAAAAATTAAATTGAAAATTTAAAAAGCCCCCGACACAACTAAAGCTCTTTCATTTGATACCTATATTGAGGCAATTGGAACAAAAAGTAGGTTATTCGTCATTTTCTGACGGCGGCCATCTTGGATTTGAAATTTTTCACAATTAATATATTCTGCTACTCAAGCCCTTTTATATGATACCCATTTTTACCCGACTACGGCAAAGCAAAAGGAGGGTTATGATTTTGACAGGCTATGTATGTATGTATGTATGTATGTATGTATGTATGTATGTATGTATGTATGTATGTATGTATGTATGTTCATCTGTTTCCACGTAACTTCTTAACTACTTATCAGAATTCGACAAATGACATATCATTATAAGCGTCTTGATCGTCCGCTGGTTATAGGCTATATGAAGTTTCACAAAATCTAATGTGGCGCCCTCTAGCGGACCAAACATACAGAGTAAAAAAATAAAGTTATGATAAATATGCCGTGTTTGGTATCATTTGAAAGCGCTTGACTTGTACATTTTGAATATATATATATATATTACTAGCACTTGGACACCAAAATAGAACAAATAAAATAAAAGTAAAAAAAACTAAAACCCAACTACGAAAAAAAACGTCGCTGAAAAAGTATAAAACAAGCCTTCGTTGTCAATTTATGCAATATTCACTATGTAGAGATAAAATTTCATGTTTGGAAAGGCGTAGTCACACGTTAAATATACTACCCTTTGACAACGTGTGACTGCGGATTTCCAAACATGAAATTTTATCTCTACATAGTGAATATTGCATAAATTGACAACGAAGGCTTGTTTTATACTTTTTCAGCGACGTTTTTTGTCGTAGTTGGGTTTTGGTTTTTTTTACTTTTATTTTTATGGGAGTTGTGTTAAAACATAAAATCCATATCTTTGTGACGGCGGCCATCTTGGATCGATTTTTATCCAACTAGCTAAAAACACTCCCTCCTTATTCATCTTTCAAACAAAAGAAACAAAATCAAAATCGTTTCATTTGTTTGGGAGCTACGATGCCATAGACAGACACATAGACACACACACACACACACAAACACACACAAACACGTCAAACTTAAGTATAACACCCCGTCGTTTTTGCGTCGGGGGTTAAAAACGTTTCGTATCATTCATCCAACTTTCTACAAATAGAAATATTAAGCTGTAAAAATCATTAACTTTTTTGTGTTCTCATTCTTCCAAAATAACAAGTATTAATATTTCTCAATTTAATCTGAACAATAACTTAAAATAATTTTTACCATAAAATTTTGTAAAAAATATATATCGAAATTTTTGCTCATAGGGATTGATACAAACAATCACAATAAATCAGTAATCAGTATGGCAGCCATCTTACCATCGAATCGCGATTATTGTCTCGTGCAAAATATGTCCGCATGGATTGCATTAGGGACCAAGAACTGGTCATTTCTCTTGGTGACGAAGGTGGTTCAGATCTAAGTATCTATTACTCGAAACTTCTAAATCTATCGTCCGCACTCAGAGACGTCATTTAAGCTGATGTTCATTAACTTTAGTATCGGTAGTCTTTATGCGTATCAAAATAAGTGTTAATATTTTTTCTTAAGTTGCCAACTAAGTTTATCAAAGATTCTGAATGTGGCAGTGAGAGTATATTTACGTAAACGCGCACGTGTCTCCCTCAGGATCATAGCTACCGGGCCAATAACACGTGACTTATTCGTTTATAATCGTCTCGGCCCCGATTCGATTTATAGGTTGGAGAGATAAGGGTCTGACGAACGACGTATTTCCCATACAAACGTAATACCAAAATTATTCACAATTGGAGGATATCTTGACATTTCATTGCTGTTAATCGTATTGAAGAAGTATTCATCTATGTCTCGGTTAACACATGCTCCTAAAAATATTTACCTACTTAAAAATATAAGCGATTACATTTCGTAAATTTCGCGACGTTAACAATCTATTTTCTGCCTACTTGTTTTATATTAAAAACTCAATTATTCATTATGAAAATTTAACAGAGACACAATTTATATTGTCTAGTTACAAAAATATCTTAAAGAAAATCAAAATTTAATCAAGTTTCATTCATCATTTCTGGTATTCGCAAATGCACATAATTTTCTTACTTATTTCAAACAGCTATCTTGCTGTTTCTACTCGCGCGGAAGGGTCGCGATTGGCGCGACAGAGATAGCAAGATGTCCAAGGAACGGCGAAGCTCGCCGCGAATTGAATTTAAACGACGTTCCGCCGCACTCGTAATCGAACTTTTGGTCGGGAATTTGCAAAGATTTGAACGGAACCTTTGATTTCTACTAATATCTTATATTAATTACCTATTGAAATTGAAACCATTCACAGATATATAGCCAAAAAAAGCCTTAAGTACAAATGGGCAGGGCACATGGTGAGGAGAACAGACTGCCTTTAGGCCATAGGTATATATGTTTTTATATAAATACATTTTGACAGACATTTTAATATTCCTAATTCCTAATCTCTGTTGAGTAATTCATTGTTGTATTAAATTACAAAGTATTGGTCGCCGACTTCGGTAACACCTTTTCTCGAATGTACTGTTATAAAATGTTATTTGAAGTGTATAAAGTGATAAAAATATTATTTACACTTTTTAGTTCGTGGTATTTGAAGGCAGTTTTTTTTTGGCAGAAAATTTTACATACAACAAAAAAGCAAGAAATTGACACCCCATAAAACACCTATGGTGTGCGAGCAAAAGATACTCATAGCTATCTCATATCATACGATTATTTTATTTATTAGAATTTATTTTTTTTATGTGATAGGACAGCCGACGAGCAGACGGATCACCTGATGGTAAACGATTGCCGCCGCCCATGGACACCCGCGACACCAGTGGAGTTACAAGTGCGCTGCCGACCTTTAAGCCCCTCTCTCCCCCGGATTGGGCCTCACCCTCACTCAGTTAATGTAGTCTATTCGCGAATACTATTAAAAAAACTCGCCAAGGCTTTTTTCAAACTCTTCATTCATGTTTTAATAACCCTAATTATGTGACAGTCATATAAACGAATATTATGACGTGATAGGTGATATGCGACCAGATTGGTCCTGTTGGTAAGCGATTGCCATTTTACATTTTCCCCTATCCCTCAAATTGGGCATCCGGTTCTCTCACTTACTTCGCGAAACGCAGTGCAAGTGCTACTTTACAATGGTTTTATATAAAATTAAAATATATATTTTTTTGCATTTTTGCATGCTTCGGTTGTAGAGCGATGGCAGCGGTCAGAACACGCCTTTCATACGAGGGGTCTGGGTTCAAATCCGAGCATGTGCCTTTGGATTTTTCGAATCTATGTGCATATTTCTACCATTAGCTCGGCGGAAAGGGAAAACATCCTGAGGAAACCTGCACGTTTCGGATAGTTTCTGAAACGTGTATACTGATATCTTTCCAATCTTGATCTTGGTCTTGATCTTCACAATCTAAATGGAATAGCTGCAGACCAAGTTTGTAAGCGGAGAAATTTAGCTGGTAGTACCTACTTATACGAAGAGACAACAAACACTGAATTGCTCCGAGTTCAACGAACTTTCCACTTAAGACTCCGGAAAGTCACGTTACCTGCTATAATTCCACAGATAATCCTGATATTCCAACTGTTATGCAGCGAGCGCTAATTCCTTTTTACGATCGCTGCGTTATGCGCGAAGTTTGCGTGAAACGGAACGCAATTGTTAAACAGTGTAAAGATTACTAGTGGATCAAGTTTAGTAGGTCAACGCTGAAGTAGAACGATGGTAGAGGGGATCATGGTTGGAGTCCTAACCATGATCAGCACCTGGATTTTTAAAATCATTGTGCGTATTTCTACCATTAGCTCAGCAGTGAGGGAAAATATTGTGACTAAACCTGTACATTTCGGAAAATTTCTGAAGCGTGTAACTAGTGTCAGTCAGTCGCTTCATTGTAATTACCAGACTCCCCAAATCTTGAATCATCGAGATAGACAGCTTAGGAAGCAACCGGGAATTACCAGATTGTTTGTGCTCACATGGTATTTTTTCTTTTATTTTTTTTATTATTTTTTTCCAATACTTCCTTCTACTAGTAATCATCATACTGTGTAATGGGATGCATAGCGTCTGATATTATTTTTGCTCACGCGGTGCTATTTTTTTCTTTTTATTTTGGAAAAAATCCTTCTACGGGTAATTCTACGGGACGCATAGCGTCTGCTATTGTATGTGCTCACGTGGCGCTATTTTTTTCTTTTTATTTTGTAAAAAGCCTTCTACGGGACGGAATGTATAGCGTCTGATATTTTTAGTGCTCACCCGGTGCTATATTTTTCTTTTTATTTTGGAAAAAAAACCCTTTTACGCGTAATCATCATACTGTGAACGGGACGCATAGCGTCTGCTATTGTTTGTGCTCACGTGACACTATTTTTTTCTTTTTATTTTGTAAAAAGCCTTCTACGTGACGGGATGTATAGCGTCTAATATTATTAATGCTCACGCGGTGCTATTTTTTTCTTTTTATTTTGTAAAAATCCTTCTACGGGTAATTCTACGGGACGCATAGCGTCTGCTATTGTATGTGCTCACGTGGCGCTATTTTTTATTTTTATTTTGTAAAAAGCCTTCTACAGGACGGGATGTTTAGCGTCTGATATTATTTCTGCTCACGCGGTGCTATTTCTTTCTTTTTATTTTGGAAAAAATACTTCTACGGGTAATCATCACACTGTGTAACGGGACGCATAGCGTCTTCTATTGTTTGTGCTCACACGGCGCTATTTTTGAATCGGACGGCGTTAAGTGCGGACTTCCAGTAAACAACTTGACGCAATTACTAGTGGAACTCCTTGCATTTATAGCAATATTTAGCGAAACTAAACAATGGAAGATCTGCAGTGGATTAAACTCCACTATAAAGAATTTACACTTATTTATAAATGTTTGTTAAACCTTTGTTAGCTAGTTTTGACGTTAGAAACAAAGAAATTTAATAAAAAAAAATCGAAAAAAGAATGAAAACTGCTTTATAACATCGTTTTAATTAAGATGACGGGTAGGGCGCACTAGTTACGCCAAATGTTTTTTAAGTTTTAGCTACTAAATCGGTTCCTTTTTAAACAATTTAGGGGTTACAACCTCTCGGCAAACACTTATACTATTTATTAAATAACCATGCACAAAAGTTGGGTCCAATGCGTATGCGAAAAATTGATTCACACCAAAGGCGGCCACTTTTGGCGTGAATTAATTTTTCGCGTACAAAAACGGAACCAACTTTTGTGTATGTTTATTTAATAAATAGTATAAGTGTTTGCCGAGAGATTTTAAAACCGAAATTGTTTCAAATAGATCCGGTTTAGTAGCTAAAAAATTTAATCGATAGGCGCCTCTAGTGCGCCCTTCCCGGCACCTTCACCAAGGTTAAACAAAAAGTTATGAATAAGACCCCGTGTCTCCCACTCCCACTCTAGGTGCTGATATATAATGTATGTGCTGGGTGGATTTAAATATTGTAACTAACACAATTTCTTTTATTAAGGTGACGGGTAAGGCGCACTAGCGACGCCAATCGATTTTAATTTTTTGCTACTAAACCAGATCTACTTTAAACAATTTCGGGGTTATAACCTCTCGGGAAACACTTATACTATTTATTAAATAACCATGCACAAATGTTGGATCCTTTTCTGTACGCGAAAAATTGATTCAATTTTTCGCGTACATTTGTGCATGGTTATTTAATAAATAGTATAAGTGTTTCCCGAGAGGTTATAACCCCGAAATTGTTTAGATCTGGTTTAGTAGCAAAAAATTAAAATCGATTGGCGTCGCTAGTGCGCCTTACCCGTCACCTTAATAAAAGAAATTGTGTTAGTTACAATATTTAAATCCACCCAGCACATACATTATATATCAGCACCCAGAGTGGGAGTGGGAGACACGGGGTCTTATTCATAACTTTTTGTTTAACCTTTTGGCGTGAATCAATTTTTACTAGAAGCTAAAAATTAAAATCGATTGGCGTCGCTAGTGTGCCCTTACCTTACCTTAACAAATAACTTTAAATAGTTATTTTTGTATCGTTTACATCCTGATAATCACATAATAGGTTTCATGAACATTATTTACGGGTGAATATTCTATTTTGTATGGAACAGTTGATTTTTAGTGCTTATTTTGATGATCTAACATGCTAAATAGTCTTCATTCACGATACCCATTTTGAGGTTTTCATGATGTAAACGATATAAAAATAACTGTGTATATAGACTAATTTTAAGGCTTTGAATGATTACATTTTGAATGACTTCGAAAGCTAGTGACCCTTATGACTTTAGATAATAAGGTCCACATACTATCAAACATGTGTAGCCACTTTTGATGTTGTACAAGCGCCATAGTTCGTGGCATCTGCGACAAAATCCGATTATCGCTGTAATCCAAACGAGGCGTGTGGCGCTGTCAAATGGCGGCGTTGTTTCGGCTTGTAATTTACAGCCATTTTGCGATGAATAAAAGCTCATTAAATATAAATAATATAACAACATCACATACATTAATCTGACTCCGAAGTAGGTAGCAAACGTGGCCGTCCAAAATAAACTTGGCGACACACTGTAGCAGACGAGATGAAGAACATCGGCAGGACTTGGAGTGAGGTCAAACGCGAAGCTCAAGACTGAACGCGATGGAAGACCTCTGTGGACGCCCTCTGCCCCAGCTCGGATATCAGAATTAACAGCAGAATTACAAATATATTTTGTTAATACATACTTATAGGTAATACATTGAAAACATCCAGACCAATACAAACAGACGTCATGTTCATGGACACTAATGTTTGTACTGTCGGGGATCGAACCCGCAAACCTTGAACCAGAACAAGCGTTCATTATCACTGATTCAAACGGGTCCTTGTCATTGTGGCTAACGCAAAAATAGAAATAGAAAAAAAAAAATTATCATTTAAGTGCATACGGAACACTTATGAATGTTAAAATAGGTATTATAATCTACCGCTTATTGGGATTGTCGATTTCCACTGAAAAGACACCAGGAAGAAACTCAGTTGATATTCTTTTCAAATCATGATAATTTTACAGGTTTGAAAAGAAAAAGAAATTGCAATTGTGAAATTGAATAGATATTACTATGCACAATCCAATACTTCAGCTTCGTAAAATGAAACTCAAATCAAGAATCGATTGCTCATCATATTATTTCACTATCAATGTATCAGAGCGTGTTGGCCGTGTGGCCCCGGCAGAGTAGAATATGGCCACCCTCACTCTTACCGAGGTGTGGTAAAAGGCGACTAAGGTAAAGCTGCTGGCATCATCATCAGCACCCAGAGAAAGAAAACTCTGCATTTTTATCAAAACCCTCGCCAACCCGTGTGCCTAGCGTGGTGAGTATGGCAATTACCCCTCATGTGATTGAGGGAGGCCCGTGCCCAAGCAGTGGGGACTCAAATGGGCTGACGATGATGATGATGTATCAGAGCGCTGGTAGCTCAGTTTACTGAGCTACCACCACCCATCGCATGAAAGGCGCTTTCTTATGAATAAGAAAGCGCCTTTCATGCGATGGGTCGTGGTTCGAATCCGAGCATGCACCTCTGGATATTTCAAATTAATGTAATGATTTCTACCATTCGTTCAGTAGTGAAGAAAAATATCGTCAGGAAGCTTAAGTTTCGGATAATTTCTGAAACGTGTAACCAGGATTCAGTTTGTTCCCCTGTTAAAGACCGTGAGACCGTGGGAGACCCACGCTTAGGCATGAATGGGCCGCATCGATCGGAGTGAAGCAGCATTATGCTGTGTTTCGCTGCGTGACTAAGGGTGCCCAATCCGGGGGAAAGGGGGGTGTAAGGTTAGCAGCACACTTGTGACTCCACTGGTGCTGCGGGTGTCCATGGGCGGCGGCAATTGCCCGATTGCTCGTCTGCAAATAAAAAAAAAGATTGCATTAGGCTTCGCGGACGGCGATGTGATGAAATGATCAAAGATGCTTCTTGTGTGCAATCTATGAATTCACTACCTTCATAAAGGAATGCGTTCGTCATTCTTTTATTAATTTTAAATCAGGTAAAATTTTAATGGCCCTCCTGATTTAGCATTTACGTCCGCAAATCCACGCCAAAAGCTAACGATATTTGAAGGCCGTGTACGTACAAGGGTGTGTGGACGAATCCGATTACCGCTGTAATCCTTCCGGATGTTGCGCTGTCAAATGGCGGGTGTTACACGAGTGTGAAACGGCCTTAAATTTACAGCCGTGTGGTGCTGCAGCGAACATTTGATGCCTGCGGATATTTGGAAACTTGCGAAGACTCACGGTTGACGAAAGAATATTTTCATTCATTAATTATGAATAAAATATGATAGTAAAGTTCTTCAAAATGGTCAGTAGGTTTAAAGGGTACCTAATAACTATAATTATACTCGAGACAAAGACTTTTGGCCCTCATTGTCATATTTCATTCATAATTAATGAATGAAATACTTTAATACCGCGAGTGTTTGCGTGTAGTACCTATAAAAGCAAGGACTCGAGGTTGATGTTAGAAGATTTCATTGGTATGAATGAAATATGACACCACGAGTTTTTGGGCTCAAGTACAAAGATAATATAACAGGTTCTGTCCTCCTTGCTCGAGTATAACAGTTACAAAATAAAGAGTAGAGATATTTTTTTTTAAATACTGTAAAAATATATGAAGAAAAGTAGTTAATAAAAACAAGTAGGCACTACGTATATGAAATGTAGAAATCTATGTATATAGCCCTAGTGCGCCCAAAATTTAGAAATTAGATTTTTAGTATTAAGTATTTAAAATAAATTTGGCTAGCTAAAATTAGATACCTATCATGTGTAAATAATAGAAATAGAAGAAATGTACAAAGGTCAAAATGTGCTCTGTGTCCACACGCCGGAGCAAATATGGCAACAAAATTACTACTCCCTGCATCATGTACTAGAATTAACATTTGGAAATAAAGACAACAGAAAACAAAAGAAGCCTCTGATCAAAATGATCGGGGTTAAGAGAGAAGTAGCTGTTAAAAAAAACCAGTTACAAAATACATCCATATACACCTACTGACCATTTTAAATAACTTACCTATCACTCATTCATTAAATGAATGAAATACTCTACCATCTGCCGTGAGTCTTTGCGTTAAGATAGATAAAACGTTTATTCGCTTCAAAATATGAAATAGACTGTAGACATTTGGATGGGCCGGCTCGACGGAAGTCATATCACGGCCTCACAGAAAACCGGCATGAAGCAGTACTGTGCTGTGTTTCGCTGCGTGAGTGGGGATACCGGAGGTTTATTCCGGGGGAAAGGGGGGTTTGAAGGTTGTCAGCGCAATTGTGACTTCACTAGTGTCGCCGGTGTCTATGGGCGGCGACAATCCCTTACCATCAGGCGATCTGTCTGCTCGTCTGCCACCTTACAATAAATAAAACGTACAGAGCAGTGTTGACGTTAGTACAAAAAACCCAGAAGAGCTTATAATGAGGCATATGCCTCCACCACCAGACTAACAACCATGACCAATACTTTTCGTACCACTACTGGATACATTTGCAGCAGTGGTGCGAAATGGCAATGGCTTTGTGAATTGTTTAGTAGTTCGACCCGGTACTCTCACTCACGCAGCGAAACACAGCACTGTGGCCGTGGTATCACTCCGGTCGAGCCGGCCCATTCATACCGAGGAGTAGCTATCCCACATCTCCCACATATACTAGACCCTAGGTCAATGAGAGCACGTTATGAATATTTTCTCTATTTACGTCCACAGTTGATCCAGATAAAAAACGTACTTGTAATTTAACTATGGTACTGATCTAGCCTTACAAACGATTGTGTGACAAATATATCCATTTGTTTTGTTCCGAATGCACAATGGACCGAATGCGGTCCACTTTACATGACTTAAATCTATTCTCTGATTCAGAACTGCCATAAATTATCTTCGAAAACATTACAGCATTACGCAAAAATCATAGTTATCTTCAAACAAATACAGTCTCTTTCCGCAAAATAGCTAAACCCGGCTATTCAATAAGCCATCCAAAAACAATAGCAATCCTCAAACCAATCGCGACATCGATACCACTCGAAACGTCATACGAGAAACCTATCTTTGACTCCGTAAACATCCGCGCTCCCGAGGGATTGAAGGGTCTATTGTATGGTAGTGAAGTTTGAAGAGATGCTATGTACAGTGGGGTTGACAAATTAAATAAATTTATTTATAAATTCACCCTATCAGTAAATAATCGAAGGTAAAAAAAGATCTAGGGTCATCAGAACTGTTTTTCTCTAAATTATAGTCATTTAATTTTATATGTGATTGATTGAATAGCAATATTTTTCCTGGCAAATTAATTCTCACTCACATACAACAAAAAAAAACGGTTGAACTATATTTGTTTGCTATTCGGTTCAGTTAATACACATATCAAAATTAGCTGTGTTTCGCTACGTGAGTGAGGGTACCGGAGGCCCAATCCATGGGAAAAGGGGGATTTAAAGGTTGGCAACGCATTTGTAACTCCGCTGGTGTCGTCGTGGGATTGAGTGTCTATAGGCGGCGGCAATTGCTTGCCATCAGGCGATACGTCTGCTCGTTTGCCCACCTACCACATAAAAAAAAACATTATAATCTCCTAAAAATATACAACGTTATTTTTACAAGGCCGAAGCCCTCGTAAAGGTACACTTTTAAAATTTAAATTATTTATGACTTCAGCCAAAACCGGTAAATAAACAAAGGTAAAAAAAAGACCTAGGGTCATCAAAATTATTCTAATTTTTTGCTCTAATAAACTATGTTTACGTATGTGTCATTGATTGAATAGCAATATTTTTCCTGGCAAATTCCACGAAAAACACTCACTCACCCACAAAAAAAACCGGCTAAACTAAAATCTTTTGCTATTTTGTCTAGTATACACAAATAACGATGTAATCCCCTAAAAATATTCACCGTTATTTTAAAAAGGTTTTCATGCTCTCGTAATCACGAATATAGCTTTTAAAATGTACCTTTGAAAAGATAAGCTTTTTGTTTTTCTCACCACCACATGATGAGCCACTTTTGATCACGTTATTTCTATTTTATTTTAGGTCTACTTGTTGTATCAAGTCGTATTTTCCATTAACAAGATGAGGTTAGTAGATTTGCAGCAGCCACACAGATTAAAAAGGTTTAATTTAATAACAACTTTAATGACTTTATGTCTATACAGACAGTCTTGCTTCGGCAGCGCAATGGCTTGTGGGTCGCACTTTGACGCGAGCGCTTGGGGTCCCGAGTTTGATCACTGGCTCGGGCGCAATGTGTAACTCAGTTTTTCTGTTGAGACATTCATTTGGGCACTAACCAAAGCCCACAAGTTGGCGGTCTTGTACTCCTAGTTCCTCGGAATGCATGTTAAGCCTTTGGCCCTGCGCCCGTCTTCTATTCGGGATGATGTCCTACCGAAATATGAGGGTAAGGGAATAAAGAGTGCACTAGTGTTTGCGCACACACTTGAGCACTATAATATATCCTGCGTACGATTCTGATCGTCTGATACATTCTTGTTTATTAACCTTTTGTTAACTAAGACCCTGTTTGAAAGCAGCTTTCATTACTTAACCGAAAAAAAATTTTCAAACATCAAAACTGCTCTATAACACAGATTTAGCTGTGGATTTAGCCAAAAAAGTTTATTGAAAGTTTATGAATAAAGCCCTATGCATTTATTAGCTTTCATGGACGTTTTTGCAACTGGGTCATCATCATAGACTGACCGGATGGCACAATTGGTAAAGACCCTGCCTCTTACGCCAAAGGTCGTGGGTTCGATTCCCACCATTCATGCGATGAACACTTGAGTTTGTTCGGTGTCTGGGTGTAATATTATGTATTTAAGTATATATTTGTGTTCCTCTGTTGTCTGATATCTGTAACACAAGTGCTTAAGCTACTTAGAACGGAATCAGGTCAATGTATGAGATGTTGTGAGAATTATTATATTAACGTTTTGTACCCGTTGCGTCCCTGCTGCCTCGGAGCCCGGGGTCCGCTTTCCTGTTGCTACTATTCCATTTCGCGCGATCTTGGGCATTCCCTTGTGGTCAATTTATTCACACGCATGTAATTCCTTACGGATTCAAACCATACATTTTTAGGTCTACTCTTTCTGCCGGGACCCGGTGGTGGTAGCATGGCCAAACATTTGTTGCCCCCGTAGCTGTCCGGTTTTACGCAGGAAATGGCCGTACAGTTTTACCAATTTTATAAGTTACACCAATGTATAGGTCGATTCACGAAAGATGACCACAAATGGCCAGCGTTTATGCCTGTCATCTCATGAAAGACCAAAGAAAAAAACATTTTCAATTAAACATAGAATGTGTTTAGTCTAAGTCCTTATAATGTGTCAAATTTAGGGTGAGCCATTTGTTCATGAGATGACATGCGTAGACGGTCGCCATTTGTGGTCATCTTTCGTGAATCGACCGGTACCTGCGCAGAAGTCTTATTTTCGAAAACTGCGGCTAAATCTTAACCAATCACAACGCTCCCTTTACGCACGGCAAAAATTACAAATTTCTTATTGGTTGATGCGTCAGCGCCATGTTCGGTGCGAGTGCGGTTAAGAGAGAGATAGCATTTATCTCTGGATTTATTGTATTTAATCTTAACGCAACGCAATAAAGTCTGTATTTCAACTGCTTTCGCAATCGTAATCAATCGGATTTGACTTGCTCTTCTGCGTAGACGAATTTTGCCGATGTAACTTATAAACGTGGTACACCTGTACCAACGTAGGCGGCTCCCCAGCAGTTTCTCTACTATGTCACGAACATAGAGGCTTCCACGCGTGCTTGAGTTTCTCACGCGGTCTTTCCACGTAACTCCACACATACACCGCAGCATAGCTTTGCAAAGGGGTGTCTCTCTCTATCCTATTATCATTAGAGCCCGCTTACACGTATTTTCGCGTGCGAGTGTACGAGTACATGCGGAAACCGATTCCTCGGTTAATTGGATTCCTCAGAAGAGATTTCCCAAAGGCTGTCAAGACTTGCGATGTTCAAACAGCTCTTAGTTAACGTCTGATGCCGGGTTTTCATTAGGAAACGTTCCTAAGCTATTTTTAAATTTAGAAAGCTTAAATAAAAAATAACCGATGATTAAAACGAGGGAGGTTTTAACTTCTTTTGAAAGTTGGATTAAATTTAATTTAATATAATTTTATTTAATTTCATTTTATTGTGTTGAATTTTATTTAATTTAATTGATCGAAATGTAATCCGTGTGGTCCCCGGCAGAGTAGAATAGGCCACCCTCACTCTTACCGAGGTGTCGTAAAAGGCGACTAAGGTAAAGCTGCTGGCATGATCATCAGTACCCAGAGAAGGAAAACTCTGCATTTATATCAAAACCCTCGCCAACCCGTCTACCAAGCGTGGTGAGTATGGCAATTACCCCTCATGTGATTGAAGGAGGCCTGTGCCCCAGCAGTGGGGACTTAAATGGGCTGATGATGAAATGTAATCTAATTTAATTAATTACTAACAAAGTTATAAGGTCACTGTTACTAACCAATTTGATATGGGTCATGCCTGAAATAAATGATTTTTATTTTATTTTTTTTATTTACTTCTCTGATGTTGCCATAATTTCATCCGTTTGCTCATCGGCCGTTATTCATTAATCATGCAAAAAAAATCCTATGCCCAGAGGACTACGGCCATTGGCTGTTACTGCTATGGAAACAATCATCTAATCACCAGTGACAAGCTGCTGGCATGATCATCAGCACCCAGAGAAGGAAAACTCTGCATTTATATCAAAACCCTCGCCAACCCGTCTGCCAATCGTGGTGAGTATGGCAATTACCCCTCATGTGATTGAGGGAGGCCCGTGCCCCAGCAGCTTAAATGGACTAAAATGGGCTGACGATGACGATGATGATGAGATGCCAAGAAATGTTATTATTATACAAGCTTAACTTCGTCCTGCCCAGGTAGCAGACAGAAAATCAATCGATTTTTGGCTTAAAATTAAGGAATATTGCTTAAATTGTACATTGAGTCTGCAATATCTAGCTTTTAAGTTTTATATATTGTGAAATAAAGAGTATCTAACTACTTTTGTATCTATTTAGGAACTTAATAATCTAAATTTAAAAACTAACGTAATCAGAACGCAAAGTAGCGCAAACGCATTTCTATTCTCATCATCATCATCAGCCTATCGCAGTCCACTGCTGGACGTAGAACTCTCCAATTGTTCGCCACTGTGATCTATCCATGGCTTCACGCATCCAGCTTTTGCCAGCCATCCTGCGCAGATCGTCCCCCCACCTAGCCAGAGGGCGCCCTACATTACGTTTGCCAAGACGCGGTCTCCACTCTAGAATTCGTTTACCCCATCGGTTGTCGGTTCTTTGGCTAAAATGGCCAGCCCACTGCCACTTAATTCGGTGAGCAATGTCGATGACTTTGGTTCTCTGCCGGATCACCTCATTTCGTATTCGATCATTTCTATTCTACTTTATTATAATCAGTCTGAAATATGAAATATTCCATTGATAGTATTGATGCTACTGATAAATATAGCAACGCTGACGTTAGCCGTTCTACCAATGTATTTGTTAATAGGTTGTATTTTATGTTCCCTCAAAATTAATAAATTGCTAACCAAACCTAACCTTTTTGCATAGCATAAAATACTAATTGCACATCAAAATCATAGTTTGATGTGCAATTAGTATATTGCAATTAGGTAGGTATGCAAATAGGTAGCTTTTAGAAGATTGGGCGTGTGGTCCCCGGCAGAGTAGAATAGGCCACCCTCACTCTTACCGATGTGTCGTAAAAGGCGACTAAGGTAAAGCTGCTGGCATGATCATCAGCACCCAGAGAAGGAAAACTCTGCATTTATATCAAAACCCTCGCCAACCCGTCTGCCAATCGTGGTGAGTATGGCAATTACCCCTCATGTGATTGAGGGAGGCCCGTGCCCCAGCAGTGGGGACTTAAATGGGCTGATGATGATTAGAAGATTGATTCAATATATTAATGGTGTAATCTTATATTGAAACTTTTGAAACGTATAAGGTTTTCCCTTGAACTAGGGAAACCAGACACAATGACGTTACCACAAACACCCAGATCCAACACAAATATCTGTTTCATCAACAAACATTTGTGCTGGTGCGGTAATCGAGCCCGTGACCCTTGCGTCTCAACCGGCGCACCGACCACTGCGCTAAATGGGTCGTGGTATATGAAAAATATCTCGGTATATAGCGACTCGGTAAGCGTAGTGTAGGACACCCTGCGACAAGATGGGATGATGACATTCGAAGGCTGGCTGGTGTGGGCTGGATGGGAGTCGCCGAAAATCGGGAGCAGTGGCGTGCATTAGGGGAGACCTATGTCCAGCAGTGGACGAGTGTGGGTTGCTGAAGATGATGATGATGATGCTGCTGAAATGAAAAATATTAGTAGAAATAGGTTAGCTAAGTTATTTAGGCTACATTGTATTTATTTGTGATCTGTGTATGTATACTTAATTGGCAATAAAGCCATTTGAATTGGAACACACTAAATCTATGCTTAGTTATTTCAGCTGTATTTACGTCACTACCCGTCTCTGTCACTCATTGTTACAGTTTTAAACTGTAATTTAACTCGACGAAACTGTAATTGAGTGATCAGAGTTTAAACGTGTTGTCTGTTCATCGACTCTCAACTGAGATTACTAAATTATAAGACTCAAATTGCGTTTTAGAAACTAGGTTAATAGTCCAATTTGGACAGATTAAGTGGAATACAAATGTATCAAACACATTTTCGAACTGAATTGAATAACTCCTGTGTCATTTCTGTGGACCAATGCATATTGAGGAGGCGGAACGGAAATGACGTAAATATAAAATTTCAAAGGTTTTTTTTTATTTAAGGTACGGATGTCAATCCCTTTTAGGTACTTGTTTTGACTAAAGTAAAGTATCAGCCTATATACTGTCCCACTGCAGGCACAAAGGCCTGCATCATAGAAATCAAGTTATTGCTACTATGATGGGATTAGGCTTAATCACCACGCTTGCCGAATGCAGATTGGTGATTACAATCCGAAACATACCTTTGCTCGACCTGGGGATAAAACCCAGGACTCAGAGATCACGGCCTGGTACTTGAAACACTAAACCAACGGGGCGTTTTGACTAAGATTTGATATAATTTGCATCGAATATTGCATCATCATCATCGTCATCATCATCAGCCCATTTAAGTCCCCACTGATGGGGCACAGGCCTCCCTCAATCACATGAGGGGTAATTGCCATACTCACCACGCTTGGCAGACGGGTTGGCGAGGGTTTTGATATAAATGCAGAGTTTTCCTTCTCTGGGTGCTGATGATCATGCCAGCAGCTTTACCTTAGTCGCCTTTTACGACACCTCGGTAAGAGTGAGTGTGGCCTATTCTACTCTGCCGGGGACCACACGGCCAAATATGGCGGCATATTGCATCATGCGGCCATATTTTGTTATATGTTTTTAATTATATCGGACAAACGAGCAAACGGCACAAAGTGATGGTAATATAAATAGGTTTGATGAAATAGATACAAGTTAGCCAGTAAAATATAAGGTGAAAGCAAGAGAATAAGTTCAACGATACATATAGTGTCCCGGACGAACTAAAAAGTCTTGCTACACTACCAACTAACTTACGAACTTTAGCAACATAGCTCCAACTTCTAAAGTATAAGTGCAGATAGTATTTACGCATTATTTTCCTTTTCCATTAGCCAGCAAGACTCTGCCATTTGGGCCATGGGCCAATACAAGCCCGGGTAATGTGCATTGGCCATAAACCAGGGGTTTTCCCAAGTTCAGGGGTTCTCAAACTTTTACAGTGATCAATTTTAGGTGTTTTTAGGGTTCCGTAGCCAAAATGGCAAAAACGGAACCCTTATAGTTTCGTCATGTCCGTCTGTCCGTCTGTCCGTCTGTCCGTCTGTCACAGCCGATTTACTCGGAAACTATAAGTACTACAGTGATGAAATTTGATGGGAATATGTGTTGTATGAACCGCTACAAAAATATGACACTAAATAGTAAAAAAAAGAATTGGGGGTGGGGCCCCCCATACATGTAACTGAGGGATGAAATTTTTTTTTTCGATGTACATACCCGTGTGGGGTATCAATGGAAAGGTCTTTTAAAATGATATAAAGTTTTCTAAAAAACATTTTTCTTAAAGTGAACGGTTTTTGAGATATCAGCTCTCAAAGTCGTAAAAAGTATGTCCCCCCCCCTCTATTTTTATAACTACGGGGTATAAAATTCTAAAAAAAATAGAGGTGATGCATGCTAATTAACTCTTTCAACGATTTTTGGTTTGATCAAAGTATCTCTTATAGTTTTTGAGATAGGTTGATTTAACTGTAATTTTGGACTTTGCTGCTACGGAACCCTTTGTGCGCGAGCCCGACTCGCACTTGGCCGGTTTTTTTATAGTGATATAGAATATCGGTTCACCTCAGTCTGATGGAAAGCAAAAGGAGAGCCCACGTTGCAGTCATAACAGACGAGAAGCTCCGCATCATACCTATGATGCTTCTTCACACTGTGTTTGAAGGAATCCATACTGTTAAAACTATTTCATAACATTCAAAAACATGATAATATGCTGTACTGTAAAGTTCCAATAGATAGATATCAAAAGCCAAATCACTATTACCATATTTTCCCAAAACATAGTATTAGTTTCAAGTTGTGCCAGCGATCAAAAGTGATTTTACATTATAATTGTACAACTATGATAATGAAGGGACCAAGAACTGAAGATAATACTCGACCTATGTAATCAAGTATAGAAGACGGGCAGATGGGTCACAGACTGGAAAGAATCTATTTTATTACCAGTACACAAGAAGGATCGACAAAATCCTGTGGAAATGATCAAATGATGGCGCTTATATCCCACGCCAGAAAGATAATGCTTTACATAATTGACACTAGGCTACATTCGTATCTTCAGTGGCAGATACCCAGTGAGCTAGCAGGTTTCGTGAAAGGTTGAGGTACTAGAGTACAAATAGTAAACCTAAGACAAATAATCGAGAAAGGACGAGAATTAAATACGCTGGTATTCATGTGCTTTATTTATATTATTCTAAGGCGTTTGATTGCGTAAAATGGCAATCTCTGTGGGTCATACCACAAGAAATGGGCGTACCTCCACACTTAGCTACTCTTATCACGAACCTCTACTCAGATGTCGAATCTATGATACGGATAAATGACACAATCTCAGATCCTTTTAAACCACAAAAAGGTGTCAGACTGGGCTGCATCCTTTCCCCCTTACTCTTCAACAAATGGAGAATATTATATAATGAGACGAGCTCTGCAAGGGTGGGAGGGAGGCATCTAGTCGTAAACAAAACTCATAATAGTCGGCAGAACGGACCAGTCAACGGACAGGAAAACTATTGGATATAGAGGCGGTTAAAAGAATGTATTTACCTAGGTTCACTGATAACATGAACAGGGAGATCAGAAGACGATTTCAGATGTCGAAATCAATATGTATTTACAAGTATGTATTTACAAAAGAAAAGTATTATATGTATATATTTGTAATCCCACTCTTGATTCTGATATCCGTAACACAGGTGCTTGAGCTACATATCTCGGAGTCAGATCAATGTATGTAATGTTGTGATGATGTTGTGAAATCAAGCATTGAGCAAATTTACACGCCTATGGCAGGACAGGAAGATCTCAATTAAGACCGAAATGGGACTAGTCCAAACACTGGTTTTCTCTCCAAATAATCGAGGCCTTCGAGATGTGGTATTGGAGACAGAAGCTTCGCATACAATGAATCGCTAGAAGAACGAAAAAGTCTATATTAGAATAACTGCATGTCAACAGTCTTGTATTGCCAAATAATTCTAAACTCTTGTGAATTATATCGTTGGCCTGTCAGCCGGATAACTTTGATAAATTGGTTGTGGTGGGCAAAGTGGAGGGGAAGACACACCGCGGCCGGTCTCTCAGATGGTGGTGTGACCAAGTAGCGTCGATCACTGGGTTTCCAGTCGCAACCGCCCTAAGGACTGCCAAGAACCGAATTAAATGGAAGAGGCTGGTGCAGGAACCTATCAGGAACTTTCAAGGACACGACCTTCAGAATCCAGTATTTGAGTATTTTTTTATTTTTATAATCATAAGACTTCTCAATTATAGAAACATCGTTGAAAGAATTACTTAATTTTCATTGAAACTACCTGAGATATTACAACTTTAAAATCACATTATTTTGGGCAAACCCAAAACGCTCCATACAAATGGTGACTGGCATATGACGTCACACGCATGTATTTTGTATGCATTTCTTTTGAATTTTGCTTTGTAGCTATATCAAATGTTTCGTTTATGTCAAGGGTTCTATTAAAATAGTTAGTGCAAATTGTATCGGTTATTTTTTTTTAATAAATTAATATTTCACACCATCACATACATTGATCTGACTCGAGATAGGTAGCTCAAGCACCTGTGTTACGGATATCAGAATCAACAGTGGGATTACAAATATATACGTATAATACTTTTCTTTTGTAAATACATACATAGGGACCCAGACCAATACAAACAGACATGTTCATGCACACAAATAGTTTGTACTGTGCGGGGATCGAACCCGCAACCCTTGGACCAAAGGCACTACCATTGTTCCAAACGGGTCGTGATAGGATAATTTTTTAATAATTTCATACTTTTAAAATTGACTTGCCTATGAATCTTTGAATGACCATAAAACCATGTTACATTTTTCATTGAGAATTTTTGCTATTTTTTTTTTATATTTTACATTTAAAAAAGGCACCCGCGGAAGATCAGCGCTGTGGTGTCGGCCACAGCACAATGCTGAGCGTGGATCTATTTTTTTGTATATTCTTTTGAACCATGCATGTAGTGAGAACTCTTTCTATTGGTACATATTAACCTTTATTATGATAAAATATTAATATTTTGTAAAATCTCGAGCTTAGTCAAATACCCTATTGAAGACCCCGATCACACACAACATGATTATAAAATGGAACTTATAAGTGGGGGATTCATGAGGCTAGCATTTTATACAACGAGACTAGTTGTTTAAATAGCAAAATCAGTCCTTCTGAATACCCTAGTTTATGTCATCATTTTAGACAAAAGACGCCTATTGTGGGACATAAGCCTGATCTTTTCTGTGCATCCAAGGTGTTCCCTGCGATCTTTATCAAGTCAATACCTCCACATAGCCACATTGTGTTTATATAGTTCGTGTACTTTTTTTAGGTTGTGGTAATGCCGTGGTTTTACTGAGTAAATAAGGATACCGGAGGCTCGATCAAAGGTTGGCAACGTGCTTGTGACTCTGCTGGCATTGCGGGTGTCAATGAGCGGCTATGCAATGCAATGGCTATCGCTTACCATCAGCTGATCAGTCTGCTACCTATCAAATAAGAAAGGTATACTTATAATTCAAACCGACTTCGGCTAAGGTAGCCAATCTCAACGATCAGTGACTTACGCAGGATACCTATATTGTAGTGCTCAAGTGTGTGCGCAAACACAAGTGCACTCTCTTTTCCCTTACCCTCATATTTCGATAGGACACCAGTGTGACACGACCGGAGAGGGATCGGGCGCAGGACCAACGGCTTAACGTGAGTTCCGAGGCACGAGGGTACAAGACCGCCAACTTCCAGACTATAATAATAATAATAATTTTCATAACATCTCATAGGTTGACTGATCCGTACTAAGTAGCTTAAGCACTTGTGTTACAGATATCAGACAACAGAGGAACACAAATATATACTTAAATACATATATTACACCCAGACACTGATCAAACACAAGTGTTCATCGCTCCGGGCTGACACAAAGAATTCCTTCACAGAAAAACTCAGGTACAAATTTTGACCCGACCCGGGGATCGAACCCGGGATCCCAAGCGCAGCCGTCGCTTTAAACTGCGGCGCACTACCCACTGCGCCAACATGGCAGTCTTATACTTATAAAATATATTCTTATAAAAAGCACTACCAACATGAGGTACATCATTTCCCAAACACCCTGGAGCCCAATTCTCGTGCTCGTGATATTTATTTTCATACGACATATATCACTAAAACACAGTTTTTTTGTATGGTTTTCAGGTGATATCCGCCATGTTTTCAAAATATCACGAGCACGAGAATTGGGCTTCTGAACTTACCCCTGTATATCACCAACGGAATGGCTAACACAAGTTAGCTAGCAAGCTAAGCAGCTTACCCTGCGCAAAACACATATCTTAGCTAAATGATTATTGCACGAGCGCCGGGATTGCGTTCCGGTGACTGTCTGCCTTCCTTCCTCCCATCTGGAGATACCTAGATTATACTGTATCTTTTAAGCGAACAAGAAATGTACGATTGTATAGGTATTCACCTATACCAGTGTGTATACCAGCTTTTGCTCGCAGCTTTGCTCGCGTTAGTAAGAGACAAAAGGCTATATAAATAGAAACACTCAGATCAATACAAACAGACATGTTCATGCACACGAATGTTTGTACTGTGCGAGGACCGAACCCGCAACCCTTGGACCAAAGGCAGCGTTCACTACCACTGTTCCAAATGGGTCGTCAATATAGATAGACATTTTATATTATATGCTAAAGAATTCGGTACACCAAATATGGTATAGTATATTCAGGGGGCCCCTGTTGGTCTAGTGGTTTAAGTACCGGGCCGCGATCTCAGGGTCCCGGGTTCGATTGCCGGGTCGAGCGAAAAGTTTTTTGTGAATTCTTCGAACATAGCTCGGGTTTGTGATCACCAATCCGCATTTGGCAAGCGTGGTGATTAAGCCTAATCCCATCATAGTAGCGATTACTTGAATTCTACGATGGAGGCTTTTGCCCTACAGTGGGACAGTTTATAGGCTGATACTTTACTTACATTTAGGGGCGATTCCTTACAATTACCAGTTGACACGTTTGCTCGTTTGTAAGTCTAAGAAAAAAAGTAGGAACAAGCGAACAAGTAAACGGTAGAATATGTTTCCTGTTGTTTATTACACCAGACATGAGTAGGAGATTACAGAAGCCGCAAGCTCAAAGTACCATAACTTTTTAGGGTTACACTAGATTTATAATTGGGAAGGATTTATTGCTACGAGTCTACCTACATAGGTACCACCCAACTCCTTTAACTTGTATTTGTACCTGTCCTAATGATTTGTCATTAACGAAAGTGCCCGGAATAACCTACTAGTAGGGTGACCAAGCTCTAGATGTCTTTACCGGTTTTTAGCGCAGGTGTTTGGGCCTGTTAAAACTCCTCATCTTCATCATCATCATCAGCCTATCGCAGTCCACTGCTGGACGTAGGCCTCTTCAATTGTTCGCCACCGTGATTTATCCATAGCTTCTCGCATACAGCTCTTGCCAGCCATCCTACGCAGATCTCCCCTACCTAGCCAGAGGGCGCCCTACGTTACGTTTGCCAAGACGCGGTCTCCACTCTAGAACTCGTTTACCCCATCGGTTGTCGGTTCTGCGACTAATATGGCCAGCCCACTGCCACTTAAGCTTGCTAATCCAGTGAGCAATGTCAATGAGTTTGGTTCTCTGCCTGATCATCTTATTTCGGATTCGATCTCGGAGAGAGACGCCGAGCATTGCTCGTTCCATAGCTCGCTGAGCGACCTTTAACTTGTGGACCAGCCGTACCGTAAGTGTCCAAGTTTCGGCTCCGTATGTCATGACGGGTAGGACGCACTGATTGAAGACTTTCGTCTTTCGGCACTGTGGTATCGACGATACGAAGACACGACGTAGTTTTCCAATGCTGCCCAACCTAACTGGATTCTCCTATTCACCTCATCCTCGAAGTTGTTTCTACCCAATTGCAAACTCCTCATCTTATTTAAATCGAACAAAGGAAAACGCGAAATTCTAAATTTGAATTTAGCGCCAACGCCGTTTAACCGGAGTGAAGTCTGCTTTTTTTTCTTCTTGGGGTTTCTCTCCAAAAGAATCGTGGGCAGCCGCTGTTTGCGTGTCTTGCGCGAAATCACCAAAATATATAATATAATATACATTGTTACGTTGTGTCTAGACTGTTTGAAGTGTTGTGAACATCAGACGGCGCCGTCAAGGAACTTTTCTCATCATCAACTTAAATTCGCCGGCCGGCAAGTGGGTGCACTCAATGGACGATCATCTAGCTACATTATTCTGAAGAATCCTGGTAAGTTCGATTTGAATTGGAACAGGAACGAGAACTTTTTCGCGTCTACGGCCCTTCCATAATTTAGTAAACAGTTGTATTGTGAATTGAATGCTATAATTCCTAACTTTACTTTGACCACGGGATTATCCCAGCCTCCAGGCACATTTTGGGAACCCAACACCCATAGCGCTAACATCAGGAAAGCCTCTAACTGAATGTTCACGTGAACCAGTGGGAAGCGAACCCACTTACATGACAAGGCATGCTTTTTATGTGATAGGTGGCAATCGAGCAGACGGATCACCTGATGGGAAGCTCACCCGTGACATCAGTTTAGTCACAAGCGCGCTGCTAACCTTTGAACCCAAGGGGGTTAGGTAAGCTTAGGTTCCCACGGATTGAGCCTCCGGTACCCTCACTCACGCATTGAAACACAGCACTGTGCTGCTTTACGCTGGTTTTCTGTGAGACCGTGGTATAGCTCCGGTCGAGCCGGCCCAATCATGCCGAAGCGTGCTCTCCCACGATCATGATTATTCGAATTGTGGTGTATGGACGCAAGTTTTACTACACCCTTTTTAGTTTTGTATCGTGTG
The DNA here is from genome assembly GCA_019059595.1 of Marasmia exigua. NCBI lineage: Eukaryota > Metazoa > Arthropoda > Insecta > Lepidoptera > Crambidae > Marasmia > Marasmia exigua. Next base: position 13,449,824 of record CM032482.1, on the reverse strand, counting down.
TTAGTGGACCTTATTGAGAAACTTTAGCAATAGCCAGCATATAAAAAAGAAGCACACTATATTATTAACAGATGTTTCTAGAGTTCAAATAGAACATTTTTTTAAATTATTTTTTATGTCATAGGTGGCAGACGAGCAGACGGATCACCTGATCAACCGCAGACACCCGCGACACCAGTGGAGTCATAAGTGCGCTGCCAACCTTTTAACCCCCCTTTCCTCTGGATTGGGCCTCCAGACCCTCACCCATGCAGCGAAACACAGCACAGTGCTGCTTCACGCCGGTTTTCTGTGAGGCCGTGGTATTACTCTGCTCGAGCCAGCCCATTCATGCCGAAGCGTGGCTCTCCCACGGTTCAACCCCCCCTTTCCTCCGGATTAGGCCTCCGGTACCCTTACTCACGCAGCGAAACACAACACAGTGCTGCTTCACGTCGGTTTTCTTTGAGGCCGTGGTATGACTCCGGTCGACTCGGCCCATTCATGCCGAAGCGTGTCTCTGCCATGGTTAAAGCCAAAACCTTTACTTTTTTATTCCAAACATAAAAAGCACCGTTCAAAAAACACGAATACACTAACACAGAAATCAACTTGGCGGTAAAGGTTAAATCGTAAGGAAACTTGTATGTTTTGACGTGTAACCGTGATTTAGAACAGTTACTGTACTGAGTCATGGAATAAACTGTTTGTTCTGGTTCCCTTGTTGGGTTGCGAAGCAACACAGGCTTCATTGTAATTACCAGACTTACCAAAATCCTGGATCATGTTCCAATCGTACCCCGGGCTGAAAAGTGACAGCTATGGGCTCAACCGCTATCAAACTGGGATGATGATGGACTTAAACCTCGTACCTTAAGTACATTACATTTTTTTAATGATCTATAGGCCAACACTTGACCACCATCTCACCTGGTGGAGAGTGACGATGAGGTCTAGGATGTAACGCGTTCGCCTAGAAGATGCCTGTTCGCTCTTTCTTTAAAGTTGTCCAGATTATAGTGGTCCGGAAAAACAGACCTTGGCAAAGAGTTCCATTCCGTAGCTGTCCGCATTATGAATGTGGAAGCGAATTACTTCGTGCAGGTAAGGGGTAAGCCAACAACTTATAGTTGAAACCCCTCGCCGCGTTTTGATGTCCGGTAATAGAATGGGCTAGGGGGGATCAGTACCTCCGCACACTCCCCGAAATGAACCCGGTAGAAGACTAAGAGGCTTGCCACATGTCTGCGGTGGTCAAGGCTCTATAAGCTAGCCTCTGAGAGTACGTCATCACCGATGAGTCTCTTCGCACGGTGCCCTATTGAGTCCAAAGCACCCAGCTGAAACCAGATCCATCCCAAAGGTGACAGCAGTACTCTAAACAGGAACAAGCCTGGGTTCTATAAAGATTCAAGTTCTGGTTTGGTTGGCTGTTCAGGTTTAAACTTGAGACTGGCGGACAGATCCAAGCCCCGGAGCTCTAGGTGGTCCGTCATGGGTACTGGAGCATTTCGGAAGGTCGGAGTCGGTGGAATGGACACCGCTTCACACAAACAGACAGACCTGTGTTTTATTGACGACCCGATTGGAACAGTGGTAGTGAACGCTGCCTCTGATACAAGTTCGATCCCCGCACAGTACAAACATTTGTGTGCATGAACATGTTTGTTTGTATTGGTCTGGGTGTTTGCTATGTATTATAAGTATGTATTTACAAAAGAAAAAATAAAGATATATATATATATATATATATATATATATATATATATATATATTTGTAATCCCACTGTTGATTCTGATATCCGTAACACAGGTGCTTGAGCTACCTATCTAGGAGTCATATCAATGTATGTGATGTTATGAAATATTTATTATTAATAATTATTATTATTATTAGGGTACAATATTAATAAAACATTTATTGTGTCATAAAATTGCCTGTAGTAAGCGCAAAGACTTTACGTTCAGTTCCTAATTTATCCTAGTTTATACAACAACCATGCGAACCCTACATTACGAGCTTGCGCCAATATTCCGGGGTGCTCCATTAAACATATTAGAGACAATTAGTTCGGGATAAAGTTTATACATAACGTAGTTTACATTCCGCACATTTGTCGATTTTAATTGAGATCCCGTCTCTGCTGGCGAATTATGGGGCGTGTACCCTTGTCGGGGATGCTGTTGAATATTGCATGTATACTTATTTGCTTAACTGGGTATACATTGCATAATTGTAAGTTCTTTTATACGGATTCGAAGGTTATACGATCAAGGAAGATATTAGAAAGCGTATCGAGGCATTCAAAATGTGGGTTTATCGACGGATGCTTTCCATTAGCTGGACTCATCATCATCATCATCAGCCTATCGCAGTCCACTGCTGGACCTAGGCCTCTCCAATAGTTCGCCACTGTGATCTATCCATGGCTTCTCGCATCCAGCTCTTGCCAGCCATCCTGCGCAGATCGTCCCCCCACCTAGCCAGAGGGCGCCCTACATTAAGTTTGCTAAGAGGCGTTAACTGGACTCAGAAAGTGATAAATGTTGAGGTTCTCTAACGAGTGTACCAAAAACGCGTACTCTTATCGACCATCATGCAGTAGAATTTTGCCTACTTAGGACATGTATTAAAATGACGGGTAGGGCACACTAACGACGCCAATCGAATTTAATTTTTTGCTACTAAACCGGATCTATTTTAAGCAATTTGGGGGTTACAACCTCTTGGCAAACACTTATACTACTTATTTATTATTTAACCATGCACAAAGTTGGGTCCGTTTGTGTACGCGAAAAAATGATTACCACCAAAAGCGGCCACTTTTAACGTGAATCAATTTTTCGCATACAAAAACGGACTGAACATTTGTGGATGGTTATTTAACATACAGTATAAGTGTATCCCGAGAGGTTGTAACCCCGAAATTGTTTAAAATAGATCTTGTTTGGTAGGTAAAAATTAAAATCGATTGGCGTCGCTAGTGTGCCCTACCTGTCACCTTAAGACACGATAGATACAAGTTGTTACAACAAATTTTGATGGGGAAAGTAGCTGGTAGGAGGCGTGTGGGTCGAAGGAAAATATCATAGCTGATTTTTTCTATTGCTTATTTTGTTGATCTAACATGCTAAATAGACTTCATTCATGATACCTATCATGAAGTTTTCGGGATGTAAACGATAAAAAAATAACGGCGTATATCCACAATTTTGATAAACTATCCGAGACATGCTTGGATTGTAACCACGACTCCCGGTATGGAAGGCGCATTCTCTACTGAGCTCTACGGCGATAAACCTAACGAAACCAATACCGGGACTAGTAATCTTAATTGAAGGCGGGACCGACAGCCGCAGCTCAATATTTGCGCCGTCCGTCTCCATTACTGTTCGCGCTGTAATTTGTTGTACGATTTCAGCTCTTAATTGCGATTGAACAATCTTGGGGTTACGTAAGTAAATAAAGAATTTACGTGGCTTTTTACGAGGGCTTTAGTTTCATTACGATCATTAAAAATCTAGAGAGCGCCACTGGAATGTAAAAGGGTCCGCGCATAACCTCAGTGTAGTGATCTCTACATGGTAGGTTACATATGAATGTAATCTACCACCTGTGTATCATTTACTAGTAAACACATATGAATGTGTGACACAATTGTTGATTGACTGCCTCCATGGCGCAGTGGTTAGTGTTTGGCTTCGATCCCCGGGTCGAGCCGGAAGTTCCCGAGATTTTTTGACTAGACATTTTTAGTGTCAACATGTCTGCAAGTTGGTGGTTTTCATCCCCGTGACTCGGATAGTACAATAAACCGTTGGTTCTGCACCCGATGTCGCACTGGTATCCGATCAGAATTAAGGGTAATAGAATAGAGAGTGTTTGCTTGTGTTTGCGCCAACAATGTGCACTATAATATCCTAAGCTGCATACGTGGCACAATTGGCCGCCATTTTCAAAATGGTAGGAAGGTTATTATTTTTATTGTATCTGAATTGGTTATTTGCATAATTTCAGGTATTATAGTGATCTTACAAATTATTAAGCATGAAAGTTTATTATGTCTAGACTTCACTATGTTTTCAGTACAGTCAGGGATTTAGGCACATAGCCACCTGAAAAGCAAAAATCGCTTGCAGATTGCATAGTTTTTTTTATTGAAATTACGTTATTTTTGTGTCGTGCGTGCAAGAGATTTTCGTTTGAAATGTTTATGCACCAGATTACCCGACCGTACCTACATACATTGATATCGAACAATTTAATCAATATTTCGGCTATTTCGATTAACGATCGGGCATTGAAATTGTACAATCCATCCATCCATCCATCCAGCAAAGAGAGAATCAAAACTTCTAGATGCCTTTGACCACACTTTTTAACAAGGAACCTAAATTAAAACGTTTTAATTACGCGTTTCATACCGAGCGTATGCTTCCTCTATTTAACATAATATTATCATACAAACTATGATTGAATATTAAAACAGCGACCCAAAGTAGGGGGAAGCGTGGCTAAAGCCCGAGGAGCTTGTATAAGCTGCTGTCTGATATTATTATCCGATAAAATCACGACAGTTGTGTGGAGTCCTGATATGTTCATGTCATTAGATACTGAATTAATTAACAGCTTTGCTGCATTGAAGTCGTAGTAAGCAAATATTAGAGAAATTGACGGTAAAGGTTTTAGATAAAGGGTCTTATAATCGTATCGTAAATATAAATGTTTGTAAGCCTTTGCTAACTAAAACAGGGTTATAAAGCAAGTTTCATTACTTTTTCGAAGTATTGTACAAAAAAAGGCGTCAGTAGGCAGTGGCTATTTTTAGCCTCCAGGTTGTCATTGAAAAACTGTTGACAGAGAAACATTTGGATCCAACCCGTGAATCGAATCTGGGACCACAAGCGGAGTTATTGCTCTAAATCTTTATCTCCATTGTTTTCAGACATGCTTTGTGTCTTATTAATTTGGATGCGACAACTTTATTCTTGTTCGTTCGATTGTTTCGTTATAGAGTCAGCGCTACCAAAGAAGTAACGGGAAAAGCGCACTTGAGTTTTTTTTTTTGAGTCTCCTTGAGTCTCCAACATTCAAATTTGAGCTTTATTTTCATAGATACAAGGAATATCAAATTTTCGTTCCGTGTTTTTCCGCGGGACTTCTTTTGTGGCACAGACTTTAAACGTCCGTATGTTTTTATCTACATAGGACTTATTAGTCTCCACTTTTAGTCTTCAAGCTGACACTGAGAAATTGTTAACAAAGCAACATTTGAGCCCGGGAATCGCATCTGGGACTACAAGCGGAGCCGTTGCTCTAAATCTTTATCATCGTCCCTTTCACACGCGCTTTGCGTCTCTTTTATTTGGATCCTATAGCTATATTCTCGGTCTTTTTTCTATGTGATAGGTGGCCCCAACACCAGTGGAAACATAGTGCGCTGCCAACCTTTCTTTTTTTTTGCGTTCGACGGTCTCGTTTTAAACGTCCGTATCCAATGCGACTGCCGCAACGCAAAGCCGCTCGCTAAAGCGCGGCACTTCGGTTCGGGATTAGCGTATGACTGCGGCCACTAAATCCGCTCGCCCGTCCGTCGCGGCACGCGCTCGTCAGATTTACGCTGACCGCCATCATTATGAGGTTTTCTACTCCATACTCATTAGAGATGCTAAATAGTTGGCAAATGATATTATCACCACATTGCAGTCACTATGCATCAGCTTCTTGAGGACATTAAACTCTGAGGGCAAAACTTGGGGTTTTTTTACCTTACATAAATTGTTGTTGTACCCATAGACTCAGGGTGCCGCCATTTTTACCCGACTACGGCAGAGCCAAAAACGAAGGGTTATGATTTTAGCAGTCTATGTAAATAAGTTTTTTTTTATTTATTACAAAAGTGCACAGCTCTTATTGATATTATACAAAATCTCTTATATACTAATCTTATAGCTAATAATGGACTTTTCTTATGATACTGACCGGATGGCGCAATTGGTAGTGACCCTGCCTCTTACGCCAAAGGTCGTGGGTTCGAGCCCCACCCTGTACAAACATTCGTGCGATGAACACTTGTGTTTGTTCGGTGTCTGGGTGTAATATATGTATTTAAGTATATATTTGTGTTCCTCTGTTGTCTGATATCTGTAACACAAGTGCTTAAGCTACTTAGTACGGAATCAGGTCAACGTATGAGATGTTGTGAGAATTATTATTATTACTAAAAAAAATTTTAACAAATATGTTTGTATGTTCCAAGATTCTGCCTAAATTACCCAGCCAATTTTGATGAATGAGGTATCAATCGATTCGACTTAGGCTTTTTTTAATAATAGCAATGGGTTCAATTCCCGGGTCGAGCAAAAAGTATGTTTCGAATTTTTCGAACATTGCTCGGGTTTGTGATCACCGACCCGCATTAGGCAAGCGTGGTGATTAAGCCTAATCCCATCATAGTAGCGATAACTTGATTTCTATGATGGAGGGCTTTGACAACATTTAGGCTGATACTTAACTTGTTTAATAGCACTGATTTTTGACATTTTTTCCTTTTGAAGCCAGTATTTGTCATTACAAAAACCAATCCTAGTTATGATACAGGCGGGTGTCCCAGCAGATAGCCCACGTTTCCAAAACCTTTCACTAGAATTGGCTTTACTGTAGTGTTGCCGACAAATAGTGGTTTATCGATAAATAAGCAAATAATTCCAAACTAAGGTTCTCACTTTTTCATCCAAATGTGTTCGCTTCATTACTGACGGTGGACTGCCGCCGTCCACTCCATGGACGCTCACAACACCAGCGAACAGCCAACTATTTTCCCCTTTCCCCCCGAATTGAACTTTTCGTTACCCTCACTCACAAGTGCACTCTCTATTCCCTTACCTTCATATTTCGGTGTTATACCATTAGTGACACGGCGTAGAGGGATAACGGCTACCATAGAGTAACTTATATATACTCAGATAGAGGCATCAGTCAGCTGGCCAATGCTAGCGCCATCTAGAGGAAAATGACCAATACTCAACGGCTAATAGTATGTAGTAGAGCCACCTTCGAGAATCAACCAGGGAGACGATTGTCTCGGAAACACGCTTTACTAGCGCAATGTAAAAATTCGTAGTGACATCTATCGAAACAGCGCCGAACCATCTGTTTCATTGCTTTAAAGCTACATCTGCTTTTACAAGCCCCATCTAACGAAAGCCGCCGAACTATTTTTCCCATACTAAGGAAAAAAGCACTAAGTGAAATGAGCCTGACGGCTTTATTACGAAAATACGGAGATACAATACCGCCAAATTTCAGACATTGGGTAGACACTGAGAATTCCTTAATAGAAAAATTCAGGTACATACGAATTTTTGGCCTGACCTGGTGCACCCATACGCCATTGCGCCACCGAGGCAGTCTAATTGCCACACTCACAGACGTAAAATTAATTTTAAGGTTACTTAAGAAAAAAATTGTCACTAAAAGTATCAGCCTATATACTGTCCCACTGCAGATCAAAGGCCTCCATCATAGAAAATCAAGTCAGCGCTACTATGATGGGAATAGGTTTAATCACCACGCTTGCCAAATGCGGATTGTTCACAAACCCGAGCTGTTCTAAAAATTCGAAACATACTCTTTGCTCGACCAGGGAATCGAACCCAGGACCCCGAGATCACGGCCCGGTACTTAAACCACTAGACCAACAGAGCGTTCCTTATTGTCACTTATTTCAATACATATAAAGACTATTTATAATTAAGTTAATGAAAAATTGGCTTAATTGACGTCTCTCAGTGAGACTATTAGAATAGGTTAGAATATAACTCGTTTCTTTAGTCGCTATTATTTTTTATTACAAAGGTCACAGTATTTTATCGATAGTATGTAGGTAGGTTAGTACGTTATTTTTCAGCGCAAGAGGTCCCGGGTTCGATCCCGGGTCGTCGGGCCAAAAATTTGTACCTAAGTTTGCTGTGAGAAATTCTTAGTGTCAGCCCGGAGTCTGGAACTTTGCGGTCTTGTACCCCCGTGCCTCGGAAAGCACGTTAAGCTGTTGGTCGTGCGCTCGAATCCCTCTGCGGTCGTGTTACAGTAGTGTCCCATCGAATATGAAAATGAAAATTGTTTATTCAATTTAAGGTCCATACATAACACTTATGAATGTATCAACATGTTTACCACTGGTTCGGCACTGTAGTTTTCTGCCAAGAATACACCAGCAAGAAACTCAGCAGTTACTCTTTTAAAAAAAAATGTTTTACAAAATGTCACCATTAACTTAAAAATATAGTAAAATTTTTGTGTTACTAATATGTCCCCAAATTATTGTCATTCAAAAAAATCGTCTAATTTATAATAGCCTTTCTTCATTAAACAGTTTTTTATATACAATTTAAACTTATGTGTGGGCAAGTAAATCTAAGATAGTAACTTATTAAACATTTTTATGCTCAATCCTATAAATGAACTGCCAACCTTATGGAGCCTGATATTTGGGAACGGCAAGTCTGTGCTTATTTCTGGTGTTAAGGCTGTGACAGTCAGACTTCTTCAAGAACAGATGGAGATTCTTATGTACGTACATAAGGCAATCAAGGATGTATTGAGAAGCCACGGTAAGTATGTCGATTTCTTTAAACAAATCTCTAAGGGAGTCGCGCGATCTAACGCCATAAATGGCGCGGATGGCGATCTTCTGTAATACGAAAATAGTTTGTATATAAGCAGCTGATCCCCATAGTAATAGACCATTTTACATGATGCTATGAAAGTAGCTGCGGTAGTCCTCACTCTTACCGAGGTGTCGTAAAAGGCGACTAAGGTAAAGCTGCTGGCATGATCATCAGCACCCAGAGAAGGAAAACTCTGCATTTATATCAAAACCCTCGCCAACCCGTCTGCCAAGCGTGGTGAGTATGGCAATTACCCCTCATGTGATTGAGGGTGGCCCGTGCCCCAGCAGTGGGGACTTAAATGGGCTGATGATGATGATGAAAGTAGCTGAAATAAACCAGCCTCGCTGGAGTATGAGAGTGCACTTGTGTTTGCGCACACACTTGAGGACTATAATATATCTTGCGTACATGGCTAAACGTTGAGATTGGCGGCCGCAGGCGTCCGTAATCGGTTGGAGATTATTATTTATTATTATTATTTTTCAGATGTAAAGATAATAAGTACCTAATACAAAAAATATCGATACTCGGACCAAACTAGTCGATGATCGATTCGTTGCACCAATTACGGGCGGCAGGCGCGAACAATAAAATATCATGCGCACAGTTCGTTTGTAATATTTCACGATCAAACTGCGTTGAGTTATAGTGACGTTAGTGGTGTTTGATAGCTGAAATTCTAAATTTGTCAGCACCGATTAACTATGAAGGGTTGTAAATATTTTTAATAAATATAAAAATTAAATTGAAAATTTAAAAAACCCCCGACACAACTAAAGCTCTTTCATTTGATACCTATAATGAGGCAGTTGGAACAACAAATAGGTTATTCGTCATTTTCTGACGGCGGCCATCTTGGATTTGAAATTTTTCGCAATTAATATATTCTGCTACTCAAGCCCTTTTTTATGATTCCCATATTGTGGGAGTTGTGTTAAAACATAAAATCCATATCTTTGTGACGACGGCCATCTTGGATCGATTTTTATCCAACATAGCTAAGAACACTCCCTCCTTATTCATCTTTCAAACAAAAATAAAACAAAATCAAAATCGGTTCATTTGTTCGGGAGCTACGATTCCATAGACAGACACAGACACGTCAAACTTATAACACTCCGTCGTTTTTGCGTCGGGGGTTAAAAATAGATCTCGATAGATAAAAATAACGCCGTGTGGTCCCCGGCAGAGTAGAATAGGCCACCCTCACTCTTACCGAGGTGTCGTAAAAGGCGACTAAGGTAAAGCTGCTGGCATGATCATCAGCACCCAGGGAAGGAAAACTCTGCATTTATATCAAAACGCTCGCCAATCCGTCTGCCAAGCGTGGTGAGTATGGCAATTACCCCTCAGGTGATTGAGGGAGGCCCGTGCCCCAGCAGTGGGGACTTAAATGGGCTGATGATGATGATGAGATGAAAAATAATATCCTCTAGCCGATTACAGCTACGGCGGTCAATCTCAACGATCAGACACGAACGCAGGATATATTATAGTGCTCAAGTGTGTGCGCAAACACAAGTGCACTCTTCCCTTACCCTCATAATCCGATGGGACACCAGATTAACACGACCGGAGAGGGATCGGGCGCAGGACCAACGGCTTAACGTGCTCTCCGAGGCACGGGGGTATAATACCGCCAACTTCCAGAATCCGGGCACGATACTAAAAATTACTAAGGTAGAATTTTTGGCCCGACCCGGGGATCGAACCGGGGCCCTTGCGCATCCGTCGCTTTAAAGTGCGACCCTCTTTCGACTACGCCACCGAGGCAGTCAAGATCTCGATATGTGAAACACAGGTCACCCTAAGTTCAGGCAAAATGATAAATATATGTACTAATATATAAGATTTATCGATCATAAGTTGTATTTGACATATTTTATTTTGAAATATTTTTTTTTCCTTCGATGTAACAGACTCAGTGGACTAATCCCACAGTATATCTACCAGTTTATATGGTAGCTAATACACCGTAATTTTTTTATTGTTTACATCCCGAAAACCTCTAAGTTGGTATCGTGAACGAAGTCTATTTAGCGTGTTAGATCAAAAATAAAAGAAAAAAAATCTGCTGTTCCATACAAAATAGAATATTCCCCCGATAATAATGTATGAAACAGCAGAATTTTTTTTCGTTTATTTTGTTGATCTAACTTGCTAAATGGACCTTATTGACGATACCTATTGAGGTTTTCAGGATGTACAATCTAAAAATAATGGTATATATGGCGCAATTCTAAATGCTATCATTTGTAAAACGATCATGAATAAAACATTTTACACACATGGGATACATCTACCATTTTGGACTATAAGCAGACCCTAAGCCTAGGCGAACCTCTAAAGAAAAGACCTGACGACAGTCTGAAATTCAGTGCCTCGACCTCTGTAAGTACTTAAGCTACGCATGTAAATGTAGGTATGATAGCCACCGTATGGCTTGATAGGTGTACCACGGCTAGCCGACTTTTTTTGACTAATGTACTTGACTGTAGTTAAGAGAGAGTACCTCACCCCCAGCCGGCGTCCGGTACGGGGTTACCTGCGCCGACATTGTACGGGTCACCTCCAGTGCTTGTTAGGGACGGCTGCTCACCCTCGGCGGTCCCTAACGCCCCCCTCCCCCCCAGTCCACCCGGTGGGGGGCAGGGGGGGCAGCGTCCTGCCCGCCATTTAGGCGGGCTCCGTCCGGGGGGTTGTGCACATGGCTTCGTGCCCGTCACCACAACCCCCCACTTTGGGCGATGAGAGGGTGCCCAGGGGTTTTAGTCGGTAGACCCCCGTCGTCATGCGGGGGGGAGTCCGACATAGCCCGTCCCCCCCTGGGAAAACAAAAGAAAAACTTCACACACTGGGATATTGTATACTTTAGTATAACCTAAGCATTTGAACTCTAATGTACCCTATTCGAGATACTAGGTATGTAACGAGGTCCATTAAGTGTTCTTATTGCACCTCAGAATTTGTCAGTACAGTCACTCCTCAACACATTCGTCTTTGAACCTTATTTGGTTTCCTTAAGGAGAAACTGTAAGGTGAGCTTTTAAGGATGACTGTAAATCTTAGAAACGTACTCGTCTTGTTTTATGCTAATAGTGAGAGAGAGGTGTTAGTGGTTTAGCGGCGACAACCACTCAGTGCAAGGGTTAAGCAAATAAGCCAACGAAATGGGATGGGTGTCCAGCTTGATATAATGCGCCAATTACGCGCAATTCACGCGCATCAGCTAGTTTCAAACTCAAGCCAGGGGCTCATTTCAGCTCATCCAGACCCGATCCAATTTAGAAAAAAACGTTTTCTAAATTTACCCCTTTTTTTAATTGACCCGATCGGGAATCGAAACCGGACCTTCCTCGCTTGGGCCAACTGCGCCATCAGTATTGTCGAAATGTACCACCAAACATTGGTGTTATTAATGTGGAGCAATCGAAACTAAAATATATTTTTTTGTAATCAGTAGGCCAACTATAAATAGCAGTGCTGCCGTAGCTAATTACGTAGTCTATGTCGTAGCAAGTGCTGTAGCCATTGTTATAACGATAGCTACGACACCTAACTACAACACTGCCGGAGCTAATGTGTCGGAGCTAATGCCGTAGCCATTGTCGTAGCAGTGACGTAGTCATTGTCGTAGCCAGTGTAGTTGAATGTGTTGTAGCTAATATTGTAGCCAGTGCCATAGCTGTTGTCGTAGCTGTATCGTAGCCATTGTCATAGCAAGTTTCATTGAATATGTTGTAGCTAATGTCGTAGCCAGTACTGTAGCCGTTGTCTTAGCAGTGACGTAGTCATTGTCGTAGCCAGTGTAGTTGAATGTGTTGTAGCTAATATTGTAGCTAGTGCCATAGCTGTTGTCGTAGCTGTATCGTAGCCATTGTCATAGCAAGTTTCATTGAATATGTTGTAGCTATTATCGTAGCTAATGTCGTAGCCAGTACCGTAGCTGTTGTCGTAGCAGGAACGTAGTCATTGTCGTAGCCAGTGTAGTTGAATGTGTTGTAGTAATATTGTAGCCAGTGCCATCGCTGTTGTCGTAGCTGTATCGTAGCAATTGTCCTTAGCAAGTTTCATGAATATGTGTAGCTATTATCGTAGTTAATGTCGTAGCCAGATACCGTAGCGTTGTCGTAGCGATGTCGTAAGCCAGTGTAAAATGTGTTGCAAGCTAATATTGTAGCCAGTGCCATAGCTGTTGTCGTAGCTGTATCGTAGCCATTGTCTTAGCAAGTTTCATTGAATATGTTGTAGCTATTATCGTAGCTAATGTCGTAGCCAGTACCGTAGCCGTTGTCGTAGCAGTGACGTAGTCATTGTCGTAGCCAGTGTAGTTGAATGTGTTGTAGCTAATTTTGTAGCCAGTGCCATAGCTGTTGTCGTAGCTGTATCGTAGCCATTGTCAGAGCAAGTTTCATTGAATATGTTGTAGCTATTATCGTAGCTAATGTCGTAGCCAGTACCGTAGCCGTTGTCGTAGCCATTTTCGTAGCCAATGTCGTTGAATGTGTCGTAGTTGATATTGTAGCCAATGCCATAGCCGTTGTCGTAGCTATGTCGTACAAATTGTCATAGCAAGTTTCATTGAATGTGTAATAGCTATTATCGTAGCTAATGTCGTAGCCATTGTCGTAGCCAGTGTCGTTGAATGTGTCCAAGCTAATATTGTAGCCAGTGTCGTAGCCTTTGTCGTAGCTGTGTCGTACAAATTGTCAAAGCAAGTTTCGTTGAATGTGTTGTAGCTATTTTCGTAGCTAATGTCGTAGCCAGTACAGTAGCCGTTGTCGTAGCCATTGTCTTAGCTAGTGTCGTTAAATGTATCGTACCTATTATCGTAGCTAAAATCGTAGCCAGTTCTGAAGCCGTTGCTGTAGCCATTGTTGTAGCCAATAACGTAGCTAGTGTGTAGTAGTCTATATGGTAGCTAGTGGTTATAGCTAACGCTCGAAGATTGTCATAAACAGTGTCGTAGCTACTGTGTCGTAATCCGTATCACAGAAATAAATATATAGCCATAGCCACTGGTCAGAATTTTAAAGTCAAAGATTTTTGGCTTCAACAAACATAGCTATTATGCTAAATATAGGTTAGCGTTTTAAAGAAAACTCACCGGGACCCTCAAGAATATCGTATTGTCTTTGAAAGTGTCCGGGAAGCAGTTATTTTCGGTCCATTTTGCCACCATTGTCACAAAACTTACACCGTTACTTTATACAACGTCTTCAGGAGCATTATACAACAATCATACATTAGCGGGTGGACATACGGGCGCTGCGTTTACTGAGCCAACTTTGGCGAAATGTTTTTCGTCTCTATAAAGACATATCTATCAATCAGGGACGGCCATATCTGCCAATAAGTAACAACCATTAGTAGAAGAATTCTGGATTATTGCCCGCGACTAGAAAAGCGCCCGTCTGGTTAGATGGAGTGACGATTTGCCAGAAGCCACTGATATAGACTGATTACGTCAAACCGAAGACAGGGTGAAATGGCGATCAGTGGAGGAGGCGGAGGAGTCCAGCTGTAGGTTGAGACAAGTCGATAATGATGATTAAAAGTGTTATGAGCGGTAGTAGCGCAGTGAAATGAATACTAACGTACGCCTTTTATACAAGAGGTTAAAGATTTGAATTCAAGCTATGGCCAGAGTCATTTCACTTAGTACTTTTTTACTTAGTATGGAAAAAATAGTTCAGCGTTTTTCGTTAGATGGAGCTTGCAAAAACAGAACAGATGTAGCAGTAAAAAGCAACCAAGCCATCAACTAATGGTTCGGCGTTGTTCCGGTAGATGTCACTATGCATTTTACATCGCACTAGTAAAGCGTGTTTCCGAAACAAAGACGTCAAGCCGCCTGCCTACATTAGCAATTCTAAAAAAGGGAAATAATCCGGAAGGTATTGGGAGTTTTGTTACATAGCAAATAAAATAATATCTGATATTTTATTTAATCGTCTCCCTGATTATAGAAGGTGATCGTTCTACATATCCGTTAAATATTGGTCATTTTCCTCTAGATGGCGCTGGCACTGGCTAGCCGATTAGATGCCTCTATCTCAGTATATAAGTTACTCTATGGCATACACGTCAAAAAATGTTTTTCAAATGGATATGCCTATTTCACCTCTAGCTCGATGGTGATGGAAAGCATAGGAACTTAACAGGTTTTGGATAGCTTCTCAAACTCAGGATGCCCACAATTGAAATAAAAATTCTGAACACGTAACCATAACCGGCTTTCGCACCTACCAATGCTTTTGATCAAAGCCCATGGGAGAGCTACGAGACCGGTTTGATACCACGGCCTCACAGAAATCCGGCGAGATGCAGCAATATGCTGTGTTTCGCTGTGTGGGTTAGGGTACCGGAGGCCCAGTCTGTGGTAAAGAGGGGTTTAAAGGTTGGCAGTGCACTTGTGAGTCCACTGGTGTCGTGCGTCGATGGGCGGCGGCAATCGCTTACCATCAGGTGATCCGTTTGAAAAGGCCATGGTAGCCTTATCTTTAGGTAGACGCCAAATTCGTCGTTCCATCGGTTTCTCGGCCTGCACGGTCTCTTTTTCGTTTCGGGTACTCACTCTGTGGGTATCTCACTATTGTCACTCACTCACTCTTATGACATGACCTCTATTTGCCCGTGTCCACCCAGCTTACCTGTTGTGCCTGGGTGTAACCTCGGGAAATTATTTATTCACGCGGTTCACTCTAGTGAACCAGCCAGGTGGACCAGCCAGGTGGGTAAGTTAGGCTAAATAATTATAGGATGGTCAATTTCGTGATCCCATAGAACCGTGTGTATTACCGCCATCTAGTGTCTAAACGATATGGTTTACGGAACACGGAATACCTCTAACGGGCGCCTGTGAGTGCGAAAACTTTCGCATTTGCACCACAATCGTCATTAAACTTACTTTAGTATTTGGTCCTCAAACGACTTTTCTTTCGCTATTTTAACTTTGTTTAAAAGCGGTCGGAATGACCCATATGTTCTTCCAATAGGGGTAACATCTTGGAGAGTTTAAGCTAAAATATTATGTATTGCTAGTGGCCCACCCTTACTTCATTTCGGGATATTAGTTCCACATCAGACCAATAGATGGCGCTAGGTGTCGGTTACATCGCGCAAGCGTTTCGTGTTTTCGAATTACCTACAAGCATTGTCACCGTCAAGCATAGTATATTTTAAAGTATATTTTATAGAATAGTAGATAGATAATCATCGTATTGCCAGATACTTGTATCTGTGTTTGCTCAACAAACACAAGTGCACGCTATATATATTCCCATAAAAAGGGTGTTTAAAGAGACTCCGGTTTCTAGCATCCGGGCTGATGAACTTAATTAACATTCGGTACGACATCATGCAATATAATACACGACAAGTACTTCACTAACTACCATTCACTTGGTCTGGTTTTTCCGTCTAAAAATTATGAAGCCTATAAGGTAAAACATGTCATGTTAATCAGGATCATGATCACAGAAATATATAGGCTATCTATCAATCCAATAAACTGTTAGTATGTATGTTTATTTGTTTTGTAATGTACTAGTATGTATTAGTATTTATAGCTAGTATATATTTATTTAATAAAATGTATGTATGTATATACCATACTCGTATTTATACAATGTCTTTTTTTTTTCTCTTTTTCTGACTTGCACTGCCTTACCCCTTTTCTTAATTCGCTATACTTTTCCTCTACCCTGAGGTTGTCTGGAAGAGATCGCTATTAGCGATAAGACCGCCTACATTGTTTTAGTATAATAACTGTCGATGACAGGATATACGCACGAGTGTGGTAGATACACGATACGTTTTTTTTTAATGTGATAGGTGGCAGACGAGCACACGGATCGCCTGATTGTAAGCGATTGCCGCCGCACATTGTCACCCGCGACACCAGTGGAGCCACAGGTGCGCTGCCAACCTTTAAACCCCCTTTCCCCCGTATTAGGCCTCAGGTACCCTCACTAACGCAGCGAAACACAGCACAATGCTGCTTCACGCTTGTTTTCTGTGAGGTCGTGGTATCGGTCCGGTCGTGCGTGCCCATTCATGCCGAAGCGTGGTTCTCTGAATAAATTTTTCGATAACAATCTCATCCAGAGATAACGATCCTTTTGTATTTAAGTAACATTTGTGTGTATCAACATGTCTGTTTGTATTGGTCTGGATGTTTTCTATGTATTATATAGTATGTATTTACAAAAGAAAAGTATTAATGTATATATTTGTAATCCCACTGTTGATTATGATATCCGTAACACAGGTGCTTGAGTTACCTATCTCGGAGTCAGATCAATGTATGTGATGTTGTGAAATATTTATTTGTTTCAGTATATGTATGTTTGGTGTCCTTATTCTACGCTAGGAGAAAGATAGGTATGTAAATATGTAGGTAGAAGTCCTATATCTCGCCCAGTGCTAAGCCACTTTAGCAAACATCTCCTGTATAACGAACGGACTAGGATTTCCATGATTCGAAAATTATACAGCCTTCTTAATGAGACTTAGCAAAACTCGGATCTTTAGGTTGCTTAATTAAACACGACAAACTACAAGTGGCTGACTCGTAAAGCCTTCAACAGTTCAACAGTTGTTTATGCTTTTTGTTCTTAATTTGACTTTTTAATTAGAGCGAAGCTTTTTCTGCCACCTTAATCTTCTTATAAGATTGTCCAAATTAAAATTCCAGAAAGTCCCGCTTATTTTTATCGTCTTCTTAGTCTAAATACTTTTGTTTTTCATTATAATGGGCTAGAATAAATTTGGAATGATTATTCTGAAGTTTGGACGTAGAATTGCAAATGATACAGAATTCATGAGGTTTTTGTGAAAATTGCGCAAAAAATATGCTTTGAAATTATGAATAATTAGATGAGAACAAATTGTAAATAAAATGTAATTACTCTAGAAGTGAATTGTGAAGTAATATCATTAGATTAACAAATTTGCTTGATTAAGGAAAAAAGAGGCAAACATTTAGTAACTACACGGAAAAAAATTAAACAACACAAAAAATAAAAAAAAATCTCCGCTTGATGTTGAGTGCGATTCTGTTATTCTTTTATTTTACTTTATTTATTTATTGGCAGTCACATGGTTCTTACAGTTGGCCATGTATTGAGACAGCTTGCCGTGTGGTCCCTGGCAGAGTAGAATCGACCACCTTCACTTTTACCGAGGTGTCGTAAAAGGCGACTAAGGTAAAGCTGCTGGCATGATCATCAGCACCCAGAGAAGGAAAACTCTGCATTTATAACTAAACCCTCGCCAACCCGTCCGTCAAGCGTGGTGAGTATGGCAATTACCCCTCATGTGATTGAGGAAGGCCCGTGCCCCAGCAGTGGGGACTTAAATGGGCTGACGACGACGATGTAATGAGAGGAGGGGAAGAACATGTAACAAAAAGAGTGATGAGTATAAATGTAAGTGGGTGGAGGAACAGAGGACGGCCGAAAAAGATGGATGGATTGTGTGAAGAATGATATGATAGGAAAAGGGGTGGATAATTCGATGACGAATGACAAGGACGTATAGAAAAGGAGAACATACTGAGCCGACCTCAAATATCCTGGGAAAAGGGCAGAAGGATAATGATGATGGTTTTTACAGTTGGTAACACTTCAAAGCGACGGCTGCGCTTGGGGTCCCGGGTTCGATCCCCGGGTCGGACCAAAATTTGTACCTGAGTTTTTCTGTTAAGGAATTCATAGTGTCAGCCCGGAGTCTGGAAGTTAGCGGTGTTGTACCCCCGTGCCTCAGAAAGCACGTTAAGCTGTTGGTCCTGCGCCCGCTCCCTCTCCGGTCGTGTCACACTGGTGTCGCAGCGGAATATGAGGGCAAGGGAATAGAGAAGGGACTTGTGTTTGCGCATACACTTGAGCCCTATAATATATCCTGCGTAAGTGGGTGATCTTTGAAATCGGCCGCCTTAGCCGAAATCGGTTGGAGGATATTATTATATTAATATTTAATCGGTTACAGGACATTGATCACATGACACCCTGTAAGGGCTAAAATGTAGGTTGGCAGTCAGATCACCTGATGGGAAAAGATTGTCGCCGCCGATGGAAGAGAACACCAGTGAAGTCACAGTGTGCCCTACCCGTCACCTTAACTGGTGCAAAGTTTCTTTAGTCAGAGCCTTATATAAAAAAGTGTAATTCGTTTTTCTAAGTTAATTAAAAATAAAAAGTATCAAGTTCGCATGGGTCCGAAAATACTTTCGTGAGATAGTTCGTTCCAAAGTTTTGTCATTTGGCGATGCGAAAGTAAAAACAGTAACCTCCTTTCTCGCAAAATTACATTTACAACGCTTTCCAATACACCTATCCCGGCAAAGCGTCTGTTTGTGACACATCGCATTTTATTGTCCCCAGGAATTGAGTTGAGTGTGTTCCTGACACGGGGGTAGATGAGCAAAGCAAAAGGAAGCCACGTCTGTATTTTACCCCCCTATGATATACAGGGAGTATCTGTAGACATTTGCATCCCTTTAACCACGTATTCTGAACAACATTTGTTCCATGACTTTTAAGAGTGAGTATAAAAAATTCAACTTTTCAGTACAAAGTCGGTCACGTGATTTGGCCATTTTGTATGGAAAGTCGAAAAAAATATCGACGAATTCAAAAAGTTGTATAAACAATTATGTTAATCAAAATGGTTGGTTGAACACGTGGTTTGGTTAAGGTGACGGGTAGGGCACACTAGCGACGCCAATCGATTTTAATTAATAGCTACTAAACAGGATCTATTTTAAACAATTTTGGGGTTACAACCTCTCAGCAAACACTTATACTATTTATTAAATAACCATGAACTAATGTTGGGTCCGTTTTTGTACGCGAAAAATTGATTACCGCCAAAAGCGGCCACTTTAAGCGTGAATCAAGTTTTCGCGTTTGTGAACGGACCCAATATTTGTGCATGGTTATTTAATAAATAGTATAAGTGTTTGCCGAGAGGTTGTAACCCCGAAATTGTTTAAAATCAATCCGGTTTTGTAGCTAAAAATTAAAATCGAGTGGTGACGCTAGTGTGCCCTTCCCGTCACCTTATAGGGATTTCAATGTTCACAAGAGGAGATACTTTCATTCTTGGAATTTACAAATGTAGGTACGGTACCTACAGAGAATAAAAAGGTTCGTCACCTAAAGGTAAATTTTCGCTCGCACGGCAAGGATCAGTTATACCAACATACCGTTTTAAAAAGATCTGCTAACCTTCTTTTAAATTTCTTTACATCAAAAGGAATCAATTTTGCTACGAGCAAATCTGAACTTTCTGATCTAGGAGTTAAGCATAATTTTCTGTGCAACAATACCTGTTTACTGTACTTTGACAAAATTACGAAACGTAATAAGTGCTTATAGCATATCAAACGAATCAATTTGAAACTGACGACCTTTCACTGACCTTTTCATTCTTTGACTGTACTTTGTTTAACCGTGAGAGAGCCACACTTCGGCATGAACGAGCTAGCTTGACCGGAGTGTCACCGCACCCGCTCTGTATTTCACCGAGTGAGTGAGGGTAGATAGCTACCAGAGGCCCAATAAGGTGTTAGGGGGGCAGCGCACTTGGGACTCTACCCCTCTTATTCCAAAACTGTGGTTTAAATATAAGTAGTGTGATTAATACTGGGAATAACTGAAGAACTAAAATAAACATTATTACAAAACAAAGTTTAACGTTATTTAGTATATCAACTATAATACTTAAATGAAACCACACGGACTCCTAGTTTAAAATGAGTACTAAAATATAATAACCTAAAAATTTCGATTCAGTAACCATGACAACTTATCCCTGTGACAGTTCATTCCGTTTTACGCTAAAGTTATTTGAGAAAAAGTAGTTGATTTATTTTTGAGATTCAGTTCCAAAAATATAAGCAATTCCTATGTTTATTACTTGGAATCCTTACTTAGGTCAGTATTTTTATTTGTTGTTGCTTAAAAACAATTCTTTAGAATTTTTACTTCAGACATCAAAATAAGTTTATGTAAAATGAAATGTCACTGAACGAATGATTCAATGATTCGATCAATTTTGACACTATCCTGCGGTACTAAGTGGTCTACGGTTAGTCGAGGATTTGTAATAAAAATTTAAGAACTAACATTATTCCGTAATAATCATGAACTTGCTAGTTTTGGATTTAAAGCGGTATCAGATCAGTTTTTCGTAATAAGAGTACTGGTTTTGCTATTGCTGCCGCCTTTAGACACCCGTCTTGGGCAGTAGCAATCGCTTACCATAAGGTGATCCGTCTGTTCATCTGCCACCTATCACATAAATAAGAGCTTTGGATCCCACCGAGAATTATGTAGATGGTTTTATAATCATAAGTTACTTTGTAGAATCAGGTCAAAGTATGAGATGTGGTATGAATTTATTTATTTATTGACATCATCCTCATGGATAAAGTACATATATAAATCTGCTGAGCCACGTAGTGCCTTTGCGGCTATAGTTATTTCCCTCAAACAAGGAACTATTCACTTTATAGCTCAATAGAGGGTTTATTCCCGCTGTCCACCCGACATCGAAACGAATATTTAATAAAATCCCGTTGTCCACCCCTTCTCAGTTGAAAGAGGGGGTGGACAAAGGGAAATTTTTAAACAATTGTTTCACTGTCCACCCAGAGTGGATAAGTAGAGGGTGGACAGCGGGAATAAACCCAATAGATTGCTATATTTTCAATCCGTAAAAGTATGCCAGCGTGTTGAATCTATTTTGATCCATCGAGCCATGTTTTTGTCTATTCCTGAGGCCAAATTGCATCAAAGTGACGTCACTGTAGTCGAAAAAACGAACGGTGAAGGACGATTCAAGTTCCTTGGAGGGGGCCCGGACATTTTTTAACAAATTTTATGTGATAGGGCAGACTAAGGTAAAACACCCAGTCCTCGACAAGGCACCAATGTCCGACAGTAAAAAAGTTAACAAAAAGAAATAAGAGTGTGTTATGGATTCTGCACGCATTTGTAGCATAAACTATAGACGAGGATTATCTAACTGTCATTTCGGATGACGTTTCATACATCCGGGCATTTTGCACAAAATGACGTAATAATATATTTCAACCGCGGTAGATCTCCAACGAAATCCAGTTTTATTAGTGAAATCGATAAGGAGGTGAGTGAGATTTATTGTCCATAGCTTTTGATTGTTTTGTTTTATCGAAAATATTAGTTATTTATGAAATTAAGATAGAAATTTACAACTTTTCAATCATTTTATTATAAGGGTGAGGTTATATTTAAATGCCAAAACACGCTTGTCGGTAATTGGGTGATATTTTTTTTGCTTTTTCCAATCTTCGACTTATACTAAACGTACGACGCGGCAGACGGAAAAGTACTTCATTCATTATGTGATCTTGATAAAAAAAAACCAATTGTCCTAAGATATAAATAATAATATCTTCAACTGATTTCGGCTAAGGAGGCCCATCTCAACGATCAGCAACTTACTAACTCTCCCACGGTTAAAAATTATAGCATTTAAAATCTACCGACCATTTTTAAGAACACTATCGTAATATTATACTGTATTTTGTTATTCTTAAGTAAATATCTCACTAAAAAAAATCATCTCGTGATCAGGCGGGATTCGAACCCACACCTTTCACAATCCGGGTGAATGTTCTATGTTCTACCAATTAGACCACTGAACGCGTTACTAATCCGACGAAATTTGTAAATTTACTCAAAAATATTTCATAACTTCATATATAGGTGAATTGATCTGACTCCGAGATAGGTAGTTCAAGTGTTGTCTCCGTAACCTGTGTTACGGATATCCGAACCAACAGCGGAATTACAAATATACTTATAATACATAGAAAACACCCAGACCACTACAAATAGATATGGTTATGCACACAAATGATTGTACTGTGCGGGGATCGAACCTGCAACCCTGGCACCAAAGGCAGCGTCCATTACCACTGATTGAAACGGGTCGATAGGCTGATTGATTGATGGAAAAATCTTTAACCTGCGGAATTCAATGAGACCTTAAAACCTTCAAAAACTGTGACTCTTGCAGATGTCCATGTCATGTGCTACGTCTGCTTGGCTGCACTCCATCTCATAAAAAAATCAAATAAGTACAGACTTGTCACAGAACGGAACCCTAAAAAAGGAAAGCTCGGAAGCTCGGATAGTGTGGGCTAACATCAATAGCAGCATGGCGCTTGCTTTTGATCGGGTCCCGCGCAGTTTAAACTTTTAATGGCTCTATTTGCTGCCAGTTTCAGATTGAAACGGGAATAGAAATGATTTTTTTGTATGTCATCCGAGTGAGAAAGTTGAATGCATAAAATTTGCATTCGGTTTAAAAGGTTACTTTTATGTACTTTTGAAGATAAGTTTGGTTATGTATTTAAAAAAAATGTTTAATTCCAGGTGCTCGTCTGGGGGAGGCAGTGGGCATGAATGGGCCGGCTCAACCGGAGAGATGCCACGGCCTCATAGAATACCGGCGTGAAGCAGCACTATGCTGTGTTTCGCTTCGTGAGTGAGGATACCGGAGGCCCAATCCGGGGAAAGGGGGGTTAAAAGTCGACAGCGCACTTGAGACTCCACTGGGGTCGCGAGTGTCTATGGTCGGAGGCAATCACTTACCATCAGGCGATCTATCTGCTCGTCTGCCACCTATCACATAAAAAAAAAATTCATCCTTACATTCGCGTTTATGATATTAGTAGGATTGTGCATATTTTGAAATTCTATGCAAAAATAACTTAGGTAAATTTGGGAATTCCGAAACTGTTAAATTAGCAAGGGCCGAAGTAAGCCGCAACACGCATTTCAGCTGTAGTAATATCGTACTGAATTTCGTCTCTCTTGGGCCTGCATGAGCATATACAGGGCTACAAGCTTATACCCCCCACTGTTAATCGAACTTTTTCAGTTCAAAGATATTTATTCTCATAGAGTCAAGCCATTTACCGACAACGACACCTTCGACAACCCGTTTGGATCAGCGGTAGTGAACGCTGCCACTGATGCAAGGTTGCGGATTCCATCCAAACATTTGTGTTGATGAACATGTCTGTTTGTATTGGTCTCAGTGTTTTCCATGTATTATACGTAGGTATTTACAAAATTAAAGAATTAAATGTATACATTTGTCATATCCGTAACACAGGTGCTTGTGCTACCTATCTTGGAGTCAGATCAATGTATGTTATGTTGTGAAATATTTATTATTTATCAACATGTCTTAAAAGCTAATTAAAATTTTATGTTACTTTTACACTGAGTTACCACCTATATTTAATGTCAAGTCAAATTAAGTAAAAAAAAAATTATTTGCATAGGCTTGTACACAGCACTTACAAATCGCCATATATTTGAGTATTTTAAAACTATTTATATGTACAACGCGTGCGGATAAAGAATGGGATCAGAAATGGCGGTGCTTCTATTCACTTCTCGCTCCCTCACTATTTGCGTCTATACTCGACCCCACGAGTGCGAGTATAGACGCAAATAGTGAGCGAGCGAGAAGTGAATAGATGCGCCGCCATTCCTGATCCCATTCTTTATCCGCACAGGTTGTACTATTTATATATAATGCACTGTTTCTAACGATTTACCGACTCCTATTAATGACCTTTCGATCAACCTTATTCCTATACTAAATCTATGGTATAGTGCTGTAAAAATCTAACGTTATACCATAGATTTATCCACGGATAATTATTGGTCGATTCTTAAAGCAACAACCTAACCGCTATCCTCTGTTTACCAGTCATTTTTGTAAAAGCATATCAAAGTCAATGTATTTGTAGAAAGACATAGGTAGAGAATATTAAATCGATGACTGATTATGGTTGGATTACAAGCTTGATGACTATGATCGTTAGGATCGATTGGAGTGTGTGTAATAATCATCATCATCCTCATTTCAGCCAATAGACGTTCACTGCTGGACATAGGCCACCCCCAATGTTCTCCACACAGATCGGTCCTGTGCCGCCCGCATCCAATGGATTCCCGCGATCTTCACCAAATCGTCGGTCCACCTTGTGGACCAGTGGACTTGTGGAGTGTGCGTAAGTTCATAATTAATAAATTACTAGGTAAATATATTGTAATAACAACACAAAGGATACAAGGCTGCAATTTACAAACGCTAGTGAAACCGCAGGGGGCAGGTAGTTAATTAAATCTAGAGCTTTATTCTCGTTAAACACCCGTCGACGTCCAATGAATGGGCCAGCTCTGCTGAAGTGATCTCTCCCGATCAACCGGTCTCTCAGAAAACCAGTGTGGAGCAGCGCATGTGCTATATATATAGTGCGTATATATATAGCACATGCTAGTAGTAGTAGTAGTAGTGTATAGTGCGTGCAAGTGCCGAAGACCCAATGGGAGTGGGGGTAGCTGTGGTGGCCCAAGGTGATCTGTCTCATTTGCCACCTATCACATAAAAAAATCAAATTAGAAAATCTTTAACGAAGGTTCTATTGAAGTGTGCGGTATTCGATACAACCTAGACGTGTGTAACTCTTTACTGAAACGACTCAGCCAAATGATACACTGTTCCGAATCTCTAATGTTCGCTCCGAATGCATCATTCGAATCAAATGGATCATATCGCTCACTGCTACGAATGAGCTGTATGATCCGATTAAGCCGAATGATCTGAATGAGCTGAATGATCCGAGTGAGCCGAATGTTCCGAATGTTCCGAATGATCCAAGTGAACCGAATGAGCTGAATGATCCGAGTGAGCCGAATGCTCCGAATGAGCTGAATGATCCGAATGAGCGAGATCAGAGCGAAGGAGTAAGCCGTGGGCTGTTCGGGGTGAATCGATAACCGTCCTTCCATGTATTACTTGGGGGAAAGAGATATGTATATGACATGGCACAGCAGGAATGGATCGATTATTCATTCGTAACAAAATCAATTAATCACAGATCTATCTGAGAGTTGATGTTCGAAATGATTCAAATGAAGCATTTCACTGTTCCGCATCTTTGCACTGATCCAGATGCAAATGTTCCAATCATTTGAAAGATACGTTTTTGCCAGGTCAAATTCAACCGACAAAGCTTTAACCACCTTTCCAATTTCTACGGTTTATATCCGACTCGCCCTGTATAACCCGGTATTATTGTGTCCTGTCACAGATAATATAACACACTAACCCGTGTTTATGTGCGCGTATTCAAGTTTTAATTAGTTGTATAAAGGTCGCTACGGCGATGTTATAGCAGCTGTGAATGCGAATATGACTCCAACTGCGTTATAATAGGGTTTATTACTATAGTTTTGAATGCGGGTTGTCGGGGACTTCTATGGGGGGCTGTTTGTTTGTTTGATATTAAAACATATGATAGTTTTAGTATACGACAGTCGGTATAATGGGGAATGGGAGAGTGCGTGTTGCAGCTTCATTATGTGATAGATGGCAGGCGAGCAGATGGATCACCTGATGCTAAGCGATTGCCGTCGCATGAACACCAACACCAGTGCGCTGCCAACCTTTGAACCCCCTTTTTATTCGGTTGGCCCCCCGATACCCTCACTCCCGCAGCGAAACAGCACAGTGCTGCTTCACCCTACCTATCACATTATACGAAAAATGAGACACTAAAAACCATGAAAAAAAATTCTACGAAAATAAAACCGCCTTCAAAAACCACGAAGTAAAAAGTATAAAATAATATTTTTAATACTTCTAATAACATTTTATAACAGTGCACTCGAGTAAAGGTGTTAACGAAGTCGGCGACTAATCCCTGTTCAATAATTGAATGAAGTATTTATTACAAGATTGTCTTGGGCGCCAACTTCGTTAACACCTTTTCTCGAGTGTACTGTTATAAAATGTTATTTGAAGTGTTTAAAGTGTTAAAAATATTATTTTCTACTTTTTAGTTCGTAGTTTCTGAAGGTGTTTTTATTTTCATAGATTTTTTGTAGTTTATTTTTTACAAGAAAACACCTTTTTTTATTTTTTCCAAATTTATAATAGTGATCAATTATATTTCCAATAAAAAATATTCAAATTTCATTTTGATCGGTTAAGGTGACGGGTAGAGCACGCTAGCGACGCCAATCGATTTAAATTTTTAGCTGCTAAACCGGATCTATTTTAAATAATTTCGGTGTTACAACCTCTCGGCAAATACTTATACTATTTATTAAATAACCATGCACAAATGTTGGGTCCGTTTTTGTATGCGAAAAATTGATTCACGCCAAAAGCGGCCACTTTTGGCGTGAATCAATTTTCGCGTACGCGTTGGACCCATATTTTTCACCTTAAGAAGAAAACGTTTAACGGAACGAAGTTTCCAGAGGGCTACTTGTTTGCAATATTATGCTAGTTCACATTGAAATGCGCTGAGAAAGTGCAACTGCAGACGACTACCCGATAATGGTGTTTATCGATCGTAACCCATCTTTGGCCTGTGCCGTCTAGGCTTAATAATTTATTATAGGAAGCCACCTGGCCGACGGCCTACTTATGTACTTATACTGTAATCACAAATGTCTGAAAGGGCTTCGGTCGCGTGAGGCAATTGTCAAATGAAAGGAGACATGAAAATTATAGTGCCGACGTTCAAAGTTTACGCTTTATTATCTTTTGAGTTATTCGTCTATGCAATAATAATTTGAAATTGAAAAAAAATTATAATAAAAATATTTTTTCACCTTTAGAGCGCAACGCTTCGGCATGAATGGAAACAACACTGTGCTGTGTTTCGCTGCGTGAGTGAGGGCACCGAAGGCCCCATCCGGGGGAAGGGGGATTTAAAGATTGGCAGCGCACTTGTGACACCACTGGTGTCGCGGGCGTCTATAGGCAGCGGCAATCGCTTACCATTAGGTGATCCGTCTGCTCGTACTGCCCGTCATCACATACAAAAAAACTATTGACCGCATTAAAAATTTACCTCTGGTATTACCTAGTTACCCGCTTGAGCTTCCCCACTTTCATGGTTATTTCGCTTCCATTCTACATTGTCAAGTGTAATATCAACCCATATTTCACGGGAGCCGATCGGCTCCATAGCACAGCATAACCAGTAGTTTATCTACATAGAATGTGTCACTGGCCGGTTTGAATGTGTGCGGGCGCCGCGTACGTACGCGCTGCTACGCACACATTAGCATAATTATGGGTGGAAATTAGAGGGATCCTAGTGAACGAATTCGATTCGTGTACGGGCTGTTACCGTGACTGTGATTGAGAGCATTCGCTTAAATGTAATGTAAGTATCTACAGCTACACAGCTCTATTGCTCAAAAGTTACAACATTTTCTTCGCAAGAGTAACTAGGCTCTTTAGATTTGCCTGAGATACAGGGCTCTTTATTTATCCGTGTGGTCCCCGGTAGAGTAGAATAGGCCACCCTCACTCTTACCGAGGTGTCGTAAAAGGCGACTAAGGTAAGGCTGCTGGCATGATCATCAGCACCCAGAGAAGGAAAACTCTGCGTTTATATCAAAACCCTCGCCAAGCCGTCTGCCAAGCGTGGTGAGTATGGCAATTACCCCTCATGTGATTGAGGGAGGCCCGTGCCCCAGCAGTGGGGACTGAAATGGGCTGAGGATGACGATGATGATAGGGCTCTTGCCCGAGATACCTTCTCCTTGCGTCGTTCGTCCTCAATGCTGAGGGTCGTGGTCTCGATGAGTAATTTTTCCGGGACTATCTTCCGCGAGCTCACTCTATCCTCGGCCGCGTGGATCGCATCACAGACTATGGTGTTTAAGGTTGAGCTGATTTGATCGGACCAGCGCCTTCTGCCTCCCCCTTCTTCCGTTCACCTTTCCGAATCATAAGTAGCTTCTCCAGGCTGTCATCTCTCTTTCTGGCAATGTGACCAAACAACTCAAAGTTCCCCAAGCATGTAGTGCTGAGTCTCACTGGAATCTTGAGCTCGGTTCGTATAGATTCATTTGAGAGTTTAGAGATACCGGTTTTTGTCTGAGTTAGAGGGTTTCCTAGTTCAGACACCAAACTCAAAATTGGTCACTATATAAGTAATTGATAAGTAATGATCTTATGATCTTTCAATAAAATAAAGTTTAAAGTCTAAAAACTCACTGCTTAGTTAGTCTTCTGCATATTCTTAAACTGTGTCCATAGGCGC
The DNA here is from genome assembly GCA_019059595.1 of Marasmia exigua. Lineage (NCBI taxonomy): Eukaryota > Metazoa > Arthropoda > Insecta > Lepidoptera > Crambidae > Marasmia > Marasmia exigua. The sequence continues at coordinate 13,421,032 of CM032482.1, read as the reverse complement.
ATGATGGAACTGTCTCCAGCGCCATAATCAATCACAATATCTGTAAGAAAGCGCCTGAAACAGCTAGGTTTGAAAAATTGACGACCAGCTATTAAATTGTGGATTACTTTAACTCTTAAAGTGATTTACACTGTTACTTAAGAGTGTTAGGTGTTATACACAGGTCTGGGACTACAAGAGGTCCCGGGATCGATACTCTTATTAGGGTAAGGTAAAAAAGAGTGCACATGTGTTTGCGCACACACTTGTGCACCTTAAATATCCTGGGTACGTGGCCAATCGTTGAGATTGGCCGCCGTAACCGTAATCGGTTGGAGGATATTATTATTATACACAGATCAGAATTAAGTACAGTATTTTGGTTAGTGCATCATCATCATCATTTTATCGTTTTGTCGCGGCTGCGTCCCAAGCTGTCGCTTCGGAGCCCAGGGTCCGGTTTCCCACTTCGACTCCTCCACTTCGCGCGGTCTTGTACATCCGTAGTGGTCAAGCCATACCTTTTTTGGTCCAGACCTTCTGCCGGGACATTTGTTTCCCACGTAGCTGTCCGGTTTTCTCAGTACATGACTACGAAACTACTGGAGAGTTCCCTACGTTGGTACGACGTAGGCGACTCTCTAGTAGTTTGTCTGCTATGTCACGGATATGAAGGCTCAGTATGCGTGAGTTTCTTATGCGGTCTTTCGCGTAGGTCCACACATCCACCTCAGCATGTTCATCTCCGTGACATGCAACTCTTGCTTGTGTCGCTCAAGTACAGACAAAGTCTCGCTGCCGTACAAAAGTACCGGTCTAATGATGGACTTATAGACCTGTCCCTACAACTTAACCGGACATTTTGGGGTCACAGATGACGCTTGTCACTTCACGCCATCTGGTCCACGCGGCAGCAATACGTGCCTTGACGTCGTAATCGATGTCTCCGGATGAATGGAGTACCAATCCCAGGTACTTAAAATGGTCCGTGCGCTCGACCTCATCATTGCCAATACGGACAGAGGTGAGATCAGAAGAGCCGCTGACCATGTACTCTGTCTTCGCCACATTAAGTTTCAGACCACCGTTCTCAAGCGACTCCTTCCACCTATTAACTCGTCTCACAAACCTGCCCTTATCCGAATCCACCAGCGCGAAATCATCAGCATACATCAGCACCCAAGGAGGCTGCTCATGAGGATTTTTAATGCTGTCTGACAGAACGTCTAGTATCACGCTAAATAAAAATGGGCTGAGGACGGAACCTTTGTGTATGCCCACAGTAATGGGAAAGGGTTTGGTGTCGCCAACAGTAGTCCTAACTAGAGATCCGGAATCGCGGTACATGTCTCGGATGATGTCGATATAAACTTCAGGAGTTCCTTTGGACCTTAGAGCCCACCAGATCATCACTCGCGGAAACAATCGATTTTGAAGTATACTGATTTAATAAAGCTGAAAGCGGATATCCACTTTCACCTCAAATGTCGTGATTAATTTAACAAAGCTAAAATTTCCCGTATTTTTTGAATAAAAAAGTTTTTAGTGGGCGTGGGTTTATTAAAGGGATGGCTGTAATTGATGTCTGTAGTTATTTAGGAGCTTACAGACAAAATAAGTTTTTATGATGTTCATACTCAAATCCCGAATATGTCCATATTAATATCAACATAATATCGATGCAAGTGTGTAAATAACGACCTAATTTCGACCTATGTTTATTGCGCTTTTAGGTACAAATTTCCAAGACCTCTCCTTCTACATATAGGTTTTCTGTGAGGCCGAGTTATCACTCCAGTTGAGCCGGCCCATTCATACCGAAGCCTGGCTCCACCGGTAACCGGTAAAAAGAATTATTAACACAGTAGATATATAGGTAATATTCGTTTTGTATTTAAAACGATAGAATCGAAGCTACTCATACGACCGATCTTAAAGGCTTGGCAAACAAAGCGTGCCGTGCGCACCGCCGGAAATGACACGCCACTTCCGCCGGAAGCGGCGAGCCTGTCCGACGCAACTAGTGTTGGTAACAGCAAATCCTAGGACTAGGAAGCGAAGCGGTCATTTTAAAGCGGGAATCGAGAACTGTGCAACAAAATAATTAAACAGAAGGCCGGCTCTAGCTGCCAAGAATAAATATGAGTTCGTGCACTTATGCGCTAGGAAGTATATCCAATATAATACTCACTAGAAATTTAACTTAACTTTTTTTTCTTGTTTTTATGACTGCTGTGGTAAGATGTATTCTGTCTGTTTCAACCCTTTAATGCTTAGGTTAGCCGGTATTCGTCGTTTCTGTTTTTTTTTTGTTTTTTTTAAAAGGTAATTGTAGTATAAATAGGTTTATTGTATTATATAGTTATGTATGTATATTTATTCATATTATATTTTACTCACATGTATGTTTATGGATATAAATTTAGTTAGCCGTCATACATATTTCTGCATCGCCTAATGGTTGACTGGTAGAGAATGCTGTATAGCATTAAGTCCGCCAATTGTACTTTACTTTCTTGTGCAATAAAGAATAAATAAATAAATAATAATAATAATTCTCACAACTTCTCATACGTTGACCTGATTCCGCACTAAGTAGCTTAAGCACTTGTGTTACAGATATCAGACAACAGAGGAACACAAATATATACTTAAATACATATATTACCCCCAGACACTGAACAACCACAAGTGTTCATCCCACGAATGTTTGTCCAGGGTGGGGATCGAACCCACGACCTTTGGCGTAAGAGGCAGGGTCACTACCAATTGCGCCATCCGGTCAGTCATATAAAAAAGTTCATCATCCGTACTAATAAATAAAAAGGCCATCTCTAGACACGGATCGGAAACCTTTTTACGAAAATTGTTTAAAAAATACGTACCATTTCTTAGTATTTCATGGACTAATACAATTTTGATACTCGTGCTTTCCCTGCTTTCTTAGAACCTGTAAAGCACCCTCGGAGATCAGGCAGGGAGACGGTAGAAATTAAAGACCAGTTCCGTCCTATAGTATCTTACATTCCGAACCAGTGGTAAACATGTTGACATTCATAAGTGTTCTGTATGGACCTAAATTTAATAAACAATTTTGATTTCATTTCATATACTGAGATAGAGGTATCAGGCGACTAGCCAGTGCTAGCGCCATCTAGAGGAGACCGAATATGTAGAACGGTAACCTACGAATCAGGGAGACTATTAAATAAAAAAATCTGAAATCGTTTAATTTGCTATTCAACAAAATTCCCAACACATCTTGGTTTATTTCCTGTATTTTTTTGAATTTTTTTGTGTACAGTCAACTCCAAAAATATGTATACACTTTAGGACCTTGTCACAATACTTACCTCTAAGAAAGTAGAGGTCTACTTTCTTATATTATATATTGTGACAACGTCCTAAAGTGTATACATATTTTTGGAGTTGACTGTACACAGGCGGCTTGGGGTCATTGTTTCGGAAATTCGCTTTACTAGTGCGATGTAAAAATGCATAGTGACACTGACAACTACCTTGATTGATATTTAAAGATACAGATGTATCGGTTTTAGTATGTAGCGGTTTTAGTTAACTAAAACCGCTGAACTATTTTTCCCTTACTAAGGATAAGAGTACTTAGTGAAATGACCCTGGTTCCGTCTTGACTTGTTGAGTTTTATTTTGAACTGCTAAACCTTAGCAAGCGGCCCGAGGTCACTGTCCCGGTGATACGCATTGCATGCGCGATGCAAAAATGCATAGTGCCATCTACCGGAACAATGACGAACCGCCTGCTTGTTTAGTTTGCACAGGACCTATGACTAAGTGTTGGGAAACTTGCGAAGGTCAGACGGCAGTTGATTTTTATTTTTTATGCTAGTGGCGGACAAACGAGCAAGCGAGTCACCTGATGGAAAGTAATCATCGCCGCCCATGAACATCCGCGAAATCAGAGAGATCGCTAATGTGTTGCCGGCCTTTTTAAAAAAGAGTAGGCTCTTCTCTTGAAGGTCCCTAAGTCGTACCTGTCCGGAAATACTCCTGCAGCCAAACCGTTCCACAGAACTGAGGTACGTGGTAGATAGTTCCGGGAAAACGCATAGTATTAGACCGCCATCCATCGAGATGATGAGGATGGAATGACAATCGCTTGCAAGTGGTTCGATGTAAGAAATCGGCTGCAGGGAGTTGATCAAACAGTTCTTCAGAGCACTCCCCATGATATATGCGGTATAGAATGTTGAGAGAAGCTATGTCTCGCATTTATTTATTTACTTATTTGTCCCGTATTTATTTATTTATTTAGACCAACCAACATCTGTTTACAATAATACTTATATAATAATACATACAATTTATATTTTCAAACTAATTGCAACAGTTACTTAAAGGCTAGTTCCGCATGCAATTTGAAAAGTTTAGCACATAAGATATTATTTAAAACTAAAATTAACTACTTTTATGCATAACATAATTTTGCCTTCTTATCCTATTCTATTTTGACCGGGCCGATGCAGAAGATCGGCAACAGTCTTATAAAACATCCCCTTTGAGTCAAAGTTTAAGTCTATGAAATGACTCAACCGGTTTACCACTTTACAAAGTCTCGATACTGGAGAGTTGACCCCTAGGAGTTCTACGCAAGGGTGGACCAAAAGGTGGAATAATGCTGCGCGGCATTCCAGATGGAGCACGGAATCTATGGTGTTTGAGTAGCGTTGGGCTATCTATATTACCTCTTCATTGAAATTTATTATACTCCCCAAATCCTGGATAGCCTAGCGTTGATGGATGAATGGCTAGTCTCGGGATTTTCCGAATTAGCTTCACGATCTTATACCACCTTCTCCTTTCTACCACCGGACATTACGGAAGACGACAGGAATCCACTCTTACACTGTGCAAGTTCCACCAGCTCGTACTAAGCGTTTCGCTTCTTCTTTCTTGGTACGTACTGCTATGGAATAGAACAACTTGCCGGCTTCTGTATTCTTGTATTTGTGACATTTAATATTGCATTTATGCCATTTAATTTATATTTTTTCATTTAATTATCTGTTTCTCTATTGCGGACATGTTTTTCTAATTTGATTTATCTTGTATTATTATTTTATTTTTATTTTATTTTACAAGTTTTTGGAAAACTTACAGCTAGATTTAGAGCTAGATTTATTATTATAATATAATGTGAAATATTCTGTGCTATATGTAATTATGTATGATGACTTGTTGGTATGTTGGAATTTTCGTATTCTGTTAACTGACATGTAAATGATTAAATAAATAAATAAATTCCCAGAGAGCTACAATTTGGGTGTCTTTAAGTCGAGAGTGAATAGGCTTCTTCTAGGTAATCACGCTACATATTAGACCTTATTGTCACTTTCCGTCAGGTGAAATGAGGTCAAGTGCAAACCCATTTAATATTTTTAAAAAAGTAGCACTAGCCACAATTGCCACTTGAATGGAGATCAAGAGATGGAAAGAGGAATATTGGTGGACAAACTGCCAGATGGTCCGATGACATCAAGGCTCAAGCTGGAGTAGCGTGGTGCAGGAAGACCGACGACAAAAGAAAGTGGAGAGAAATCGGAAAGGCTTATGCTCTGCAGTGGGCAAATACATGCTGCTGAAGAAGAAGAATAAAACGTCAATAGGAAGTTGCACGTTAATTTGAGTCATAAAAGAAAAGCAAAGTATGAAGTTTAACTCTTCTGAAGAGCTCTTGACGACCATCAAGAGTTCATAGAGAAAAGCTACACAAATATTGCGTACTAATCTGATTCCGGGATTTCATGGAATCATTACGGACAACACTAGCTAACTGCAGCTAAATGCGTTAATAGTTGCGAGTGTGGCCTCTTCCACAAATGAATTGGCTTCGTTAATAATTCTCCCTCTGGTGTGGCTGATGTCCATGGGGGGCGGTGATCACTTACCATCAGGTGACTCGCTTGCATTATAAACTGAAAATTTGGCATCTCCTTTTAATCTATTATGTTGCTTGTGTTAGGGGAAACCTCATGCAGCGAAACACAGGAGACCCATTTTATGAATATTAAAATCTTTGCTTTTTTGTCACAAAAAACTATGAATGTCATATAGTGTCAACTGTCAAAACCAGTCAAATCACATATTTTGACGTTGCTTCTAGTCACTCGACCAACGAGTGGGAGGGGTCACTCGTTGCATACGAACGATTCAAAAACCGGCCAAGTGCGGGTTCTGTAAGCAGGGTTCCGTAGAAGCAAGTAAGATATATGGAAGGTAAATTGCGGTTTACGGTTTATATTGTATTAAGATCTTGTATGTACCGTGTTTTCATGCAAATAAAATTGAATTGAATTGAAATAAATTGAATTGAATAAAAAAAACTACTTACTAGATATAGTTAAAACCAATTTTCGTTGTTAGTTTTCATGGTAATGTATATATTTTTTTAGTTTTATAACTATTTTACTATAAAAGTTAGAGGGGGAGGGGGTTAACACACATTTTACCACTTTGAGAGTGTCTCTTGCGCAAAGTTTTAAGTTTAGAATTTATTTTTATTAAAAACCTCAACATCATTTTTAAAGACCTATCCATACATATCCCACACGTATGGATTGGATGAAAAAATTTTAGGATTTCAGTTCTAAGTATGGGGACCCCCTTAAATTTTTTTTCCTATTTTTGTGCAAAAATCGTAATACGGGTAACAAAATACATCTATTTACTTACCAAGTTTCAATATTATAGTTCTTATAGTTTCGGAAAAAAGTAGCTGTGACATACGGACGGAGGGACAGACGGACAGACAGACAGAAGTGACAAATCTTTAAGAGTTCTGTTTTTTTTGCTACGGAACCCTAAACATGCGGAATATCGTATGTCGAAGGAAAACAGTAGAAATAGTGCGCTCGTCTCGAGGCGAGTTAAACAAAAATAGACCTCCGACGCTGTTTTACGCGTCCGTGTCGGTGTCCTGTGACGCCGTGTTGTTACTCCAGTCGAGCCAGACCATTCATGCTGTAAGTAATAAATGGTTTGAATTAAATTAATTCGCGCTACAATTCCACTCTTAAGAGGATTTAATTAAATGCCAACTGAAATGCCCTTTTATCGTTCCTTGAACACTGGAAACACATCTTGCATCATGTGCGTTTTGCATAATACTTAGGTAGGTACTCTAGAAAGAATGGCCAGAGTAGGGTAAAGAAAAATATAGCCTAGAATAAAGATATTCTAGAAGGTTGGTTCATCATCAGCCCATTTAAGTCCCCACTGCTGGGGCACGGGCCTCCCTCAAACACATGAGGGGTAATTGCCATACTCACCACGCTTGGCAGACGGATTGGCGAGGGTTTTGATATAAACGCAGTTTTCCTTCTCTGGGTGCTGATGATCATGCCAGCAGCTTTACCTTAGTCGCCTTTTACGACACCTCGGTAAGAGTGAGGGTGGCCTATTCTACTCTGCCGGGGACCACGCGGCGAACAGGTTGGTCCGTGTACCTATAATGTAAGAAAAACATATATTTTAATACAAGCGGCCGCCCGCGACTCCGTCCGCGTGGAAAAGTAACTTTTTACCCCCCTTTCAACCCCTTACAACCCCCTTTTCGCAATAAAAAGTAGCCTATGTCCTTTCTCAGGGTCTAGATTATCTGTATACCAAATTTCATTTAAATCCGTTGAGTAGTTTTGGCGTGAAAGAGTAGCAGACAGACAGACAGACAGACAGACAGACAGACAGACAGAGTTACTTTCGCATTTATAATATTAGTATGGATGTCTACTATTACTCGACAACAGTACCACCGGCCCTCATTATTTAGATCTCTGTCCTCAACTACCAAAGTCTATGCCAAGTCAAACTTCTTTTTTTTTGAACTTACAATAATTATTCGCAAAAATCAGATTTTCATAGCATTGACACACGAAATAAACATAGGTTTGCTGTTTAGATTAAATTGATTTAATCTAAACAGCAAACCTATGTTGGATAAAATTGGAAGTTCATTTGTGGGATTGAGCATCAGAATATTCAATAAGTTACCTGGAAAAAAATATTGATTTACCAGGCTATTATAAAGTAGAAGATTATTTAAATGATAAGAATTCCTGGACATGTTGATGTGCGCGCCTGTCCTCAAATGTATTATTACATTTCATAATTTTACTTTGACGATTTATCTAAACGATACTGATTATAGCATTGTGTGTACTGTCATTGCAATCATAATTTTTATAAGAAAGAATAGTGCATTCTATTAAAAATTTGAATTGTAATTACCATATTATTTGAATGTAGTCTCCACTGAGTATCTTCCTGATTCTTCTCGGTAGAAATTGACATTCCGAATCAGCGGTAAATTATAAAGGTAATAATTTTTGACATTCATAAATGTTCTGTATGGACTTACATTGAAAAGAGATATTTTTGATTTTGATTTTTATCACCCTGGTGAAGTCGGACCACGGTGCGGACGGGTTGTGGGTGGGACTCTCCTCTGGCCGTGGCCTGAGGTGTACCCACTAAATCACCAGGGGTTCTCCCTCCTACGCCTGAGTTGGGAAGAGAAACGAGAACCGACTAAAGAGCCTCGTCTTCATGTTCCCTCACCAATGCCAAGTCAAACTAGCCCAAAGGATTGCATGCCGCAAGTGGCAATGGGCAGGCCACAAGGTGAGGAGAACAGACGCCTGTTGGAGCGGTGTGGTCCTCTAGTGGAGGCCGTGTACAGGAAATCGTAGTCGTGGTAGACCTTCCAGAAAGTGGATCGACGATCCGGTGAAGGTCGCGGGAATCCCTTTAATGCGGGCGGCGCTGGACCGATTTGTATGGAGAACATTAGGACGCCTTTGTCCAGAAGTGGGCGTCTATTGGCTGGAATGATGATGATGTGTGTGCGTTACAAATCTATGGAAGTAATTACCGCCTGCGGTATTTCCAGACCTAAGCTACCTTCAAGAAAGTAAAGTATGTCATCGTCAGCCCATTTAGTCCCCACTGCTGGGGCACGGGCCTCCCTCAATCACATGAGGGGTAATTGCCATACTCACCACACTTGGTAGACGGGTTGGCGAGTGGCAGACGGCAGTAAAGTATGTATTCCTTTTTAAAAGGCGAGTGGCCCCCTTGTGACTTCTCTGGTGCTGCACGTGTTCATGGGCGACGGTAATCGCTTACCATCGTGGCGATCCGTCTGCTAGTCCCCTATCTCATAAAAACTGTGTTCTTGCATCAACTGCCCTAGTGACACATAGCGTAGTGACCACATTATCATATTATATGACCATGGATCACCTCCTGACTTGCCCACTGTGCCCGGACACCTGCACGTATGGCGACCACCTGCAGGCTACCGACAATGCAATCCGTTTAGAGTATTGGGCTGGAAAAATCTAATTTGTCGCCATCGACACGATAAGAAGAAGATCATATTACACGATCTTTAGTAGTGAATTGTGAGTATCTGAATCAGAAACAAAATCTTTAATAAAATTCCAGCAAATATTCGAAATTCGGAAGACATTAAAAAAATGACTGATTTACTTCTTGACAAATGTCATTATGCAGTAAGCGATTTTCTGTCATATTCATCGTCAGCCCATTTAAGTCCCCACTGCTGGGGCACGGGCCTCCCTCAATCACATGAGGGGTAATTGCCATACTCACCACGCTTGGCAGACGGGTTGGCAAGGGTTTTTATATAAATGCAGAGTTTTCCTTCTCTGGGTGCTGATGATCATGCCAGCAGCTTTACCTTAGTCGCCTTTTACGACACCTCGGTAAGAGTGAGGGTGGCCTATTCTACTCTGCCGGGGACCACACGGCTCATATTATGTAGGGTAAAAGCCGGATAGTTGCCTCAGACGGATACATGCCTCGGTTTCAAATGCTCTATGTTAAACGTATTGACAGTGTTTCTTTTTTATCATAATTTAAAGCGTCCCCCGCGCAGGGCTCAGTGCCGCATAAGCCGTTGAAGTAGGCGCACGTGTTTTGTCCGCGTCAGGAAATATCTTCCGCGGCGACACTTTAACGAGCGCCAGAATTATATTGATAAGTAATCTCTTTTAAATATTTTTATAACTGATTGCGATTTCGGTCAAAAAAATATTTCTTTGAATGCATTAGAGTTTAAATTACACCGTTTATTAGGTTTTGTTGTTAAATATGTTTTATTTATTTCGTAAATAAAAAAGGCAAGTATCCGTATCAAATCGGATAGTTGCCCTGCTGTTTTTTGGGGATTGTTGCCCTGCGGCAACTTTCCGTAACTATACATTTTTAACAAGCAAAGACAGATTTTTTTCTTAGTTGTTTTTTTTTCATTTGTTTTTCTATTTTTTCTTAGTAATTTTTTGTATGGTTTTATTAGCTTATCTTAAAATAAATATTCAACAGCAAAATGCCACGCAAGTATAAACGAAAGCCAGGCGTGGTGCCGCGCCACATCAACTGGACAGAAGACAGTTTAATACACAGGTTTTCGGGGTAGCGGAATCTATCCAGTCAATCCAAATGCTCTGTCTGATGCTGAATTTGCTATATCAGATATTGCATTGGGGGAGCTTACGAAGGAACAAGAGTCTGAAACTATAAACTATCAAGTACCAGGCGCTTCTGGAGAACTTGCGTTACGTGAGCGGATACAAGAATCTGAATATGACCGAGGTAATGTACTAAGTCCTCAGAACAAAGTGACTTTACAAGGCTATCAAGTCCCAAGCTACTGTGATAAAAAAAAATCCAGAAACTATCATAAATAAAGCTGAGAAAAACAGTGTGAACCAGAGTTGCACGCCACCTAGGCCGTCGTCGAGACTTTTGGCTCTTTCTCATGATTATTTAATCCTAGGAGATGGTGAGATTGAAAATTACATCATTTTTATTGAAAAAAATAACAGACGGGCATCTATCCTTACATTGGGCAAGTATCCCCCGAACCATTTTTTACGTTAGGCTACTATCCGTTATAGTAGGCAACTATCCTCTTTTTTAGAGGTCATATTAAACTGGATTTACTCAAAATTTATAATATTTATATGTTTTTTATAAATAGGGTATGTTAGAAGATAAATCAACTATGTTTAAAAATAGACTTTGAATAAAAAAATGATTAGTACACATTTTTTAAAGACGCTTTTTAAAAAGTGTGGCAACTATCCGGCTTTTACCCTACATATTATCTTTACTTTTAATCATTTTTTTCCCTCTGTGACAATTGTATACCTTGCTAAAAGGCCGGCAACGCATCTCCACTCCCTCTTTTGTGGCTGATCACTTACCATCATTTGCTCGTTTTCCTCCCTTTCTCATATAAAAAAAAATGTAATAATAATAATTACTTATATGATTCTTATTGTAATTTAATTACCTAATTAATTTGATTTGGATTTTTAAAATGTATAATATAAAAATACGATTATTTTAAATGTGTATGCCTGTCTCAGGCTTAATATGTAGAGACACTATTAAAACCACCTCTGAATGTATGTATACCTATTTTTTTTAAATCAGCCTATAATCTGTCCCACTGCAGGGCAAAGGCCTCCTCCATCATAGAAATCAAGTTATCGCTACTATGATGGAACTAGGCTTAATCACCACGCTTGCCAAATGCGGATTGGTGATCACAAATCCGAGCTATGTCCGAAAAATTCGAAACATACTTTTCGCTCCACCCGGGAATCGAACCCAGGACCCTGAGATCACGCCACGGTACTTAAACCACTAGATCAACAGGGCGTATACATGTATTATGCAAATAAATTGTTTGAATTGAATTGAACCAAAATCAATCAACCAAACCGTCATCATCATCATCATCAGCCTATCGCAGTCCACTGCTGGACGTAGGCCTCTCCAATTGTTCGCCACTGTGATCTATCCATGGCTTCTCGCATCCAGCTCTTGCCAGCCATCCTGCGCAGATCGTCCCCCCACCTAGCCAGAGGGCGCCCTACATTACGTTTTCCAAGACGCGGTCTCCACTCTAGAACTCGTTTACCCCATCGGTGGTCGGTTCTGCGGCTAATATGGCCAGCCCACTGCCACTTAAGCTTGCTAAGTCGGTGAGTCTGCCGGATCACCTCATTAAACATATCCGTAAATGTATTTTATTACACATTACACCCAGACACCGAACAAAAACAATATTCATTACACACACAAATGCTAGTCAAAGAGAATAAAAAGTTGGATGTCCAAGTGGACATCCAACTGGGTGGACAAGTGTCCAGGAATAGTAATTCAACGTTATAATAATCTCATAACCTTATTTCACAAAGCAGTTCATCATATTTTTGTCACTACTTTTCGAGACTATTTGTCATTGGTGTTAGACTTTGTGATTTAACTCATTAATTCAAAGCTCCATGATGATTCATTGGTTCACTATACAAACACCTAGCCAGATATTACACAAATACTCGCTTCCGTGTGACATTGCTAATGATAAATGACAAAATGGCCGTAACTTCGGCCTAAGCAAAACGCGCCGCAGATACTTTTAGGGAAGGGAACGTGTCAATGAAAAAAGTGGATATATCGATACATAATCTGTGGCTGTGGATTTTGTAATAAATAAAATAAAATTGAAAATTTTAAAAACCCCCGGCACAACTAAAGCTCTTTCATTTGATACCTATATTGAGGCAGTTGGAACAACAAACAGGTTATTCGTAATTTTCTGACGGCGGCCATTATGGATTTGAAATTTTTCACAATTAATATATTCTGCTACTCGAGCCCTTTTATATATTACCCATATTGTGGGAGTTGTGTTAAAACATAAAATTCAAATCTTTGTGATGGCGGCCATCTTGGATCGATTTTTATCCAACATAGCTAAGAACACTCCCTCCTTATTCATCTTACAAACAAAAAAAAAACAAAATCAAAATTGGTTCATTTGTTCGGGAGCTACGATGCCATAGTCAGACACACAGGACACACACACACACACACAGATACGTCAAAATTAAAACGTATAACACCCCGACGTTTTTGCGTCGGGGGTTAAAAATAATATTCAATCGAATGGAAGCCGAGTACAGAGAGTAGCAGCCATAGCAGGCTCCCTACAAAATAAACCGACAATCTGGTGAACCTCGCGGGAGTACCTTGGATGATGAAACGATTTGTGTGGAGAACATTGGGGGTGCGCCCTGTGACTAGGGGCATTTAAGAATACTGCTCGGCCTGTCGCAAGAGGCGACAAAACGAACTTTCGGAGTACGTGAGCGTACCCACAGCTGGGAAGTGGCTTGCTCAGCATACGACTCCGCGGGGGACGACGTTACTGGGTGTCCTGGTAGGTCGTACAGCGTTGAAGGACTGGTTTTCGGCAGATAGGGGTGAAACGGCGAGCGCGATTAGCGGGACAATCTAGTCCCGGCTGTGGGGTTGCCGATCGCGAGGAGATTTATACCCTATGGGTTTTTGGTAGGGTTTGAGTCCCACACACCACCTTGGTCCCTACATGTAGCAAAGTGACGGCCATGACGGTTTCCCCTGGGGAAAAAAAGAAAGCCTATGTCCAGCAGTATGCATCTCATATCTGAAATGATGATGATGATTCAATGGAATACCTTTTTTATCTTATAAAAGCTTAACTTCACGCATTGCTTTAACTTCACGTATCGATCAAATAGTCAAGGTACTAATGTGTCCATCCACTATTGGCTATACTGCCTTGCTCTATATATAATTCCATTAAGTAGATACCAAAACCACATTCGGAAAAAATGGCCTTCAAGAGCGCTCTTTAAGTCCATTTTTCTCCGACTTGGCGTGGTACTTAACGGCATTGTAGCTAGAGGACGGCAGTATAGGCCTCCTTCATACTGCAGCATTATTCTTTCTTTTTTTTTTTTAAATTATAGCGGACAATCGAGCAGACGGCACACCTGATGGAAAGTGATCACCGCCGCCCATGGACATCTGCAACACCTGAGGTATCACATATGCGTTGCCGGCTCTTAAGAAAGGAGTACACCCTTTTCTTGAAGGTCACCAAGTCGTATCTGTTCGGAAACACCACGGATGACAGCTGGTTCCACAGTTTTACTGTGCGTGGTAGGAAATGACGTGAGAAACGCACTGTAATGTGTATTCTCTATAATCCTAAGCTTTCCTCTTCTGGTCCCTACCAGCATTTCTCCTATCATTATTCAACATGTTTATTATGTAATAAGGCAGAAGTGCCGACCGATACCCTGATGATAATCTATTGTCGACACCCAAGAACACCCGCTACACTATTGGAGTGACAAAACAGCTGCCGGCCTTTTGAAATGGGATAAAAGTGCTTTTTTCTTGATGTTTTTCTGCAAAGATTGTCGGCTCTACGCAGACGTTAACCTCAGGGCCTAAAAGACACATATACACATCTCAAGTCGTTACGTATTTTATTTTCCTTTCCAATTCCCCATCTCTAATCTCGTCTGCCACCCGTTATATTTAATAATAATCGCAGAACCGTAGCCGTGCTTTATGAAAAAATCACTACTCTCGATATCAGCTATCTTTAACGTTAAAATAATGTCATAACCTTATTTCACAAAGCAGTTCATCATATTTTTGTCACTAATTTTCCAGACTATTTGTCATTGCTGTTAGACTTTGTGATTTAACTCATTAATTCAAAGCTCCATGATGATTCATTGGTTCACTATAATCGATATTCTCGATATCAGCTATCGATGTCTCGATCTACGTCCTTAGTTACGATGTTGGCCAATATTAGTGGAATTGATTTTGCATGTTAGACAGTTTTGTATAAATCACCGTTTGTGTTGAGAGAATTCAAGACTTAACGTAAACAACATTTACTTTATGTAAATTATACGATTAAATTTTCAACGCTAAATACCTACTTACAGGAACTTTCATAAGTGTATTTTAAATGTCTCGGAAGTTTTACATTTCCCTCGCATGAGTATAATTATTTCCAGATTATTTTATAAATTAACTAAGTTAATTACTGTATAATATTTATTACACAAAAGAACATAAACATAAGAAAATCAAGACAGTCATCATCATCAGTCCATTTAAGTCCCCACTGCTGGGGCACGGGCCTCCCTCAATCACATGAGGGGTAATTGCCATACTCACCACGCTTGGCAGACGGGTTGACGAGAGTTTTTATATAAATGCAGAGTTTCCTTCTCTGGGTGCTGATGATCATGCCAGCAGCTTTACCTTATTCGCCTTTTACGACACCTCGGTAAGAGTGAGGGTGGCCTATTCTACTCTGCCGGGGACCACACGGCTAACTGCGCTAACGAAGCGGCCAAATGCCCAATCAATGTATGCTATACATATTTGTAACATAATGCCTCTCAAACCAACATCTTAAAATAAAAACTTTAAATCCCAAGGATGATCAGTTTTATAACAAATCGACGACCCGATTGGAACAGTGGTAGTGAACGCTGCCTCTGATACAAGGGTTGCGGGTTCGATCCCCGCACAGTACAAACATTTGTGTGCATGAACATGTTTGTTTGTATTGGTCTGGGTGTTTGTATAATAAGTATGTATTTACAAAAGAAAAGTATTATATGTATATATCTGTAATTCCACTGTTGATTTTGATATCCGTAACACAGGTGCTTGAGCTACCTATCTCGGAATTAGATAAATCTATGTGATGTTGTGAAATATTTATTATTTATTTATTTATTTATAACAAATCGGAAGGGACTGTTGTGGTACAAACCGTGAAGTTTTGCAAGTGTTACATTTCATTTCCAATTTTCATAATTTATGACTTGTATCAGTTTTGCATTCAAAGCGAATTGTGCATCTGACTGTTCGTTAAGTAATATCAGAGCGAGATTTCAGCTTTAATTAACCAACCACTTAGTACTATAACTAGGTAGATTAAGCTCAACATAACTCAGATTCTAATTCGGTCTCAGCCTACGAAAATACAAAGTTATGACAGTCACACATCTTCTACATACGAGGAATTTATTTCGGAATAAAGTTATAATTTATTCGTATTCGTTGTGACGCGAAGTTGGAACCGAAAATATGAGCAAGTTTAGTCTCAAATTCTCGGCTGAAAGTGGAGAGACAGACAACCACTGCAAGGCTATAATTATGACGAATTCAAAGCCACTCAGCGGGCAACGGAAAGCCATGTTTCTGTAAAATAATTCTAATATGATTAATAATGCTTTTTTTATGTGTTTTTTTTTTGTTTATGTGACTGACCGGATGGCGCAATTGGTAGTGACCCTGCCTTTTACGCCAAAGGTCGTGGGTTCGATCCCCACCCTGGACAAACATTAGTGCGGTGAACACTTGTGTTTGTTCAGTGTCTGGGTGTAATATAATGTATTTAAGTATATATTTGTGTTCCTCTGTTGTCTGATATCTGTAACACAAGTACTTAAACTACTTAGTACGGAATCAGGTCAACGTATGAGATGTTGTGAGAATTATTATTATTATTATGTTTGGCATCTCTGCAAACGATTTTATACGCAATGGTCTTATAAATAATATCCTTCAATGTGACGGGTAGGGCACACTAGCGACGCCAATTGATTTAAATTGTTAGCAACTAAACCGGATCTTTTTAACAATTTCGGGTCTGCCTTTGTACTCGAAATTTGAATTACCGCCAAACACGGCCACTTATGGCGTTAATCCAAATTTCGAGTGCAAAAACAGATCAAAAAGTAGTGCACAATGATTAAATAAATAGTGTAAAATTTACACTTAATGTTTTAACAAACATTTTTATGTTTTGTTTGCAAAAATTTAATGTTTGCTTAATGACTCCAGCTCCGAAATTGTTTAAAATAGATCCGGTTTAGTAGCTTACCATTTAAATCGATTGGTGTCGCTAGATAGGGGTAATCAGGGGGGAATTTTAACAGTGGGAGAGCCACGCTTCGGCATGAATGGGCCGGCTCGACCGGAGACCACGTCCTCACAGAAAACCGGCGTGAAGCAGTGCATGCGCTATGTTTCGCTGCGTGAGTGAGGGTACCGGAGGCCCAATCCAGGGGAAGGGGGGTTAAAAGGTTAGCAGCGCACTTGAGACCCCACTGGTGTTGCAGGCGTCCATGGGCGGCGGTAATCGCTTACCATCAGGTGATCCGTCTGCTCGTCTGCCACCTATATCATAAAAAAAAAATCGCCTTAACCGATTCGGCTACGGTGGCCGATCTTAACCGCAAGCTCTTTAAAGATGACTCAGACATTATTGTTTCGTTTTGTAATGGTGGATACCTTATTATAAAACGCGCCACCTTATTAAAAAAACGCCATCTTGGATTATTACCGACCCGTGGGAGAGCCACGCTTCGGCATAAATGAGCCGGGTCGACCGGAGTGATACCACGGCCTCACAAAAAACCGGCGTGAAGCAGCACTGTGGAGCCAGAGTTCGCCCTTTTTGAACCCATGACTCCTCCTCACTCAAGGGCGATGAGGGAAAACCGCCGGGGTTTAGTCGGTATGCCTTTGGCCGGCTTCTCGTTAGTAGAAGCTCCCACCAGAGGAGAACCCGACATAACCATAAGGCGGCATTACCCAGCGACAGAAAACAATTTATATGAATAACAAAGCTTTGGGTTGGATTTGCTGTTCGACAAAATACTGCCAAACTGCAAATACCCGATAATGTATGTATAATCTCACTGATAATTTCCGGGTAATGACAAGCTCGTGGCGGAAAGCGATTAATTCATGACAGTAAAAGAATAAAATAATGTATTGTCTTACAGAGATTCTTACGATATCTCTTGATGTATACATCAAGAGATATCGTAAGAACATGCTTCATAGCACAGAAGTTTACACAAAATACGAAATATGCAATATTGATAAATTGTTTTTTTCGATTGAATTATAAGCTCTTTTACGCGATTTTAATGAAATTAAGATAATAAATTGAGAATTAGACGATATTCCAAAAATTGTTCAGAACGGTTGGTAGAAGTGACCCGCCCTCACTTTGTTTCGGGACATTAACTCAATTTTTAGTCATAAATGGTGTTAGATATCGATTTACGTATAAGTTAGTGTACGTGAAAAAATTATTAATGATTACTCGTGCCCAAAAAAAAAAACAGTGCCGAGCGTCCAGAGTGACCACAGCTGCTCCTCTACACTGTCGTCAAGAGCTTCGTCCTCAACATTGCGGGCACAGAAGCTCGCGATGGAGGCGCAGTACCTAAAGAAAATTAAAGATACCGAATGCGCGGAGGTGGAGTATCGCGCTCAGCTCGCGGCTATCGAGGCCGAGGCGAGGCGCAGTCGCTGCTCGAGCTGCGGCAGCACTCGGTCTGGACTGGACACGGCGCAACATACCCTAGCGGTATGTGCGCCGGGGGCACCGCAACGTGATGCATTGGTGGCGAAGGTCGGCCAGGACCTTTCACTCGCTAGTATAGCTCTCGCTATACTAGCGAGTGACGAGGCCTGGAAGACTTTCGCTGCCTTTTGCTAGCATGTGATGACAGCGAAGGAGGCGGCGGCAAGGCACGTAGAGGGAGGAGACGACGCCAATACTTGCGTCTCCTTCCCCTGCCAGGAGCAGGTCCGCTGGTGCGTAGGGCTGTAACCCCACCACTGGCATTGCACGGACCTCCTCCTACGCCTGGTGGGGACGGCACAACTCTCCCGGCTGTCCCCACTCCCTCCCCCGACCCCGGGGGAGGAAGCACCGTGCCCGCCATATAGGCGGGCTTCCGTCCGGGAGAAGTCGTGGTGACAGGTGTCGTACCTCACCCCACGGATTCTCCCACTATAGACGATGAGGGAGAGTCCCAGGAGTTTTAGTCGGTATGCCTCTGGCCGGCTTCTCGTTAGTAGAAGCCGTCGCCAGAGGAGAGTCCGACATAACCCATCCGTTTACAGACGGATGGGTATGCGTAACGCATTTCTCCTGGGTCACCAAAAAAAAAAAGCACTCGGTCTGGACACGCCAGAGCAAGCGAGTGGCTTGTTGCCACTACTCCACAGGGAGCTAATGATTAATGAATGATTAATTTTCCTTGCAGGAGTGCTACGTACTAATACAAAGAACAAGTTGCGATTTGTTTACGGGGTATTCTCGTACGCCACACACTCGCCTCCTTTCCTTGGTCGTTCATTTACACATTGCCTGATGCGCTTCGGCCATTTTATACAATACCTAGGCAATGTATGAAATGAGTCGTATTATACACATTGCCTGAACGTTTTAAGCAATGTATATAATGACTAGGAGGTGTGGTCCCCGGCAGAGTAGAATAGGCCACCCTCACTCTTACCAAGGTGTCGTAAAAGGCGACTAAGGTAAAGCTGCTGGCATGATCATCAGCACCCAGAGAAGGAAAACTCTGCATTTATATCACAAACCCTCGCCAACCCGTCTGCCAAGCGTGGTGAGTATGGCAATTACTCCTCATGTGATTGAGGGAGGCCCGTGCCCCAGCAGTGGGGACTTAAATGGGCTGACGTGCAATGCCTAGACATTCTATACAATACCGGATTATACACATTGCCTATAACATATACCTACTTACTGAGTTACTTAAATAGTATAGATGATGATATTGAACACTATGTTCATAGTGGTATCGTTTCGTACTATAGTAGCAGCGCTAGGCTATGATGTAATGGCAATAATTCGTAGTTGGTTAGCTGAGCACTCAATCAGTTTAAATTACCTACCTATACTAGGTTAACCATACGATGGCGCGACGAATAAATCGAAAGCATACCTAATATCCTTTAGGTATAGCTATTAGGCATGAATGGGCCGGCTCGACCGGAGTGATACCACGGCCTCACAGAAAACCAGCGTGAAGCAGCACTGTGCTGTGTTTGGCTGCGTGAGTGAGGGTACCGAAGGCCGATCCAGAGGAAAGGGGGGTTTAAAGGTTAGCAGCGCACTTGTGACTCCGCTGTTGTCGCGGGTGTCCATGGGAGGCGGCAATCGCTTACTATCTGATGATCCGTCTGCTCATCTGCCACCTATCACATAAAAAAGGGCTGAAATAATACTTATGTAGGTATTTTGTGACTGATTCCGATGAATATTGAAATATTTTTATAGGAACTATCCCAAACGTTTTAAACTTTTCCAGAAAAACACGTTCTAAAAAAATATTGGTCCTTTTCAGCAATAAAGGATTGCCGTTTCAGGGAATGTTATTTACTTAGTTTTTATGTACCAGTTCTGGATATGTAGAGGAATTGTAACCTGGTTCGTGGTACGAATCCGAGAATGCACTTTTTAATTTTTTTTGCATTCGACGGTGAGCAAAATCATTGTAACGAAACGAGCACATCTTGGATCATCATCATCGTCAGCCCATTTAAGCCCCCACTGCTGGGGCACGGGCCTCCCTCAATCACATGAGGGGTAATTGCCATACTCACCACGCTTGGCAGACGGGTTGGCGAGGGTTTTGATATAAATGCAGAGTTTTCCTTCATCTTGGATAGTTTCTTAAAATTATGGACACATAGAACATTTTAGATACTTATTCTGAACGTGTAACCATGATCCAGTTAATCTGATTCCCCTGTCTAAGGGTTGCGAAGGTCAGACAGGGCAATCGCTTTATTGTAATTATTAGACTTCCCGAATCCTGTATCATGGTCCAAGCGTACCCCGGGATCCGAAGCTTTGAACGAAACTGAGAATCACACGCTAAGATGAGGTAAAAATATAGTTACCCCAGACCACATCACATAGACAGTTTTTGCAGCCCATCCAGGGCCATATGCGGTCGTCCAAACATTTTCGCCTGAAGACTCCCTCTCACTCCTCTCATTTCTATACCCAGTCCTTTACCATCCAGTCCGTCTGTTTATGGAACTCCTTACCCCTATCCATAAGACAGTCTCAATCATTGCCCATTTTTAAAGCCCTAGTCAAAACTCACTTTTGCAACTTCAACGCCCATTTCTTCACTCTTCCTCATCCCGTTAACTTTTTTACAATCGTCCTGTGATCGGCAGCCTGTAGTCGATGGTCCATCTTAGATCCATTTGATTATCATATTATTATTATTGTGTTGTCTTTTTCTGATAGCATCTCACATATTTGTATTTTGAGCATAACTTATTAATTAAGTTTTATATTGTATTTTATTTATGTATTAGGGTTTAAGTTATATTTTCATTTACAGTTTTCTTTTTTTCTTTATTTGAATATGCACCCCCTACCCCTTCTCAGCCGTGTGTCCCCGGCAGTAAGAATAGGGCTACCCTCACTCTTACCGAGGTGTCGTAAAAGGCGACTAAGGTAAAGCTGCTGGCATGATCATCATCACCGCCAGAGAAGGAAAACTCTGCTTGAATATCAAAACCCTCGCCAACCCGTCTGCCAAGCGTGTGAGTATGGCAATTACTCCTCATGTGATTGAGGAGGCCCGTGCCCCACAGTGGGGACTTAAAATGGGCTGACGTGCAATCAGGACATTCTCTACAATACCGGATTATACAACATTTCCTTAACAATACCTACTTACTGATTTACTTAAATAGTATAGATAGATATTGAACACTATGTTCATAGTGGTATCGTTTCGTACTATAGTAGCAGCGCTAGGCTATGATGTAATAGCAATAATTCGTAGTTGGTTAGCTGAGCACTCAATCAGTTTAAATTACCTACCTATACTAGGTTAACCATACGATGGCGCGACGAATAAATCGAAAGCAT
Organism: Marasmia exigua; assembly: GCA_019059595.1. Lineage (NCBI taxonomy): Eukaryota > Metazoa > Arthropoda > Insecta > Lepidoptera > Crambidae > Marasmia > Marasmia exigua. Next base: position 13,399,392 of record CM032482.1, on the reverse strand, counting down.
ACCTAATATCCTTTAGGTATAGCTATTAGGCATGAATGGGCCGGCTCGACCGGAGTGATACCACGGCCTCACAGAAAACCAGCGTGAAGCAGCACTGTGCTGTGTTTGGCTGCGTGAGTGAGGGTACCGAAGGCCGATCCAGAGGAAAGGGGGGTTTAAAGGTTAGCAGCGCACTTGTGACTCCGCTGTTTTCGCGGATGTCCATGGGAGGCGGCAATCGCTTACTATCTGATAATCCGTCTTCTCATCTGCCACCTATCACATAAAAAAAGGGCTGAAATAATACTTATGTAGGTATTTTGTGACTGATTCCGATGAATATTGAAATATTTTTATAGGAACTATCCCAAACGTTTTAAACTTTTCCAGAAAAACACGTTCTAAAAAAATATTGGTCCTTTTCAGCAATAAAGGATTGCCGTTTCAGGGAATGTTATTTACTTAGTTTTTATGTACCAGTTCTGGATATGTAGAGGAATTGTAACCTGGTTCGTGGTACGAATCCGAGAATGCACTTTTTAATTTTTTTTTGCATTCGACGGTGAGCAAAATCATTGTAACGAAACGAGCACATCTTGGATCATCATCATCGTCAGCCCATTTAAGCCCCCACTGCTGGGGCACGGGCCTCCCTCAATCACATGAGGGGTAATTGCCATACTCACCACGCTTGGCAGACGGGTTGGCGAGGGTTTTGATATAAATGCAGAGTTTTCCTTCATCTTGGATAGTTTCTTAAAATTATGGACACATAGAACATTTTAGATACTTATTCTGAACGTGTAACCATGATCCAGTTAATCTGATTCCCCTGTCTAAGGGTTGCGAAGGTCAGACAGGGCAATCGCTTTATTGTAATTATTAGACTTCCCGAATCCTGTATCATGGTCCAAGCGTACCCCGGGATCCGAAGCTTTGAACGAAACTGAGAATCACACGCTAAGATGAGGTAAAAATATAGTTACCCCAGACCACATCACATAGACAGTTTTTGCAGCCCATCCAGGGCCATATGCGGTCGTCCAAACATTTTCGCCTGAAGACTCCCTCTCACTCCTCTCATTTCTATACCCAGTCCTTTACCATCCAGTCCGTCTGTTTATGGAACTCCTTACCCCTATCCATAAGACAGTCTCAATCATTGCCCATTTTTAAAGCCCTAGTCAAAACTCACTTTTTGCAACTTCAACGCCCATTTCTTCACTCTTCCTCATCCCGTTAACTTTTTTACAATCGTCCTGTGATCGGCAGCCTGTAGTCGATGGTCCATCTTAGATCCATTTGATTATCATATTATTATTATTTTTGTCTTTTTCTGATATCAATCTCACAATATTATGTATTTGAGCATAACTTATTAATTAGTTTATAATAATGTATTTTATTTATGTATTAGGTTTTAAGTTATATTTTAACATTTACAGTTTCTTTTTTTTTCTTATTGAATATTGCACCCCCTACCCCTTCTCAGCCGTGTGGTCCCGGCAGAGTAGAATAGGCTACCCTCACTCTTACCGAGGTGTCGTAAAAGGCGACTAAGGTAAAGCTGCTGGCATGATCATCAGCACCCAGAGAAGGAAAACTCTGCATTTATATCAAAACCCTCGCCAACCCGTCTGCCAAGCGTGGTGAGTATGGCAATCACCCCTCATGTGATTGAGGGAGGCCCGTGCCCCAGCAGTGGGGACTTAAATGGGCTGACGATGATGACCCCTTCTCTACTATCAAATGTCCTTTACCCGAAGGTTGTCTGGTAGAAATCGCTTTCAGCCGAAGTTGTCCACAAAATTTCTGTAATGCACAGTCAACTTCGGCTACTTAAGTTGTGTATTTTGTATATCTATCTATCTTATTAAGTATATTGTTGTAATTAAATAAACGATGAAGACTTTGAATATCCACGAGATTTATTTTAGAAGAACTATAAATTTTACATAGATGACAAAACCGGTGACAGGTCATAGAGAGAGCTGTTTCCTAGAGCTACAAGCGACGTTTGCGTTCACTTCATCACCCTCTCCTGCACGCAAACCCATCGCAGTAGTGAGGAGGCGAAACTTCGGACGTGGTAGCCCTTTGGTCAGCGCATCAGCAACCATGCATTCAGTGCTCATGTACTTCACGCATATTTTATTTGCTGCAACCTTCTCCTTCACAAAATGATATCGGACGTCGATATGTTTGCTCCGGGCATGATAGGCTCCATAACCTGAAATACTATTAGCGCTTTGATTATCGCAATACAAGGTAATTGTGCAATTACAATACAATTCCTTCACAATCAGCCTATTCTCTAGTAGTGATTTATATTCATCTTCCACGACTTTCTTCCATAAGAGTTCTCTCCATTTAAACCTTCTAAATGATCTATTGGATCATTATCCAGCAAACACATTGCTGATTCTGAATTTAAGCATAAAAATGAATTAGGTTTTGATTGGTCTTTGTGATTATTAATCTTGTTTTCTTCTTTTTGCAGGTTTCCACGAAGTCTACTGTCCAAAATAAGTTTATCATTACTTTCATCACTACTGTCATTTTTAACTATTTTTTCATTTTTTAGGTTCCTTCTACGAGGTCTCAAATTCATATTACTAACACCAGGAGAACTGTCATTAAGATTTGGAGGTTCATACGTCTCATCATTTGGATCATCATATATACTTGAATCATCATTAGTTATACTTGTGTCATTAGTATCATCGCTAATTTCATCATTTAATCTATCTATATCAAAGTGTACTGTCTTTGCCTGTTCTGTTACATTGTCTATTTGATTTTGCATTTCATTCTTCTTAATAACATCCTTTTGATTGACAGATTCTTCCAAAAATGTAACATCTCTACTCAAAAGTATCTTTTTGCTCTTCTTGTCAATGAAGCGATATCCTTTTGTGCAGTCGCTATACCCAATAAATATTAATGAACGCGATTTAGGATCGAACTTGCGTCGCTGCTCCTTTGGAATATGGACCATGGCTTGACATCCAAATATTTTCATGTTACTCAAATCAGGCTTAGATCCAGTCCATCGTTCTTCAGGAGTGACATCTGGTAGTGAGCGTGTAGGAGATCGATTGATGATGTAAGCAGCGGTGGCTATAGCTTCTGCCCAGTACTCCTTCTGTAATGAAGCATTAAATAGCAAACATTTTGCTCTTTCTACCAAAGTGCGATTCATTCTCTCACTGACACCATTTTGTTCTGGGGTATAAGGCGTACTACACTGATGTTTAATTCCGAAATGTTTAAAACATTTGTCAAACTTGTAGTTTTTATATTCCGTTCCGTTATCGCTTCTAACTATTTTTATTTTACTGTCCAATTCATTTTCAACTCTATTTTTGAATTCTATGAATTTCTCAAACACTTCTGACTTTTGTTTTAAGAAATACACAAAAACTTTTCTGGGGAAGTCATCTATGAATGTTAAGAAGTACCTTGCTCCTCCAAGAGACGACGTCTCCATCGGTCCACATACATCGGAGTGGATAAGCTCTAGCAATTTCGTTGCCCTGGAGCCTTCATTTTTAAACGGTTGTCTGGTTTGTTTCGCTTCCAGACAAGGAGTGCAGGAAAAATCATTCTTATTCTTTTGCTGAGATAACTTCACGCCTAATGTGCAATCAGGGATCTTCACTACATCGTTTATGTTTAGATGACCCATCCGTTGATGCCAAAGATAAATGTCATCTGATGTAGCTGTCATCGCCTGGCCACTTTGACAGGTAATCAATTTATAAGTATCGTTGACTAATATGGCACTGGCCACTTTTTTCTCTTCACTGTTAATAACTGAACAGCCCTTCTTATTGAACTCAACTTTATTTCCGTTACTAATCATCTTACTCACAGAGAGCAGATTTGTGGACAGCTCAGGAATGTATAAGACATTCTTCACCTGAATACTGTCAGGCGTCCCTGTGAACTTATTAGGTACTTTTATAGTCACAGTCCCACAGCCACGAACAGTAAGAACTTTGTTGTCAGCAATCCTTATTGTTTTTACAGTTGATGGCACTTCGTCCTCAAGCCAGTCTTTTCGGCTGGTCATGTGGGCTGAGGCTCCCGAGTCAATGAACCAGCTTGAGGAGTCATTCATAGTTGAAGCTGAAAACGCGGCTACAAAACCATTCATAGCAGTTTTACCTTTTTGCTCCTTTTTGTTACGGAACCAGCAGTTTTTGCCAATGTGCCCATATTTATTACAATTGAAGCACCGGGGAGCTTTAGGTATATCTGACTGTCTCTGTGGATTAGATTGTCTCTGTCGATTCGTTGATTTCTGAAGCTTTGCACTAAAGGCTGTGTCTGATACGGACTTCACTTCTTGAAGTAGTTTGGTTTTTATCAGATCTGCACAAATCTTTATGCCTGAGCTTTCAATGCCCATTATCATTGGCTTATATTCTTCTGGGCCCATAACCTGTTGTAATTAAATAAACGATGAAGACTTTGAATATCCACGAGATTTATTTTAGAAGAACTATAAATTTTACATAGATGACAAAACCGGTGACAGGTCATAGAGAGAGCTGTTTCCTAGAGCTACAAGCGACGTTTGCGTTCACTTCATCATATATCTATCTATCTATCTATAGACCTCTTAATCCAGATAAAACCATAATGTATGGTGAACATATTCACATCAAACATATTTGCCATAACCGAACGTCTCAATACGTCAAGTCAGCATTAATTACTGGCTATTCATGTTAAATTAATTCACTTGAGTGTTGTCATGGGCTTAGTTTCTAGTTGGGGAGAGCCACGCTTTAGCATGGATGGACCGGTTTGACCAAAGCCATACCATAGCCTAAAAAAACCGGCGTAAATTTTATTTTGATTTATGAACTAGCTAACTAGAAATAGCGCCTTTGCTGTGTTTTGCGAGTGAGGGTACCGGGGGCCCAATTAGGAGTGAAAGGAGAAAATTTTGACAGCGCGCTTGTGACTCTCCTGGTGTTGCGTGTGGCTATACGCTTACCATCAGGCAATCCGTGTGTTCTTCTGCCATCAATAACATAAGAAAAAAGAACGCCTGGTGTGGTTTTAGCTTGGTCTAGAATTATTAGCAAAATGAAAATACTTAAGGTGACGGGTAGGGCTCACTAGCGACGCCAATTGATTTTAATTTTTAGCTACTAAACCGGATCAATTTTAATCAATTTCGGGGTTACAATCTCTCGGCAAACACTTATACTGTTTATTAAATAACCACGCACACATCTTGGGTCCGTTTTTGTACGCAAAAAAATTATCCGATCCAACGCGACCGCTCTTGGCGTGAATAAATTTTTCGTACGCGTTGGACCCAAGTTTTTTTCATGGTTATTTAATAAATAGTACAAGTGTTTGCCGAGAGGTTGTAACCCCAAAATTGTTTAAAATAGATCCGGGTTAGTAGCTAAAAATTAAAATCGATTGGCGTCGCTAGTGTGCCCTACCCGTCACCTTAAGTATTTTCATTCTGCTAATAATTCTGGACCAAGCTAAAACCACACCAGGTGGTACGAAGTTGATCATGGTGCCAGGTTTCGCCCTTTTAAACCAATGACTCTGGGGTGTAGTCGGTATGTAGGCCGGCTTCTCGTTAGGAGAAACCACCGCCAGAGGAGAGCCCGACCTATCCCCAGCAGGAGGATATACAGAAGATCCATTCTTCAAAAAGAGGGGTAGGGTGGATTAGTTATATACCTTTAAAACAGTGCACTTGATCTCGAAAAGGTGTTACCGAAGTCGGCGCCCAAGACTATCTTGTAATACTTCATTCAATTATTCAACAGGCGCCGACTTCAATAACACCTTTTTCTCGAGTCTACTGTTATAAAATGTTATTTAAAGTGTATGTAGTGTTAATCTTGTCGTGTGGTCCCGGCAGAGTAGAATAGGCCACCCTCACTCTTACCGAGGTGTCGTAAAAGGCGACTAAGGTAAAGTTGCTGGCATGATCATCAGCACCCAGAGAAGGAAAACTCTGCATTTATATCAAAACCCTCGCCAACCCGTCTGCCAAGCGTGGTGAGTATGGCAATTACCCCTCATGTGATTGAGGGAGGCCCATGCCCCAGCAGTGGGGACATAAATGGGCTGATGATGATGAGTGTTAATAATGTTATTTTACACTTTTTAGTTCGTGGTTTTTGAAGGCGGTTTTTTTTTTGTAGAAAATTTTTCTACCCTCTTTCCATTCACCCCCGCCGAAAACATCAGCCAAATTGTGAATACGGTATTGAAAGAATTATCTTTTAACTCCTAACCATTGAAGAGTTGACCTTCCATCATCAGCTGACCCAAAAAATAATACAAACAGGCGTAAATACTCGTGCAGCGTGTGCCTATAAAATTTGAGGGTCGCCCTCGATTTCTCTAGGATCCCTTCATGAGATCCTAACATGATTAACATGGGACTAATTTGGAATTGTGTTCTATCCATCTAAGGGGAATCCAGAATAGTATTGTTTAATGTGATATGGTAGACGAGCAGACCTATAACCTGATGGTACGCAACACTAGTGGAGTCACACATCATCATCATCAGCCTATCGCAGTCCACTGCTGGACGTCGGCCTCTCCTATTGTTCGCCACCGTGATCCATCCGTGGCTTCTCGAATCCAGCTCTTGCCAGCCATCCTGCGCAGATCGTCCCCCCACCTAGCCAGAGGGCGCCCTACATTACGTTTGCCAAGACGCGGTCTCCAGTCTAGAACTTGTTTACCCCATCGGTTGGAGTCTCACGTGCGCGTCTTATCTTTAAACTCCCCTTCATCCCGGCTTCCGATGCTAACGCTCACTAGACAAAACTCAGCATTTTCTTCACAAGATTAAAACCATGTCCTTCGGGTAAGTGTCTTTTACCCAACGGTTGCCTGGAAGAGATCGCTCATAGTGAAAAGGCCGCCTTCGTTGTACACATCCTGTAATATGTAGTTTTTAAGTTTTCATACTTTATTTTGAGTGCAATAAAAGTATATTCATTCATACATTCATTAATGTCTGTTTCAATCCGAAACTCAGGTTCTACTTTTAATTAACAGTCCCACATGCAGTGACCAGGCGATAAATAGATATCGATACAAACCCGATTGAATCCGTGAGCGGAGCGAGCAGAGCGAGCACTAAGATTAGTGCCGGCACAGTCGTCCGTCAGAATTATATTAAGGCCGCAAACACGATGGGACTTACTGGGAATTAGCGATTCTCGCTTCCTACTCTCACGGTAGGGTTGACAGTTTCCATGCGAAAAAATAAACGTTTAAAAAACCATTATTCTACTAGTTTTCTGGATATCTTCAAGGCAAGAGAAAGGCATTTTCTAGACAAATATGAATATAGTTGACTTTAAGCATTGTAGAAATAAATAAATGAAGATTTTTTTTTATATATGTAACACGTCGTTACCTATTTTAGCTGTGTTTGTAATTCTATCCTAATATTTCTCCACTTCTAACGCCATCTAGCGAGAACAAACCCCATTTCTTTGTAATCTTTGACAGCGATCACTCATTTGAGCATTGGATTGTTCTCTTGTCGATTTCGATATATTTTCGTCAATTTTGTATAAATAAATATTTCTCATATTAAAGTAATTCAATTTCAATAAAATTAGATGTTGGTAGCCAATTTCTATTTTTCTGCATCGACTGCGTTTTACCTTTTTGTTTAGTAGACATATGATCTTAGATATCTAATACCTTCAGTCTATGGATTAAAAAAAAAAATAGATTCCTTTATGAATTTTTGACGTCTGCCATTTTCTTCTCTTGGTGCGGTGCCTTGATGCACATTTAAGAAAATTAAAAATTGTGATTGTCTGGAAGGATGGACTGGGATACCTGGCTGGCTTATAATGACGGCGAATGCCGCATTCCTTTTTTTTAACACATTTTAATTTTAATATTTTTGGTGACGCCATGTGTTGGTAAGTAAGTTTGGTTATGTAACCTAAATTTTCATTTTTGACTATATTCCTCGCACATGCTAAGCCATTGTCTGTTGTTTTAGGCAAATGATGTCACCCCTTTTATTATATTTTGTGATGGGCTGAATATCTCCTGCACCACATCTTCTCATAATGGGTGAGCACGCTTTCGCATTTTCTGTTTTCTTTTTTTATTTGCCGCCTTTATTGCGCCTAGAAGCTCTTCACGTATCTGCCTATGTGCGCTGGAGACCATGGGTCGTCTGCATACCACGTGCTATGACATTATGTAACTCTTTTCCCAACAGCACTACCATCTTGTGTTGGCTGGCTGTCCTAATGCTTCCTTTGTGTGCACATTTCAGGCATATAAAGCCCTCTTTATGCATGGGTGTCGATCTGGCGAAGCAAGGAACACTCCAGGACTCATAACCGGTCAGCTGCTGTTTGCCATGCGTGGCTGATACTTGGAGAGGTCTCCGTTGCCATCGCAGGACTGCAACACCCATGTTTAGCATTAAGCTTAGTATAATGCTTTATTAAGGTACACTTTTATTATTCTTGTTTTATTCCGGAATAGAATTTTTATGCATATGATATGATAACCTATTTTACCTTTGTAATTTTTTCTAAGAGACTATCCTCTTGATAGGAGTCTTGTTACTTTAATATTTGTATTTCTATCAGGATAATCCTCGGGATAGGAGTCCTGTTTATTTAAATGTAATTTTGATACGGCCTAGATTAAGCCTAGCTTTAATACATTACTTGTTTAAGATCATATAAGTTCTTACATAAAAATTTAACTTTAAAAGCTATAAACAAAAAAATCTTTTCAAAAAGCATATTGTATTTTGCATATTTTTTATAATAAATATTCAGCCCTCATACTTAAACTCTTTTATTTAAATTCTAACTTTCTAGCTAGGTAGTTTAAAAGCTAGTGGCGCCCTCTCTCAGCTCTCTGTTAGAATCCTGCGAGCGCCTCAGAACCCACGGAGCTAGCATTACCATCAGCCATTCAACATCTCGGCTCAATAGGTTACATATAATTATATTTATTTTTTATAAATATAAATATAAATATAAATATATAAATATGTTTGTACTGTGTGGGGATCGAACCCGCAACCCTTGCAACAGAGGCAGCGTTCACTACCGCTGTTCCAAACGGGTCGTCTTCCTTTTATACATCAACACAATGATACATCACACAGTCATTATTGTGTTAGTATGATTGTTTAATAAAAAAAAAATTTAACAGAAAAATTTATCATTATGATTTACTTTAGAATAATGGACAATACGACAAAATATCATTTTCCGAAATGAAAAATACTATTTCTAGATTAGACTCATAGAAATTTGAGAAAAATAATTTCAGAAGTTTTAAATTATTTATGGAGAAAAAAATTGTTATGTAAACATACTCATATGACGTCATCATTCGGCATGACAAATTACTAACGCTTTTGCTCACGCTGATTAAAAAAAAATATTATGGCTCTACCCGAAGATAATTCGCCGATGTCAAGTAACTTTTTGAGTATAAGTAGGTAGTCAACAGTCGAAGTAAGTCAAAGTCACAGTCACTCAATAAAACGCCGGTGTTTTACGTTTTATCGACCTACGGATTCAGCGGATATCACTCTAAAAGTAATCGCAGGTTTCTATTAGGTTCAAGCAAGTTGTCACAAGACAACGCACTCGACACACAATTAGGATCACTTTGCGACACTTCACTGCACATATAAATACCAAATTTGTTCACTAAAAACCACTTATAGACACTAATTTAAAACTTTTGAATTGCATCAGCCCATGCGGCTTGTTTTAGCCCTACCCGCTGAATCAAAACAAAATAAACTCTTTCATCATAAAATGGCAAGACAAAACAATGACAGTGACAGTAAGTAACTTAAGTCACCTAAACTTTTTTTATTGGACATGTAGCACCGACATCACTATACGTTGAGCCTCAGGTATGCGTCATTTCCGGCATATTAATTAATAACTAAAAAAATAAATATTTAATAAAAACACACTTATAATGATGACTAAAAAATATGGATCACCTTTTTTCTCTTTCTTTATTCGAAAAGCGTATAAAAATGCTATTTTTTTTTTGTCGAATTGTCCATTTAGTACTTTGACAACTGTGCGTCGGGGTGTCATTTATTTTGTATTTATTATAGTTGCATTTTCCTCTATTTCCTGATATTCGTAATACAGCGTTTGTACTATTTCGTAAGTAATCGTCAGGCTTAATGTATATGTTGTATGAATTTACTTATTTAATAATTAAATACAATCTGATTAATTCCAAGAGCTGAGATTAGTGCTTGCACAGTCAAACGACTATCAGAATCATAATTAATTAATTATAAAGACCACAAATACGGTGGGACTGAGTGGGTAGTCCGTACTACGATACGTTTGAAGGATTAGATTATTATTATGTACAGATGGATGAAACGCACCTATAATAATAATTACCTCCAACCGATTACGACTACGGCGGCCAATCTCAACGATTAGTTACGTACGCAGGATATATTATTGTGCTTAAGTGTGTGCGCAAAAACAAGTGCACTCTCAATTCCCTTACCCTCATATTCCGATGGGACACCTGCGTGACACGACCGGGTGACTTAACGTGCTTTCCAAGGCACGGGGGTACAAGACTTCTGGACTCCGGACTGACACTAAGAATTTCTTACCGAAAACTTAGGTACAAATTTTGGCCCGACCCGGGGATCAAACCCGGGATCTCTTGCGCAGCCGTCGGTTTAAAGTACGACTTACTAACCACTGCGCTACCATTTCTGTTGAATAATTGAATGTTGTATTAAATTACAAGATAATATTGGGCGCCGACTTCAGTAAAACCTTTTCTCGAGTTGAAACTTTTTAGTTCGTGGTTTTTGAAGGCGGGTTTAGTTTTGAAGAAAATTTTCAGTCAGTCGTAAATACTGGCGCAGTTTTGAAAAAAGCTACAAAAACATTACTTGTGCCTATAAAATTAAATTTAATTTAAAAATGAGAACACTCAATCTCATTTTTGGACAGCCCTCCCCCCCCCTCTCCCCCTCCCTTCCCTCTTCCACCCCCTCCAAACAACTAACAAACCAATTGTGAGTACAGTATTGAAAGAGTTATCCTTTAACTCCTTACCGTTGAGGAGTTGACTTTCCACATCAGCAGAGCCACAAAATTAATACAATCAGACGTAAATGCTGGTGTACTTTTGAAAGATACAAAAACATTACGTGTGCCTTTAAAATTTGAGGGTTCTCTTCAATTTTTCCAGGATCTCATCATCAGATCCTGATATCCTTATCATGGTACTAATCCGGGACTATGTACTATCCAAGTAGAAAAGAATGATCTAAATCGGTCCATAAATAGTGAAGTAATCGGCGAACAAACAAAAAAAATATATATATAGATATATACATGTCGAATTGAGAACCTCCTCCTTTTTTTACGCGCTGCCGACCCCTTGAAAACCTTAACACTCCTTTTTTAGAAAAACCTAACCTATTATTGATATTTTTTATTAAGGTAAACTTACCTACTCCTTACAATGTTATGTTTGTATCTAAAATACAAAAATATTAATTTCATTTTGCTACAACCCTGACTTTTCAACCAATCAGAAACAAAGAACATTAGCAAAACAAGGACATGCCTCGATATCGGAGACTTATCTGCCATTACCAATGGAAATATTGTTATTAATGGCTACACAAATATTCATTAAAATTGGTTTTAGGAAAATGTACAGGATTACTCGGCTGTTTGGAAAGGGAATTTAAAACATCGGAATTTTAAATGGCGTAAATAATTTTAAAAGGCACTGATTTATGATAGAGGGTGAAACATACACAGATACGCCAGCTTCATCAGTGGATAAACATATTTAATTAAAATCAGATATTGTCGAGGACAGACCTCCTTGTCGCTTAAAACTGTCCCACTGCAGGGCAAAGGCCACCATTATAAAAAATCATGTTATCGCTATATGATGGGATAAGGCTTAATCACCACGCCTGCTAAATGCAAATTGGTGATCACAAACCCGAGCTATGTTTACAAAACATACTTTTCGATCGATCCCTTGCCGCTTGGGCGCCCTTTATAAATGAAAAAAGTATTTTTTTCTTTTCTTTGACGTTCCTTTTTCTTCTGAAATTTAGGCTGATTGTAAAATGTTCTGTATATTTCCATTGAATAATCTCCCTCTTACTTAATATACATTTTCTATTTATTTATTTTTTGTCCATACGTTTACATTTGTCTACTTTGTCTGTATTGTCCATGTGTATGTTTGTTTTGTTTTAGGTGATGTCAAACTCATTAAAATAAAATCCACTCACCACACCGGTCAATCTTCCAAAAGACGCGTGTCACTTCACATCACTCGACATTGGCAAAACTATAGAAGTGTCGCAAGACATAGTAGCAGCCATCAATAAAAAAAAATGTATTTCCATTGAACTATTTTATCTAGCCAAATAATTATTTTGTAATAATTCTAATATTACTACCGTACTTCTCTCACTGTGTTTTTCTTTATTTTTATTTATATTTATCTTACCCCCGCATTCCGGTGCCTACTTTTCTGTCCGTCACAGATATCTTTTTTTTATGTCATAGGTGGCAGAGGAGCAGACGGATCACCTGATGGTAAGCAATTGCCGCCGCCCATGGACACCCGCGACACCAGTGGAGTAACAAATGCGCTGCCAACCTTTAAACTTTAACTTTAAGGGTTGCGGGTTTGATCCCCGCACAGTACAAACATTTGTGTGCATAAACCTGTCTGTTTGTATTGTCTATGTAAGTATTATAAGTATTTATAAACTAAAAAAAAGTATTATATGTATATATTTCACTGACCTGATTTGTATTTGTTTGACTGACCGGATGGCGCAATTGGTAGTGACCCTGCCTCTTAAGCCAAAGGTTGTGGGTTCGATCCCCACCCTGGACAAACATTCGTGCGATGAACACTTGTGTTTGTTCGGTGTCTGGGTGTAATATATGTATTTAAGTATATATTTGTGTTCCTCTGTTGTCTGATATCTGTAACATAAGTGCTTAAGCTACTTAGTACGGAATCAGGTTAACGTATGAGATGTTGTGAGAATTATTATTATTATTATTATATTTGTAATCCCACTGTTGATTCTGATATCCGTAACACAGGTGCTTGTACTACCTATCTCGTAGTCAGATCAATGTTATGATGTTGTGAAATATTTAAACAAGGATGCCGCCGGATGACATGCGGCGGCAATCGAATAACAACAAGTAATCGCCCACTCGCCTGCCACCTTTAACATAAAAAAAATCCTCAAAGTCAGAAACAGTTTCCTAACCTCGTATATTTTCCCGCGGCTGTCCGTCAAGACCATCCATTCGGCTTGCCATACAATATGCACACGCAGGCATCTGTCCCATTCATAATGCATCGCAAACGGCCACCTGGTGGAGTTATCGATCTGAATTAACTACTAATGAAGGATTTGCTTGTTGGGTTTAATGGGGAAAATGTCCCTGAACAGTCTTGTCTGTATAAATAATATATATAAATCTTAGATTTCATAAAATTGGAAAATCATTTGTAGGATTGTGCATTAGAATGTTCAATAAGTTACCTCAAAAAATATTGATTTACCGCTACATAAGTTTAAGTTGCATGTAAAAAACTGCCTTATGCAGAAAGGCTGCTATAAATTAGATGATTTTTTAAATGATAAGGATTCATGGAGCCCAATTCTCGGGTTTGTGACATTTTAAAAACATGGCGGATATCACCTGAAAACCATACAAAAAAACCATGTTTTAGTGATATATGTCGTATGAAAATAAATGTCACTAGCACGAGAATTGGGGTCCTGGACACTTCGCCTGTCCTCTAATGTATAATTTCATTTGATAATTTTACTTTGACGATTTATCTAAACGATTCTAATTATAAGCATTGTATATCATACTGTCACTAATCATAATTTGTATAAGAATGAAAATTGTAATTACCATATTATTTGAAGAGAGTAACTACTGAAAAGAAATCATATTGCCGGCTTTCGGCCGGTGTAACGGAATCACAATTTCATAAAATCAATTTTCTTTTTCGTCTTTTTTGATCGTATTTTAAAGCAGTTATGATAATTATGATGACAAACATAAAATTGACTGTTGATATAAAAAGGCTAGAAAACGGTGAATTAATACTTAGATAAACAATAAACATTAAGATTTTTCGATTGTACTATTTGTGTCAATCACGTCATTTGTGGAACGTATTTGTGGAAATGATATGGGCCACATTCTCTATGGAAAGTGACTTTTAGTGTCGCATGGGCATGAGAATAGAGTTTTTTTACTTTTGTGACATTTTGGTGACATTTTCGTACGACATTAGAAAAGTGACATTACAGAAAATACGACATTTTATCGCACGTCCTGAGAATTGGGCTCCTGATTTTCAGGCTGTACCTTTGCACAACGCCTCATAATAAACCATGCAAACAAAAAAAAGATGACAATGAGTATTAACAGAAAACGAAACGAAACAAAGTAAATATTATACGTGAATATGAATGACAAAACGCATACAGAACCAATAAAAGAAAAAAGAAATACAAAATTAAAATGAATATTAGCCTTCTTTACTAGAAGAATAATCAATAAATTATTCATATTTCTAACTAGGACTAATGATTATAATTTAAAATAAAACAAAAGCCAGGTGCAAAAGTAAGTATCATCGGTTCGTCAATAATTACGTCGCCGGTGGTCGTATGCAATTTGCGGTAACGTATGTTAAAAGTAGGTCAGTTTGTTTGCTTAAAATAAAATGATAAGCTCTTTGTTTTGGTTCAAAATGGTTTTACCCTATTTTGACATTTATTAGACTTAGGCCCCGCGTATGAATGAGAGTTTGCCGAAATCCGGGCTGATAACTGAGAATTCCTTAACTTGACTTAACACAGTATACTTCCTTTCAATTAAACCTTTTGACCATTTTGAACAACTTAACTGTTATACACCGTTTTTTTTATCGTTTACATCACGAAAACCTCATAACTAATAGGTATTGTAAATAATGTGTATTTAGCATGTTAGATCAACAAAATTAGCAAAAAAAAATCGGCTGTTCATACATTATTGCAGGGTAGATGTTCAATTTTATATGGACTCAATACTCAATACTCAAATCTTTATTGGTTCCATAGTGTACATTACAGATGGTGAAGTATAACAAAGCGACCACTATAGACCCAGTTAGGGCACTGCAATATGAGAGCGATTTTATTCACGATACCTATTTATGAGGTTATCATCTATTATCATAATTTATTATAAGGAATGAAAGACGTCTGCCGCGAGTCTTTGTGCGTAGTACAAGCTGCCACAGTCATTTGGTTAAATTAGCCATTCTATCAGACGCCAAACGCCGGCATTTGGCGTTTTGGCAACGTTTAAGGTGACGGGTAGGGCACACTAGCGACGCCAATTGATTTAAATTTTTTGCTACTAAACCGGATCTATTTTAAACAATTGCGAGGTTACAACCTCTGGGCAAACACCTATGCTATTTATTTAGTGCTCATAGTTAACTGTTTGGTCTACTTTTGCACTCGAATAACCCAACCGCCAAAAGTGGCCGCTTTTGGTGTGAATCAATTTTTCGCGTACAAAAACGGACTCAACATGTGTGCATGGTTATTTAATAAATAGTATAAGTGTCTGCCGAGAGATTGTAACCTCGACATTGTTTAAAATAAATCCGGTTTAGTAGCTAAAATTAGAATCGATTGGCGTCGCTAGTGTGCCCTACCCGTCACCTTTGTCGTCAGCCATCCAATCGGATGCCTAGGCCGAGGCCTAGAACGCCATAGTCGTCCAATTGGCTGTATAATATAACCAGATGGCTCTGACATAACCACTGCGTCACGGTGGTATTGGCTATGTAAACATTCTAGCTGTGATGGTGATTAGCGTACATGTGGGTCCATAGATTGCATCTTCAACTCACGCGATCGTTTTCTAATAATAACCCAAGCTGTACACACGATTACGGCTTACGGTATCGAATGCACTTTCCAATGAATGCATTTCGTTGATGAGTCAATCAATATTAAGCCGAAGTCACGCACACATAGCTTCTAATCTGTAACCACACCTGCGATAGAATTATATCAGCTTTAACATCAATGCAATAAAGTTCATATTTGAATAAGTCTGAATGAATTCATTAGTGCACGTGTACATCACCACAAGCACCCATTAAAGATTGCTAATTACCTTCAAACGACATACATAGCTGACTTTAACTAAAGATACAAAAACTGTCGATAGTGAAGACACGCAATGGAATTTGGAATCATTGTTGAGTTCCGATTTCCTTATTCAAATGTGTGTAAGTAAGTTGAACCTGGGACTTTCCGGGAATTAAATGCAGAACATTAGCACGCACACATAAAAAGATGACTTATAAAGGCGCGGTCAAAATGTGGTATATGCCTGTTAGATATTGTCTTTAGGTAAAACATCGTAACTCTTATAAATTGAATCGTGTTGTGAGGTTCAAAAATAATAAATATCTCTTTCTTTTTGAAATGTTAAGAAAATTTTCAAATAGTTATAACATTTGAGTGCTACAGGATAACATGTGAAGAAAGCTATACGTCGTCATTTGCGGTAGTTAAAGAGTTATAAATACTTTACTAATTGTAACATAACTAATATTCTGAATTCATCTCAAGACCGTTTAGCGCCAGTCTGACCTTAACCTAATCTCTGACACACGCACACATACACACACATACGAGTACTTGCGCTCGCGCACAAACCACTGCGAAGTCCGCTCAATGTTGCCAACTTTATTATTTGGGTACTTAAAGTGCAATTTTTCAAATTCCACAGTTCCTACCTACTTAAAACCAGACGTTTATAATATAAAGACATCTACAATCTGTAATTTTTTTCAATTGCTATTTCATCGTCAGACCATTTAAGTCCCCATTGCTGGGGCACGGGCCTCCCTCAATCACATGAGGGGTAATTGCCATACTCACCACGCTTGGCAGACGGGTTGGCGAGGGTTTAGATATAAATGCAGAGTTTTCCTTCTCTGGGTGCTGATGATCATGCCAGCAGCTTTACCTTAGTCGCCTTTTACGACACCTCGGTAAGAGTGAGGGTGGCCTATTCTACTCTGCCGGGGACCACGCGGCAAATGCTATTTACTATATACATAAATGTTTACAAAAAAATATATATCCCCCAAATCGCTGCCCAAAGGCATTGTGCCCAGGAGACTTAGCATATTTCCTTTCTGAATGACCAAACTGATACGTTGTTAATTGCTATTGATTCATATAGGGTAATTTCTCGTTATTCATACTGATGTTTCAATTAATAGATAGTGGATTTATCTTATCTATTCTATTTTGTATATGACCTGTAATTTGGTTTAAATAAATGTTAATTTAGTTTTTAATTATTAACATGAATGTAAAATCCTGGTATTTCATATAGATATAAAAATAAATCTACTTATTTATAGATTAATACCGAATGTGTGATTAATGATCCTCTGAACAAATTAATTTCAACGTATCTCCAAATGGAAGGGTGTTATACTATTGCGTACCTACATAGCTTCTAAATGGAAGAGCTGATTTTATTATCGTCACCTTTGTTACACATGTGACTCGTCGAAGATGAGGTCGTCAGTCTAAAGATCAGTATCGTTTCCGCTGGTTGACAACATATACCTATATTTGTATATAGCATAGAAAATATACAAATATAGGTATTATGTAATTTTAAATGATAACCCCACCTTCTAGAGACCATCTTAGAAACATGTGTCACCACTCTTCTTCCAATGTTGCAAATGTTCATGGGCAGCGATGGCCACTTACTACCAGGTGACCCGCTTGCTCGTTTGCTAATTCTTGGATATTAAATTATTTTTTTATCTTAGCGTGTACGTCCAAAGCTGTCACTTTGGAGCCCAGGGTAAACTTAGACCATGATTCAGAATTTGGGAGTCACTTTTATGTCATAGGTGGCAGACGAGCATACGGATCACCTGATGGCAAGCAATTGCCGCCGCCTATGGACAATCGCGTCCCCAGTACTATAATGAATAATGCACGGTAATGAAGCCACCCTTTAAGAGGGGAAGCAGCTTAATTGTGCAGTAGATATTATCTTTAATTAACATAATACCATTATTAATTATTTCAATGCATTTCTTGGCCTCGTGTCGGAGGCCAAGATCCACTTCGGGTCGCTGAGCGAGCGTAGTAAGTAGTAGTATTTCTAAAAAAATGTTGGCAACACTTATCCGTTTCATAAACAGTCGGTCTTGCATTCCGCCATAGTTGACTGTTTTAACGTCATCCTACCGCTCTTTAACAAGTCTTATACTACAGTTATACAAATACCACATTAAATTTAACAGGTCTGTTATTCCCTATTATATAGTTTTAATTAGTGAAAATTGGATTTGTGTAAAAATAAAATTGTGATTGTGTGAAATTGTGGTTCCGAAGTTTTGTTTGAAACGCTAACAGTGAGTCATGAGATGCGATAAGTCAGTGTAAAGTGTGACGAAATAGTTAGAAAATTCAATTGTTGTTTCGTTCCTAATCTTTGCTGTGTAGTGTGTACTTACCGATAATTTAGAGGAACAACATTTTTTTGGAATAAATAGATAGATACATGTACTTACAACCCGTGCGGATAAAGAATGGGATTAGAAATGGCGGCGCATCTTTTCACTTCTCGCTCGCACAGTATTTGCGTCTATACTCGCACTCGTGGGGTGCAAGTATAGACGCAAATAGTGTGCGAGCGAGAAGTGAATGGATACGCCGCCATTTCTGATCCCATTCTTTATCCGCACGGGTTGTACCTACATACTTGCAGCTACTTTCAACGCATTGAGTAGGTACCTGTGCTGCCTCGGTGGCGCAGTGGTTAGAGGGTCGCACTTTAAAAACCTTGACCGCACGGCTGCGCAAGAGGTCCCGGGTTCGATCCCTGGGTCGGGCCAAAAATTTGTACCTAAGTTTTCGGCAAGAAATTCTTAGTGGCAGCCCGGAGTCTGGAAGTTGGCGGTCTTGTACTCCCGTGCCTAGGAAAGCACGTTAAGCTGTTGGTCCTGCGCCCAATCCCTCTCCGGTCGTGTCGGATAAGTGTCCCATCGGATTATGAGGGCAAGGCAATAGAGAGTGCACTTGTGTTTGCGCACATACTTGAGCACTATAATATATCCTGCGTACGTGGCTGATCGTTGAGATTGGCCGCCGTAGCTGTAATCGGTTGGAGGATATTATTTATTATTAGTACCTGTGCTAGTACCTACACCGTCATGTTAGTGAAACCGTTCCCTTAACTACAATATGATTTACTGGATCGCTTCACAATATTGTTTCGATGCAAAAATAGCCGTAATACTCGTAATAATAAATCAATCATCATCTCATCCTCATCAGCCCATTTAAGTCCCACTCGCTGGGGGCACGGGCCTCCATCAATTACTATGGGGGTAATTTCCATAAACTCACACGCTTTGGCAGACGGGTGGCGAGGGTTTTGATATAAATGACAGAGTTTCCTTCTCTGCGTGCTGATGATCATGCCGCAGCTTTACCTTAGTCGCCTTTTACGACAACTCGGTAAGAGTGAGGGGGCCTAATTCTACTCTTGCCCCTACTCTGTGTGGTCCCCACACGGCAAAGGCCTATTTACTATATACATAAATGTTACAAACAAATATATACCCCAAATCGCTGCCCAAAGCATGTGCCCAGGAAGAGACTTAGCATATTTCCTTTCTGAATGACCAAACTGATACGTTGTTAATTGCTATTGATTCATATAGGGTAATTTCTCGTCTATTCATACTGATGTTTCATTTAATAGATAATGGATTATTCTCTATCTATTCTATTTTTTATATGACCTGTAATTTGGTTTAAATAAATGTTAATTTAGTTTTTAATTATTAACATGAATGTAAAATCCTGGTATTTCATATAGATATAAAAATAAATACCAGCAAATCTACTTATTTATAGATTAATACCGAATGTGTGATTAATGATCCTCTGAACAAATTAATTTCAACGTATCTCCAAATGGAAGGGTGTTATACTATTGCGTACCTACATAGCTTCTAAATGGAAGAGCTGATTTTATTATCGTCACCTTTGTTACACATGTGACTCGTCGAAGATGAGGTCGTCAGTCTAAAGATCAGTATCGATTCCGCTGGTTGACAGCATATACCTATATTTGTATATAGCATAGAAAATATACAAATATAGGTATTATGTAATTTTAAATGATAACCCCACCTTCTAGAGGACCATCTTAGAAACATGTATCATCACTCTTCTTCCAATGTTGCAAATGTTCATGGGCAGCGATGGCCACTTACTACCAGGTGACCCGCTTGCTCGTTTGCTAATTCTTGGATATTAAATTATTTTTTTATCTTAGCGTGTACGTGTACTTCACGGGTGCGTCCAAAGCTGTCACTTTGGAGCCCAGGGTAAACTTAGACCATGATTCAGAATTTGGGAGTCACTTTTATGTCATAGGTGGCAGATGAGCAGACGGATCACCTGATGGCAAGCAATTGCCGCCGCCTATGGACACTCGCGTCCCCAGTACTATAATGAATAATGCACGGTAATGAAGCAACCCTTTAAGAGGGGAAGCAGCTTAATTGTGCAGTAGATATTATCTTTAATCAACATAATACCATTATTAATTATTTCAATGCATTTCTTGGCCTCGTTGTCGGAGGCCAAGATCCACTTCGGGTCGCTGAGCGAGCGTAGTAAGTAGTAGTAAGTATTTCTAAAAAATGTTGGCAACACTTATCCGTTTCATAAACAGTCGGTCTTGCATTCCGCCATAGTTGACTGTTTTAACGTCATCCTACCGCTCTTTAACAAGTCTTATACTACAGTTATACAAATACCACATTAAATTTAACAGGTCTGTTATTCCCTATTATATAGTTTTAATTAGTGAAAATTGGATTTGTGTAAAAATAAAATTGTGATTGTGTGAAATTGTGGTTCCGAAGTTTTGTTTGAAACGCTAACAGTGAGTCATGAGATGCGATAAGTCAGTGTGAAGTGTGACGAAATAGTTAGAAAATTCAATTGTTGTTTCGTTCCTAATCTTTGCTGTGTAGTGTGTACTTACCGATAATTTAGAGGAACAACATTTTTTTGGAATAAATAGATAGATACAAGTACTTACCTACATTCTTGCAGCTACTTTCAACGCATTGAGTAGGTACCTATGCTGCCTCGGTGGCGCAGTGGTTAGAGTGTCGCACTTTAAAGCGACGGTTGCGCAAGAGGTCCCGGGTTCGATCCCTGGGTCGGGCCAAAAATTTGTACCTAAGTTTTCGACAAGAAATTCTTAGTGGCAGCCCGGAGTCTGGAAGTTGGCGGTCTTGTACCCCCGTGCCTCGGAAAGCACGTTAAGCTGTTGGTCCTGCGCCCAATCCCTCTCCGGTCGTGTCAGAATAGTGTCCCATCGGATTATGAGGGCAAGGCAATAGAGAGTGCACTTGTGTTTGCGCACACACTTGAGCACTATAATATATCCTGCGTACGTGGCTGATCGTTGAGATTGGCCGCCGTAGCTGTAATCGGTTGGAGGATATTATTTATTATTAGTACCTGTGCTAGTACCTACACCGTCATGTTAGTGAAACCTTCCCTTAACTACAATATGATTTTACTGGATCGGCTCACAATATTGTTTCTACTGCAAAATATGCCGTAATACTCGTAATAATAAATCATCATCATCATCATCATCATCAGCCCATTTAAGTCCCCACTGCTGGGGCACGGGCCTCCCTCAATCACATGAGGGTAATTGCCATACTCACCACGCTTGGCAGACGGGTTGGCGAGGGTTTTGATATAAATGCAGAGTTTTCCTTCTCTGGGTGCTGATGATCATGCCAGCAGCTTTACCTTAGTCGCCTTTTACGACACCTCGGTAAGAGTGAGGGTGGCCTATTCTACTCTGCCGGGGACCACACGGCAATAATAAATCATTCATTACTAATACCCATGCTTATCCGTAGTGAAATAATAACTTCTTTAACAGTTATTATACTTTTTTTTATATGAGAGGTGGCAGACGAGTAGACGGATCACCTAATGGTAAGCATTTCCGCCGCCCATGGACACCCGCAACACCAGTGGAGACACAAGTGCGCTGCCAACCTTATCCCCTTCCCCCCATGGGGCGTGTGAGTAAGGTTACCGGAGTAACCTCACTCACACGGCAAAACACAGCGCAGGCGCTGCTTCACTTGACATTAAGAACATGCCTTCCATTCGGGGGGGTCGTGGGTCGAATCAGAGCATGCAGCTCTGCATTTTTCAAAACTATGTAATTATTTCTTTTTCTTTTTTTTTTATTTCTTATAGTAGGTAGACGAGCTTGCGGCCCATCTGATGGTAAACGGTAACCGCCGCTCATAGACATCAACAATGCCGGAGCACGGTCATGCCGCTGCCTACCGTGAGAGAAGAACTCTTTTCAAACCAATTTCTATCATCAACTCAACGGTGACGGAAAATATCGTGAGGAAGGAACCTGCACGCCTAACTTCCATACTCACTGCCACACACAGAGTCGTTGATTAACTTAGTTGGCTGCTTAAGAAAAAATATTGACACTTATTTTGATACGAATAAAGACTACCGATCCTAAAGTTAATGAACATTAGCTTAAATGAGGTCTCTGAGTGCGGCCGTCAGAGTCGTTGATTAACTTAGTTAGCTACTTAAGGTGACGGGTAGGGCACACTAGCGACGCCAATCGATTTTAATTTTTAGCTACTAAACCGGATCTATTTTGAACAATTCCGGGGTTACAACCTCTCGGCAAACACTTATACTATTTATTAAATAACCATGCAAAAACGTTGGGTTCAACGCGTACGTGAAAAACTGATTCACGCCAAAAGCGGCCACTTTTGGCGTGAATAAATTCTTCGCTTACAAAAACGGACCCAACATTTGTGCATGGTTATTTAATAAATAGTACAAGTGTTTGCTGAGAGGTTGTAGTCCCAAAATTGTCTAAAATAGATCCGGTTTAGAAGCTAAAACTTAATATCGATTGGCGTCGCTAGTGTGCCCTACTCGATTGACACTTATTTTGATACGCGTAAAGTCTATAGATACTAAAGTTAATGAACATTAGCTAATGTACTTTTTAATAATATATTTATTTAAATATATTTATATATGTAGGTATGTATAAAATGTAGTTATTTAATATTAGTGTTTTTTTTTCCTTACTACTAACTACAAATTTTCCTTTCGCCGCACCACTGCACTTTCTGCATGACCCAAAGGTTGACTGGTAGAGAATGCTTCTTGGCATTAAGTTCGCCTTATTGTATCAAAATTTGTGCAATCAAAGTTTAAATAAAATAAATAAATTAGCTTAAATGACGTCTTTGTGTGCGGCCGTAAGAGTGTCTCAAAATTGTGGATACCTACTATATTTCCTACTTACCAACTGTATTTGAGATTTATCATTCTGAGCGTGTAACCGTGATCCAGCTGGTCTGGTTCCCCTGTCTAAGGGTTGCGAAAATCTGCAGAAGGTAGTCGCGTCATTGAAATAACCAGAATTCCTGAAGCCTGGATCATGGTCCAAACGTACCCCGGACTCCGAAGCGAAAGCTTTGGATGCAGCCGGTAATTACACGCTAAGATGGAGGAAGTTCATGTACAAAACTGAAATGACGACCCGTTTGTCACAGTGGTAGTAAACGCTGCCTCTGGTGCAAGGGTCGAACCCGCAGTTCGATCCCCGCACAGTACAAACATTTGTGTGCATGAACATATCTGTTTGTATTGGTCTGGGCGTTATCTATATATTATAAGTATGTATTTACAAAAGAAAAGTATTATATGTATATATTTGTAATCCCACTGTTGATTCTGATATCCGTAACACAGGTGCTTGAGCGACCTATCTCGAAGTCGGATCAATGTATGTGATGTTGTGAAATATTTATTTATTTATTTATTAAAACTCATGCGCAACCCACCCGCGGAACCAACGTGATCAAAACCACGTCAATGCAAATATTTTTGGACCTATGTACTTCTTCTTTTGTTTTGACCGTGGGAGAGCCACGCTTAGGCATGAATGGGCCGGCTCGACCGAAATGGTATGCCACGCCCGCAGAGAAAACCACCGTGAAACAGCACTATGCTGAGTTCCCTGGAGTTCCAATCCGGAGGAAAGGGGGGTTAAAAGGTTGGCAGCGCACTTGTGACTCCACTGGTGTCGCGGGTGTCTGTGGGCGGCGGCGCGGTCGCTTACCATCAGGCAATCCAATCCAATCCAATATGTAAAACTATATATCAAGTTTGTCTAAGTATCAAGTACATAATTTTATCTTTCAGCTCCATCATGGTGATATCAAGAGGCAGTTGGTGCTGCAGTAATCTTCGCATAAAATGTTTCATAATAGGATACATGAATTTGGTAAGGAAATGAATACTTTTATTAAGGTGACGGGTAGGGCACACTAGCGACGCTATTTGATTTAAATTGTTAGCAAGTAAACCGGATATCTTTTTAAGAAAAAAAGAAAGAAATTTATTTATTGACCATCACAATACAGAAAAAGTAAATATGTACAATAGGCACGACACCATACAGATACAAAGGGAAGATGCGATATAAGAAGAGATGGTGTGGTGTGGTGTGGACCACACACAACCGTGTGTGGTCCATCAGGTCCCGACCTCAGCATTTGCTGCTACGGCATCATCTGCGATAATTGTCACAACATCTCATAGGTTGACCTGATTCCGTACTAAGTAGCTTAAGCACTTGTGTTACAGATATCAGACAACAGAGGAACACAAATATATACTTAAATACATATATTACACCCAGACACTGAACAAACACAAGTGTTCATCGCACGAATGTTTGTCCAGGGTGGGGATCGAACCCACGACCTTTGGCGTAAGAGGCAGGGTCACTACCAGTTGCGCCATTCGGTCAGTCGATCAAGCGATCAAGCGATCAGATCAGCGATGCCGCAGCAGCGCTGGTATTCTGGTGGGACCTGGACCTTTTAAAAATTTCGAAGCTGCAGACTCTCGGAAAACACTTTTATACCATTTTTTTAATACTTAGGTATACTTAACTTTTGGGTCTACTTTTGAACTCGAAATTGGAATTACCGCCAAAAGCGGCCACATATGGCTTAACCCAAATTTCGAGTGTAAAAACAGATAAAAAGTATTGCACAATTATTAAATAAATAGTATAGGTACATGTTTGATCGCCTGATGGTAAGCGATCGCCACCGCGCCCATAGACACCCGCGACACCAGTGGAGTCACAAGTGCGTTGCCAACCTTTAAACTCCCCTTTCCCCCGGATTGGGCCTCCGGTACCCTCACTCACGCAGCGAAACACAGCACAATGCTGCTTCACGCCGGTTTTCTGTGGGGCCGTGGTATCACTTCGGTCGATCCCGCCCATTCATGCCGAAGCGTGGCTCTTCCACGGGCAAAACGGCGCATTTTATAGTACCTCTGTCTCTTACGAGTCCGCCATCACTTTGTTTTACTTTAGTTCCAACCTGTCCCAATAGATGGCGCTGGGCGCCGATCACATCGCGCAAGTGCTTTTCCTATAAGCCATGTCCACGTCATCATTTATTATTGCCAATTGTTTCAGATCGCCAGTATCGTGGACATCGCGTTTCACATAGCAATCGTGGCCATTGTCTCCAACGGATTCCAGTGCGACGTCAACGAGCAATCGGTTAGTTTACAAAACACCAGTTGACAATAGTCTTTTGTTACATCCTATGTGGCTGGAGATAAAGTTTCGGGTTTCGAGGAAGTCTTTCTATCGATCTCGCCTGTTCTTTTATAAAGTAGACGAGCAGTCGGGTCACCTGATGGAAAGCGATTGTCAGCCTCCATGCAACATTAGAATCAAAAGTGCGTTGTAAACCTTTTAATAATAAATAGTCAGATAGAGACAGTATCCGCTAGGACACATCCCCAATTACATGATTGTGTCTCAAAGGTGCCTCTTTGTGCTGGATCTGTATCCCCACGTACGCCGTAAAATTTTTGAAAAAGTAATATTCACTCAGTTGTTGTCTCATTTAAACCTGAATAAAATATTGCACAGTAAGCAATTTGGATTCACAAAAGGGAAATCCACTACTGATGCTGGAGTGGCGCTCATCAAACATGTATTTGATGCGTGGGAGAAAAAGCGAGATGCTATTGGAATATTCTGTGATTTGTCTAAAGCATTCGATTGCGTCAATCATGAAACATTGCTAATGAAGTTACAGCATTACGGTGTCATAGACACCTCACTAAGTCTAATCAAATCTTACTTATCAGATAGGATTCAGAAGGTCAATGTCAATGGAACTAACTCTTCTGGCGCCCCTCTAACCATGGGTGTGCCCCAGGGCTCTATATTGGGGCCCTTGCTCTTTTTAATCTATATAAATGACCTTCCTTACTATACCAATGATCTATGTGAGATAGTGTTATTTGCTGACGATACATCCTTGATTTTTGAGGTTGATAGGCAAAAGAAAAATGTTGACGAAGTAAATAACACACTCTCTCAAGTACTACAGTGGTTTACTTATAATAACTTAGTTCTTAATTCAAAGAAAACAAAATGTGTTAAATTCACAATGCCTAATGTAAGGCAGGTCAAAATGAATATTGTCATGAATAACGAACCTATCGAAGTCATAAACTCCACAGTTTTTCTTGGTATCACTCTGGATACAAAATTGCAATGGAGCCCTCATATTGCGGTCTTGGCAGGAAGACTTAGTTCAGCTGCATATGCAGTTAGAAAGATAAGGAATCTGACTGATATCGGGACAGCGAGACTGGTTTATTTTAGCTATTTTCATAGTCTGATGTCATATGGTCTACTACTGTGGGGATCCGGTGCTGACTTACAAGCCATCTTCATTTTGCAGAAGAGGGCCATCCGTGCCATCTACGGTCTTAGATCACGTGACTCACTCAGAGAAGTATTCAAGGAAATCAATATTTTAACCGTATCATCTCAATACATTTTTGATTGTATTATGTTTGTACGCAAGAACTTGCACCTTTACTCGCAAAAATCAGATTTTCATAGCTTTAACACGCGAAATAAACATAGGCTTACTGTCCCAAATCTAAGACTTCATAAAATTGGAAGTTCATTTGTAGGATTGAGCATTAGAATGTTTAATAAGTTACCTCAAAATATTATTGATTTACCGGTACATAAGTTTAAGTTGCATGTAAAAAACCGCCTAATGCAGAAAGGCTACTATAAAGTAGAGGATTATTTGAATGATAAGGATTCCTGGACATGTTGATCTCTTCGCCTGTCCTCTAATGTATAATTCATTTCATAATTTTTCATTGACGATTTATCTAAACGATATTGATTATAAGCAATGTATATCATACTGTCACTGTAATCAAAATTTGTATAAGAATGAAAGTTGTAATTACCATATTATTTGGATAGGGTAACTACTGAGTTTCTTGCTGATTCTTCTCGGAAATTGACGTTCCGAATCAGCGGTAGATTACATAATATTTGACATTCATAAATGTTCTTTATTGAATAAAGACATTTTAGATTTTGACTGTATAAACATTGATTTATATTGATTATTCAATAATTGACAAGATGCTAACCACCTACTATTGTACACCTCGTCCTGCAGTTTATTAGTCTGGATTAAGTAACTACTATTCTTTGTGACCTATGAGGGGAACCTAAGTAGTCATGCTCACTCAAATGTCTCTGAGGTGGTGGCGCTATGTGGCGGGTCATTACATTCCCTCTAATATGGTTGAGTGAAATGATGGCTGGCACGTACGTCATACTTGTGAACAGGTGCCACCTTTGGGGACTGGTCTGCTTCGGTTTACCTCATAATATTTATTTTATTATTATTTCCTTTATTTTATTTTGTGTAACAATTAAACTGTATGGCTCGGTATGATAATGACACAACATTGTATGAAAGTTTGGCGATTAAAAAGAGTAACTGGCGAGTTTCTTGCCGGATCTTCTCGACCAGAAACAACTTTCCGAGCCGGTGGTAGAATCGCATTATGTTTATTTATTTCTTTAGTATATTTTATGTATCAACATATATATGTATTAACATGTAAATTATACATAAGTACTTATAAATAGTTTTAAGTCATTCAAATGTATGACGATTTGTAAGTGCTGTGTACAAGCCTATGCAAATAAAGAATTATTTGATTTGATTTATTTGATTTGATTTGCCGTCCAAAAGGACCGGCCTTGTGTCGTGATTTCCCGCAGGAGAGATACAAAATAATAATAATTCATTTATTGCAGGCTTAGACAATTTTCTAAGATATCACGCAACAAGATGTATTCAAAAACATTTCATTGGCCCATATAATAAATATCTTACAGTCTAACATACATATATAATAAAATTTACAATTTTTTACGTGCGGCGCGTAGAGTCAGCTGGTACCCGTTCTCGAAACTTTCGAAAGTCCTCCCTAATAAGGGTCGGTACTCTCTCCACAGATGAGCTGAAGTTCATTTTGAGGCGAGACTCGAACCGTTCGACCCTCAGCGTCCCGTCCAGTTGGACTTCTTTCGCATGTAATCTACGACTCCCTCGACCTTCGTAGACCAGTGTAAGCGGGACACGTTTTAACTCCTCTTCCCCCGATTGGACATTTTTGGCTAAGACTAAGTAGACCTATTATGATGTGATAGGTGGCAGATGAGCAAGCGGATCACATGATAGTGAGCGATCGCTGCCATCCATGGCAACGGAGGTGAAGTCACAAATTAGCTTCCAATCTTTAAACTACCTTTCTCCCCGGATTGAGCATCCGGTTCTCTCACTAGTTGCCGAGTGCTTTAAGTGCAGATGCACTCAAACCGACATCGCTGAATTTCTTCTTTCTCTCTCTCTAATTTAAGAGCGACGCTCTTGTCGGTGGAGTAGTCTCCATTCCTCTCTCGAATTTCTGAATTACTTACATCGGTTTATTTCTGACATCAGTGGTGAATGAAACCTAATAAAAGAGACGATGGAGAGAGTGGGCTACTCTTAATACAAGTATTTATACTTAACATGAGTGAGAACCCCTACCACCCATGTAATATTAGTGTTCACTTATAGCAAATAAAGGAATGTTGTTTAATGATAATTTCTCTTCCAGCTAGCGAACATAGACTGGCCATGGCTGGAGCCATTCCTCTTGGCCATCAACCTCGGAACCCACGGTTTCTACCCGTTTCCCCTCATCCTTCGAAACAGGAACAATGTCTTCGTGGACTACATGCCAATGAGCTCATACCCTAAATGCTACCCTGGCATGCTCCACATCTACCTGATTGATATTCTCAACTTTATGATCAATTTCATATGGTTGAGATTCGTTAAGGCGTACGTGGTCGCGCTCCACCAGGTTAGTATATTTTACACCTTATTACAACGCATTAAGACTGCTTCTGTGGACGACAAATTGAGTGAGTTTATATTCACGGTGTTATCCTGACATGCTCAACATCTATTTGATTGATATTTTTAACTCTGATCAACTTCATGTGGTTGAGATTCGTTAAACGGCCTATATCAGGTTTGTCAAATTATATTTTTACGTTTTAAGACTGCCTTTGCGGACTAAAGGTGGGTGAGTCTACATCCAAGATGCTTTCCTGGTATTCTCCACGTCTACAAGATTCTTAACTTTATAATACATTTTGTACATAGATAAGTAAGACTTAAGGTGACGGGTAGGGCACACTAGCGACGCCAATCGATTTTAATTTTTAGCTACTAAACCGGATCTTTTTTAAACAATTTCGGGATTACAACCTCTCGGCAAACACTTACACTATTTATTAAATAACTATACACCAATGTTGGGTCCGATTTTGTACGCGAAAAATTGATTACCGCCAAAAGCGGCCACTTTTTGCGTGAAATTCTAAAATGAGACCAAGCTGCTTTGGCCGATAAATTATATATTGACGTTGCACTGAAATATTTCGAAAAAGAAGTGCGTATCAATCACCTTGTAAAGAACTAATCGGCTTAAATACAACATACCTCTGGTGAACTAATTCACTTTTAGCGATCTGTAAATATGAGACGAACGATGTACCTATGATGTAAATTATGCGGGCCAGTTTGGCAGTGCCAACGACCGGAGTGATACCACGGCCTCACAGAAAACCAGCGAGAAACAGTATTGCGCTGTGTCTCCCTGCATGCGTAAGGGTACCGGAGACCAAATCCGGGGGAAGGGGGTTTAAAGGTTGGCAGCGCACTTGTGACTCCACTGGTGTCGCAGGTGTCCATGGGCGGCGGCACTCGCTTACCATCAGGTGATCCGTCTGCTCGTCTGCCACCTATCACATATAAAAAGAAAGTGATGCCTTGACATCGCGTCCGTTGTGATTGCAACGTGGGCTCTCGTTTAGCTTACCATCAGGCTGAGAGGAGACAATATAGATAAATAGCTAGTTAGATATACTTTATTGCACAAAATACACAACTTAGGTTCTAGAACCTAAGTTGTGTATAAAAAAAATAAAAATAAATAATGTGTAATAATATAAAAAATGTGTAAAAAATAATAATAATTCTGTAATGCCTAGGCATTACAAAATTATTTTTTTTTATAGAAAGGCCAATCAGCATGACCTCACTCCGCCTGATGGTAAGCGTCCGTGAAATCCAATTCAAATTTTGACGTCTGAAAATTTTGTGTCTTATAGCCCTAAAGCGATTTCTACCAGACAACTTTAGGGTAAAGGACATTTAATAGTAGATGAGGGGTAGGTGGTGCAATATTGAATAAGGAAAAGAAGAGATAAACTGTAAATATGTTAAAATTTGGCCGTGTGGTCCCCGGCAGAGTAGAATAGGCCACCCTCACTCTTACCGAGGTGTCGTAAAAGGCGACTAAGGTAAAGCTGCTGACATGACCATCAGCACCCAGAGAAGGATAACTCTGCATTTATATCAAAACCCTCGCCAACCCGTCTGCCAAGCATGGTGAGTATGGCATTTAGCTCTCATGTGATTGAGGGAGGCCCGTGCCCCAGCAGTGGGGACTAAAATGGACTGATGATGATGATGATGTTAAAATTTAATTTATAACACTAATACATAAGTTATGTTTAAACAAAAATTTAATAATAGACTACATACATACACATTATGAGATTAATATTAGAAAAAGAAAAAAAAATAAAATCAAATGGATGTAAGAAGGACCATCAACTACAGCTTTTGATAACAGGACGTATAGAAAAGTTAATAGGATGAGGAAGAGTGAAGTGGGTGTTGAAGTTGCAAAAAGTGAGTTTTGACTCGGGCTTTAAAAATGGGCAATGATTCAGACTGTCTTATTGATAGAGGTAAGGAGTTCCATAAACGGATCGACTATACTAGAATATACGGTCACTGTAAAAAATATATGAACACGATTTCGTATATGTTGGGTTTTATGTTTGCCTGAAATTTTCCGATATGAATAAGTCAACACTTTACAGGGTTTCGACTTGTAGATTATGTTTTTAGACCCATTATACTACAACGTTGCTGCCTCTTGATGTTTATCTACATAACTTATTCATAAAATCGTGTTTGCAAGCATTATGTATTGATGATATTATCATGACGTTATTTGAGTGACTAAATAATTTTGTTCTAGAAAAGAATCGACATTCAAGTTGAGAAAAAACAATTTTATTTTTTACTCTTATTTTTTTTATGAGATATCCGCCAACGCAGCCTCAGACTGCTCTGTTCCCTTTTTAGTATCTTTAGAGATCCTCACGCCCCAGAATATTTGAAATGCATCAATCTTCGTTCGAGTAGCATCCTTAAGCTTTATACGCCTATAAATAAGTCAGCAAGTGTCTCCAACTCCTTCACCCTGTGTGCCATCAGGCTCTGGACTTCTCTACCTGATGACATCAAAAAGTCCTCCACCAAATATTCATTCAAGCGTTCAGTTAGTGATCATTTTCTCCGCTCACTAGAAATTTAACTTAACTTTTTTTTTCCTTTTTTTTTATGACTGCTGTGGTAAGATGTATTGTATCTGTTCCAACTCTTT
The DNA here is from genome assembly GCA_019059595.1 of Marasmia exigua. Classification (NCBI taxonomy): domain Eukaryota; kingdom Metazoa; phylum Arthropoda; class Insecta; order Lepidoptera; family Crambidae; genus Marasmia; species Marasmia exigua. The sequence continues at coordinate 13,367,228 of CM032482.1, read as the reverse complement.
AATGCTTACGTTACAATGTAGGTTAGCCGGTATTCGTCGTTTTTGTTTTTTGACATTGACACTGAAATGGGTTCACATACTTTTGAATTCACTGTAATTTTTCTCAACCTCAAGGTTGTTTCAAAGAGATCGCTAAAAGCTGCCTTATTATTAAATTAAAGTGACGCGAATCGATTTTAACTTTTAGCTACTAAACCGGATCTATCTAACCCCGAAATTGTTTAAAAAAGAACTGGCATAGTAGCTAAAAATAAAATCGACTGGCGTCAGCTAGTGTGCCCTACCCGTCACCTTAAGGTCCAAACTGAAAACCAGCGCGGCAACAGCTCCAAACCACTGCAGCACATGCTGAACTTGGACCTTGTTGACCTCTTCACTTTGTTCCTTTTTTTTCTTCCTAAGTCGCTAGTTTATGTATTAACTTATTTCATTTGTTTTTGTTTGATTATTTCTTTCCTATGTATTACTGTGCAATATCTATTTAATGTTATGTGTCCTATCCCTGTAAATCTTGTATGTGGTCATGTTTACCTACCTACTATTAAGGCGACAAATAAATTTCCGTAACCTGTTTTCGAAAAGATGAGGTAGGCCTAATTATCTATTAATTATCAATGAAAACATTGTTTCATCCCAGTAATCATGCCATTATAAATTTTTTCAATTTATTTTAATATGTGATGGATGGCAAACAAATAAATGGATCACCTGATGGTACTCTTAACATCAGGTATCCCTGTCCGGCAATCTCTTTGCCGTCACCCATGGACACACTAAGCACCAGAGTGAAGTCAATAGTGCGTTTCCAAGCTCCCCTTGCCGTGTGGTCCCGGCAGAGTAGAATAGGCCACCCTCACTCTTACCGAGGTGTCGTAAAAGGCGACTAAGGTAAAGCTGCTGGCATGATCATCAGCGCCCAGAGAAGGAAAACTCTGCATTTATATCAAAACCCTCGCCAACCGTCTGCCAAGCGTGGTGAGTATGGCAATTACCCCTCATGTGATTGAGGGAGGCCCGTGCCCCAGCAGTGGGGACTTAAATGGGCTGATGATGATGAAGAAGCTCCTCTTATCCAGTCGTCTGCAAACGCTGATCACGCCGATTATCTGCAAGGCTGTGGTATCACTCGAGCTGGACCATTCATGCCGAAGCGTGACTCTCCCACGGTTATCAGAACTGATTTGAGTTTTACATTTCCCTACAGAAAGACCCTGAACCAATGCGTATGTTCTTCGGATTGTCTCTCGTGAAGTTGGCGCTTCAGGTCTTGTACTTCAGCTACCAGCCTGAATTCAGAAGCATATCTACCCTTGAAGCCTACTGGTTCATCAAACTTATCGATATCGGTGAGTACGACAAGAACAGTGAGTATGGCAACACCTACGTTTCTTGCAACTACACTTACATACTTTAAAACTTATTCCACCAAAAGAACTACTGTTGCCTTAATAATCAATAAATTATATGTACAGCTACATATCACATTAAACAATATATCAAAACTTTATTGATATTGAACCAAAATATTTGACACTAGCAGCCCGTTCTCACTTCGTTTTTGAACATCAGTTCCACTTTATACCAATAGATGCCGCTAGGTGTCGACTACATGGCGCAAATGTTTCGTGATTTCGCTAGCGTTGCCGCTGTCTGTAGGATTTAGTGTTGCGGAACTATCAATAGTTTCCTTCAGACTATCGATAGTATTGCAATTTGTCAAAACTGTCGATAATATCGATGGTAAAATTGTATCAATAATATTGACAACGCCAATGCTATCGATACTATCGATAGTATTGTGTCCTAACAGAATTAATTAAAAAAACCATCGATACTATCGATAGTTTTGTACTATCGACAGTCAGCTATGTTTCGATGGTATTGCTTCCTGATTAAATGTGTCCTATACAATCGATAGTATCGGACATGAATAGTATTAGCGTTTTGATAGATCTAACTTTGCTATCGTAAAAGGCGATTAAGGTAAAGCTGCTGGCATGATCATCAGCACCCAGAGAAGGAAAACTCTGCATTTATATGAAAACCCTCGCAACCCGTCTGCCAAGCGTGGTGAGTATGGCAATTACCCCTCATGTAATTGAGGGAGGCCTCTGCCCCAGCAGTGGGGACTTAAATGGGCTGATGATGATGTTGATTAATATCAATAGTATCGATACTATTGACAACCAGCAATACTATTGATAGACTATCGATACTATTAATTTTACTTTTATATCGATAGTCTACCGATAGTGGACTATCGATAAGCAATACTAGTAGGATTTACATCTTTATAAATTATATAGATAAAGATGAGAATTGATTAAAGGAATTTGACATATTTATACACCGTTGATTTTTATCATTTACATCCCGAAACCCCATATTAGGTATCGTGAATAAAGTCGAAATAATCTCTTTCAGTTCTCGCCGCCATATTCTTACTAATGATCCATAAGTACATCAAGCAACTGAGAGAAGAGAAATCACAGTCTGTGGACCAGCCCCCACCCTACGTGGAGTGCCTGATCACCGGCCCTGTCACCCAGGTCAAAGAACAGAAGGAAGAGAAGAAGGACACAGAAGTAGCCATTCCAGAAGAGAAGAAAATAGAAGCAGAAGGTACTGCCGTAAAAGTGTAATGCGTTTTGTTCGTATATTATTTTCATGGTGCTGGCACACTGCAATTAACAATAAAAAATAGAAACTGTTACCTTCAGTTAGAGACTGTTACATTCAGTTAAAGACTGTTATATTCAGTTAGAGACTGTTACATTCTGTATGAACTGTTACATTCAGTTAGAAATTGTGCCAATTTGTTAGAAATAGTTATATTATATTTTGAGTGTACCTACACCGATGGAAATTTTTTCCAAATATTTTTGAATAACAGTGTGACAGCACCATTAATGGACCATGTATGAAATGGGCCTTAACTAGTGAATTAATTTATGTTTCCTATAGTAATTTAAACAATGTATTTATGATTTTAGATATAAATAAGAATGTCATCATATATGTATAGGATGGTGATCACTTTATTTTAATAACAGCGTGCTAAGTGTTAATAAAATCTTTATATGGTATGTCAATCGTAAATATAATGCCTAATACTGTACTTTATGCCATCTTGATTTGACTTACAATTCTATTGTTAGCACTAAGAGAAACCACAGATTTTTATGGCTACTTTTTTAATAATTTATCTTATAATTATTATACATTCTCGTAGTTAATAATTACTAGAAACGCCAAATACATTTAATTTTCGTTTATAGATTTAAACCATATTACGGATTTTAACCACCTTTGTGACTTAAGTAAATTTACTGTATGGATACACGGGCCTGAAAACTGACCGGCCATTAGACATTGTATAACTGCTGGTAGTGACTGAAAGAACCTAAAAGCCTACAATGAAACCAAATTCACGAAGCAACAAGTTCAATTCATGCTCGTTACGTGACCGTTCGTTGTAGACACTAGGATTGAAATCAGTGGCGCAACATATTATATACACGACGTCATGAGGAGTTACCTTTGTTGGTCTTTGGACCGTCCTTATATCTGAGACAGAACTGCTATTTTTCCTTTGCCAGGGGTAACTCGAGCTTATGCCGTCTGTACTCTTAAGGTGCCTAGGTTATGTACGCAGTGGAAATACATAGGCTCATTAATAAAAAATGTTGGCGTTTCGAAAACAAAATACATATCGAAAAGTCATATTAAAACAAATTTAAAAATCAGTTTTTCGGTTAATTCAGTCACAGTTTACTCACTATATTTGTTCCATTTTACTTGTAAATCGGTTAGGTAGATATATATTTTATTACAATTTTCAATGTTCCTATTTTATTAAAATACTTATAGCCTCTTACTATAATTTGATCTGAATTAATGAATCTCACTTCGTTTGAGTTTAATAACAAAAAGTTCTTCTTCAAAATTAAAAATTGCAAATCTATTTTGTGACTTTTGAAATAGAAATAGATATTATATATTTTAATAAATTATTTTAAAAAATGTGTTTTTGTCCTTTTCCACAATTTGTTTTGAATCTAATTTGAATACCTTAGCGCTCCGCCAGATTATGATTATCGTAGAGTCAGTAACTTTATTTTCTTCCCTAGTATATTTTTCTGTCAGCAACAGAAATAATTTAATAAACTCCGAACGCCCGGTTTTCACATAAAAATGTCATCAAAATTCCTAAGGATTATTCATAAGACCGACTGAGGTAGGCTATCCCATTCATAGCCTAACTTTTTTGCCCAAAGGTATTCCCAGCGGTCTTGACGAAACCGATTGAGATGGGTACACCTGCCGCTTAAACTACCCGTAGTACAGGAGGCGGTCGGTGGATTCGCAGACGCGAAATTTCTTATTACTTATCATGGAAGTTACACCGTGGACAGTGAACTGTAGGAGAACCACGCTTTGGCATGAATTGGCCGGCTCAACCGGGGTGATACCACGGCATCTCAGAAAACCAGCGTGAAACAGCACTGTGATGTGTTTCGCTGCGTCAGTGAGGGTACCGGAGGCCCAATCCGGCCTGAAGAGGGTTTAAAGTGTGACAGCGCACTTTTGACTCCACTGGAGTCGCGGGCGTCTATGGGCGGCGACAATGGCTTACCATCAGGAGATCCGTCTGCTCGTTTATCACGCAGCCTTTCACTTTAAAAAGTTATTCATAATAAATTGTAGTAAAAAAATATCTATCTCTATTATTAAAATGGTCTTAAAATGGCCAAAGTATTGAAGCCAAAGATAAATGGATGTGATACCATGCCATTGGGTCCATTGTAATTGCAATTCGGTCTCTCCTTTAGCTTACCATCAGGCTAAAGTGAGCCAATATAAAGCCTTTTTTTAAGTGATCAAAAAACGTCTTTCTTATTGCAAGTGTGCTACCAATACCAATCTAAGACTAAATGTCTGTTATTGAATTGAGATATATTTAAATAGGTAAGTACCATTCTTAGCAAGTTTAGAAATATTAAAATCCATTTTGTCAGAAGGCTTTTCAAATGAGATTGTAACAATGGGATGCCTATCAACCCTTTGCCGATAGATAGGACGAAAAACAGTAAAAAGTATATATTTGACTCACATCATTTGTAGCTAACGATACATTTGTATCCCTAATTGCGTGCGGAAAGACGCCATTCGTTCTTGTCGGCTACTTAACTACACCTACTTGTTTAGAGGTACCGTTCCTCGTATCCTTCTTCTTTTTATTATTATTAAACGGTTTTATTCAGCTTACCCAATTGGTTTTATTCTTAGATCAAATTTGGTAATTGAAATGTTAACCTCTTTCTGTTAACCGATTATATGAAATTTGGTATACGCCTTTGGTTGTGATGACAATACAGTTTAAACCTAAAAGCTACTTTATTTAATATATAAATATAGTAAATTCTTTTTTATATTTTAGTTCATTTATCGGCAACATAAGTTAAACGCCCTGTTGGTCTAGTGATTTAAGTACCGGGCCGTGATCTCGGGGTCCTGGGTTCGATTCGAGCGAAAAGTATGTTTCGAATTTTTCGAACATAGCTCGGGTTTGTGATCACCAATCCGCATTTGTCAAGCGTGGTGATTACGCCCAACCCCATCAAAGTAGCTATAACTTAATTTCTATGAAGGAGGCCGTTGTCCTGCAGTGGGACAGTTTATAGGCTGATACTTGATATCGGCAATAATACTATGTCCGATTACGATTAAACCGTTTAACTTAAAGTGATGGAATTATACTTCCGCAAGAAACACAACTACGCATGTTAGATGTCCCATTTACAGGAAGGATTGGACGTCCGGTTGGTCTAGTGGTTTAAGTACCGGGCCGTGATCTCGGAGTCCTGGGGTCGATTCCCGGGTCGAACAAAAAGAATCTATGTTTCGATGTTTTCGAACATAGCTCGGGTTTGTGATCACCAATCCGCATTAGGCAAGCGTGGTGATTATGCATATTCCCATCATAGCAGCGATGACTTTATTTCTATGATGGAGGCCTTTGACCTGCAGTGGGACAGTATATAGGCTGATACTACTACTACAGTATTGGAACCCTTAAATTTGAGATTGTCCCCTGTGCTATCAATATAGTCAGATCCTCCTACTTACCCAAAATTTACATAATTCCAGCCGAATAAGCCTGTCGATGATGAAATTGGTCCACTCAGTGGGTCCTTCATTGGGTTGCGTTTTTCGACCGATATCGTCCTTTTGTATTATTTTGCTTTTACTTCAACTAAATGGGTGGGACCGTGTAGGGATGATTGGGATAAAACTATCGTTTAGAGAAGGTAAGTGCGTTGAATTCTATGCTATGGTTGGTTTTTGTCACTCTGGTGTCCCATCGACATATGAAGGCCAGGGAGTAGAGAAAGTACTAACTACTTGTGTTTACGTGCGCACTTGTGCATTATGTTATATGCTCAGGGTATATGTGATAGTGGAATTAGGCAACCCAAGTACAACTCCGTCAGGGTAAGAATTTCTTTAAATCTGTTCTTAACGAATGTTTACATCGAATAAGGAAATTACCACCAAATGGGCCTAATACTTTCCTCTTTATAAAAGGGTCAATCTGCCAAAGTTAATTAAAATATTATAAAAAAGTCGCCTTAAGTAGGTACCTACTTGAAGTCTTTTCTTTTTTTTTTGAGAAATTAACGGCAAGACAAAAACATAAATCACATGAAAGTGCTTAAAAATATAAATTTCCAGTTTTAGTAATTATTTATATTTATGTGTGCGTACGCGCGTGTGTGTGTGAAGGTGTGTGTGTTTGTGTGTGTGTGTGTGTGTGTGTGTGTGTGTGTGTGTGCGTGCGTGCGTGCGTGCGTGCGTGCGTGCGTGCGTGCGTGCGTGCGTGCGTGCGTGCGTGCGTGCGTGCGTGCGTGCGTGCGTGCGTGCGTGCGTGCGTGCGTGCGTGCGTGCGTGCGTGCGTGCGTGCGTGCGTGCGTGCGTGCGTGCGTGCGTGCGTGCGTGCGTGCGTGCGTGCGTGCGTGCGTGCGTGCGTGCGTGCGTGCGTGCGTGCGTGCGTGCGTGCGTGCGTGCGTGCGTGCGTGCGTGCGTGCGTGCGTGCGTGCGTGCGCGCGTGAGTGCGTGCGTGCGTGCGTGAGTGCGTGCGTGCGTGCGTGCGTGCATGCGTGCGTGCGTGCGTGCGTGCGTGCGTGCGTGCGTGCGTGCGTGTTGCGTGCGGGCGTGTCTTTGTGTATGAGTGAGTGTGTGCGTGTATGTGTGTTTGTGTCTCTCTTTTAATGATAACTTACAGTTTGTAAAAAGTAGTAATCAAACTTCAACAAATTATTAACTGTACCGGTTTTAAACTTAAAGGAAACTCTATTGTTACTTAATTAGTAAAGTTTAATATTAAATCACTAATCTGCATTTGACAACCTAGGTATTGTACAGAGCCATAATTCCTAAGGCCTTTGTTCTATATGGAATTATGACCTTACCTTAATATCCCCAACTTAGCTCAGAAGAAAGTTCCGTGACACTTAATTAATAAAGCGCAGGTTTCCTTCCTCCCTTCCTTCCTTCAAAGAAGCTTGGATATTTCCTTATTATTATTGGATATTTTACTTGCTAAAATGCAATGTTATGGCCAGATCATCATCATCAGGAAACTACATTACGAACCAGTAAAAATCATGACATTAGTTTTTTTTTATGATATAGGTGGCAGACGAGCATATGGATCACCTGATGGTAAGCGATTACCGCCGCCCATGGACGCCTGCAACACCAGTGGTGTCACAATAGTTGATATTTTCATTGCAATCTTTTGCAATTTATTCTTAAGTAAATAACACACTTAAAAAAAATTCATCTCGTGTTCAGGCGGGACTCGAACCCACACCTTCCACAATCGAATGTCGTGTCATGTCGAATCAAGCACTTACAAATTTCGTCAGCTTATTAACACGTTCAGTGGTTTAATTGGTAGAACATTCACCCGGGTTGTGGAAGGTGTGGGTTCGAGTCCCGCCTCAACACGAGATGAAATTTTTAAGTGTGTTATTTACTTAATCATGACATTCATAAGTGTTTTGTATGGACCTTATTGGATAAACTCCACTGGATGTACATTGTCGGCGACAATTGCTTAGGTACCACCAGGTGATCCATCTGGTCATGTGCCACCTATCACATTAAAAACTACTTATTTTCATTATTCATCATCGCAGCGTATCCTTCCCGGTTGCGTGTCCTGTCTCTTCCGAACCTGTGGTATACTTTTGGTAAGATTGGTACGTATAGATTGGTCGAATATCAAAAAACTTTGCAATACATATTACATCAATCAGCTGATCACATTTGTGGGTTTGGGGACAATTCGTCCCATAATATCAGGTTTTTTTCTGGTTACCGTTAAAACCTAAACTATACATTTTTTGTAAACACTAATTTCTTACCGAAAAATAAGGTACACATTTTTGTCCCACTGCGCCATCGAGGCAATCAACATATATATCCTGTAAGTCACTGTAATAATATGAGAGGGCTTTTAATTTTACATTATATTTAGAATTACATATTAGGTACATATAGAAAAAAAATATTTTAAATATATTTTTTAAATACATTGATCTGACTCCGAGATAGGTAGCTCACGCACCTTTGTTACGGATATCAGAACCAAACTGCGAAATTAAAAATATATACATATAATACTTTTCGTTTGTAAATACATATAAAAACACCCAGACCAATAAAAACAGATATGTTATTTTTCATGCACACAAATGTTCGTACTGTGCGGGGATCGAACTCTTGCACCAGAGGCAGCGAGAGCAGAGTGGTCTATGTACCGGCAGGCCTCTGCCGGCGGGATTCAGGAACGTATGTGCGGTATTTGTAAATGACGGACAATGTAAAATTGTATAAAATATTATTTAAAGCGTAAACATTACAAAAGTACGCTCAATGTCCAAAAGCGAGAAAATTAGTGACATATAAAAACAAATGAGCGCTGATATTTAAATAAATAATAAAGTTTTCTTCGCGCCATAAAAATGAACAAAGGAGGCTTCACGCATCGAGGTTTTAGTCCTCGACAGTCTAATTGTTAGAGAACATTCACCCGGATTGTGGAAGGTGTGGGTTCGAGTCCCGCCCAAACGCAAGATGAATTTTTTTAAGTGTGTTATTTACTTAAGAGGCAGCGTTCACTACCACTGAGCCAGACGGGTCGTCATTATTATTTTACTTACATTCAAAGCTATTGTATGGTCCTTTAAAATAATTGAAGTATTTCTGGCGCGCCCTTAATCTTTATTGTGTACATCCGAGAGTATTTTACGAATATATTTGTGTATTATCCTTTAGTATCCATGAATGTTATCTGAAGCCGTATTCAAATGATTTGTATGGGTCGCGAATGAGAATGTGAGTGTGGCGTGAAGCAGCACTGTGCTGTGTTTCGCTGTGTGAGTGAGGTACCGGAGGCACGATCCGGGGGAAAGGAGAGCTTAAAGGTTGGTAGCGCACTTCTGATTCCCCTGGTGTCGCGGGTGTTCATGGGCGGCGGCAATTGCTCTCGCCAAACACTTATACTATTTATTAAATAACCATGCACAAAATATGTTGGGTCCGTTTTTATACGCGTAAAATTGATTACCGCCAAAAGCGGCCACTTTTAGTGTGAATCAATTTTTCGCGTACAAGTGTTGGGTCCGTATTTGTGCATGGTTATATAATAAATAGTATAAGTGTTTGCCGAGAGGTTGTAACCCCGAAATTGTTTATCCGATTTAGTAGCAAAAATTTAAAATCGATTGGTCTCGCTAGTGTGCCCTACCCGTCACCTTAAATCCATGTGCATGCTCGGATTCGAACCACGGCCTCCGCATAGAAGGCGGGTTCTTACCTACGATCGCTCTTGTGTCTATCAACATAAAGCTGAAATTTGAATATTGTAGCAGCTCGGCACGCACGATAAGGATTATCTATAAGACCTACTGTTATCTCTGTCACGTACGCTATGTCAGCAGATCTTACCACGTATGTGATACGAGATGACGTCAGTCATCTCTAGTATATAAGCCTTGGAGATGTTCTCACATCATGCCATTTGCATTATCAATAATAAACCAGTTACGTATATAAGTCCGGGTGCATCATTTCTTCTGGGCCACCAGCTGCCTTCCGGCGGACTGGTGGCCTACCAACTATATCTCGGGTTCCCGGCATAAATATTGATGGCAACTGAAATGTGCTTCTCACGAGACTTCTTTGGTGGCGTGGACTCAATTCACTTTTTTTCAACCTGCTCAAAGTCAACATCTTACTAAGTTGAAACATCATTCTGTGGACACATAAGATCCAGCTAACACTCGCTTCCCATTTCCTCTTAGATGACGTTTAAATTTCCACTGCTCTTATAAGATTGTCTATCAGCCAGTTGACACTATTAATATCACACGGCGTCTTAAGGCGTTGATATTAAACTTTGGACTGGAGTGAAAAATGAACGGCGAATATTCCTGTAAGATCCTGTCTTTGTTTGCTTCTAGGATTAGGCGATCACGGATGCTGGGGACAGCAAACTTGATGTATATGTTACAGTACAAACTCAAACTACGGTAAATGCTAAGATTTCTATTTAAAACTTAAGATTTATCAACTCGTAACAGTAAAAGTCTGAACCGTTTTACGGTTTGAACTTTATTCAATCTTGTAACAAACCATTTGACTTATATAACGTCGGACCAATATCGAACCCTGTGTGACTCCCGTCACATCCTACTACATACTCCAATAGATGTCGCTGGGAGTACATTAATTCGCATCAGGCGTTTCAATTTTCCGGACCTATAAGGGTCCCAGTAAACTTTTGTAAGGCAATTCGAGTTACACTAGCTCTCAGCCAGCTTGAATTGCTCTCTCCGTACCCAGGCAGGAGTCTCTTGACGATTCAGGTGTCCTATCAAGACGACCTAGCTGCCGTTTTTCTCGACATTTGCCAAACTGATTTAGGCCCGATACTTTTGCTTTTTTTTTCAATAAAACCCATCCATCATCATCATTTTCGCCGTTTTCTTCGCGTCTCAAGTAACAATTACAATCTTAGGAATTACATCATAGTAAATGTTGAAAAACACATTCATAAAATGTTCGGTGCATTAAATAGTACCTTGACAGAATAACTAATATCCTAAGGAATTCAAAAAGGCATTGCCATTGACAGAGCTGTTTTTGATTTTTGACATTATAACCTACTTAACAAAAATATTCCAGTGTCATAAATCATGAACCACAACCTTTGAGTATACTCAAAGACCACAACCTTTGAGTATATACTCAAAGACCACAACACGACACATTTATTGTTTTTTTGCCGGTTTACAATGTCATTCGTTCATTCACTCGTGAAACACGTTTCAGCTATACCGTTTTTGGAAGAACACAACGAAAAAGTAACGGTTACTCCGTTAATTTATTTTTGTAATAAACCCAATAGCCACGCGGAAAGTTATTCCCTTATAACTGTCGCTTTTAGTTTACTAAACTCCTAACCCGTGTGTCTAAACACATACGTCCCACTTCTAGATAATGAAATTTTGACTTAACCCCTTAAATGACGCTAGGACAGTTTTCATTTAATACGTGCCACACCAGCTTAAAGTGACGTTTGCCAAGTCCAAAGTCGAGTAAAGTCAAAGTTGGCTGAAGTTGGAACTGTGTACCGGATACCGGTTCGGCGGTTCATAATGACTCGTGGGTGACGAAAATTTACTCGATGAAGTAAACTTAAGTATTTATTTCAGCAAAAAAAAACACCGCCTAAGTGCGGACTCGCCCATGAAGGGTTCCTTAGCAGCAAGTAAGAAGGTAAATTGTGGTTTACGGTAAAACGTACGTACGTTATAAATAACGTATTAAAAAAAACTACTTACTATATCTAGTTCAAACCAATTTTCGTTGTTCGTTTTCATGATTATGTACATCATATATTTTTTTTAGTTTTATAATTCATTTATTATAGAAGTTAGAGGGTGGGAGGGGGACACAAATTAACACTTTGGGAGCGTCTCTTGCGCAAAGTATTGTGTTTAGAAAAAAATGATGTTAAAAACCTCAACATCATTTTTAAAGACCTATCCATAAATACCCCACACGTATACGTTTGATGAAAAAACATTTTTGAATTTCAGTTTGAAGTATGGAGACCCCCAACTTTTTTATTTTTTCCAATTTTTATGTAAAAATCGTAATGCGGTTAACAAAATACATCTATTTACCAAGTTTCAATACTATAGTTTTTATAGTTTTTGGAGAAAAGTGGCTGTGACATACGGACGGACACACAGACGGACAGACATGACAAATCTATAAGGGTTCCGTTTTAAACCATTTAGCTACGGAACCCTAAAAAATTACTTGGCATAAAGATTAAGATTCGAGCGGTGGTAGCTCAGTGTATAAGAACTTGAGACTCGAATTCGAGCATGCACTTCTGGATTTTTCTTATCTATTTGACTGCCGTTTTTCATAGCTATTAGCCGTGTGGTCCCCGGCAGAGTAGAATAGGCCACCCTCACTCTTACCGAGTTGTCGTAAAAGGCGACTAAGGTAAAGCTGCTGGCATGATCATCAGCACCCAGAGAAGGAAAACTCTGCATTTATATCAAAACCCTCGCCAACCCTTCTAGCAAGCGTGGTGAGTATGGCAACTACCCCTCATGTGATTGAGGGAGGCCCGTGCCCCAGCAGTGGGGACTTAAATGGGCTGATGATGATGTGACTGCCTCGTTGTTGCAGTGGGTAGTGCGCCGCACTTTAAAGCGACGGCTGCACTTGGGGTTCCGGTTTCGATTCCGGGTCGGGCCAAAACTTGTACGTGAGTTTTTCTGTTATGAAATTCTCAGTGTCAGCCCGGATTCTGGAAGTTGGCGGTCTTGGTGGTCCGACCCCCGTCGGAAAGCACGTTAAACCGTCCTGCGTCCGATCCCTGTCCCATCGGAATATGAGGGCAAGGGAATAGAGAGTGTACTTGTGTGCGTATACACTTGATAAAGATAAAGATAAAAAATTCTTTATTAAATTTAGGTCCACACAGGACACTTATGAATATCAAAATAGGAACATAATATCTACCGCTGGTTCGGAATGTCGATTTCTACTGAGAAGACACCAGCAAGAAACTCAGTAGTCACTCTTTTCAAATATTGATGATGTTACAGAATTTCAATTTAGAAGAGAAAAAAAAAACAATTATGAAAGTTAATAGACTACTATGAATAAGAACTCAAAAGATTAATCAATTAACATGACCAAGAATCCTTATCATTTAAATAGTTTTGTACATTATAGTAACCTTTCTTCATTAGGCAGGTTTTAATATGAGACTTAAACTTATCCAGTGATAGGTTAATGACATTTTGTGGTAGCTTATTAAATATCTTAATACTTAAGCCAACAAATGAATTACCGATTTTATGAAGTCATTCTTGAGTTTGAGCTTGGTCAATCTTGAGCATTATAATATATCCTGCGTAAGTGGCTGATCGTTGAGATTGGCCGCATTAGCCTAAATCGGTTGGAGGATATTATTTTATCTATGTGCTTATTCCTTCCATTCGCTCGGTGGTAACAGAAAACAACGTGAGGAAACCTACACATCTCGGAGTGTTAGTCACCAGTTAGTCTGGTTTCCATGGTTGCGAAGGTCAGACGGCAATTGAGGACTACGGTGCGGCGGCCTCCTCGTGTGGCCCCTTCGGTAGTATTTTTGCTCTGTTTGGAGCTGCGAAGGGGTCCTGGCGTCCCTGGGCAACGGCGGGCAGTAATATGGTGCGCTCGCCATATTGCCACCCGACGGCCGACGGCTGCACACATGGAGGGGGGGTTAGGGTACGAACCCTACGAAGCTCCGAGCTACGAAGCTAGGGCCGTGCTCGACGCTTGCGACTGGAGTCATCTCCAGATGCTCGGTGCCCTTTTATTGCCCTGGGTTCTCAGAGTGGACCGCTCCTTCCGGAGCAAGGCGTTTGGTGGGGGGTGTTCTGTCACCCCCGGAGTTTTGGTTGGCTATGCGCGGGCCTGGGCCTCCCACCGGCAGTTATCCGGATGGGCTGAGCCGTTAAGGGCCCTGCTCCTCCCGCTTGCCTTAACCGGCCGGCGGGGGTCGAGAAGTGAGTAGTTTTCGGACGTAAATCCCGGGGACTCCCACGTCCCATCGGCCGGGGTCGGACGGCAGGGTTCACGCCTAGTGCGCTAGGGGTGAACCCTGCCCCTTGTTATCCTCCTCGACATTCCGTCTCTGACCGGTGGAGGTCCTACGGGACTCCCACGAAAGTGGTTGTGCCGAAATTGCCTGCGCATTTAAGGCGGCTCAGGACCAGTGGCAGCTGGGGGGATGTCGGACGACTGAGGGCTTCAGTGTCTAGTCCAGCCCTCCCAGTCTGGCCACGCTTCGTCAGGTGCCACCCCTCCCTGGGTGGAGAGCCCGCGGGCTCGGTGGCCGAAGGGCCGTGTTTTTGGAGGTTCTGCGTCGGGTTTTCTCAGCCAGAGTGGCTCGGCGGCAGTCCGGTGTTGCCAATTTTCCTGGCTCCGCATCCAGCGGAGTCGGGACTTTCGGCGGCTTCGTTTTTGAAGCCTGCAGGTTTTGTTTCCCCAACCCACTCTGCACTGCAGCCAGCAATGTATGGGTGGGGAGGGGTACCTGCAGTCCTCCTCCCGGTGGTATTCTGCACTGCAGCCAGCAGTGTGGATGCCATTCGGGGGCGGAGTTGGTGGGCCGTGGGAGAGGCCCTGGGTCCTGTGTGGAAAGAGGAAAGAGTGTCGTGGAAAGAGGCCGTGCCGGCGAGCCTCTTCGCCCAGGACGGTTCGCGGTGGTAGCCTGGTGGTAATCCCGTGTTCCGTCCCGACTTAGCGGGCGTAGAATGGGAAAAGCCCCGGTGGTTTTAGTGGGTATGCCCTTGGACGGCCTCTGATTAGCAGAGGCCCAATCCAAGGGAGAGACCGGGTCAACAAAAAAAAAAAAAAAAGATAAGACGGCAGTTTGTTGTAATTACCAGACATCGCAAATCCAGGATCATAGTCCAAGCGTACCCTGGGAATAAGCAACTGGAAATAACACACTGAGAATATGATAATAAATGTGTTTTTTTTTACAAAAAATACAACGTTAAAAAGCTCCCCTTTGAGCCAGGCCGCGAATTGCTAAAGCCTAAAGGCCTAAACCATTTCAGTCACACGACGGACTCAAATCGATTAGTTTTTGTAGCAACATTTTGCACTACAATACTTACACTAACACAGTCGAATAAGTAAGTAAGTAATCATTTATTTACCAATAAACATTTTACAAAGACTTATAACCAACGAACTCTGCACTAAGCTATGCTTGTATCGCAGAGTCCATTCTACAATTACTAGGTACATTAAAGGACACTCATCATCATCATCATCATCAGCCCATTTAAGTCCCCACTGCTGGGGCACGGGCCTCCCTCAAACACATGAGGGGTAATTGCCATACTCACCACGCTTGGCAGACGGGTTGGCGAGGGTTTATATAAATGCAGAGTTTTCCTTCTCCGGGCGCTGATGATCATGCCAGCAGCTTTACCTTAGTCGTCTTTTACGACACCTCGGTAAGAGTGAGGGTGGCCTATTCTACTCTGCCGGGGACCACACGGCGACCCTCTTTAAAGGACACTGCTCGAGCGTAATAGGTAGAGGTAACCAATAGAGGAACTTGTTAGTATATTAAAAAAAAAGATAATAAATAATAAGATAAAAAATAAAATTAGATGTTAAAAATAAATAATAAATTTACTATGTACTTCTCAATAATTGTTATGTGTATAAAATAAATTAATTTATTTTCTTTTCTTTTTTTTTGTAAAAATTCTATGCTGAAACAAAAGTTATTTAAGTCACTTTGCTTTACTGAAATGAAGAAGATTTTGTAGTGCAAAATGCATATACTATGGTAACCTAGTTGATTTGATTAACCTAGTCAAGTGACTAAAACGGTACGGGCCTTTGTAGGGCAAAATGTCAATGTTTCAGTCATGATTTCAGTCCTTGAAACGATATGGGCTTTGTAGTGCAAAATGTATCTGCAAAACGTAGTCGATTTTAATCCGTCGTGTGACTGTATCGGTATAGGTTTTTTAGTGTAAAATGTCTCTGCAAAACCTAGTCGATTTTAGTCCGTCGCGTGACTGAAATGGTGTAGGTTTTGGTTGTGTTAGTCCTTGAAACTATATAAGCTTAGTAGTGCAAAATGTCTGTACAAAACCTAGTCCATTTCAGTACTTGAAACGATATAGGCTTTATAGTGCAAAATGTCTCTGCAAAACGTGGTAGATTTCAATCGCGTCGCGTGACTGAAACGGTGTAGGTTTTGGAAATCCGCGGCTTGGCCCATTGGCCCATAATGTAAGTCGAAAAATTCAACAGGTGCAAGTTAGATATATATACAAGTAAACCTTCTTTGTGGTATTATTAAGAGCTACTATTACTCTTTAAAAATAAACTCTCTAAACTCTCTTAAAAAGTTTGTTCGACATTGTCTCGAACAGAATGAGGAAAATTCTCTTGAAAATAGAAATTTACAGGCACGACTGTGCACGAAAAGATACTTTACTTCCTTGAAGTGACAAATATGGGACAAATGAAAACAAAACGAGAAACCTTATCCCGATAGAATATTTTATGCCATTGCAGTAGACTTGGGAATGAAGAGTGGCGTTGAATACGTACACGAAAGAAACCAAATATGGAATATTGTATCTCTTATATAGAATCCTAAATTTTAACCAGAATTTCCACTGTGCACTTTTTAGTGTGAGATCGTTCGGCATGAATGGACCAGTTCGAAGGTAGTGATACCATGGCTTTACAAAAACGGGCATGAAGCAGGGCCTGCTCTAATTATTGTTTCGCCTGAGTGATGGTACCGCAGAGTCAATCCGGCAATCAAATTTTATTGAAGCACTTTTGAATCCCGGCAGCAGTCACCATCGCAATTCCATGGTTAATATGTATGTTGTGAAATTCTATAAAATCGTGTTAATATAGAATCACTTGATGGTAAGCGATTGCCACCGCCCATGGACACCAGCGACACAGTAGAGTCATGCGCGCTGCCAACCTTTAAACCCTCTTTCCGGCCCGGATTGGGCCTCCGGTACCCTCCCTCACGCAGCCTAACACAGCACTGTGTTGCTTCACGCCGGGTTTCTGTGAGGCCGTGGTATCACTTTCATGCCGAAGCGTGGCTCTCCCGCGGATAAGCTAAGTAATAAGGGTATGCGGTCGACGCAATCATGTTCCAAGAATCAGTTTTCATCATCATCAGCCCATTTAAGTCCTAACTGCTGGGGCACGGGCCTCCCTCAATCACGTGAGGGGATAATTGCCATACTCACCACGCTTGGCAGACGGGTTTTGATATAAATGCAGAGTTTTCCTTCTCTGGGTGCTGATGATCATGCCATCAGCTTTACCTTAGTTGCCTTTTTTTAGAATCAGTTTTGCTACAACTTAATTAGCTGTGTGACAACAGGTTACAACTCAACTCTGTCTCTTACACACACCGAAAAGAATTATATGCACAGTGCGAGGAAGCGCACGAGACAGCATGCCAAGTAACCATACACTAACTGTAGTGTAACTCGAACTGTTTTTCGAGGACCTAACTCCTTCTTACGAGTTGAACAGTAGCTCGCATCCGAGTTACTTAAGGTGACGGGTAGGGCACACTAGCGACGCCAATCGATTTTAATTTTTAGCTACTAAACCAGATCTATTTTAAGCAATTTCGGGGTAACCCAGCAAACACTTATACTATTATGTATCAAGACGGGAATTAACACGATATTTATTATGTGAAACAACATTGTGTACTCACATATTTGGCTCGACGCTTCGGCTACGTTACAACAGCAGTCCGCTCGTGACCACGGCTGCTGTAAGAGACAGAGTTGAGTTGTAACCTGTTGTCACACATCTAATTAAGTTGTAGCAAATATGTGAGTACACAATGTTGTTTCACATAATAAATATCGTGTTAATTCCCGTCTTGATACATACATTATAGTTATAATGCAACGCGAAAATTTAAAAAACTAAACACTTATACTATTTATTAAATAACCATGCACAAATGTTCCCCGCCAAAGTAGAATAGGCCACCCACACTCTTACCGAGGTGTCGTAAAAGGCGACTAAGGTAAAGCTGCTGGCATGATCATCAGCACCCAGAGAAGGAAAACTCTGCATTTATATCAAAACCCTCGCCAAATCGTCTGCCAAGCGTGGTGAGTATGGCAATTACCCCTCATGTGCTTGAGGGAGGCCCGTGCCCCAGCAGTGGGGACTTAAATGGGCTGACGATGATGACGATGATGCACAAATGTTTGGTCCGTTTTTGTACGCGAAAAATTGATCAACGCCAAAAGTGACCGCTTTTGGCGCTGGACCAAGTTTTCGCGTTGGACCCAATTGATTTAAATTGTTAGCAATTAAAGTCGTTTTGAACAATTTCAGAAAACACTTAAGTATACTGTTTATTTAATACTTAAGTTTTGGTCTCGTTTTCTGCCCTGAATTTCAATTACCGCCTAAAATGGCCACTTATATGGTGTTAATTCAAATTTCGAGTGCAAAAACAGATCAAAAGTAGTTATATTAAAGTAGTTATTTAAGTGCGATAGGTGACAAGCGAGCAGACGGATCACCAGATCATAAGCGATTGCCCATAGACACCCGCGACGCCAGTGGAGTCACAAGTACGCTGCCAAACCTTTATACCCCCTTTCCCCTGGATTGGGCCTCGGGTACCCTCACTCACGCAGCAAAACACAGCACGGTACAATAACTAGTATAAATGTTTGCTTCCAGACCGAAAGCTCCGAAATTGTTTAAAATAGATCAGGTTTAGTAGCTTTAACATTTTTGGTTTTCACTTGCCTTTACATGAGACAGCATTACTTAACAGAAATACTGAATGTAAAACAAAAAATATTTCTTTTTCATTGAAACAAATGCACAATTCCGACACGAAAGCATTAATGAGACCATTTTTATATGGGCCCACGTATTTCAAAGAGTGATTTACGTCGCAGAGAGGCCCCTAGATAGAATCGCGCGATTTAATACAATTAAGTGGGCACCTATTCGCGAGCTTTAATTAAGTACGCCGACGTGATACAAAGATTCAAATGTACAGATAGTGCATTCCATTTCAAGTGACCTACTAATCTAGTTGAGTACTTTTTACTAGGCACTCATTACTGGGTTCTCTAGGCAGGTTCTTCTGAAGGAGAAGTTCCCGCGTGAGGGACCCATCTGCCTTCGGTGTATGGATACATCAGGAAGTTAGCCTCTTACATCTCGAATCGGCGGCACATCCCATGCGATACCATGAAAAGGTTCCACCGGGTGCATTTTTTTTTCAGTAATGGATTACCAACGCTTTCATTCTTGAAAAACGTATAGTTATTTGTTTGCTGCCAGTCTTCAAATGATAGAGATGGAACTATTGCTACGTAGATAATGATATGAAGCAGGAATCAATCAGAACTCAACAATGTCGCATCTATCTGGTTAAATTAGCCAATTGGACCTAGCATTCGTTAAACGATGGCATAAAATTGGATAGCTGAAGCACCACTAGTCATGTCATTGGCTGAAACGTTTAACCAGATAGCTGAACGTTTGTCGTCACCATCATCCAATTACCTACCTACCTTACCTTAGCCGATAGTTGTTTAAACTAAAATTTCTCGACCTAAACTTTTCGAAAAAAAATCCAGACTACGTATTATTGTGCGGCATTTCCATGTTTATAGACTATTTTGTAAATATTTATCCGTCTACTACGCCGTGTGGTCCACCCTTGACTCCACCCAGGCCACCCTCACTCTTACCGAGGTGTCGTAAAAGGCGACTAAGGTAAAGCTACTGGCATGATCATCAGCACCCAGAGAAGGGAAACTCTGCATTTATATCAAAACCCTCGCCAACCCGTCTGCCAAGCGTGGTGAGTATAGCAATTACCCTTCATGTGATTGAGGGAGGCCCGTGCCCCAGCAGTGGGGGCTGCAATAGGCTGACGATGATCCGTCTACTCATCTGCCAACAAACTAACTAGGTTGACGCAGCGATACATAGTGAGTCTTGGCCTCCAATAAGAAGAGCCTCCATCTCGGTCGGTCTTGCGCCACTTCCTGCCAGTCATCCACCTTATCGACCTCATCCTTCCAGCAGTATCTTGCCTCTACTACTCGTCTGCCACCTATCATATAAAAAAGGAAAGTACACGAACTTAATACACTTTTGAATGTCCCTTCTGCAACGGTGTAATCTGAGGCAGAATGCAAATTAGCCCAGTATGAAGGCTCCTCGCTACATCGGCGGTAATGGCACCCCTACACCTACCCTGACTTCTTATTTCAGCCTCCACTAAGGAACAGTTTAAGGTTTTGACTTTCTTTTTATCAGTTCTTTAGGTATATTAAATATAGTAAAGTATTATGAGATTTCTGGATGTAGTGCCTAACTAAATGTAATGCAAATGTAACATGTGTGCAATTTAATAATAAATAATTGAATAAATACATTTTTATAACTAATTGGCTGGTACAAATTCCTGTTAATGGAAAATTATTTTGTTTTAGAATTAGCCATCATCAGCCATTGCGTGGTTTTGTAAAATGGTTTTTGAAAAATAAATCCCTATAACTCTGTCAATACCAATTAAGTAGTTGAGCCAGATTCAATCGCTAGCCAATGACGCCCTGGTGGTCAAGTATCTCACAGTACCGGGCCGTGATCTCGGGGTTCGATTCCCGGGTCGAGCAAAAAGTTTGTTTCGAATTTTTCAAAGATAGCTCTGGTTTGTTATCACTAATTTGCATTTGGCAAGCGTGGTGATTAAGCCTAATCCTATCATAGTAGTGATAACTGGATTTCTATGATCGAGGCCTTTGCCCTGCCGTGGGACAGTATGTAGGCTGATACTTTACTTTTTACAATCGCTGGCCATGAATATCTGCGAGATCAGAGAGATCACTGATGCGTTGCTGACCTTTTAGAAGGAGTACCTACGCTCTTCTCTTGAAGCTCCCTAAAATACTGCTGCCGTGAAATGTTGTACAAGATTTGAGGTACGTTGGAGTAAGTTTTGTGTGAAGCTTACAGTACTGGACCGCCATCCATCTACTCGTAAATAGAAGATGAGGATGGAACGACAATCGCTTACGTTTGGTTTGATGTCATAATTAAGATAATCGATGACCGGACAGTTCTTCAGAGCACTCCCCGCAAAGAATGCGGTAAAGAATGGTGAGGGAAACTATATCCCGCCGCAGAACTCGAGGATCAAGCCAGCTTGAATGAGTCAAGTCGGCGACGAAAGTCACTGTGCTTATATAAAGCTCAAAATTGAAATTGCAGACATTTGACAAAACAATATCTCTGGGAGTGGACAAAATAAATTCGTCCTGGCCTATAAGACCCGTCTTCATAACGCCGTGATCCCTCGGTAATAAATGATTTCGTGTTGTCCTTAGGGACTAGACAGGACTCTTCGAGGGATTTTCGTCTTGATTTTCCGAGTGAAATAACAGAGTGTGAAGTGAATTTTTATTATCAACTATGTAGTTTAGAAGGTTAGTGATATTTGAAAGGATAATTTATGATTTTGTATTTAGGTGTTTAACTGACCTCGGGTCCCAAGGCGATAGCTTTGAACGCAACAGGGATGATACACTTCGGTATGAATGGGCCGGCTCGACCAGAGTGATACCACCGCCTCACAGAAAACCAGCGTGAAGCAGCACAATGCTGTGTTTCGCTGCGTGAGTGAAGTTACCGGAGGCCCAATCCGGGGGAGAGGGGGGTCAAAAGGTTGGCAGGTTGTGACTCCACGGGTGTCTATAAGCGGCGGAATTTGCCTACTGTCAGGTGATCCGTCTGCTCGTCTGCCACCTATCACATAAAACAAAACTTAGGTTTGGTGTTTGCGTTTTTTTTTTAGTTTTTGTATGTGATACTCACATTTAAAAAAAAACATATAATCATGATCCCAGATGGTCCGGTTCCCTTTTCTAAGGGTTTCCGAGGTGTGACGCTTCATTGTAATTACTTTGCGAATCCTGGATCATGGTCCAAGAGTACCCCGGGCTCCGAAGCATTGGCGTTTTATTTTTGCCTTATATTCATTTTGGGAGTGTTAGGGGGATTTTCGGGAATTTTAGTGATTTCAGGGAATTATGCGTCAGTTTTCTTAGGCGACCAATCATTGCTGTGATGAGGGAGCAGTTTGCTCTATCTGTTGCGCAATGATTAACAGAGTGCAGGACAGGACTTCACCGATGATGACTTTGATGTACACATAATGCTAGGCTTTGTCCTCAGAAACGCGCGAGACTTTCGGAATGACCATGTAGTCAGACTTATATTCTGCACTCTCGTGAGGACTAAACTTGACGCCAATGCGTGCTTATGGAACCCATACGAAGCAACATACGCATTAATGCTTGAAAAAGTTCAGAAGGCTTTTTTAAGAACCCTCTACAAGCGACGTTATGGATATTACCCGTACATGTACCCTACCAAATATCTGCTGGGCTGTCTTGGTTACAACTCATTGCAGGTTAGACGGGCTTTTGATCAGTTAACAATGGCATGTAAAATCTTACGCGGAAAAATAGATGCTCAAGATCTGAGTGATGTGCTGTGTCGTTTGTATGTTCCTAACAACTATCGGCGTCTTCGGAAACACAAGCTGTTTGCAGTGCCTCGGTGTCGCACAGTAGCGCGCGCGCGCTCACCTATCCCGCGTGTCCTTACCGCACTCAACACACTCCTAGAAGCCAATCCGGAATTTGATTTGTTTTCGGATGATTGGAGGACTATATTGTTGGAATGCCTGAAGTTTTGTGAGCAAAGTGTGTGCTAGATTAATGTTAATATACTTGTTAATTTTGTTTTAATTTTCTCTTTGTGTATAATCTTTGTAAATTTGTATAATTAATGTAATTGGTTAGCAAACTACCGTGTTAATTATAGTCAATAAATAAAAATAAATAAATAAATAATATGGATGGATGTTGATAATAGACAAGCCTACCTGCCAAAGTAAGTACGTGTCAGAGTTTCAAACTAAGCCCACCCACTCTCCACAGGTGCTCTAGTTACTTTTTATGTAATAGGTAGGTGGCAGATGAGCAGACGAATCCCCTGATAGTCAGCTATTGCCGCCGCCCTATGGTCACTAATAGGGCGGTGCCAACATATCGCTTATGATAATATTGGTTTGACACCCGCGAATGCCATTTTTTTTTGTTTTTTTTTTTAAATATAATTTTAATTTTTTAAAATTGATTATGTATGTATCTCTGTGTAATTGTTTCTTTGTTTTGTATATGTAATTTTTCATTTTCTTTTTACTTGTATTTATTGCATGTCAATCTTTTATGATATTTTTTTCAATGCAAAGGTCCCAAGGTCTAGCCTGAAAACCAGCGCTGCAGCTGCTGTGTGTGGCAGTTCCAGCATATGCTGAGGCTGAGCCTTGTTGGCCGCAACTCTTTGTCTCTGTACCTTATTTTCTCTGTTTTATTCTATGTGTAATGTCTTGTGGTCAATAAATTGTTTTTTATCTTATCTTATCCCCTACTAGCCAAACTACGAATGCGGCCTTACTCCCAGTTTAGAAGTCAAACATATTCACCCCACATTTTCCCGTAACTATTTAGTGTAGAGCGGGTTTTGCAGTTTTGCGGCACATTAAGGCATCGCTTGCATATTATCCCCTACACTATGACGGCGCGTACCTGTCTGGAATGCGTCCAAGTGCAACTAGTGCTGCACTAATGCAAGACTAAGCTAATCTTGGTCGAAACCAAACCCCCCCCCCCCCCTTTACAACAAATCGCGAACTAAGGATAGTCTCAGAAAAAAACTCGTGCCAGCCTCTTTTAACATTGCATGTTGGAACGGGATGACATGAGGTTTAGTACGGTAATAACTTTAGATCGCAATTTATTTTCCCTGCACAGTAAAAACATTTGTGTGCATGAACATGTCTGTTTGTATTTGTCTGGGTGTTTTCTATGTATTATAAGTATGTATTTACAAAAAAACGTTTTATATGTATATATTTTGTAAGCCCAATGTTGATTCTGACATCCGTAACACAGGTGGTTAAGCTACCTATCTCGGAGTCAGATCAATGTATGTGATGTTGTGAAATATTTATTTATTATAAGGTGGACTAAGTCGCAGGCTCACGATCTTAATACTACGATCAAATGTTCTTGGTCTTGCAGTCTTGATCTTGGTCTTGCAATATTGTAATGAGCTTGCATATAGGCAGACACATTTTATTAGTATTGAGGGCGTAATCTTGTTCTTGCATCTATGTTTACACACATTTGATTTTGTTTTTATAGTTTTGACCAGAAGTTTAGCGTTTAGATTGATTTGAGAAATATACTATGAAGTCGCGTACCTGTCTGAAATGCGTCCAAATGAAATAGTGCTGCACTAATGCGAGTTTTGGTCAAGATCATGTCGCAGGATCACGATCTTATTAGGACTGATTGCAGTTTTGATATCGGTCTTGCAGTATTGTGTGCTCTTTCATAAAAAAAGGATCATAAATAATGGTTTGGCTGTTACAGTGTTGATATCGGTTTAGCGTCAAGATGCTGAAGCATCTACACATTGTTGGTGAATGAAACAGATGCTTGTATCAGGTTTTTGGTAACTTTGTATATATTTAATGCTGTTTAATGTTTGTAATGTTGTCTAGATTAAAGATCATATTTTTAGGATAGTATTATCTTAGTCTTGAAGCTAGAGTCAGAAAAGTATATTTCAAAATGTCTCGCGATAATCTAACTAATAAGAAGTTAGCAGACTCATTTTCCCACATTTCACCAGTCAGTCTTGATCGTATATTGTATTGATGGTTTTTTTCAAAATCAAGACTAAGACCTTTAACAACACTAGCTGCAAAGCGCTAACACAGCGGTTTGGCGATAATGTACTATTAATATAATTATCAAAATATTTCACTTTGTATACTTCTTCCTGCAAGCGCTACATCCCGGTTCTGAACGAAGTGATACCACGGCTGCACAGAAAACAGGCGTGAAGCAGCGGCTGCGCTGTGTTTGCCGAGTGAGTAAGGTTACTGGATGCCACCTCCTGGGGGAAAAGAAGTTTAAAATTTGAAAGTATTTGTGACTCCATTTGGTATTACGGGTAGGTATCAATGGGCGGTAGCAATCACTTACCATCAGGTGATCCGTCTACTTATCTGCCAAACAGGGCGTAACTGTGGACATTTACATCCCTTTAACCACGTGTTCTACCAACTATTATGAACAACATTTGTTCTAAGACTTTTCGAAATTAATCGAAAATTTTTTCGACTTCCCATACAAAATTATTACCAATTCACGTGACCGACTTTGTATAAGAAGTTGAATTTTTTTTATGCGAATTTCCAAAAGTCATAGAATAAATGTTGTTCAGAAAGGTAGATAGAACACGTGGTTAAAGGGATGTAAATGTTCACAGATACACTCCGTGTATCTCTTAAAAAAATAATATTTACGCATAGACCATAGTCTAAGATAAGAAGCGATTGTCGTTTGACTCTTATACCGACCTCATTATTTCATCCAATAAACATCTACAGCTGGACTTAGGCCTCCCCCAACAATCTCCACACAGATTGGTCCTGTGCCGCCCACATCCAAGGGATTTCTGCGACCTGTGTCAGATCGTCGATCCACATTTCAGGGGGCCTGCCACGGCTTCAACCTCCTATACGAGGCCTCCACTCGAGGTTCTTTCTGCCCCACCGGCCGTCTGATCTTCTCGCAATGTGCCCTGCCCATTGCCACTTGAGCCATCCAATTCTTTGGGCTATGTCTTTGACCTATGTTCTCCTGCGGATCTCATCATTCCTGATACGATCACGCAAGGAGACTCCGAGCATAGCCCCTTCCATCGCTCTCTGGGTGACTTTGAGCCTTCTTAAGCGGCTCATTTTAAGCGGCATTGTATATACCGACTTAATAGGGTTCATATTTTAATGGGGTTGTATATTTATTAGTGCACGTCATTATATCTAATTAAGACCAAATCATCGTCATCAATAACGTCCAGAATCATCATCATCGTGCTAGCGTGTTATTCCCTATTGCGTCCAAGCTGTCGCTTCGGAGTGTTGGACGCCCTGCGGCGCGATGGACTGACGATTTGAGAAAGATGGCTGGTGTGAGCTGGATGCGGACCGCTCAGGACCGGGCTGGTTGGCGCTCTTTGGGGGAGGCCTACGTTCAGCAGTGGACGGCGATAGGCTGATTGATTCATTAATTGATGGTCGACGAACCCTTGACACTTAAACGCTTATTAAAGATTTGCCAAGTCTAGTAATTACAATTAAACCAACCAATGGCGCCACTATTAAAAAGGGAAACCAGACCAACTGAACCATATGCCTAATAAAATCTGCTATAATAATAGAATCATTATCTCAACTATTCACAATTTTTGACTGCCTCGCTGGCGAAGTGATTTGTGGGGCGCACATAAAAGCAACAGCTGCACTTGGGATCCCTGGGTCGGACTAAAATTTTTACCTGAGTTTTTCTGTCAAGATATTCAATGTCAGCCTGAAGTCTGAAGTTGGCGGTCTTGTACCTCCTTGCCTCGGAAAGCACGGTAAGCCGTTGGTGCTGCGCCAGATCCCTCTTCGGTCGTGTCACACTGGTCTCCCATCGAAATCCCTTACCCTCATATTTCGATATTGAGAGTGCACTATAATATGTCCTGCGCCGATGGCTGATCGCTGAGATTGGCCGCCATGATCAAAATATCGGTTTGTAGGACATTCTTTTTATTATTCACAGCTTTTGAGATACAATCCTAACGTGTAGGTTTTTCGAGCCGACCGTTTATCTAGTGGTACATAAATCTACTTAAGGCCGATTTGATCAATCTTATTTATAGCGCTGTCATTCAATACAAATCTGACGTTATACCATAGATTTATCCTCGGATAAAGAATGGTCGAATCGGGCCTTATATAGATTTGTTTTGTTTTACAGAACAGCTTGGCTTTCCTAATCCCAATTTGTGATACATGTCAATATTCAAAATCATCGTACCTTGTTAGTACTTCATCCGTGCACGCGCCGCCAGGGGCAAACATTATGCGACGCTGATGCAGTATGCAAATGAACTGCCGTTCGGTGCAGCACTGCGGTAAGGGGTTCAATCCCGGGCAGGCTGATTGGATGGAAGAGTTCGGTGCATAGACGGGGAAGATAACGTCTTTATTCAATGCAAAAATTCGCAGCAGACGGTATTTAGTTCTTAAAAACTTTCTTTTCATAAAAACTACAAGTTTAACTTAGCATGAAAAATTTACAACTTCCATAAGAAGTTGGCGTACTTACCTATTCCTTTGGTGCCTAAAACAGGAGAAAAATAAAAAAAAATTGAGACAACATTACGTACATTATCCTGGTCCCAAACTAAGGTTTTCCCTTGTATTATGGAAACCATGATCAACGAAGGTACCAAGGTAACACCCAGACCCCCAAATATCTGTTTCATCAAAAAACATTTGTGCTGGAGCGGGAATCGAACCCTCGTCTCGTCTCAAAACTACTGCGCTAATCAGGTCCAACTGAACAATGTATTGTATTAAATTTACAACATAAAATCATTTCATTAAATTATATGACCCGTTTGGAATAGTGGAAGTGATCGCTGCATTTGGGTGCAAGGGCGGGTTCGATCCCCGCACAGTACAAACATTTGTGTGCATGAACATATTGTCTGTTTGTATTGGTCTGGGTGTTTTCTATGTACTATACGTATTTATTTACAAAAGTAATAAATGTAGGTATATACTTGTAATCCCACTGTTGATTCTGATATCTGTAACACGGGCGCTTGAACTACCTATCTCTGAGTCAGATCAATGTACATACATTGATCTTGATTGATACTCGTATATCACAACTTCACATGTATTTGTGAAAAATAAAAAAAATCAAAGCAATACCGACTACTTCATTAAATTATAATTAATTGAATATGACACCAACTGCTGGTTGAAGACTGATGTCTTTGGCTCGAGAATAAAAGTTAGTTATCTTTTATCCTAGGTGTCAATTTTTACTATCTTAACTGCCATAGGTATATCATTATAATTAATGAATGAAAAACGCTACCGCCTGCCGCGAGTCTTTGTGTTGAGTATAATTGTCACTTTTATTTAATCAAAAGCATCCCAAGTGACAAACTCGTGCAAACTCTGGAATGAGCTTCTAGCTGCGGTGTTCCCTGATCGCAATGACATGTTCTTTTTTAAACGAGGTTTGAAAAGAGTTCTTCTTTCACGGTAGGCAGCGGCATGACTGTGCTCTGGCATTGTTGATGTCTATATGCGGTGGTTACCGTTTACCATCCGATGGGTTGGATGGGACACAAGCTCGTCTGCCTATTTAATTCTATCTCAAAAACTATAAGAGATACTTTGATCAAACCAAAAATCGTTGAAAGAGTTAATTAGCATGCATCACCTCTATTTTTTTTAGAATTTTATACCCCGTAGTTATAAAAATAGAGGGGGGGGACATACTTTTTACGACTTTGAGAGCTGATATCTCAAAAACCGTTCACTTTAAGAAAAATGTTTTTTAGAAAATTTTATATCATTTTAAAAGACCTTTCCATTGATACCCCACACGGGTATGTACATCGAAAAAAAAAATTTCATCCCTCAGTTACATGTATGGGGGGCCCCACCCCCAATTCTTTTTTTTACTATTTAGTGTCATATTTTTGTAGCGGTTCATACAACACATATTCCCATCAAATTTCATCACTGTAGTACTTATAGTTTCCGAGTAAATCGGCTGTGACAGACGGACAGACGGACAGACGGACATGACGAAACTATAAGGGTTCCGTTTTTGCCATTTTGGCTACGGAACCCTAAAAAGGTGGTATAAATTATACTGTAATATGATTGTTGGTTTCCCGAACAAAAAAATAATAGGAATTATTATTAAGACTATCTCAGTAGATTAAAACGTGCGCCTTTTGAACAGACAGGGAAAAATGAAGTGCTTTTTTGTGTCTCAGACATAAGAGCTGTAAAAGTCCAACCATGGTTACTTGACGTAATGCCGTGTGTACATATTTAAGAAAATTTCAAACAAACATCCCTTAATAATTTTAATTAATATTTTGTATTTCGAAAATTAAAGTTAGTTACAACAATCTTACATAGAAGAAAATGTGCGTCAGTCCCACCACACTAGCCCAAACTGGACCCATCAAAATCTTACGTCACCCCGCAAACACCAAACCATTAAAGCGTTACTGCGTACACTAAAATTTAATTACGCAGCTTAATATACCGTCGACTTGAGACTATTTGAACAGTAATAAAGGTCGGGCGCGTATACCCAGACACGTACAGGTGATGGGATGGCCACACAAATGGCGTTTTGTTATAAGAAAATTCGGTCAACCCTTAACCAGGCAACTAGACATCATTTATATCATTGGTTTTCAACCTTATCTCATCTGCACAAAGTTCAAAATCTGGTGGTCCCTTAAGGTAACTTGCCTGGTTAAACGGAAGGAAGGAGAGAAGGGATTTAAACATAATATTATGTATCACAAGATTATAGCTCTAAAGGCGCG
Organism: Marasmia exigua; assembly: GCA_019059595.1. Classification (NCBI taxonomy): domain Eukaryota; kingdom Metazoa; phylum Arthropoda; class Insecta; order Lepidoptera; family Crambidae; genus Marasmia; species Marasmia exigua. Next base: position 13,337,504 of record CM032482.1, on the reverse strand, counting down.
TATCTCGCCTTGCAACAAGCATCCCCAGTCAATCAGGTACAGTCACTCTACACTCTCAGACCTGGCTAGGTCTACTAAGGTAGCCACCTTAGTAGACCTAGCCAGGTCTGCTTAGACTGTTCTCAATTCCGGTCGTATTCAATGTTAGTTCTGTAATTTTGACATGGACTTGTCACATAATCAGTTCCCACCAGATTTGTGTGAGGCAGTTGCCTTGCTTGATAAAGTTTTTCCACCGATTCTCTGGCCTCGGGCAGAAAGAGGCCAGTAGTGCATCCATTAGCACAGGCGGCGCTCGTAATTTGCATCCAGGAGCGGCGCAATTCGGGCCCGCGGGCGACGCTCGTTTGCAGCTGACACAGCTCATCGGGGACGGCTCCTTGTCAAATAGATCTCCTTTGTGGACGCAACTTTGTGATATTGGAGCGGATTTTTAGGGGCTAATGAGGCGAGATGTTTGCTGAGAATGACTCGGGTTTGTTGGGTATTTTTAAGTTAGTGCTTGAACTGGAAAGGAAGAAATGCAGTTATATTAATTATAACAGAAAAAGCTTTGTTGATTCCTTAAAAGCAATGTTTTAACAGGTTTAACTTTTGCAAACTTTATTAGTTCTTATTTACCTAGTAGTGGCCCTTTTTTCCCCAAGGGAAAACACCTGGGGTGTCACGAATCAAGATTTCGTGAACTACTCGTCCAAATTGTCATCTACTAGTGACCCTCAGTGAACTTCTAGATGGCTTATTTCAATAGTAAGGTATTCTGCTATTAATTTTCATCATAATTATTTTAGATTTTTTGTATTTTAAAATTACTGAAATAGTAGCAAGTTTGTGTGTGTTGTAATACGACCATTATCAGCTGGTAAACGCAACATTTGTGCATTGTTTTCTACGTAAAATATTTATTCTGAAAACTGACGACACGACAGCAAAGCAACATGGCAGCAATATGTCCATCTAAATAGCGCAATTTCTTAGTGGTTAATATATTTTTAATATAAACTTGTGTCTATATACCACCGGTAATATTTGAATAAACACCTACATATGTTTATGCAATATCATAAATTGTTTATTCAGATCTTAACATTTTCAAACACCACGTTTTGACTTACTTTGTTAATTTTATCATAAAATTATGTTTAAAACATGGGTTTCATGTTCCCAAAACATTATCACAAGCCATTTGTAATCAGCAAACAACTACAATTATCCTGATATACCCTTTGGACTTACCAAACTATATAGGTGTATTATTGATTTAAGAAAACCTTAAAGTTATAAAGGGCGAGATTAAATTTTGTGATTTATCGGGCGATATTTCATCGAGAAATAAAGTTTAAGTTCAATACGAGCGATGGAAGCGACGGGCTCTTAATAATAGCTAGAGGAGTTAAGCAACCCTAAAACTCGGTACCTAGTTTTTGGATGGGCGAACATTATTGAGGCTCAACGGATAGCACAGTACTGCAATGGTGTATTGGCTAAAAGCGTTGAATTTTCCGATGTCAAGGACGAATATAGATAATGGATAGACACTATGCACAAGAAATCACGTTCGATAATCGAAATCTCCCTTAAAAATTCATTTTATATGATGGTCCCGTTTTCATTATTTAGGCACGGAACCTTTCAATGTCGCGGTATTCCCTTAACCTACAAAACGTTTCCTTGCTAAAACTAATCAAATAAAACAATGAAGACTGTCGCCGACGCGTTATTACAGCCAGGAAGTTTTCAACAAAATTCTATTAAAATGAACATCTGAACTTTGATGAGTCACTCGCGCTTAGTAACTTGACCACTCCAGTCGCGACACGTCGGCGTTTATTTGAGTGGAACCTTGAAATTAATCGAGTAATATAATTTTACGGTTTCACTAGATTACCGCTTGACTGTCCCTGGGACCCATGTGTTCAAGAAAATCTCGACTCATGCAGACATTGAAGCACTGACTAGAGACTTCATTCAAGCTGCAAATAGTTGCAATCACAAACCAAAGAGAAACATTATGTTCATCTATAGACTCAATAGTTCGGCTAGATTTTGTTTTTTTAAACAATTAAAAATTCTTTTTTATCAATATTTTACATCCTACAAAAAAGATGAAAAAACTATTTTATTACAAAGTTTGCAATATATTTTCAAATTTCGAGTGTAAATGACCAAGAAAAAAATGTACATCTGTAGAAAGTCTGGCCCTTGTAAATGACGCAAAAAAATACTCCCTAATCCGTCAAATCAATAAACATACTACGCATATCTACATCCAAATATTTGATTAGCGCTTAGGACCATGATTGAACACGGAATTCTTTTTTCCTAAATTTTATTATCTTCAAAGCCCCAAACAATCATTTTGGAGGCGTCGCGTTATACCGACTGGTCAGCTGAGTTCCTTTGGGATTAAACTTTTAATTAAGGGATTTTCTGTTCCATAATCATTGTCCTAAGCCAGGATCCGAGTGTAATGGTGTAAAAAGTCGTTCAGAAAATTAGCCAAGAGTCCAGATTTCTGAACCGGCCGATTTTATTTTAGGAGTTGAATTTTAAGTAACTTTATGGGTACTGTTTATGAGTTAGGGTGCTAAAACCTTTGGGTCCGGGTACAATATAGGGAAGGTGCAGTGAAGTGTTGGGTTTAGACCTGGTAAAAACGTTTCTTTCAAATGATTGGAATTTGCATCTGGAACAGTGAAACGCATTTGGGACATCAACTCTCAGATAGATAATTGATTTTGTTACGATAGAATAATCGATCTCTCGCCCTCCTGCTGTGCCATGTAATATAGTTACGTATATCTTTTTTCCCCGCGTAATACATGGGAAGAGGGTTACCTGTTCACCCCGGACAGCCCACAGCTTACTCTTTCGCTCTGAATTTGTATCATTCCGCTCATGCGGATCATTCAGCTCATTCGAATGATTCCACTCATTCGGCTCACTCGGATCATTCAGCTCATTCGGAGCATTCGGCTCACACGGACTCGAGATCCTTTTGAGTCGAATTTCATTTGACGAAGCGCCGCTCTACCAAGGTTACTTATAAAACTCATCTTAGCGTGTCATTTTGAAAAATCCAGAGATTCTTGTTCGGATTTGAACCACGACCCGCAAGGAAGGAGCATTTTTATCCACTGAGCTATAATCACTGTTATTTAAATAAAACATTGAACATCATTGGGCTACATCAAAGTCTCAATAGAAAGTGTGGGAGAGCCACGCTTAGGCATGAATGGGCCGGCTCGACCGGAGTGATACCACTGCCTCACAGAAGACTGGCGTGAAGCAGCGCCTGCGCTGTGTTTCGCCGTGTGAGTGAGGTTACCGGAGGTCCAATGGGGGGACAGGGGAAAAGGTTGGCAGCGCACTTGTGACTTCACTGGTGTTGCGGGTGTCCATGGGCGGCGGAATTGCTTACCATCAGGTGATCCGTCTGCTCGAGTGCCATCTCTCATATAAAAAAAATAAAATAAAAGTGGGTTTACTGATATTATTTGAAAGGACAAGGGTTAACCCTGCTATTAACGCGCCTTGCCCCCATTCGGTTACGTAGTATGTGCCATTTCGGTCTAGATTTGCATATTAAAGTAGGCTAATATTTTGATGAGGGAAAATATCTGCTCTAATAAAATAGTAGGTAAGAACCACGAAAGCTTAATGGACAAGAATCTGCGCCTTCAGGTTCGAAACAAGACCAAATGGATTTTTCAAATCTATAAACATGTTTCTATGAATCCCCGTTGCAACCCCAGCGTGAAGAAATAAAGGTGATGATGGCGGAAGACAAAGAGAGACAACCGATACAGTATCCCTTCCTCTTCCTCCGCGATCCTTAAGCTACTGCACTGGACACTAATAGCAGCTTTCTACCATGATCGTAGCTATACCATATCTCATGACTTAATGAGGGTTTCCGAGTATGAAAATCCGCTAGATGAAGTACTATAGGCGTGATACAATGTGATTGGCTATTTTTAAACGTGATCTGTCAAAATGTCAATTTGACAAACTAAACAACCAATGCGGTTCATGATGTGGACCTCAGTCCCACAGTACGCCATCTAGCGGATTTTTCACACGCGAAAACCCACATTGACAGAAGTATGGGATGCCGCATTATTGATGTCTCGGTGGTGGCCCCACTGTGTCGCACTTATACACCACACCCAGAAATTGTATTGTGTTTTTTGTTTTCTTTTTATTGTATGCTTTGTACCTGTTGTGTCTCGGTCTAGAATGTTGACTTTCTGTATTAATATGTATTTAATATACATCTGCCACATCGTACACTTCTTTTAATATGTAATTTACGTGTATATATCTATTTCCACCTGCATTATATATTGTATTCCTTCTTTTACATCCTACCTAACTCACTCGCAACCAGGTTCCACCAGAATACCAGCGCTGCTGCGGCATCGCAGATAATGCCGTAGCAGTAAATACTGAGGTTTGGACCTGATAGGCCTACACCCTTCACTTATTCCTTACAAAATGTATATCCACTATTAAATGTTTCCGCTGTTGTACGAGTATAGCAACTAATGCGTTGCATCTATTCATATGTTATGTAATTCTGTTTTATTTAATGTATTTTTTTTATAGAAAGGCCAATCAGGATGACCTCACTCCGCCTGATGGTAAGCGGACCGTGAAATCGAAATATGAGGCTGACAGGCACAAAAGAACTAACAAAGTACCCATTGTGTCTGCCATCCTCACCCTAATGGCCTGCTGAGATGCCGTTTCACGCCCCGCCTAAAAGACCCCGTATTGTATGAAGGAGGAAACACATGAGCTGGGAGGGCATTCCATGCCTTGATGGCTCGGGGTAGGAACGAGGAGCCAAGCCTCTTGGTGCGCGCCGCCATTGTCTGGATGGTATGCGGATGGCAACGCTGTCCAGCACGTAAATATTTTTTTTTAAATTTAATCGATTTTTTATTTGTTTGATTTTAAATATTATTCAATATTTATCTACGAATTTGAACTATCTATCTATAGAATTCAATATGTAAATATTTTTAATGGTACACACGCAATAAATCACAGATAATTAAATAATATGCATCTTATTCATCTGAAAAATAATAACTCTCGCTTTTGACGTGTCGGCACCACCTTCGTCACGAAGAGAAATTACTAGTTCTTGGTCCACGTAATGCAGATGATTACCGTCTCGTGTAAAATTATGTCCATATTTTACGCGAGTCAGAAATCGTGATTAGATTTCCGATTGTTTCTGTCAATCCCTATGAGAAAAAACTCCTATTAGCGTTTTATGTAATTCTTAAGATATTTTTTTGCATATTTTATAGTTAATAACTATTTTAAGTTCTTGCTCAGATTAGTTGAGAAAGATACTCCTTATTTTGGAAGAAAACACAAAAAATTTTGAACTTAATATTTTTATATGTAGTAAGTTGGATGCATGATAAGAAACGTTTTAACTGTCCAATGGACAACACGACAAAAAAACATTTTTCGAAATGAAAAATACTATTTTTGATTAGACTCATAGAAATTTAAGAAAAAATATTCCAGAATTCTTAAACAGATATTTATGGAGAAAAAAAATAAAATGTAAGAATCCTCCTGTGACGTCATCACCCGGCATTACAAATTAATAACGCATTTGCTCGCGTTAATTTAAAAAAAAGTGAAATCGCTTATTATAAAATGACAAGACAAAGTAATGACAGTGACAGTAAGTTACTTAAAGGCGCCATAACTTTTTTTATAGGGCATATAGCACCGACATCACAATACGTTGAGCCTCAGGACTACGTCACTTCCGGCATAATAATAAATCATTTAAAAAATAAATATTTCAATAAAAAGACATATTTAATGATAACTAAAAATATGGGTCATCTTTTTTCTCTTTCTTTATTTGAAAAGCGTATAAAAATGCGAATACTATTTTTTTGTCGTATTGTCCATTCACCTTCTTACGCTGAATGGACTATAGTTATCGACCTGCGTTCGGTTCTAACCCACTTAAGGCTAATGATTCTAAAAAACTACAAAGTAAATTTGTAAGGAAAAACTTCCTATCCTAACTAAAACCACATACGATTTCTATTTAAAACTTTCCGTACAAAGGTACATTTAATAGGTTGTTACTGCGACCACTTCACCCTAATGGCAGATTAGCCAAACGAAGCTTAAACCGATATTTTTCCGAAGCAAAACGACTAGTGAGCCACAAACGGTTTTATGCTAATGAAATTACATCGAGGTCTTAAGAGCGGACCGATCTGTACGGTTTTATCGCAGTGTAAAAGTGTAAAAGTTGTAGATTCACGAAAGATGGCCGTGGAGTCACAAGTGCGCTGCCAACCTTTAAACTCCTCCTTCCACCCCGGATTGGGCCTCCGGTACCCTCACTCACGCAGCGAAACACAGCACACGCCGGTTTTCTGTGAGGCCGTGGCATCACTCCGGTCGAGCCTGCCCATTCATGCCGAAGCGTGGCTCTCCCACGGTAAAATCCCAATGTAAATCTCATGAAGAAACGACTTGAGATAACGATTTTTATCATGGTCCTTAATTTCAGAATAAAATAAAATTATAGGTACATAGTTTATCATTTGCCTCAAGTGGCAATGGGCACGGCACATAGCGAGGAGAACAGACGGCCGTTGGGGCAGAAAGGTCCTGGAGTGGAGGCCACGCACAGGAAGTCGCAGCCGTGGCAGGCCCCCCACAAGGTGGACCGACGATCTGGTGAAGATCGCGGGAATCCATTGGATGCGGGCGGCACAGGACCGATCTGTGTGGAGAACATTGGGGGAGGCCTATGTCCAGCAGTGGACGTCTATTGGCTGAAATGATGATGATGATGATGAGTTTATCATCATCACACTCGTCCACTGCTGGACATAGGCCTCCCCTAATGCACGCCACTGCTCCCAATTTTCAGCCACTCTCATCCAGCCTATACCAGCCAGCCTTCGAATGTCATCATCCCATCTTGTCTCAGGGCGTCCTACACTACGCTTACCGAGTCGCGGTCTCCACTCAACATAGTTTATACCTGTATTTAAAGGCAATATTTTAATTTTTTTTAATTCTTTGTAGATACTAAAAAAAATAAACGTGATGTTTTGGAGTGTAATCTTAAACCTCACTACGTATCACCAAGGGGGAGGGGGGCCTTAAAAATGCTAAAAAAAGATCACGTGATTAATGGACGGCCCCTATGGTGCCTCTCCAAGTAGTGAAAATCGATCTCCTGCAAAATGGAAATACTCTGAGGCACTGGCGATCCCCATTCGCCATATCTTCACCCTGAGATATTCCTCTCTAATCTGTGCTGTTTAGCAGAGCAGCGTCTTTTATTCCGGTCCATTCCTTTAGATTGTCCTTTCAGGTCATTATTGTACATCCCATCCCTCTTTTGCCCCTTTAGCCCTCGATCTTCCCCTCCAATAGAGCTTTTAATCTCTTTAAAGTTTTCTCTGATGTTACGCAACCAAGATTTCCTCCAGCCAACTAAGCATCTTCCTGCCACTTGGACCACCATGATCAGCTGTAAGGCCATGCGCTGCATTAAGCGGGTGCACATTGCGGACATTTTGTTGTTTCATGTCATCTCCACAGAGCAGCGCTGCGTGAAGCGGGTCTTCGGGAGCACGCCCCACGGGCGACTGGCGGCGCTGCGCTAGAGGGAGGTTATTGCGGATATCTGCGACGGGCTATTTGTCCGCGACGGAGCACGGCGCGGATGCCCGCGACGGATGCCTGCACCGGATGCCCGCTACGTGCACCCACTTTACGCAGTGCTCGGCCTAAGAGTTGAATATCTATCGTACCTCAGCATGTGACCCAGATATGCAACTTATCTTTTTGACGATCTGTATAAGATGGCGAATAGTAAGTAGCTCAGGCTCAGTAGTAGTGGTATGATTTTTAAAATCTATAATCATACCTCCTCCTACCTGAAGGACCGCATTAGAAATGATGTAATCCAACAGAGAACCAGAGTCATCGACATAGCCCACCGAATTAGCAAACTGAAGTGGCAGTGGGCTGGTCATATTAGCCGCAAAACTGACAGCCGTTGGAGCCGTAAAGTCTTTGAGTGGAGACCGCGGCTCGGTAAGCGTAGTGTAGGAAGCCCTGCGATATGATGAGATGATGACATTTGAAGGCTGGCTGGTGTGGGCTGGATGAGAGTGGCCGAAAATCGGGAGCAGTGGCGTGCATTAGGGGAGACCTATGTCCAGCAGTGGACGAGTGTGGGTTGCTGATGATGATACCTCCTCCTCGCGTCGATGTCTTCATCACTGAGGGTTGTGATCCCCCCGAGGAATCAATTTTTTGCGCACAAAGTTCCACCATCTCTGTCTGTCTTTGGCAACGTGGAGGGCTCCGTGGAATCCCTTGTTGAGGGTTTTGCGGATCTCGTCTGACCATCTCAAAGAACTGTGACCTCTAGGACGTTTGCCGGAGACTTTTCCCATCAGCATTAGTTGCTTCAGGTTATGACCTTCCTTTCTGGCCACATGGTCAAAAAACTCGACTCTTCGGCGATAGACAGTTGAGAGCCTGGCCTTAATGTTGAGCTAACGTAGTATTGAGATGTTGGTGCGAAAGCAACCGCATCAATGCGGTCTCTGTCGGCCTTTTTCATAGTCCACGTTTCTGCTCCGTATGCGAGTATAGAGAAAACCAGAGCGTTTACCAACTTCTAAAATGAAATCCTTCTTGCGATGTTGCGGTCTTTCATACCCTGTGTAGTTGAGCCATGGCATTCTATAAACATTACTAAGTCCGTATTTTCAAATCTATAAGTGTATCCTAACAACTCAAAATATGAGGCTAACTGACAACTCCAAAACTCCCTCAGTGTCATGCTGGTGTCCCACCGGAATATGAGGGTGTACTTAATGTACTTAATTGAACAGTTGTATTTGACTGTCTTGGTGGCATAGTGGCTAGTGCCTGTGTATCTGACTATTTTACCCGACTACAGCAAAGCAAAAAGGAGGGTTATGATTTTGACCTGTATGTATGTTATGGTTGTTCATTTGTTTCCTCATAAATTCTAAACTAGTCATCACATTTGAACAAATGAGGTGTCCTTAAAAGCGTCTTGATTGTTTTTTGGTTAAATGTTACATGACGTCACGTTAAATTGACTACAGCGCCCACTAGGGGACTTAGGGTACTAAAAAAAATTGCTTGACGGTAGCGTGCAGGGTCTTAAAGGAAAGAGCTTTTTTTAGCACATTTCAAATATGTAATTTTATTTATCATAACTGAAAATGTGTTAAATAAAATAAAGTTTAAAAACTAAAACCCGACTACCAAAAAACACGCTCTAAAAAGTACGAAACAAGAAAATTGTCTCTGCTGAAATTATTATGCCGTATTGCCGTGGTCGTATGCCACCTACTATAGCAAAACAGATTCATTATAATAATAAAATAAAATCAATGTAGCATACGACCACGGCGATACGGTCATAATAATTTCAGGAGAGACAATTTTCTTGTTTCGTACTTTTTAGAGCGTGTTTTTTTCGTAGTCGGGTTTTAGTTTTATAAACTTTACTTTTTCTGTTAAGAATTCTCCATGTCAGCCCGAAGTCAGGAAGTTGGTGGTCTTGTACCCTGTAAGCCGTTGATCCTGAGCCTGTTCCCTATTTAAGTTGCATCACATCTAGTGTCTCCATTGAAATATGCGGGTAAGGCAATAGAGAATGCACTTGAGCTTTCGCACACATTTGTGTATAATATGTCCTGCGTCATGGCTGATCGATGAGATTGGTCGCCATAGATAGTTAGAAGATTATTATTTTTATAAATGTTCGACCTTTGTTTCTGTTTAGTCACTGAGGGTCTCATCAAAATATCCAATGTTTTGCTACTGTAAATATTCACACTGTGGTTTTTACTCAGGAAATCAGATTTCTATTCATTTAAATAGTGATCGTTGAGGAGACTTTAAAACAGATTCTGTTCACATTGAAACGGGTGGCTTACAATGAACTCGTCCCGTAACGAACGAGAATATACCTGTCGCATCCAAACAAAGGAGACACACAACGCGTGTGAAAGGGAAGGAAACTCCGATTCGGTCATAAAGGCAGGTTCATTGTAGGCCACCCGATACGTTTGTAAAGCTCAGATTTTTTTACATTAACATTGGTGTGTTACTTAGATTAATTTGGTGAGAGCGATGATAACTCAGTAGATAATGACTTACGCTTTCTTGACAAGTGTGCTGCCAACTTTTAACTCCGATATCATCGCTCACTCCGGGAAGCGAAAAATAAGCGCAGTTTTACGGTTTTTCGAGACAACTTTTCTGTTTTTTTTCTTTTATGTGATAGGTGGCAAACGTGCAGACAGATGGATCAGGTCACCTGATGGTAAGCGATTGCCGCCGCCCATGGATACCCGCAACACCAGTAGAGTCACAAGTGCGCTGCCTACCTTTAAGGGGGGTTCAAAGGTTGCCATTTCCGGTTAGGGCCTCCGGTACCCTCACTCACGCAGCGAAACACAACAGAGACGCTGCTTCACGCCGGTTTTATAGGTAGGCAGACGAACAGACGGATCACCTGATGGTAAGCAATTGCCGCCGTCCATGGACAACCCGTGACACCAGTGACTCACAAGTGCGCTGCCAACCCTTAAACCCCCCTATCCCCCGAATTGGGCCTCCGGTACCCTCACTCACGCAGCGAAACACAGCACAGTGCTGCTTCACGCCGGTTTTCTGTGAGGCAGTGGTATCACTCCGGTCGAGCCGACCCATTCATGCCGAAGCGTAGCTTTCTCACATTTATATCGATTGAAGAGTTTTGACTGATTTCGATACGTAATCATGTTGTCCTTTCACTAATACCTACGATATGGGTCCTTTCTAACACATTTAACGTCCAGAAAAACGGTTTGATACGAATTTAATTAATTTTGGGGCACGCCGGGTCAGGCGATTAGGCCTGATAAGATTTACGATGCCTACATAGAGGTGTGACATGTCACATGATAAATCGATGTATCATCGATTTTTACCGAGGAATTTGTCCATGACAGGTGGGTAATAAATATCAAGAGCGATGGACGCTCTGTGGCTCAGTGGATAATAATGCGCCTTTCATATGGGAGTCGTCATTCGAATCCTGGCCTGGGCATACTCCTCTTGGATTTGTCAAATTATGTTAATCCATATTTTTAAAATTAGCTTAGCGGTGAGGGAAAACATCGTGAAGAAATCTCGTCTCGGGTGGTTTCACAAAAAAAATTGTGTGATTGGTGGCAGACGAGCAGACGGAAGGCCCGATGGTAAGTGATTGCTTAAAGTATCAGCCTATATACTGTCCCACTGCAGGGCAAAGGCCTCCATCATAGAAATCAAGTCATCGCTGCTATGATGGGAATAGGCATAATCACCACGCTTGCCAAATGCGGATTGGTGATCACAAACCCGAGCTATGTTCGAAAAATTCGAAACATACTTTTTGCTCGACCCGGGAATCGAACCCAGGACCCCGAGATCACGGCCCGGTAATTAAACCACTAGACCAACAGGGCGTTAATCAATGGTAAGCGATTGGTTACCATTGATTAAAATTGTAGATACCTATAGTAATATTTGGGATAATTATTATGAACGTGTAACCGTGAACCAGTTGGTTTGGCTCCCCTGGTTTGGTTTCCCAAGAGTTACGAAGGTCAGACAGCAGTCGCTTTATTATAATACACTTTCCGAAACCTGAGTCATGATCTAACCTTAAAATTAATATAAATAAAACAAAATATATACAATTTAGAACCACGCGAGGTCATTTAAGGGCGATGAGGGAAAACCGCTGGGGTTTAGTCGGTATGCCTCTGGCCGGCTTCTCGTTAGGAGAAGCCCCCGCCAGAGGAGAGACCGACATAACCCTCCTGCTCCCCAGCAGGAGGGTATGCATAAGGCGCCGCCACTAGGCGGCGACGTCGGCCATTGCACTACGGGCCGGCGGCATTCCCCAGCGAGAAGGAAAAAAAAAAAAAGGTACCGTTCATAAGTTAAATATTTCTTATAATGGTGAATACTTGGAGGAAGTATCCGAAACAAATTTTCTAGGCCTCATTATAGATTGTCATTGCAGTTGGAATCATCACATAAATAAATTGCGCAGTAAAGTAAATAGATGTGTATACGCATTAACGAAAATTAGTAGGCTAGTCTCAGTACAGGCAGCAATAACTGCTTACAATGGTTATGTGGACTCCATATAGCGATATGGAATTGTTCTATTATGTACCTAAATTTATATATACAATAAACTTCATTTCATTTCATTTCAAGCGAACCCTGAGCTCCGAAGAGACAGCTTTGGATGTAACTAGGAATCTTACTCTAAGATAAAGTAGTAAATAACCAGCGATTGTTCAATTCCCTGGCCGTTGTTGGCCGGTGGTTGTTGCCATGTGGTCCCCGGCAGAGTAGAATAGGCCACCCTCACTCTTACCGAGGTGTCGTAAAAGGCGACTAAGGTAAAGCTGCTGGCATGATCATTAGCACCCAGAGAAGGAAAACTCTGCATTTATATCAAAACCCTCGCCAACCCGTCTGCCAAGCGTGGTGAGTATGGCAATTACCCCTCATGTGATTGAGGGAGGCCCGTGCCCCAGCAGTGGGGACTTAAATGGGCTGATGATGATGATGATGATTGTTCAATTGTAGATTTATGTAATTTTACTCAATAATCTGACAATCCAAGCGTGGTGATTAAGCCTAATCCCATCAAAAAATTCAACAGTACTTTATTTGCATAGACTTATATACATCACTTACAAATCGTCATACATTTTTTTTGGCGCTGAGGAAAGCCTCCTTATGCATACCCTCCTGCCGGGGTACAGGCAAGTTATGTCTGGCTCTCCTCTAGCGGAGGCTTCTCCTAGCGAGAAGCCGGCCAGAGGCATACCGACTAAACCCCAGCGACGCTCCCTCATCGCCAGAGTGGGGCGGGGACATGAGTACGGGATAAAGAACCTTACTTCACGTCCCTCCCCAGGCGGAGAACCCACTTACACTGCGGGCCCGACACTGCCTCCCCTAGTCAAACTGGGGGGACAAATCATCATACATGAAAAATATAAATTATAACTATGTATATTATATATGTAACTAAACATATATGTCGATACAAAAAAGTATACTAAGAAATGAATAAATATAATACAATTCTACCAACGGAATCGGAAAGTTGATTCTGACGAGAAGATCCGGCAAGAAACTCGCCAGTTACTTTTTAATCGCCAATTTTTTTATAAGTACAGAATCATGGGTGTAGGCGAACAGTTTATCATTTCCACAAATTCTTGTCATTTAAGTAATCATTAACTGTATAATAAGCTTTTGCCATTAAATAATTTTTAACATATGTTTTAAATACATACAACATAGTAGCGATGTCTTAATTTCTATGATGGATGCCTTTGCCCTGCAGTGAGACAGTATATAGGCTGATACTTACTTAATTACTCAATAATCTTAACACCCGTTCCCTCATCTTAGAGTGTAATTCCCAGTTGGGGCCAAAGCTGTCGCTTCTGAGCCCGGGGTTCGCTCGGACCATGATCCAGGATTCTGGTAATTAAGTAGGTACAATGAAGCGACTGTCGTCTGACCTTCGCAACCCTTAGAATAACCAGACTAACTGTTTCACGGTTACACGTCAGATTCATTATCTCAAATATTTTAGGTATCCACCCTCCCCTCCCTCCCTGATGGAAAATATATCGCGAGGAAACGGGCACGTCACGGAAAGTTTCTTAAAATGTTACATATACCTATGCTACATATTATGCATCTGTTTTTTTATTAGCAAGTTAAAATTAGAATCATAATTAAAATAAATACTATTTGGCAATCGTCTGTAGTTGACATAATTCGCATAACGTGAAGTGGTAACCGGTATTAAGGTAGACGGGTAGGGCAACCCGTGGACACGGCGCAGCACACCTTGGCGGTGTGTGCGCCGTGGGCACAGGCTCGCCACGCATTGGTGGCAAAGGTCGGCCAGGACCTCTCACTCTCTAATATAGCGAACGCTATATTAGCGAGTGAGGATGCCTCCGAGGAGCAGGTCTACTGGTGCGTGGGGCTGTAACCCCACCAGCGGCATTGCACGGACCTCCTCCTATGCCTGGTGGGGACGGCACGACTCTCTCGGCTGTCCCCATCCCTTCCCCCGACGCCGGGGGGAGAAGCGCCGTGCCCGCCGTGTAGGCGGGCGTCCCTGTCCGGGGAGCGACGTGGTGAAAGGCTCCGAGCTTTGGCCCCATGTCACCCGCCCACCCATGGACAGATGAGGGAGAGTCCCAGGAGTTTTAGACGGTATGCCTCTGGCCGGCTTCTCGTTAAGAGAAGCCGTCGCCAGAGGAGAGTCCGACATAACCCATCCGTTTACAGACGGATGGGTATGCGTAACGCATTTGTCCTGGGTCAACAAAAAAAAAAAGACGGGTAGAGCACACTAACGACGCCATTTGATTTAAATTGTTAGCATCTAAACCGGATATCTTTTTAACAATTTCGAAGTTCGAGCATCTCGAAAAGAACTTATACTATTTATTCAATACTTATATAATTAACTTTTTGGTCTGCTTCCTACTCGAAATACGAATTACCGCCAAAAACGGCCACTTATCCAAATTTCGAATGCAAAAACAGATCAAAAAGTTAATTATAAGTATTAAATAAATAGAGATGGATGAGAGTGGCCGAAAATCAGGAGCAGTGGCGTGCATAAGGGGAGACCTATGTCCAGCAGTGGACAAGTGTGGGTTGCTGATGACCATGATGATGATTAAATAAATAGTATATATTCTTTCCGAGAGACTCGAACTTCGAAATTGTTAAATAGATATCTGGTTTAGTTGCTATCAATTTAAATCAAATGGCGTCGCTCGTTAGGGTCACCCGTCGCCTTAAATGATTATCTACGTGACAGGCCTAGCCTTGTGAAGAAATCATGGCAACCTGTGCACATGACGCGCTTTTCGCCACAACTTTACCTATTATGATAAGAACCAAAATATACTGTAACTAGCTAAAGTTGTTCAATAAACGATTTTATTTTATTTGGTTACTTTATAGCGTAGCATACGCTATACAAAACACTTAGTAGATAAAACGGAACGTAATAAGCCGTTGGTACTTGAATATTTGACCAATCAGGACACTGCTTACGGACGCTCCGAAAACGGGTCCACTCCACAGCCTTATAAGGCAATAGCCAAAAGCTAACGGTGATCTGCTCCTTCCATCTTACCGTCGCATAAAACGACTGACGGGGGCGCGCCCGCTTGATTCGACTCTCAACTTCGAGCGCAACTTCTGTGAATCAAATTTCTCCGCAGTTCAACCATCTTTGCTGACTTCTAGAATTCAGGTCATGTTAGTGCCTGCTATGCTTTAAATCTTCCAGAAAATACCCGCAGGATATCAATTGCGGGTTCTTCCGCCGTGCGGTCCCCGGCAGAGTAGAATAGGCCACCCTCACTCTTACCGAGGTGTCGTAAAAGGCGACTAAGGTAAAGCTGCTGGCATGATCATCAGCACCCAGAGAAGGAAAACTCTGCATTTATATCAAAACCCTCGCCAACCCGTCTGCCAAGCGTGGTGAGTATGGCAATTACCCCTCATGTGATTGAAGGAGGCCAGTGCCCCAGCAGTGGGGACTTGAATGGGCTGATGATGATGATGATGTTCTTCTTGGAGGAGACTTCTGGAACGAATTTTCCCGGACAACTCCAATTTGACGAGCCCTCAGAACACCTCTTTTATTGGCAGGCTCTTTCTCCTTCACTGGACTCACCGGGAAGAAGACCCACGGCTGCCGCGACGTCCTATTGAGCTCAGGGGAGTCTTAGTTAGTAAGGGGTCTCAACTTTGTGTGTACTCAATAGAACCTACTTCCTTTATCTTCTCTATGTGAAATATAGTTTGTCGGTGAAAGAATCTCTTTTATTTCACCGCAAACCCCTAAACGTTTCAACTTACAATATTTCTAAATATGCACATAGATTTGAAAAATCCAGAAGTGCATGCTCGGATTCGAACCACGACCTACGCTATGGAAAGAGCATTCTTATCCACCGAGCTACCATTCCTCGTCATCGGACAAAGGTTCTAAACAGGAAAGCCCCTCGAACCGGTGACTGTTCGGTGAATTCGTCCTCGACTCCCTAAGGGCAGGTGAACTAGAGCAAAACATTTTAACGAGCGCCACAAAACACTAGGGCTCTATGATTTGATGCGGGATTAACAATCCGTCGTAGGGATGTGGAGGGTATCGGTCACAGATGGTATCGGTATATTTGCTTTTTTTTTATCGTGATTTATTTATTTATTAGGATCCCAACACAGGTGACACAACCTTAAAATAAAACTTAAAATCTAAGAATACATGCTCTTGTGCACCTACAATCATAGGAGATCACAGCTTGCTTTGAAACATATTATTTGATGGTTGCCTGATGACATTTTTGCAGAACTATGAAATGTTAGGTAATGCTAAACATTTTTAATTTGAGTTATCTTAGGTACATTATTAGCATTACTAACTATATTGCACATAATTTATTTTTGGTAGGTAGCTACTTGTTGGTTGTTGAATTGAACTGAGTTTGAGCTTAAAATGTGTTTTAAGCCTAGTATATTTTTTTTTACATTGGACAATATTTTATGTTGATGAAATAAATAAATTTTATTTATGAAAAGATATAATCATAATCATAATCATTTATTTGTTAAGACACGTGTACATTAAAACAGATGTTGAGTTAAATTACACAGAAGTTCAAACATGTCGTACCAATTTTGGTGTACAAATATACAACAATCAAAAAGCAATTCAACTTCAATACAATAATAAAATTCATAGCAATTTACCTGGTATAAATATAATTAGATTTAAGATAATAATAATAAATATGTCAATTTCTCATAAATAATATAAATTTGATTACACTTGATTATAAAAGTTCACTGTCATTTAAATAATCTGAAATTGACTAATAGCATTTGTGGGTCAATAATAATTTTAATTCTTTCCTGAAAGCATGCAATGTCAATTCTTTAATCCTATTGGGAATTTTGTTGTAAATAACTGGACCCATGCCCAAAATTCCTTTTCTCAATAGTGCTGTGTTAAAGCCCCCCGTTTTTAATAAGTTTTGGTATTGTGGTCTTATTGGTCTTGTTCTACAATCTTTTAATTTTACAAATAAATGTGTATTAGCTTTTACAAAGGTACTTATTTCTAAAATGTACAATGATGGCACTGTTAGCAATTTTAGTGATTTAAACAAAGGTACACAGCTATCCGTCGAGTCCATGTTACACATAGCTCTCAGACATTTCTTTTGAGACCTAAATATATCTTCTCTCTCGCCACAATTCCCCTAAAAGATAATTCCATATCTTAAGGTAGATGCTACCAAACCGTGATATGCCATTAAGAGAGACTCTAGTTTCAGCTTCTTAGACAGTTGAAAAAGAGCGTATGCTGATTTATTTAGCTTTCTTCCGCATGTGTCCGCGGGACTAGTTTAGAGTGGACGTGTGCGCAAGTTGCTAGTAAAATCCATAATTTCTAACAGTGAAATTTGTACTTTAGTTCCTCTCCATAGCTTTGAAAATTGTGTGTGCCACAGTTACAGTGACGTTTCGTAACAATATTGTTTACCTACTCGGGCCGGTAACTCTGTCTCATTCTCACGCCGCTTCGTTGACCCGTTCGGCTAATTTCGTTGCGAAACTTATCACGATGCAACGGTCGCCACCAGCGAAAATACAAAAATACTCATCAAATCCTGACCTACCCGAATCAGGTGGCGGAGACGACGACTTTGTGAGCGTCCGTAGGCGCAGGCTGCCCGAAGATGATAATACCAAACGAATGATGGAGTATGTTGACACGAAACTGAGTGCTGAGCTTGATTCATGGAAATTGCATTTAGACGTCATCATCGCCGGCAGTGTCAAAAAATCTATTGATTCTATTTTAGACAAAAAGATCAAAAACTTCACCTCAACCATAAACAATTCCCTCAAAACATTTGGAGACAAATTAGATAACATTGAGAAATCATTATCATACGCGATGGAAAGGCAGGACAACATTGATTCGCGTTTAAAGGAGGTAGAAAGCAAATTGAGCTCGAGTGATGATATCAGCAGTCAAGTAACTCAATTACAAGATAAAATCGACTCAATGGAGCAGCAGGCGCGGCTTTACAACATTGAAATAGCTAACCTGCCTGAGCGACGTGACGAAAATTTATTGGCTATCGTGGAGAAGATAGGAGTTGTCATCAAACACCCCATCAACATAAGCGACATTGTTGCCGCTCATAGAGTGCCCCACTTTGATAAAAAGTGCACCCGACCAAAAAATGTGATAGTTAAGTTCTCTACGAAAATACTACGTGATAACTTCATGACAGCATCGCGAACGAACAGAGGGCTTAAATCGGACCAGCTATGTATGCCTGGCACTGTATGTTCAGTGTATGTTAATGAACACCTTACAGCCAAAATAAGCAGTTGTTTCGTTTGTGTCGAGAAGAAGCCAAAAAGTGTAACTTTAAATTTGTTTGGGTTAGTCGAGGAACTGTATTGGTGCGTCAATCTGAATCATCTCCTATATTTGCTATACGAAGCGCACAAGATCTTAAAAAAATTAAAGCTTAATCGTTTTTTTTATAAAAATATTATGTTACCTCAGCTTTTTATACTTTAAGAATATTATAACATGTTTAAAATTAGGCCTCTTGAATGAACGCATTATCTGTGTGTATCAAATAAAATATATCTCCTTTTTAATGTGTCAAATCATACAACTAAAAAATATCATCCCATATTGTAATCATGTCTGGTCACTTTCAATAAATATTTTATTCACTGTTAAGCGGTTCTGGCTCTCATCAACCTATATAGCATTACCTACAACACTGCAAATAATACCCACTACTTATTTAAACAAATTAACTACAACACATTTTTATAGCACTACTAAAAATGGCTAACAATATAACTATCTATTACCAGAACTGCCGAGGCCTTAGAACTAAACTCCACACACTTTTCACAAATATACTTACACAATCATACGATATTATAATACTAACGGAGACTTGGCTGCATGCTGATATAAATGATACAGAATTTATAGATAACAGGTATTGGGTATTTCGTGCGGATCGTGATCGGATAGCCAGTGGTCGCAGCGACGGCGGGGGCGTTCTGATCGCGGTCTCACGCGCACTGTGCCCGGCCGGCTGCGCGCCTGCCGCCACTGCGTACTCCCCACTTCCACCAGTGATTGATCATGTTTTTATACAATTCAAACTAGCTAAGCGACGCATATGTATAGGTGCAGTGTACATACCGCCAAGACAAAATCACGAGGTGTATTTTAGTTACTTAGATATGTTACAGGACCGGTTGCTTGGTGATAATAGTGGTATTACAGATTTTTTCGTAGCCGGGGACTTCAACTTGCCTGAGCTTGTTTGGATAAACAATGAATCCTACAAGCAATACCCTTGTATTGAAGATCTTAACCAAACCCATATTAATATTAATAACTTTATGGCGGAACTAAACTGCTTTCAATTGAATACATTAAGAAATAATAACAACCGTATCCTGGACTTATTCTTTACAAACAAAACTGATTGTATGTTATCATCTGCGACAATCACATTACTTCCTATCGATTGCCATCATCCACCCTTCTGCGTTTCAGTTGTATATGAAGTGAAGCATGATTACGTGCGACCTAGGTCATATTTAAGGTACTGCTTTAGAAGCGCAGATTATGATAAAATTAAACTGGAAATAGCAAATACTGACTGGGACGAAATATTTTTTAATAAAAATGCTATAACTGCAGTATCATTATTTTATGAAATAATTTATAGTATCATTGAGCGTTATGTACCTAAAACTAAATACCATAATAAGACTTCCGTATACCCTGCCTGGTTTACTCCTACATTGATTAATCTTTTTAATAAAAAAAACCGCGCCTGGATTAATATGAAAAAATATAATAATCCATCTAATTATAACATATTCTCTTTATTAAGGAAACAATTCAAGGCCTTGTCAGAAAAATGTTACAAAACATACATGGCAAAAGTAGAAAGCAGCATAAAAAACAATATTAAATACTTCTGGAAGTACGTGTCACAACGCCGTAACTTGCCTGAAATACCATGTTGTGTACAATACCAAGGTTCTCACTCTCAAAGTCCTGAAGAATGCTGCGAATTATTTAATAGGTTTTTTCAGTCGGTGTTTCAGCCATCATCTGTACCTGATGATCTTTGTATTGAAGATTTTAATTTATCATATGAAAATACTCCTGATCTTATGATTCATGATATTAAAGTATCTAGGTTGCAAGTGAGGAAAGTTCTACAAATGCTTGATACTTCTAAAAGCGCCGGCACTGATAACTTGCCAGGGATTTTCTTCAAAGTGACAGCGTCTGTGATTGATCTTCCACTTTCTTATCTCTACAATAAATGCTTATCTGAAGGGGTTTTTCCTGATATCTGGAAAAGTGCAAGAATAGTCCCCGTTTACAAGGATGGTTCCAAGTCTGATGTTACAAATTATCGGCCAATATCCATCCTGCCCATTCTTTCTAAGGTATTTGAACGTTTAGTTCATGATGCTATTTACCCCCACTTGCACAATGTCATCTTAGAAGAACAACACGGCTTTGTGAAGCAGCGTTCTACGATCACTAACTTACTAATTTACACATCAGACTTATTCCAAGCACTAGACACTAATACCCAAACTGACAGTATTTATACTGATTTTAGGAAAGCATTCGATATCGTTGACCACAAGATACTACTCCAAAAAATTGCATTTAATGGTATACATGGCAACCTATGGCGATGGTTTAAGTCATATGTGTCTCAGAGAACACAAAGAGTCGTGATCAAAGGTTTGGAATCCGAGGTTGCCTACGTTACCTCTGGTGTCCCACAAGGATCCATCCTAGGCCCTCTTCTGTTCGTGATTTTTATAAATGACGTTAAACATTGCTTTAAACACAGCCGAATTCTATTATATGCCGATGACCTTAAAATTTATAGAAGTATCAATAGTCCAGAGGATCACCTATTACTTCAAGATGACCTCACTAGATTTAACCACTATTGCTCACTTAATCAACTACAACTAAGCCTTAAAAAATGTAAAATAATTACTTTTACTAAAAAGATGAAAATAAGTAGCTTTAATTATTCTTTGGGTGGCGCGGATCTCACAAGAGTTGGTCATATTAGAGATCTGGGAATAACTCTTGATAGTAAATTACACCTTGATATTCATATACAAAACATAATCACTAAAGCGTTTAAAATGTATGGTCTTGTCATGCGCTCTAGTCAAGAATTTAAAAACTCTAATACACTTATATATCTCTTCAAATCCCTTGTCAGGCCTCAATTAGAGTACGGAGTATCTATCTGGAACCCACTTTATGAAAAATATAATCATAGTATTGAAATGGTTCAAAAAAAGTTTTTACGCAGAGTAAATTACAAATTCTACCGTAAGCGTCTAACATATTTGCTCTTGTTAAAGAAATACAAACTCCTTGACTTAAAGTCTAGACGCTCTCAACTCGATGCCAGGCTATTGTATGACATCTGCAGCAATAAATATGACTGTACTGATTTAATAAATCGCATCAGCTACTCGGTGCCAACACGAACACACAAGCGAACTTTACGCACCAATCCGCTGTTTGCCGTTACTAAGACTCGTACGGCGGCTGGTGTCCGATCCCCGATTCGCCGCATGCTTGATACTTATAATAAAAAATTTAACTCTATAGATATTTTCACATGTAGTGCTGGCTCCTATAATAGAGAAATTGTAAAATTACTTACTAACATTTGTTATTGAGTAATTTTATAATTAATAAATAAGTGTGAGTCATAACTACTAAATAATTCACATTCACACACACTAGAAACCTATTCTACACACACTGCTATTTTTATTATGTCTTCCGTTTAAAAAGTAGCACACACACTACGCACACATCACCAACACACCAATATAGTTAATTTCGACTATGTAATAAGAACTAGAGTCCCGCATGTTTGTTTATTTCAATTTTACGTAAAATGTAACCATCGGTGTTGAGTTTACAATTGTTAAGTTTCTTTTTTGATATAAGTTTTAGCTTAAGTTTATTGTAAACTTGTTTGTGGTTCATTAAATAAATTAAAAAAAAAAAAAAAAAAAAATGTGGTTTCCATGTTAATTAGCTATCTATGGTAACACCTAAGAATTTACCTACGGTTACGTCTTGTATTTGTTGTCCTAAATAATTAATATTGCGTTTTTTTGGTTGTATTTTTTGGTGAAAATGCATAATTTTATTTTTGGTTAAGTTAATTTTTAAATTGTTAATGTCAAGCCAGTTTATAATTGAATTCAATGTCACTTTAATTTTTTCCTCATAATTATTATTGTCGTCATTTTTTATCAAAGCAGTGCTATCATCAGCAAATAAGATCATTGTTTGGTCTTTGACTGATTGGGGCAGGTCGTTAATATATATAAGAAACAGCAGGGGACCTAGTACACTGCCTTGTGGCACTCCATATTTAACATATTTTGGTGTAGATAAATAACTTTGTTCAAATTTAGTATGAACATTGATTCTGGTTTGATTGATATGAGTTTGTTTACTCAAATTATTAATCTGGTACTGATGAGAGGCTTAAAAGAATTCGTGATACGAGCAATTATGGTAGCTGAATGTAAAGAACGCTCCTTCCAAGAACTATGTCCGTATTTTTTACTATTAGCTCGGCTGTGAGGGAAAACACCATGAGGAAACCTGCACGTGTCGGATAGTTTCTGAGAAGTGTAACCATGATTTAGTTTTATTCCCCTGTCGGCCACTTTTGGCGTAAATTGCTGCAATGCTTAAAATTGATCCGGTTTAGCAGCTAAAAATTAATATCGATTGGCGACGCTAGTGTGCTCTACCTGTTACCTTAAAAAACAGTAAATATAAAATAAATAAATAAATACTATTTCACAACAACACATACATTAATCTGACTCCGAGATAGGTAGCTCAAGCACCTGTGTTACGGATATCAGAACCAACAGCGGAATTAAAAAAATATACATACAATACTTTTCTTTTGTGAATACATACTTATAATACATTGAAAACAATGAAAATTTTATTGCATTCTTTTTATAGTTTTTTCTATTCCCGAAATTTTCAGTGTGACCCTCATACAAACCCTATTTAATAAATCATCGATACTGCTCCCGTCTCTTACCTAACATGCCCCTTGAGTTGCATGGTGTTTTTATTGTTTGCATCGCTGACCCTTTCACTTTACCAAACATACAGACCGACCAAGATCAGAAGGCACTTCAGTGACATTGACAAGAGGGCGTTGTACAACGTTTTTTCTATGCGAAAACGTCAAAACAATATTAGTTACGACTTTTGCCACGTGCCAAATAACCGTGATCAGACTATAGTTTGAGGGTTTATTGTATGTTTTGAATTTTGATATTTGTAGCTTATATTATAATACAAACATCAAAGGGAAAACCATAAATGAAGGCAAGTGACCCTTGACTATAGAGAGTACTGGGGACGACTCTATGTTTTCCATATCTTCCTAACCGATATTTCGACTTTATTATAATGCACAAGAGTGTGCCCAAACACGTTTGCACTCTCTCAAGCTTTTCTCATACTCGTATTACATAAAACTCTGTTCAAGACATAACTGTGCATTGTCTTATAATACAATCAATATAAGTCTCTTGGGGGCGCCACTGGACCGTAATAGCGCTCTATTTTACGAATTATTTGAATAAAAATGCGTACAACCCATCAAAAACTGACTTCTGGTTTTAGTTGAGTTGAAATATAAACTCAATTTAAAACAGAAGTCAGTTTTTCATATTTTTTTAGCACGCCATTAGGGTGAGGATGGCAGACACAATGGGTAGGTACTTTGTTAGTTCTTTTGTGCCTGTCAGCCTCATATTTGGATTTCACGGCCGCTTACCATCAGGCGGAGTGAGGTCATCCTGATTGGCCTTTCTATAAAAAAAATTCTAACACGATATTTGGTATTATTCATATTAGGTACAATAAAGTATTATGCTTTTATTTTGAAAAATTCGCACACTCATTTCATACAGTTTGTAGCAGCTCGGCACGCACGATAAGGATTATCTCCAAGACCTACTGTTATCTCTGTCACGTACGCTATGTCAGCAGATTTGACGACGTATGTGATACTATATGACGTCAGTCATATCTAGTATATAAGCCTTGGAGATGTTTTCACATCATGCCATTTGCATTATCAATAATAAACCAGTTACGTATATAAGTCCGGGTGCATCATTTCTTCCGGGCCACCAACTGCCTTGATGTATTGTGAACAAAGACACTTGGATAGTTTTAACAGTTTATAATTCGACTTTGTAAATAACACCCAATGACACGAAATATCGTAGACACCGAGAGAGCGAGAGCCTACTTAGCTACAATACTCATTAACGCATCAACAACATTGCTCATGAATTAGGGCAGGCGTCCATACTTTCATCATGCCTCCCGGCGGACTGGTGGCCTACCAACTATATCTTACGGTTACCTGGCATACAGTTCATTAGACTGTTCTTTTTCACATGGTCAGGTAATAACGACAAGCAGCTGTCATTGTCAACTTTATGAGAGTCATAGAGTAACTTATATATACTGAGATAGAGGCATCAGTCGGCAAGCCAGTGCTAGCGCCATCTAGAGGGAAACGACCAATACTCAACGGCTATGTAGTACAGCCTTTCAGTGATCTTTGCCTTTTCCATTTTCAATTTTAAACCAATAATCCTCAATTAAGAGACGTTAAACTACCTTTGCCGGTTTGGTTAGCGTAAACGTCAGTTAAGCAGTAGTTTTTTGTGGTGAACATAAAAACACTCAGCTGTTAAAGCACAGTTAAAGTGCGATTACCGTTGCTTAAAAACTTGGTGAACTCCGCCCTTAGTAAATTACGCTCAAATGGTGTGCCTGTTGAAGCGGGGACGGATTTGTATTACAGGCTGTTTCAATTTCGATGTCAAGCAGAAGGCCGTAGATAGTATCCGAAACACCCCTATGTTCTTCGATTTTCTGTAGTTCAAAGTTGTAAATATTTTTTCGAATTTTGGAGAACTCCTTACCGGTACTTGTTAACTTTTATTAACTCCGTCAACCCTACAAACAAATAAGTATCCCGTCATATTTGCGAAGCAAACCCCGCAAAAATCATAATATTTATATAATAAAGCCTTCTTCAGCGAAAAAATACCACAACAAGTATATTACTATTGTTCCGAGAGTTCATAAAAAACATAGAATTATGTATATTGACCGTCTCTCGTAATATATGGGCTTATTAAATATAAGGAATTCGTTAGGATATATTGTTTGCTGTTTGTAAGCAATAAGGTTTAAGATTTTCTTTGGTCATTAGGTAATTGTTAGCGTAGAGTAATATTATGTTTAAGTTTTTTTATGCGATAGGTGGCAGACGAGCAGACGGATCATCTGATCCGGTAAGCGACTGTCGCCGGCCATGGACACTTGCGACACAGGCGAGTCACTAGTTCGCTGTGAACCTTTAAGCCCCCCTTGTACTTTACTAGCATAAACAAAAATGTTTATGCTAGTAACGTTTCTGGAACTATTTTTATTCTGAAACAGTGGCCATCAAATCGACATTCCGAAACCATGGTACATGATTATATGTTTTTTATAGTGAGACAGTACGAGTATATTGGCTCTCCTCAGCCTGAGAAGAGGCCACGTTGCAATTACAACGGAACCGATGTCAAGGCATCACCTCCGTTGACACTGTCATACTGGCCCGCGAGATGCTTCTTCACGCCTCGTTTGAAGGAATCCATATTGTAGGAAGGAGGAAATACATGCGCCGGCAACGAGTTCCATTTCTTGATTGTGCGGCAGAAATAAGAATTACTAAATGCTAAATGTGTACCTATTTTGAAATTCATAAGTGTTCTTTATGGACCTGTATGTAAATTGAACGAAGCATTTTATCTTATCTTTATCCAGGGGCGTCTTGACCTATAGTACAGGAGGTGCGGTGCACCCGGGCGCCGGTGTTAGAGGGCGCCGAGAGCCGCTCGTGAAAAGACCCTCCACTGTAAAGCTTCGCAAGGAGCGAGCGACCAACCATTTATACAGAATATTTCATTCAGGATGTCAAGCCGAAGGCCATGGATAAAGAACCCTTTGAGGAACCCGAAATACTCCTAAATGTACGTCCTACGATTTAAGAATAATTATGTCATCCAACCAATTACGGCTACGGCGGCCAATCTCAACGATCAGCCACGTACGCAGGACATATTATAGTCCTCAAGTGTGTGCGCAAACACAAGTGCACTCTCTATTCCCTTACCCTCATATTCTGATGGGACACCAGAGTGTCACGATCGGAGAGAGATTGGGCGCAAGACCGTCGGCTTAACGTGCTTTCCGAGGCACTTGGGTACAAGACCACCAACTTCGAGACTCCGGACGGACACTTAGAATTGCTTACCGAAAACTTAGGTACAAATTTTTGTCCCGACCAGGGTTCGAACCCGGGGCCTCCTGCGCAGCTGTCGCTTTATAGTGCGACCCGCTAACCACTACGCCACCGAGGCAGTGAACGGTCCTACGATTTGATGTAGTATCATCATCATCATAAGCCTATCGCAGTCCACTGCTGGACGTAGGCCTCTCCAATTGTTCGCCACTGTGATCTATCCATGGCTTCTCGCATCCAGCTCTTGCCAGCCATCCTGCGCAGATCGTCCTCCTACCTAGCCAGAGGGCGCCCTACATTACGTTTGCCGTTTCTCCACTCCAGAACTCGTTTACACCATCGGTTGTCGGTTCTGCGGCTAATATGGCCAGCCCACTGCCACTTAAGCTTGCTAATCCGGTGAGCAATGTCGATAACTTTGGTTCTCTGCCGGATCACGTCATTTCGGATTTGATCTCGGAGAGAGACGCCGAGCATTGCTCGTTCCATAGCCCGCTGAGCAACCTTTAACTTGTGGACCAGCCGTACCGCAAGTGTCCATGTTTCGGCTCCGTATGTCATGACGGGTAGGACGCACTGATTGAAGACTTTCGTTTTTAGGCACTGTGGTATCGACGATACGAAGACACGACGTAGTTTTCCAAATGCTGCCCAACCCAACTGGATTCTCCTGAATTGATGTAGTATGCAAGTTATGAAATTTATCCATGATCTTCGGTTTGACACCCTAAACGGAACATCCTGTTTAAACGCGATGGGTGTATACTGCGCAGCTTACTGCGTGTTTTCAGCACCAAACTATTCCGTTTCATACGCGCATGTTGATACAAGAGGGCGCCAAATATTGATTGCACCCGGGCGCTACATGAACAAGAGCCGGCTCTGTCTTTATCATCCTAGTTCAGGCAAGTCGTTAAATTGATTATAAGTTTGTACGTACTAGACATTTGTCCGTGGGAAAGCCACGTTTCGGCATGAAATTATGACATAGGTGACATACATCGGTACTTTGCATAGACGTGCACCCTACCTTTTTATAGAAAGCCATACTTGAAAAACCTCGCGAAGCCGTTAGTACTGTGGTGACGTGCTGGGAGACGTTCTTTCTCTACCGCACCCGTATAGAGATACTACTACGTCATCTTCGCACTTGGTGCGGTTCGGGTTTCGGGGTAAACCCTTTACCCGGGCTGCATCTCGCGCCATATCTTGGCGCGGTGTTTTCGCTTCTCTGGGAGAGGAGGCCTCCCGACACTGCGTTGTTAGGGCGGTCTTTGACCTCTAAAAAAAGGGGCCTGCCGGCGGCCTACTTGGCGCTAGTCTGTCAGGGAGGGGGGAATGTCAGTCGCATCCGTATAGAGATGCATTAAGGCGATACCGCGATCTCACTAGCGCCGCATATCGATTTGTATTCATTGTGACGAATATAGAATATTATTGTGTTTGGTATAGCAATTCTTTGCAATTTATTCTTAAGTAAATAATACACTTAAAAAATTCACCGTTGGGCTCAGGTGGGACTCGAACCCACAACCTTCCACAGTCCGGGTGGCTGCACTAACCATTTATGCTATCCGAACCCCGTCGTCTTAGACGACGAATTTTGTAAGTGCAGCCACCCGGACTGTGGAAGGTTGTGGGTTCGAGTCCCACCTGAGCCCAACGGTGAATTTTTTAAGTGTATTATTTACTTAAGAATATAGGATATTGTTGCAAAAAATGGGCAATGAGATACTAAAAAAAAGTATTTATGATTTTTCAAGATATATCTGGCACAAATCATCCCCCTACATGTAACTTAATTTTTGATTTCCGCCTAAAGTAGCCACTTTTAGCAATTCTCAAAAATTTGGTTACTTCTAAAGAGATATTTTGTGCCAGATATATCTTGAAAAATCACAAATACTTATTTTTAGAATCTCATTGCCCGTTTTTTGCAACGATATCCTATATTCGTCACAATTAATACAAATTGATATGCGGCGCTAGTGAGATCACGGTGTCACCTTAAGCATCTCTATACGGATGCGGTAGCTGAGTCATGGTCTGTTGGATCACTTTCACACTCTGTGACATTTTTTTTTCCAAAAATGGCACATTCCGTTTTCTAGTTCCATGGTAATCTTAGGTTAAATCAAATACAGTATCAAAAAAAAGGCATTCGATGTGTATCGCAAGTACCTCCGACTACTCTTCGATTTTGACTCCAACGAGATCATTATCTGAAACTAAAGAACCGATAAATAACCTGCAAGATAAAATAACAAAGTTACAAAATGACCTTGACAATGCAAGACAACAGATTATAGATTTCGAAAAACAAATTGATAGTTTGAATACACTCTTGAGTGTAAATAAGTAGGATCAAGTTTCTACAAACACTATGCCGAAGGATCTCAATAGTGGTATAAGCAATGCATCAAAACATCGAAGATCTATACTTATCTGTGGAACCCAAGAATGCGTGGGTTTGGCTTCAGCTCTAATAAAAACAAGACGTAAAAATTCAGATTACATCAAAAAGTGCGGCATTCATCAATACCAAATTAACGCTGAGACAAAACCAAACGCATTAAGCAAAGATGTACTAGAGAGCTGTAAAAACGCGCAGTTCCAACCTGGTGATAAATTAATAATTGGTACTGGAGAAAATGACACCAATCCGGAAATTGTAATATCATTATTGAAAGACTTTATAACAAATCATAAAGATATAAGTATTGTAATATTAAGCGTGTCAAAAAATAGAAATTTGAATGTTTTGCAATTTAATAAAAGAATTAATTCATTATGTAATAAATATCAAAATTGTAATTTCGTGACATGTGAGCGTATTGAAAAAAAAATTGACATTTGTGCATCTATTAACTGTATTATTGACTTTATTGACTACAGGGATAAGTATTTGAAACCAGAACAAATAAAAAAAATGGTATTGCGTAATGAACCAAACGTGCCGGTTAAGAAACAATATTCACAATACTGTAGGGGAACTATCCCTTACTATTTTTCTCGTAGGTTAAAACAATCTTCTGCGATTGCGGATCCTATAAAGGAATCTAACTGTGAAAAGGTAGGCACTATACCATTTTATTTTCCAAAGACAAATAAAAACAAATCATTTTTTCGAGTCAAATAAACCGACTACGCATTTTAAAATACTTCATCAGAATATAGCTAGTATTCTGTCTAAAGTAGAAATACTGGAAATGACAATAAATGAACTTAAAAAAGATTGTAAAGAACTAGACGTTCTCTGTTTTACGGAAACGTTTCTTAAAATTGGACAAGAAAACTATGTAAAGTTAAACGAATATGAAATGGCAACTAGCTACTGTAGGGACAAGAACCGAGGCGGATCTTGCATTCTCGTAAAGAAAGGTCTAGCTTTCAAAGATCTCACGTTTTTGAAGCAACATGCGTCTCAAAACGTATTTGAAATATGTGGAATAGATATTCCTTGTATCAAGACAGCCATTATTTGCTTATACAGAACCCCATCGTCTGAGGTAACGGTATTTATAAGAAAATTGGATTCTGTGCTCTACGAAATGTTTAGGAAAAATAAATTTAAGGATAACGTAGTTTTAGCAGGTGATTTCAATATAAATCTTTTAAAATCGAACACTGTAACTAAGCTCTTTCTAGATTTAATTAACAATTATAATTTAACAAGCCACATTAATGTGCCCACTCGGAAAACTTCATGCTTAGATCTTATTTTAAGCAATATAAAAAACCAACAGTTTCAGTATTGCCCCTACACCTCTCAGATCACAACACTGCTCAAATGTTAGAGTTCCCTGTTAAACATAAAAAACTAAAACCAGCTTTTCATTATATCTATGTAAGAGACTACAGCTTAGAGAACGTAATTAAATTCGAAAATCATTTGACAAGTCTCTCATGGTCTAATGTATACATGGAACAGGACTTTAACCAAGCTTTTAATCAATTTCATGAACTGTTTTGTCTATTTTATACACTTTGTTTTCCAAAAATTAAAAAGAAAATAAACAATACTGATAGAAAACAAAATTGGATTAGTAATGGCTTAAAAATAAGTTGCAAAAAAAAACGAAAACTGCGTTACCAGTACTACAAAGACAAATCTAATATAAATAAAAATAAGTACAATACTTACTCTAGAATATTACAAAAGTGCATTGTTAGGTCAAAAAAAATAGCAAACATGACATTCATAAATAATAGTAGTAATAAGTGTAGGGCTTCCTGGACGATTATCAACAATGAAATTAATAACGCAGTAACGTTTGATACTATTGATAATATTCAAATTAATGACCAAATACTCACAAATCCTTACGACATAGCTAATACATTTAATGAACATTTTATAGACATGACAACTGTGGATGATAATAATAAATGTCAGCGATCTAACCTTATAGAAAACACTAACACAATTTGCAATTCTTTATTTTTGAAACCTATGACATCAACAGAAGTCCAAAAAATTGTTAAGTCATTAAGAGACACAAAATCAGTCGGGTTTGATGAAATTAGTACAAAAATAGTCAAACATTCTATAGAAAAGATTCTGGAAATAATAACATATTTAATTAACTTCTCATTTGAATCGGGTACATTTCCAGAAACACTAAAGTTATCTTTAGTAAAACCACTCCACAAGAAAGGCTGCAAACATTGTTTAGAAAATTACCGTCCGATTACATTAGTTTCTGTTTGGTCAAAAGTATTTGAGAAATGTATGCATGATAGACTAATAACTTTCTTAAACAAATATAATATTATAAACAGTGACCAATATGGCTTTCAAAAATCTAAATCAACCACACTGACGATTTTCTCACTAATTCGACATACACTTAATAAAATTAATGACAACTATTTTACTACTGCTCTATTCCTTGACTTGTCTAAAGCCTTTGATTGCATATCACATGATCAACTTTTAAAAAAAGTTGAAGAAATCGGACTCAGAGGACCTGTAAATGAATGGGTCGCATCATATCTGTATAACAGAACACAGCAAGTGGTTATCAGCAACCATACTAAAGATAAAGAGTTAATACCTTTCTTTTCAGAACCTCGAAATAACAGAAAGGGAGTCCCGCAAGGCAGTGTGCTGGGTCCTACTCTTTTTCTCCTATATGTTAATAATATATCTAATGTGACCCATCATAAATGTATTCTATTCGCTGATGATATCACAATTATTGTAACCTCTGATAAGAAAACTAATACAATTTATGACCATGAAAATGACATCAATAATACTCTTAGCAATATAATCAATTGGTTGGACATTAATAATTTAACAATTAACTTAAATAAGACTAGCTTCTTACAATTTAATCACTGTAAACACGTTCAATTTAATTTTAATTTAAATATTATTTACAAAGACATTCGAATAAAGGAATCTACGGAAACTAAATTTCTAGGTATATTAATTGATCAGGACATAAATTGGAAAGCTCATATAGACAATCTGAATACCAGAGTAAATAAATTTGTATATGCTCTAAAGCACGTTAGGAAGATTACTAATATTTCAACGGCACTTATTTCATACCATGCTTATGTTGAGTCTATCCTACGTTATGGTCTCTTGGCATGGGGAAATAGTACAGATTTCAGTAGGGTCTTCATTGCGCAGAAGAAATGCATCAGAGCCTTGGGAGGAATCCCATCTGATGAATCGTGTAGACCGTTATTCAAAAAGTTTGGTTTATTACCACTGCCTTCACTATACGTTCTTGAAGTATGTATGTTTGTAAAAAAACATCATAATTTGTTTAAAAAAGCTTGTGAGTTGAATTCTCGAGCTCGTAGAGATCCTGAGAGACTAGTTCTGGAATGTGTACCTAAGTCGACAAAGTATAACCGAAACTGTGTAGCAATGTGTGTCAAAATATACAATAAAGTACCGAAATACCTGAAATCTCTAAATACTAGTAGGTTTTCAGTAAAACTGCGTGAATGGCTTAGAGCAAAAAATTATTATAGTGTAGATGAGTTTCTTAATGACAAATGATTGTAAAATCGGAAATAATAGCACAATATTATTTAATTTAGGACAATGTGAATTTGCTTATGACACGTAAAATGTACTAATTTGTTGTTTTAGTTATTAATTATTTGATTTATATTTTCTATTGCATGCCTTTATAACTTTGGCAAATTGTGAGAGTCATTGTTAATGTTTCCACCTACTGTACCACATTTTGGGCAATAAATGATATTATGATTATTATGATGATTATGAATGTAGTATTAATTTTGGTTTAATCTATCATGGTAATATGTAGAAGGACTTATTACTCTAATAAGTAAATCGTTATGAAACTTTACTTAAGGCGACGGGTAGGGCACACTGGCGACGCCAATCGATTTTAATTTTTAGCTACTAAACCGGATCTATTTTAAACCATTTCAGGGTTACAACCTCTCGGCAAACACCTATACTATTTACTTAATACTTATTATCGGTTTGGTCTGCTTTTGAACTCTAATTTTGGATTGGCCGCTTTTGGCGTGAATCAATTTTTCGCATACAAAAACGGACCCAACATTTGTGCATTGTTATTTAATAAATAGTGTAAGTATTTGCGGAGAGGTTGTAACCCCAGAATTGTTTAAAATAGATCCGGTTTAGCAGCTAAAAATAAAAATTTATTGGCGTCGCTAGTGTGCCCTACCCGTCACCTTAACTGCTTACAGTCCAGAAGTTTAAACCCATTTATTTCACACAAGGAAATTAAGTGGCATGCAAACATGAGCAATACCTAATCAAAGTGGTGCCATGCCGTTATGCAAAACACATTATGTTCAACGGTGAATTGTGATTAATACGCCACCTAGGTGATTACATTGTTACTTCTGGGAACCCGCAAGAAAATGCCATTTCTCGATACTTAAATCGTTCCTTGGAAAACTTGAGGAAACAAAGATGGCAACCTAAATCGAGTTTTAACATGAATGGGCCGGCGCGACCAGGGTGACATTATGGCTTCACAGAAAACCGGCGTGAAGCATGTGTTCTGTTTTGCTGCGTGAGTGAATGTACCGGAGGCCCAATGGGGGAAAAGGGGGTTTAAAGGTTGACAGTACACTTGTAACTCCACTGGTGTTGCAGGTGTCCATGGGCGGCGGCAATGACTTACCATCAGGTGATCCGTCTGCTAGTCTGGCACCTATAGCATAAAAAAAAAGATATGAGTAAAGATTGGCAGCAGTAGTCCAATTTCATTGTAGTCATTAAATAAAAAAATATAAATAAAATCTTTCATCGTCATCAGCCCATTTAAGTCCCCACTGCTGGGGCACGGGCCTCTCTCAATCACATGAGGGGTAATTGCCATACTCACCACGCTTGGCAGACGGGTTGGCGAGGGTTTTGATATAAATGCAGAGTTTTCCTTCTCTGGGTGCTGATGATCATGCCAGCAGCTTTACCTTAGTCGCCTTTTACGTCACCTCGGTAAGAGTGAGAGTGGCCTATTCTACTCTGCCGTGTGCCGTGTGGTTCCCGGCAGAGTAGAATAAAATCTTTATTTGGAATAAAAACAGATTATGCACGTTTTATTCCCAAAACCGTCTTTTGAGGGTGGGTTCGGGTGCGAATCATGAGCTTTTCAAATATTATGTGTATTTCTACCATTTGCTCCGCCCCGTTGATCTAGTGGTTTAAGTACCGAGCCGTGATCTCGGGGTCCTGGGTTCGCTTCCCGGGTCGAGCGAAAAGTATGTTTCGAATTTTTCGAACATAGCTCGGGTTTTGTGATCACCAATTCGCATTTGGCAAGTGTGGTGATTAAGCCTTAATCCCATCATAGTAGCGATGAATTGATTTCTATGATGGAGGCTTTTGCCCTTCAGTGGGACAGTTTATGGGCTGATACTTTACCATTAGCTCGGCTGTGAGGGAAAACATCGTGAGAAAACTTGCACTTGACGGATTGTTTCTGAATCGTGTAACCATGATTCTTGGTCTGGTGGTTCTCCTGATAAAGGGTTGCGAAGTTCCCAGAGCATTATCAGACTCCCCTAATCCGGGTTCATGGACCAAGCGTACCCCGGGCTCCAGAGCGACAGGTTTGGACGCAACTGGGAATTACACGTTAGGATTAAGGAGGATTTGTAAAACGAAACTCTACCTGACCTTTCATCATCATCATCAGCCCATTTAAGTCCCCACTGCTGGGGCACGGGCCTCCCTCAATCACATGAGGGGTAATTGCCATACTCACCACGCTTGTCAGACGGGTTGGCGAGGGTTTTGATATAAATGCAGAGTTTTCCTTCTCTGGGTGCTGATGATCATGCCAGTAGCTTTACCTTAGTCGCCTTTTACGACACCTCTGCTGTGGGAGGCCTATTCTACTCTGCCGGGACCGGGACCACATGGCTGACAGCCTGACCTGACCTTTAAAAGTCCTCAAAGTTTGTTACTTACCTACTTTTCAATATTTGAACTTTTTTATGTGATAGGTGGCAGACGAGCAGACGGATGACCTGATGGTAAGCGATTGCCGCCGCCCATAGACACCCGCAACATCAGTGGAGTCACAAGTGCGCTGTCAACCTTTAAATCCCCCTTGCCCCTGGATTGAGCCCCCGGTACCCTCACTCAAGCAGCGAAACACAGAAAACTTACCTACTTTTCAATATTTGAATATTTTTATGTGATAGGTGGCAGACGAGCAGACGGATGGCCTAATGGTAAGTGATTCCCGCCGTCTATAGACACCCGCGATTCCAGTGGAGTTACAAGTGCGCTGCCAACCTTTAAACCCCCCTTTCCCCCGCATTTTGCTCCCGGTACCCTCACGTAGTGAAAGACAGCAAAGTACTGCTTCACGCCGGTTTTATGTGTGGCCGTGGTATTGCTCCTGTCGAGTCGGCCCATTCATGCCGAAGCGTGGCTCTCCCACGGTCAGAAAACTAAGTAGCTAGATAGTAGTTTTTCGTATACTTACATATTTACGAACAATAAACTACGTCAGCCAAGTTTTATTAACAAGAAGCTTGTCAAAGAAAACAAGCAAAATGCTGATAACTCTTTCAATAAAGAAGTTCTAAAACTAAATCATAAAAACATTTAAGAATAAACATCAAATTCGCATTTCTAAATGTTTGTAACTTATTCAATCACATCGTAATAACAACTATACAAACTTAGACAAACTGTTTACTCCTTTCCTTATGCATGTGATTTCTAGTTGCGTCTAAAGCTTTATATAATTAGCTTTGGAGCCCGGGGTGCCTACGCTTGGACTATAATCCAGAATCGCGCCCTGTGGCTTGGGGGTCGTTTAAGAATACTGCCAAGCTTTTCCCGGCCTGTCGTAAGAGGCGACTAAACGGGCTTTCGGAGTACGTGCGCGTACCCACTGCTGGGGAGTGGCTTGCTCAGCATACGACTCCGCGAGGGACGACGTTGTACGTCCTGGTAGGTCGTACAGCGTTGAAGTGAAGGGCTGTAATGCGCCAGAGAGGGGTGAAGCGGCGAGCGCGTTTAGCGGTACGGACTAGTCCCAGCTGTGGGGATTCCGACCGCGATTGCGCGGAGATGGACACCCCAGGTGTTTTAGTTAGGGTTTGAGTCCCATATACCACCTTGTTCCCTACATGTATATGCAAGGTGACAGCCATGACTGATTTCACCTGGGAATTCTTTTTATCTACGATGCGAAAAGTCTGGTAATTACAATGAAGCGACTGCCGTCTGACCTTCGCAACTCTTAGACAAACCAGACCAACTGGGTCCCGGTACACA
This sequence comes from Marasmia exigua, assembly GCA_019059595.1. Lineage (NCBI taxonomy): Eukaryota > Metazoa > Arthropoda > Insecta > Lepidoptera > Crambidae > Marasmia > Marasmia exigua. The sequence continues at coordinate 13,301,093 of CM032482.1, read as the reverse complement.
TTTCGAATCATAGTCTGAAATATTGTAGGTACACAATTTGGAGAAACTATCCGTGTCAAGCAGACGGATAACCTGATGGTAAGCCAATACCGCCGCCCATGTAGGTAGGAACATACGTAACAGCAGTGGATTCACAATGCGCTGCCCACCTTTTATTTTCCCTACTCAATTGAAATGAAAATGAACTGAAAATCTATTTATTGGAACAGAACGGACTCTAAAAACTAACTTAGATATAGGTATGTTAACAAATGCTTAAATATTCAAAGTCACTTCATTTCCAGGGGTACCCAAACTAAGCAAAGCTTGTATCTTGGGAAACCAATTACCATTGTATTACAGAGTTATATTTATCCAGCAATAATATAATATTGATCTTATTCCATTGAGTAGTATGAGAGTTTATGTGTGTATTATGTATATAAGCCGTGTGGTCCCGGCAGAGTAGAATAGGCCACCCTCACTCTTACCGAGGTGTCGTAAAAGGCGACTAAGGTAAAGCTGCTGGCATGATCATCAGCGCCCAGAGAAGGAAAACTCTGCATTAATATCAAAACCCTCGCCAACCCGTCTGCCAAGCGTGGTGAGTATGGCAATTACCCCTCATGTGATTGAGGGAGGCCCGTGCCACAGCAGTGGAGACTTAAATGGGCTGATGATGATGTATATGAGCATCTATCAGTTTGGGATGAGAACTTCGGTTTGATCATAGTCAGGACAAGAAAGAAACTTTAATTTCACTTCCCTCACTAAAACAGCAGCTGTTTGCAACACTATTTGTAAACCCAGACATGACAATAACGAGGGAATCTTTTGGCAAAACTATTTTTAAGACGGGGCACCGCCAATTTACCTACTCGTCTCCCACCCCCCAAAAGAATCGGCTTTGCTCCAGGTCGGAGGACGGACAGACAAGCATTGACAATAAATTACTGTCTAACACGCATCAGATTTAGCTCTTTATATAAAACATTGGTGGGATATCTGTACGGCTTTCTTAACATCACTTTAAGAACTTTGGGCCTCCGATGATGAAGGTACTACAGAGCGCAAGCGCTGCTTCATGCCGACTTTTTGTAAGGCTCCGGTTCTGTGCAAAAGAATGGCACATGGCCACTTATTAAACATTTACCCATTTATTTATTTCAAATCGCGAACTAAGAATCATCCATTTCCTAATAATCATATCCAAAATTTGTTCCAGCCCCTTTTGACATTGTATGTTGGAACAGGATGACATGAGCTTTAGTACGGCAATAAATTTAGATCTCGATTTATAATAAGGTGGTGTTGCATTTCATTTTTATTCTATAACTCTTTGCTGAATGTCCATAAGAAGGATGTTGTCGAGTACAGACACTCCTTGGGTCTCTTTAGTTTTTTATAATGTTTTTACTTATATTGACAGAAGTTGTCATTGCTTTTTTGTTTTCGGCCTGGTCGTAAAAATCTTGCTTGGAAATTTGGTTTGTATTTTTTATTTATTTATTTTAATATATTCTTTCACTATTTTTATGCGCGTTTTCTTTCGTCAGCCACAGATGTATTAAAAATTGTATTTAAAATTTTATCTAATGTGGATTCGATATCTGTTCCCCTAATAGGTATTCCTAAAAAAGACAGTGAAAAGCCATTGAACACGACACGGAAACCCACGTCACTCGATTTCCGATAGCAACTCAAGTCACTTATTTTACGTTATCTGAGCCTATAAACCGAAATATTTTTGCGGAAATATTTTTTCATTTCCATTTGACCACATAAATTGGTCATGTAGCTTGTGTGCCCTAATTGACGGTGTTCGGACAGGGGGTGCTGTAAACACCTGAATTTGTTATCGTTATACCCACCGTACCCACCTTAGTATGGTTCACAAAACAAGGGGTGTATTTTTTTGGCTTCGGTGAAGGATGAATGAAGAACAATGAAGACTATCCATATGGCGTTATTAATTAGAGATGCAACGATACGGCTATTAAGGTGAAAGCTCACGCAATCCTGCTAAACGATTGCTAAGAGATGGCTCTGTTGTCAGTGAATCGAGAAAATAAATAATTACGACTTCTACAGGACAGTAATTTTAAGTGTAGAGTGATACGCGACATCTACATAATAACTGCGATTTATTGATGTATTTTAACAATTAACAACTAAACCATAATCATTATAATGCCGCATAGTTGCTAAATTAATATCAACTTGTGTACGTACGTATCGTCCCCACACACACATACAAAGCTGAAGCATGTTTTTTATCGGATAGATGTTATTCCTCGCCGGCAATAGATGGCGCGCTTAACACTAAAAATATGATGTGGGTAGGAATTACGGAATATACGAATTTCTCTTCGGAAGTATCTAATACGGATAGGTAGCGATGGTAATCTAGTAGATAACTTAACAAACACTAGACTTTACGAAATTGAAGTGCGGTTTATTATGCAACTAGCGGTCCGCCTTCACTTCGTTTCGGGACGATTTTTTGCCACATAGCGTCTGTAGAGCTACTAATCCGGATCTATTTTAAACAATTTCGGGATTACAACCTCTCGGCAAACACTTATACTATTATTTAAATAACCATGCAAAAATGTTGGGTCCAACGCGTCCGCGAATATTCACGCTAAAAGTGGCCGCTTTTGGCGGTAATAAATTTTTCGCTTTCAAAAACGGACCTAAAATTTGTGCATGGTAAATTAATAAATAGTACAAGTGTTTTCCGAGAGGTTGTAACCCCGAAATTGTTTAAAATAGATCCAGTTTAGTAGCTAACAATTAAAAACGAATGGTGGCGTTAGGGCTACCCGACGCCTTAATGCCAAAAGTGACGAATGCGTTAAGAAATTAACACGTCATGCGTTTTGTTCCAGCCGAAACGGTAAAAATTGAAAAAAATATTTTTACATACTTTTTTTATCGTATAAATATCGTACTATTTTTATCGTATAAATATCGTATCGTAATATTTACGATAACGATGATGATGGGTTAAGTTTACTATAATCGCCGATATAGGTACGATTATCGTATCGGTATCGTTGCATCTTTTAATAATATTAATCTAAGGATAAAGGAGTTGAGAACCTGTATAATAACAACCGATGTTAAATATGGCATCTTTTACTTATTCTTAAAACAAATACCCAACAATTACGTGTCAAGTGCGTGTCGCATGTAAGGTTCTGGAGTTGATAATGATGGGTGTGACCTTCTAAGGATTTTACCGAGATGTCGAAATGGCAAAAAGAGGCCGCCACGTTCCGTCATGTAGTGCGAGAAAAAAAATACGACCCCACTACAGAGTGTATCTGTGAACATATACATCCCTTTAACCACGTGTTTCTATCAACCATTCTAAACAACATTAAATTTGTTCTATGACTTTTTGAAATTCGTTAAAAAAAATTCAACTTCTCATACACAGTAGGTCAGGTGACTTGGTCATTTTGTATGGGGAGTCGAAAAATTTTTCGACTAAATTCGAAAAGTCGATCAACAAATGTTGTTCAGAATGGTTTGTAGAACACGTGGTTAAAGGGATGTATATGTCATGTTTCGTAAAAAATGTTACAATAAAACATAATTCAATGGCACGGCGGACACGGGCCAGCGGCAACAGCCTCCTCGTTGTTATAGCGGACCGGATAGATGGTCCATTTTTGGGACACTGGAGGTCCTTACACACTCCTGTCCCCAATAATAATAATTGGATATACTAACATACTTTTTAAGCACCAAAATGTTACTAACGAATTTGTATGGATTTATTTATCTGCAATAAAAGTTTAATAATAATAATACATAATACGTAGGTACTTTGTAGTTAACTTATTTTTTTGGACACATCTAATAAAAAAGTTTATCTTTTTTTGCCGACCTTCCCAAGTCACAGCAACATTGTTTTTGCGGCACTCGCCTCATTTCCGTGCTCAACAAAGGCCCTTTGAAAAGGGTTTGATTTGCTCCAGTATTTGTTAGGGCTTTATATGAATTTGTAATGACGCAGTACTTGAATGCAAATTGCAAGAATGAAGTTACAAGTTTGCGTAAGTTGAGAATTGGAGTTTGTTTTGTACACTTTGCTCTTCGATCGTATAATCTTTAGATTCGGCTTGAACTCACTGAAAATGTCCCCACGTGAAAGTGCTCTTTTTATGCTAGAGGCGACAAACGAACAAGCGGGTCACCCGATGGAAAGTAATCAACGCCGTCCATGAACATCTGCGAAATCAGAGAGATCGCTAATGTGTTTCTGGCCTTTTAAAAAAGGAGTACCTACGCTAAGGAGCCAAAGGTCGTGGGTTCGATCCCCAGCCTGGACAAACATTCGTGCGATGAACACTTGTGTTTGTTCGGTGTCTGGGTGTAATATATGTATTTAAGTATATATTTGTGTTCCTCTGTTGTCTGATATCGGTAACACAAGTGCTTAAGCTACCTACTTAGTACGGAATCAGGTCAACGTATGAGATGCTGTGAGAATTATTATTATTATTACGCTCTTCTCTTGAAGGTCCCTAAGTCGTAGCCGTCTGGAAACACTCCTGCAGACCGTTCCACAGAACTCGGGTACGCGGTAGAAAGTTCCGCGAGAAATTTCTATGAGTCTTATTTTTCATTTCGGAAAATGTTTTTTGTCTTATTGTCCAAAACACCATATCAAGAATACCCAGTAGTAAACTACGTTAAGACAGGCGCCAGCAAACTAGGGTGAAGTCCTGTAACAAGATAGAGTGACGACCTCCAATTAGATACCTATATTGACGACCTGTTACTAGATGTTTACTTTGATAATTTCAGGGACCTCTATAAAGCATTGACGAGGGTTATGATAGGGGTATATCGGTTACGCAGCGGGGGGCCCTGGTGGCAATAGTGGGTCAGACTCTTATGCTTCCCCACGTAGTAACAGCTATGTTGGGATGCGAGGAAGCCAGGAAGCCGATTCGAACAAAAATTTCGTAGGTACTTTTTAGAGCGGGGGGTACATTGGAAGTACATTAGATCAGTTAATTTTACTATGTATTTCGAACGTCAAACAGCCGAGGGACTAGCTGGGAAGATCAGGCACTTTATCGTAATTTCTGCCAAAACCGTGGAGTTACAATGAATCCTGTTGATAAAGTCGAAAGGTACATTGAGAAACTAAAGTATTGCCATTAGTTTTACAAGTCTAGCTCGGGGGGCCCCGCTGGGAAGGAAACACATACGCGTTGGACCTTAACAGCAAAACTCGTACAAATTTTGGCCCGACTCGCGGATCGAACCCGGGACCCCAAGCGCAGCCGTCGCTTTAAAGTGTGACGCACTACCCACGGCGCCAGCGAGGCAGTCTTGATGGAATATAACTCGGAGCTATTAACACCACCAAATTAGAATTTACAAAAACTCCATTTTCGTAACGTAACGTTAAAGTTGTGTGTGAGTGAATACCTCAGAGAAGTATAATTTTCTCCTTTTCAAACCCCATACCATAGTCAAGTTATTAAAATCGTTTCTCATTTTACGAGGCAAGCACCATATTGTCAATGGGGCGGAAGAAATGGTAGTTTAAATAGATATTCCGTTGAGACAGGGTTGTCATGAGATTTTTCATAAATGGTAAAGAAGATCTGAGAGAATCTGTACAGCTGAAAGCCTTGTAGGCAATTAATGTGGATTCACTTTTAAATAACCGTGGGAGAACCACGCTTCTACATGATTGGGCTGACTCGACCCGGGTACTACCACGGTCTTACAGAGAACCTGAAGCAGCGTCTACTGTGCTGTTTCGCTGCGTGAGTGAGGGTACCGGAGACCCAATCCGGGAGAAAGGGGGGTTTAAAGGTTAGCAGCGACTTGTGACTCCACTGTGTTGCGGGTGTCCATGGGCGGCAGCAATCGCTTACGACTATGATCAGTCTGCTCGTCTGCATTTTATCTTCTATACTATTTAAAAAAGGTAAAAGGTAAAATCCTACAGACTCCTCCTTATAGGTTATCCGAAAACACGAAATGCTTGCGCAATGTAATCGACACCTAGCGCCATCTATCGCTATAAAGTGGAACTTATGCCCGAAACGAAGCGAGGGCGGCCACTAGTCACAATTTTCATTTAACATATTTTTAGTTATGTAAATAAAGTTACATATCTGAAATGTGCTAAAAGCTCTTTCATTTGATATCCCACATGGTACCGTCAAGCAAATTTTTTTTAGTTCCTTACTTTAAGTCTCCTAGAGGACGCTGTAGTCAATTTAATGTGACGTCATGTCACCTATAACCAGAAGACAATTAAGACGCTTCTAACGACACCTCATTTGTTCAAATATGATAACTATTTTAGAAGTTATGAGGGAACAGATGAACAACCATACATACATACAGGTCAAAATCATAACCCTCCTTTTTGCTTCGCCGTAGTCGGGTAACAACAATAAATTTCCTTGATAATCAATCAATCAACCAATCATCTTTATTCAGGTAAATTACACCCATATACATTAAAATAATCAATGTCATTCACAATATCAAATCAATTAAAAATATTATAGATTCGGCGGGTAGGGCTAAAACAAGCCGTGTGGGCTGATGCAATTCAAAGGTTTTAAATTAGTGCCTAGTGGTTTTTAGTGTATAAATTTAGTGTTTATTAGTGCAGTGAAGTGCCGCACAGTGATCCTAATAATAAGAATCGTTGGATTGTATCGTTTTTAACACTGCTATTGTGTGTCGAGTGCGTTGTCTCTTGACAACTTGCTTAGAGACCCTTAGACAATTAAGCTTGGACCTAATAGAGTCTTAAAACCTGCGATTGCTTTTAGAATGATATCCGCTGAATCCGTAGGACTGTGACTTTGACTGACTTCGACTGTTGACTACCTACTTATTCTCAATAAGTTACTTGACATTGGCAAATTATCTTCGGGTAGAGCCATATTAAAAAAATATATATTAGTATATTATTATCATCACATATCAAATCAAATTACGGATTAGAATATCACTATATTATAATACTTGATAATTGTATAGTCCTTTTTGTCACATGCAACCTACTTCCGATTATTTCTACTTTCGAAGTCAGATTTGTCGCACTGTAGTCCCCTAGATTACTTACCTGGCAACATCCTCCCATAACTTCTTATCACATTAAAATAAAATAAAATATAAATCACAATTTTGGTAAGAGAAAATAAAATCTGGTAACACGGTCCCGTGGATATGGTCTGAATTGGCACTCGGCCAACTACGATGGGGATGATAAATTCTGCGTAAATGTTGGTAAATCATAGTAGGTAGGTTGGTTCTAATGTTTTTTATTTATTAATTTGGCAGACTGGAGCTGCAATGGTAATGCTGCTACCGTAGTTAGATTTATCAATATTTGTAATAATTTTTAGAAATCGGGTTAAAACTTGGCTCAAAAACATTTATGCTGAAAATTCGCTAGAAAATTCCCTTCTCTTAGGGCTGATTTTTCCATCGTCTGATAAAATTTAACAGATGGATAAAGTATTACCCGGAAAAATTAAATGATAGTAGTCTTATTGTTCCTTACTTGCATGAATGTGACTATTACCTTTAATGGTATTTCATTTTATCGATCTGTTAACTTTTAACAGGACCATTGAAAAACCAGCCCTTAGAGGCATTGCAATATTTTTGGTCTAATATGGTAATGTGTACGGATAAGATTGTTGAAAAAAATAATTCGGTTGAAAAGGCTTTCAAGGAAATGGGTGGTTATTTACCACCATGCTTGAACTTTCTCGTAAGGTTAGATGGAGCTGAATCATAAAAACATGAACACAATCGAAAAATCAACCAATATGTTTCAAAGAGTTAAGGGTGCGAAGGTCAGACGGCAGTCGCTTCGTCGTAATTAGGTACACGTTTACACTTAGGTACTACTAAATCTTGGATCAATGGCTTAGCGTGCCACAGGGCTCGGAAGCGACAACTTTGAACGCAATTGAAAATAAAAATAAAGTTCAAAAACTAAAACCCGACTACCAAAAAAACATGCTCTAAAAAGTACGAAACAAGAAAATTGTCTCTGCTGAAATTATTTTGCCGCATTGCCGTGGCCGTATGCCACATTGATTTTATTTTATTGTTATAATGAATCTGTTTTGCTAAAGTAGGTGGCACACAACCACGGCAATACGGCATAATAATTTTAGCAGAGACAATTTTCTTGTTTCGTACTTTTTAGAGCGTGTTTTTTTGGTAGTCGGGTTTTAGTTTTTAAACTTAATTTTTATTTAACATATTTTTAGTTATGTAAATAAAATTATATATTTGAAACGTGCTAAAAAATATTTGATACCCTTTGCTCATTTGTTTGATACCCCACACGGTACCGTCAAGCAAAATTTTTTTTAGTTCCTTACTCTAAGATCCCTAGAGGGCCTATCAATTTAACGTGACGTCATGTAGCCTATAACCAGAAGACAATCAAGACGCTTCTAACACCGAGATGGAGGCTCTTATTATCGGAGGCCAAGAGTCACTATGAGTCGCTGCGCCAACCCAGTTCTAATTATACCGACGGACGTAGCTATAGCTTTGACAAGCACTGGCCAACCTTAGAGATCGGCCATCGACGCAGGACAATATTATAGTGCACAAGTGTTTGCGCAGACACAAGTGCACTCTCTATTCCCTTACCCTCATATTTCGATGGGACACCACTTTGACACGACCGAAGAGGGATCAGGCGCAGGACCAACGGCTTAACGTGCTTTCCGAGGCACGGGGGTACAAGACCGCCAACTTCCAGTCTCCGGGCTGACACTGAAAACTTCTTAACAGAAACACTCATACAAATTTTGGCCCGACCCGGGGATCGAACCCGGGACCCCAAGCGCCGCCGTTGCTTTAAAGTCATCATCATCATTTCAGCCAATAGACGTCCACTGCTGGACATAGGCCTCCCCCAATGTTTTCCACACAGATCGGTCCTGTGCCGCCCGCATCCAATGGATTCCCGCGATCTTCACCAGATCGTCGGTCCACCTTGTGGGGGGCCTGCCACGGCTGCGACTTCCTGACATCCTGTACGTGGCCTCCACTCGTGGACATTTCCGCCCCAACGGCCGTTTGTTCTCCTCGCTATGTGCCCTGCCCATTGCCACTTGAGGCATGCAATCCTTTGGGCTACGTCTGTGACCTTAGTTCTCCTGCGGATCTCATCATTTCTGATAAGACCACGCAGGGAGACTCCGAGCATAGCCATCTCCATTGCTCTCTGGGTGACTTTGAGCCTCCTTAATCGGCACATTGTAAGCGGCCACGTTTCGGTTCCGTATGTCATCACTGGCAACACACACGCATTAAAGACTTTCGTCTTGAGACACTGCGGTTGCTTTAAAGTGCGACCCATTAATATTACAGAATTCCAAAATATCAAGAAACTTCTGCTGAAAGAAGAGAAGTTATAGTAGGTACCTACATATACGTATGTTGATATACCTTACTGTGCCCGAGGTGCGTTTCAAAATTCGGAACATAATTTTAGCACAACCCGGGAATAGAACCCAGGATCCCGAAATCACGGCCCGATACACCGACAAAAAAGCCGATAAAAATTAAAATCAATTGGCATCGCTTGTGTGCCCTACCCGTCACCTTAATACAAATCTACTTGCAGCGCTACACCGATGCCTCACCTACTACAGTTGAGTGTTAGGTAACAAGTTTGTTGACATGCCAATAGGTCTTGAAAGTACCTAAATAAATTTACACCGCCATCCTAAATGCTAAACAAAATTAATATCGCACGAATTCTCCTGCGAGTTTCAAGCTTGGGAAATTTCGTTTAATAAAAATTGTTTACAAATCCAATGGCAACAACATTGAAACAATGCGAGAGCTACTCGGAAAATAAAACAGCGGTTACAATACCGCAGTATGAGGTTTCTCAGCATGAGGTATTTCAGTGTTGATCCGGTGATTTATACAGGGTGTATCTGTGAACATTTACATCCCTTTAACCACGTGTTCTAATAACCATTATTAACAACCTTTGTTCTATCACTTTTGGAAATTCGCATGAAAAAAACTTCAACTTTTCGTAAAAACTCGGTCACGTGACTTGGTCATTTTGTATGGGGAGTCGAAAAAATTTTCGATGAATTTCGAAAAGTCGTTGAACAGATGTTGTTCAGTATGGTTGGTAGAACACGTGGTTAAAGGGATGTAAATGTTCACAGATACACCCTGTATGTATAGAAACTTGAAATTTTTAACAGGTCAAGCAAGCAATTTATTAACATTTATGGTCTAGTTCACTTGGACTATTCAAATACAAAGTCAAAATGTTCATACAATCGTTAATATGATATGAGGGGGGAGAGCCACGCTTCGGCATGAATGGGCCGGCTCGATCGGAGTGACACCACGGCTTTACAGAAAACCGGCGAGAAGCAGCACTGTGCTGTGTTTCGCTGCGTGAGTGAGGGTACCCGAAAGCCCAATCCGGGGGAAAGGGGGTTTAAAGGTTGGCAGCGTACTTGTGACTCCAGTGGTGTCGCGGGTGTCCATGGGCGGCGGCAATCGTTAACCATCAGGCGATCCGTCTGCTCGTCTGCCACCTGTCACATAAAAAAATGATAGAAACTTTGCTGTCTTTATCCATGTTCTACGGATTATTAGGTACCATAGGTGGAGACATGTTTTAATCTTATTGTAGGTATAAACTTATAGTAATATTTAGCTGTTAGTCTCTTAAATATAAATGGTTTATCTAGTCCAGTAGTATTCAAGTTATTATTTGCATAGTAAAGTATCAGCCTATATACTGTCCCACTGCAGGGCAAAGGCCTCCATCATAGGAATCAAGTCATCGCTACTATGATGGGGTTAGGCTTAATCACCACACTTGCCTAATGTAAAACCCGAGCTATGTTTGAAAAATTCGAAACATACCTTTCCTCGACCTGGGAATCGAACCTCGGACCCCAAGATCACGACCCGGTACTTAAACCACTAGACCAAACGGGGCGTTTATTTGCATACTTACTAAAATTATTAACAGAGCCAAGAGCTATGAAATCAGTTACAGTTTTCATTATAATCCTGTATTGTGTAGGTTCCGTTAGCTCAAAACTATTTCCGCAATAGCCAACATCGCCATCTTTTTGCAAATAGAAAAAGAAATCCACGTGTACACTTTTGACAGAATGTCGGCCATTACGTTTAGCAAAAAAGCCCGAAAAAAATAGGACGCCGAGAGGCACAGACCAATAAGTGAACAAGTTCCGAGAGGTAACTTGCTAGGACTTAATGGGGTCTTAAAACCTGCGATTTCGTTAAGAGTAGTCTCGGCTGAATCTGTAGGTCGATAAAATACTGATCACCTGCGTTTTATTGAGTGACTTCGACAGTTGAACTACTCACCCACTTTATCAAATATCACTTGACATTAGCGAGTTATCCTTCGAGGCTCGAGCCATATTAAAAAGAATGATAAAAAAACATTCAAAATGATATGTCATCAATAGAGGTACCTACAATGCGACCACGATCAGAAGGCACTTCAGTGACATCGACAGGTGGGCGTTATACAAAATGTTTTCTATGGGAACATGTCACAACAGCATTAGTTGCCACGTGCCAAATAACCGTGGGACGACTATAACACGTCATGACAGGTATTGAACCTATGGTGTATGGTGTAAGCTCAGGTGGCTTTTATTAGAATGGGGGCTATCGCGTGTGAAATATCCGCTAGATGGCGTGCTTGAGAACAGAGATCCAACTGCAACATCATTGGCTGATTTATTCGTAAAATGAGAACTTTGACATATCACGTTTGAAAATACCCAATCACCTTATAGATTACCTATAGTACGCCATCTTGCCAATTTTTCGCACGCGATAGCCTCTATTGGGTTCCAAGTTTTGAGCTTGGATACAGTGACACACGCGCGTACAATTTCTCGCCGTGCTTTGACGTTAGCCAAAAATAGGCTTTACAAATCGTACTTATAAGAGCAAAATTAATAGGGCAACTGAATGTGGATTTTCCTAAGACCGAAGTAGTTTCGGTTTGGTCTTCCATTTTTCCAGGCCAACACAATAGAGACTTTTCGAACTTCTATTTACAAGTCGCAAACAAACCTCGGAAAATATATTTAGGACAAGTAATTAAAAAAAGTGCCGACCGAAAGCGCTGGGGCGAAATTCAATTACAAAGACAAAAATAAAACACAAGAGTAGATTCAATTTCTTAGCTTTTATTGGAATTGAACATTTTTATGATATAAACAAATTATAAACATACGACCCCTTATAAGCTACTTACTATAATTTGAAGATATATTATCCATATATCTTTCAGTCACTTCACTAACATACTGTACTGTAATAGTTAGGTACTATGCAATTTTTCACGCTTTTTTACACACGCACATTCTTCTATTTGATATTACTACAAGATAACATTACAGTATTTCGGTTAAAATTTACATTTTTTTCATTAACTGTTATACAATTTGTCACAAAGTTGTTTGAAAAAAAATCTGGGGCATATTTAATAACGTGACAATTTCAATAATGTAACAAGTTGTTTTTTTTTACAATAGTCTTCTTTCTATAATGGTCGTTTGACAACTTTGAAAAAAAAACCTAATTATCAGATTGTTATAGACCCCTGGCCGACCCAAGAATGTAGTGAAATAATGATGTTTTGACCGATGGACAGAAATCTGATAGAATGCACCTGTTGAGGAATGTCACATAGGTGACACTGACATTTCTCGATATACAATATATTAAATTACCATTTTTATCCTTAGACATTGTCTAAGTTTCTATCCCTCTACGATGGAACGTCGTAAAAGCCATTTTAGGTTGAAACACCGTAAAAGGCATTTCGTCGATGGAATTTACGCCGTTTCATCATTGGCTAAAATGGATTTTATGTTTCATCTCAGAGGGGTCGACTTTTTACCATGAGAAAATTTTAAGTGTCCCCTGTCAATGCCTTCCACCCCCAAATCATCCTTGTGGCAAAATCACACACACACAAAGTAGATCATGGCATATTATGTCAAACATTCAGTTCAGGTGTAGTTTGTCATAAAATCCAATATGATTCTTAGAGCAGCTGGACTATGTTAAAATTTTACCATAGATATTTACGTAGAGTGAAAAATGTCTGAACACAAGAGTAGGTAGGTACTCTTTTTGCTAATATTAATTCTTACATTATTTAAAAAATCCTAACATGACGAGTCTGAATATTTCACAAGAATAAGAAACAGGTTTGATCAAAATTAGATAATAAAATGATTTCTACTCGAATTAATATCTAATTATGTTAGATTAAAAATCAAGATTAGAGATTGCTTTAATAGTAAATTAGGCCGGAGCAGAGTCGAAAGAAATATTTGAAGTCAAATTAATAGGTACTTATATAAAGGTAATGTTTTTTTACGTCTCTGCCATCTTATAATAGGTATAATGTTTTTTCTTGCCCTAAAACATAAGTTGCATCTGGTTCAGCAAATAAAGTAAAAAGATAATTTTATAGAAATCGTTTTTTAAACTTGTGAAATTTAAGCCCTTAATACTTAACTTTTAATACAAATTTCAATGGCAGTGGCTCGAATATTTCATACCGTTCTGAAGGTGACCATTTTAGTCGATTTTATATAAAATTCAAAAATATTCACCCACAGAAATAGTAAGTACGAATAATTGATCCGATAACACTAGATTATTTAACATTAATACTTAATTATATAATGGATTTACCTTTCAGGAAAACTAGAAATGAATTAAAAATTTAAAGAAATTATACCACAATGTTTATTAATTATAAGGTCTATGCTATATATTTTAGAGTAGGTACCTACATTGGTCCAATAAAAAATCTAAAAAAAACAACTACAGAAAAAAAATAAGTTTAAAAATTTTGCGCAAGTTGTCTATTCACATTGAATCAGAATTAAATAATTCACACTAACTGTACATAACTAAAATAAAAACATTTTTAAAAGAAATAAATTTAGGTAAGTTGCTCAATATTGCCTTGGAAAAAGAAACAATCAATTGTAAATGCGGCCTTTGATTTATAGTATTGTTATATCTAAGTAATATATGTATTACATTAAAATTCATTCTTTGAAGCACATTATTTCACTGATCATATCAAGCTATAAAAGTCGTTACTATTTAAAAATTAAAAAAAATAATTACTAGACCTTCGATTTTAAGATCAAGGCTACATATTGATATAAAAATTAAGATATCACTATTTTTAATAAATAATTACTTATTTCAGAATTGGACATTCAACTAGAATAGTTGTATTTTGGATTAAAGTAAAATAGAGACATCAAAGAAATTTCGCGTGTAATTCAGTTTTTCCTACTTCATTAAGCATAAAATCGCTCAGCTAGATTTGAAAATGTTCTTGTGAAAAAATTCAACCACTAAGCGAATAAAATAAATTAAATTTAATCCCTTTTTAAGGTAAACTAAATACTATCTTTCAAAATCTGAATCATAAAATATCAGAACGAAAAAAAACTTTTGTTTTTATTCCTCATGGCAGTAGTGTTAGTGTAATCGTATCAGACTACTATTAACAATCGAACATTACACAGTCGAATTACACTTAGGCCGCCTGTCTCACTATTCTAAAAATAACCTCAAACCAACGACGAAGTAAGTATGTATGTACACTATACAAGTTTGAATATCATATCTGTCAATGGAATCATTTAAAACGGATTAATTTTTAGATAGTTTTGTTTATATTATATGAGTACAGGTTACATTTAGATAAAGTTCTTAATTCACATTCCCAAATATCGGAAAGTTCATATCTTACAATTCGTTGATATGCATAATTATAAGACACCTTGTAAATTTGCTTAGCATATCTATCAATATAAAAATTACTTATTTGAAAACATCGTACGCTGCATTTCCGCCTATACATTACATATTTACAAATTGTAACTAGGGACTTAGTTACCTATTTCCTAACGCGTATTTTAATATAGTTTTTTACATTTTAATAGTTATATGAGATAATAATAATATGAGTTATGTCATGTTATTAAGCGGAATCAAAAATAAATAAAAACTTTACTCATAAATTCTTTTTGAAATAACAACATTCAAGTTTATTATTATGAGTTAGTATTTTTTATGTATTTATTGAAATTTCCAAAAAATCCGTTCTACTCCTTGTTATGAAAAATAGGAAAACTTAAAGGATAATAATTTGAAATAAAAAATATCAAGTTTTATTGAAAGGTTTCTCTTTAATTCTATATTTGAACAGTATACAAAACATTTTATAATACACTTAGTAAAGTCCAAAAGTACAAAATTACTATGTAACATTACAAAACTAAAAAAAACTTAGTCTAACGCATTTTTCTTTTTTTGCTTTGGGATTGTCAAATAACCGAACCAAAGGCGGGTAAAGAAATCATCGTACACGATAAAAATAATTAAAAACATAATGTTGGGACGTAATGTTAAGCGATACACAAAAATACTATTTCGATTAAAAAAAAATAAAAAAAAACAGTAAAGTTTTCATTGTTCAAAACATATTATTATTCATAAATGTCACAAATATTTTTGAGAGATTATAAAGTAACTGTTTTATTGTTTGTTTTATTTTTATTTCAAGGGTCCACAGAAGAACAAGTACAAATGTCAATTAACAATGTTACTGTACTTCGGAAAATCTTGGACTAGAAAATAAAATTCAAGGAATGATTTGTTGAATTTAACTAAACATACACTTAATTAAGGCGACGGGTAGGGCACACTAGCGACGCCTAATTGATTATAATTGTTAGCTACCCATACAAGTATATTTCAAAAAAAATACGGAGCTTCAGTCTCTCGGCAAACCCTTATACTATTTATTTAATAACCATACCCAAATGTTGGGTCTGTTTTTGTACTAAAAAATTGATTCACGCCAAAAGTGGCCGCTTTTGGCGGTAATTCAAAATTCGAGTGCAAAACCAGATCAAATAGCTAACTATAACTATTAAATAAATAGTAATAGGTGTTTACCCAGAGACTGAAGCCCCCAAGTTGTTTAAAATAGATCTGGTTTAGTAGCTAACAAATAAAATCAATTGGCGTCGCTAGCGGGGTATACTCTTCACCTTAATGGATAGTGACGATAATTCGCTGCTATTATTGTCAATCATAAACAACCAGTGTCAAAATAAATATTACTCTCAAAATCGAAAATAATCGCTTTCGGTTGTAAAAATAATAAATGTCTGAATGAATTTATCTTACAGTCATGGAATGAAAAATGATTAATCACTACTTAGGGCTAATAAATTATTATCAATTTTAATAATGGCACTGCAATCTGAATTGTATCATAGCTGCAAAAATATCCATAAGATAAAAAAAAAACTGCTCCTCATGAACTAATCTTACGTATCTAGTCGTGGTTACATGTCAAATCGAATCGTAAAAGAAAATAATTTAAAAATAATATCTATAAACAGGGTGTATCTGTGAACATTTACATCCCTTTAACCACGTGTTCTACTAACCATTATGAACAACATTTGTTCTATCACTTTTGGATATCTTTGTTTAGTGGCAAGCCGCGCAACTCGCCGACAGCCCGTGAATCTTATCGCAACGGCTTAGAGCTCAAGCGCTTTGTCCCCCGTCTCGCATACACTACTTACTGTCCATCTATGCCCCTACGCAATGATTTCAAAATACCCACTTCGACGCAATATTTTGTCAGATACAATTTTTATTGTTATCACACATTTTGTTGTTCTCATGTTAAGTGAATTATGTAAATTCTTAATGGGAATAAATGTCTTTAAACATAAATTCGCATGAGAAAATTTCAACTTTTCATACAAAGTCGGTCACGTGACTTGGTCATTTTGTATGGGGAGTCGAAAAAAAAAATCGAAGAATTTCGAAAAGTCTTTGAACAAATGTTGTTCAGAATGGTTGGTAGAACACGTGGTTAAAGGGATGTAAATGTCCACAGATACACACTGAATAACTGATTTATGTTCACTCGCCGCATTTACAGTTACTTAAAATCGTTGACTTCCTGAAACTTACAAATTATCCTACACAACGAAACCTGCTTTAGAATTACTGCTTTTTACATTATCTTGGTTTAAGTTACAAACTAGAAGTACTTTAGGCGTATATATAACGGTTCCTAAACAACATTACAATTCAGTCGTTTTCTTAAAACATATTAGACAATTTTTCATCGTACCAATTATAATAATACATACATTATATACGCCATCCAAGCCCTTTACAGCAAACTATTATTTGTATTCAATCAACGTTACACAAAGAAATTTAAATCAAAAGTCATTTCCAATGCTATAATATAACGATTCGTTATTTTCAAATTAAATAGTAACACTGAGATTTTCAGGTGCAAGTGAATAAAACATTTATTTCTGATTATTAGAGAGGACTAATATCCAAATAAAACATGCAATAATTATTTTACTGTAAATCGATCGTCGACGAACCATTTTACTACAGCATTATACCTAATATATTTAAAAAACTAACTGGTTTGAAATAACAGTTATTTCGTGAAACAATAAATAAAATTAATATACACAGTTGTCAATGAAGTGTGTACGAAATTTCACACTTTTCAAAATTATCTTTACATACTTTTTGTATGGGCAACTGACAATATCAGTGAAGTTTATATTATATTAAGTATTTTGAATCTGTTGTAAGATTCACTGTTTCTATACAGTCATAAAAGTGGATTATAAATGGCACACTCACTGTTAAAGCTGCCAAAAGTTTAAAAATTTCGCCTTTAAACATGAAATCGTATTAAAATGGTCAAACAATAACGTAAAACCTGTGTAAAATGAATACTAACTGATACGAACCCTGTCATTGGAGTGTCATTTTTTTTTGTTAAAAAAACAAATCCTAATATTTTCACAATACTCAAGTAAAAAAGTTGAAAAAAAATATAAAAAATGAGTCTTATTAAAAGGTCAAGAGACAAGACACCAAATACAAAATTCTACAAAAAAGCTGTCGGGCCGTACAAATTCACCTTTTAAATTAGTATCAACCATTTACCACATATCACAGGCTCGTCCTTAGTCCAACGGTGGGCGATAGTCACAACTCATTCACATCAATAGAACAATAAGGCATTTCGATGCTCTGATAGCACTGTCACTGATAGTCATATAAGAGTTATATAAGAGTCATATAAGGGTGGTGGGGTGGCTACACAAGCCAGGCGTGGCGCTAGCACCACGATTCTTCGTGTGGCCTGTCATCATCGGAGTCTCCGTACATGTCCGCTAACTTACGGAATCGTGGGCCGAAAGTTGATAGGTAGTTGAATTTGAGATCACCATCGTCAGTACCTGTAGGTAAAAATAATAAGTAAATAAAAAACCCTATATTTCAATGTACTTTTTCCCCTTTGAGTAGTCATAAACATTATACTGGGAATAAACCACTTATCTGGTGGCTCGGATTCAGTTTAGTAAAGTAATTAGAAAATAAAAAAGAGAGACGCATCTATAAAACCATTTGTTTCAATAAAGATGTAAAAAAAATTGCCTTAAAATTTATAAAAATATCTAAGTGTTCTCGATTTTATTATTTCTGAGATATAGATATAGAAAAAAATGTTTTTATTGTAATGTAAATCACTAAACTATCAGTAAACATATTAGATGTATTGCTTTTATTTAATCAAATTTTTATCGTCATAATGTAATGATTCATACAAAGAAAAAAAATATGGAAAAAAATAATATCACAAACATATTGCACAAATGTCAACAATCTTATTCAAAGATAAATAAGAAGGTATGTATTTTCACAAATAGGATAAGTGTTTTTAAAATTAAATGAATCCATACAACATCTCATACATCGAACAGAGGCCTTACCATGAAGTTTGAAATACTATCCTCGCTATCTAAAACTATTGATCTGTCTCTTTCACATGCACCACAATGAAAGGGACAAAGCGATAGTTTTCGATAGCGAGAACAGTTTTTCAAACTCATGGTAAGGGTACTGATTCCGTAACATACTCTACACTAAGACTCGCGGCAGACGGTGAAATATTTCAATCATTAAATGATAACGACCCTCAAGAGTCTTTGGCTCGAGTATAACAACTGCTTCCCTTTTATTCTTACTGACTATTTTGAACAAATTAACTGTCATTTATTATTCATGAATGGAATACGAGGGCGACACTGAAAGTTCTTAGAAAATCAAAAACTGAACAATTTAGCAAGTTGTTACTTTTATTATATCTTTTCTAAATAGTGTCCCTTCACATCAATACATCGCTGCATTCGATGAAACCACTGAGAAAAGCACTTGGCCCACTCTTCTTTAGGGGTCTCTTCGACGGCCTTTTGATACGCAGCCACTGCTTCTTCGGCGTCCGTAAAACGTTTTCCTTTTAGTTTTTCTTTTATTTTTGGAAATAAATAAAAATCGCAGGGTGCGAGGTCTGGGCTATATGGCGGGTGACCCAGTAATTCTACGTCTGACGTCGCCAAATACTCGAGTGTTTGCTTGGCGGTGTGCGGCGAGGCGTTGTCGTGGTAAAGGAGGATCCTACTGTGAGGTCGTTTTTCCCGAACTTTTTCCAAGACAAGTGGCAAACAGTTGCTAGTGTACCATTTTGCGGTAAGTCATAGAAAATCATTGCACGGAAAATTTCTCGCGTTAAATTCATGCTTACTTGTTAAAGATTATTTTCAATTTGCCGCCAAATCGGAAAAAAAGAGAATCGAATTAAATGCATAGACAATAATATTGGCAAAGAGCTCCATTTTCAAAAATTATACTTATTTTTTAAATCATCGTCTTATAAGTGGCCAGTTCTAAAAACTTTCAGTGTCGCCCTCGTACACTACTGCCTGCCGCGAGTCTTTGCGTTGAGTATAAGTAGCTTAAGCAGTTTTCATCAGGATTTCAGACAAAATAGGAATTAACATTATGTTACACCACACCCAGACACTGAACATCATCACATCAATTATTCATCACACGAAATAAATTTGTATAAAGAAATACTTACAACTAGCCAAGGACGAGAGGGAGCCACTAGTATTCCCGTCTCCCTCATACGCGTAGTGGCGGACGTCGTCGTACGGATTCGTATCCGGATCCCTGTCGAGGACGGATTTCTTGTCGTCTAAGAATCCGGATATGTCCGGTGCGGCAGCGACTACTGTACAAAGACATATTTATAGGTTAGAACGTTTTATTCTCAGAATGTGAATAAAGGCACGAATAAGTTGGTCTGTTTTTTTTATGTGATAGGCGCCAGACGAGCAGACAGATCGCCTTATGGTAAGTGATTGCCGCCACCCATAGATACCCGCGACACCAGTGGAGTGACAGGGGCGCTGCCAACCTTTAAACCTCCCCTTGGGCCTGCGATACCTTCACTCACTCAGCGAAACACGTGCTGAGGCCGTGGTATCACTCTGGTCGAGCCGGCCCATGCATGCAGTTTCTTATTTTTTTTAATATTTCTTATCATTGGAAACAATTCATTTTTGAAAAATTTAATTTTACCTACGGACGATACAGTTTTCGAACATTCGGCGGTAAATACATAATATTATGTTAGTAGGAACATGGTGGAGTCATTCTTCTACTGACTATAATTTTCTAATATATATTTGACCATAGGAGAGCCACGCTTCGGCATGAATGGGCCGGCTCGACCGGAGTAATACCACGGCCTCACAGGAAACCGGCGTGAAACAGCACTGTGCTGTGTTTCGCTGCGTGAGTAAGGGTACCGGAGGCCCAATCCTGGGGAAAGGGGGTTTAAAGGTTGGCAGTTCACTTGTGACTCATTTGGTGTTGCGGGTGTCCATGGGTAGCGGCAATCGCTTACCATCAGGTGATCCGTCTGCTCGTCTGCCACCTATGACATAAAAAAAACATGTTAAAGAAGCTCAGATTATTCTGTAAAAAAAGGCTTAAGTTACAATCAGTGAGTGATCCATCAACCTTCCCCCGATTAACCGATTGATTTGTATTTTTTTTCCAAAATATGACTTTGAGGTGTTTCCAATAAAAAATAATATAATAAATTTTCAATTAAAGAGATACCTAGGTATTCATTTTTAATTCACCGGTAAATTTCAAAATTGCCGTACTATCTCTATCCACTTGACATTGGCAGAATTGTCTGCGTCTTCACCGACGCATAGCAGCCATAAACAGAAAAAAAAACTAACTAGGTTGGCGCAGCGACCCATAGTGAGTCTTGGCCTGAATAAGTAAAAGAGAAAAAGAAAAAAAAAAATAAGCTACGTTTCTTACATGGTGCATGCATAAAAGCAGGATCGCTGTCCGGTGGCGGGCCATCGTACATCTGCCTCAGCACATGTAGGTCGTAGCCAGCGTCACCTTCGCCGCCGCCTTCGTCTTCATACGCGATGATATTTTCCCTGATGTCATCTAATTCCTTCTCGGCCCACGCGTCTGCCCGTCTGCGGTGGACTACCACAGCTAGTAGTAATACTGGAAAGAGGGGTCTGAGTGAATAGGGTGGCACAGTGTAATATAAAGAGAAGACATCATTTATTGCACCGCGATTAATTTAACTATAGTTGGGCCAAAACAAAAGGCCACATTTGACACTTCAACAAAATTCAATAACGTAACCTTGAGACAACGGTAATTCTATTTTAAACAAATCACAATTTCTTAACTTTATAAATTATGTTTGGATTTATTTATTTATTTAAAGACAAAAAAGATAATTTCACGAATTACTTTCTCTGTAAAAATATTTACAAACTTATTAAAAATTTACTATTCTAGAGAATTGAACGTTGGTACAATGTTGTATGTGTCAACCCATTTTCTTTTTAAGTTTTAAGTGATGTACCCCAAAAAATCGTAAGGAATACAAAGTTTATAGTGTAGAAATATTCATCCATAAGTGAAAAGCCACATTTTGATTTAAATAAAACGTATTATTCTTTTGTTTAAAAATATAAATACATTAATAACTTAGTAATAAGAAAAATATATATATGGACGCACAATAAAACGGACCACTTATGACGTTAATCCAAATTTCGAGTGCAAAAACATATCAAAAAGTAGTGCTAAATAATTAAATAAATAGTATAAATGTTTACTTAGAGACTCTCGCTCCGAAATTGTTTAAAATAGAACCGGTTTAGTAGCTAACAATTTAAATCGAATGGTGTCACTATACCCGAAACTGGAATTCAAGACCAAAAAGCTACTGCAATGTTGCCACTGCAAAAAAATGATCGGACAATAGTACATACCTATTTTCTAAAAACATACGCTGACATAATTTATTTATTGGTAATTTCAATTCTATAATTTGAAGAAGTAATTTTATTGACTTATTTTCCCATTAATACAAGACGCTTTATTAAAAACTTAATCATCCGAAATGTTTGGTAGTAACGCTGGTATTGAGCTTGTGTCACTTCAGGTGCTAATAACATTTGGTACAAAATTTAAACTTACATGTTGTTGTTTCGTGCAGTGAGTGCAGCAAAGTGATATTAATAAAGAATCTTTGAATTACATCGTTTTTAACACTGCTATTATGTGCTGTTGAATGAGTTGTCTCGTTAATAACTTGCTAGGACCTATGAGAGTCTTAAAACCTGCGATTTTCGTTGAAAAGTAATCTCGGCAGAATCCGTAGGCCGATATAACGCTAAACGTCCCCGTTTTATTGAGTGACTGAGACTTTGACTGACTTCGACTGTTGACTACCCACTTTGTCAAAATATTACTTGACAATTTTCCTTACGAGTTATTTAGCTTTATAACGCCTAAAATCTAAAACATGTGCAAAAACGAATTAATTATTGGAGTGGTGGAGATTTTTTATACAACTGACCGACTCAGATTTCGTAGTCAGAGATTCTGACATTAGTGAGGATGAAGATAACAATTAATTAAAAATGGTTTTATTAACTTTTCCATACTATCTTAATAATATGCCTCACTTTCGTGGGTGTTCATGGGTAATTCAATTTGTTTAAGTTATTTACAATAAAATTTTGTCGATGTTAGTTGAGTTGAAAATAAAGTTGTAATTAAGTTTCTATTTTTTTTTTGAGAAAATCGTTATCATGAATTGGGCCACCCTCTACTAAGAAAAGAAGCATATAACAAAAAGGTTGGCAAAACCTGAAAACTTGAATTGACAATGACATAAGTGACGTTGATAGATTTGACAGTGACGTATCTGTCGTAGTTTTTTTGGTCTTGAATTCCAGTTTCGAGTATAGTTAGGATTACCCGTCGCCTTAAGTACTTACTGACTAATATGGCGATGCAGACTAAGATGGCGACGAGGAAGTTGGTGTCGATGCCAAACGTGACAGCTGTGAAGGTACTCTTCTGACAGCTCGGATCCGCGTTCTTGTGTAGTGAAGGTGCTCCCAAGTTGTACATCTGGAATGAAGAAGGAATTATAAAACGCTGTTTAACAAGACAAGAGAACTTCGTTACCAAGGGCGGCGTCAGGGGGTGGGTCATGGGGGTCATGACTCCCCCCAACCCCCTCCTCCCCCCATGGCTCAGTTCAAGAGGACCTAGCGCAGGGAGGATTTTTTTTATAAGTGTGTAGTACAATAAATCACCCTGTATCTAGCAATAGCGCATCAATATTAGCGTTGGAACCGTCACTAAAACTTGTGTTTTTTTTTGTATGTGATAGGCGGCAGACGAGCAGACGAATCACCTGATCGTAAGTGATTGTCGCCGTCCATGGACACCCGCAACACCAGTGGAGTTACAAGTGCGCTGCCAGCCTTTATACCCCCTTTCCCCTAGATTAAGCGTCCGGTACCCTCACTCGCGCAGCGAAACACAGCACAGTGTTGCTTCACGCCGGTTTTCTGTGAGGCCGTGGTATCACTTTGGCCCATTCATGCCAAAGCGTGGCTCTCCTACGGTCAAACTTAAAAATATGCTGCTTTCACTGTCGCACATTTGACATTGCTCTCACATTGTTCTTCATAAGCATTTAATTACAAATGACACTATTTACTTTTTATTGCGAAAATTCTTAATCAATACATGACTGGCAACTATATGGCATACGAACAAAACTGGCAACTATTTAGTAAAAAAAAACATGGTATTTTATTATTTTCTCTCTCCATTCTATATTCAAATTTGAACATAGAGATGACCAAAAATGTATTGAAGTAGGTACCTACAAATCTACAGGATATGAAAGTTAATATGACTATTTTTACTAAATACAAATTGCAATTCAATAATTAAATTTCACGATTTCTTAATTGCAAACATGATATCACAATTGCATTGAAAAACGAAGCAACAAAACTAGCTAACAAAAAGAATTTATTTTTCTGAATACAAAAGAGGATTGAAAAATACCAATAATTTCATACTAAAAATGATCTGTTTGCATTGAATTAAAACAAAGCGTGGTGCTGCAGATAAAACAAAAAAACATTTGTACATTTATGTTTCACTTCAAGTATATTTCACTGCATACGAGGAAAAAAATCTACAATTGGAGTTCAGCTTTCATAGTTTGTTGCCATTATTCCGAGGAGCATAAAAATCAATGTCAAATTTTACATCACAACTTTTGCTTTTGACTGTAATATCCTTCAACCGATTGCGGCTACGGTGGCCCAATTTAACAATCCACGTCCGCAGGATATAATTATAGTGATCAAGTGTGTGCGCAAACACAAGTGCATTCTCTATTGCTTTACACTCTCATATTCCGATGGGACACCAGCGTGACTCGACCGGAGAGGTATTGGGCGCAGGACCAACGGCTCGACGTGCTTTCCGAGGCACGGGGGCACAAGACCGCCGACTTCCAGACTCCGGGCAGTCACTAAGAATTTCTACCGAAAACTTAGGTACTAATTTCTGGCCCGACTCGGCGATCGAAACCGGGACCTCTTGCGCAGCCGTCGCTTTAAAATGCGACCCACCAACTACTGCGCTACCGAGACATTTTCGAGTTTTTTTTTTTACTATATGTATGTTTGCACGTACATGAATCAGGAAATCACAATCCCTTCCTATATTCAAGTCTCGTGTCAAATCTCACTTCCTGTCTCTATAAATAGGTACACTGTTTTTCCTCGTCTCTTCTTCCCTTTTTTATGTGGTCTGCTCTCTGGTCATTTATACCTATCTATAAGAAATATTTTAATTGATTTTTTTTTATAAATTATCTATGTATATATTATTGGGTATGTATGTATTGTTTATTATTATTTATGTAATGTAATAATATTAATATATAAAATAATATATATTTCTGCCATTCTCAATTTCATTTGTTAAATTACTTTGCACTGCCTTCCCTTATTACGAATACGATATTTCTTTCCTCTACCCAAAGGTTGTCTGGAAGAAATCGCTACAAGCGATAAAACCGCCTTATTGTACTGTCTGTTGCTGTTGTATCATGCTTGTATTTTATTTTTGTGCAATAAAGAATATCTATCTATCTATCTATGAATGAACGTAATAAATTAAATTTCAGCAGTATATGAAGTGATGAAATATACGATATTCTACCATTACGATTGTATACATAACTGTATGTATAGCAAAAGTTGATTCACAAATTTGGCAGCTACTTGAGTCGTATGCTCCTAGTTATTAAAGCCACAAACCGTGGAATATTTGCTGCTACTTCTGCTGTCAACTGTAC
This sequence comes from Marasmia exigua, assembly GCA_019059595.1. Classification (NCBI taxonomy): domain Eukaryota; kingdom Metazoa; phylum Arthropoda; class Insecta; order Lepidoptera; family Crambidae; genus Marasmia; species Marasmia exigua. The sequence goes on along the minus strand of CM032482.1, from coordinate 13,275,373 downwards.
ATACTTTCAGTACCAAAATAACTTTGGGAAAAATATGTTATACATACTTTCTACAAAGTTGTAATAAGCATCGTGGGTGGAAACTCATAAAAATATGAGATCAAAGTATCTATGGAAACGATCTTATTCGTTTTTTTTATGTTATATTTTATACACCGTCATTTTTTGAATTCTTGCGAAACTGAGGGCTTCATACCAATGAATACGAAAAAATCTCTAAAGAACATAGGGTCTAATCATAAAAAAAATCGCGTCTCCATACACATTACATCAGAAGATCACTTAGTAATACCTCAAATCTGAGGTATACCTCGAAAGCGAAACCATTTTGAGGCGCAACAAACGAGTCGCACATACTACCTGTGCGGATAAAGAATGGGATCAGAAATGGCGGCGCATCTATTCACTTCTCGCTCGCACACTATTTGCGTCTATACTCGCCACTTGTGGGGTGCGAATATAGACGCAAATAGTGTGCGAGCGAGAAGTGAATAGATGCGCCGCCATTTCTGATTCCATTCTTTATCCGCACAGGTAGTAAATATTCCTCGATTGGGATCCAGTACCCTCACTTACGCAGCGAAACACGGCTTTTTTCTGTTCTTTGAAGCCGTTATCACTCCGCCCATTTATGCCAAATGCGCTGGCTCTTCCACGGTTAAAACCGCAGCTTGTTGTTGTAAAAACATACAGGAATGTGGGATGGGGTCTGGAATAAAGCCAGGGACTTGGGAATCAGTTCTTCTATATTTACAATCTTAGCGTCATCTTTACACCGTCCTTCCGTCGTCCGCCATACTTCGTCTCTCTCATCTCCCTCCCTCTCTCTCTCTCTCGCACGTCATTCTAATTCAAACATCGAACTCATACACGTTCCTTGGCATGCATCTACCGATCATCATGCGATTCAGTATGGGGCATACTGAATGTAGGATGGCCGAGTGTGGGATTGGTGATCGATAGATGCATGCCAAGGAACGTGTATGAGTTCGATGTTTGAGAATGACGTGCGAGAGAGAGAGAGAGAGAGATGAGAGAGACGACGTATGGCTGACGACGGAAGGACGGTGTAAAGACGACGCTAAGATTCTAATATAGAAGAACTGATTCCCAAATCCCTGGCTTTATTCCAAACCCCATCCCACAGGAATACTCACAAAATTGTTGTAAGTGAAATTGCTGATGCAGCCGACGAAATTCTGGTTGCTCGGGACGTGCCTCCAACCGAAACTCCGAGCCAAGTTCTGCAGGTCAACACTTGCGCCCCCAAGCTGAAGTGGCCCGTTAACTGTGGACAAACGTCAGTTTATAGCTTTGGTGGTCAGCATATTGGTATTATTCTGGGAACAAAGTAACGGAAATGCTTCCGCTGTCGGAAGACATAACCGTCATTTAAGGTTTTCTATGTCCGGAAACCACACACGGCACGGCCACATAACACAACAAACAAACACAACACAGCCCTGTCGTGTTATAGATAGCATATTGCGTCGGAATGTTTCTTTTAAAGTTGATCAATAAGAACCAAAATTCGATTTCATAATCTTATCATCATTGACGTTGGTCTAGAGTTACTTAAGGTGACGGGTAGGGCACAGTAGCGACGCCAATCGATTTTAATTTTTAGCTACTAAACCGGATTTATTTTAAACAATTTCGGGGTTACAACCTCTCGGCAAACACTTATGCTATTCATTAAATAACCGGTACAAATTATAGTACAAATGCGGATCCAACATTTGTACGCGAAAAATTGATTTTTAGCGTGAATCAAGTTTTCGCGTATTGCCGCGTGGCCGCTTTTGGCGGTTATCAATTCTTCGCGTACAAAAATGGAGCCAACATTTGTACATGGTTATTTAATAAATGGTATAAGTGTTTGCCGAGAGGTAGTAACCCCGAAATTGTTGAAAATAGATCCGGTTTAGTAGCTAACAATTAAAAACTAATGGTGTCGCTAGTTAGGGCTACCCGTCGCCTTAAGTGAACTTGGGTTTCTGGGTTCGGATCCCGGTTCAAACAAAAAGTATGTTCCGAATTTTTTGAACATAGCTATGGTTTGTGGTCACTAATACGCATTATCCTATCGTAGAAGCGATGAACTGATTTCTATTAATTGTTTTATGCTAGAGGCGACAAACGAGCAAGCGGGTCACCTGATGGTTAGTAATCAACGCCGCCCATGAACATCCACGAAATCAGAGATATCGCTAATGCGTTGCCGGCCTTTTAAAAGAAAGTACGCTCTTTTCTTGCAGGTTAGGTACTTTCAAAAGAAGAGCGTACACTTTTTTAAAAGTCGTAGCTAACGAGAAATACTTCCGCAACCAAATTGGAGGCATGTGTTTAGCAGGTGTCGTAAAAGGCGACTAAGGTAAAGCTGCTTGCATGATCATCAGCACCCAGAGAAGGAAAACTCTGCATTTATATCAAAACCCTCGCCAACCCGTCTGACAAGCGCGGTGAGTATGGCAATTACCCCTCATGTGATTGAGGGAGGCCCGTGCCCAGCAGTGGGGACTTAAATGGGTTGACGATGACGATGACGATGTGTTTATCAGTGGGATAGTAATAGGTTGATTGATACTTACTTCTTACTTATTTATCATCATTCACCATGGCATTTAGTAACACTAATGGGTTGGTAGTTTATTGATATTTCTAGATTGCCCATCAAACTAAGATGACGCTAGATGATGCAGTATTTTTTCGCTATTTATTTAGATAAATCATCATCATTTACTAACTACTAAGCTGTAAGAAACATAACAAACCACTGCAACACATATACTACATACAACGTACCTAGTTGCTCTACCTCACGAGGTTTGCACGGAAGACCAGCGTCGAAGCGTCCCTTCGGCATATGCTGAGTGCAAACCTTTTTGGTGACACATTTTTTTTTTATTGCCTTTATCTCTTTTACTGTACATAATTTTATAGATGTAATAATGTTTTGTAATTTTGTTACTTTATTTGTGCCACTAAATAAATATTATTTCTTTCTTTCTTTCTTTCTTTCTTTCATTTTAGCCAATAAACGCCCACTGCTGAACATAGGTCTTCCCCAATGATCTTCAAACAGATCGGTTCTGTTCCACCCGCATCAAAGGGATTCCCGCGACCTTCAAAAGATCGTCGCGATCGATCGCCTGCCACGGCTTGGATCTCCTATACGCGGCCTCCACGCGGCAGTTACGAAAAATGTCAAAAAAAAAAAATCTAAAAAAATAAAAACTCACCGTTTAGAATCTCCCTAATCCCAGTGGGCGCAGCGAGACTCATACAAGTGGACAGCTTACACCTATCCACGAACATTTCTATAGAGCTCCTCATCAGCACAATCTCTATGAGGTGGGGCTTCCCGTCCGAGACGTGGACCACGCTGTTGTTCAGCCTGGTCGTGCCGGACCCATAGTTGACCAGGAGCACTGGGTACCCGTCAACCAGTTCGAGGGACATGAAATCTGGGGACAAAAGCATTTTTGTTCATGTGATTCGAGCAATATTTTTTCTTTTTTTTTATGTGATAGGTGGCAGACGAGCAGACAGATCACCGAATGGTAAGCGATTGCCGCCGCCCATAGACACTCGCGACACCAGTGGAGTCACAAGTGCGCTGCTAACCTTTGAACCCCCCTTTCTCCCGGATTAGGCCTCTCGCGAGGGCATTCGCTTACCATCGTGAATCCGATTAATCTTAATCAGAGACTAAATCGTATAGCGCAGTCATTATATGGTTGCCCTCTAATAAGGTATTGGACAGGAGTCCATCTGTTTCCACCCCATACCACCTCCTAAAAATAGTAGGGTAATATGTTTTTTTTCTTATTTTTTTATTTATCACCTTCAATTTATTTGTATTATTTATGTGATTGATTGTGTGCGATTTATATTGTTATTTATTTAATTTATTTTAATTGAATGTAAATGTTATTAATGTCTGGAACCTTAATTTATGAAATAAATGATCATTATTATTAAATACTAGTCTGACATCAACCATACATTCATCCACTAATCTTTATCCGAAACTAAATCTATGGTATAGCGCTGTCATATGGTCTATGATATAGCGCTGTCTTATCTATGGTATAGCGCTGTCATTGTTATCGAATGTGACGTTATACCATAGATTTATCCAATTACTCCTCTAATTCACTATCTACTTATCTAAGCAAAAATATCATAAAACACAATTTTTCCAATTTGTTCCCATCCCCGGTAGCCTGTAAAGAAGCGAATTACATTTCCTTTTTAAAACATTACATACACATTATTTCCAGACTAAAATCAGCTGCTGAATTATCGCTGGTGTTTCCTATTTTGATAGCCGTAAGGTTCAAAATTGGTTAGCAAGTTAATGGCGAACTTTCTAGATGTGTTTTCTGGTACGTCGTAAATCTAACTCCTTGCACCAGCACTCTTAAGTTATGCCCGTTTGAGAAAACGTTTTTGAGTAAGGTAATATAATATCTTTCTTATCTTACTTAGTATAAGAAATTAGAACGGTTTTGTACTAACACTCATTTCGACTTGGTCATATATTGACACAGAAATCCATTCTTCAAGTTCCACAGCATGGCGGATAAATCAAGGTTCATATAAGACCTAGGTTTATGCCAAAGCCTATAGTTCATGCCGTTCCGTGAGGCATAGAGCGCTGCGCAAGATCGTGACAACTGGAGACAATGGGAGCTAGCGCGTGTGAAATATCCGCTAGATGGCGTGCCTGTGAACGGTTTATTCCCGCTGTCCACCCCGGGTGGACAGTGAATCAATTGTTAGGAAAATTCCCGCTGTCTACCCCTTCTTGGTTGAAAGAGGGGGTGGACAGCGGGAATTTTTTTAACAAATGTTTCACTGTCCACCCGGGGTGGACAAGCAGAGGGTGGACAGCGGGAATAAACCCTGTGAACCGAGGTCCAACTGCAACATCATTGGCTGATTTATTCGTTAATTGACAAATCGTAGGAACTAAATTCAGGGTTGTCGGTTTTACTGTTCCGAGTGCCACTAACTTTATTTTGGTAGATAAAATATACATTATTATGTATGTTATCAAAAAATGGCTTTGGATTTTAAAGTGATATGATTGGGGGAAGGGGGTTGCAGGTAAGTGGTGTATCTAAGGAGCGTTCTTTCTATTTAAGTCGAAATTGACTGTTGTCTGCTGTAATTTACGAGTTACGATCACAATTACATTTTGGGGGGTCGGAGATGGATATTGATATGGGAGGGATGGTGGGACCTCACTGTGTCTTTGCCCGAGTGATCGGGCCAAAATGACTGAGTGTCGATACTGCTATAGCGTATTTATCTACTGTGCCTCAGGCTTTTAGTACGCCATCTTGCGGATTTTTCGCACGCGATATCCCCCATTGGTCACTGACAAATTTGAAATGTAGGGTGTCATGATCCTCAACACTTGAGTGACAGACTATGAAAGAAGAAGACCTAGGTTTGGAGTCAGTGGGAGGGACATGCTTCGGCATGAATGAGCCAGCCCGACCGGAGTGATACAACGACCTCGCAAAAAACCGGCGTGAAGCATTGAGCTGTTTCCATGTGTCATCATCATCATCATCATCATCAGCCCATTTAAGTCCCCACTGCTGGGGCCTCCCTCAATCACATGAGGGGTAATTGCCATACTCACCACGCTTGGCAGACGGGTTGGCGAGGGTTTTGATATAAATGCAGAGTTTTCCTTCTCTGGGTGCTGATGATCATGCCAGCAGCTTTACCTTAGTCGCCTTTTACGACACCTCGGTAAGAGTGAGGGTGGCCTATTCTACTCTGATGGGACCACATGGCCTGTTTCCATGGGTACTACTAACAATTTACTTAGTCCAATTTTAAAACCCGCTAACGGCACACTAAAATATCAACAACCATTCTCTAATTACTTAAACACGTAAAAACAACCCCTAACTAAAACTTTTGACAGGTAAGTACAACAAAAACCTGTTTTCCCCAATCGAAAATAATTTCAAGTAAAAAAATACATTCCAATAAAATGAAAATACTAGGAAAGCATTACCTACTATGAAAATAATTCCCACACCAATTCGTGTTCATGATATTATCTTTCTAACTCTTATTAATTATACAAAAACACTACCGAAAATGGCTATCTAAACAAATAATAGCTTGAAATTATAGGCCAGGAATACTGGTTGTGACTCCAGGATCCTGCCCTGAGGCCTTACCATGAGTTTGAAATACTATCCTCGCTACCTAAAACTATTGCTCTGTCTTTTTCACACGCACCATAATAAAAGGGACAGATCGATAGTTTTCAATAGCGAGAATAGTTTTTCAAACTCATGGTAAGGGTACTGGCTTTTGTGTTAAGAAGTGAGATGACGAACAGAGTGCCAATTTTCGAGCACTCGTCATTGAAGTTGAGTTCAAGATTTGTATGGACAAATGTAGGAAATCTCTAAATTCGAGAGTATTGTCAAGTATACGAGAATTGGGCACCAGATCGCGCTGAGGAAAATCTAAGATAACATTTACATTGGTCTTTTGTGTCCGCATGCGGGGTCTATACCCCGTTATCGTGTGGTATGTTAGGCAAATAACCGACTTATTGACCACTGTTAAGAAGTGAGGTGACGAACAGGTTGTGCTTAGAAAAATCTAACGAAACATTTACAATGGTCTTTTGTGCCCGCATGCGGGGTCCGGACAACGCACTTCACAGCTCCCGCACGGGAAGCCCGTATTCTGACAAACGACCGACTTATGGGCTAATGTCAATACCCCGCTATCGTATGCTATGTTAGGCAAATAACCGACAAATGGACTAATGTTAAGAAGTGAGGTGACGAACAACTTGTGCTTAGAAGAATCTAAGGAAAAATTTACAATGGTCTTTTGTGCCCGCATGCGGGGTCCGGACAACGCACTTCACAGCTCCCGCACGGGAAGCCCGTATTCTGACAAACGACCGACTTATGGGCTAATGTCAATACCCCGCTATCGTATGCTATGTTAGGCAAATAACCGACAAATGGACTAATGTTAAGAAGTGAGGTGACGAACAAGTTGTGCTTAGAAGAATCTAAGGAAAAATTTACAATGGTCTTTTGTGCCCGCATGCGGGGTCCGGACAACGCACTTCACAGGTGCAGCACGGGTGGCTCTTATTCAGATTTATAAAGAGGTGAATCCTATAGATAGAGTCAACGCTTATAAGTAATCCGAAACACGAAACGTTTGGGTGATGTAATCGACACCTAGCGCCATCAGCTTAGGTGGCAACTCACCCAAAAAACTCACCCAAGAAATTTTGGCATTTTTTTGCTGGTTACTGTACCAACCTAACCTTACCAATGTTTTTGTGATGATAATACATTCTAAACTCAACAAAACAAAAAAATATTGGTTAGGTTAATTTACAACAGTGAGCAGAAAAAAAATCTTGAAATTCTTGGGTGAGTTATTTTTGGGTGAGTAGCCACCTATATATTGGTATAAAGAAAAAAAAATCGCTTATAATATATTGTTGATCTAACATGCTAAATAGACTTTTTTCACGACAGGTAGATAACTATTATCAGGTTTGGGGATGTAAACGATTAAAAAATATCTCAATATTATTGCTTTCCATAATTTCTAGTTACATTGGTTGTTAACTTAATGTATATGCTAGGATCAAAATCATGGATCCACCTACCATATAGGTGTATACTTGTCTGTTATCAAAGATTCCCAATCATTCATCAGAAAAATGTTAACATTTTTCCCTCATGAGTAGGTACTAGTATTGATTAAAATAAGCTTCGATCATTCTCGAAATTACGGTAGGTATAAATAATTTTAATAAATCGGTTTTGAATATAGGAATTGACGTCGGGTTTACATGGGTATTAACTACAATATGACAAGTCTCGTTAAAAGAGGTGATTGGGTCTAGTAGCGTCACCATTAGATTTTTATTAATTGTAAATGAATTCAAGACATTAAAAGAAAACATCTCTTCGTATGACCTAGATATATAAATAAAAAAAATATATATATATTAATATAGACATCACAACACACAGTAGTACTGTGTGAACACAATTTGGCATAAACAGAAAACAAAACAGATAACAATTAAAAATACTTACATACCAATAAATAAAAACATATAAAAATATATTCAATCGTGTCCAGGCGGTGCCAAATGAATAGTGTGTTATGACGTCTAATATAAATGGCCATCACTCAGCTTAAGTCATAGCCCAAAGTAAGGCCATGATGCTAGTTTTCAATGAGACCAGCTGAGTGAGTGCCACAGACGCTTGTCTAGTTTATTTTGTGTACCTAACGTGTATGTGGGTATATAGTACTTATATTTGTGTCTAAATATATCTTCTAAGACGAGAATATCAAATCAAAATGAGATAGATAACATAAATATAAGGTATCTAAGTAAGGATAAGGTAGGATAAGACCACCGAAATTATACATAGAAGTAGGTTGTGGCGATTGGACTGAATTTGCTGGTAAGGGATGCTAATAAAATCCAATATAATATATAATAAAACAATATGTAAGAGGCTGGTCCAGCCGTCGAACCTCAAAATAGGTTGCCTAAGTGTCTAGACAAGTGATCTGACTGTTGAAAGTGTCTTTCAAATTCTAATAGCCATATATATATATTTTATACTAAAACCGGACAAACGAGTCACCTGATGGAGATTAATCTATGCCGCCCATAAACATCCGCGAAATCAGAGAGATCGCTAATGTGTTGCCGGCCTTTTTAAAAAAGAGTACGCTCTTCTCTTAAAGGCTATATATATTGCCAAAAGCGTAATTGTGAGTAACGATGAAACAGAAATGTCAAAAATACGCTATAAAATTATTACGTACAAACACACAAACCAACCACCCGTAAAAGTGCGTTTCAAATATTCCACACCGAGGCACCTCGTACCTATCACGCGAGGTCTTCCATAAATCATAACGCTATACGCCTGTCAGTCATTACGTGATCATTAAAAAATCATTACAGCGCTAACATTTCTAAAGGAGGCATGCTAAAGTACTTAATGTACCTTAGGGACACGGCCGGCGCGCCCTTAAGGTTTGACATGTGCGTGCACGGAATTTTCCAGGTTATTTTCGGGGTATTAGTTCATAATGTAGTGGCCCGCCTAACTTAGTTTCAAACTGGACCAATAGATGGCGCTGATTGTCGATTACAACGCGCAAATGTGCGCACTGAACCGTGGGAGAGCCACGCTTCGGCATGAATGGGCCGGCTCGACCGGAGTGATACCACTATGCTGTGTTTCGTTGCGTGAGTGAGGATACCGGAGGCCCAATTCTGGGGAAAGGGGGGTTAAAATTTGGCAGCGCAATGCGGGTGTCCATGGGCGGAGGTAATCGCTTACCATCAAGTGATCCGTCTGCCACCTATGACATAAAAAAGGAAAATGTTTCGCTTCTTCGGTTTACCAATAAGCCTATTAAGCTCTTTATAAATAGTAAGGCCTGCACGGAATTCTCTTTGTTGTTTTCGGGATATTTTAGAGGCCCAGTTTTCATTTCGGGACTAATTTTCAAAGTGGACTAATAGATGGCGCTGCTTGATTACCTACATCGCGAAAATTTTCGATTTACCTATTTTTTTTTACATTATGGCAGACAAACGATCAGACGGCTCACCTGATGGTAAGTGAATTACCGCCGCCCATGGACATCTGCGACACACGGAGCATCACAGATGCATTGCCGGCTCTTAAGGGAGGAATAAGCTGTTTTCTTGAAGATCACCAGGTCGTATCTGTTCGGAAACGCCATCGTTGGTAGCTGATTCCATAGTTTTACTACGCGCGGTAGGAAGTGGCGTGAGAAGCGCACTGTGGAGAAGTAAAATCCATCCAAGTGATGTGGGTGAAATTTGGAATTCTGGCGTGATAAACGATGGTGAAAATTTGCAGCTGGAAAAAGGCCAAAGGATAAAGCGTGTCGGAAAGAGCCTGGTCGTCGATAATTCTGACTACCCTTAGCTGGATACGGTCTAGAGGAAGAAGCTGATACTTGGGAGCTCCAGCCCAGAGGTGAGATATGAGGACGCGCCTTAAAGTTGCAAGAGATGCCTCGGCATGAAATACGCCCTAGACCTAGCACGACAAGTTTTTTGGAAGCAAATTTCACTTTTTCCTCTAGACGACCAATGACCTATAAACCTATTAAGAATTTAATAAAAGTAACTATATATGATAAGATCAGTTCTCTGCAAATAGTTGGGGTATAAAAAAGGGAAGTGAAAATGACTTGCTAATTCGGCGCCCTCAAGGAGGCTGTTCGTCGAGTCCGTCCTATTAATTCGTATTTCGTATCAGCCCTTACATTTCGAGGTTGACAGAAATTAGGCAATTCCCGTACGAGTTCCTTACACCACTTAAGAGGATTGGCAATTTGGCAGCAACGGAAGAAATATTTGCTTGCGAAGCAAAAATACAGTGCCCGGCGAGAAACTAATTTGTCCATTTCAATTACAATGAAATTGTCTTACTGTAGTGCCGGAGTGGAAATAGTATAGCTTTGTTTACTTCGCAAAATAAAGACTTTGTGCTCGAAACGCTCCAGTAAGTAGGTATTCTTGAACTGAATTAACAAGGGTAGGTGGGTCGTTCTTCTTTTTTATCGACAATGAGCCCGTCCTCAGTAACCTATGAAGTAATTAATTATATAAAAAAATATAAGTTACACCATCAAGATATTCCTAATTTACCATGAAATAATGATATTGTTTTATCACCTCGTAGATACTTTAGCATGATTTAACTTTGTAAAAAAATATGTAAAGCGTGACAGAGGTGTAAATGGCACTAATTTCGGGGGACGTGACGGAGGTGTTCATTTCAATCAAAAAGTATTCTTTATCAATTAGATTTTACATCATAAAGTAGTACATTAACGAATATTTAGGAATACTATTTATCATTTGTAGTCTGTTATATAAAAGTTAAATGTTGATTTGTAAGTTTGGCTCATTGTCGATAAAAAAGAAGAACGACCCAGGTACATCACAAGAATGTTTGTCTAGAATCAATTCAACGGGCCAGCCAAATAATAGATAGATATATATACTTTATTGCACAAAAAAAACGCAACTTAAAAAAACTAGGCATTACAGAAACTTAATTGGTACGATTTCGGCGGCCGTACCGCTTGAAGCGATTTCTACCAGACAACCTTCAGGCAAAGGACATTTGATAGTAGAGGAGGGGTAGGTGGTGCAATATTGAAAAGGGAAATAAAAATGAACTGTACATATATATATTAAAATATTTATAATGCTAATACATAAATAAACACAATATTATATACTAATAAATAAATATGTTCTGCTTGGATAAAATAATATAAAGGACAAGATATACATTCATATAAATTAGGATCTCAGATGGACCATCGACTACTACCGATGACTGGACCTGTAAAGGCTTAAAGGTATTGCTATTTATTTATTTAAAAGGTAAGTTTTGATTCGGGCTTTAATTGATGTGTAAAAGCACATTTTACTTCTTGGATATTTGTATTGAATTCGCAGAGTGATTAGTGCAATCAAATGGGCCGACCTTATTCGTAACCACTGCGAAACACTTGTACGATGTAATCGATACTCAGCTCCATCTATTGATACAATTTGGTACTAATAAAGCCCTGAAACGAAGTGAAAGCGGGTTACTAGTAAACGGAACAAATCGCGAATTATTGTTCTGATCACAGAAAATTAATTGGGTTCTGATTACCTCATAGATTAAAAAGAGATTCCACTTTAGGTATATTTTGAACTTAGCTTGTCTTGTTATGTAGCAATAATTCTATTTTGAAATTGAACGAAACGCAAAGACTCGTGGCAGACGGTAGTTTTTTTATGTCAAAGGTGGTAGACGAGCAGACGGATCACCTGATTCGTATCCTGATCCAGATCTGTAGTGATATATAACAATTAAATTGTTCGAAATGGTCAGTAGGTTTAAGAAGTACCCATCTCTGTTTTGAACGAGCCAAAGACCCGTGACAGTTGGTGTGTTTTTCATTCATAATTAATGAATAAATACTCCACCGTAGGCCATGAGTTTAGCGTTTTTTTTTTTGCGTTGGTAATTTTCGAATCTAGAATTTATTTCGCATAATCCATCATCGCGGAGCTCACAATAGCTCTAAGTCTTGCTGGTTTAATCAAGGTCAAACATGACCAACACTCATTTCATGTCGCCAACCCGTCTGCCAAGCGTGGTGAGTATGGCAATTACCCCTCATGTGATTGAGGGAGGGGCCCGTGCCCCAGCAGAGGGGACATAAATGGGCTGACGATGACTCATTTCATGACCAACAATCGTAGTTACAAAGACCTAAATCCATTGCTTCCCAAAAAAGCGAAAGTCAAAGCATATACAGGGTGTATCTGTGGACATTTACATCCCTTTAACCACGTGTTCCATCAACCATTCTGAACAACATTTGTTCTACTTTTCGAAATTAGTCGACATTTTTTTTTCTCCCCATACAAAATGACCAAGTCATGTGACCGACTTTGTATGAGAAGTAAATAAAGTCTCGCCTGAACACGAGATTTTAAGGTGACGGGTCGGGCACACTAAAGTCGACGCCAATCGATTTTAATTTTTAGCTACTAAACCGGATCTATTTTAAATAATTTCGGGGTTATAACCTCTCGGCAAATACTTATACTATTTATTAAATAACCATACACAAATGTTGGGTCCGTTTTTGTACGCGAAAAATTGATTCACGCCAAAAGTGGCCGCCAAACTAGCCTTATACTAATAAAAGCATTTGTCAGGCAGGTTCATTAAGAACCGTCGCTAACTACCAAGAGTAGGGGGCATAACAATGTCCCCAGCAACAATGAGCATGTCACAGCGGATTGGCGTAACAACTTGAATAATGATTTCCGGACCAAATCCACAATAGGCAAGAAATGCTGCCAGTTGGCCTACATCTGCCAACTCAAGCCAACTGCCAAGGATAAGCTAAAGCTGTGTCACATAAAATTGTATACAGGAAAACTTTATAGCATAGTGTTCATGTCGCTGCCATCTGGTTAGATTAGCCATTCAATTGGACGTCTAGGACGCTCGTTAAACGCCGGCATCCCTAGGTCGATAGTTGTTATAGCTAACAGCTTGGCGTATTGAAAGTTAGCCCATTCCAAAACTCAGCCAGGTGATAATTTAGTTCTGCTTTTCTCCACTGTAGCGCTAATAATCATCAAAACAAATATGGCGTCGGCAGAGAAAACAGCCGTGACTGTTATGGTTCGATTGTGTCTCGTTCTTGTGTGCAATTATAAGTAAAATTGTCAAAAAGTCAATAAACATAAAAGTGCCAAATAATAGTATGTCTTCCGCAAGTCTTAACAATCGGCCTGGACATCCAATTGGATGATGGTGGCGACAAACGTTCAGCCATCTGGTTAAACGATGCAATCAACGACATGAATAGTTAATCTTTAGCCATCGAATTAGAGGCCGACGTTTCACGAACGCCCTGATGGTAAATTTAATCAGATGACTGCGACATTCACACAAACATACAAATTAGTCATAATAACAAAACAGTTTTCCGTACTAGTGAAATAAAGAAAAAAAACACTTGTATCAAGAAATTACAATGACTTCACTCTTAAAATTTTGTAAGGAACAGCAGATTTTTTTTAACTAGCTTGAAAAGGAAATCTATTACAAAAAGTTGTTCAATAACTTAGTCAACAATATAATAGAATCCATTTGTGTCGTTAATACAGGATGTATCTGAGGACATTTACATCCCTTTAACCACGTGTTCTACCAACCATTCTGAACAACATTATTTCAACGACTTTTCGAAATTAGTCGAAATTTCTTTCGACTCCCCATACAAAATTACCAAGTCACGTGACCGACTTTGTATGAGAAGTTGAAATTTTTTTTATGCGAATTTCTAAAAGCCATAGAAAAAATGTTGTTTAGAATGGTTGATAGAACACGTGGTTAAAGGGATGTAAACGTTCACAGATACACCCTGTACAATATAATTGATTATGTATCCCTATAGAATAGATAGCTAGATATACTTTATTGCACAAAATATAAAACTTAAATACTAGGCATTACAGAAATTTTGTATACAATTTCGGCGGTCTTAGGTTTTGCTGGAAGCGATTTCTACCAGACAACCTTCGGTTAAAGGACATTTAATATTAGAGAAGGTGGTGCAATATTCAATAAGGAAAAAAATTAAATAAAAGAGATTAACTGTAAATGTTGAAATATTACTTATAAACCTAATACATAAATAAAATACAATATCATAACATAATAAATAAGGTACATATGCTCAATTAAAATAAAATAATAGACTACATACGTACATATTATGAGATTGATATCAGAAAATTAAATTTAAAATTTAAAAAACCCGCCCCGACACAACTAAAGTTCTTTCATTTGATACCTATATTGAGGCAGTTGGAACAACAAATAGGTTATTCGTCATTTTCTGACGGCGGCCATCTTGGATTTGAAATTTTTTACCCATATTGTGGGAGTTGTGTTAAAACATAAAATCCAAATCTTTGCGACCGCGGCCATCTTGGATCGATTTTTATCCAACATAGCTAAGAACACTCCCTCCTTATTCATATTTCAAACAAAAAATCAAAATCAGTTCATTTGTTCGGGAGCTACGATGCCATAGAAAGACACACACACACACACACACACACAGACACGTCAAACTTATAACACCCCGTCGTTTTTGCGTCGGGGGTTAAAAAAGACAAAAAGACAGAAAAAGATAAAAAATGTAACTGCCAACACAGTAAAAATACCAACAAGAAATAAACGTTTTTATTACATTGAAACATTGAACTAATATTACTAGCGTATAGAAGCGCCGCCGTGAACCTGTTTTTTGCGCCATGAGTTGATGCCGGCCGGCAACAACTCATTTAGTCACTCGCTTACGCGCCCAACGACTGCCCGCGTCCCAAGTTGACTAAGAAGAAAGCAAAAATGCCGTCTTGCGTGTTTAAATCGTGTAAAAATCAATCTACTGCAAAGAAAAAAGATTGTGGTGTGACTTATCATCGGTAAGTAAACAAAATATTCCTTAATCTTAAACGAAATGAATATTTTTACTGTAAAAAATTGCGGAAGCCATCTTGTAGGGAATCAAAGATCATAAAAAGTGAATCATACAGAAGGACACGCAGGTACTATTTGTTGATGAACAATGTGTTTACTTGTTTGCTGTGCAGTCAGGGTCGTAGTGTTATTATTAAGTACTTTCGTTTTAATCATGGGTTTTGGTGAAATCTTAGGGTGGAATGAAACGTTATGGAACTGATTTCTTGAAGTTCACTTAGAAATTATTGATAGTCCGAATAGTAGTAGTTCGATAGTCTTATTTTGTTTTTTAGGTTTCTTCGTCCTGGTCACGAAAAAAGAGAAGCATGGATAAAAGTTGTTCAAAAAAATCGCAACGAAGATACGTGGTTACCGAGCCAGCATACACTCATATGCTCAGACCATTTTAAAAAGGAAGACAAAAATATCACAAAGGACAGGTAATATTTCCTTCCCAATAGGGTAATTTTTAATAGTCTTGTTATCTCGACGACCCTTGCTTGGTTCGGTGGCAGTGACGCAAGAGGTAGCGAGTTCGATCCCCGCATGGGACAAATATTTGTGTGTTGTTGTTTATACCTATAATGTATTTAAGTAAATTGTACTTAGGTATATCGTGATTCTTCGTTGATTCTGTCTGTAATAAATAACACAAGTGCTTAAGCTACTTAATTTGGGGCCAGTTCAATTTATGAAATATGTATTAATTTTTTTTTTTGGCAGGTCGAGTATATTTAAAGAAATGTGCAGTACCATACGACGACAGCAGTTCCACAACAGGTACTTTAAATATAGAAGAAGCAATATCTGTACCAGTAAGTGACTCGGACTCAATATTTGACACGCCGCGAAAAATTGTACTGAAAAGTAAATTAATAAAGGAAAGCAAAGCCAGAAAAAGACTTGCAGATAAATTTAAAAAAATACAGCGACAGAACAGATATTTGAAAAAAAAATGTGAATCTTACAAGTTGCTAGTCAAGGATTTGAAGGACAAATTTGGATTTGACACACACACAGAAAATAATTTGACACATAGAGCAGAAGTGGTTGAACTGCATAATCGTTCATAAAAAAAACGAACTGGAACAAACATTCATTGCTTTATTCCGCGCCACTACGCAAATTTGCGCTAACATTGCATTACTATTCTCCAGCTGCATATAAATATATTAGACAGACTTATAATAAAGCTCTTCCGCACCCTAGAACAATTAGCAGATGGTACTCTACGGTGGATGCAGAACCAGGCTTTACAGAAGAGGCTTTTAAAGTTTTAAAGCAGAAAAGCCAGTTAAATGAGAAGCCTGTAATATGTTCTTTGGTGTTCGACGAAATGGCTATTAGGACCCAAAAGTTATTTAATAAAGAACGCAAACTAGGCACGGTCAATTTTGGTGCAGGACCCATATTAGGTGAAGACGAAGACACGACAGCAACTCAAGCTTTGGTATTTATGTTAGTGTCATTGAATGAAAATTGGAAATTGCCTGTGGGTTATTTTTTAATATCGGGTATAGATGCAGACAAAAAGGCCAATTTAATTAAAATTTGTTTGGACAAATGCCACGAAGTTGGTGTCACTGTTGCAAACCTCACATTTGATGGCTGTCCTTCAAATTTAAAGGCAGCCGAAATTTTAGGTTGTGAATTGAACGATCTTAATAATATTAAAACTCATTTTCCACATCCATCTACCCTAGAAAAAGTGTGCATTTTTTTGGACCCTTGCCATACTATAAAATTAATTAGAAATACATTTGAAAGAAAACGACTGCTGTTTGACAATAATAATGGGCAAATAAGATGGCAACTGTTAATAAATTTGAACAAGCTCCAGCAAAGTGAAGGTTTGAGGTTTGCAAACAAATTGACATCGCGCCATATTTCTTTCCGCAACCAAATAATGAAGGTAAAGCTTGCCACACAGTTGCTTAGTATGAGTGTTGCAAAATCGTTAACTCTCTGTGATGAAGTTTTAAAATCAGAAAAGTTTAAAGATTCATCAGCCACTGTTCAGTTTATAACATTAATGAATAATTTTTTTGATGTTATGAACTCCAGAAAATTCCATTTTTATGGTTTTAAACGCCCAATAGATGAAAAAAACAAATTGGAGATTTTTGGCTTTTCTAGATTATGTTAAGTCTTATATACTTCAATTAAAGTTTCAAGTAAAAACAAAAAGAATTATTAAAAGAAGAAGACAACAGCCTAGAATAATTCTGAATATCAGAAAAAAGAGAATTGTGGATTCATTAAATAAAACAGGATTTATCGGGGCTATAATATGTATAGAATCAATGAAAACACTATACAAATATTTGGTAGAAGAAAAAAAACTTCTTGACTACATGTCGATGTACCGCATAAACCAGGATCATTTAGAACTTTTTTTTGGATTGATAAGAAAACACGGGGGTTACAACAATAATCCTAATGTACTTCAATTCCGAGCTGCTTATAAGAAAACTTTAAGCCACCTTGAATTAAGATCATCTTTTAGTGGGAACTGCATACCCTTAGACAATTTTAGTATTTTAAATTCTTCGTCCGAAAATATAATAAATAGCACGTCAAGTTTAAACAGACACGACAAAGAGGAATATGAAGTTTTGCAGTCGACACGTGCGCTCGAGTCGGATTTAGAAGCTGAAGCCAATTGCGAAATTTTTGCAAAAATGCTCAATTCTGAAAATACAACACAAGCTTCACAACTCATAGTCGGGTATATTTCAGGATATGTATCCCGCTATCTAATAAAATGTTTAAAATGTGAAGAGTGTGTTGACACTTTAACCACATCGAGTAAACTCCCACATCATCAGTTAATAACGCTAAAAGATATGGGTGGTTTGTGTTATTCTACTGAAGACGTGTACAAAATTTGCCTCTCTACCGAAACTATCATTCGTCATTTAATTAAGAAGAGTGGAGGCAAATTTCTTTCCAGTAAATACAACTTTAATTACATCACCGTGAACGCCTTGAAGGTATTCATGGATAAAAATGTATTTACTGATTTAATTCAACACGCATTGGATCAACCGTCTACATACAACCATCGAATTCACCTGATTCGAGCGGTGATAAATAAATATACAACTATACGTTTATATCACGAAGCTAAAGTTGCTAATGATTGTTTTTCTAAGCGTCAGAAACTTACAAAATTAATATTGTTCAAAGGCGAATAAAATGTATGTTGTAATGTAGCAATGTTTTTTTTATTTTGTATGTATAATGTAAAACTCCCTGACTTACGCTCCCAGTAGACGACGCATCGGTGGTCGATGCAACTCATTCCAATAAATTGATTCTTAATATTAACGTAATATACTATAATAAGAATAACACTAATTGCTAACTCTTGTTCAGTTAAATAATAAAATTATAAGTTAGTAGTAGTAGGTCAAATCATTCACAATTCATTCGATTTTAATTCATATCTATGTATTGAATTTTTGAAGTTATTTTTTTATTTAAGTTATATTTTATGAGAACGTATTGCTTTCAATAGGCTATTTGGATAGGCACAAACTATGCTAAGCTAAGTCACTTCTGCCGTGTTAATCTATTGATAATGATAAACTGCGTTTGATTGAAACGCGTAACCGCCATGAAAAACGCGGCTCTTACGACGTTTTAGACGCGAAAAAATTGTTGCTCTCTGTGTTTGGCTGCGTGCGTGCAAGCGAGATCGTATTATCGTATTATTGCAGGCAAGAAAGAGTGCACGTTAACAACACAAGTATGGAACGTCTCCCTCTCCCCCCGCGGCTGTCCGACACCGCCTCCTTCGCGACATTTTTTTTTGTTTGACTTAGCTTCTCTATACGTAGTAGTTACAACTCACTGCATTGAAATTTGGTTTTCAAAACGAGCAAGTTGTGGAAATATAAAAATTTAAATAACAAAATAGAAGAAAACAGCGTGGATTTGTAAAATAACTATAATAATAAAGTTTATGCTAACAACCCATAACGACAGTTAGCGAGGGTTGCTAAGTATTATAGTAGTGGCACAGTATACCGAAACTAATTGAAGCCGTGACCGTGGTAGAGCCACGCTTCGGCATGAATGGGCCGGCTCGACCGGAGAGATACCACGGCATCACAAAAAACCGGCATGAAGCAGCACTGTGCTGTGTTTCGCTGCGTGAGTGAGGGTACCGGAAGCCAAACCGGGGAAAAGGGGGGTTTAAAGGTTGGCAGCGTACTTTTGACTCCACTGGTCAAAGTGGAGTCAAAAGTCAAAAGCACATGCTTAGGCGGCGGCAATCGCTTAAAAAAGCGTGTCTCTCTTTACTGAAACAACTCAGTGATCCGCTTCAGATAGATGATACGCTGATCCGAATCATGAATGCACGCTCCGAATGTATCAATCGGATCTCAAGATCGGATTTGGTAAATCGGCCAACTCGCTCACTGACTCACTGTGTTCCACTGACACGACTGAGCGACGAACCAGGTGATCACTGATCGCGAGAGAACGAGTGAGTCGGTTCCGTCGGCAACACATGTAACGTGTCACGCGGGGAAAGTCATAGGTAGACATAACAGTTGATTGAAATAACAGCCATCAGTGTCAAAGAAAAACGATCTTTAGGCCAATAGTAATAAAAATCTATGGTGAGGTATGGTAAATCGACTACTTCATCGTTAGCGTTCATTATACTGTGGCGGTACAAAGAATAGGGTTGCCAATTTGCATATTTAATTGCTGTTTAACGTACCTAAGTCTTTTAGGTGTATATGATTAACTTGTCGCGTAGTTGGTATAATTTTGCTTTTCTGGGCTAATGAAAATTAATGCTAATTAGTTAGTTGGTATAATGTGTGGGTATAAGAAACAAAATAATCAAATTAGTAAATTGAAAATATGAAAATTTCAGCACAGTCTTCAAAACACAGTTTTATCAACGTTACATTATTTTAACGTTACTTCATGTCGCCTATAACCAGAAGACAATCAAGACGCTTCTAACTGACACCAAATTTGTTCAAATATGATAACTAGTTTAGAATGTTATAAGGGAACAGATGAACAACCATACATACATACAGTAAAAAGGTGCCCAGATTCGAACCTAGACTACAACTTCCAATTCAGAAGGCGCACATTCTAATCCACTAAGCTACCATTGCTCGAATGACAGCTCGAACAGCTCTCAACGGGACATAACATAGAGCTATTAATACCACTTTTGATTTTCCGAATTATCTTCTTGAAAGAGTATATAAGTATAGAGACTTTACTAACCTTGCACATCTAAAAGTGGGTTATACTTCAACGGCCCCACATAGAACACCAGGCTGTTTCTGGTATGAGCGGTGACTGTCAGCGTGACGTGGCCCTCATGGCACGCTGGGGGGGAGGAGTACATGGCCCAGCCCTCCCCAGTGGAACCCGATAGAGGTCTGCTCACACCGAGGGCCTGTGAGCCCTTCGGGACACTCGCACTTATCCGCGAAGGGAGTTCCTGGAACAAAAAAAAATCGGTGAGTAATTATATACTTCTAAAACATGTTCTACCCGTCATTTAGAACAACATTTACCTAAAAAAAAATTGGAATTAGCACAAAAATTAATACTTTTTCTCCAATTTCCCCATTCTCCCATACAAAATGAACGAAATAATCGAACGGCTTTGAATGAAAAGTAGATAAAGTAAAATTATTTGTTCTTTATCAGCACGTTATCGAGCATGAATATAATCTTCATCTCAGTCACCTCCATTCAGACATATGAGTGACTTTTCCACATCTAAGTCACACTTGGACGCCACATACACCGATACCCCGACGAAGCTCGTGGTGGATATGCACGGTGAGCAGCACGATATTTTTTATCAGCACGTTCTCGAGCATGAATATAATCTTCAAAACACACTTACCTCCATTCAGACATATGAGTGGCTCTTCTACATCGCAGTCACATTTGGGCGCCACATACGCCGACACCCCAACGAAGCTGGTCGTGTTGGTATACACGGAGAGTGGCACGTTATTCTTTATTAGCACGTTATGACACGCATCGTCGCATTGCTCCTTCTCTATGAGGCATTCGTCTATCTTCACCATGTAGATCCTGGCTCCGAGCTCGTCTTCAAGCTGTAGAAAAGTTGGAAATAAGATACCGATTTTTATTACGCGATTGGGGCAGACTGTGGTCCGTAAAATATAGCCTGTTTAAAATAATGAAAGTCGTCATTCAACCGTAATTTCAATGAACGAAAGGTTTTTCACGATTTTACACTTTCGCGTTGCATTATACTAAAAAGAAAATCTGGGAAAAAAACAATGCCTTCAAAAACCACGAACTAAAAAGTGTAAAGAATATTTTTAACACTTTATACACTTCAAAAAACATTTTATAAAACTACTCGAGAAAAGGTGTTACCGAAGTCGGCGCCCAATACTATATTGTAATTTAATACAACATTCAATTATTCAACAGGGATTAGGCGCCGACTTCGCTAAAACCTTTTCTCGAGTGTAGTGTTATAAAATGTTATTTGAAGTGTATAAAGTGTTAATAATATTATTTTACGCCATTTATTTCGTAGTTTTTGAAGGCGGTTTATTTTTCGCAGAAATTTTATTTTTGAAACTTTTTAGTGTCTCATTTTTTGGCAAAATTAAAAATTCATATAAATTACCAGTTCGCTTGTGACGACGGCCGTTGTAAGCGCGGTCGAAATCGTCAAGCAGTAATTTTAACATAATGCTTATCATTTTACAAAGTTTTATTTCATAGAATTGTTACTATTAAATTAAAGATCACTTTTTCTGTGACATCAATACTGTCATTCTAATCAAGCTATATTTTACGGCCCTATATCAGACATTTGGCAAACATACAAAACTATAGCCTGGTCTCATTTTGACGGATCTAATCAATTTAAGGCAGCGCGTCCATCAATCTTATTTCGGTATTAAATATGTGGTATAGCGCTGTCATTCTATACATATCTGACCATAGATTTATCAACGAATAAAGATTCGCCGAATCGGGCCTAAGGCAGATTATTAACAAACTGGTGAGTGGCCAGCCCTCGCTTAGTTTCGAAACTTTATTAATTCCAAATTAGAATCAATAGACGACGCTAGGTGTGAATTGCATCGCGGAAGCGTTTTGTCTTTTCTCTCTAGAGACCACTCACGAAAAGAGTCCCGCGGAAAAATATGTAACTAAAATTTGAGATTCCTTGTGTCTATGAGCGTAAATGCTCAAATTTGAATGTTGATGGCGACTCAAGCGCTATTCGGAATGGCGGAATCTCTCCCAACAAGCCATGTGATTGTCTATTTATAGTTTAGAATATAAGCTGATTTCAGTTTCACAATACGATCGTACCTTTTCCTGAATCCCCACCACCATGCTATCTAACTTCTCAGGCGGGTAATACGGGGAACCATGAGCAGAAAACCGCACGTCAAGGTAAACATCATCCTTCCCTGGCGGCTTGTTACTGGAGACCGTAAAAACGTCTACATTGTCCATGGACGTGTTGTAGAGGGCTGCGAGACGGCGGTGGAGTTTGTCCTTCTTGCTCGTACCCTGCGGGAAAGAGATAGCAATTAAATATACTTAGATATCCAGTCAAATCAAACATAATACTATCGAAAATAGGTCTTATAAGCAAACAAAATTAGGACAGCACATTAAGTTACCACAAAGTATTATAATATTCATAAACGTTCTAATAAACCTTTAACGGTGTCATGAAGCAGTTTTGGCGTTTGAACAAAAAAAATCAAATATTTTTCGAAAAAATAATGTAAACTGCTTTATAACACCAATTAATTAACCAAGGTTTAATGAACGTTTATAAATAATACCCTAGAGTTTATTTTGTATATCGATTCGATCGATGTCCGACCGATTGGTCTGTTTATGGTAAACACCGTGATGGTGAAATGGATTGACCGACCACGTCCGATTGATCTGTAAGCAAACGTAACTAACCTCGAATAAGGTATCGTTCGATGGCATCGACATCGATCGATTTGTTAGTCAAAGCTTCGGTGTACGAACGGACAGTATCCATCGATTAACGTTGATGATTGAAAGATCGACCGATCTGTTTTTTGTATTTAATCAATTCCAATGCATGTGTTTATTTTTTGAATAATTGAAAACTTCTGTACTCACATCCATCTCAGGTATGATAAACTCTTCTGCTGTGATGTTCAGGAAACGAATGGACCCAGATTTGTCTACAGCTTCTTCAGGTATCTCCTTTACGGTTACATTCACCGTCGCTTCCACCCAATGGAAAGGCACTATTGGCTCGTTCTCTTCCGTTACCTGTAATAAAAAATTGATAGGACCTGTTTTAAAAATCATAAATAATATCGCGATCTAAACTACACGTAACGCTATCTATCGGTGTCCCGAGCGAACTAACATCTTATTTATTTTAACATAATGGAATCAGCCAGAAGCGAACGAAAATAGAATGACGCACTATTTTCTTTACCGAATACTTTTTTATAGAAAAACTATTTTTAGACTACCATCAAAGGAATGTAATATGATATGGATATGTTTCCCAAATAATGTTAGGCTTCTTGCAAAAAAGAAATGAACCTGCCTACTGATTTAAACAAATAGGTAGCTATCTACCCAATAACATTTTCGTATATTGTATTGATTCCGTCGCCAAAAATATTTAGGAAGATCTAGAATAAAAAGTATTTACGAATATCTGGGTTTTATTGAATTCGCTATGTAGATGTGTGAAAAAAGGTTTTATTCCGTATTCTTAAACAAACTAGATGTCTGCGTTTGCGGTATTTTCATGTTATAGTTGCAAGCAGACTTATTTAAGGTGACGGTAAGGGCACACTAGCGACGCCAATCGATTTAAATTTTTAGCTTTTACCTCTAGGCAAACAATTATACTATTTAAAAAACCATGCACAATTGTTGGGTCCGTTTTTGTACGCGAAAAATTGATTCACGCCAAAAGTGCATTTTTGCATGGTTATTTAATAAATAGTATAAGTGTTTGTCAAGAGGTTGTAGCCCCGAAATTGTTTAAAATAGTTCCGGTTTCGCCGTGTGGTCCCCGGCAGAGTAGAATAGGCCACCCTCACTCTTACCGAGGTGTCGTAAAAGGCGACTAAGGTAAAGCTGCTGGCATGATCATCAGCACCCAGAGAAGGAAAACTCTGCGTTTATATCAAAACCCTCGCCAACCCGTCTGCCAAGCGTGATGAGTATGGCAATCACCCCTCATGTGATTGAGGGAGGCCCGTGCCCCAGCAGTGGGGACTTAAATGGGCTGACAATGATGATGGCTGAAATTGATTGGCGTCACTAGTGTGCCCTACCCGTCACCCGGATATGGGGGTTCAAATTTTGATATAAAGTCGGTGACGCGGCTAAATCACTTAGTAAGCAAAGAAGAACATTTTTTTGTCGAATTTTCAAAAGTCATAAAAAAAACGTTGTTCAGAATAGTTAATAAGGATGAAACTATTTACTATTTCCATAGACATGCGTCCTAAACAGATTGTGCCTTTTCATAGAAAGCCATACTTGAAAAACCGCGCGAGGCCGTTAGTACTGGAGTGACGTACTGGGCGACGTTCTTTCTCTACCGCACCCGTATAAAGATGCATTAAAGTTGCGTCAGGGCGGGTTGGATCTCTTTCACACTCTGTGACGTTTTTCCGAAAATGGCACACACCGTTTCAAGCACGCGTTTTCTAATTCCATGACTATATCCTATATTCTTTTTTTTTTTAAAACTTGAAAAAAAAATTGAAAAAAAAATATGAAAAAAAAAATTTAAAAAGTTTATTGCAAAACTGTTTTCTTATCATACATTTTATGTGATAGGTAGGCAGACGAGCAGACGGATCACCTGATGGTAAGCGATTGCCGCCGCCCATGGACACCCGCGACACCAGTGGAGTCACAAGTGCGCTGCCAACCTTTAAATCCTTCTCCGGTACCCTCACTCACGCAGCTCATTCTTTTTTATAAAAAAAAAACCTTAAATTATACTTACATTAAAAGTCAACAAATAGGTCCCATTTGGCGTTCCCTCCTTCATGGTGATCATGCCAGTGTTCTTATGGACGTCGAAGTAGGGGCTTCTCTTCTCGTACGAAGGGAGCCACATGAACCTCTTGTCTGGTAGATCCCAGTCGTCTGGATCTACGACGTAAACGCGCCCGATCTCCATGTCTGGTGCATCTCCCTGGGAAAAAAAGAAATGGTTAATACAGAAAAAAATATGACCAAAAAAATTGTCCCAAGGATGCATACTATCCACAATATAAAACATTATCCAATTTGTAACAGAGAGACAACTTTATATGTACATCGACCTGAAGTCAAGATAAAGAAGGATGCTATCTGAAGATACTATTTTCATCCTACAACTTTGTAGCAAAACAATAAAAACCAATGTTCTACCTCCCACATTGCTGCAGATTGTTTTTGCCAGTGGCAAGTAAATAAAATTGTGATTATCTGTACTATTTATAAGGAGGTAAATTCTGAAGACCACGACAACGCCTATAGGTAATCACTTGCGCGATGTAAACGACGCCTAGCGCCATCTGTTGGTGTGATTTGAAACTAATATCCCGAAACAAAATGAGGACCGCCCACTAGTCACCTTTAATAATATAGGACCTACCTATGCTTTAATAGATAGTGTATCTTATCTTATCTGTTAGGGGCCATTTTCATGGGGCACGTCGACCCTAAGGGATCTTTTGTACCTCCCCTTTCTTTTGCGCTCTTACTCACGAAAGATTCGTTTCATCAGCATCACGATGTCTTTCGGATTGAAGTGCCTGTAGTCTCCTGGTTTAGGATAAGCGTTACCTAGAAGACACATTCTGCCTCTGGCTAGTGAGTCGCATTCACATAAAAGATGTTCTATGGTTTCCGTCTCCTCCTTGCATGCTCTGCAGTCGCTGTTCGATGTCATGTTCATCTTCATCAGCATTTTGTTCGTTGCATAATGCCCTGTTAACGCTCCTATGAGCATCCTTGTCTGTTGTCTATTGCCTCCGAGAATATATTTTTTCCATATCTTTGTATTGTCTCCTATGAAGGCCTTTGAATGTTTCATTCCTAGTGTTTTCTTCCATTCCTTAGCTTGCTCTTCGTATACATATTGCCGGAAGGCCATACTGTGATAGACCATACAATAGATAGTGTAACATCCAGACAGATTTATTTTAAGCACGCTGGTTGATTTTATTTTGTGAAATTAATATATTGAATTTGGGACCCCACGGATTGGACCTCCGGTACCCTCACTCACTCGGCGATACATAGCGCAGGCGCTGCTTCAGGCTGGAGCTATGTGAGGCCATCATTCGGGCCGTACGGCTCTCACACGGTCCAAGTTGCAGGTGGCTTAATTTAAAGTCGTCCCGTAATGAACAAGAATTTACCTGTCGCATCCAAACAAAGGAGACCCACAGCGCGTGTGATAGAGAGGTAAACTCCGATTCGGTCGTAACTTAAATTAGTCGTGCTTTAAATTAGGCTCTCTGGTCCAAAGTACGATATTGCGACAAGAAAACAGCGGATAGACTGAAGGGTCTGTTATTTCAGCAGTGATTGGATCTAGGCATAGATAATAACGATTTAATTTAAGTACAAATACAAAAAGTGAAAATTTATGCACACTTTATATTCATAGCCCTCTTTATCAAGGGCATAAACGTTTATCAGTACATAAGACTCACTTCAAATTAATTTTTACCCCACATATAAAGCACAGGTAAGACAGATTATGACATCTATATCACTTTGTGAAGGCTCAAAATTCATTGCGCCTCTCCACCCTAAAGTACTTGGGGAACCAAAATTATTATTTCAGAATGTGAAATCAAAGATATCGCTGGCAGCAATCAACTATAACCTTTTACGAGCCGTCAAACCTTTCTAGCTGTTACCTTAAAACGGTGAACGATACCGACCCAAGTGATGGGTGACCACACATTCTAAGTGACTGAAGACGAACAGACGGATCATCTGATGGTAAGCGATTGCCACCGCCCATGGACACCTGCAGAGAGTCACAAGTGCGCTGCCAACCTTTAAAATAATAATCCGAAAACACGAAACGCTTGTGCAGTGTAATCGACACCTAACGCCATCTATTGGTATAAAGTGGAACTAATGGCCGGAAACGACGCGACTGGAGATCCGATACTGTTAAAATAGTACATTAATGCAGCGGCCGGCAATAAAAATGAAACAATTCGTAATAATTAAACCAAGGAGCTAACTTGCCATGTTTATTTAAAATTCGAAATGGCTGAATGCAACTCAATACGAAAAAAAGTGAATTTACTTGCATCATTTGCAATAGGGTATTTGACTAAGCTCGAGATTTAACTAAATATAAATATTTTTTCAAAATATAGGTAAATATGTGCCAATAGCAATAAATCTCAATTAAAAATATAGCCGGTCTAGCCGGTTTTATGGTCATCAAAAGTATGAAATTATTAAAAAATAATTATACCATCGAATAACCCGTACAATTTGCACCAACTATTATAATATTGACATAAACGAAACAATGCATACAAAATACTTGTTTGTGATGTCACATCTCAGTAGCTCATTATATGGAGCGTTTTGGGTTTGCCCAAAATAATATGTATTTTAAAGTATGTATTTTAAAGTGATGATATCTCAGGTAGTTTAAATGAGAATCAAGTAATTCTTTCAACGATGTTTTTATCATTGAGAACTCTTTTAATAAAAAAAAAACAGTCAAATACCGCATTAAGCATTGATGGACTCACGTATGTGTAGGCTGCGGCTGGGCCCTCATCCCCACATATCGTCCATCAATGCTTGTATTGCTGGCCGCTGCAGTAATTTACAATTAATCAAACAGCGTCTCCAGTGCGTCTTACCTACGGGTAAGACGCACTGGAGATGTGGTGGTTTTAGGCCGTAGCCTAAAACCACCTTATTATACATCGCGATCTAAAATTATTAGCGTACTAAAGCTCGTGTCATCTCGTTCAAAAACGCAATGTTAAAAGGAACTGCCACTTTCTTTGTTCGGGGACTGTTTAGTTCGTTATTTGTAATAAGGAGGAAAGGGTTTAAGTATTTTTTGATTCAATAAATCCCTCTGACACAAAATACATACAAACCCTAGTCAAATAATTTTAACAGCGGTTTCGTATGGAGTGTTAATTTCTCGATTCATTTACTAATTGTTGGCTGAGCGGTATACGGCAAGGTTGGAATATAGTAATAACAATAAAAAGCAACGCTCAATGGATAACGGACTAAATGTTTATAAATAAAATTGGAGGCAATGATATACACGATACAAATATACTTTGAGCAAAATGAATAATCTGAGTACAATTTGAGTATTAAAAATTAAGCTCATTTTTTACAAAGTTAAATAAAAACCCAGAACACATTTAAAACAATTTGTTTATTTTCTTTATAGAAGGCAATTGCTTTTAATACTTTCATTGAATGCTATTCGTTCTTGAACATTAATTTTACACAGGGACATGAAGAATTTCTATTTCTTATTTTTCGAAAAATGGCGTCAAGATCGGAACATATGCGGAATAAGGACAATTTTTTATAAAAAAATATTGCCTAATGCAGAAAGGCTACTATAAAGTAGATAATTATTTGAATGGTAAGGATTCCTGGACATGTTGATCTCTTCGCCTGTTCTGTAATGTATAATTCATTTCATAATTTTTCTTTGACGATTTATCTAAACGATATTGATTATAAGCATTGTATGTCATACTGTCACTGTAATCATAATTTGTATAAGAATGAAAATTGTAATTACCATATTATTTGAAAAGAGTAACTACTGAGTTTCTTGCTAATTCTTCTCGGTACAAATTGACATTCCGAATCAGCGGTAGACTACATTACATAATATTTGACATTCATAAATGTTCTGTATGGACTTAAATTGAATAAAGACATTTTTAATTATGACTTGATTTGATTTACTGTACTAAAGCTTATATCACCTCGTTCCAACACGCAATATTAAACGGGGCTAGCACGAGTTTTGGTCCGGGATTATCCTTACTTCGCGATTTGTAATGGGGGGGCAGGGCTTATATAGGCCCTGCGTTGGTAGATCAGTTAATTTTCGCTCGTATGTGATAATGTTTTAGTTTATGACAGAGATAATTGAATATGTATGTAAATTCATAGGTTACCATCATATGCGTCTGTCTGTACACACGAATAATTCGACTAATAGTTTGTTAATCAACTATTCGCTTTGAGCTGCGAGTAAAACACGGTGACAAATTAAATCTCATCGCTGACAAGTTTGCAAGCCCTGGATTTTCGGGAATTGTAATACAAATAATGGCTTACTAAGTCAACTGTTGACAAAAATAATAAATGCTCATGGCAAGTACGGCCGGGGAATCGCTTAACCACCTGAAGAGCGAAAATCGCTTGCAGCTTGCATTGTTTTTTGTTTGAAAAACACCATTTTTGTGTCATGCATGCAAGCAATTTTCGTTTGATAGTGGATCCAGATTCTCCAACCATAGGTACACTTGTCATACTTTTGTGGATTTTGGACTCTCGATGCCTGTACCCTGAATTTTCGATCGGACACCAGTTTGACATCTATGGAGAAGGACCAATAGCTTAACATTTGCCTAGGATTCTAGCGGTAGGAGTCAAACACGCCGCGTGGGCTGCTGTAATTCAAAGTTTTTTTTTTAATTAGTATCTAGTGGTTTTTAGTGCACAAATTTGGTCTTTATTCGTGCAGTGAAGTGCCGCAAAGTTATCCTGATAATAAGAATCGTGAATTGTATCGTTTCTAACACTGCTATCGAATGATAGATAGATAGATAGATATACTTTATTGCACAAAATACACAACTTAAGTACTAGGCATTACAGAAATTTTGTGTACAATTTCGGCGGTCTTATCGCTGAAAGCGATTTCTACCAGACAACCTTCGGGTAAAGGACATTTGATAGTAGAGAAGGGGTAGGGGGTGCAATATTCAATAAGGAAAAAAAAAGAAACTGTAAATGTTAAAATATAACTTATAACCCTAATACATAAATAAAATACAGTATTATAAACTAATAAATAAGTTATGCTCAAATACATACACAAAATATTGTGAGATTGATATCAGAAAAAGACAAAATAATAATAATATGATAATCAAATGATTTGTCACGGAAAACTTGCTTGGACCTAATAGAATCTTAAAACCCTCGATCGTGTTTAGAGTGGTATCGGCAGAATTCGTAGATTGATAAAAAGTAAAACACCGGCGTTTTAATGTGTGACTTTGACTGACTTCGACTGTTGACTACCCACTTATTCTCAATAAGTTACTTGACATTGTTCAGATATCTTCGGGTAGAAAAACAGACTTTTTTTTAATATTATGGCTACTATAAAAAAAAATATGCCTGTTTTTCTGATGTTAATACATTAATTACAAGAAGCCGCACTCACCCACCTACACTCCCAACATAATATAAACTTTACTCCAAAAACATAGCGCTCACACAGTATTAATAGAGAAGTGAAGAATTAGTTGATAACTAATCGATTCGATTTCAATCGATTGTTACCAGATCAAAATCTATCGTTCTAAAAAAATCAACTCGTTTCCTGCAGATTTCTGCTTGATTTTCAGTTTTTATTTCTATCATTCCAAGGGAGCATATGGTTTTCATATCAAGGGTTGATTGATTCCCACCCAAGACAAACATTCAAGTGATGGACACTTATTTGTTCAGAGTCGGTCTTCATTATTAGTTATTTTGAGATCAGGTGTGATGTGTTTACCAGCCACCACCAGAGATTAGGAAGGATGTGTTGCAAGGAATGTGTTTGTTAAGCGCCAATAGAATCCCTTCACTGAGAGAAGAAATGTAAATAAAGCGATTCCATTGGTTCTTTCATCTTAAAAATAAATTCCTCACTAAATGAGCTTTAATAGACATAGTATTTTTTTTCTGATTATTAGTCCAAAGAGCTCATAATAGTAGAAATATCGGTGTGAGAGGATCACTCGATAAACACGAAAATTCTCCGATATGTATTTTTTTGCAACTCAATTCAAATCGACTTTCCAGAAAAGTTCCATCGAATCTGCTACGTAAAATCCGCCAATTTCAGTGCTAGTCATCTTAATTACCTTTTTGTAATCGATTATTTAATATAAAGCTTAACATTGCCGATTTTTCATGTCCCATCCCTACCCTCAGAATCAGGGCACGGTAGTAAAAAGTGCCTTCCGTAATCCCTCTTTATACGCACCGCACTAAACCCACTTTCATTAAAGCGTAAAATTAACATTTTAATATCCATATATTATTATAAAACAGGAGCATTACCGTAAAGGTTTACTGGCTATATTGGATCGAAACGTACACTTAATTATTCATTGTATTGGGATAGCGGAACCGCAGATTTGGTTGTGATGCGGCCAGGATAATAGAGCTGTGATATTCCACTGGACAGTTTTAAATATTCTAAACAATGTGGTCTAGGATTGGTTAGAAGTCAAAAGTGATAATAACCCTATTTTTTTTTAAAAATACGCAGTCAGATTATTAATTTTTTTTTTACCTTAATCTATGGTACGCAGGCACTCTGGCCGCACGCAGGACATTTAAACAAGTGAGTGCCCAGGCAAGTACCGTTAGCCTACGGTTATTTGGCACGTGGCAAAAATCGACACTTACACTATTTATTAAATAATCATGCACAAATGTTGGGTCCGTTTTTGTACGCGAAAAATTGATTACTGCCAAAAGCGGCCACTTTTAGCGTGAATCAATTTTTCGCGTTTGTGCACGGACCCAACATTTGTGCATGGTTATTTAATAAATAGTGTAAGTGATTGCCGAGAGGTTGTAACCCCGAAATTGTTTAAAACAGATCCAGGTTTAGTTTTTTTTTTTATTTGAAAGATATAGGGTGAGCCTTGCGTCTCAAAGCCACTGCGACCAGTAGATGATCCATTGTGGCAGCCCCAGAACCGATTACAACACCTCATGTAGCTCCAGCTCCAGGATAAAAAAGAATGGAGCTGATGGGGGAGCTTTTGATCTCGTCTGCCGAGATCATGTGTGCTCCCAGGTGCCGGCTTCTACAGCGGTGCAGCGCTATGCACTCGCCGAGAACTCTCTCTCGTGTGATACCGAGATTCAATACCGTTCCAGACTCTCGCTGACACTGACAATATCTCGACCGATTCTCGAAACTTAAGTAAAAAGGACATTCTATTTTTTGGTCCAAGTGACGGTAAGTAATTTTTTTGCAGTGTAGTACTTGCCCCCTGAGTATTGATTTACTATAGGACCAATGCTGTAGGGTCATCATTATGCTTGATTTTATTTTAAATCAATATATTTTCAAAACAACATCTTCATACATTTTCAGTTACTTAAATTACAAAAAATTTCATGTTTGGAGCAAAAATATATGAAAATCCGAGGATCTCCTTTACCAAATTCGTAGAACTTAAACACTTTTACCAACTTAAAGACTGAATTAATATTTGGCTATGCAAATATTATAACAACTTGTGCACAGAGCTATTAAGAGATAGCAGGAGTATTATACAAAATTATTTAAGTCTTTAATATTTTGAGCGAAATAATCTTTCCAGTTTCCAGTTTTTGCAGAACTCCCTACCCCTATCAATAAGACAGTCTCCGTCATTAACCATTTTTAAAGCCCGAGTCAAAACTCACCTCTTAAATAAATAGATAGCAATCCCTTTAAGTCTTTACAGGTCCAGTCATCGGTAGTAGTCGATGGTCCGGCTAAGATCCTAATTTATATGAATGTATATCTAGTCCTTTTTATTATTTTATCCAAGCATAACATATTTATTTATTAGTATATAATATTGTGTTTATTTATGTATTAGCATTATAAATATTTATATATATATATATATATATATATATATATATATAAGTTCACTTTTATTTCCCTTTTTCAATATTGCACCACCTACCCCTCCTCTACTATCAAATGTCCTTTGCCTGAAGGTTGTCTGGTAGAAATCGCTTCCAGCGATAAGACCGCCGAAATTGTACAATTAAGTTTCTGTAATGCCTAGATTTTAAAGTTGTGTTTTTTTTTGTGCAATAAAGTATATCTATCTATCTATCTATCTCCACATAAAACACCACCATACCAAAACTACTCTCTCGCTCTAGGTAGGTAAGTATAAAGAGAGAGACGTAATTGCGATTAAGTATTTACTTTCTTAGTAATTTATTTTCATTAAACGAATTATTTTAAATCAGCTTGTAGGACACTTAGACACAATATTAAATCGCATTTAATTCTACTTATGGAACTATTACAATGATACAACCAAAAAAATATCAAAAAGCACTTAAAAATGAAAATTAATGTTAATCAACGCGTCATAATTATATATTCACTTGTTTTTTTTTTTATGATAGTTGGCACTGTTGGTAGACGAGCTGACGGATCACCTGTTGGTTAGTGATTGCTGCCACCTATGGACAAACACGACACCAGTGAAGTCACAAATGCGCTGCCAACCTTTAAGCCCCCTTTCCCCCGTATGAGGCCTTGGGTACCCTCACTCACGCAGCGAAATCCCAGCAGAGTACTGCTTCACGCCAGTTTCCTATGAAGCCGTGGCATCACTCCGGTCGAGCCGGCTCATTCATGCTGAAGCGTGGCTCTCCCACGGCTTTATGCTAGAGGCGACAAATGAGCAAGCGAGTCACCTGATGGAAAGTAATCAACGCCGCCCATGAACATCCGCGAAATCAGAGATCGCTAATGTGTTTTTTTGTTATTTTTTTATGTGAAAGGTGGCAGACGAGCAGACGGATAACCTGATGGTAAGCGATTGCCGCCGCCCATAGACACCCGCGACACCAGTGTTTATGATTAAACATGTATTTTTGAGAATTATTTAAAGTCTAATCTGCCCACCGATCATTTTAAAGTTTTCATCTTCTTTAATAATCGTTATTTGTAATTAATAAACAGTTAAAAGTGGTCTGTTTCATGCTGCCATAGATCTTCGAATTTCACAGTTTCTTACAAACTTAATAATGTTGTCAGTAAAACGAAAAACCGTAAACAGTTTTACTGCGTTTTGTAAGGAGCCGTTTTCATATTTCATGTTTTGTAAAAAGAGCTGTTGAATACAAATTGCCACGAGACGTCTTGGAGCCTTGAATAAGTAAGTAACATTTGAATTTTTAAATTAAATATCAGGGACAAATCTTTGTGCGTAACGAACAATACATCCTGTGCGGATAAAGAATGGGATCAGAAATGGCGGCGCATCTATTCACTTCTCGCTCGCACACTATTTGCGTATATACTCGCACTCGTGGGTTGCGAGTATAGAGTCGCAAATAGTGTGCGAGCGAGAAGTGAATAGATGCGCCGCCATTTCTGATCCCATTCTTTATCCGCACAGGTAGTACTTGAACATTTTGTATGCCTACTAAAGTATCCCACTATTTTTGGTTTCAAATACTTGTAACTGCCAACTTTGCATTGGATTCTGACACACACAGAGGCGGCTCTTGCCAATGTAGCGCCCGGGTGCAATCAATATTTGGCGCCCTCTTGTATCAAAATGCGTGAACAAAATGGAAAAGGTTGGTGCTTAAAGCACTCAGTTACTGAGTGTTTCTGCGTAGTACGCACCCACCACGTTTGAACAGGATGTTCCATTTCCCTAAATCGCAATTGTCAAGCCGAAGGCCATGGATAAATTTAATAAATTGAATACTACATTAAATCGTAGGCCGTGTGTCTCCCGGCAGAGTAGAATAGGCCACCCTCTTTCTTACCAAGGTGTCGTAAAAGGCGACTAAGGTAAAGCTGCTGGCATGATCATCAGCACCCAGAGAAGGAAAACTCTACATTTATATCAAAACCCTCGCCAACCCGTCTGCCAAGCGTGGTGAGTATGGCAATTACCCCTCATGTGATTGAGGGAGGCCCGTGCCCCAGCAGTGGGGACTTAAATGGGCTGATGATGATGATGATGATTAAATCGTAGGACATACGTAGGAGTGGTTCGGGTACCCCAAAAGATGCTCTATTTATGGCCTTCGGCTTGACATCCTAAATGAAACATCTGGTATAAATGGTTGGACGCTCGCTCCTTGCGAAGCGTTACAGTGGAGGGTCTTGTCGCGAGCGGCCCTCGGCGCCCCGGCGCCCCGGCGCCCCGGCGCCCCGGCGGGTGCACCGTACCCCCTGCACTATAGGTAAAGACGCCCCCGGACACAAAACACTACTTACTTAGTTTGAGGTCCGAACCGATATTCGAATCGAAGTCAAGAACCGAATTCTCCCAGTTAAAATAGGTTAAGTATCTAATCAGTTCTTCTTGGTAGCGCATTTGTTGGTTATGGGAATTAAACCCTTAGAATCAGTGACACTAAAGGTTTGATTCCCATACGTGTGACACTTTTCTTTGTTGAATGTTGGTTTATTGTACCTATTTCAGTTTTAAATTTGTGTTAACTCCTTACTAACTTTGAGGTCAGATTGACACTCGAATATGAGATGTGGTCAATTAACTCTATCGAAAGTTACATATATTTGTAGGACATTTGATAGTGTAATAATTATGTCTATCACTTAAGGTGATACCGCGGCGATGCTAGCGCCGCCAAGAGTTAATATTGATTGTGGCGAATAGGAGCCATTTTTTTAAAATCATCATCATCAGCCCATTTAAGTCCCCACTGCTGGGGCACGGGCGTCCCTCAATTACATGAGGGGTAATTGCCATACTCACCACGCTTGGCAGACGGGTTGGCGAGGGTTTTGATATAAATGCAGAGTTTTCCTTCTCTAGGTGCTGATGATCATGCCAGCAGCTTTACCTTAGTCGCCTTTTACGACACTTCGGTAAGAGTGAGGGTGGCCTATTCTACTCTGCCGGGGACCACACGGCCTTTTTTTAAAAAGTGGGCAACAAATACTTTAAGGAAAGTTTTAAGAATTTTAAGAGACGAACGTATTTAATAATTCAATTATTATTTTGTGATTGTAGGAAGTAATTATTATAAAAAATTGTTAAAACATTCCTTAAACTATTATGTTGCTCGCTTATTAGAAAACGTCTCCTATTCGCCACAGTATAAATTACTAGGCGGCGCTAGTATCGTCATAATGTCGCCTTAAGCCTTGTACTATGACTAATATTCCAAGGTTATTAATTAATTACTAAAATAACTATTTATACATTCATCAATTCAAGTTTCGCAAAATTCAGTGAATCGAACCGCACCCACAAAATTCAATATGGTAATTTGTATAAGCCAATTACATTCATACCAAAGCCACGAACAAAATATTAATCTGATATGAAAATTAATCGGCCTAAAACATCTTAAATAAATATAAGGGAACGGAAACTTCCCGATGTAATTACAACATTCGGAACTTAACGAAATCTGTTGTCTTCCTGCCAGAGGTACCCAAACTCTCTCGGCTTGTGCCCTTGTGGCGCAAAAGTTCACGAAAAAAGTCCCGCGGCAAAACAGAGAACAAACATATTAGAGCTTTAGTTCATCATCATCATCAGCCCATAGGGTCCCCACTGCTGGGGCACGGGCCTCCCTCAATCACATGAGGGGTAATTGCCATACTCGCCACGCTTGGCACACGGGTTGGCGAGGGTTTTGATATAAATGCAGAGTTTTCCTTCTCTGGGTGCTGATGATCATGCCAGCAGCTTTACCTTAGTCGCCTTTTACGACACCTCGGTAAGAGTGAGGGTGGCCTATTCTTCTCTGCCGGGGACCACACGGCTAGCTTTAGTTATAAACGTTCAATAAATATTTGTTGGCTAAAACTGTTTTATAGAGCAGTTTTGACGTTTGAAATAAAAAAATGTTCTTAATTTTTTTCAAAAAAGAATAAAAACTGCTTTATAACACCGTTTAAGTTAACAAAGTTTCTATGGACGAGTCTATGGACGTGTCTATGGACTTAAAGCTCAAATTCGAATATTGATAGCGACTAAAGCGAGCTTTTCATGGGACTATGGTGGCGCGGACTCAACAGTGACGGATTAAGTCAACGTGGGGCCTGTATGTTTCGGCCTATTCATGACGAAGCTTGGCTCTTACACACATAAAATGATTCTATTAAATTCATTTAGAGAGCTTTCTTATAGATAGATAGATATTCTTTATTGCACAAAAATAAAATACAAGCATGATACAACAGCAACAGACAGTACAATAAGGCGGTCTTATCGCTTGTAGCGATTTCTTCCAGACAACCTTTGGGTAGAGGAAAGAAATATTCAACGCAATTCGAATGGACAAGAAACGCTTCCCTCAGGGCTTCCAGAAATGCTTGCATGAACTTTTCGTAGAAAGCGTATGCGTACTAAGATATTTGTATTAAAACTGAAGAGCTCCCTCTATGTTTCGTAAGCATAACTATCTTCTCTTTCAATTGGAATTTAAAGGTGACAAAGTGTGGAGTGGGAACGCTACGATTACAGTTTGGGAACCTCTGCTCTAAACAAATTACCAACTTGTTATACCATCCAGTACAATTTGACCGGAAAAGTGATAAACGACAAAGTGGAAAAACAATATATTAGGGGAACTCGGAAAGGAGGCGGAACGTAAATAATTATTCCATTTAATATAATGTGTTACGGCTAATTGAATTAAGCAAGTAGGTCTTTAGTGAATAATGGGATTTTATCTACACTCCTGTTATATTCAAATTAAGAAATCAAAAGTAAACACATTTTGAGAGGATTTGTAACATTGATAGCTTTAAAGTATATTAAAAAGTTAATTTATCTTAGTATCAGCCTATATACTGTCCCAGTGCAGGGCAAAGACCTCCATCATAGAAATCAAGTTATCGCTACTATGATGGGATTAGGCTTAATCACCACGCTTGCCTAGATTCGTGATTACAAACCCGAGCAGTGTTCGAAAAATTCGAAACATACTTATTGCTCGACCCGGGAATCGAACCCAGGACCCCGAGATCACGGCCCGGTACTTAAACCACTAGATCAAGTGGCACTTATGCAACAAGCAAATTTCTTTAGGTGACGGGTAGGGCCCACTAGCGACGCCAATCGATTATAATTTTTAGCTACTAAACCGGATCTATTTTAAACAATTTCCGAATTACAACTTCTCGGCAAACACTTATACTATTTATTAAATAACCATGCACAAATCTTGGGTTTATTTTTGTGCGCGAAAAATTGATTCACGACAAAAGTGGCTGCTTTTGCCGTGAATAAATTTTTCGCGTACGCCTTGAACCCAACATTTGTGCATGTTATTTAATAAATAGCATAAGTGTTTGCTGGCTGTGTTGTAACCCTGAAATTGTTTAAAATAGATCCAGTTTAGTAGCTAAAAATTAAAATCGATTGGCGTCGCTAGTGGGCCCTACC
Source organism: Marasmia exigua (assembly GCA_019059595.1). NCBI lineage: Eukaryota > Metazoa > Arthropoda > Insecta > Lepidoptera > Crambidae > Marasmia > Marasmia exigua. The sequence goes on along the minus strand of CM032482.1, from coordinate 13,236,771 downwards.
CGTCACCTTAAATGACAATACTAGGACAAAGTTATCATTATTTATTCTGCCAATAAAGTCAAGAATGACACTAAAACCTGCGAAACCATAAAGCACCATTAAATGTGCGCGAGGACATAAAATGTGCGCGAGCGCATAAAATCTGCGCGCAGACATTTTAATCATCTGTGAGAACATTGCTCTGATTAAAATGTGTTTACTTTACGACAATTTTCGAAATCCGTTGCAGATAAATTTCTCACGTAACAACCCCAGATATTATAAAACCCATCAGCCTTATAACAAACGCGATATTATGTTATTACCGTACTAAAGCCCATCCCATCCCGTTTTAACAAATTTCGGAACTTTCCTAAGAACATGTTTTATAATCGCTTTTTTATTATATGTTATTGCATGCCTCAAGTGGCAATGGGCAGGGCACATAGCGAGGAGAACAGTCGGCCGTTGGGGCGGAAAGGTCCTCGAGTGGAGGCCACGTACAAGAAGTCGCAGCCGTGGCAGGCCTCCTACAAAGTGGACCGACGATCTGGTGAAGATCGCGGGAATCCATTGGATGCGGGCGGCACAGTACCGATCTGTGTGGAGAACATTGGGGGAGGCCTATGTCCAGCAGTGGACGTCTGTTGGCTGAAATAATGATGATTATATGTTATTTGAACACAAGCGGGAATGACGGCTTAGATGATGGTAGATAGAATAATAAATATAGGGTCTTATTTACAAACCTTTGTTAGCTAAAACGGTGTTATACCTAGCAGTTTTAACGTTTGAAACAAAACAAGAATGAAAACTGCTACATAACACCGTTTTAGTTAACAAAGATTGAAGTAACATTTATGAATCATCATTTCAGCCAATAGACGTCCACTGCTGGATATAGGTTCTCCCCCAATGTTCTCCATACAGATCGGTCCTGTGCATTTATACATTTATGAATGAGTAGTTACTAATCAAGTTATCTTGAGTTTGCAATACACTTACTTAAACTAAGGTGTTAAGTCTAGTACTTACGTAATATCTCCAACTGTATAGCTCATTGTAGTATATTTCCGTCTGATAGCGTGAAAGGAGGTAATTGCTTATTATTACAAAATACATATTAAATTAAACACATTGACTCAGTTTCAAATCTTGCGGACAAATTGTCAGGTTTCCCATGATAGGTTAGTTAACCTGTTAGATTGGGGGGGGGGGGGGGGGGGGTCAATTCTCGTACACTAGAGATTGAAGTTGAGTTTGATTATACTCTAAATTCGAGTCCAATGTCGAGTGCTAGAGAATAAGCTCTTAGGTATTGCTAAGCAATACTGGTAAGAGACCACACATCGCACCCCTAGTGGAAACAAGCATAAGTGATGTTACTTCGAATCGAACCATCAATTCATATTTGAAAAGAATGTTGAGGGATACATATTATATGGAACTTTTTTCATATTTTTCTTCTTTAATTTGGAAATTTAGTGGAAGAAATTCAACGTGAGTATGTATCTTTTGCCGTGTGGTCCCCGGCAGAGTAGAATAGGCCACCCTCACTCTTACCGAGGTGTCGTAAAAGGCGAGTAAGGTAAAGCTACTGGCATGATCATCAGCACCCAGAGAAGGAAAACTCTGCATTTATATCAAAACCCTCGCCAACCCGTCTGCCAAGCGTGGTGAGTATGGCAATTACCCCTCATGTGATTGAGGGAGGCCCGTGCCCCAGCAGTGGGGACTTAAATGGGCTAACGATGATGATGATGTATCTTTAAACGTGCTTTTCAAATATGATAAAATCGATGGTTAGAAGTTAGATCACTTATCGACGATGATGTGACAATACCTCCTATCTAACAAATGAACTGATATTAATAATCAACCTTAACACCAATGACGTAAGGAAGTAATTTTCTCGAACAATCTTATTAGTTAGGTGGTATTGGCGCATCATCGTCTTTATGCTTATTTTCCACTGGGGGTGCGACATACTCATCACTTCATGGTCATCGTCATCATCGTCAGCCCATTTAAGTCCCCACTGCTGGAGCACGGGCCTCCCTCAATCATGAGGGGTAATTGCCATACTCACCACGCTTGGCAGACGGGTTGGCGAGGGTTTTCATCATACCAGCAGCTTTAACTTAGTCGCCTTTTACGACACCTCGGTAAGAGTGAGGGTGGCCTATTCTACTCTGCCGGGGACCACACGGCTACTCATCACTTACACATCAACATTTTGGGAACGTATTGAGTAAAAAAATATAATAAAACATTACACCAATTACACACTATTTAACACAAGCTTAGTTACAAGCTTAACCATATCAATTCTTAAATTATTAAATGAAAATAAGTAAAAAATGTTTTAAGTTTTTTTTTTATGAGATGGGTGGCAGACGAGCAGACGGATCACCTGATGGTAAGCGATTGCCGCCGCCCATGGACACCCGCGACACCAGTGGAGTCATAAGTGGGCTGCTAACCTTCAAACCCCCTTTCCCACGGATTGGGCCGGGACCCTCACTCACGCAGCGAAACACCGCACAATGCTGCTTCACGGTTGAGGCCGTGGTATCACTCCGATCGAGCCGACCTATTCAAGCCGAAGCGTGGCTCTCCCACGGTCAAGAGGTTTGAACTATTATATCGTTTTTTTGTTGATTTTTTTTTATTTAAAAAAGTCCTACCACGGATTTGCATCATTGCAAAATAGACAAAATTACTGTGTTTGCGTGAGAAATGCAAGCGAAACCTACCCTGTATTAAGGCGACGAGTAGGGCATACTAGCGACGCCAATCGATTTTAATTTTTAGCTACTAAACCGGATCTATTTTAAACAATTACAGGGTTACAACCTCTCGGCAAACACTTATACTATTTATTAAATAACCATGCATAAATGTTAAATCCTTTTTTTTAAATTGATTACTGCCAAAAGCGGTCACTTTTAGCGTGAATCAATTTTTCGCGTACAAAAACGGACCCAACATATGTGCATGGTTATCAAATAAATAGAATAAGTGTTTGCCGAGAGATTGTAACCCCGAACTTGTTTAAAATAGATCCGGTTTAGTAGCCAAAAGTTTAAATCGATTGGCGTCGCTAGTGTGTCCTACCGGTAACCTTAACAAATTCAACTGTACTGGATGGTCTCCAATTTTATGAAACTCGAAGCGTCTGAGCAATTAAATGAAGGTAAAGGGAACTATTAACTAGAAACAGGTGATAACAAGGCTTCACAACGCAAATACATAGTACAAAGGAAATATGCGATGGGTATGCGAGAGGGTCTTGGAAACCTTTAACGGGTTTAACAGAGCCTCAAGTTTGGCAAAGATTGCGCGAAGGCTGTTTAAGGTCTTAAAAACCGGCAAACCCAGGGTTCCGTGCCATCACTAATCTCCCTTGTCGTGGCCATTACACAGATGAAAACTAACAATTTTCCCCAAGAAACATAGGATTACATCTCAAATAAAATCCCTTCCCTTACAAATTGCACTTATATTTTATGCAACATTCGAGGAAGCAGATCACCTGATGGAAAGTAATCAAAGCCACCCATAAACATCCGCGAAATCAGAGAGATCGCTTATGTGTTGCCGGCCTATTTAAAAAAGAGTACGCTCTTCTCTTGAAGGTCCCTAAGTCGTAGACGTCGGGAAATAATCTAGGCTTTTAAACAAAAGCTAGATAAATTTTGCGACATTCTGCCTAAGTAGGTAAGGCTAAGTAATTTGTGAATGTCAGATGTTATCTGAAAGCAATTTCAGGCTCTAACAATAACAGGGTATTAGAAGCCACACTATCCAAATTAATAGTAACTAATCGGTTAACAGTTAATATCATTCAACCACAGCTAATAACAATTTTAGTAATTACTTTTAAGTTAATCTATTTTGGTTGACATTCATCGAAATTGATTTCTAAACCGCGATTCAAGCATAATATTTTGATTATGAATGCAGCGGCACCCCTTAATACAGGATGTATCGGAAAAGATTTACATCCCTTTATCAACGTTTCAACGTACGAATAGAATAAAATTTGTTCTGAATGGTTGGTAGAAGTACCAACCATTTATGTTTCGAATTTTTTGAACAAGCTCGGGATTGTGATCACCAATCCGCATTAGGCAAGCGTGGTGATTAAGCCTAATCCCATCATAGTAGCGATGACTTGATTTCTATAATGGAGGCCTTTGCCCTGCAGTGGGACAGATATAGGCTGATACTTTTACGTATTACTTTACGCTTGGAAATTCACATAAAAAAAATGCAAATTTTCGTACAAACTTGGTCATGTGACTTGTTTATTTTGTACGGGGAGACGAAAATTTTTTGACGAATTTCCAAAAGATTTAGGAGTATGTTGTTCAGAATGGTTAAAGACATGATAAAGGGATTTAAAGTCAATGTTTATCGATGCATACTGTATGTCATAGAAGTAAATAAAACCAGTAAGTATTTATCAAAAATTGACCTAATGAATATTTCCGTGTGGACAGAGGTCGCATTTTATCATTCATCAATTTAACAAATATTTTTAAAATAGTAATATTTTTCAGGTATTTCCAAATAGCGGTATGTATTTGGAAATTCCTGAATGTACACAGAGAAATACGTACCTTATAATTATACACAAAGATGTCACTATGGCCGGCAGCCATCGGGTTGTCGTTGCGGTCGCCTATGACCACACGTAGTATGGACACGCCAGTCAGCCTAGGGGTCCCAGCGTCGGTGATGGCGACTGGGATCCTGTACTCTTTCTGCTTTTCACGGTCGAAGGTCACCAGGGTCGATAGGTTGTTTCCTAAAAACAAAACGTGACTTAGAATAAGCGTGTGTACAATGTTCTTTATAATTGGTAATCAAAGGACCTCTTAAAAATAAAAACTTCCTCGAGATATCACACGGAATTCAAAAATCACATAAAATTGATCTTCCCAAAACGCTCCATACAAACAGCGGCTCTAGACTAGTCGTGACGTCACACCGTGTCACATCTTACTAGTGCTCAACGAGAGAACTTTGTTCGATAGCTATTTGATTTCTTACATACTCGTATTATAGATTTCTTACACAAAATACGAGAGTAAGACCTAAAGTTTCTTCGAGAAAAAATATCCTTTAGAATTTTAGAATGACAATAAATAGCCAATCTTAATACATTTTTTTCCGTTTCCATTACCGGGCCGATACGAGCTAGATTCTACAAAACTGAATGCAGTTTTATTTCTTTTTAAAAATTAAGGAATGTTTCCTTTAAATAAAACGTTATAACTAAACGAATTTAATGTAACTTTGACTCTAGGGCCCACTGTTTTTTATCCACCCTGTATAATTATTTAGTAACTTTACTTTTAAAATCGAACTGCTCATCCAACTTTGAGGCGCCATAACAAAAAAAGTACATAAGGTTTACGCCACCTATCGGATTTGTCATTTACAAAAATATATCAGTGTTTACGTAACACCGTTATTCCTCCTACTGACTGCCTCGAAGGCGCAGTGGGTAGTGAGTCGCACTTTAAAGCGCTTGGAGTCCCAGGTTCGATCCCTCGGGTCAGGCCAAAACTTTGTACCTAAGTTTTCGGTAAGAAATTCTTAGTGTTAGCCCGGAGTCTGGAAGTTGCACGTTAAGCCGTTGGTCCTGCGCCCGATTCCTCTCCGATCCGAGTGTGATACACTTGTCTCCCATCGGAATATGAGGGCAAAAGAATACAGAGTGCACTTGTGTTTGCGCACACAGTTGACCACTATAATGTGGGCTGATAGATATTAAATCAGTTGGAGGATATTATTATCTCTCATAAAACTACTCAATATGACTTTAAAGGCGAGATGCAAATTATCAACATAGATGGGGAGTGAAACGAAATTGAATTGGAATCCCTAAACAAAGTTACGATCAGGCGTTCTCCATTTATTGGATGTTAAGTGTTCTAATTGATCGAAACTCAATTTTAAACCACGAATTTTGACATAGAAAATACGAATCGAGATTTTAAGGAAGGAAATTGGAATAGAAGACAAACTTATGAGCGTTTACACTGGGCTAGAATTTTGGCTTTTCCAGGACGATCGGTTGGGAATTAAGTCGGAAGTAGAAGAACTGATGGCAGAAACCAACATACTAGGAGAGACAAAAGAACATAGAATACGATGGCTCGGTCACATCGAGAGAATGGCATCAGATCTCGGCGCTAAGAAGGCATATCTCGGACAACCTACTGGCCGGCGGCCAGTTAGGCGTCCACGCTATCGCTGGCGGGATGTAGTGATCGCGGACCTGCAAGATATGGAAGCAGGAGATTGGCGTGAAGCTGCACAAGATCGAGACAAATGGCGGCATCTCGTATCGGAGGCCAAGACTCATTTTGGGTCGCTGAGCCATCGGAGTAAGTAATAATAATAATTCTCACAATAATAATAATAATTCTCACAACATCTCTTACGTTGACCTGATTCCGTACTAAGTAGCTTAAGCACTTGTGTTACAGATATCAGACAACAGAGGAATACAAATATATACTTAAATACATATATTACACCCAGACACCGAACAAACACAAGTGTTCGTCGCACGAATGTTTGTCCAGGGTGGGGATCGAACCCACGACCTTTGGCGTAAGAGGCAGGGTCACTACCAATTGCGCCATCCGGTCAGTCAGTAAGTAAGTTAGTTTTCTTCTACAGAGAGACTGTCGAATGATGATGATTTTTAGAGATAAGGCCGCCTTCATTGTACATATCCTGTGATTCCTAGTCTTAAGTTTTCAGTATCAGTATCAGAGTGCAATAAAAGTATATTCATTCATTCAATTTATGTGATAGTTGGCACACGAGCACACGGATCACCTGATGGTAAGCAATGGACAATACGACAAAAAATCATTTTCCGAAATTAAAAATACTATTTCTAGATTAGACTCATAGAAATTTAAGAAACAATATTTCAGAATTTTGAAACAGATAATACAAATCTGAAGAGAATCTAAGGAGAAAAAAAAATCCTCATGTGAGGTAATCACTTGGCATGACAAATTAATGAGGCTTTTGCTCATGTTGATTTAAAAAAAGGTAATCCAATAAACCAAACGTCAAGCATCAAGAAAAAAAAACATTGAACAGTAAGTAACTTATAAACTTTTTATTGGGGATATAGCACCGACATCACAATCCGTCGAGACTCAGGATTCCATCACTTCCGGCATTAATTACTTAATTAATATTTAAAAAAATTTTTTTTAATAAAAAACATTCAATAATAACTAAAATCTATGAGTCATCTTTTTTTTCTTTCTTTATTTGAAATGCGTATAAAAATGCTAACATATTTTTTTGTCTTATTGTCCATTGCCGCCGCTCATAGTCGAGTCACAAGTCTTTCATCGTAGTCGCACTGTAACACTGTGGCCCTCTTCTAAACTATGCTATGCGATTCACCTGCCTATCTTCATACTATGGTCGTCCTCTCGTTTATTTACGGCATTAGATTAAAAAACTTTGAAATGATCAGTGTTTCTTTGTGTTATATATAACGGAAGCTGGTCCGAGCTCTCGTTATCAGCCGGGTGGTGCATGATGGCAATATTGAACTTAGAGTTCACAAATCACAAAGCGAAGTCACTTCGGAAGTTTCAAGCGTCTATTGAACAAACTATCAATATTCAATGTAAAAGAACATAAGGATCAACGCGGAAACGTGGCAGGTTCACATAATATATATAAACCTTGCTAATGAATTACTCTAACTATAAAAAAACCGCATCAAAACCCGTCGCGTACCTAGATTTAAAGATCTAAGCATTCATAGGGACAAACAGTGAAAGTGACTTTGTTTTATGCTATAAAGTATAGTAAAATATCAGCCTATATACTGTCCCACTGCAGGGCAAAAGCCTCCATCATAGAAATCAAGTTATCGCTAATGATGGGATAAGGCTTAATCACCACGCTTATAATGAGCATTGATGAACACAAGCCCAATGTACGAAGAATTCGAAACATACTTTTTGCTCGACCTGGTAATCGAACCCAGGACCCCGAGATCACGGCCCGGTACTTCAATCACTGGACCAAGAGGGCGTGTTTTATAATATGTATGGTGATTTAGACTATGTTCACTGTAGTATTCGTCCAATTAATCACGTTAATCGAACTAATTCAATCATTTCAATTATGTAAATAATTAATATACTCTAAATTTAATTTTCAATTGTTTCGTCAAACACAAAAAGACACAACAAAGATCTATCGACTCCAATTTTAATTACAATTTCATTTAATGAGTTTTATCTCACTGAATCGTAATTAAATGTTCGTCAAACACAAAAAGACACAACAAAGATCTATCGACTCCAATTTTAATTACAATTTCATTTAATGAGTTTTATCTCACTGAATCGTAATTAAATGTGTTCGGTTCATTTGTTCAGTAGTTTCACCACCTACGCATCAAATCATAGTTACACTAAATTGAAACTGTAGAAAGGATTTACGTGAATTGAATATATTAAATTAAGTAAAGCAATCGACAAATATTGTAATAATATACTTTTTTCAGATTAAGAAGGCTCAAAGTCACCCAGACACCAATGGAGACGGCTATGCTCGGAACCAATAAGTGGCGTTCCAGCATGCATGGTCAGGTTCGAGTTAAAAGAGTGGGAGAAAAAACAAAGCACTGAATTCTGGAAAAGACTACCTCGACTAGAACAGTCTAAGGCGTTGATACAGGCGTTCGATCAGAGACGAGCTGTAGAAATAACAAAACACATAGAGTAGAGGACATGTTAGGGCACTCACTCGGACCCTCACAGGGCACTGCAAATTAAATAAGCACCTGCACAACATGGGCCTTACAGATACCAAAATCTGCAGGTTCTGTCGCGAGGACGAGGAAACGATTATCCACGTCCTCGGCGAGTGCATAGCGCTGCACCGCTGCAGAAGCCGGCACCTGGGAGCACACATGATCTCAGCTGACGAGATCAAGAGCTCCCCCATCAGCTCCATTCTCGGGTTTATCCTGGAACTGGAGCTACATGAGGTGCTGTAATAGGTTACGGGGCTGCCACAATAGATCATCTACTGGTCGCAGTGGCTATGAGACGCAGGGCTCACCCCATTTCTATCAAATAATAATGCTCGGAGATTCTTTGCTTGATCGTATCAGATCCGCAAGAGAACTAAGGTCACAGACATAGCCCAAAGGATTGCATGTCTCAAGTGGCAATGGGCAGGGTACATAGCGAGCGAGCCGTTGGGGCGGAAAGGTCCTAGAGTGGAGGCCACGTGCAGGAAGTCGCAGCCTTGGCACGCCCCCACAAGGTGGACCAACGATCTGGCGAAGGTTGCGGGAATCTATTAGATGCGGGCGGCACAGGACCGATATGTGTGGAGAACATTGGGGGAGGCCTATGTCCAGCAGTGGACGTCTATTGGTTGAAATGATGATGAATTAGTTTTTGCTAGCTAAGGTATATCGTATCGCTGACACTCCCAGCATGTCGATTCTATACAATTCTAACAACACTCCTATCACTTCGCCAATCACTTTTTTGTGGCTTTGGCTCATCATTTGCTACGGGTGGTCTCCCAGCGACTCATCATTTGTATTAATCCTACTTGGATTTCCATAGACAATACTACACAGAAGTATTTAATTAAAATACATAAATCAGGGTGGTTCTATGCGGACCATAGAGTTATTATATGAGGATATTATTTCGAAAAACTACAACTACCTTATTACAAATCGCGATCTAAATTTATTACCGTACTAAAGCTCATGTCATCCCATTCCATCATGCAATGTGAAAAGGGTTGGCACGAGTTTTGATTCGAGACTATCCTTTGCTCGCGATTTGTAATAAGAGGGCAGGAGTACCCTTACCTTGTATATGGAATTTGGAGCGAATCTCAAATGATGCAGACTCGTTCAGGGCGAACCTAAAGGGGGGTCCGTTCTCCTTAGAATCGTAGTCATTCGCAGTCAGCTCCACGACGTGTCCAGGCGGCTCGTTCTCATACCAGATTATTGGTTCCGTCTGTTGGAGTAAAATTTTCATTAGAAAAAAGCAAAATAAAAATTGGTTCATCCGTTTGAGAGCTACGATGCTACAGACGCACACACACACACACGCACGCACACACACACACACAAACAAGTACACTCACACACACAGAAAGACAGACGAGCATCTCAACCTTAACCCGTAGATTTTAAGTCGGGGGTTAAAAAGAGGTATCTTTTTAAGAGAATAATAAGCAGCACTGTGCTGTGTTACGCTGCGTGAGTGAGGGTACCGGAGGCCCAATAAGGGGGAAAGGGGGGTTTAATAGTTGGCAGCGCACTTGACTCCACTGGCGTCACGGATGTCTATGGGCGGCGGCAATCGCTTACCATCAGGCGATCCGTCTGCTCGTCTGCCACCTATCACATTAAAAAAGAGCGTTTTAAGAGCTAGTAAAGTATCCTATCCGGGTAGCGGTGTATCAATCCTATTTTGCCTATTAAATTGCTTTAATCAGGCGATCCGTCTGCTCGTCTGCCATCTACGACACTTTCAAATTCCCTTTAATAATGTTATCTCAAAGTGCTCAGCTATTTTACCAACTGTTTAACAGAGAGACTGCTATGACCACTTACAGCATATTGAGGGTTGGCTGCGGTTAATCTAATATTCCAGCCATAAACCCGCTCTTGTGAAAGCTTACTTCAGCACAAATGTTAAATTCAGTTGCTCTTAAGAATGTTGCGGGTAAATTGAAAATTTGGAGTACATTTACATTGAGCCTAGATTAAATAATAGAAAAAACGTTTTTTCGTTAACACTTACCTATTTATCGTTAACGGTGCCATCCTACTAATATTACGCCAAGTTATTATATTCTCTTTGTATTATGCGAAAGTTTCTGAGCATATAATATGTATGTATGGATTTCGATGAAACCTCACAATAATAAAGCTTACACATAACACAATCAGATAAAAACACATTCATAAAGTCAAATTACATGCATAATATTTTATTGGTTTAGTGGTATAAGGACAGAGTTATGCGTGAGTCACACGTTAGAAAGAGACTAACGTGAAAAATGTATGAATTCTGACATCTGTCACCCATATCATGCTAAAGCGAAAGGAGTATAATGAACGCTGTCTCTGGTGCAAGGGTTGCGGGTTCAATCTCCGCACAGTACAAACATTTGTGTGCATTAACATGTCTAGACATGTAAATTTACAAAAGAAAAATATTAAATGAATATATTTGTAACTCCGCCATTGGTTTTGATAATGTACAAAAGAAAGATATTCAATTAATATATTTGTAATTGCCATTGGTTTTGATATCCGTAACACAGGTGCTATACCTATCTCAGAATCAGATCAATGTATGTGATGTTAGGCCGTGTGGTGCCCGGCAGAGTAGAATAGGCCACCCTCACTCTAACCGAGGTGTCGTAAAAGGCGACTAAGGTAAAGCTGCTGGCAAGATCATCAGCACCCAGAGAAGGAAAACTCTGCATTTATATCAAAACCCTCGCCAACCCGTCTGCCAAGCGTGGTGAGTATGGCAATTACCCCTCATGTGATTGAGGGAGGCCCGTGCCCCAGCAGTGGGTACTTAAATGGGCTGATGATGATGATGATGTGATGTTAAGAAATATATATACTTATTTATTTATATTCTCCAAAATATAGTGACGCTAGTAAAACCATAGGGCGCTGCTAGTTTTGAAATAATATATCAAAACCTAAATCAAAACGAGATTCTCAGTTATTAGCGTACTTAAGCTCATGGGCATGGCCCATTGAAGTGCAGTAATTACACTCGCGATTACTATTAAAAAACTCGCCAATGCTCGTTTTTTTTTTAAATCTCGCTCGTGGTTAATAACCTTAATTATGTGACAGTCACATAAAGTACTACTATTATTATTTTAAGTTTTGTATGTTATGCAATAAAGAGTATCTATCTATCTGCCTATTATAAATATATAAATATTTCACAACATCACATACATTGATCTGACTCCGAGATAGGTAGCTCAAGCACCTGTGTTACGGATATCAGAATCAACAGTGGGATTACAAATATATACATATAATATACTTTTCTTTTGTAAATACATACTTATAATACATAGGAAACACCCAGACCAATACAAAGAGACATGTTCATGCACACAAATGTTTGTACTGTGCGGGGATCGAACCCGCAACCCTTGGTCCAAAGGCAGCGTTCACTACCACTGTTCCAAACGGGTCGTCACCATATCCTTAAAGTTCTTAAAAATGTTCAAGACTCAAGATTATAATGCCTATGGAAGTGCATTAATTAAATTTTAATTACAATTCATTTATTATCTACTTTTGAAATGCCTATCTTCTATTTACGGTATTGTTGACAACCATACCACAACCCACGTCCAGAGAAAATCTACTTGGGACCGGATTTTTTCCCAGTGGTATCTCTGGGTAACCCTACCATACGCAGCTTATTTGCATGAAAAATTGACAGCGGGTATACCCAAGGCGATACCGTAAAGATATCCTTATATCTTTGAATTTTTATGCTAATACGTTAGTTAGAACATGTACGATAAGTGAGTAGAAGAGCGGGTCGGAATTTTGAACACATGAGTTCAGTATTTTAGTTCGGTATTAGAATATATATGTTCGTGGAAGGGAAACCTTTTAAGAGTGAATTGTTTGAAACTTTATTTAGATCAAGATAGATAGATAGATAGATATTCTTTATTGCACAAAAATAAAATACAAGCATGATACAACAGCAACAGACAATACAATAAAGCGGTCTTATCGCTTGTAGCGATTTCTTCCAGACAACCTTTGGGTAGAGGAAAGAAATATCGTATTCGTAATAAGGGAAGGCAGTGCAAAGTAATTTAACAAATGAAATTGAGAATGGCAGAAATATACATTATTTTATATATTAATATTATTACATTACATAAATAATAATAAACAATACATACATACCCAATAATATTTTATATTAAGATTTTTTCAAGATTTTTTTCTATTAAGGGAGAATTTTAAATATTTTATGGTATTTTATATTTATATTGTTTTAAATATACGGAGGTTCGTGACTGAACATGTGGATATTTTTGTCATAAATTGCTCGGTTTTTGGTCACATGCGTTAGCCCGAAACGAGCCGTTGTAGCTCATCTACCTTATTTGATTGATCTGTGTTATTAGGCTTCAAGGTTTGTAACAACTCTGAGTGGAATCTGACCTAAAAATTAAGCATCCCCCGCCCGAAGTCTGCCTCTGCTAAAGGCTCGACAGTTCATTATATCGTAAAAGAAGTAAAGTAAAGTATCAGCATATATACTGTCCCACTGCAGGGCAAAGGCCTTCATCATAGAAAAGTTAGTAGAGTTATGATGAGATCAAGCTTAATTACCACGTTTGCCAAATGCGGATTGGTGATCACAAACCCGAGCTATTCGAAACATGCATTTGCTTGAACCACTAGACCAACAGGGCGTTATTTATATCGTATTGTACCGTAAATTGTAAGCTCGCCGCCAACCTTAAAAGTCTGTATTCCCAGAACATACTCAAACTAAAAACTCGTAACAAAATTTAACTTACAAGACATGTTTGCACAATTTCAACCCCGCAATTAACAAGTAGTCTACGAAAGCAAAAGTCAAATAAATTTTGAGGTCGCCCCAGAACTCAAACATGACCTTTATATCAAACTAGTTAACTATTGTGCTGAAGGATTTGTATTGTTTCTATTTGTTTAAATCAACAGTTAGGTCATTATTTTAGCTGTTTGTGTAGCGACAATATGACTTTCAGTCATAAATTATAAATATAGTGATTAAAAACGATGCTACTTCAATACCGCTTAAAAACTGGAAACAAAAAAAAACTTTGTTAACACAGCGGACCCCAATTCTCGTGCTCGTAACATTTATTTTCATACGATATATATCACTAAAACATAGTTATTTTTGTATGGTTTTCAAGAGCCCAATTCTCGTGCTCGTGATATTTTGAAAACATGGCGGATATCACTTGAATATTATTAGAAAATGTTTAAAAACATTTTCTAATAATAATTATATTAACTCTTAACACGACCAAACGCCGTCAGAACACAGAGGTGAGCCTGACAAACCGTGATATGATAGCCCTCGCCAGCTCGGTTGTGCACTTTTAAAAACAATAAAAGGTATCAAGGTTTTAAATCACTTTAGCTGCTGGTAATACAGGCAATCGTACAACACAGGAAGTCTTATCAATAGTAGCGATCTCTTCCAAAGAACTTTAAGACAGGGGACGTTGCAGATAAGCTTTTAAAGCTAGTGCGATGTTACTCACGATAACAAATGCTGTTTCATTTCCAAGTAAAGCCATACACAATCGTAGCTTTTCTAGGCAAAAATAAAAAAAAGACTTATATGTATAGTTTATATACGCTACATAATGTTATAAAGATGACAGATTTATATTTCTGTGTGTGTGTATGTATGTTTGAAATAAATAAACTTACAACCTACTAAATGGAGTTTGATGAAATTTCACAATTAAAGATATGGCTAACATATCAGAATAACACATAGGTTACAACTTAATACACTACATTTTACAAGAAAGGGAATAACTTATTTTTGCTAGGTCTAAATTTAATGAGATAAATCAATAAAAATATAAATATTTCACAACATCACATACTGATCTGACTCCGAGATAGATAGGTCAAGCACCTTTGTTACGGATATCAGAATCAACTCAATTAAATCCAATTCAATTCAAAATATCTTTATTTGCATGGGCTTGTATACATACAGCACTTTCAAATCGTCATACATTAAAAATTATAATTACAAGAGTGGGATTACAAATGTATTCATATAATCCATGATAATGATAAAATATTTTTATAGTGGTTTTTGTATAGTACAGTATACTAGCTCTTATACTGATGGTAAATATCCCGAACGAACTATTAAATAGCATTAAAAATAACATTCAGAACGAGAATTTTACTATAGAGACGATCATAAATAAGTAGGTACATCATACTACTTGCTCAATGAGCACTAAAATTTACTAATAAATAAAGAAACTTCTAAAAATACTGAACTGATACAGCTTTGACTATTTTCAATTCAGTGAACCGTTTGCGCGAGCATAAAAAGAATTCAAAATTCTCAATAACAGGATAAATAGCCTGTGCATGCACTGACAAATTTTGAGAATTTTGGACAGAATTTAAATGAAATGGAATGAATGAAAGAAATGGAACTCGTTATCGGCGCATGTATTTCCTCCTTCCTACAATATGGATTCATTCAAACGAAGCATGAAGAAGCATCTCGCGGGTCAGTATGGCAGTTCCAACGGAGGTGATGCCTGGCATCGCTTCCGTTTTAATTGCAACGTGGGCTCTTCTCTTGCTAACCCTCAGGCTGAGGAGAGCTAATATACTGTGTCACTATTAAAAAAAAAATCCCCGATTGACGTAGTCCATTTGGCGAGATGACTACTAGATTTCGTTCAAAACAGTCGGTTTACCAATTGCTATTGTATTCCATTTGTCTCTACAGATTCAACGAGAGGTTACGGCATCTTTGACTCTTTCTTTCATATCTATATCTGTCTATCTCTACGTACGTTACTATTGGTTTTGAATATAATAGAAGTTTGAATGTTCGCCATCTTTCAGCAAGCTCGCCATGCAGCCACTGTGACAAATGCCACGATACATTAGTGCCGCAGAAAAATCGAATATTAGCCCATTATGCTACATATTAACTCAAATAAATTATGATTGATAGAATTCACAAGAATTAGGCCAAAATGCTCCCTGCCTCAAACGTTCGCGCTCACCGAGCTCGCCTATCGTATAGAGCCCCCCCTCGGCTAACAAGCAAACATTTGTTCTACATACGACAAATATTTGGTGGCAGAGTAAACGCGTAAGTCGTACTGAGGCCAGTTAGATGCAAGTCTGTTTACGTTTCCACGTAAGTGGGTTTGGCTACGGCCTTACCACTGTGTAACAAGTGGCTTGACTTATAGGTCACATGGGGACAGTTCACATATCCGTGCGCTCGATTTTGAATATAGTTTAAGAGACCATGACGGCCAGAGTTTCGTCATTTAAAAAGGCTGAAAGTTATATGTGCATGTAACCACCACCAGCGATTATAAAGATTCGGTTGAGCTAACTTTCCCAATATCTTTATCTAAATGTGGTTAAAATATTAATTGTATACTACTACCCAGACCTGTCAAAAAAAACTACCCCCGTCCCTCCGAAAAACAGCTGACTGACTCACTGGACTGACTGATCAGGTCAGTCAGTCAGTGAGTTAGTCGTCATTTAGCTTTTTATATTATAGATTTTTTAGTATATTTTCTTCGGCATAGCTGTAGTAAGCGGAATCACCCATTGGTAGACCCATATGTTTTTACCTCCTGCCAGATACCTCTAAACTTTAAACTAATATTTTTTTGCAAAAATTCTAAGTACAATACTGCGGTTGCTCTTACCCGCGTTGTGATAGACTTATCAATATATTTTGGAAAATATATCTTTTTTTAATGTGATAAGTGGCAAACGAGCAGGAGGATCACCTGATCTTTATGAATTGTGGTCTTTGTTATTATCATATGTAAGCTACATATATTATTGTGATGTTTCATCAAAATCCATTTAGTCGTTTTTGGGTTAAAGCGCATCAAACATCCTTACGTAGGTTACAAACATTTATATACTCACAATCATTCGCTTTTAAAATATTAGGTTTATTCAGATAAATCTCTTTTTTCCATACTTGAACACCTTGCACATCTTTGCTAAACAGCCTGATAAACGAAAGGAGCCTTGAAGAGCTTAAATAGACCCAGAAATAAACTAAAACAGTCTCATCATGATTATAAGTCAAATTAACGACCCGTTAAATTACGCCATAAACAACCTAATGGCATCGTAATAAATACGTTATTACCTAAAAAGCTGTTCCGTAATAAAACATAGGCGCACGATTGAGCTTCTATTTCAAATGAGAATGACTTACGCGAATACCGAATATAATGTCCTAATGGCCATTTGTACCCGATTCTTTCTGTTAACAAATTCACATTGCAGCCCTCTGGCTCGGGTACAAGTCCGCCAACTTCCAGACCTCTGTCTGGAAGTTGGCGGACTTGTACCCGTGCCTAGGAAAGTACGATAAGCTATTGGTCCTGCGCTTGATCCCTCATCGGTCGTGTGTCCTTTTGGTTTACCATCGGAATACGAAGGTCAGGGAATAGAACATAGAAGTACACTTGTGTCTGGCGTATACACTTGTGCATTATGACCTGTGTGGATGGCTGATCATTGAGATTAGCCGCAGCCGACTCGGTTAGAGGATAAACTACTGTCCTATTTTATTACTACTGTCCTAATTCTCTTCACTTATGAATACTGACCAAACAAAGTAAGTTTGACATAAATAACTTACCTACTGACTTCGGGCCCTAACATAATGTGTTCTTGGTATGTTGATTGAGGGCACTATGCCTCATACGAATGGTTAATCAAGTTTTATAGTGCGTGGTAACTGGGCCATAGGGACCTATTGTCATTCACAAGGTCTGAAGAGGGAGGGTCTGGGAGAGAGGACGCGATCATTCTCCTTTAAGTTCGAAATGTTATTTGCCAAAAACACAACACACTGCTGTGTTTCGCTGTGTGAGTGAGGGTACCGGAGGCCAAATACGTGGGAAAGGGAGTGTTTAAAGGTTGGCAACACAATTGTGACTCCACTGGTAAAATTTTCATTTTTAGAATTGAATTTAGTCGTAACCCAAATCCATTCATCGCCCAAGACTTTTTTCATTGAATTCATTTTATTTTTTATTAGGTTTTTTCAACATTATTATCTATTATTTAAAAGCATATGAATCAATATTTTTTTTAATTATTTCCTATTTGTTTTTTTTCGCGCTATTTCGGAAACTACTGAACGGATTAAAATGAAACTTTAAATAAATAAATAAATAAATCATTTATTTCTCGTCACAAATAGGTCTTAAGGGCTAGGAATTAGTTGCTAATTTTAGATTGTTATATAGCTGTTAATCCTAGACAATATAGGTATAGGGTATAATTTTATTGAAAATATATTTAAGCCCGTTCGAGGGCCATCACGAATGGGGCGGCTCGACCGGTACCCCAATCGCGAAGCGAAACACATCACAGTGCTGCTTCACGCTGGTTTTCTGTGAGGCCGTGGTATCACTCCGGTCGGGCATGCCCCATTCATGCCGAAGCGTGGCTCTGCCACGGTCGATAGATCGAAGTTTCTAATTCCACAGGCTTTTCCTCTTTGAAGTATGCGTTAGAATTCCCGTCCAAATTAACCCTAACCCACATTTATTATGAGACAGCCATAAATTTCGCTTTCAATTTACCTTTTACCACCACTCGTTAAGGAAGATGTAATTCCCTCTTGTAAGACTCATTTGATGCCTTTATAGAGCAGTTTAAAAGAATTGGCATCGATAAATTCCAGGAGAGGGCGTTTTTGGATAGACTAGTGTAGTTCCTGAGTGAGCTTTTAACATTTCAAGTTCATTTGAACAACCAATTTTTCACTCGCTTATTTTTGTGCGAATAGTTTATACAGTTCATACAGTTACAAAAGTATTAAATGTATTGTATTTGTAATTCCGCTCTGTTGGTTCTGATATCCGTAACACAGGTGTTTGATCTCGGAGACAGATCAATGAATGTGATGTTGTGACGTATTTATTTAAAAAACGGCAGTGGTTGAAACTAGTGCCGCCAATGGATTTGTATCAATGAGACTTTTAAAAGTACAACGATAAATCAATAAAAAAAGTATTTTAAAAAATTAAAATAAAATTATGTTATAATTTCTTCCTTCCAGTAACCATAATTTTCACATTCAAAAGTCACTTTTGGCAATAATAAGAACAATGGTTACTTGTGCGAAGATAAAATACATCAACACAAGTAAATCTCAAAAATTCGTAATACTTTACTTTATGGATTCACGGATGTACTTTTTGAAAATGTCTCATAATCGCCACAATTGATACAACTTTACTAGTGGCGCTTGTTTCGCCGATGCGAGGCCTTAAGGTGAGTTTATCATCAACAGTCTATTGATGACGTGCCACAGGAGAGGCCTATTTATAACATTGGAGGACATAGGATGACTGGAGGCTGTAAGATAAAGTAATAGACAGTAATAATAATAACAGAATTGATTATTACTGCGTTCCCCCATTAAGATTACGTTATTTCTTTCCTCTAACCAAAGGTTGACAGAAAGAAATCGCTACAAGCGATAAGGCCGCCTTATTGTACGGTCAGCTGTTGCTGTATCATACTTGTAGTTTGTTTTTGTGCAATAAATAATCCATCATATCTATACATTAAAAAGAAACTAAATGAGTTACTTAAATACGTGCTTCAGATTGAAGATTACTTCAACAATCTTTTCAGAGGAGTGAACTGTTTCGCTCGAGCCTATTTTTAAACGTGCGTCTCTCTGTGGATCCCTGAACATAGGTAAGTTTTTCCGGGACTATTCTCCACTTGAATAATGCAGGTTTTTGGTTATTACGTTTTGTTTTCCGGTTAAACCTACAAATACAGAATTAAAAAGTGACCCGACCGAAGAGAGATCGGGTGCAGGACCAGAAGCTTACAAACACGAACATCCTGACTCCGCACTGATCCTGAGAATTTCATAACAAAAAAACATTTACAAATCTCAGGCTTGACCCAGAATGGAACCTGCTGAGACCCCAAGCGCACCCGTCACTTTAAACAAGCCACTGCGAAGTTTTGGCCCGGGGGGACTATTTAAAAATGTATGTTTTGTTTGTTTATTCCAAAAA
Organism: Marasmia exigua; assembly: GCA_019059595.1. Classification (NCBI taxonomy): domain Eukaryota; kingdom Metazoa; phylum Arthropoda; class Insecta; order Lepidoptera; family Crambidae; genus Marasmia; species Marasmia exigua. The sequence goes on along the minus strand of CM032482.1, from coordinate 13,216,872 downwards.
AAAAGAATTTGTTGTAAGTAACAAAGTCACTGTAGGAAATAAAAATGGTACTCCGCTTTTGATTCTGATCATCCCGATCCATCTTAGACGTCAATAGATACTGACAAATCGTTTCTTTGCTTTCCAATTCCATTTCCCGTCAACAATAATATCGTCCTTACTTGAACCGTTTTGACACAAAATAAAATAATAGTGTGCCGAAAACAGTCTCCTCTACCCTCTTCAAGGGGATTTTCTGTGACAGACCGACAGACATCTAACCTAAAATAATGTGTTAAATTTACATAAAGTTATGTTGTGTTACAACATCGGTTTTCAGTTTTGATTTACAGCTTTATTTGGAAGCTTAGATTGAATTCAACAGAACATTACCATATTTTGAGGTCAAACAATAATTAACTTTAAAATACCTACAGGTCGATTGTATCATCATCACTATCGCAGGCTGGACGTAGGCCTCTCCAATTGTTCGCCACCGTGATCTATTCATGGCTTCTCGTATCCAGCCATCTCGTATCCTCTTGCCAGCCATTCTGCGCAGATCGTCCCTCCACCTACCCTACGTCGGTTCTGCGGCTAATATGGCACAGCCCACTGCCACTTAAGCTTGCTAATCCGGTGAGCAAAGTCGATGACTTTGGTTCTCTGCCGGATCACCTAATTTCGATTGAATATTCGAATCGATTGTATAGGCGGTGCTGAATTAAATGACTTTGGTAGATAGTCGTAGCTAAGCGGATTAAAACAGAAGCATTCCGAGCATTGCACTGCAAAGCTGTCGTTTTGGAGCTCTGGGTACGCTTATTTACTCGATTCAGGGTTTGCAGAGGCTGGTAATTACAATGAAGCGACAACTGTCTGACCTTCGCAACCCTTTAAAAGACGAACCTTAGCAACTGATCATGGTTACACGGTTCAGGAGCTCGAAATTTCCAGGTTTCCTCACGATGTTTTACCTCACCGATGAGCTTATGGTAGAAATAGACACATAGATTTGAAAAACCCAGATATGGTTCGAACCTACAATCTAGCGGGTTTATGAACTTAACTACCATCGTCGATAGATACATTATCTATACTATTAATAAAGAGGTAGAGATTTGAGACAGCGGCAACGCTTATAGGTAATCCGAAAACACGAAACTCTTACGCGATATAATCGACACCTAGAGCCATCTATTGGTATAAAGTGGAACTAATATACCGAAACGAGGTGAGAGCGGGCCACTATTATAATAAAATTATCTAATCCATCTCCTATTATATTCTTCTTCTTTTATATTCTATCTTCTATTATATTATTCTATTATATCGCGACTCGGTAAGCTTAGTGTTCAACGTCCTGCGACAAGATGGGATGATGACATTCGAAGGTTGGCTGGTGTGGGCTGGAAGAGAGAGGCCGAAAATCGAAAAATTAGGGGAGACCTATGTCCAGCAGTGGACGAGTGTGGGTTGAGGATGATGATGATCTAATCCATCTTCTATTAACTCAAGTTCAACGATCCTGATCGTAAAAAGTAAGAGGAACTTGAGTTCAGATTATGATGATCAGACTATTAACATGAACAGTTTTATGATCCTTTCTGCCTCTCTCTTCAGTCGGTCTCTCACTGCTGGAGATCGTGACTCCGTTTAATTCTGTCAACTAGTTGTCTTAGTCAGGCCCTTCCTGTAACTTGTGTGCTTCGCTAACAGGTATATTCCTAATCATAATAATCCTTTAATAATAACCGAAGAAACCCTTGATAGGACCAGGCTTAAAGAAAGTTGGCGTAAAGTGGGCTTAGAAATGAATAATTCTAGCTAGACATCGATTTCTTTGCAACACTCCGATATCCCCAATGAATAAACGCTGACAACCCGGGGCTTAGAACGAGTCCCGCCAAGATAACTTGTCTTAATCCCGCTCTTTAGGGTTCTGCCCTTGACTGGGAAAAACGCTATGGGTAACGTTTTTCAAGCAATGACAACTTTTTCTCGAGCAGGATTATTTTTTAAAGATAGCTATGGATTCGTATACTTTTACAGAATATTTTTTTTCTTTGTTAAATAAAGTAGAATTTTATTAATATTTTTACTTGTTATCATGGCGGCCGTTTAATCCTCAATCTTAGTTGCTCTTTACACCGTTATTTTTTTTATCATTTACATCCCGAAAACTCCCTAATAGGGAGTAACTACATGAGGGGGTACCTCGACCTGGCGGCAAAAATAGCACTTGTGTCTCAGGAATAAAGACGTTTCTAAGCTCAACAAGGGTCCAAAGTCCAAACCGTATGTGAACAACGCGGCCGAACCCCAAAAAAGCCTGTAGTGAAGTTCGTCACCTATTCTGCCTAAAAAGAACCACTCGTACGGAACACTCGAGAATAATTCGCTTACACACTTCACCGTGTTTTAAGTGAGAGGCATTTGCTACAGTGAACTTGACTTAGGTTGGAATGTGGCTGGGCCACCGCTTTGCGGAAGATGTTACGACCGTCCCATAAATGGGACACGTTTAATGTTTGTGAATTAACTTATTTAGCAATCGAGTTTGGGACAATGATTCACACACAGGCAGCGTAGTGTTGTAGCATGACTGTACAAAGCTACGGTTTGTGCTCTGCCGAAATGTTCGCTATTAGGTCAACATCATCTTTTTACAACAAGAAATTCACCTTCATCACGCATTGGAATCTAACGGCACGGCAGGTTCTTCAAAAAAAGATTGTTAAGATTTTTAAAGGTTCAGCAACACATATGCAAGTTCTCAGGAGTTGCAGGCGTGCATGGTGCGATACGCGCTTACCATCAAGCCAACTGCACGCATGTTTGCCACCGACGTGGAAAAAGGTCTGCACTGGTAGCCCAAAAGGCTGCTGGCATTAAGTGTCTGTACAACGAAAGCCTGGTAAAGAAATCAGCAGCGCAGTCAAGCTTAGGTATCACCAGTAGACTCGCTTGCTCTTTTTACTGCCATTCGCATAAAAAAAAATGATTAACCGGAATTGAACCAGTATAAAATATCAAAAATAAGTAAAGTGAGCTGGCTATTTACAAAAATCCTAGTGAATCAAGGTGTCCCTGAAATGGGACACCCGGAAACACAGCCCTAGCTGCTGAGTGAGCCTGACACTTGACCTAAGTCGAGTGCTTTCAGAAGGTAATTTTGGCACCTAAGACATCTAATCCAAGAACCGAGAAATAACAAGATTAAGATTAGATTAATAATGCACAGTGTTCAAGATAGCCAGTAACAAGACAGAATAATAATTATATCGTTTTTTTATATGTTAGATGACATATGGTCAGACGGGTCACCTGCGACCGTGGAGCCCAATTCTCGTGCTTGTGATATTTTCAGAACATGGCGGATATCACTTGAAAACCATACAAAAAAACTATGTTTTAGTGATATATGTCGTATGAAAATAAATGTCACGAGCACGACGAATTGGGCTCCAGCAACAACAGTGAAATCACAAGTGCGATAACAAGCTTTAAGCTCCACCACCATGCGGGGGCATTGGGCTTCTGGCAACCTCATTCTCTCAATGAAACACAGCGCAATGCTTCATGTCAGTATTCTGCGAGGCCGTGGTACTACTCCGGCTTGCTCATTTATACCGAAGCATGATTTTTTTTTGGTCAATAGGCTAACGCTTGACCACAATCGCACCTGATGGAAAGTGACGATGAGGTCTAGGATGATACGCATTCGCCTAAAATATTCCTGCTCACTCTTGCCTTAAAGATGTCCAGATTATATTCCCACGATTAACGTGACTGTTCACCTAACATATTATTTGCTCACTGAGCCTAAGCGTCGTGCTGTTTGTTATGACACTTTTTTTTTAATCAGCCTATATATATAAACTGTCCCACTGCAGGGCAAAGGCCTCCATAATAGAAATCAAGTTATCGCTACTAAGATGGGATTAGGCTTAATCACCACGCTAGCCAAATGCGGATCCCGAGCTATGTCCGAAAAATTCGAAACATACTTTTCGCTCAACCCGGGAATCGAACCCAGGACCCTGAGATCACGGCCCGGTACTTAAACCACTAGACCAACAAGGCGTTATGACACTTATTCGACATGAAATGTGTGATGAGGATGACTCATTTTAGTAGGTACAAGTAAACTTTGCTCTTGTAACAGCGTAGACACAACTTAAATCAAACACGTGTATCGGTTTGAAGACACGGTCTACATACCTAACCCTTGAGACTACGTAGCTACACATCCGACAGGCTATTAACACTCCTAAATTCAAACCCTAGAAAATCAGGTTAACCCCAGAGAATCGGGACAGCAACATTAATCACAAACAGCCCTAGCCCAAGGCCGTTCGGAAGTGGGTGCCCGAATTGGGAATAAGTCTATCCGACGAATAGTCCTGTTTTACTGAAGTTGCCATTTGCAATCAGGGGGAAATATTCGCGCAAGCTGGCCGAATTGCCTTTCACTATTTTGTTGAAGAAGCTGTGAATAAATCTTTTTTTTATCCACAAACGGAAGTTTTACATAAGTATGTATACACAGAAGGTCAAGTACCCTTCTTTGCGTTGTAAACGTCACAGTTTACAATTCATGTAAAAAAAAAATCCCTAATTTTTTTTAATAATTTCATCAACGTGTCACCATTGACTATATGAAATAATCGATGGTGCCACTGCCGCTTCTATAAATCAGTTAGTTTTAATTCTATCTTCTTCCGTTCTATCTAGTAATTCTATCTCACATTATCATTTATTTATGTACATTAGTATTTATTTATTTATGGTTATTCATTAACACGGTCGTCACTCACAACAGGTCCTGACAGATTACCAGCGCTGCCGCGGCATTTCTGTCGGTGTCGGTGGCAGCGCCATGCTGAGGCAGGGACCTTCAGTACTCAGTAAATATTCAGTAATCAGTGGGACAGTATATAGGCTGATACGGCTAGACATAAACCTATCCAAATGTCGCCAACGCCACTCCGATGATTCGGCGGGTAGGGCTAAAAGAAGCCGCGTGGGCTGATGCAATTCAAAGGTTTTAAATTAGTGTCTAGTGGTTTTTAGTGTGCAAGTTTGGTGTTTATTTGTGCAGTGAAGTGCCTCAAAGTGATCCTAATAATAAGAATCGTTGGATTGTATCGTTTTTAACACTGCTATTGTGTGTCGAGTGCGTTGTCTCGTGACAACTTGCTTGGACCTAATAGAGTCTTAAAACCCGCGATTGCTTTTAGAGTGATATCCGCTGAATCCGTAGGTCGATAAAACGCAAAACACCGGCGTTTTATTGAGTGACTGTGACTTAGACTGATTTCGACTGTTGACTACCTACTTGTTCTCAATAAGTTACTTGACATTGGCGAATTATCTTCGGTTGTCCCGCTTAATAATGCCTTAAATCTAAAACATGATAATGGCAGGAATAATTCTCATTCGAGAAGTTGATTGCCACAAATAAAATAAGAAGAAGAAGAACGCCACTCCGATCGATCTTTGTCTACCCACATCCAGCTTCAGTCATCGTGCGCAAATCGTTAGTCCATCTGGCCTGAGTAGGTCCTACACAATGTTTACCGAAACGCGGTCTCCACTCTACCCGTTTCTTCTTCTTATCCGGTACACTCTTGGCAGAGAGGTCCTGATCGTGATGTACTCATAGTGTGGGTAGGGGCAGTAATAATGCGCTTCACCAGGGGCCGCCACCGCTGCACGCTGCCTGCTCGAGGTTATCCTGCTGCACTCGTTGTCTGAGTCTCCAATGGCAGACTTGATTTGGTCACTCCAACGTTTGGGTGACCTCCCGCGCGGTCTAGTGCCTTCTACTTTTCCTTGGATGACAAGACGCTCTATGGACTGATCGCCATGCCGAGAAACATGTCTACCCGTTTATTTCAGCGTGAAAACTAAAAAGATCAAAAGTAGTTATGAGGTTTTACAACATCTTACTCGACATCATACCCTTACGTACATTTTCAACTTTAAGCTGGAGTTCGGCAGTAATTGATGAGGAAATTTGCATAAAAAATAGGTCAGATCCACTTTAAATATTGAAAATGAAATACTGTCTGTAGTATTTACATCTTTATAAGTAAAATAGACGTGAAAGTGTATTTTACCTACCCCTATGTTTGTCAGTCTTCGACGGCATAACGCGCACCCTTAGTAAAATACCGACCTAACTCAAAATTGTTGGTATTTTTATAGCAATTCTTTGCAATTTATTCTTGAGTAGTCTTGAGTGAATAACGCACTTCAAATTTCATCTCGTGTTCATATGTGAGTGTACCTATTTACTTAACTCAAAATTGTTGTTAGATGACCTTTCATCCCTGGATTTTAGCCGATACTATTTTCACTTAGCATCTATATTAAAATTTTGAGTCAGGTCGGTATTTTACTAAGGGTGCGTACGGAGCGACGGATTGCCGTGATTGTAAGTGAAGCTATCTTCACTTCCGGAGGAAGAAAGGGGGGTTTAAAGTTTGGCAGCACACTCGTGTCTCCACTGGGGTCGCGGGTGTTCAATCGCTTACCATCAGGTGAACCGAATGCCACCTATCAGATAAAAAAAAAGTTACACACTAACGGCCGCACTCAGAGACGTCATTTAAGCTAATGTTCATTAACTTTAGTATCGGTAGTCTTTATGCGTATCAAAATAAGTGTCAATATCTTTTCTTAAGTAGCCAACTAAGTTAGTCAACGACTCTGAGTGTAGCAGTAAGAGGAGGTGGAGCCGTTGACGTTACAGATTACGAATAACAGCTACTGATTTAATTATCGCTGTGGTACTACTTAAGCAAATGTTCAAGGGTTATTCGTTCCCAGCCGTACGGCAGACTTATGTTCATTATAGTTGAAGCTGGTTAAGAGCGGCTTATACCGGTAAAGACCTCTTAGGCAGAGCTAAGCTACTGAATAAAGTATGTCTTGCTCTGGATTAATGCAGGGTACGCCGCTTTTATTTTCATAGATTTTCGCATAGATTCTTCATTGAGTATACAGGTCATCAACATCAAAATTATCAAAGCGTTTAAACATTTCAAAAATATCTATGTTCTTTTAGCGCAATACCTTAAGGCGACGGCTAGTGCACACTAGCGACACCAATCGGGGTTTCAACCTTTCGTTTGCCGAAAGGTTGTAACCCCGATTGGTGTCGCTTTAATTATTAGCTACTAAACCGGATATATTATAAACAATTTCGGGGTTAAAACCTCTCGGTAAACACTTATACTATTTATTAAATAAGCATGCAAAAATGTTGGATCCAACGCGTACGCGAAAAAATTTTACCGCCAAAAGCGGCCACTTTTAGCGTGAATCAATTTTTCGCACACAAAAACGGACCCAACATTTGTGTATGGTTATTTAATAAATAGTATAAGTGTTTGCCGAGAGGTTGTAACCCCGAAATTGTTTAAAAATAGATCCGGTTTAGTAGCTAATAATAAAAATCATTTGGCGTCGCTAGTGTGCCCTATCCGTCACCTTAAGGGTACAGTTGTTCTCGAACAAAAACTGAAAATCCACTTTAGCATTGATTGTCAAATGCTCAGCAGGTATTTTTGATAGATTTGAAGGTTAATTAAATTTTGATGCTGACTGTAGGTACCTACATAAGTGTTCAAGAGGTTCTATTATAACAAGTCCTCTAAAAACTAATATGTTAAGACCGACCACGATTAGAAGGCACTTCAGTGCCATTAACAGGAGGGCGTTGAATAACGATTTTGCTATGCAAAAATGTCAAAACAGCATCGGTATATCGGTTTTCAAACTAGAATAATTGAATGTCGACCGAGGTTGTCATACAGACATGCACCCTAAACAGACTGTGCCTTTTCATAGAAAGCCATACTTGAAAAACCGCGCGAAACCGTTAGTACTGGGGTGACGTGCTGGGCGACGTTCTTTCTCTACCGCACCCGTATAGAATCTGCGTCGGGGCCGGTTCGATCTCTTTTACACTCTGTGACGTTTTTTCCGAAAATTCCGTTTACAGCGCGCAGTTTCTAGTTCCATGGGTTGTCACCTCTAAAGGTCGGTACTGCTGATGAGTATTGCAAATATCCAGTCTATTTTTTTTAAATTTTACAAGAACACCTATGGGTGCTCGAACTCGCCCACGAAGGTTTCGTCCTAGCTATCCTTCAAAAATAAATAGTCGAATTTTGTTTGGCTTGATTTTTCACAGCTTTGGGAGATTAAATTTCAATTCGATACCTTCACGCGTTGCAAAGATAAAGGGTATTGACACACAGTCGAACAAAATAATTTAATAAGGGTTCTATTTTTTCCTTCGAATTCAGAACTCTAAACCGCGGTGTAATCTAACAGTTCCTAATTAATTTTGTGGAAATCTTGGGAGTGACTTCTCTGTAGCCTACTTTATAAGTTTGTTACAGACTATCCCTGACCCTCTAAGATTTAAGGCAGGTCGCCCACACAAGTCGCGGCGGAGTCGGCTTGGAGTCGAAGCTGGAGCGACTATGCTCCTTTCTCATTTAAATTCATCTTTAAAATAATAATATCATTCAACCGATTTCGCCTAAGGCGGCCAATCTCAACGATCAGCCACTTACACAGGATATATTACAGTTCTCAAGTATTTACGCAAACACAAGTGCACTCTCTCTTCCTTTGCCTTTGATGATGGGACATCAATTTGACACGACCGGAGAGGGATCGGGCGCAGGACCAACGGCTTAACTTGCTTTCTGAGGCACGGGGGTACATGACCGCCAACTTCCAGACTCCAAATTGAGACTAAGAATTTCTTAACATAAAACTCAGGTACATATTTTGGCCCGACCCGGCGATCGAACCCGGGACCCTAAGCGCAGCCGTCGCTTTCAAGTGCGACGTACATCAGATACGCAGTATTTGCAATTACTGCACGATGTCTACGCTTAAGGTTTGATTCCCGATTTAGGTCATCTAGGAACAAAGGTAACTACAAGAACATTTGAAGAACTTTAAGACCGAGACTTAACTGTACCAGTGCAATACTACATAAGCAAGTGTTATCGCAATTTCAAGACTGGCTTGTCCCTGTCATGGATAAGTTCTAGACAACTTTAAGAAAGACTCCCAACTCTCATTATTACAAATTAAGAATAGTTCCGGAATAATTTCCTATCACATTTTGTATAAAAATTGGCCAGCGTTCGAATTCTAAATTCTAAAAAGATCCACTTCGGGTCGCTTAGCCTGTTTACTCTCCTCTCTCTCTTACTCGGTATCTCTCTCTTACTCGGTATCTCTCTCTTACTCGGTATCTCTCTCTTACTCTATCTCTCTCTTCTCTTACTCTATCTCTCTCTTTCTCTTACTCTATCTCACTCTTTCTTTCTCTCTCTCTCTCTCTCTTTCTTCCTTAAATTCTAAAAATACTAATAAAGTACTTACATTAGTCAAGAATGGTGCATTATCGTTGATATCTGTCAACTCCAGTATAACTTCTGCCGTAGACCGCAAACTTTCAGGACCTAATTTGCCTCCCTGGTCAGCAGCCATGATGAGGATCTGCCAGCGCGCGAAACCTGGAGGTAAACATAGTATATAGAACTAACCTAGGCAGTCAGTCTCCTTTGCCACGAATTTGTTTCAGGTTTAATAGCATAAGTAGGACCATTCCATTTCCCATCTGAAAATATTCGAAAATGCGTTTCCTAAATTTAAATCGATGGTGACAGAGTATCTATCAGTCCACTTGCCTGATGGATGTTCCCAACTCTGTCATCATTGCCCTCTTAGGATCTATATAAAATTAATTAAGCTATGTAATATCCGGTGGAAGTCTTCGCAATAATTGGCTGTGTCCAAGAGTCTACAAATGAATCTCCAGAATAAGAAGATATTCATCTTCTCAGATAGTCAAGCTGCCCTCAAGGCGTTAACATCCTGTGAACTTGACTCCAAACTCACTAGCGAGTGTGTCCTGCTCCTAAACCAGCTTGGCAATGCCAACATTGTAAATCTGATTTGGGTACCGGGACACTGCAATATCAGAGGCAACGAAGTCGCTGACGTGCTAGCAAAGGCCGGGGCAGAGAGCCCACTACTCGGACCGGAACCAATAAGTGGCGTTCCAGCATGCATGGTCAGGTTCGAGTTAAAAGAGTGGGAGAAAAAACAAAGCACTGAATTCTGGAAAAGACTACCTCGACTAGAACAGTCTAAGGCGTTGATACAGGCGTTCGATCAGAAACGAGCTGTAGAAATAACAAAACTGAGTAGAGGACATGTTAGGGCACTCACTCGGACCCTCACAGGGCACTGCAAATTAAATAAGCACCTGCACAACATGGGCCTTACAGATACCAAAATCTGCAGGTTCTGTCGCGAGGACGAGGAAACGATTATCCACGTCCTCGGCGAGTGCATAGCGCTGCACCGCTGCAGAAGCCGGCACCTGGGAGCACACATGATCTCAGCTGACGAGATCAAGAGCTCCCCCATCAGCTCCATTCTCGGGTTTATCCTGGAACTGGAGCTACATGAGGTGCTGTAATAGGTTACGGGGCTGCCACAATAGATCATCTACTGGTCGCAGTGGCTATGAGACGCAGGGCTCACCCCATTTCTATCAAATAATAAATAAATAATATCCGGTGAGCAATGTCGGTGACTTTGGTTCTCTACCAAAGTCACCGACATTGCTCACCGGATAAGCAAGCTTAAGTGGCAGTGGGCTGGCCATATTAGCCGCAGAAGCGACAACCGATGGGGTAAACGAGTTCTAGAGTGGAGACCGCGTCTTGGCAAACGTAATGTAAGGCGCCCTCTGGCTAGGTGGAGGGACGATCTGCGCAGGATGGCTGGCAAGAGCTGGATGCGAGAAGCCTTGGATAGATCACGGTGGCGAACAATTGGAGAGCTGATTATAGGCTGATGATGATGAAGCTACCAGTTACCAATCAGAAAAAAATATATACGGTCATCAATTTGTATTGGCTTAAAATATATAGAACCAGAAATAGAACTCACGCAATGTACATAGCGTGTTATACAGGCAATGCACACATACATGTGCACGTACAGTGATACCAGTGTGGTTCGGCATGAGCCTAGCGCGTAGGTCAATCAACTCTTCTCCATATTATATTCTGTGATTCAGTACTTTGTTTTCCATTTATACTTTCAAATGAATATTTAATCATCATTATCATTAATATGACGATTTAATCAATATTAATTTTACTATAGCTGTATTACAATAAAATCCAACCATAAAATTAAAAATATCCGGTACCATGTTGGGCGCCAATTTATAATGATTACATCCTCATCATCATCATTTCAGCCATTAGACGTCCACTGCTGGACTAGGCCTCCCCTAATGTTCTCCACACATATCGGTCCTGTGCCGCCCGCATCCGATGAATTTCCGCAACCTTCACCAGATCGTCGGTCCTCCTTGTGGGAGGCCTACCACGGTTGCGACTTCCTGTACGTGGCCTCCACTCGAGGACCTTTCTCTCCCCCCGGCCGTCTGTTCTCCTTGCTATGAGCCCTGCCCATTGCCACTTGAGACATGCAATCCTTTGGGCTATATGACCTTAGTTCTCCTGCGGATCTCATAATGTTTGATGCGATCACGCAAAGAGACTCCGAGCATAGCTCTCTCCATTGCTCTTTGGGTGAATTTGAGCCTCCTTAATCGGCACATTGGTAACGTAATCTACCTAAAACCACTAGTTTATACAAACTAGCTAATGTTTGGTACCTGAGGGCTGATCGCGGTCCAAGGGCTTAGTGAGACGGAGACATCCCTCATTGTCAATGGAAAGGAAATTCTTCTGGTCCTGCTTCACCAAGGAATAAACTATGTTCTGTGGCGCGTTTCTGTCCGTGATATCTGGGTCGTAAGCTTCCACCTGTAGAAAAAAAAAGGTTGAAACGATTATAAAACATTTCAAAACCTCAAACTGCAAAGATTTAACATATCCTTTAAAGACACAAATGGGATAAAATGATTGAAAAAAAACAATTCCTGCAAAAATTTAATCTCTAGCCCCCTAATTACAAATCGTGAATTAAGCTCCCGGAACAAAACTCGTGTCAGCCCGTTTCAACATTGTGTGTTGGAACGGGATGACATGAGCTTTAGTACGGTATTAACTTTACATCGACTTGTAATAAGGCGGTAGGGCGTTATTCATATACGTCCAATAAACCTCTGTTAGCTAAAACGGTGTAATAGAACAGTTTTGACATTTGAAACAAAAAAACAAAAATGATTTTTTTTTATGCTAGGACGGAGGGTCCTAACGCTAGGATGATTTTTTATTTAGGCGGACAAACGAGCAAGCGAGTCACCTGATGGAAAGTAATCATCGCCGCCCATGAACATCTGCGAAATCAGAGAGATCGCTAATGTGTTGCCGGCCTTTTTTTTAAAAAAGAGTACGCTCTTCTCTTGAAGATCCCTAAGTCGTAGCCGTCCGGAAATACTCCTGCAGCCAAACCGTTCCACAGAACTGAGGTACGTGGTAGAAAGTTCCGGATGAAGTGAGTGATGGAATGAAATCGAATAATCGATTGAAAACTGCTTTATACACCGTTTTTGCTAACAAAGGTTTAACAAACGTGCTGTGACTCTCTGGAATTTCAAACCCACTGGCAAAATTTAGTTACAGATTTCAAAATAGCCCTTAATTCTCATTTCTCATCCCCTCAGCTCAGAGTAGAGAAATGAAACAATATTTCAAATTAATACTAGACAAAGAAAAATTACAAACGATCAGTCGAGTAATGTCTCAAGGTGAAGGGTATACCCCACTATCGAAGCCAATTGATTTTAATTGTTAGATAGATAGATAGATATACTTTATTGCACAAAAAAACACAACTCAAAAAAACTAGACATTACAGAAATGTAATTGCTTAATTGAAAAGCAACTAAACCAGATCTATTTTAAACAACTTCAGGGCTTCAGTCTCTCGGTAAACACCTATACTATTTATTTAATACTTATATTTAGCTATTTGATCTACTTTTGCACTCGAATTTTGGATTACCGCCCTAAGCGGCCACTTTGGCGTGAATCAATTTTTTTAGTACAAAAACAGACCCAACATTTGGGCACGGTTATTAATTTTGTTTTTTTATGATATAGGTGGCAGACGAGCAGACGGATCACCTGATGGTAAGCGATTACCGCCTCCCATGGACGCCTGCAACACCAGTGGTGTCACAAGTGCGGTGCTTACCTTTTAACCCCCCCTTCCCCTGGATTGGGCCTCCGGTACCCTCACTCACGCAGCGAAACACAATAAATAATATAAGTGTTTGCCGAGAGACTGAAGCCCAGAAATTATTTAAAATGTATTTGTTCTGGTAGCTAACAATTAAAATCAATTGGTCGCTAGTATGCCCTACTCATCGCCTTAACTTTCCTTAGGAAAATCCTTGACGAGTCAAATCTTAGGGATTATTCCTGGTATTGAATAAGTTATTATCTACAGATAGTTCAACTCACGAAGACGCGCGCCACCACTTTTGGGCAAGGGACAAATCAATCATTTAAATAATTTGAACACTTCTCACAAAAAAAATAATCCAAGTAGAGCATCTTTTCAGTTACCCCATGACGATCTGTCAATTTATCATAGAGTGCGTGAGCACTCATTGCTTATTTGTAAGCGATAATGAGAAAGGGTGGGGCGCGTCTTCGTGGATAGAACTATCTGTATCGTTTTTAACTACCAACTACTTTCATCTGTAACTTGTATAGTAGTTTAACATAACGTCTTCAAATAAGTTTTAATCGATATTAACTTTCAGTTCTAGTAGTGTTAATTGACCTAGTTCTTAGAGATATGTAGACACATAGAAGCTGTTCTGGGTTATTCCACCAATTTTAATGTAAGAGCTTTTTATTGATCAACGATAATAAAACAATTTATAAAAAAAAATATTACACCTTTATATATATGTAAGACCTCTTTAATAAATGTGACCTAGAAAAGGAAAACACCACTGTCCTATGTAAATGCTTAGGACAGTGTCTGTCTCTTATACAAGACTCAGGTCCGGGCATGGAGTACTGCTCGCATCTCTGGGATGGCTCTGCTAGATACCTTATGGATGCCCTCGATAGATTGCAGTGACGGGCTGTACGTATTAAAGGTGACGAAGAGGTCACCAATACCCTTGAACCTCTTCAACTAACTAGAGACATCGGGTCGCTTAGCGTCTTTTACCGTCTATATCACGGTGAATGCTCTGAAGAGCTTTTCTCCCTCATCCCACCTGCCCTATTCCGTCACAGAACTACACGCGCCGGACAACGCTGTCACCGCTTCACAGATGGAAAACATCCAATCACGGACTAAAAAATTTAGCAATGCCTACTTCTGCCGCATCATCAAGAAATAGAACTCGTTGCCGACGCATGTATTTTCTCCTTCCTACAATATGGATTCCTTCTAACGAAGCGTGAAGAAGCATTTCGAGAGGCCAGTATGGCAGTCCCAACGGAGGTGATGCCTGACATCGCTTCCGTTGTAATTGCAACAGTGGGCTCTTCTCTTGCTTACCATCAGGCTGAGGAGAACCAATATACTGTCACTATAAAAAAGTGGCGTTTTTGCTTTTCACTGTGCACAAATAAGGATTTGCTTAATCCAGCTCGTCCCTATTAAGCTTATTTTGCACACGACATTCATGTCACAATCGTCTCTAGCAAGATTTAAAAAAATGGCCACAAAATATTAAACCTAAATAATGCTTGAAAAATCGATTTTCTTTTCATTTATTGTCTCATTTATTTATTTATTTATTTATTGAGGACAACCAACAAATCTTACACCGAATAACCGTAAAAAAAAACTTACATTAAAATATATGCTAAGTGTAGATTTCAGTTACAGGCTGCCACGACTTGCGAATGTGATTATCTCAATTGAATATATATATATGTATACAAGCATGCATACACACCTGTACACATGCATGCATATACGAATTGTGCAATTTGAATACAATCAGTAAAAATGTATTGGTAGAACCACTGAACCGTAAACAAAATAGATTTTTATGTATACATGTCGATTCACGCAAGTTGACCGCAAATAACGACCGCCTATGCGTGTAATCTCATGAAGAAATGGCTCATTCGTAATGTGTCACATTATTAGGGCTTAGACTTAAACACATTTTTGTCTTAAGTCTTTTCTTCATGAGATTATATACATAAACGCTAGGCCATTTGTGGTCGTCATTCTTGAATCGACCTATAACAATATAAATTTATGTCAACACTGAGAACATTAAAAAAACAGCGCTTTTTTATATTAAATGGGTTTGCACTTCACCTCATCTCACCTGATGGAAAGTGACAATAAGGTCTAAGATGTCGCGTGCTTACCCAGAAGAAGCCTATTCACTCTCGACTTAAAGTCCCCCAAATTGTAGCTCTCTGGGAATACAGAAGCCGGCAAGTTGTTTTTTAAAAGCAATGATTTCGCTGAGTTTATAATGTACAGACGCATGCAATGAAATCTAAATCCCTCGCCTCTTATACCGGTCTAATAAGGTTCATATTTAATCGGGGTTGTATACTTATTTGTGTACGTGACTGTACTCCGTATAATCCAAATACTATCCCGCTTTTAATTGACACATAATTTTCCAAATTAATGAACTTAGTACTTACCGCCCACATACATTTTCCGCTCTGACAAATTACTTTTTGATATTAAAACGACATACTTACTAAAGGTAATTAATCTTAATTAGACTCAGCCTCCGAAATTGATATCAGAGAATATTTCTAGACACACCTACATAAATAATCTTCAGATCATAAATTTAATTTTCGGGAATAATCATTTTAGCTTTACGCTGAATTTATTTAATTAAGGCTTTGGGTATATCTTAAATCTATATAAAGTTCCAAGGGAATTGCTAAAAACAAGATAATAATACACTTTGTGACTTTCAATCTTATTCGTATTCGGCCGGCGACAGCCATTTTCCAGAAATCTGCTTTGTTATAACTCAGCTATATAACAATAATTATATTTCCTTATTTGCGTGCTTACTCCCAAATTTAGGCTACGGTCTTAATATACCATACAATTTAATCCTAATGTGTCATTAAGAACAAATATCTATGTGGTTATTTCGTAAGCATCCACGTAATCTTAGCGATGAGGGAAAGCTTCGGGAAGAAATCTGCATGTTTTGGGTGAATCCTTATTATTGATATTGTATTTACTGAGATAACAACGACCGTGTAGCCACGATTCTCTTTGCTTGGTTTGGACAAAAGTCGCTTAAAAGCAGAGGTCAAATCCATGATCTTTCTCTAAAGTGTACCCCGTATGTATTTTTTATCTATCTTAAATTAAGGTTTCTTTTACTTTGACAATACTTTAAATAATCGAAACACCAACCTTAACAATACATCCTTCGTACAATTTTTCTTCTTCTATAGTCTTCGTGTAGTTATCCAAGAAAACTGGTGGATTGTCATTCAAATTCTCGATGTTAATGATGACCACTGCATGGTCCCTCTCATAGCCGTCCCAAGCTTCCACGTTGAGGTGATATGTGGTAATGTTCTCGTAGTCCAGGGGCTTGTTCACCCTGATCTCTCCGGTGAAGTTGTTGATGAAGAATGAGTCGTATGTGTTGCCGCTAACGATGCTGTATGTTACGACGGATGCTGTGGGAAAGAAATGGATTTAAGAAATGTATGAATAGCTTGGTCAATAAAAGATTTAAAGACGATGACTTTCAGTCCATGAGATATATTTTTTAAATCTGATTTATTAAATCTAATTAATATGATTTATCAATTCCATTAATCTGATTTATTTTGTTAAATTAGTCTACTCGAATGTTTAAGTATCTATTGTGCTGGCATTTTGTAGACATTAATCTGGTTCTAAACTATAATTAATTGCTCATTTGTTTGTAACCTTTCATTGATTATTGTCTGTTGTGTAGCCTAAATAAATAAATAAATGTTCACAAAAACATATTAATAATAATTTGTATTTCAGATTGCGTTGTCGGGACTAAGTGGGACGACATGATGTTAGATGATAGTCAACAAATTATCAATGTCCGAATATTATTCGTTCGAATCTATTTTTATTCTTGTCTTTCTATGAGATACAAAATGATATTTACCTGTGTCAACATCAATAGCTTTGACTTGCGTAACGAGCTCATTAATGTTAGCATTTTCAGCTATCGATTCTGCGACATACGTGGAACTGGTGAAATGAGGAGCATTATCGTTTTTATCTGCTATCTCAATCAGGAACGATTGCTGTCCAGAATTGTGCTGTCCTGGTTCAAATCCTGTTAGTGCAGACTCCGAATTATCAGTCGCTATGATTTTTATGTTGTAGGAACTTTTTTCTTCTCTATCAAAGGTCTTCAGCGTTGTGATGTTGCCAGTAATACTGTCAATTGCGAATGGATCAGAAGGGTCGCCGAGTTGATAAGTGACTTGGTTGTTAGCTGATGTGCCATCAGCGTCGAAAGCTCGGACCTGCATGACGGGTGTGCCTGGAGGTTCGTTCTCAAGGACAGTGCCGGATCGGATCTCGCTAAAGTTAGGGATATTGTCGTTCACATCTTCCACTTCAATCTGGATTATGGTTTCTGCTGCAAGCTTGTAGCTATTCTGTTGGAGATTATTATAATCGTCAATATTTTTAAATTTTTTGCTTCTTTTACACCGCGCATTTTTTACTTTCTAAATACTTCTTGGGGGCTTTATACTGATCTTAATCTTAAGAAAACATCATCTTCCTACGCAAAAGTGCTCATTTGACTAATTTAATTTGTTTAAGAACAATATTTTTTGAGATAAGACCGGTAAGACGTTTCAGAAGGAAATATAATTGTTTATAATGCCCGCGAGAAGTTTCTAACTGTCAAGCTCAGAGACATCAATTAAGCTAAAGGTTAATAACTTGATAATAGAAAGGAAAAAAATAAGTGTCAATCTAGTTACGAAATTTGATCTCCTAGGCGGCCGAAGGGTTTTTTCTTAACCATTAAAGTTAATTTGATGTCTCTAAGAGCGGAAACGTTAGACAATAAAAAAAGAACGGTGTTTTTAATTATCAATCAATTGAAATTAGATATCACAAGTGTAAAAAGAGAAATTATGGAATCCTCACCTGTATTCTAACTGTAAGCGTATAATCTGTTATCTTTTCGTAATCCAGAGATTTCCCTAACTTTATGTATGCGGTGTCAGTCTCCGGTTCCAGCACAAATGTGTGCCATTTGTTCGTTTGCTCTGTCTGGCCTGTCACCAACTCAAACTGTAGCTTTTCTTCTTCAGGAATGTTGGATCTGTCAACGAAAGAGATTTTACAATCTATACTATTTTTTAAAGAGGTAAAATCTATGGATAGCGACAAGATGGATAGATATCTTTCATTGCACATAGATCTGGGTAAATTGATCGTTTATCGAGACCTAGGCCGATTGCGACCCACTATAGTGATCGGGTTAAAATGATTCGATCGTTTCGATCATTTGGGTCGCAGTTTGTATGAAAGGTCTCGGCGGTTTGTATGACTCAGGTCTCTTCAGTTCGGGTCAGTTAGGCTTCTTCTGGGTAAGCACGGTAGATCTTAGACCTTATTGTCACTTTCCATCAGGTGAAATGTGCAAACCCATTTAATATTATAAAAAAAAACTAAAATACAATATTATCTGATATGCACATTTACAACCTTAGAAATGTGATACTACAGTAACTTTTTGGTTCTTATACGAATTATTAATCTTATTGTGTCTAGAATCTTAACCCCTGTTATTACGCACAGCACTACACACATCCCGCCGATGAAAGCAGGCCTGGCGACTTGTAACACAGGTCTTCTCTAAGACCTATATCGAGCGTCTGCCTCTCACACTTAGGTCTTAAAAGTGGACATTACTTTGGTGTCGATTTTAGATTGTTTAACATCATACAAGTGTACATGAGAAAATAAATACATTGATGAATGAATTGAATTACTCCCTGCGAGCTAGCCCACTCACGCTTAATCTAAACTAAGAACAAGATTTAGCGCTCTCGAATTACGCAGTTTTCCGAAAAAAAAAAATTACTCACTCAGCCTTCACAGTAGCAATAGGCACATTAAAGTTCCCATAGTTCTCTTTCAACCGGATAGGCCCAGAAGGGACTTTAATGAAGGACGGACTCTTCTTGTTGGACTCCACCACTTGGATGTCCAGGGTGATGGAGCTTTGCAACTGGGGATCCCCCATGTCTTTAACTATAGCGCTCAGCTTGAACTTGTAGCCTGGCACTTTCTGCAGAAGGTAAGAAACAAATAAACAATTAAATACCCATTGAAAACACAACAATTTGACGAAACTAGCGCCGTCAATAGATTCGTATTGATAGTGGCAATTATGTGACTTTAAAAAAATTTATGGTGAATCCATCACGGAAAGTATTAGGATTTTTTGAGACAAAATTGTGTCATAATGTTTTCCTACAAGTAACCTTTTTTTGTAATTGCTAAAATTGACCACTTTAGGCAATAATAAGAACTTGAATTATTTGTACGAATATAATATTACACAAGTACATCTCAAAAAAATCTTGATACTTTTCGTTATGGATTCACCGTTGTACTTTTTTAAAGCATGTCTCATAATCGCCACAATTAATACAAATCTACTGGCGGCGCTAGTAACATCGTTGCGTCACCTTAAAAACCCTTTTACGGATCGGTGGCGTCGCCAGCAGTTTTTTTTAAATTTATTGTAACGAAATCAAAACACTAAACTACAACATGAATTGTGTGTGCAAAATAAGCTTGAAAAATCACAAATCAGTTTTTAATTTAGTCACACAATTATATTAAAATCTATCTTTATGTGACTGATACATAGAAATATTTATTATTTCCAAAAAAAAACAACGTACCTATTTATAAATAATGAATATCACCGGACTCATGTTTGCGTTTGTTAAATTAAATTCAAATAATGTGAAATAGGTACCTTACTAAATTATGGAATTTCGCTATTTCTTACTGTTTAAGAGACTAAGCATCCATACAAACCGAAAACCGGTTTTTGTGATGCTTTCAAAAATTGTATTGATTAATATTTTTGTTGAATAAATGGAAAAAATATATATACTAAAGCAAATAACTAGTACTGACTGAATGTTTCTGAAATAACTATTAAATACGTAGTATTTGTAACTACTGCTCAGAAAATCGCACTTACACAGTGGGAATTAACTAAGAATGCCTTTAGACTAGTACTTGAGCTAACAGCTAAGATAATGTCGATACTAAAAATGTTATCAATGGTTCAATGCTGAAACAAAACAAAAAAATGAAGTTCAATACTTACATTAATTGTTTTATTCAAAAATATTACACCGTTGTCTGGATCTATATTAAAGTAGGCTTGATCTGGAGAATTCGAGTCCAAACTGTAGTGGACTATCGAATTGTTTCCATCATCGATGTCGGTAGCTGATATCCTCATCACCTCCCTCCCACTTGGAAGGTCTTGAGGAACTGACTCCGAGTATGACTGTACATAAAAAAATATTTAAGTATGCTTATAATAACAAAAATATAAAAATCACACTTTAGGGACTAAAAATTTATAGCAGTATCATAAATATCAGTAATGAATATAAAGAACTTATGGATAGAGCTTTGAATTCCAATGATGATGAAAGGGAATTCAATACTGATAATTAATCATTAGTTTCACCTGTGATAAATATCCCACACGGTGTTACATTAGCTGCAAAACCTCACAACTCTGATGAAACGTTTGTCTACGCAAAGCATGCCATAAGCGTAGAGATAGTATCTTTATCCAAAATAATAATAATCGTGCATCGTGATAAAATGCATCTAAGGGAAGGAGCGGCCTAGCTAAAGAAATAACATTGTCTACAAATGTGCAAAGAAAGTGAATTCGAAACACACTATAACACATAAAATTATTACCGAAATCGCCTTGAGCGGCTTATGATCCTAAAGAGACATGCAGCATCATGCAATTAAAAAAAATAGAATAGTTTCAAGTAATTCTTTTAGGTCAATTGTTACCATGGCTTAAAGCGACAAAGTTAAAAAAACCGTGGTAACAATTGAATGAACACAAGATAAATAAACAGTGTTTAAATTTGTAACATTTTGTGCGGAACGCTCTCTTTCGTGTAACTCTTTTTAGACAAACCTTCCAAACATCTCCTCGGAAGACCTTAAGACAACATGTAAGTATATGTTATTAAGTTAGAAAAAGACATAAAACGAAAGACAAAAACGGACCCTAGCTCCAAAAGCTTTAGACACAACCGGAAGTATACAACATTTTTTACTGTGTATAGCTATTGTTCCACACTTAGATAATTTCATTTTAACATTGTTTTTTTTTTCTGCAGATAATAGGTATTATAGTTCTCATAAAACTTATTGAGTATTTAAAACCCATTGTTAATACAACAATGACACTACAAACAATAAAAATTTGAACAGAAAATCTAAATCATTTAACTTAGAACAAAATAACAAAATATGCATATTCATTATTCAAAGATATGCAAAAGGGAAGAAAGTTTTCGCTCGGAAAGCCTTTGAAGATTAGAAATAAGGAGATTGAATTTGTTTTGTGATTTAACATAAATCGATGGTGCTGTTAGGTCGTAATCAGCTTTGATCCCTAGTCTAGGCGAAGGCATAAGTTGTTAGCATTACCCGTAAGTTAGTTTAGAGTCTCTCTGCACACAGCGTTTTCCAAATGCGACGACGCGTGTTCGAAGCGATACAGACGCACTGACGAAGCGATTACTCGTATATACTTACGGGAGCATTATGACTGATTCTCATTACGTCAAACTGTCCAATTCTCAATTAGTCCAGTTCGCAACTGGGTCTAGTTTTTCGGAAAATTGAGTGCATTTTTTCAGGGTGTGAAACGTGTTTTTACAATGTGGTGCGCGTTTTTTGCTTAATGCGCATTGTGCGCTCTCTTGTGACAGTCGCGTCGTGGAGCGTTTCAACAATACAGTGAGCTAGGCTCTTAAATAACATTTAAACTCAAGTTAGGGTTAACGATCTAAGACATCGTGTAGACACGTTTTTCGCCTCGACATGCTACAATTAGTAACGCTATTTGACGTGTTTTTGAGAAAACAGAACTCATTTATATTAATAAATATATGATATCAAAAACACATTTGTGTTTACCTCGGCATAAAATTAGAGGTGTTCATTCTAAAACAGCCATGTTAATTTATATTTGTAAATCTGTTAATCGTATTTTATTTTAATTGTGTTAAATTATTTTGCAGAAAATTGTGAGCTTTTTGATAATGGAAGTTTTATTTATACGTTCAGGATTATACGAATTTGAAATACACAATGTACTTACAACTTTATCGAAGACGGGCGGATTGTCATTAATATCTTCTATTATGATTTTTATCGTGCAAGCGTCATCTAACTGTGGCTGTCCGTTGTCACTAGCTCGTACTGTGATGTATGCTTCTTTCTCTCTCGCTGGTTCATCGTGGTCGAACATCTGTGGTATTTTAAACTGATTAGCAACTAATGCTTCATTGTTGAAAACATGGTGTACAAAATCTGCTATACTTTCATAGACATCTGTGAATTACTGAGATACTTAATATTAACATATTTCATATCAATTTCTACAACCTTCGAAATTGCAAACACGAAAAATATATTTTATCTGAATTTTTCCATCGAAATTTTCAAATTCGGAACTTAAGTTATTTTCTAAACAATGGTGAGTTCATTAAGGTGTGGATGGTGGTTTTTAATCACTGTAATGTTTGACAAATATGCACAGAAAAGACATTGACTTAGACATACTCTTGAATAGCCATGCCTTGGTCGCATCATGTCATAAATATTTAAAGAGCTTGGCGATCGGGCATTCACCACTTCCATATACTACTGGTCTACATTTAGATTGGGCTGTAGCAGTGACCACTGACTTCAATCAGTGACCATCCCGACCAAATTGAAACGTCGAGAGAGCCATAGCCACAAGTAATAGAATGTGTTCAGTAAATTGTATAACAAGCCTAAACTTACCCATGCTAACACTTGGGTGTA
The DNA here is from genome assembly GCA_019059595.1 of Marasmia exigua. Lineage (NCBI taxonomy): Eukaryota > Metazoa > Arthropoda > Insecta > Lepidoptera > Crambidae > Marasmia > Marasmia exigua. Next base: position 13,193,772 of record CM032482.1, on the reverse strand, counting down.
AAATGATGGCATCATCCGTCTGTGTGTAGACAGACAGATATTGGGTGCATGGATTCATGCTGTTCTTCAATTTGTATGGAACAAATGATTTTCTTTTCGCGATTTTGAAGTTTCGAACTGAGCCGTCATTTTACTTACATGTTGCTTGTAACATTGATTAAGTAGATCAATTTCACGAACAAATTTTACGTTCGAAAATCTTTATTCAAGTGATTACGCGTTAAAAGTTGAAAATCCACCTTAAGACACCAATGCATAAGACAAATGCGAAAGTCATCACATTGAGTCGTCACAAAAAAGTAATTCACCTACCTCTAATCCTGGAAAAAGCTAAGCCTATCACAAGAAAATTTATTAGATTTTTTTGCAGATTCATAGCTTCTTTACAATGTTTTGGTAATTTATCTTCATTATCTAATATTAGCCGTTCGTTGGCTTATATTGATGTCACAAGAAGTAATTTAGCATACTAATTTCGATTATTTTGTTAAGGGGAATGAATATGAGCCAAAATGTACGGTAATGTGGTCATTATAGCACGTCATAGCGCGATCAAGAGCGATGGTAGCTCAGTGAATAAGTAGCACCTTCCATACAGGAGGTCATAGTTCAAATTCATGCAATTTTGTATTTTTCAAATCTACGTGCGTATTTCCACCATTAGCTCAGCGGTAAGCTGCAAGTTTCGGATAATTTCTGAAACGTGTAACCATGACTCAGTTTGTCTGGTTCCTCTGTTAAAGGATTGCGAAGGTCAGATGGCAGGCGCTTCATTGTAATTACCAGACTCGCCATGTCTTGAATCATGGTACAAGAGTATCCTGAGTCCAAAGCCGCAGTTTTGGATGCAACCGGGAATTACAAGCTAAAATGAGATGGAGGAGGCCATTATTGCACGGCGTAGCACATTCATTCTTGATTCTACTTTAACTCAAACCGTTAATCACTTAGATTTTGTTCTTCCCGATTTCAGATTATTTTCCTGAGTAAATAATATATCGGTATCACTAGAGTAAGCCACCATTCAGTTTATCAAGAAAAGAAAATGAGATAGAAAATATATTTATTTTAAGGTATTCTCGGGCAATAATGTCGCACCTTAGACGCTCCATCTTCCCTCACCATAGGTTTGTCATAGCTAAATTGCCGTTAAATGCGGTTAACGGCAATATAGCTAGAACAAGTATGATTTTCCATAGTATCAAAAATCTGTTAAAATAGAATAATACTAACATCTGCTGTTGTAATAATCCCGGTAACAGGATCCACGTGAAACCTCTCTTTCTCTCCTGGTGTTGAGACGAACTTGTACGTGACTGTTCCCCCTCTGTCTGCTGGATCGTTATCTTCTGCGAGTACCTATAAGATAAATAATTGTTAAAGTGTTGCTTCTAATTTGTGACCGGAAAACTCCGGCACGAAACTTTTGTAAATCTTTTTTTTTAATCATGTTAGCACAAAATATAATAGTACATTGCGTGCTAGAGACCACGCTACGAAAGAACTAAAATCTTAGATTCCTTGTGTGTATGAACATAAACTTCAAATTTGTATGTTGATGGCGACTTAAGCGAGCTTTTTACGGGACTTCTTTGGTGGCGCGGATTCTACTAAGGCTACGCGCAAATACATGAAAGTGTACGGTCAGCATCAAAAATAGCTTAACACTTTGACATGGTACTAAAGTGTTAAGCTACTTTTGATGCTAGCCGTACAGTGCTCTCGGCATGGTTAGGCATGAGATAGAGAAGGTTTTACGAAACTTGTGCGAGACACGGTACAAGATACAGCCTATCGCATTAGTCAACGAACTCCTCATCAATGTTTGGTTGAGCTGTAATTGTGTGTCTATTTTGTTTGATTCTCTTAAAGTACCTAATATAATTAAAAATAAAATCATCCAATCAGGCCGTTGAATGGCTTTCGTCATCATTCAAAATAGACCTGTAACACCAAGTGGTACGGATAAAATTTGATTTTATTATTAACTCGAACCCTTAGGTACAGAAGAGACAAAGCTTTTACGCAGTAGGTAATCGCTATACTATGTCCTATAGGTCTCCAAAGACGCCTCCAACTTCATGTAGTGGGTGCTCATGTAGGAATGCTATATCTTTGAGACTAGATGGTCGATTTGCCTAACGCTCTGCGTGGAACTGAAAGCGCAATCCGAACGGAACACGGCAACTTTCCGTGCGTCCGTTGGCTGTTCATCGATTTATTATCACGTCAAAATATATTGGTTCCATGACATGTCAATGTTGAATAGTGTTTTTTGAGCATATTCTATTTTGTATTCTTTATTAGGTTATAATGGGACTGGTATAAAAGTCCTTAAAAAGAAAAAAAATGTGTAAAAGTTGCTTACCGTAAAAACATAAGTTCCAATTAGCTGGTCCTCCTTTATCGAAGGTTTATAGTTATAGCAATCCTTGAAGATGGGCTTGTGATTGTCCTTCACTGTCAGGTTCGGCGTGGTGACTGCAGTAAACTGAAACCGCACAGGATCGTGCTTCTACGTCATTTTACACAACTACGTCACAAGCTTGTATCGATTTAAAGCGGTAAACCGAAATTCGACTGTACTGTTTTATCGACAAGTTTCAAAATGTTTGTCAATTTTTTATTTGTTTATTTTTCTGTCACTATGTTATTCTTTGACACTATGACATTATTTTAGCATAAGTAAATGTTTTATTTTTATTGACTAGTCTTGTCGGATTTGATACGGCCACGGGTAACCAACACACAGTATTTATTTATGCACTTATTTACTATTAGTGAGTGCTTATATTGAATCTAGTAAAAAACATGTTGAAATATGTCATATATTTACCTTTTAAAAGAAAATACCAATTTTATATTCTCTTTTATAAAGACATTTAATATTATTTTAATTTGATTTTTTCTTTTGTCACTAAAAATTGACAATTAGTAAACTAGTACCTCAAAATTACAGTTTTTGTGTAAATTACTATTCGGTTTGCTGCCGGTAAATCGATACGAAGCTAAAAAAATATACAGACAGCCACACGTTCGGCTAATACAATCTGCATTTCTTCATCCGATTTTTAGCTTAATGTCAAGAACATGAGTTTAATATCGATTAGACAGATTGTTAACCTAACGTTTGGTTACAAATTTTGTCCACAACTTTAGATCAAAAACTTCTCGGTAGATAATTACTTTAAAATAATAGTGATAAATTGATACATTTATTCGAAGCTTAAGCAATTACATATATTACAAATATCAAATATTACATCCAGACACTGAACAAACACCAGTGTTCATTTATCACACAAATGTTTGTCCAGGGTAGGTATCGAATCGTCAATTTTTGGCAATGAATTAATTGAATAAAGTAATGGACAAAATGTTTTATCTACCATTGCATGCTGATTTTATTTTACTAAGAGCGTATAATAATTTCAGTAACTAAATATTTCACAATTTAATAAAATCAACATGCAATATTATTATGATGGAATCATAAATGCATCATATTTTGTAAATTGAATGATTAAAAATAACTTACACACAAAATGGCAGCGTGTATTTTTAAAGAGAATATTATTTACATACATAATTCCATATTATACCTTACTTTCCTGAACGTGAAAGCATATAGAATTCACACTGAATTTTTTATCATTTACTTACTCACTCCTCGAAAGCTTTTTAGTTAGAGAAAACATTTCACAAACCTTAATATGGTCATGCATAGACATCTATTTTTTTTTATATAGAAATGAACAAGCATTAAATAAATACGAATTTCTATAGGAATAAAGCTTTTCAGGGCGAGGTACATACATTATGGGGGGTAATGAAGTGATGGTGTGTGATAGAGGGGTACTTACGGATGCTGTGTGTATAGGCAGATAACCATCTAGATGTCTTGAATGCCTCAACCTTGTGACGTGGTGTGTGGGGAATGGGTGTTCGCGGGCTGTGGACAAAAAAAACACAGGTTAGTCTTCTAATACCATAGAGCAATATTAGCTCAGTGAATGAGAACGCGCCTTCCAAACGGGGGGTCGTGATTCCGAGTATACGCCTAAAATTAGCTCAGCGGTGAGAGAAACATCGCTTTCCTCAAGCTACACGTTTCTGATAGCTTCTGAAACGCGTCACCGTAAATTCAGTTCCTCTGTTAAAAGGTTGCGGAAGTCAGACGGCAGTCGCTTCATTGTAATTATCAGACTCTCGAAATTCTAAATCATGGTCTGATCTAATACCCCGGCCTCCAGAGCGACAGCTTTGGGCGCTACGATGGATGTATGGATGGAGTTTAGAACACTCCATGATTGTTTGTTTGTATTAGGACACACTAAACGGATCACCAGTAAGCCAATTCCTTAAATGTCTCTTCTTTGCAGGATTTTATCATAAATTCCGACATAAAATTAATGTGCTCATTCAATTTACTGCCCAATTTCGAAGGACTTAAACTTTTAGTTTGAAAGACATTGATGGATTAATCCCTAGACTGTTTTGGTGCGTATGGTACAAAAATTAATTGTTCAATATTACGGTACTTTAGCGGTCATACCATTAAAAATAACGGCTCAAAAACCTTGAGTTGTTAAGCCAAGCTATAAAGCATAAAGCAGTATTTAAGTATATAGCGCTTCATATCATCTAAATAATTATATTCCTAGATATTCTTCTCCCTCCGTCAAACGTCATCGTGCCAAGCCAAGTATTCTCCAAACAGCTGAATGCATTTAATTAAGGCGACGGGTACTCCAAAATAGCGACACCAATCGATTAAAATTGTTAGCTACTAAACCTATCTATTTTAAACAATTTCGGAGCGGGAGTCTCTAAGCAAAGATTTATACTATTTATTTAATAATTGTGCACTACTTTTTTATCTGTTTTTGCACTCGACATTTGGATTAACGCCATGAGTGGCCGTTTTGGCGGTAATTCAAATTTCGTGTATTAAAGCAGACCCAAAAGTTAAGTATAAGTATAACATAAATAGTATAAGTGTTTTCCGAGAGGCTGCAGCTTCGAAATTGTTAAAAAGATATCCGGTTTAGTTGCTAGCTATTTAAATCAATTGGCGTCGCTAGTGTGCTCTACCTGGCACCTTAAGTTGAACATTGCCAAGTGCCATAACGCTTGGCATACACTAAATGATATATCCTCAGTGTTTGCACTGGCTGTCTTGCGATAGCGTAGTGATGTGTAAAGTGCAGGCTTTCGCGGTTTTATTTAGAATGTTAAAAATGTGTGCCATAATAGATTAGAACTTCGACGATATGAGTTACATTGAGGTGCTTTAACACTTTTCTAGCCGGGTTGCGATTGTCTAAGTGAACATTAATTCCAGTATGATTATTGCTAGGAAACGGATACCTGCATGCTGATTCGATGGGCACTCAAACGCAAACTAATACTGATCTCAAGTGTAATCATCTAGTATTTATAATGGTATTTAACTTAAAAACAAGCATTCAGTATTGTATATGCGAAAATATGTCAATTGGCACATAGTTACTCATTTTGTGCGAATCACAAAATAAATATCCATGTGTATGTTGGCTGTATGTTTTCTAATAAAAATAAAAGAAATTAAAGATATGCACCGGTAGGGTCTACGTCACGGGATTATACTTTAACACGATACGAACAAGAAAATTGTCTCTGCAAAATTATTATGCCGTACCGCCGAGGTCGTATGCATGCCACATTGTTTTTTTTTTATTATTATAATGAACCTGTTTTGTTTCAGTAGGTGGCATACGACCACGGCAGTACGGCATAATAATTTCAGCGAAGACAATTTTCTTGTTTCGTACTTTTTAGAGCGTATTTTTTGGTAGCCGGGTTTTAGTTATTAACTTTGTTTTTATTTAACATATTTTTAGTTATGTAAATAAAATTACATATTTGAAATGTGCTAAAAAGCTCTTTCATTTGATACCCTACACGCTACCGTCAATATATTTTTTTAAGTTCCTTACTCTAAGTCATGTTGAAGGCGATGTAGTCAATTTAACGTGACTTCATGTCGCCTGTAACCAAGACGCTTCTAAAGATACCTCATTTGATCAAATATGATAACTGGTTTAGAAGTTATGAGGGAACAGATAAACAAAATACAGGTAAAAATGATAACCCTCCTTATTGCTTCCCGTAGTTTGGTAAAAACTGGGCACACTATGTCCTCTTGGTAAACCTCAAAATCGGTACTTTCGACTTATTATTTCATCATCTACTCATGCTAAATTTGTATCGTATATGTGCAGATACTGAAACTCAAATAACTTTAAGGTTTTCGCCAACTTTACACGCAAGATTTTTACAAAAGAGTACAGTCAGCTAATTCATTTACCTGTCCATTTAGGACGCAGCCGCTTAGGGTTAAACCATCTAGACTTGATATGTCCAATTTGGTTTCTTTCGAGTTATAAAAACGCATATGCAAGAAGTGGAACTCATACAGGCCATTAAATAAGAAAAGTCGCATATAACCCATAATACCATCTTCTCATGATTCACATTCTCAGAACTTTCACACATCCTGAGATGGGAAAGATCGCTGGAAGGCGCAGAATTGGAAGGTGAAAATCCGTCGAACAACGTTTTATGCTTGGCATAGATAAGCCACGATATAAATTTATGACATAGGGGGCAGACGAACAGATACACCTCCTGGTGGTAAGTGATTACCGCCACCCATGGACACCAGCATAGAAGTCACAAGTGCGCTGCCGGCCTTTTCAAAAAGTAGTACGCTCCTTTCTTGAAGGCAGATGGTCTTCAGTAATAAAGCGGCACCTCAATAGGCGGATCCACACTAGACGATCCAGAATGGATCGGCGATCCCGCGATCCGCGATCCAAGATCGTGATGCGTGGTGCGTGGATCTTTCTAGGTGCATCCAACAAAAATCTTTTGCGATCCTGACTGGCTACTCCAACGCGCTCCTGATCCTTACTGCATCAGTTGAATTTTGTCTGGCTATGGAGTCACACGTGCACAATCGTCCAGGAGCTCTATTTTTGATTCACTCGTATGACTTAGCGTCGTCGCATGCGACGTAAGTCACATTCGCCTTCTAAGTCGCATGAAGCCGATTTTTCCCTGTTTTTGAATCATTCGATTTCGATGTTGCCAATCATCATCATCATCATTTCAGCCAATAGACGTCCACTGCTGGACATAGGCCTCCCCAAATGTTCTCCACACAGATCGGTCCTGTGCCACCCAATATGTTGCCAATATAATACGGTAAATTGACATTCTAACCCTTCCATTCAGAATTTTATAAAAACCGGTAACTTTCGCATTACAAACGGAACGCAAAAACCTTAGATTATTGGCTGATTATGAAAATCTTTGCTTTTTGTCAAAAAACTATGAATGTCACCTGTGAAAATCAGTCAAATCAAAGTATTGAAAATTAAAATACTTTGTTTATGCTTGTTGCTATTGACAACTATTTTGACGTTGCTTCTACCGCTCGCTTTAAGTCACTCGTTGCAGACGAATTATTCAAAAATGCAGAATTTCGTATGTCAAAGGAAAATCAGTAGAAATCGTGCGCTCATCACGACGCTAAGTCATACAAGTAAATCAAAAATAGGTATTCATACCGCGCGCGCCAAGCGACTGAAGGCCCTTTGCGCGTGGACAAAAAACCGACGACAAATGGATCGCACGCGGCGTGGAGCGCGCGCTCTCCGCTGCGCACATGGATCGCGCGCGGCACGTCTACTGGATCGATGGCGATCGGAGCGCTTTGGATCGTCCGGTGTGGATCCTCCTAATAAAAAAACTAGTTATTGTGGGGTTAAAAAACTCACTAGTGACGTGGGGTTATCACGTCACTAGTGCAATGAGTAGAGCAACCCGTTACGCGGTTAATTGGAATGTAAACAAGAGGGGTATAATCTAATCTGCGTAACATTATTACGCTTGCTTATCCGCCTATGATGTACAGTAATGGAGTACGGATGTCACACTTGATTTTGCAAGATGTGCCATATAACTTTACATTAAGGGCTTCTTATGTTTGAACTAATTATAAATCACTCACGTCTATTCTATTAAAATTCCACTCAGCCAATTTTGATTAATTTTAAGAGATCACCGTTAGAGATTAGAGATTAGAGAGATCGCCGTGTGGTCCCCGGCAGAGTAGAATAGGCCACCCTCACTCTTACCGAGGTGTCGTAAAAGGCGACTAAGGTAAAACTGCTGGCATGATCATCAGCACCCAGAGAAGGAAAACTCTGCATTTATATCAAAACCCTCGCCAACCCGTCTGCCAAGCGTGGTGAGTATGGCATTTACCCCTCATGTGATTGAGGGAGGCCCGTGCCCCAGCAGTGGGGACTTTAATGGGCTGATGATGAAGAGATCAAAATTAATTTAATTTACCCATACCTTTTCTTAAGTTACATATATATAACTATATAAAGAGGTAAATCCTGTAGACAGCGGCAAAGCTTATAGGTAATCCGAAAACACGGAACGCTTGCGCGATTTAATCGACATCTAACGCCATCTATTGGAATAAAATGGAACTAATGTCACGAAACAGTGAGGGCCGCGGGCCACTAAATAACAAACAGTATCAATTGTATTCTTTCCAACGCTTTTTTAACTTTCAGAGCTTTTAATTCAATTTTATTTACTTATTTATTTATACTAGTCACATGGTTATTACGAGAGACAGCCTCGGTGGCGTAGTGATTAGTGGTAGTCGCACACTAAAGCTACGGCTGCGCAAGAGTCTCCGTGTTCGATCCCCGGGTCGAGAAAAAAAAATGTACCTAAGTTTTCGGAAAGAAATTCTTAGGGTCAGTCCGGTGACTGGAAGTTGGCGGTATTGTACCCCCGTGCCTTGGAAAGCCCGTTAAGCCGTTCGTCCTACGCCCAATCCCTCTCCGGTTGTGTCCCGCTGGTGTCCCATCGGAATATGAATGTAATGAATGGAATAGAGAGTGCAGTTGTGTTTGATCTTTGAGATTGGCCGCCGTAGCCGTAATATAACATAACCTTTGCTCGACCCGGGAATCGAACCCAGGACCCCGAGATTACGGCCACGTACTTAAACCACTAGACCAAACGGGCCGATTTTGTTTATGTATGTATATTCGGAACAATAGCTAAGTATGTGGAGCACCACATGACACGAAAATCAAACCTCTCAATACATCACTGACGATTTTTATTCTATACAATATAAAACGTACTTCCTAGACACTGTTATACAAGATGTCAGAGGTTTCCAAACTTTTTAAGAATAAGAGTAATTTTATTTGACATAAATGTGGGAGAGCCACGCTTAGGCATGAATGGGCCGGCTCGACCGGAGTGATACCACTGCCTCACAGAAGACCGGCGTGAAGCAGCGCCTGCGCTGTGTTTCGCCGTGTGAGTGAGGTTACCGGAGGCCTAATGGGGGGGAAGGGGAAAAGGTTGGCAGCGCACTTGTGACTCCACTGGTGTTGCGGGTGTCCATGGGCGGCGAAATTGCTTACCATCAGGTGATCCGTCTGTTCGTCTGCCACCTCTCATATAAAAAAAAAACAATGAAACTGTTATATTTGTTCTTAAGATATATCGAGAATCGTAATATAATAACAGTCTAGATATGCAACAGGCAAACAATGTCAACTACCCTCCGCACTAGTTAAAAACTGTGTTGCGGCAGTGCAGAATTACCGCGGCCACCAACTACTATAACGTGACACACCACAGACATTGCGTACGCGCAGCTGAGAGCTCATGAGTTACTGGTCAACTGCTGGCGGTTCGATTTGTAAGCAAAGTATATGCAAAAAAAAAATACAGATTCCTCTAGGGATGTTACACCCTTAGAATAGTTGTTTACGGGATTTCTACCATGGACCTTATTTTTGAGTTTCCGATATTTCGGCACTGTTGCAAGGAAACCTAAATATAAGGTACATGGTAGAAATCCTGTAAATAACTATTCTAATGTTAGTGACCATGAAAGTTCAAAACAATATATTTTTACACCCTGCTTCCGGTTACACGGTATTTTTCAAATATGATGTGCGAATTTCTACCATTAGCTCGGCAGCGAGGGAAACTATTTTGAGAAAACCTAACCTAGTAACTGTGATTCAGTTGGTCTGGTTCCTCTGTTACAGGGCTGCGAAGGTCAAATCCTGAATCATAGTCAAGTGTACGCCGGATTCCTTAGCGAGGATTTGGAGTGCCTTCCAAATTTTAGAAAATTTTAAATTTATTTATATTTCAAATTGCGGCGTTAAGGAAGGTACCGGAGGCCCAATCTGGGAGAAAGGGGGTTTTAATGGTAGGCAGGGTTGACTTGTGTCTATGGGCGGCGGCAATCGCTTACCATCGGTGATCCGTCTGTTAGTCTGCCATATATCACATAAAAAAAAGAATAGTACTGCTTCAAAATCGTCGTAGGCGCACAGTTTGAGAGCCCCTACAATACAATATGATTGATGTCTCTATTCACTAAAGCCTCACTATTTTGACACTTAGACAAAGCCTTTTGTACGAAGACTCGTGCCGGGAAGGAGTCGTGAATTAATGGTGTATCTTGTTAATGCATGGTTAGATTTTGAATACGGAAATTGGACAGGGTTACCAGTTCAGGGAGCGATGGTAGCTAGATGGATGAGAAACTGCGCCTTCTCTATGGAAGGTCGTAAGCTGGGTCATTGTAAACTTTTATTGTGTGTCTTATGTTGATGCAAATAAATAAATTATCTATCTTTTATGTTCTATCATGTTGCTCTCTGTGCTGTGAAAGTTGTGATGGTTAATAAATATTTTTTCTTTCTTTACATTAGAATGGATTTCCAAAGCTGATTCCAATAACACGGAGGAGGCAATATTTAAATAGCTAGATACTTTGATATTTAAGACGCCTACCTTGTAATTATTACTTTCTGTGAGTAAATTAAACGAATATATGAAAACAAAATTAAGAAACTAATCATTTAGGGAAAATTGAAAATCAACTTACAATAAGGGAATTTCGAAATCCACGAATTCAAAGAGTGGCAGCTTAGTGGATCAGAACGTGCCTTCAAAAAGGAGGGTTTAAAGGTTGGCAGCACACTTGTGACTCCAATGGTGTTGCTGGTGTCCAAGGGCGACGGCAATCGCTTACCATTAAGTGGTCCCGGGATCCATCTGGGAGTTCTGCCACCTATTACATAAAAAAAAACTTTAACCTCCTAAGGCCCACAGACAATAAAAAATCATTTGACGACCCAATTGGAACAGTGGTAATGAACGCTGCCTCTAGTACAAACATTTGTGTGCATGAACATGTTTGTTTGTATTGGTCTGGGTGTTGTGTACTATGCATTAAAAGTATGTATTTACAATAGAAAAGTATTATATGTATTTGTAATCCTACTGTTGATTCTGATATCCGTAACACAGGTGCTTGAGCTACCTATCTCGGAGTCAGATCAATGTATGTGATGTTGTGAAATATTTATTTATTATTTATTTATTTGTTTTTGGCATTGAATAGGAATTTGGACCTTACGACCTTAAGTGACACATGAATTTGAATAGTCTCATGATCATTAGCCAGTAGCCACTACAGTTCCAGTAACTCAACATTAGCAGCCATTTCTCGTATGCAATCATGGCTGCCCGAGGAGTCAAAGGCTGCAGAGACATTCCTGGAGCTGAATGCCGAAACAAAGGCGGCTCGTTTGATTCACGCCTACGGCCGGCTGTACACATTTGTGACGTCACAGTTTAGCAAACTGGAGAGCAAAGTTCGAATTTATCGGTCAATTTACGAATGACGATGGATTGATTATCTATTTATATTAGGAAGACCAGATAGATAAACTTTATTGCACAAAATTTACATATGTCTATGTGGTAAATATGTAAACAGATGCTGCCTTACCGACAGCTAGTTTTGTAATACATGTCACTGGATGGCGCCACTGCGCCAGCCCATTTATGGCGCATGCTGTTTCTGATTCTTTCTCTTCTCCTGTTGCCATTTTGCGTGCCTGTTGTTCTTTTTATACAATAAATATTTTATACTTCATTTTTACGAGTTTACTATTCTACAACGGACCCTCTGGACCCTTTTCACTATGGTATTATACTAGTATAATGCGAGTAGTCTTATTGCTAATATCTTCCGAGATAAGTTCATAGAGTAACTTATATATACTGAGATAGAGGCATCAGTCGGTTACCCAGGGCTAGCCAGTGCTAGCGCCATTTAGGGGAAAATTACCAAACGCCATGAGTATCAATCAGGTAGACGATTGAATAAAATATCAGAAATATTTTTATTTACTATGTAACGAAATTCCCATACCTTTTTTAAAATGTCTAATGTAGGCAATAGGCTTGAGGTCATTGTTTCGTAAATACGCTTTACTAGCGCAATGTAAAAATGCATAGTGACATCTACCGAAACAACGCCAAACCAACTGCTTGATTGCTTTTTGAAGTTACATCTGCTTTTTACAAGCTCCCTTTAACGCAAACCGCTGAACTATTATTCCCATACTTAGGATAAAAGTACTAAGTGAAATGACTCTGGAGAAGTTTTCGAAGTTGCCTTGCCGTTTATACTCGTATGTTGAACTGTGACAGGGTAGCGTACTCGTATACATTTGATATCACTAGTGAGAAATTTGAACGCTTGGACATGCGTCCGTTCTCTGGAGCTGCTAACCTAAATAAAGGACAGAGTCCAGCATTCATTTTTGGATGTTGGAGTGGTGGGCAGAAGGGATTTTTAATTACAAGGTTTGGGAAGATTTTTATTTTTATAATAAATAAGTAATAAATTACGAGACTGCCTCGGTGGCGTAGTGGTTAGTGGGTCGCACTCTAAAGCGACGGCTGCGAGAGAGGTCCCGGATTTGACCCCCGGGTCAGACCAAAAATTTGTACTTAAGTTTTCGGTAAAAATTCTAGTGTCAGCCCGGAGTCTGGAAGTTGGCGGTGTTGTACCCCCGTGCCTCGGAAAGCCCGGTAAGCCGTTGGTCCTGCGCCCAATCCTTCTCCGGTCGTGTCATGCTGGTGTCCCATCAGATTATGAGGGTAAAGGAAAAGAGAGTGCACTTGTGTTTGAGCACACACTTGAGCACTATAATTATATCCTGCGTACGTGGCTGATAATTAATAAATTATAAATTACGACAACATCACATACATTGTCTTGGTCCCAAACTAAGGTTTCTCTCTGGTACTGTGGAAACCAGGAACAACGAAGGTACCACAAACATCCAGACCCAACACAAATATTAGTTTCATCAAACATTTTGTGTTGGTGCGGAAATCCAACCCGCGACCCTTGTGTCTCAACCGGCGCACAACCACTACGCTAAGCGGGTCGTCACAGTATTTTGGAATTAAAAGCTTTGGAAAGATTTTTTTTATTTAAAGACGGTGACAACCAGATACTCGGTATTAAGCTACCACAGCTACTGCCTATGGGCGTCTGCAACTCCAGAGTTGAGACTTGGCATTCATTTAGATATGACATATTTTGTTGCCTTCCCACATTTTATTTCACAGTCAATAAACACTCGAATTCACTATCTTGTCGTTTTATCTGACTAAAAATGTTGCTTGCCATATTCCGGGAGACATAAACTGTTTTGAGTTGCGCAGATAACGATCGACGGACGTAAATTCAGACATAACTTCTATCTTATCTAGTGATGTGACTCGATTATTTTTTAGCATTAATTTTCTTATGAGTTTTCTAAACTAACTACGATTTTTTTTTACATTATGGCGGATAAACGAGCAGACAGCTCACCTGATCGTTTAGGATTACCACCGAGACCGACCAAGGACATCTGCAACTTCTTAGTTACCTAGGCATCACAGCCGGCAACGCATCGTTGCCGGTTTAAGCTCTTTTCGTGAAGATAACCAGGTCGTATCTGTTCGGAAACACCATCATTGGTAGCTAATTCCACAGTTTTCAGATATGAGTTTGCTGGAACACCCCAAGAAAAACGGCCCCGATTGTCTTCAGCTATAACTCAAAATGCAAGAAATGTTATGTTCCATTGAGATGGAAACCCCGGGGTTTCGGTTAAGGTAATAGTCCAGAAAACCACCTGTTCCCCACATGTGATTGACGGCCATGATGGTTTCCCCTGGGACAAAATTATGCTTGGCGCCTAAGTCCTGTCCGACCCGGTAACGCATACACGTTACCAGCTCGGACAGGACTAATATGTACGGCTTTCCTCTGGAGAGACCTTCTCCCGATGGAAAACCGGCTAGAGGCGGTTCTCATTCATCACCAGTAGTTGGAAGGTGTAACAAGACCACCCGAAGCCAAGCAAAACCTTTTTTTTTATTCTTCTACTTCAGTATTTTTTTAACTTAAATACATTTTTTTTCGACGTCACTGAAGTGACTTGCCTAATTTTTTACTCGAATACATTTTCCTTCGACGTCACTCAAGTGACTTGAGTAACTATTTCCTCGAATACATTTTCCTTCGACGTCACTCAAGTAAGTTTATATCCCGTCACTAATTTGACGCAACTCTATCTCTGCTATAAATGTGACGCCTTTTCAGCAATACTTCTAAAGGAACGTTAAATATTTTGTTCTCTCTCTTGAATTTTGATTGTTTTATTCAGCATTAAAATTTACCTCGTTCTTATTTTGCTTGAAATACGGGAGATAGCGTGTACGCTAAGGAAATTGGTCGATTAAAATGGAGTCGAATTACAATATTTAGTGCGTAATTCAGTTTAGAGAAGTTAATTATTTAAACAAAAAGTGTCCACTTAAGTATGTTTAACCTATTTCAATTTTGATCAGTGAGGAACTATAAGAGTTTTTATTACCTCATCATCAGCAACCCACACTCGTCCACTGCTGGACATAGGTCTCCCCAAATGCACGCCACTCTTCCCGATTTTCGGCCACTCTCATCCAGCCCACACCAGCCAGCCTTCGAATGTCATCATCCCATCTTGTCGCAGGGCGTCCTACACTACGCTTACCCAGTCGCGGTCTCCACTCAAGGACTTTACGGCTCCAACAGCTGTCAGTTCTGCGGCTAATATGACCAGCCCACTGCCATTTCAGTTTGCTGATTCGGTTGGCTATGTCGGTGACTCTGGTTCTCTGTCGGTTTATTACCTACTGTTGTTAAAATATAGGTACTAATAAATTATTTGTCTTCCTAATAAAATTAGATAAATACATTCATAAACTCTTTCCCCCTTATTACTAATCGCGCACTAAGAATAGTCCTGGAACAAAATTTGTGCCAGCCCTTTTTAACATTGCGAGTTGGAACGGGATGACATGAGCTTTACGTACGGTAATAACTTTAGATCACGATTTATAATAAGGTGGCTTGCACAAGTGCACTGCCATATTAAACCCCCCTTTACCCCCCCATTGAGACTCCGGTACCTTCACTCCGCAGCGAAACACAACACAGTGTTGATTCATGCCGGTTTACTGTGAGGCCGTGGTATCACTCCGGTCGAGCTGGCCCATTCATGCCGAAGCTGGCTCTCCCACGGTAATGACTGTCTTTTTCTGCGGAGTAAGGGCACTCCGCAGCGAAACACAGCACAGTGCTGCTTCACGCCGGTTTTCTATGATTATTTAGATTGAGCAATTAGGTATTTAAAATTTTATGAAAATCAAAACTTTATGAAAAACGCTAATTTAATAAGTAAGGTAAGGTACCTAAAATATATCTTCTTCTTTTTCTTTTTAAAGTGCCTCTCCGACTAGCGAAGGTTGGCCGTCAATCTAGCATGTTCTTCTCGGTCTCTAGCGAGGCGAAACAGCTCTTCGACGCTCGCGATCCACGTCCACTCCCGGATGTTACGAAACCATGACTTTTTCCTCCGACCCACACGCCTCTTACCAGCTACTTTCCCCATCATAATAATAAAATATATTTGTAAGCCCTATGAAATAATAATCAATTGTATAACGCTGCCAATCGTATGGTTTTCTCAGATAGAGATAGGGGATGTAACTTCCCTCATCAAAAACAGTTTGAACCTTTCTTATGAATCCTCAAAAAAATAACCTCTCACAAAACATTCTCCTATAATAACCCGCCCGATCCTCTTGAAAATTCTAAATCTCTGACCATCGACATTTACCGACTTATACTAGAATATTCAAATTGGCGCAGCACAATGGATACCCCCGACCTCTTGGGGTCGCAACGACCCGCTAGCCAAAGGAAGCTCAACAAAGGGCCCCGGAAAAAAAAGCCAAGTTCCGGTGTCAGCAGCACGCGACGTTGGCGTGTCCGAGAATGCTGAATAGCGTTTTGTGTGGGAATACCTGGCCAACATTTTTATTGCGATAATTTTTCCACGGTATGAAATGTGGGTTTAATGATATAAACTTTTTTATTTTTTTTGTGTCACGGTATGTGCACAGGAATGGGATGTCCTCACAGGGTACATGTGCTATACACCGCAATACTTGTAACATTTTGTAACAACCACATGTAATGCAATTTAATATTTGAATTGGCCGTGTGGTCCCCGGCAGAGTAGAATAGGCCACCCTCACTCTTACCGAGGTGTCGTAAAAGGCGACTAAGGTAAAGCTGCTGGCATGATCATCAGCACCCGAGAAGGAAAACTCTGCATTTATATCAAAACCCTCGCCAACCCGTCTGCCAAGCGTGGTGAGTATGGCAATTACCCCTCATGTGATTGAGGGAGGCCCTTGCCGCAGCAGTGGGGACTTAAATGGGCTGACGATGACGATGATGATGATTTGAATTGGATTGAATTGAATTGTGTCTAGATAATTTTCAATAAAACTTTTTTTTTGGTCAATGTGGCCGGCCAGAGACATTTTAGCTGTATTCTGTAGGACTTGTTCTGCTTTGTATTTATTACCATGACACCAAAGATCATTATTCTTGGTTTTATTTGAGGTGCTTTGACCAAAACCTTTATTGACGTCAAAAAAGGTTGGCAGCGCACTTGTGAATCCACTGGTGTTGCGGGTGTCCATAGGCGGGGAATTGCTTACCATGAGGTGATCCGTCTGCTCGTCTGCCACCTCTCATATAAAAAAAAAGTATTTTCAAAAATTTTGAGTGAATTAGACTAAGAAAAAATTTTTTTTCTGCTAAATCATGACTTTTCAACATCAGGCTAACAGAATACAGTAACATTTTTTCGGCCGGCACTCTCATATTTGGACCTAAAATGTATGAAAGTGCGAGTTTATGAAAAAAAAAACAAAATATTAAAAATTAAAAACATTTCTGTTGTAAAAAACAATAAATGTTTTTTCTTTCTTCAATACAATTTATTATCATTAAAGTTTTAATAATAAAAATTCATTTAATCCTAGATATTATCAAGAATTAATAATCGTTATGACGCATATTTACCAAATTCAATGTAATTTGTATTATTGTATGCCCGAAATGGGTTAACTGTTGAAACTTGTGTATAGTATTTTAACCAACCACTGTACACAATTTTGAGACAATAAATGATAATCTTATATTATCTTTCTTTCTTTTTTAAAAACATAATTTTATTAAAGTGACCTAAAAAGTATACATAAAGCTTTCAATTTATCACATCACACAAAATATAAGATGTATAAGCGTGTCCCATATATTCCTAATCAAAATAGTCCGTCTTCTATTTTAATGACATATCTTACTCGCTCCTGTGCTAATCTCATCTTTATATTCCTAATCAAAATAGTCAGACCTTCATTTTAATGACATATTTTACCCGCTCTTGCGCACTCGAAATTTGGATTGACACCATAAGTGGCCGTTTTTGGCGGTAATTCAAATTTCGAGTACAAAAGTAGACCTAAAAGGTAAGTATAAGTATTAAATAAATAGTATAATTTTTTTCCGAGAGGCTGCAGTTTCGAAATCGTTAAAAAGATATCCGGTTTAGTTGTTAGCCATCTAAATCAATTGGCGTCGCTAGTGTGCCCTAACCCTACCCTAAGGCGACACCGCGACGATACTAACGCCGCCACTTGATTTATATTGACGACCTGTTTAGCGCAGTGGTTTGTGCGCCGGTTAAGATGCAAAGGTCACAGCTTCGATTCCCGCAGCAGCTGAAATGTTTGTTGATGCAGCAGATATTTGTGTTGGGTCTGGGTGTTTGTGGTAACGTTGTTGTTTCTGGTTTCCATAGTACAAGGGAAAACCTTAGTTTGAGATCAGGACAAAGTATGTGATGTTGTCTCAATTTAGAAAAAAAATGATTGTGGCGAATAGAAGACTTTTTTTAAAATGTAGTTCAATCAAGAAGGAAAATATTAACAAATATTTGCGACCCTCATCTTACACATTCTGTGGTGGCTGTTCTACCAATTAGACCTGGAATGTTAAAGATGTGGGTTCGATTTCCGCTTGAACACGAGATAAATTGCAAAAAAAAAACTATAAAAAATATCAGCAATTTACTTGAAATTGCTTACTCAATTGTACCCTAAACGTATATCAATGTTCTTAAAAATGTTCCTTTAGTTAGTCTTAGACTATTATTATTTAGTACCCAGTATCTTAGATCTTTGCAATAAATATTTTTAAAACTTATATCTTGATTTCAATCCCAAATCATTTAGCGCTAGTTTTACCTATAGCTCGATGTGACAACTACTTTTATCTGAAAGTCAAATATGGCAGTGATAAATTCTAGTTTAAACTGATTATTTCTAGTTATTAACAAAAGCATTAAGTAAATACTAATTTTAACTAGAGAAAACGAGTCCCAACCACAAATGGGTTTTAACTGCAACACATACATGTAATTAACATAACACAACCCACAAATAACATTTCACATCCTAATAGGATATTGTATATCTCTTGCAGTTAATTAAGCCCACTATAAACACATTAAACACTTAAGTTTCACCGCGTATGATCTATCCCTAGCTCTAATAAGGTTCTTGTTACAGATACATTAATTATAGCTTACGTAGCACAATGGCCGTACAAATTGTCCTCAAGGGTCCCTGTACAATATGCACGCCTGAACTTTACCTAGCATTTTGGCACAGTGTAAGGTTTCCTAGCAGAATCACTTTTTAATTTGTAACACATTCTAAATCGACCTGGTGCCCAATTTTCGTCCACTCGACATTTTTTTTATATGGTATGTAGCAGACGAACAGACGAATCGATCTGATGGTAAGCGATTGCCGCCGCCCATAGACACCCGTGACACCAGTGGAGTCACAAGTGCGCTGCCAAACCCAAGTGGGTTAGGATTGAGTCTCTGGTACCCTGCTAAACATAGCACAGTGTTGCTTCTCCCGAAAATTGCATAAAAAAACGCATTTATTTACTTACGAATGGGTGTCTTACCATGACCCAATCCACGTGACAAAATAATTAAAAAATAAATTGAGACAAAGCACACACATTGTCTTAGTTCCAATATAAGGTTTTCCCTTGTACTATGGAAACCAGAAACAATGACGGTAACACATACCCAGACCCAACACAAATGTCTATTTCATCAAGAAACTACAAACATATTCCTTTTACTGCCAAGCTAGTCGTGTAATAATACGCACTTCATCTCAATTTAACCATACACTCACTGAAACCCTACGACCTTCGCCGCTGTTGACGTAGGCGAGGCCAATGGTCACTTGCGGCCATCGTCCAGCCAAGTAAAATGGGCAGACCTCCTCAGAGGGGTGCAGTGATAACACCCACTCTTACTACTAGAAGGATGGCGCACTGCACCGACGTGCAGTGTGCCATAATCGACCTCTGGAGGGTCTCATTATAAGACGGCTGGTGCCCCCGCACCAACAGTCCGAGACCTTCCGGACGAAGCGTTGCCCTGTCGAGCCCCCTTCTGCCTCGCCCCCAACGAAGTCGGAAAGAGAGCGGATCTCGCTCCGTCTCTCATTCCGCAGACTCCTTCTGCACCATCACCTCCTCGCAGAAGCTTTCAGGGCAGAACGCTGGCAGCGTTTCAAGCCAAATTCAAGCTAACATAACTGGTGGGCAACACCATGTTTAAAATTCAAACCATATCATTCATTCTTTTTTTTTCATTTACATTTAGAGAACAAGGTGGTGTGTGGGACTCAAACTCAAACTAAAACCCCTGTGGTGTCAATCTCCGCGCATTCGCTGTCGGAAACCCCACAGCAGGGTCTAGACTAATCTCGCTCGCCACTTCACCCCTATCTGGCGCAATACAGCCCTTCAACGCTGTTCGACCTACCAGGACACCCAGTAATGTACGCGGAGTCGTATGCTGAGCAAGCCACTCCCCAGCAGTGGATACGCTCACGTACTCTGAAAGCGCGTTTAGTCGCCTCTTACGACAGGCCGGTAAAACCTTGGCAATATTCTTAAACCACAGGGCGCATGTCATTGATTCTTTGCCTCAACCTTTAAGAGTACTGTATAACTACTGGTCGTGTCTGCACTGCTATTTTGGGGTTAACTGCTTATGGGTATGCGAAAATCCACGCTCGGATTACCATGGTGTATTGTGAGATAAGGGCGTTTGCAAGACATTTTGGGGGTTCTGTTAATAATTTTGAAACTTTGTAAGTATACATTTTAAGAGGCGCAGTCGTGCGTGATTAACTTCTGCTCTGTAGAATGATAATTTGGCAGGGCTTACGTTACATTTGTGATTTAATTCAATATATTACGCGGATGGAAACATTTATTTAACTTATTAACGTTGTATCTCCCTTAGAGTTTTTTTATTTTTTTGTTATAGGTGGCAGACGTGCAGACGGATCATCAGATGGTAAGCGATTACTTCCGCCCATGGACACCTGCAACACCAGTGGAGTCACATGTGCGCTGCCAACCTCTAAACCCAACCTCCCCTGGATTGGGTCTCCGGTACCCTCACTCACGCAGCGAAAAAGCACAGTGCTGCTTCACGCCGGTTTTCTTTGAGACCGTGGTCTCACTCCGAACTGGTAACGTGGTATCAATACTAACATGTATTTTTCCCATTTCAATTGAATAAACATTACTTAATTTTCTTTCCTGGTTTATAAAATCTTTGTTTCAATAAGTTCATACAGAATCTGAATTTTTTTTTCAATGCATCTTAATGTCAAACACGTTTAAGTAATATCAATTAGAGATTTTTGTCAGATTGTACATAATAAAAAGAGGGCCAACAACGAAATGGGATCACGATCGAATTTGTATTCTTCACCTCTACGAACTTGCGACAGATATATTTCGGGACGGTTTCAATATAGGCTGATGTGAAGGCTGATGTGAAGTCTTACGACGTAAGTGCATACCTGTTACCTTCTGACGTCATCCATTTACCTTATTTTATGGAACTGAAAAGTTTTTATGTCTCCGACATTATCCGCGCACTTGGGCACATGTGCTAATGGTGACGGGAAAAGACTCCGGCAAGCGCCGTAGAGGTCGCATTCCTTCAAGATGGTCCGATAGACGGCTCGTTTGTGGTCGGAATGCCTACTAAAAATTAAAAGATTAAACATTTCTTTATTGGCCACAGAACAAAAATTAATCAAGAGTGACATAAATACACAAGTATGACAAATTCTGTAGCCAACAAGGCCCAACCTCAGCATTTGCTGCAGTGGCCGAAGCCGCTACAACGCTGGTTTTCAGGCGGAGCCTTGGGCGACGCACACATACATAACATACAACAGGAAGAAAAAAGAAAGACAAAACAAAGAAAAATAATAAGAATTAAAAAAAAACAATATCAATAACATAGGAAGAAAATAATAGTCTACAAGTATTTTCATTGTTATGTGTAATTTGTAGTGATACCCGCAACACAGGTGCTTGAGCTACTTATCTCGGAGTCAGATCAATGTATGTGATGTTGTAAAATATTTATTTATTTATTTGGATTATGTTCACTATACCGTCCAAAAAAAAATTTGCTAAAAAAACATCCATCCATCGTCAGATCAAAGTATCAGTTCCGTTACCTAGTTTTATACAACGAAAAATCCTACTCTAATTTACTATAGCGAGGCTAGAATCAATCAAGATTTAAGCTGAGCCAAGTTTAGATCAATAAATTACAGTGTAGTTTTTTCAGGCTGAAAGTGACAAAGGAAAATTTCAAGAATGAAAATAAGCAATGCAAATAATTTGTAACCCAGTGGCCCGCCTACACTTCGTTAATTCCACTTAATACCAATAGATGGCGATTAGGCCTTCAGTTTTTAACCGACTTCAAAAAAAAGAGGAGGTTCTCAATTCGACTCCTATGTTTTTTTTATTTTTATTCACCGATTACTTTGCCATTTATGAACAGATTTAGATGATTAATTTTTAGTTGGAAAGTAGATAGTCCCGGAATGGTACCATGATAAGGATATCAGGATCTGATGATGGGATTCTGGAAAAATAAAGAGACAGTAAAAAGCATGAAAAAAATTGTCTACGAAAATAAAACCGCCTTCAAAAACTACGAACTAAAAAGTGTAAAATAATATTTCTAACACTTCATACACTTCAAATATCATTTTATAACAGTAAACTCGAGAAAAGGTGTAAACGAAGTCGGCGCCTAATCCGTGTTGAATAGTTGAATGTTGTATTGGGCGCCAACTTCGATAACACCTTTTCTCGACTGTACTGGAGCCCAAATCTCGGGATTGTCTATGTGAAAAAACATGGTGAATGTCGCATGAAATCCATACAAAAAAACTATGTTTTAGAGATATATGTCGTAAGATAATAAATGTCACGAGCCCGAGAATTGGGCTCTTGTTATAAAATGTTAAGTGTATGAAGTGTTAAAAATATTACTTTACACTTTTTAGTTCGTGGTTTTTTTTTTACTGGAGGATAGTCCGACATAATTTGTCCGCTCCCCGGCAGCCGGGTATGCATAAGGCGCTGCCGAAAGGCGGCGACGTCGGCCCATTGAACATCGGGCCGGCGGCATTCCCCCAACGCAAAAATAAAACTGTAGATTACACAGAACAAGCGTTTCGTATTTCCGGATAACCTATAAGCGTTGCCACTGTCTGTATATAAAAATAGATAGATAAAAACTAGGCATTACAGAAACTTAAATGTACAATTTCGGCGGTCTTATCGCTGGAAGTGTTTCTACCAGACAGACTTCAGGCAAAGGACATTTGATTGTAGAGGAGGGTTAGGTAACAAAAATAGAATAGATGAGATAAATGTAAGGTGGAGAAAAATTCTATAAATAGTAATATAATTAAAAAGCTAGGTATACATAGATATAATGTACAATTTCGGCGGTCTTATCGCTGGGAGCGATCTCCACTAGACAACCTTCAGTTAAAGGACATTAGATAGATGTATTGTATGGTGTGCAATAAAGAGTATCTGTTTACCTATATATAATTAATTAGACTACAAACCAATATATGATTTAAGAGTAAGCAAATTTTTCTTAAGAAATACAACAATTATATTGAATTATTGATACAATTATTGGAAGGCAGTTTATAGGAAAAATATCAGACAAGTCACTTGAAATTCACTTCACTCTAACTTTTGTAATTTTTGAGTAAAATGCAGACGAAAGTTATAACAATATTTTATTTCTAACATAAACTAAACTGCCCCAACTTTCAAGTAAGTAACTCATATTTATTAGTCTTAAAATTTTGAACTTCACAAAATATGGTCGAGCCTTCGAAGCGAAAAATGCATCGCAGAAATAGCGGATCTTTTAAAAAATGTCCGTTCATTTCGCCACAGTATTTCGCCATAATGGATCCGTAATTTTCGGCTATTTTGTAGACGAGAAAGTGTCACACTTCGCGTTGTGGACGCAGAAGATAAGTGGCTGTCAGTGGGAAAATAGTGAATAATTAAAGTGGCCATCAGAAACTCTGTTCACGTCGGGAGTAAACTATCAATATTGGTCACAGTAAAAAATAAAGTTAAAAAACTAAAACCCGACTACCAAAAAAATACAAAACAAGAAAATTGTCTCTGCTGAAATTATTATGCCGTATCGCCGTGGTC
Source organism: Marasmia exigua (assembly GCA_019059595.1). Lineage (NCBI taxonomy): Eukaryota > Metazoa > Arthropoda > Insecta > Lepidoptera > Crambidae > Marasmia > Marasmia exigua. The sequence continues at coordinate 13,169,801 of CM032482.1, read as the reverse complement.
GTATGCCACATTGATTTTATTTTATTATTATAATGAATCTGTTTTGCTACAGTAGGTGGCATACGACCACCGCAATACGGCGTAATCATTTCAGCAGAGACAATTTTCTTGTTTCGTACTTTTTAGAGCGTGTTTTTTTTGTAGTGGGGTTTTAGTTTTTAAACTTTATTTTTATTTAACATATTATTAGTTATGTAAATAAAATTACATATTTTAAATGTGCTAGAACAGCTCATTCATTTGATACCCCACACGGTACCGTCAAGCAAATTTTTATTTTAGTTCCTTACAGACCCCTAGAGGGCGCTGTAATCAATTTAACGTAACGTCATATAGCCTATAACCAGAAGACAATCAAGACGCTTCTAACAACACCTCATTAGTTCAAATATGATTTACTATTTTAGAAGTTATGAGGGAACAGATGAACATCCATACATACATACAGGTCAAAATCATAACCCTCCTTTTTCGTTGTCGGGTAAAAAGGGACACGGTTCGGAACAAAGTTAGTAAGCTACTTCACTTCAGCTAAGTTCTAAGTATGGCTTACAGAAGTTGGTGCTTTTCAAGTAATATCTAGACTTATGTAGTTTTACTCTTTTGAGATTATTGGAAATACGGTTCAAATGGGATGAGATTGGGATTTATCCGTGGGAGAAGCCACGCTTCGGCATGAATGTACCGGAGTAATACCACGGCCTCACATAAAACCGGCGTGAAGCAGCATTGTGTTGTGTTTCGCTGCGTGAGTGCTAAAAATTAAAATCTATTGGCTTCGCTAGTGTGCCCTACCCGTCACCTTAACTGAGTGTCTGAAAAATACAATTTCTAAACAATACTATTTAATGCCGACTTAAAGCCATTAGTTTTATGTGTCTTTCCATTAGTATTTATAAATATTAGAGAGCTCCTAGAAATTTTAACAATATCTACTTTTTTATTTATTTATGAATGATATCGAATGCAATATATTTTATTTTACTCTGTCAATCCATTTGATTCATTACATTTTTCACAGCATTATGAATACATAGTACAATTCAAAACATTTTTCCTGAATACATTTTCGAGCTAGTAAAATTCAGAGCTAATTCAATTAATAAAAGCAAAGTTTATATCCGAGGAAAATATTTGTTTTAGCTATTTTATCATTTGCGTCGGTGTATTCAATCTGTTTTATGTCAATTTTGGTCCATCGTTTCTAGAAATTTCCATAGAAGTTACCTACCTAGGATATATATGAATTAATAATATGAATAAATATAAGCTACCGAGTAGTCGAATGGCTATGTTTCATGCTAGCCCTTACTATAGTGCTATTAAAATATTCAATATTTACCTAACGAGTTAAGAATGGAAAAAAACACAAAATTATTCTTAAAAAAGCTAAAAATTATGTTAATAGAAAAATGCTTCTACAATTTAAGGGAATATTTCAATTATAATAATAATTAGGTTATAGGTATAACCCTACAACTACAAATAAAACTACAAATTAATATAATATTTTCATATAATAATTAATAATAATGTCTCTAACCTTAAACTAATATACTATCCCTGTGATGCTATCATTTTAGTGTTCAATAGTATCGATAAGAAGTGTGAAGTAATTCATAAGTAAAGTAAATAGGTCCATTTCGCGTTTTATAATTTATAATTTATGCTACGCCCAAAAGGGTAACATGATGTACCGGAAGTGTTTTATAAGATCTTGTATAACATTCATGAAGGCAATAAATACTTTGACTTGACTATAGAGATGTGTAGCCAAATGTTCCGGGTTTTCAGACGATCGTCCCATTTTTAGTTTAAAAGTTGATATATATATTTATCAATTTGCCTACTTGGTTCCATTATTTTTAATTGATGATGGGTTTACTCTTTGCTTCACACTGAACTCTAGAGTTGTGAGGAAACCTACGATGGAGCTATCTTACCCAAATATGGCCTATTCACTCTAGCTATGAAAACTGTTTTTTTTTTGGGAACTGCTCAAACAGCATGCTATCTCCGTGAGCTTTATGAAAAAGACAACAAGGTAGGCTTTTGAGTATTCAGCATAGTTTCATTCCGGGTATTCGAAGTGAAGGGGATTATTGGATTTGGGCGGCGCAGCACCGATCTGTGTGGTCATTGGGGGAGGCCTATGTCCAGCAGTGGACGTATATTGGCTGAAATTATGATGATGTTGTTTCGAAGTGATAATTTTTTTAGATGTAAAAATGTAAAATGACTTTCTACATAATTTTACAACAAACAAAACCCCGTCTTTTTACTCAATATAAAAATTCTGTTTATCCTCAAAAAATTTGGCGAAGTTACGATAGGGACATAAAATACAGGGTTGTACAAGTTTTCCATCTCATTCTTTCTCAAGTTCCGTTCTTGCAACTAAGTAGACTATACGTTTGTGACCGTAAATACCGTAATGAGTCTGGGAAATACATTTTTTACGACTTGAGGCGTCGAGAAATTGTCGTGGAAAGCTTTAATCTCGATGGCACTGGCTTATTTTATTACATGAGACGATAATTTAATTGACTTTTGACACAACACACACATCTGTACGCACACACACAGATAGATCCTTATGCGCTGTTTATTTGTTGTATGTAACTGTTTTTTTGTTAAGGAAGAGTAGCTTCCTCTGACACAGGTGCTAATTTTGTACCTACTAGAGGATGTCAACACCTAAATTGTAATGGTTGTTGTTGAAACGAATAAACATTTTTTTATTATTTTACTTTATTTTACGTTTCAACGAGGTGTTTGAATAATTTAATTGCTGGTTACATAATAAATACACGCTTATAGTGTCATCGTGAGGAAACCTGCACGTTTCGGATGTTTTCTGAAACGAGTAACAATGTTTCTGTCGGTCTGGTTTCCGTGTTAAAGGGTTGCGAAGGTCAGACGACAGTCGCTTCATAGTAATTACATCTTTCAGTTCAGTATTCAGTGTCATCATCGTCAGCCCATTTAAGTCCCCACTGCTGGGGACGGGCCTCCCTCAATCACATGAGGGGTAATTGCCATACTCACCACGCTTGGCAGACGGGTTGGCGAGGGTATTGATATAAATGCAGAGTTTTCCTTCTCCGGTTGCTGATGATCATGCCAGCAGATTTACCTTAGTCGCCTTTTACGACACCTCGGTATGAGTGAGGGTGGCCTATTCTACTCTGCCGGGGACCACACGGCATCGGTATTCAGTGTAACTACATCTTATATACCTGTGTATCACAAATATATAATTTTGTATTTGTATTTTTGTATTTATAATTAAAAAAACTTCCTAAATCTTGCATTATGGTCAAAGCGTACTCGGGCTCCCAAGCGATAGCCCTGAGGCAACTGGGTATCAACCGCTAAGATGAGGAGGGTCTAACAAGCAAGGGATGCGGAAACGTTTTCTTTCGCGTACCAATATTTGCTAATGAAATTAATGTGGAGCCAGCAATGGCGTAGCGTGGACGTCGCTGCGGGTAACGTTGATGGTCGCGGACCAGAGGGCCTAATTTAAAGCAGACGTTACGACCGAATCGGAGTTTCCCTCTCATTCACACGCGCTGTTTGTCTCTGCGTTTGGATGCGACAGGTATATTTTCGTTCGTTGCAGGAAGGCTTCAAATGCAAGTTTAACTTTGGGTTAATTTTTTTTAAAAATGAAGTAATACTGATAAAAGATTCCGTTACTGGATGACTCGTCTATCAACGTAAGCTAAAATTTGGTACACATTAGCTATGATGTAAGACTGAGCAAAGAAAACTCATAAATTCACCCCCTAAAGCGATGAAACGGGCATCCAATCAAGTTGTATGGAGCGTCAAGATTGCACACAAATGGTTTAAGAGATTTTTCACTGATATAACATTCATTAATAACCGAAAGCTAGTAATAAAATAAACTATGTTTATTTTTTTACATTTCATTGTCATAAATATTTAAGCCACCAGATTTCAACGCTTCACGGGCCGGAGATGGCTCGCGGGCCGTAATCTCCACATCTCTGGCCTAAGCGTAGTGCGTAGCGTAATAGCCTATCCTGGGCTCCAAAGCGGTAGCTTTTGACGCAAACGAGAATTTTTACGCTGAGATGAGGAGATTAAAATACAATACATGGGGCGTTTAAAGGTTGGCAGCACACTGTGACTCTACTGGCGTCGCGGGTGTTGATGGACGGCGGCAATTGCTTACCATCAGGCGATCCGTCTGCTCGTCTGCCACTTCTCACATAAAAAAAAAGATTTAACTGAACACAACGCCACAGCAGAACAGGTCAAATTTTGTTTCAGTTTGACAAGTTACAAGTTACGTCGTCTAGATAATTAGCAGACTTCCCAAATCTTGCATTATGGCATATTCTGTGATTATGGTCAAAGCGTACCCTGGGCTCCGAAGCGATAGCTTTTGACGCAAACGAGAATTACACGCTGAGATGAGGAGGTTAAATTACAATATTCATTAAACTGAACACGACGCCACAGCAGAGCAGGTCAAATTTTGTTTCAGTTTGACAAGTTACAAGTTACGTCGTCTAGTTTAACGATGTTTGTTGCGCGTCGCTTGCACCTGAATTTATCGTATGTTCCATCCATAGGTAGGGTTGTCAGCATATTGAGTTGAAACTGATGGGTTGAATACTAATATCTTGCGTTATTAGCGTTAATGGTAAAGGTTTCAAACTTGCTCAATGATTAAACATAGTTAATACAGCTATCGAGAGTTAACACCAGCTAGAGTAAGTTCTCAAACAAAGGTATTTTTTTGTAAAAGAGTAATATTCATAACTCAGAATGTGTGTGTAAATTTGTTTATTTGTATACATAAATAATTTTAATAAAAAAAATAATCACAAATTAATAGCTGTTTTGACCGCGGAAGATCCACGTTTCGGCATGGGCTGGAGTAATACCACGGCTTCACAGAAAACCGGCGTAACGCAGCGTCTGTGCAGCGGTGTTTGCTCGAGTGAGTGAAGGTACCGGAATTACCGGAGGCCCAATCCAGGAGAAAGGAGAGTATTAAAAGTTGGGAACGCACTTTTGACTCCACTGAAGCTCATGATTACGTAATTCGTCTGCTTGTCTCCCATTAATCACATAAAAAATGCAATGAAACAACTTTTTCTATAGATAGGAGCAATATTTAAAACACATACTTACTTCTTCAGACCTTCTTGAATACCGAACCAAATGTAGATTTGACATTCATATATGTTCTGTATGGACTTATAAATTATAAAATTATTTCTTTTTCAAAAAATGTGGTCATAAATTATTTCAATATGAAAAAAAAAAACAAAAAAACGCATATTTTTTTCTATTTTCCATCTACGGGCAACCCTGCTTGCATGCGAGCTACAAAGGGCAGGGTTCCCACGGGCGCAGCGGCTCGATGCGCTTGGTTGGGCGCGGGTCACGGTTACTCTGCCAGCGAAAGTTGATGCACATTGTGTACCTAGCCTTTTAATTTGTGTAGCTGGATAAATAGGGAGACGCCTGTTGGAGGTTGGTGATGTGATTACACGTAGACGGAAAGCGTATGCGTCCTGACGGGCAATTCTCGTGCAATCGACATTAAAGTTAAATTAGAGATTTGTATCGACGCATGTATGAAATCTCTAAATTTCGAAGAAGTGCACGAGAATTGCCCCCCAGGTTCTATTGTCGTTCGGATGACATTGAATTCACCATTTGTGTTCAGGTGTGTATTGAAATCTCTTATTCGACTTCTATATCGAAATGTGCACTCGACATAGATATGATTAAACATTTATAAATGGAAGATTGTATTGAAATCTTGAATTCGGCTTCTTTGTCGAATGAATTTATTCACATACAAGTACAACATTTTAGTCTAATATATGTGACGAAAAAAAAATCCGCACCCAGTTCATTTTGGGACTTAATTTTGTTATTATTTACAAACCATGCAATGCATGCCGTGGCCACCTGTAATAGGGAATTCTCCTATTTTTTCAAATATTTTTTATAATGCTCATATATATCAGATAATCAAGCATTATTTTTATTTCTGCAAAATATGCCTGCTAAATGTTATAAAAAAAATATTAAAAATTTGACGTAAAATATACGCGCTAAAACACCACCGCCATGATGGTGACGGCGCATGACGTCACTATAACTAAATCAAAGGGCATTGAACTAAAATTGAGAAATGTCAAAATGTCAAGTTTGTCTTGTAGGCACGCAGGATCGAAATACATAATATATGTTTTAGTAATGCAAATACAATATACTTACATAACTGTTTTGATATTTCTGCATTCGGCAGAAAAAAAGTCGGTAGGTATTACACGCAAAGAACTTGGCAATCATTACCGCATCTATTTTCGGGAGATTAGTACTTTCGGCTTTTACAAAATCGACGTCCATTTTTAGGTAACGTAAATACTAAATCTTTAAATATAAGCTTCAAAACACATCAAAACCAATAATAATATAAAATTTCGATGAACGTTGTAGGTAAGTAAACAAAGATGCCAAAAAGATGTTTTAGTATAATGACGTCACATCATGGCGGTCGGCGTTTGAAATCACGTGACATACAGATACTAAAACCTCAATTTTGACTTTGAAAAATAAAATTTATCTTAGGACTTCATGGGAAAATAACGTTATATTTGAATTTCCCGTGATGAAAACTATACAAGTAATATAATTTCATAATTTATTGTTGATAGATGAAAATGGCCTATTAAGACAGCACTTGAATTAGCTACTGCACTAGGCTTAAGACTTTTGTAATGTATGCCTTATTGGTTGTCCTAATAAATAAAATAAACTTGACCACAAGATGCCACTGGAAATCGTTTATATCGCGCAAGTAATTATGTACAAGGGACAAAACGCTTGTGTCGCGGTCGAAATGTCAAGATGTGAGTAGATGCCGCTACGAGCATGTACAGTGGCGGACACATCAAGCTATACAAAACTGTCAAATTTCTTCATTCGATAATAAACCTTATATTGTTACACATTGGAGTTCGAAATCAATTGAGGAAATTTTAGAGTTTTGTATAGCTTGACCTGTCCGCCACTGTACTTACACAAAAATTACCGCGTTATGTCCCGTGTACATTGTTTAAAATCTTATAACGCGCAAGTATTTTGTCGGTTCGGATTTGAGTCTATAAAATTTATCTCTTTATTAACAGTAATACAGTTTTTATTAGAGATGCGCCGATTATTCGGTTCGTATTCGGTATACGGCATAATTTCCACAATTCGTAATCGGCCGAATTATTTGGTATTATGGCCGAATAATTCGGTTTGAGTATTTTTATTTTCTTTGATCTAACGAATAGATCTAAAAGACAAGATCTATTCGAAGTACATGACTTCGAATAGATCTAAAAGACAAACTTGTTCTGTTTATTGAATTTATTTAATTAAAAATGGGATTGAAGTTAAATTCTGACAATATTTCTGTTATGATAACCACACTACCATGATATTATAACCTAACTGAGCGATGTTTTTCAAAAGTGTTGTGATGTAGCGTACATTGTTGGAACCTAAACCGTGAACCGAATAATTCGGCCGAATATTCGGCTCGGCAAAAGTTAAACCGAATATTATTCGGTGAGACCAATATATTATGTAGCTTTTATGCATTTTCAAGAACCTTATGAATACTAAATACTTCAACAATCAACAAAAACGCAAAACCTGGACTCGTACAAGAAAATCATTATTTCAAAAAAGCGGCCATTACGTTTTCCAATAGAAGAAGTATAGACGTCTGCGCATCTAATATCGTAGAGTTATTGCCGCTTAAGGCATTAACAAATGAACTCGTTAATAACTGACGCCCTTGTCCAAGAGAGATTTGTTTGTATTTTATTAATGAGCCAAGTTTGAGTGAAAGAAACATATTTTTATAACTCGCACTTTTTGTTATTATTAGTTTGTTCTGTTAGTAACCATCAGTACTTAAGCGTAGTTATTTTTTATGTAGGTATTTGTGAAAATGTTGATTGAGTTAGCTTATACATATGCGCGTCTCCCTCCTCACCTTGGAGGTGCCCAGCCGCCACAAGGTACGGGATTACCAGCGCCGGCATTACGCTGGTCACCTCCAGTGCTCGTTAGGGACGGCTGCTCACACTCGGCTGTCCATAACACCCATACACATTAAACGTTTTTAAAATGACATAGCTCTTCACACGGTATCAAGTGTTATTTTTTTTTATGTGATAGGTGGCAGACGAACTGACGGATCACCTGATGGTAAGCGATCGCCGCCGCCCTTTACGCCCGCGACAGCAGTGGAGTCACAAGTGCGCTGCCAACCATTAAACCCCCCTTTCCCCCGGATTCGGCCTCCGGTACCCTCACTCACGCAGCGAAACATAGCACAGCTGCTTCACGCCGGTTTTCTGAGAGGCTGTGGTATCAATCCGATCGAGTCGGCCCATTTATGCCGAATGATGGCGCCCCCACGGTCAAGCGTGGCTCGGTATCAAGTTTTGTTCAAAACCCTTTAATCAAAAGTCTTTGTCAAGATGATTGAAGCTAGTCTATCATTTTAAAGTGTCTCCCCAAGCATGGAGTCAGCTTCCTTATCAAACCATCAGATGATGAAAACGAAACAAGCTAAAAAAAAATATCAACCCAGCTGTGATTTTGCGGTGTGTGGGAAAATACATAAATAGCATTTTAAACAACCGACACAAGATTATGGGTATTTGAAAGGGGTTTCCAAATATGGTATCCCGCGGATTTGCGGCTTATGTGAGCATGGCGGAAAGGAAAATAGATGTGTTGTACGCTCAATATACGGATTTTTTAGGAGGAATCTTCGTATTTTGGCGCTTATTTAGACAAATGGACATAGTTGTGAGTAAAACAGTTTTACGTTCTCATCCATAGTTCAATGTAACTTAAAATGTTGAGTTAAAATGAGCTTCCATGACACTATAAAACGCAATATCTACCTCAGTTCCGTGAAACGGTTTGGCTGCATGAGTATTTCCCGACGGCTACGGCTTAGGGACCTTCAAGAGAAGAGCGTACTCCTTTTTAAAAGACCGGCAAATCCGGCAATACATTAGCGATCTCTCTGATTTCGCTGATGTTCATAGGCATCACTATAGGACACTATAGAAAAAGGAAAAAAAAACAAACGTCACGTTCCCCCCTTATTCCTATTGACCCCTTTCGAGCATGCTGAAAATAAGAAGGGGGAAAAAGAAACTCATAACCACGGGGATGCCAAACGCTACTCATCACCACCCCGGTGGGAAGTTCAAAGGGTGAAAACGGGAATAAAGCAAATGTTCGATGTCTGTAAACAGCGGATGCCAATTACTATCAGATGGCGAGCTCGCCGTCCTATTTAAACAATAAAGATAATACGTATATTATAGATTTTATTCGCCTTTATATATTGCGGAAATGGTCGAAAAACACTTAAAACTATTTTTATTGTAGGTAACCAATGACCTTCTACGTGGTAGATAACAGTTGAAGTACCTGTTAGGCCTATCTGCTGCAATACCGTTAAAATTTTCGATGATTTTTTTTACTACTATAACGCTCGACCACAATCTCACTCGATGTGACGATGAGATCTAGGATGATTCGATTACATTCTTTTTTCCTTCCAGCATATTCGAAGCATATAAACAAATGCAAATTGACCTACCACTACTTTAGAGTTAACTATAAATCAGATATCCCCGAATCCTTTAAAGCGAAGTTACTCCTGCAAGGCTCCTTACCTACGGAGTTTAATTAAAATTGTGCGAATTGAAATTCCCACGTTTCGGGAGCTCGTTACTGCTCGCTTTGTTTTCATTATCATTAACCACCCCCCGATTAATCTTCGTTACCGTGAACTGCGAAGAAAGGAGCATCCAAGAATTGGTTTGAACTTGGCCCCCTATTTGTTACATGTCCAATGTTGAATCAGAGGGAGCGTGACTGTTTTCGAAATTGGAATTGAATGTTCTTTTTGACAGATAAGAATTCTTCCAAAGTACAGATCCCATTATTACCTTGCTCTATGGTATAGAGTAATAATAAACAGAACTTATTGAATATTCATCAAAGCTCGAGCAAAATGATAAAGCGATATAAAATATAGGTCAACACTAAAACACAGGGGAAAATGGCGCAAATACAAAAAGGCAGACTCACTAGTTTACAAGTCCTTTGATAAAATAATCAAGCTTGCATCTTTAAACAAATGCTCTGTTAGTGCACTAATTAGCACAAATATACTGAGTATTCGTTAGTGTTGTAATATCAATTTTATCGATGGTTTAAATATTATCGATATATTTTTTTCTGCGTGACTTAAAAGTTGGGCTGTAAATCGTCCATATTATCTCAATAATTGCGATTATCTACAGATTAAGAAACGATGCGTGTAGGTTAGGGATGATATTTTCTCTCTTGGAGCTAATAATAGAAATCGGCACATGGTTTTCAACCATTTTTTATCGCAAAGCGTACGCTCTGAGCCACTGAACTAATTGCTGTCGACTTATACATATGAATGAATTAATTAATATTTTTTTTTTTCAGATAAGAGCATCCATATACGGAGTGGACGTCCCTTTTGAAACAATGGTAGTGAACGCTGCCATTGGTCCAAGGGTTGCGGGTTCGATCCCCGCACATTACAAACATTTCTGTACATGAACATGTCTGTTTGTATTGGTCTGGGTGTTTTCTATGTATTATAAGTATATATTTACAAAAAAAAAGTAATTTATGTACATATTTGTAATCCCACTGTTGATTCTGATTTCTGTAACACAGGTGCTTGTGAGCTACCTATCTCGGAGTCAGATCAATGTATGTGATGTTGTAAAATATTTATTTATTTATTATTTATATACACAGAAAACCTTAAATTAAAATATAGAACACACACAGATAATGATATTTTATTGACATAATCGGGTTCCAATCCCAATCACGTTCCTTTATGCGTGATGGTAGTTGGGCTTGGACCGGACGTGCATACACCTCTAGTGTACGATGATTGGACTGTCCATACTTTCCGCGAGGCCGCCTTCATGAGGCTGTTAGTGCATAATATGTAATATCTTACTTGATGCTTAAATTTAACGAAACGACATAATACGAATATAATATTACAAGCAAGGAGCAAGAAATTACATAATATAAATAAGATATTACATTTTTTTTTTTAAATTTAGTCAGTAGAGTCCCACTGCTGGGCAAAGACCTCCCCCAAGTCTCTCCATTCCTCCCTATCCAATGTCTTTACTTGCCATTCTTGGACATACGTATTGAAATCGTCACACCATCTTTTTTTTGAGCCTGCCGCGTAGTCGTCGTCCATCGGTCGGTTGCCATTGGGTGACGATTTTTGTCCATCTTTCACGGTTCATTCTGCATACATGGCCCGCCCACTCCCATTTTAACTTCGCAGTTTTTCGACCCACATCCGCGATTCCCGTCTTGGAGCGTATGTCAGAATTGCGCACTCTATCTGATCTTTTGATCCCCAGAATGCTACGCTCCATAGCTCTTTGGCAAATCTGGAGTTTGGACTTCTGATTTTCTGTCAACGACCAGGTTTGCGCACCGTAAGTAAGGATGGGCAAAATGCAGACGTCGATGAGTTTGCGCTTAAGTGTCAGAGGGAGGTCTCCCTTCAAGTACGCTTTCATGGACCAGAAGCTCTTCCAGGCATTTTGGATTCGACGTTCGATCTCTTTTTCTTGCCTATTGTGGAAGGATACTATCTGGCCCACGTGTGCTTCACACGTACAAGATATTACATATTATGTAATTTCTTGCTCCTTAAATTCAACGAAACTGATTCAAGATCACATAATATTGATTATTGCGTAACTTGTTACTCTAAGTCGCTATTTGTAATTAATATTAATTATTAATTAGTATTAATTAATCGTCAATAACGGTAATATTATTGAGTTAGGATCGGCTGACGAAATATCCATTGGAACAATTATGATATCACTAGCTAACTTTTGCAGATAGATATGAATCGGAATAAGTTATAGTCTCGGAATGACTTGGAATAACTTTAATCTGATACTAACTAAGTTATAAAATTACACGTTAAACGTAGAAGAATAGACGTCTGCGCATCTAATAACGTAGAGTTATTGCCGCTTAAGGCATTGACTAATGAACTCGTTAATAACTGACGCCCTTGTCCAGGAGAGATTTGTTAGTTTTTGTTATTTTACTAATGAGCCAAGTTTGAGTGAAAGAAACAGATATGAATCGGAATAAGTTATAGTCACGGAATGACTTGGAATAACTTTAATCTGATACTAAGTTATAAAATTACACGTTGGGCCTTAGTTGTTATTTTTTTAATGGCAAATTTTGACATCAAAGGTCACAAAACACGGACAATTTGGTCTACACCCATATTGTCCGTGAAGCAGCACTGTGCTGTAGTTTCGCTGCGTAAGTGAGGGTGCCGGAGGCCCAATCCGGGGGAAAGGGGGATTTAAAGGTTGACAGCGCACTTGTGACTCCACTGGTGTCGCGGGTATCATGTCTATGGGCGGCGGCAATAGCTTACCAGCGATCCTTCTGCTCGTCTGTCACCTATCACATAAAAAAAACCAGCATTGTAAGTAAAAACTTACAAAACTGTCTTGACAGCATTTTTACTGAGAATAAAAGTCTTAGCAACTTGGGGAATGCTCTGAGGAACTGTTTGATTTTCTCCCTGCAGCATAATTCTCACATCGAACCACACGCAAGCGATTGTCATTCCATTCCGATCTCGATGGATGGCGGTCTAATACTGTGCGTTTCTTGCGGAACTTTCCACCACGTACCTCAGTTCTGTAGAACAGTTTGCCTGCGGGAGTATTTCCCGACAGCTACGACTTAGGGACCTTCAAGAGAAAAGCGTACTCCTTTTTAAAAAGGCCGGCAACACATTAGCGATCTCTCTTATTTCGCGGATGGTCATGGGCGGCGATGATTGCTTTCCATAAGGTGACTCGCTTGCTCATTTATCGCCTGTGGCATAAAAAAAAACTATCAAGCTTTCTTCAACCTTATATTTTGTTAGTCAAGCTCCAATAAATGTGGATAAATGGAGTCGTATGAATCATGATGTATTGTAAACGTTTCCTGCTCTGATATCGATGCTATTCTGGCTAAGCGCCAGCACAAATATGACATTCATATAGCGTGGTCAACGTTGTCATATAAGATATATGGATGTCATATAGAACTTATTCTGGGGCTGATACATAAGTAAATGTCCTCCTAACTCCTTTTTTTATCGGTCGGTCGGTTATGTCAACCTACGTGTGCACGTTTTGGTTTGGAACAGAGTCACCGGCCTGGGGGGAAGAACAAGGGTCGCACCCTAAAAACTTTAAGCAACAGCCTGAGGGCGCCCTAGGGAATGATCGATAGGTATTAGAAAAACATCGATGTTAACATCGAATCAAAAGTATCGATGTACGATAAATATCGATCGAAACACATCGATATTTCTAAAACATGGATGTTTTTGGAAACAAATAAAACTGGGTTTTAATTATTAGAACAGATCAGGGGCGTCTTTTCCTAAGCGTGAGGGCTTTGTGTGCATGAACATATCTGTTTGTATTGGTCTGGGTGTTATCTATGTATTATAAGTATGTATTTACACAAGAAAAGTATTATAAGTATATAATTGTAATCCCACTGTTGATTCTGATATCCGTAACACAGGTGCTTGAACTACCTATCTCGGAGCCAGATCAATGTATGTGATATTGTGAAATATTTATTTATTTTATTTTATTTATTTACGTGAGGGGTATATTCGCCTTAATCACAAGGGGGTGGGTGTGGATGCTCAGATCCATCCAGAATCAAAGTAACGGATGGAAAGCTTCTAACCGACATTTCGGCTATAGCGACAACCTCAACGATCAGCCATCGAAGCAGGATAAAATAGTGCACAAGTGTGTGCGTTGACACAAGTCCTGTCTCTATTATCTTTGGGATACCAGTGTGGCACTCGCTTTCCTCACTGATTTGGCATAGCTCCAGTACCCACTTACTTACCGAAACACACCGCAGGTGATTTCTTCAATTACTTATCTAAAAAATGCTCAGTTGTAGTTCTCAGGGAAGAATGGAGAAACTTAAGCGGACCCTGGGCTCCGGAGCGACAGTTTGGATGAACTGTCGCTCCGATGTCGATGAACGCTAAGATGATGATGATGGAGACACTTGGGGAGCTCTTGCTCAGCAGTGGGACTCAGTAGACTAACTGAAAAAAATGGCCTTACTTAGCAGGTGGCAGCAGAATGAAAATTCTCCTATTGAAAGGCTGGCGCGTCAAAACAAATACTAATCGAAAGGATCACGAAAAGGGCCCGAATCCTTAATGGATTCCAGCGAAGCTTGGCAAATCTTCTCAGCCATCTATTTTCACAAATTTTATGTGTAACGAATATTCTGTAGCTATTGTAGAACGGTAGTATTTGGGGATCGGTAGTAATCACAATCTGTCAAAATTCCATAATAGGCAATTTTTGACAGTATGATAAATAAAGATTTTAGTCATCCGCATAGTTTATAGCTTTAAAAAGGAATTAACAATAAAACATAAAAAATATTAAATATTTTCATCCAAAAAAAAAAACAAAATAAAATTAATTTGTTTTGTGCTTGGAACCACGTGACCATTATCAGTTTTGATTGGCTTTCTTTACTGTGACGTCAGCCTTTTGTAAGCAAAACAAGTGACAGACTCGACGCCATTGTGTTCTATCTATGCGGGACGCTAATCATCTATCAAAAGGTTGACGTCACTCGAATGATTCGACGTCATATTACTGAATGAAGCGTTTTTGACAGATTGAATAATCCTTATTTTTTATAATGATTTTCTAAACGAAACATTCATAATAAATGAAATTACTCTGAGCTACCGTCGCTCTCAATAGATAAAACGTTTATTCGCATCAAAAATCACACACTCATAGTAGTATCAATGTAAGTACAAAAAACCCAGAAGGGTGTATAATGAGGCATGTGTGCAGCAGTGGTGCGAAATGGACATAGCTCAAGTGACGCAGGTACATAAAAAATATCTGTTATATTTATGACCTAGAGTTGATTCTAGGTACATACCTTGTTAAAGGAACACTGTCTCCCTATCTGGAGGCGGAAGTTGATATCCGTAACACAGTTTTCGAAACTAATATTTTTGTTGTTGTGGTTGCTATCGTTAGCTAACATTTTGTCAAAATTGTTTTTAGGTCCAATATTTTTTTTTATTTTAATTTATGTACTGGACCGGAGTGATACCAAGACCTCACAGAAAACCGGCGTGAAGCAGCACTGTGCTGTTCGCTGCGTGAGTGAGGATACCGGAGGCATAATCCGGGGGAAAGGGGGTTTAAAGGTTAGCAGCGCACTTGTGACTCCACTGATGTCGCGGGTGTCCATGGGCGGCGGCAATCGCTTACCTACCATCAGGTGATTCGTCTGCTCGTCTGCCACCTATCACATTAAAAGAAGTATTACATATTTTCCTAATTTTCTGACTAATAAATGTTACTTTTCAGATACATGACAACTCCAACAGAAAAACTGTTACATTTATAAACAGCCTACCTAAAAGTTTTAATAGCTTCGTCCCACGGGACCACCCTTTCTAACTGGGACACGTCCCCTTCACTATTCGTAGATGTCCGTTTTAATAATCTTTTCAGATTTGCATATGAGTAAACAATGTTGCTTTCAGCGACCGTGACGATATCAGGGCCCGTCGGATTTGTTAGGGTCCTATTAAATGTTCCTTAATTGCTTTGATTGGGGTTATTTTTGGACGTTTTATCGCATAATGTCCTACCGATATTTCAGTAGTCACGTACGCAAGATATTATTAAATAGCACAAGTGTGTGCGCAAACACTAGTGCATTTTTTTCCCTCCCTCTCATATCCTGTTGGAAAATCTGACTAGAAAGATCGAGCGCAGGAATAGTACATGGGGGACTATACTGCTGGTAGGCTAATGACTTATAGGCCTCTTCTAGCACTTAAAATTAGCTATTAGTTGTCTCTTTCAATCCACCAGCGGATGTATACTATGGGCGTAAACCGTAAGTACTTTCCGAGGCACACATACAAGGCTGCCCATTGCAGACAACAACGAGGACACGGGGAAAATTTTAACCCAAACTCTCAGGTACAAATGTTCCAACCCGGGACAAAACACAATCGTCAACTTAAAATAAAAACAAAACACGCTCAAAATAACTAAATGTCAGAAAAAACTGTCAAAGAGCATACCTATTTGGATCATTTTCATCGGAAAATCCGATGACATTCCAAAGTTTTCAATCAAATCGACAAAAAGCCGAAATAAACGCTTAAAATTAAAACTACGTTGTTCAGCGCAGGCACGTGACATACAAACTCAACTGAGGCCTGTATGTTAAAATATTTGAATCGGCACACTAGCGACTAATTTTTAGCTACTAAACCAGATCTATTTTAAACAATTTCAGGATTCATCATCATCAGCCCATTTAAGTCCCCACTGATCGGGCACGGGCCTCCCTCAATCACATGAGGGGTAGTTGCCATACTCACCACGCTTGGCAGACGGGTTGGCGAGGGTTTTGATATAAATGCAGAGTTTTCCTTCTCTGGGTGCTGATGATCACGCCAGCAGCTTTACCTGAGTCGCCTTTTACGACACCTCGGTAAGAGTGAGGGTGGCCTATTCTAATCTGCCGGGGACCACACTGCAGAGTAGAATAATTTCGGGGTTACAACCTTGAAAAATTGATTCACGCCAAAAGCGGCCACTTTTAGCGTGAATCAATTTTTCGCTTACAAATACGGACCCAACATTTGTGCATGGTTATTTAATAAATAGTATAAGTGTTTGCCGAGAGGTTGTAACCCCGAAATTGTTTTAAACAGATCCGATTTAGTAGCTAAAAATTACGTTACCTTAATAAATACATCATTTTATACTGAACATGTTTGTAAGAGTATTTGAGGCCTTATCCAGGGAGAATGTACTATCGCCTACGGTACCGATACGACTTGCAAACCTTAAAGAAAATAACGTATTTCATTGGTGTTGCAGAACTGCGGTAATCGCTTACCATCAGGTGATCCGTCTGCTCGTCTCTATCTCAAAAAAAAAAAGTTAAAATGTTGGCAACGCACTTGTGATTCCACTGGTGACTGGCGATACCGGTGTCCATAGTCGGCGGCAATCGCTTACCATCAGGTGACCTGTCTGCTTGTCTGTCATCTATCACACCAAAACAGTAGGCTATCCTTTTCATTACTATGCAGCCTGCAAATTTTATAAAGAGAAAATGTCAAATGTCAATGAGAAAATGCCACGGCCTCATAGAAAACCGGCGTGAAGCAGCATTGTCCTGTGTTTCGCTGCGTGAGTGAGGGTATCGAAGGCCCAATTTGGGGAAAAGGGGGTGACTTGTGACTCCATTGTCAACCACCTATCACATAAAAAACCAAAAATACAGTATCACTGACTTCCTTGAAAGACAAACATTAGTCCCGATTTTATCCACGTGCCAAGTTATTCTTGTCGCGTTATACGTATAAACATACAAGTCAGCACGACCTAAGTAATGGCACATAAAACGAACCTTGCCTCTATCACCATATCGAATGTACAACATCCATGTACACACTAAAACCACTAGGTTACAGCAAGGAGATCCTTCGCCGTTTTTTCACTTTTTATCCAACATACTTTTATGCCCTGGATTGTGATCGAGATGTGAACGAGCATACAACCATATTATGAATCTTTCACGTCCTAGGGCCTCGTTTTATGCGTGGATATAAAATGGAACGTAAAATTCCTGTCACGTGGCCGCCTTGTAGCGAGTCAATCATTGTTTTATTAGCTCTGGAATCAACATAGCACTGGCTGGTAAACAACTTACGAGAATAATAAAAAATGTACGTTCTAAATTCAAAATTAAATAATGCTTTTCGAAAAATTATGAGCGTAAGGAGGGCCTCTTTCTTTCCCCTAGTATAATAGTAATCTGTGCTCTTTCACCATCTCTAAGTAAACTTGGCTACTCGTCGAATAAAGTGACACTCTTTTTTTATACTGTGCCACAAAATAAGTAGAAGATACTTACTGTGCTTAATATCTTCTTAGTTTGTGATGGTGTGCCACAGGGTTTGATCCACAGACCAATAATAATAATAATAAATATTTCACAATATCACATACATTGATCTAACTCCGAGATAGGTAGCACAAGCACCTGTGTTACGGATATCAGAATCAACAGTGGGATTACAAATATATACATATAATACTTTTCTTTTGTAAATACATACTTATAATACATAGGAAACACCCAGACCAATACAAACAAACATGTGTAATAAAACTCAATGTAGGGTGAATATCTCTTGGTATATTGTCTGTCTTACAGTTACTTAATGCACAATTACAAATAAACTTATCTTGGACAACTGCACTGCTCGCCGCTCAAAGCAAAAAAACTGCCCATCCAATATGGCCGACCGTCACTACCTTTTTTGTATCGATTACTTTATCGATTTTATAATTAAATTAATATATACATATTTTTTTAAATTAAACACAATAATTATATTAATAAAATAACCGTAATATTATAACAAACCTAACACTCGTCCATCCTGACCGCATGTATGTCCCCATACATGTAATCAGAATGAACCTAACACTCGGCCAATTTGATATCCAGTCTAAGTAGTACTACTTCTAAAGAGATAAAATTACATAAACAATAATTCAGACATTACAAATTTACTTTGTTTTTAACACTGTATCTGAGTATCACAATATCAAGCAATCATACAAAGCTAGACCTAATCATTTACAATAGTTTACAATTTCACATCGTTATTCTTTAGACATATCAATCGCATGATAGTCTATCTATATTTCATTAATGATAAGTCATATATTCACGGTATATCAATCACATGATATTACTATGAAGGATATTTCAATAGATTTCATTTGACAATATCAAGCACTCTAACTTAACTAAAGTAACTAATCATACAAATTTGTTCTAATCATTTACAATGGTTTACAATTTCACATCGTTATTCTTTAGACATATCAATCGCATGATAGTCTATCTATATTTCATTATTGATAATTCATATATTCACGGTATATCAATCACATGATATTTCTGCTTATCTTACTCAATCACATGAGTATCTGAAATCCAGGGCCAATTAATCACATAATAGCCTTAGGTATCTTTTTTTTTCATTTATCTTTTTTTTATATATCGACCAATCACATGGTCTTTTAGATCATTAAATTTCATTTCAGACATTTTTTTTTGGAAAAATAATGAACTAATAGAATCATTACTGTAAATTACAATTCTACGTAATAATCTATTGATAATTCATATATTCACGGTATATCAATCACATGATATTTCTGCTTATCTTACTCAATCACATGAGTATCTGAAATCCAGGGCCAATTAATCACATAATAGCCTTAGGTATCTTTTTTTTTCATTTATCTTTTTTTTTATATATCGACCAATCACATGGTCTTTTAGATCATTAAATTTTATTTCAGACATTTTTTTTTTGGAAAAATAATGAACTAATAGAATCATTACTGTAAATTACAATTCTACGTAATAATTTATTAATTTATAAAAAAAATGTGTAAATATACCTATAGTCTATCTATATTTCATTAATGATAATTCATATATTCACGGTATATCAATCACATGATATTTCTGCTTATCTTACTCAATCACATGAGTATCTGAAATCCAGGGCCAATTAATCGCATAATAGCCTTAGGTATCTTTTTTTTTTTCATTTATCTTTTTTTTATATATATCGACCAATCACATGGTCTTTTAGATCATTAAATTTTATTTCAGACATTTTTTTTTTTGGAAAAATAATGAACTAATAGAATCATTACTGTAAATTATAATTCTACGTAATAACTTATTAATTTATAAAAAAAATGTGTAAATATACCTATAGTCTATCTATATTTCATTAATGATAATTCATATATTCACGGTATATCAATCACATGATATTTCTGCTTATCTTACTCAATCACATGAGTATCTGAAATCCAGGGCCAATTAATCACATAATAGCCTTAGGTATCTTTTTTTTCATTTATCTTTTTTTTTATATATCGACCAATCACATGGTCTTTTAGATCATTAAATTTCATTTCAGACATTTTTTTTTTTGGAAAAGTAATGAACTAATAGAATCATTACTGTAAATTATAATTCTACGTAATAACTTATTAATTTATAAAAAAAATGTGTAAATATACCTATAGTAATAAAATAAGTAAAAATCATAAAATATTTCGTAAATAACAATTTGTTGTTGTATATAACCGGACATCGATTTTATCAAATAAACATAAACAAATCTACTAGACTAGGTATCTACTTATCGCTCATCATCACTGCACTGTCACAACTATCAGACTCATTTTCATTCACACTCAAGGCGGCAATGTGTACCCAGGGCAACATGCGATCGGCTTCTGCTTCGTAGTCGACTTCTACTGCGAATTTGGGTCGGGCTTCCGCTATGTCTGTTGCGTTCGGTATCACCACGAGAATTGCATCTGTTCAGGTGTCCTCAACCTTCTCGAATCCTCCTAGTGTTGCATTAAATCTGAAGTATTAAAAATAATTATGTATTAATGTATGCGGTACAAAAGGATGAAAAATAAATAAGAATCGTAATATCTCGTAAAAGGTGGGTCGGATTGAAAAAATAAAGATATTTTGATAACCCTTTATAAAACTCCTGAACCCTGCAGCGGCTATCTAAAGAGCACTGTAGGTGACCTGACCTTGTCTATTTCAATTATTTACTGATTTACGTACGTACCTAATATACTTAACGAATATAAATAACCAAATAAATATCTGTCAAGAGCACTCGTGTCGTATTGATTTGACTCCGTGACAAGTAGCTCAAGCACATGTGTTACAAATGTCAAAACCAGTAATTAAACTTAAATAAATACATTTTAAACATTCAGACTAATATAAACAAACATGTTCATGCATACAAATGTTTGTGCTGTGTGGGGATCGAACCCGCGACCTCTGGCGCAAAAGTCAACTTTTTAACCACTACACCAAATCGGGCGTCAAAACTTTATCGTGTAATCACACGATACAGTCACCACATTTTGGCAGATTACCTTCCTTTCACTTATTATTATTTAAATAAAACACTATTACAAACTATGTTTCGTGGAAAAGAAAACCTGAATTAGACTTAATTTGCTGACATTTCATTTTGCGTACAGCATTGTGATTCATTACTAGCTAGCATTTAGTACCGTTATTTGATCGTGGGCGGAATTAAACAATAACAGGTACTTTCCACTTCTGATATGTAATAAAACTCAATGTAGGGTGAATATCTCTTGGTATATTGTCTGTCTTACAGTTACTTAATGCACAATTACAAATAAACTTATCTTGGACAACTGCACTGCTCGCCGCTCAAAGCAAAAAAACTGCCCATCCAATATGGCCGACCGTCACTACCTTTTTTGTATCGATTACTTTATCGATTTTATAATTAAATTAATATATACATATTTTTTTAAATTAAACACAATAATTATATTAATAAAATAACCGTAATATTATAACAAACCTAACACATGTTCATGCACACAAATGTTTGTGCTGTGCGGGGATCGAACGCGCAACCCTTGGACCAAAGGCAGCGTTCACTGCCACTGTTCCAAACGGGTCGTCGAGACCAATAAGTGAACCCTTGCTTTCCTCATATCTGTGAAGCAGCACTGTGCTGTTTTTTGCTGCATGAGTGAGGGTACCGGAAGCCCAATCCCGGGCAAAGGGGGGTTTAAAGCTTAGCAGCGCACTTGGGACTCTACTGGTGTCGCAGGTGTTTATGGGCGGCGGCAATCGCTTACCATCAGACGATCCGTCTGCTCGTCTGCCACTTATCACATAAAAATATCACATAATAGCATCTGCCCGCAGTTTTGTCAGCGTCCTGGCGCTTGTCTACTCCAAGACTGCACCAGCTGTTGTCGGTTCTACGGAAGACGTCACAGCCAATTGCTGTCACTACATCAGTTTCATCGGGCTATTCAAGAATTTTTGTCCATTTGGTTTATAATACCTTAGTTAGGAACAATTACAATTACAGGAACAATTACAATACCTTGTTTTGTTGGTTTACAATACTTAGGTTCTTGAACGCCCTGTTGGTCTAGTGGTTTAAGTACCAGGCCGTGATTTCAGGGACCGGAAATTTTCGTACATAGCTCGGGTTTGTGATCACCAATCCGCATTTGGCAAGCGTGTTGTTTATGCCTAATCCCATCATAGTAGCGATAACTTCATTTCTATGTTGGAGGCCTTGCCCTGCAGTGGGACAGTTTATAGGCTGATACTACTACCTTAGTTAGGGATTACCGAGCATCACCCTTACCATTGCCTGTTGAACGACTTTGCATTATACTTACTTATAATTAAGTTCTAAATTTCAATCTGCAATTTACCATCTGATCTGTTTATATAGCGGGATTTAAAAGGTCAGCACGAAAATAGAAGATTTGACCTTTGATCTTAAGGGCAGGAATGGATTTTTAGAAGGATAAGTCAAATTCAAGGGATGGTTTTGACGTGTTTTGATGGCATACTCGATTCAGATATTTTAGATTTATAGGTAATAAAGTATTTTTTTATATATTCAATTCTTTACAAGAAGTTCATCTATGCATAATACAGTGAAAATTAAAAAAAAAGCGAAATATCACTTTGATTTATTCATGTCTTCAATTGTTTCTCTCTAACAATACAAGCAAAACCTACACTGAAAACAATAAAAATAAATAATACACAGCCTACATATTGAAATAATAATTCATTTTTTTATTTCGATGACACTTTCATAGTATTTTTTATCAAAGCGAATACCTAACAATGTGATTCCATTCGTATTTTTGATGTAAATTTTATGAAGTGTTCATCAATGTAAACAAATATTTTTATTAACCCGGAGTGCTTTACTCTTTGTATAAGCTTCTGTACATATCGTGAGGCATAAAATAATATGCACATCCTCATACAATATGTTTTTATTTGAACATAGTGTTCCTTTATCTAACTAAATTATTGATAAAAAAGTAAATTAAAAAAAAGGCTTATACGATAACTCTGAAAAGGGGTTTTCCAGTCCCTGGGTGAGAGACGAATGAAGAAGTTTGAAAGCTTTGTATACATTGATGTGAGTCTGCAGTAGCTAAGTTGTAAACACATATCTATTGAATACCAGACCATTACTCTCTCAACGACTGGCGCTCATCATAAACGGCTTAGCAAAACAGATGGGTCCCGAAAGTTTATTTGGTTAAGCCATCCGGTTTCTTAACATGTCCGCTTGATGACGTTTTAAATTTGATTGACGGGACGTATGCTTCAAGTGACATTAGCGACGGTTTGTCTATGGTTTCTGGTGCGAGTGACATACGTCAGTTTGTGATAAATGATGACAATGATGGGATGAATAGATTCTGGCGGTAGGAGTCAAACAGGCCGCGTGGGCTTCAAAGGTTCAAAATTAGGATATAGTGGTTTTTAGTGAGCAAATTTGGTATTTATTTGTGCAATGAAGTACCGTGAAGTGATAATAAGAATCGCTGAATTCGTATCGTTAAACATTGCTATTGTGTGTCAAGTGAGTTGTCACGGACAACTTGCGTGGACCTAATAGTCTTAAAACCCGCGATTGTGCTTAGAGTGGTATCGCCTGAATCCGTAGGTCGATAAAACGTAAAACGCCGGCGTTTCACTGAGTGACTGTGACTTCGACTGTTGACTACCCAGTTATTCTCAATGATTTTACCTTAGCATTTGTGTTATGTCTATCAGAATCGACGAAAAATGGAACCACCGTTGCTTTCAAGCTGTATTTTATAAAATGGTACAGAACCAAATGTTTTTGACATTAATCGAGTCGAAGAGACGATTAACAAAATCTCACAGATTTGGATAACCGAACGTGTGGCCGCCTGTACTACGGATTTCTATCCCATCCTATTAAGTTAAACAACCCAACGAGTTGCAAGACTTGCAGGACTGCCCCCTACCCTCGCCTAATCGTGGTCTTCATTCAGGTCAGTTCCACAATCGGAGGAAGAAGCTGCGAAAACACTGCAAAGAAAAAGCAATAGAATTATTTACTAATCCCCTCATAACGAAAGTGATAAAAAAGTACAGTAACGTTAAACCAGTGAACATTTTCAAGTTATGCAGTTTACTTGGAATATACGATAAAGCTTAACAACTAAAATAAATTTAGGATACAAAAATCGAGGTCGCCCTCCCACCGAATTCAGATGATATCATCCGGATTAGAGACGGGATTAATCGAAACGCTGGTTTATCGATAAAATGCCACCATTTCTTCTCAGTATGCAACAGTCTTCAATGATCTCTGGTGGGTGTAGAATTGCATCACCACTCTAAAGCATTATTGAATACCTCATCCAGTGATGATCTAAATTTAAAAAATTAAATATGATTTAAAGTTGATTGTAAAACCGATTTTCAAATGACCAAATGAACAAAATCCCGAAATTTAAAATGTCAAATGTGTAAATACATCTGGGTATTTTCGCGCCTCCTCTAACATTCTCAGCCGTTATCCTTGGTAAACAGGTTGATCCAACTGAATAACCAATAGCAATTAGACAATAAGGACATTTACATATATAACCCATTTGATTCTGAAAAAACAGTATAAAATTATATACATCTTTCTTCGGGAACCATATGGGTTAGAAATATCTGCTACTTCCTTATCGAAAAAACATCGACATCATAATTACCCCTTCCCTACGCCAAATAGGCTTCTGGCAGAGGAATATGAGAATGGTAAATGGGAATGATTTCGCCGCGGTCGGCGCGCAAATGTACTGAAATGAGGCGCACTTCAGAAAAAAAGGCCAAGTTCGAGTAGCCATCGCTCTTGGAGGGTTCTCTGACAAGTTATTGATAATGTTAGCGATCTCTCCGATTTTGCGGATGCTCATGGGCGGCGTCGATTTCTTTCTATCAGGTGACTTGCTTGCTCTTGCATAATTTTTTTTTATAAAATTAACTATTAACTATGTATAAAAATAAAATATCTACAACTTTAACTATCTACTAAGAGCAAAGTAAACAAATTCATACAACATAATAAAAACCGGTATATATCGAAATCAGAGAGATCGCTAATGCGTTACCGGCCTTTTTAAAAAGGAGAACGCTCTTCTCTTGAAGGTCCTCAAGTCGCATTAAGTACATTTTAATGCATCTCTTGTTAATTATGTACCTAGATTAGTTTACGGCTCCAAGAGATGACCAATTTCAGTCATCATCGCCAACCAATTTGAATTAACGATGAATTATATCTAACTTCTGAGAAAAATTGTCTCCCTTGATAGACGGACAACAAAATAATATTCTCCAAGGTTTCTGTTTTTTCTGCGATCCAGATCCCTAAAAAAGAATATTTAAAACTAAGCCTACAATGTACTTCAACCCTAAGGGAAAGGGTACACGACACAAGAAAGCACTTCATAGTACCTACCTACCTTTGGTCTAGAAAATGAGCTCATGAGCAACCTTTTTTGGGCTAGTTTTGACGTAGCACTGGATTTTTTTTCTTTTTATATACCTATATGTGTTACGGTTAAATCCCAAACACCTAGACTTAGTCATCATAGTCTTCTTTTTTTATAGTAACACATTATATTGGTTCTCCTCAGCCTGATCGTAAGCAAGAGAACAGCCGTTGCAATTACAAAAGGCATAACCTCCGTTGGGACTGCCTCTCGACTAATTTAAGGATCGACTGATTATTTTCGAGTAAAACTAGGACTAGTCGGTTCTTCTTCGGCTAAAACCCGGTTCAACCATTCCATGTAGGTCTAGCCGATTTCTGTGCGTTTTTTTTATTTTGATGATTTTATTGCAGGCCCTCTGAAGGTATAGGTTTCCTCTCGGTGACTCTTTCACCGAATGATGGAAACACGCATGCTCGGATTCGCTACGAATGCGAATGGGGCGCATTCAGAAATTATATCCTGGATCGGACGGAACAGCTAGAGTCGCAGATGCTTACATTTCTATTGTGCGCAGTATCCACAATCTCTGCATCCTACCCTCACCTCAGCTTCAGCAAGAAGACATTTCTCGAAACTCTCGAGGAGGGGGAACATTTTGAGGCCACATAAACCCTATCAAAATTCATCGGCAATTACACACAGCGCATCGTTACGTCGCGGGGCTAACCTTCGGGAGCGGCCATTGCATTTACCGGAGTGATACCACTGCCTCACAGAAGATCGGCGTGAAGCAGCGCCTGCGCTGTTTCGCCGTGTGAGTGAGGTTACCGGAGGCCCAATGGGGGGAAGGGGAAAAGGTTGGCAGCGCACTTGTGACTCCACTAGTATTGCGGGTGTCCATGGGCGGCGGAATTGCTTACCATCAGGTGATCCGTCTGCTCGTCTGTCACCTCTCATATAAAAAAAAACTGAAGGACTGACATCTACGGGCCTTATTTCATCTATCCTGCGTAATCAACCAATCATCTAGAACCACTGCGTTACCATCGCTCTCTTTATAACGAAAAAGTAGGTATGATGTTGTGAATACAGCCTTAAAGGCATCGTACGTCTGGAATCCACATAACGACCTGGTTTCCGAGATAAATTACCCCAATTTTGAGGTGAAAATACATAAAAACAAGTAAGAAAACGTAAGGTAATGCTAAGACGCTTATTTATGAAGCTAGACACCTGGTTTTAATTATAACAAAATTTGAACCTCGATTTATTCATAAGGCTCTCCTCTGGCGGGGGCTTCTCCTAACGAGAAGCCGGCCAGAGGCATACCGACTAAACCCCAGCGACGTTCCCTCATCGCCAGAGAGGTAAGGAGACATAAGCACGGGTTGAAGAACCTAACTTTACGTTCCTCCCCAGGCGGAGGGTCCACTTACACAGCGGGCCTGTCTCTACCAGGCTGAGGCACCATATATGCTGAGATACTTACCATTTCCTAACACAAGACGTATGTATGGTATCATCATCAGCCCATTTAAGTCCCCACTGCTGGGGCACGGGCCTCCCTCAATCACATGAGGGGTAATTGCGACTCACCACCCTTGGCAGACGGGTTGGCGAGGGTTTTGATATAAATGCAGAGTTTTCCTTCTCTGGGTGCTGATGATCATGCCAGCAGCTTTACCTTAGTCGCCTTTTACGACACCTCGGTAAGAGTGAGGGTGGCATATTCTACTCTGCCGGGGACCACACGGCTAAAAATGTATGGTATGTTAGAGAGCAATAAACCAATTTTATTACTTATTAATATTATAGACACTGCCCTCACTTGCACATTATGTAGTGCAGCACAAATTTATAGATTGATTGATAGCTTGATCAGCCCCAGCAAACAGAAACAATCCCAGTGTTAGGCATGGTTTGGCGCGCTAGCTCAACAGAACATGAATGCCGCACATTGGGCAGACAAAACGCGCAGTGTTGCGTTGCGTCCACACACAGTCTATAAATCTGAGCATAAAGGACAGCCTTTGTGTGGGATTTATACCAGCCCGTCTAAGATGCCGAGATATGTGATGCGACGACTCATGCGACAATACATTGCAGTTACAGTTAGGGTTGACACAGCCAACATGCAAAAGTAAACCGAATACTCCGAATACATACATACATACATATGTAGAGTGAAAAATACAATAAAGGACGTAAAGATGCCGTCAGATTAAGTTGCCACCGCAGTGCAAAAATAGAACTTTAGTCTCAGACTTAAGGACGATCCAAAGTTCAACAAGGGTTGCTCCACGTGACACGTGCATTATTTATGTTATCACATAAAAACAAAAAATGTTTTCACGTGGGTATGACGTTTTCCAGACGTAAAATGTAACGTCTTCCTCGGGAATAAAGTGTAACTTTATACTGGTGAATGAACTTTGGAAATGCATAGACGTTACTACCATCCAAAAAAAAATTTTTTTTATAATATCAGAAATGTTTGTTTGTCAATAATACAAACAAATGAAGAGAAGGTTTTATCATAAAAGTTTTTTCTTTATAAATTTAAAATAGATCTTATACTTATTTTATAAGTACTTTAGGGACCTCGCCTACAACAAACTTGGATAGACCTGGATGCATCCAAAAAAAGGGATGCTTAAAGCTTATGAAAGAGACGGGCATAACGATTCGGTCGTGAATTCTGTGTTGTGGGCTCTCATCTTTTCCCTTTTTTTATTTTTATTCTTTATAAGGTGCATCGAGAAAACGTTTTTGTCGCTTTCATAAATTTCCCAGAAAATGAGATGAGATGGCAACCCTGCTCTTTATACATAGGCCAGATTAGAATTTGATAGACTATAGAACAATGGCGGTTTTAGTGCGGATTCACGTGCTACTGTGCGTCAGTAAGTAAGTAAGTAAACATTTATTGGCCACATTAAAGATTTACATAGACAGGACACATAACATAAACATAAGGAGATTGCACAGTAATACATAGGAAAAAATATTTAAACAAAAACAAATAAAATAAGTTAATACATAAACTAGCGACCAAAAAAGAAAAAAAGGAACAAAGTGAAGTGGTCAACAAGGTCCATGCTCAGCATGTGCTGCAGCGGTTTGCAGCCGCTGCCGCGCTGGTTTTCAGTTTGGACCTTGAGTGACTGGCGAAATCAATTTTGAATGTGACAGATAACAAATAATCAGACGGATCACCTGATGGTAAGTGATCGCCGCCGCCCAAACTTTAAATCCACCTTTCCCCGGATTGGGCCTCCGGTACCCTCACTCCCGCAGCGAACACGAATATCGACATAAAAAGTTCGAAATCGTTAAAAAAGTAATAAAAATATATAACTCACAGTATGTATGAATAAATTACGAAATTAAATCGACCACTAAAAGACATAAGTTTCTGTGCCTACATAGTTACATTTGCAAAATGGGGTGAAACAAGTTAACGGCCTATGAATAAATTATGGCTGGTATCACAGACAAGGAAAACGTGCGGAAACTGTACCCTGAGGAAGATATTACAAAATGTGTATGGGATATTTTTTTATAGAGTAGACTGTCTGTCTGTGGACTGGGCACCGTCCGGGGGGTCGTGCACCTGGCTTCGTGCCCGTCAACACGATCCCCACTATGGACGATGAGAGGGTGCCCAGGGGTTTTAGTCGGTAGACCCCCGCCGTCAAGCGGGGTGAGTCCGACATAACCCATCTGCCCCGCGGCAGATGGGCATGCGTAACGCATTTCCCCTCAGAAAAAAAAGTGGAACAACGAAAGGGGGACCAGGGTACAGGGGAAAAGGAGACCACGAGTCATAGAAGGGGCTGGACCACGTGGAAATGATGGAAAAGGTTCGATGACGATATACTTTGGACGTCCTCTGTCCCGTTTAGGGGTCATAAGATATGAAGTCTACTTACTTAGTTGTGTACCCCTTATATTTGCTTAAAATAAATTTACTTTTAAGATTATAAGTTTGCAACAGATTTAAGTTCTTTGCAATAAATATTTTATTTTTTTATTTAAACACAGTAATAAAAAAAGTTACAAAGAAAGTTGGAAATTATTTTTAAAAAAGTAGTTATTTTTAACTTTTGTTATTTTCAACGAATTGATTATTTTTAACAACGTTGTTATTTTTTAAACCAATTGTTATTTTTAACATTTGATAAACACAGTTGTTATTTTCAATGCCCCAATAATATTCAACATCTCCCCCCCTCCCCCCTCGTCAACCTTAAACGTTCAACGATTAACATGTTAATCAGAAATAACATTTTAAGCCCAAATCTAGACTATAATTATACAGCTCTATGGAGTCTCAGAAATCAGGCTAGCAGGTTTATTATTAACAGGGATGATGAAATACCTTGAAGTTATATAAATAAACCATAAACGGAACATTATTGAACGTGCCCTATAAACCGTTTTCCTTAACCTGTAGCCTATTTTATTCATCACAAATCTCGGGGAGCTTTATTTGGCTATGTCAGTACCTTTGTTGGATATCGGAGCTTTTAGACAAGTGAAAAAGGATTGAAAAGATTATAGAATGTTTCAGGCGGGATTCATGACTTGGAGTATTGTGAGAAGAATAGAAACATCTTGATTAAATTTAGGTCCACACTTTCACGTGTGATTGAGTGTGTTGGCGAGATTAATGGGGTGTCCATGCCATATTAGTGTACAGTCACATATGCGCTGCAACTTTGCTTCCGCCTTGGCTCAAACCCCCGGTACCGTTAATTATTATATCCTCCACCCGATTTCGGCTAAGGTGGCCAATCTCCACGATCAGCCACTTACGCAGGATATATTATAGTGCTCAAGTGTGTGCGCAAACACAAGTGCACTCTATATTTCCTTGCCCTCATATTCCAATGGGGCATCAGTGTGACATGACCAGAGAGGGATTGGGCGCAGGACCAACGGCTTAACGTGACGGGGATACAAGACCGCCAACTTCCAGGCTCCGGGCTGACACTAAGATTTTTTTACAGAAAAACTTAGCAGGCGCCTCCAAGAAACATTTAATATCTGGACCCTTATGAAATTCAAAATCTGGTCTCCCAAAAAAACCTACCGACGACCTACAACAAAACTGAATTTACGAACATACTTACTTACTAGGTTGGCGTAGCGACCCAAGTGAGCCTTGGCCTCTGATAATAAGAGTCTCCATCTAGGCCGGTCCTGCGCAACCTCCTGCCAGTCATCCGCTAGAAGTGTACGCAAATCCTTTTCGACCTCGTCTCTCCATCAGTACTTTACGACCTACGACGAATTTACGACCTAACCTTTGTCTTTTATCTGTCTCTTCCATAAGCGCTGAGCCTTTTTTTGGATCCGACAGGAATAATCTCGTTATGAACGGTTTCGTAGCAAGCCTTCAGAGCTCGATTCCCATCTGTCGTCACAGGTGAGACATTAGACGGGGCCCATAAATAAGATTGGAGGACACATGGCGTATGTCAAGTGTAGCCAACATCTGTTCTTGTGTGAAGCGGACGAACGAGAAACTGTCAAATTTAATTGATATGCAACTCTAAGAGCGGTTGGTAAAGTTGAGAATTGGTTACACATATTTGGATTATCAACGTCTGCGTTTACAGAGTCATGTTTGCTGTCACTTACGTTTTGATTGATTTTAACTCTCTGATTGAGTTCACAATAAGCACTTTAATATAATTAAGGCTCTATAAAAGTTAAATAAATTATCAGCCTTTAAACTGTCCTACACTGTGCCGATACTTACAATGTGCCGATTAAGGAGGCTTTAATTCCCCAGAGAGCAATGGAGATGGCTACGCTCGGAGTCGCTCTGCGTGATCGTATCAGAAATGATGAGATTCGCAGGAGAACTAAGGTCACAGACATAGCCCAAACGATTGCATGCCTCAAGTGGCAATGGGCAGGGCACAAAGCGAGGAAAACAGACGGCCGTTGGTCCTCGAATGGAGGCCACGTACAGGAAGTCGCAGCCGTGGCAGGTCCCCCACAAGGTGGACCAATGATCTGGTGAAGATCGCGGGAATTCATTTAATGCGGGCGGCACAGGATCGATCTGTGTGGAGAACATTGGGGGAGGCCTATGTCCAACAGTGGACGTTTATTGGCTGAAATGATCAAACTGTCCTATTGCAGGGCAAAGGCTTCCGTCATAGAAAACAAGTTATCGCTACTATGATGGGATTAGGCTTAATCACCACGGTTGCGTAATGCAGATTGGTGATCACAAACCCGCTCTATGTTCGAAAAATTCGAAACATACTTTTTGCTCGACCCGGGAGTCCACCCCAGGATCCCGAGATTGCGGCCCGGTACTTAAACAATAGGGCGTCTCTCGTCTTAAGGCTTCATACATCGATGAGAATAGCGATGTCAATAGATTTATATTAAATGTGGCAATTATGGTAGATTACTAAAACAGTACATCTTTAAATACTGGGAGGATAGTACAACAGTTTATGTTATAACTATAATGTAGCTCGTGAAAAAAATACTGGAACCCAATTCTCAGGATTTTTCATATGAAAAAACATGGTGGATGTAGCTTGAAAACCATACAAAAAAAACAGTTTTTCCGATATATCGTATGATGACCAAATATCCAAATATACGCCGTGTGGTCCCGGCAGAGTAGAATAGGCCACCCTCACTCTTACCGAGGTGTCGTAAAAGGCGACTAAGGTAAAGCTGCTGGCATAATCATCAGCACCCAGAGAAGGAAAACTCTGCATTTACATCAAAACCCTCACCAACCCGTCTGCCAAGCGTGGTGAGTATGGCAATAACCCCTCATGTGATTCAGGGAGGCCCGTGCCCCAGCAGTGGGGACTTAAATGGGCTGATGATGATGATGATGACCAAATATCACGTTCCGAGCATTGGGCTCCTGTTATGCGTCTCAAAAAATTTACCATTATTTCCTTCAAGTATGTATTTTTTTTATAGGTGGCAGACGAGCAGACGCATAGCATTATGTTAAGCTATTGCCGCCGCCCATAGACACCCGCGACACTGGTGGAGTCACAAGTGCGCTGCCAACCTTTAAGCCCCCTTCCCCCGGATTGGGACCCGGTACCCTCACTCACGCAGCGAAACACAGCACAGTGCTGCTTCACGCCGGTTTTCAGTGAGGCCGTA
Source organism: Marasmia exigua (assembly GCA_019059595.1). Taxonomy (NCBI): domain Eukaryota; kingdom Metazoa; phylum Arthropoda; class Insecta; order Lepidoptera; family Crambidae; genus Marasmia; species Marasmia exigua. The sequence goes on along the minus strand of CM032482.1, from coordinate 13,137,000 downwards.
GTATCACTCGGGTCGAGCCGACCCATTCATGCCGAAGCGTGGCTCTCCCATGGAGGTTAGAGATTGGGGACACAATTAGGTCTGTTTTTCTGAACTCTTACATTATGCCCACTATGACTTACTTAAGACAACTCTTAAGTTACTTTTTAATTTGAATTAAGTTTTCGTGTACTTAAAATATTTAAGGTAATGGTATTAAATACATAATGCAGTTAAAATACCGCCTAGTCCATTAAGCATTTAAGCGACTCATAATACCGACTGCATTCCTATTTACTGCATCATCGACGAATAGGGTGGCTACAATGTTGGGTGGCAAAATCCAGGACAAAATATAATGATTTGGAAAATCGTTTGTGCACGATATCATTGTAACGTATATTATTTTTAATTATTCTTAGCCTAGGTGAGCCATTAGGTCGTTTGTCCGCCATAATGTAAAAAAACATTGTGCTTTTCTTATTTCACATTATATCTGCCTCTTAACATAAAAAAAACAATATTGGTTTGGCTTTTCATTTCACTTTTATCAGCGTCGTTTTTGATGAAAAAAAAACTCGATGACGGATAGATTTCACCAAAATAACTTCCCTTCTCATTTAGGGCACAAATGTTATCTGTTTCATTAACAGACATTTGTGTTGGTAAGGAAATCGATCCCGCAACGGCTCCACTGGACCTCAAACTACGGCTTTAAAGAGGTCGTCTAAAGTGCTGTACTATTAAAAGTTCAATTACTTGTTAGCAAACCATTCTTCTTTCCTAATACTATCCTGTTGTTGACACCGAAACTGTGGTTACCCGACTGATGATTCACGGTTACCTGCAACAAAGAATGATCCGTTAGTACTGCAGACCCAATCGCAACAGTATATAAAATACAACAGTATAGCAGAAATCTCACTAAGAAGGTGTTTAATACTGCCAACTCGCCAACAAGTCACGGGTTTGACTTGTGATAGCTCACAAGCTTTTGCCCAGTCACAATGGCTTGTGACTGGGCAAAATATAATGATAAAGTAGTCGATTAAGATTACTACGTTTACCTGCCTGAATTTTTTTATTGGACATGTTTATATAATAACTTAACATGTGTCTACCTCTTTTTACCAGATTACGGCAAAGTGAAAAAGAAAGGGTTGTGATTTTAGCAGTCTATCCCAAGATTTTGCATAAACTACCCAGCCGATTTTGATGTATAAGGTATCATTTTGTTTAGGTAAATGATAAATTAGATTACGTATTACTAAATATTGTACAATGCGAAAGTCTTAAGATTTCATAAATAACATCAAATCACCGATAAGGGATTTCAGAATTCTGAAGAGGTACGTCATGTTTTTTATAAGTGAACTAGTTGCGTCCCATGATACGAGTAGGTACCTAAATAAATAGGTAGTTATCAAATGAATTCCATCATCATTATTGACATAATCTTAGCGTTTTGTCCCGGTTGCGTCCCAAACTGTCGCTTTGGAGCCGGGGTTCGCCTCCTACTTCGACTCGAATGAATTAATTACACCTTAAGCTTAAGATATCTTACTAGCTTTTATAGCACTGTGCCACAAACCAGTTTAATCCAGGGACCCATCGCGTGGCCTGGAATGTCCGTTCACTTCAGAGTTCTAATTAAGTGATGAGTAAGATCTAAGGATCGTACTGGACAACGTAACAGACGATCTATTATACTAGAATACCTGCTACTATACCATTTTTTTTTGCTGTACAAATATCTTTAGTAATATTCTAATTGGGTGATAGAGGTGTTGAGAACCACCTCCGCATAACGTGACTCAGATGTACATTTAAGTACATAATACATATAATCTCTTGACACTTGTACCAGACAAAGATGAGTGTCTCATGTTTACATTATAGTAACAAATACAATAACAATTGGTCATAATCAAAGAACAATAATATCGAAGTACGTATTGAAAAATAAACCTTGCGATTTCTATATGTAATTCTTATATATTGTTTTTTCAATAAAATATAGGTAAGAATAAAAGACTAGTGTTTCGAAGTAAAATCCTCTTTCGCATAAAAGTTTATCACAATGAGTGACAAAAATGGTTATAAATAGGTACCAACTATTTTTAGATGTACTTTTCCCTCTTAAACTCCTAATATAAGAGATTGATAAACAAATTACTTTACTAAAATACAAACACAAACAAATTAATTCTTCAGAATCACATTCAAGTTTATTCATTAATATTTAATCGAGATACTTAAATTAGCATTATAATGTTCTCGTTAAGCATTTGATTATGTAAACCAACTTATCAGCGTTCCAATCACAAAACACACACAGTATCTACTTTAAATTCATGCTAAAATGAATGAGGATTAAATTAGTATTGATACTGACAATTCAATCCGGTCAGATTTAATCATATTTCAATCATATGGATCTAAGATTAATTTGTTATTGTTGAAATTAGCATTGGCAATTATAGAATGGATCCAGGTCGGAACGAAAATATAATGGGCTTACACCAAGCGTTGTTTAGCCAGTTATAGTAAAACTCCGCGTAGTGTAATAAGAGTTAATAAATAAGAATGTATAAATAAGCCTGTCTGAAGATCGCGTGGTGTAATTAATGAGACTCTTAATGAAATAAACCTCATTAGATATTCATCGTTATGTAGGTGGGAAACCATAAGCTAAGCAAAGTTGACGTAGCACGCAAAGGTATTTATTACCTGTATCTGCAGATACATGCGAAATAATTATAATTCAATTATTTTTAAGATATTACTTGTTGATTTGCTGTACGGACGCACTGAAAACAATTAAGATCAGAATACAGATGACTTCGTCAGGATTTTGCTATTGATCAGAAAGAGTTATGCATTAAATACGGGTTAAGCATAATTTTATTGAGAAAAAGTATTGCAAATAAAGCTACGAGTATGTCCGCTTTTACATTCTTCGTACTCGAATCAAACTTTCAATGGCACGAGCTAATCGTTGGTCATAATTATTTCAATTTAAAATTAGGTCAGACCCGGCTTTTGCGAAGGCTTTGAATGACAGATTTTCCAAGAACAATATTGTTTTCTCGGCTTTAACAGAAATGGGGTGACCAGGAGCCCATACTTTGACTAGATTTCGTCTAAATATGTTCAAACTCTATAAACGTTACGTAAAATTATTATATAGCCTATCTCTACTAAGAGTCAATTCCTTGAGAACACTACGAAGGTTTTTTAATCACAATAGATAAAAATCAAAAGGCGGTGCTATTTGTCAAGCAGCCTTATGTAGGTTATTGCGCCACGAAAAAAGTCACGCGGAAAAACTAGGAACTAAAATCTGAGATTCCTTGTATCTATGAACATAAAGGTCAAATTTGATTGTCGATGGAGTCGTGGCGCGGACAACACAACAGGACATATTACTTCTGCTTGAAGTTACAAGCAGACCATAATAATTAATTAATTCTCGTTCTAATTCATCATAGTTATAATGTAACGCTAAAATCTAAAGAAGCACTAAATATTGTTTTATTGCTATTCACTCATTCACACTCGATGCGTTATGTTCATAAACGTCAAAAAATTAGACAAATCCCTAAACGCTTGGTTACCTTCCAGAAAAGAGTTAAAGAAACGAGTGGTAAGGGTAACTCAACTCCACTGCTATTAGAACGAAACAAATACGGCCAGCTGGTCCTATTTTATCCTGCCATTTGCGCTAAATTTGGTAACCTTAGCAGAGGCCTTCAAAGTTCCCTGTGATAATGGTTATCATTAATTGAAATTATGCAAACGAGCTTTACGAAGCTCGGAATTTTTGTTTGTGTATGACATTTGCTTTTCATGTTTTTTGAATTAAAATATTCCGGCTGCTTTCCTGTAATTAGGAAAAGTTCTTGCTAACGATTTTGGACAAGAAAGTTTAATAAGTCTGTTTGTTTTTCGATTCTTGAGAGCCTGAATCTTTCCTCGTCCTTTTCACTCGAACTGTGCGTCTCATTCATTTAGATGCGACAATTATATTCTCTTTCCTTACAGGAAGACGGTTTCGCTGTAGGTCCTCTGAATAGACACAGTCCCTCCACCAGCCCATGGTCCTTCCTACCGTCTCGGCATACGGACCGAATCTTGGGAGACGCTCACCAGGTACTTGCTAAGGGCTCTTTCCCCGGTGCGTTTCTTCACTACCTACAAAGTCTGTGGCTGTGTCCCATCTCAATGTCACTTCTCCCCAAATGGGGCGTGAAACGCCACAACACAAGCGACTCGCGCTCGGGCAGTTCCACATCAATCAAATGTTAAGCTTTTTGTGTGCAAACGCACGCAACCGACGAAATCTTCTGCAGATTTGACCATCTCTTGATGGTATACTGGTCCTATCTCGTTCCTGTTTCAGTCATTCAGCATCTGTTGCCGCTCTTCTTTATACAGCTGACATTCCCACAGCACATGGTCCCGAGTTTCATCAGCTTCTCCACAGGGACATACTTTTGACTCACATAGAGACATCGCGTGCAGTCTGCTGTTAAAACTCCCATGTAGGCCCTCTGAATACTAAATCACGAATCAGCACGCTGATGTGGCAGTGGACTGGCCTAAGATATAACTATAGACTAAAGTACGCTGGATAGAACCCACAGCGGATTGACAGACGTCTTGCAATCGAATACTATTATATTAAATCAGTGCAAATCATAATATTTTTAGCATGTTAAACTTAACATGTTAATTTTAGTACAGTTTTAACAAAACAAACTCATTTTAATCCGAAATCCATTCTTTCCGAACTCCATTTTCTCCGCTACAGCGAAGAAAATGTAAATTGATTTGGATTGGACTGAATTTGACTGGCCTCGATCACCACCCTGGACGAACATTCGTGTGATGAACACTTGCGTTTGTTCAGTTACTGGGTGTAATATATTTATTTAAGTATATATTTTTAATTTAATCTGTATGTACATGGGCGGCAGGGATCACATACCATACAGGTGACTCGCTTGCTCGCTGGCCTCCCAAACTCATAAAAAAATAAAAAATAAAACAAAATATAGATTTCTCTGTGTCTGATACGTAACACTAGCGCTTAAGCTACTTAATACAGAATCAGGTCAATATATGACATGTTGCATGAATTTACGTGACTAGATATCAAGAGGATTTAGTAAAACCTGATATGGTTCAATCAGTGTTAGGCATTGGTATAGCTTTCAACACCAGAGAATAACTCAGAACCTACTTGTAAGTGTAAGAATATCGACCAGCAACTTAAGGCAGAAAACACACTAGACTAGAATATAAATCATCCACTAGATTAAATGTTACCACACAAAAACTCAATGATATGGTGGGTTAGTGACAATAATGCATCGCCAGTAGGCACAGTCACGGATCCACGCTTAAACGTTTGTGTCTACACAATAAGGTCCATAATCGAATGACGCTGTTTACGTCTTTGCGCACATGACTGGTTACAATGTTGATTCACAAGTAAATAAGGACGCTACTGCATTAAGATAAGGTTTATTTTGGAGATAGTTGTTGAAACTGCACCGTGGCATGCTGCCGGAAATAACGGGTTTATTGTTTTGGCCAATTACACTTATTCTTCGTGCAAGAGAAACGATGCCTTTAAATCTCGACGAAAGGGATAAAAGATTTTAACTAACTCCAATTACAGTAAATTATAATAACGCTAACAGGAAAATTAAATATTGGGTATGATGCTGCTTTTATAACATATTATGTGTAAGGCGGCAGACGTTCAAACGGATCATATCAGACATGTGAAACTCGGGAGTGATTGGGACTAAGAGATGTACATCATTGCAAAAGAGTTAATAACTCCGTAACTCCTTTGCTTCCTTTATAACTCTTTACATCTTTAACTCTCTGATTTATTTATTTAATTACACAGGTCCTTAAACCTAATTACGTAATTAAACCTAATTACATACTGATGTGAAGATTGATTTTAGAAGGACGAAGTCCGAACCAATATTTACTCATTTTGACTAATATTTTAAAGGATATGATTGATTCAATAAAAATAAGAAAAACTGTCTTTGAAATTTCATATTGACTTTTTTATTTAATAAATAAATCTTCTGTGAAAGTGTGCATCAATCCAATCACATCAATGCGTCTTGAAATCTTTTCAGTCTTAGAGTTACAGAGTTATTAAGGAGTTAAAGATCTTAAAAGAGTTAGTGAGCGAGACTGGTAGCACGGATCGTAAAGGAGTGAGTGAAATCGCTACAGCAAGATTTTATGAGTCGAAAAGGGATGGAGCATGATTGGAACGCATCGCGCATTAATCTGTAAATAAAAAAAAATAACCGGGGAGAAAACTGACCCTACCACTGTTACAATAAAGTTCAAAATTATTTATTTGTATTGAATTTATTCGATTGGATAAACACGTCGATGAGACAACCTATCGCAATTCGCATCAATCACATCATTCAAGTCTTTTTAGTCTTTTGAGTTACGTAGTTAATTGGGAGTTAAAGATGTAAAAGAGCGATATAACTCTTTTCTTCAAGAGTTATAACTCCTTTGTCTTTTAAAAGAGTTGTTCTGCGCATCTTTAGGTCATATGTTGGTGAGCCAGTGTAGTGACAATACTGGTAACCTTTTGACCTTCCCTTGTATTGGGCCATCGGCGTAACACAGCGCACAGTTATCACTCCGGTCACGCCGGCCTATCCATGATGAAGAGTGGCTCTCCCACGATTCATTGGTACCTTAGTTTGGCACCAGGATTAAGAATGTGAAGTTGATTATAATTTTGTTCTGTTTTATGTATTTACTTTTAGGATAATACCATAGACTAAGATCTGTGAACTTTGTGTAATAAAGTGTATATCTATCTACAAATTTAGCCCGCATGTTATCTATAACCATCGTCCACGTTTTCACGTGTTTGTAGGATATTGGAAAGCTATAGCATTTACTATGTGGGCGTTGAATTCACCCCAGCACAGCCACGTGCGCAAACTGAGAGAAATCCTTTGTTATTTTTAGAACGATCACGTTGGGAATCGTCCTTTAGGATTGGGAAGTTATGGACACCCTAATTTTATTATAGTATTAATTTTGTGTTATGAAATCATAGAGTTAGGTAATAATACTTCTGTGGAAGTCAGTGCAAATCCCACCAAAAAGTTTTCAGGTAAAATTCCAGAACAAAACTGTAGCTGTCCATGAAAAAGTCATCAGATACCTATGTATCTATGTATGTATGTAGCTTGGCTCTACAGCCAAGCTTCTAAAGTGTGCTTGGGCCGTCTCTTGAAACTCATTTTTCAATTCAATTCAATTTATTCACTCGAAACGCGGTACATAAAATGGTGTTTACAATTAATTTCTTAAGAAATATTTTCACATGTTTCGTCAAATGTTTTATAAAATGGTTGGACAATTACACAATAAATTCATTAATGTTATAGAAACTTTTATCCAGTAGTTATATACAATACAATTTTTTATCAAATAATGGACGATTTAACATGTTCAATCTTTTGGGTATCTTGTTATAGATTTTTAAACACATATTTGAATAATTCCTCATATAAAGTGTAGTTCTTGGAGAATATTTTAAAACAAGTTTATTAGGGTTCCTAGTTTTCCGAAGATTAATGTCACCAGCTTTATTGAAGAGTCCAATATTTTTTGCTCAATCACACCTGGGGGGCAATTTTAGTGCCCTTGATATTATTATTATTAGGCCAATCAGGATGACCTCACTCCGCCTGATGGTAAGCGGCCGTGAAATCCAAATATAAGGCTGACAAGCACAAAAGAACCGTTTTGAACCGAAAGTATTAAAGTCGAATTTAGAGATTTCATTCGTCCATTCAAATTTCTAATTCAACTTCAATGTCAAGTGCACGAGAATAGACCCCTGATGAAAAACGACGGTAAAGGCAATAGTGAACAGAAGGGTAAACACGAACTTTTCAAAAGATTCGTAACAAATGTAATTTATATAATAAAATTTAAGAGCTTTTTTTTTTTTTTTGGTCAATAAGCCAACGCTTGACCACAATCGCACCTGATGGAAAGCGACGATGAGGTCTAGGATGATACGCGTTTGCCTAAAAGATGCCTGTTCACTCTTCCAGCTCCCTCTATCGCACGTAAGCATAGATAAAATTGACAGCCCGAACGTCTGACAGGATTGTATCGTAACGAGAGCGTGACGTAACAACAATGTTTGGTCCAGAACATTTCAACAATTTTACCTATCATTTAACTTAACTGTTCCCTCTAAAATAACCTCGCAAAAAAGGCTAAGCCCGGACCGAAACCTGTACCAAACATCTGCCGATCTTGTTGTAAGCCTGCAAAATTTCGTAGATTTAGTCAAACTCGTATCCTTATCTGGGGGCAATAAAGTTCATAGTTGAATGAGAGAACAAATCGGGTTAAACGAGCCTACCTCTTTTAGGCGATTGTCCAAATAAAGAACTTTAAGCCCCACCTGCTCGCTCTAAGTTTTTTGTCTGGCATATGGTTCGGGAACAACGTGTTGATCGTTCAAGGCCATGCCTTGTTTTATAGATAGAGTACTGGTTACCCGCCCTCACTTGGTTTCGGGGGATTAGTTTCATCTTGTACCAATAGATGGCGCTGGCCGTCGATAACATCGTGCATGTGTTTTGCTTTTTCGATTACCGAAAGCCTCGTCGTTGTCTGTAGAATGTATATCTTTATAATAAGTATAGATTAAATCTGCTCTAAATTTAGTTACCTGGAGTCTTTTGGAGCTACAAAGAGAGATTGAAAGACTTGGCTAGGTACCAGTTTGCGAGGAGGGCCTGCAGAAGCGTCGGCGTTGCAACCTAGCAATGGTTGATACTTTCAGAGAGGGTGAGTGATGGAAGTAGCCCTATAATAGGATCGGTTGTTAAGACACCATGCTGGGGAGCCTCTCGGCCTTCGAAGGTGGGCCGCGGAGGCATCGCACCTTCACAGGCGTAGCAGGAAGTGGCCTGGAGGTATTTATTGGATAGGCCATGCCCCAGGGTCTGGGCCCAGGGGAGAGCCCCACACTGTCCCAGCGGCAGTCTTCTAGCTATAATTGAAATGATTCTAACAATCCTAATTATTGCTCCACTTAAGTCACTTAAGTTACCCGGTCATTCTTGAACTATGCAATTTCGCAACTTAATGTCCAAAATTTCTAACAACTAAAACCCGTTTAATCCCAGTCAATGATCCGTCACTCGCATCTTCCGACATTCCTGCACAACACCATCAATTTACAAGCCATTTTACATCCTTCTGATGAAATCATAAAGTTCAAATTGACTAGTCAGTACAACGTTATTATAACTTAACTACTTTTGTTATGACCGATCAAGAGAAGTCCCATTGTTTAATTTTTTTTTATGTGATATGTGGCAGACGAGCAGACGGATCACCTGATGGCAAGCGATTGCCGCCGCTCATGGACACCCGCGACAGCAGTGCGCTCTCAACCGGTACCCTCACTCACGCAGCGAAACACAGCACAATTCTCCTTCACGCCGGTTTGCTGTGAGGCCGGGGTATCACTCCGGTCGAGCCGGCCCATTCATGCCGAAGCGTGACTCTCCCAAGGTATTTTATTTCCTTCGTTATAAATATAATACTAAGTATGAAATACAATAATCAACATTCGTTAAGTTATTAAAGCTGTTTTTTTTCGTTAGGTCTAGATGGCCTATTCTCGCGAACTCGACATTGCTGTCCAATTAGAGATTTGTATGGACGAATGTATGAAATCTCTAAATTCGTCTTCAATGTCTCGAGTGCAAGAGAATTGCCCCCTTTGGCTCCACTATTTGATTATATTAATTGTGATCAATTTAAGACATTTAATGATAACGTGTCTTAGTAATTAATTCAGTGATGACATGTACATCTGACAAAGTTCCCGTTACTATTAGACCTGTTTTCATCGCATTAAGGTCGAAAAGTGGCCTAACTTTGTCAGATGTCATCGTCAGCCCATTTAAGTCTCCACTGCTGGGGCACGGGCCTCCCTCAATCACATCAGGGATAATTGCCATACTCACTACGCTTGGCAGACGGGTTGGCGAGGGTTTTGATATAAATGCAGAGTTTTCCTTCTCTGGGTGCTGATGATCATGCCAGCAGCTTTACCTTAGTCGCCTTTTACGACACCTCGGTAAAAGTGTGGGGGTGACCTATTCTACTCTGCCGGGGGCCACACGGCTAACGGCTTGTCAGATGTACTTACGATTCAAAAATTCGTCATTATTGGTAAAAGTTGCAAGAAACAAATCCGTTGTTAATGTACAACTCAAAAGCCAGAAGCATCATGGAGCATCTAAAATACGAATATAACCAATTTTCGAACCAACTGAGAGATTTTGCGAATACAGCAGAAAAGTAATTAGGTCCAGCTTCACTGATTAAAATTTATAATAACTAGCAACCATATTTACGGGTTCAAATTTCGTTTTATACAGGGATATTCTGAAATATCAGGGCAACACCTAATACTAGGGTTGCCACCCGTACTTTATAATAAAGTATTGTACTTTATTTTGGGTAAACGTACTTTATACTTTATGAGGGCAATAAAGTACGTGAAAATACTTTTTTTTACCTATTTTGACTTTTGAAGGTTTTATTTAATTGTTTACTAAAAGAAACAAAAAGGTCAAGCGATTATTTGCGTTAAACGGAACGGATCGCGTCGATAAAATTAAATGCTGAGCAGCACTATCGCTTTTGAACGTAACCCTTTGACGTAACCCAAAATGTCAATGTCAACTTGTCATTTTTTGCTTTGTTTTTTGAGGTTAAAACAAAAGTTCAAATATTATTTTCCGTTCTTGGTGTGTACATTGTGATAATTCTTCAGTTATGGATGCAGATAACTGTATCTCACGAAATACATCTAAAAAACGATTACTGGAATCGGACTCTGACTTAGAGTTGGACTGCTGTTGTGACTCTGACTGCAGTACACCGAAAAAATGCTTAAAAAAAATGAATACAAAGCAAACAAAACGAAGGCAAAAGTACAAAAGTCTGTGGGAAAAAGAACATGGTGCTTGGTTAACCAATGACCCTCAAAATGAATATAATGCGAAATGCAAATTATGCGGAGTGATTTTCGCTATTGCTTCAGCTGGAATAGGACAGGTTAGTGGAAAAAACTTAATCTAAGGTAGATGTGTGTATGTGTGAGTATGGGTGGGACAAACGAGCATGCATGGAAAGAATTAGTATCACTATCATCATAATTAATCTTTGGTTTCTTGGTGGTGGTGTGGTGGTGAGGTGATGGGTTTATTATTGGTTTTCAGGTTAAGCAACACCTGCAAACAAAACAGCATAAATCGAAATCTGAAATGAAAAAATCAAGTGGACTGCTTGAAAAATTTATTGGGCCTGCTTCTGCTTCCACTTCGTCTCAAGGTTCATTTTACAGTGACAAAGACAATGTTACAGCTGCTGAGCTAGCCTTAACATATCACACTGTTAAGCATAATTTGTCCTACAATAGTATGGACTGCACAGTTAAGTTAAATAAAATTATTTATGTTGATTCAAGCACAGCCACAAGTATTCGTCTAGCTAGGACCAAAATGGAAGCACTAGTTACACAGGTGTTGGGTCCATATGCTTTACAAAATGTAATAGATGATTTGAATTCAGATAATTTATATTTCTGCTTGCAAACGGATGCTTCCAACAAGAAAAATATAAAACTTTTCCCTTTGGTCGTGCAATATTTTACAGCCAAAAATGGCATTCAAAGTAAATTAATTGATTTCTATGAAAACAGCAATGAATCAGCTGATGGCATGTTTCATGCAATTGAGAAGTCAATAGAGCAATGCAAATTATCTTTTAGTAATATATCTGGGCTAAGTGCAGATAATACAAATGCAAATTTTGGAATTAACCACTCATTATTTACAAACATTAGAGATTTGGTGCCGGACTTGATCAAGGGAAATTGTCATGCTCATATAGTGCACAATTGCATGAAACATGCCATGAACTTTTTGTCCTATGACATTGAGAATATTATCCTTAAAATCTATGCTCATTTTTCCCACTCGGCTGTTCGGAGAGAAGAATTAAAAAAAATCATAGAATCGGTCGATGGGGATTTTCATGAACTCAAACGCCATGTCGGAACCAGATGGCTCTCTCTTCTACCGTGTATAGATACTATTTTGTTAAATTGGAGAGCAATTAGAAATTATTTTGTGAGCCTAGGAGAAGACTGCCCAATGATTATACAAAATTTATTATTGCTGAATACCAGTGATAATCATGACTTGATTGATGTTTACTTTAATTTTTGTAGCCATATTTTAAATGTGTTTACTAAAACTGTAAAATTCTTAGAAGGGAATAACATAACAATTTTGGATGTATACAATATTATGCACAATCTTAGGAAAGAATTAATGAAAAGAAAAGAAGATCTCTTTTTTGGATATGAAACTGGAAAAAAGATTAAACAAATCGAGATGTCCTCGCCTGAAGTTAGTCAAAAAATTCATAGAAACTTTATATTGTTCTTAGACAAAGCCTTAATGTACCTGGATAAATGGTTCGATTTCAATCACACAAATTGGCTCTTTTCACTGAGCAACATAAATTTAAAAAGTGATGTTGAATATAAACACTTTTCTCACTTAGTAGAAACTTTGAAACTGCAAAAACTTAATATTAATATGGATGACCTGTATGAAGAAGTTTCTTTATTAAAAGAGTTATATGCACAAGTTAATCATTCTAAAGATTTTTTGGAATTATCTACATCACAGAAGTGGCAAAAAATTTTTCAAAGTAGTAATGATTTCGTAAATATATATAAAATCGTGTCATTTCTGCTATCCATTCCTGCCACTTCAGCATTTACAGAGAGAGTTTTTTCTCTGGTGAATGCTAAATGGCGGGACGAACGAAACAGAGCGTCCCTAAATTTAATAAAAAACGAATTATTTATATATTTCAATCTAAACATAGATTGTAAAGATGCGGTTAAGACGTTCTTTGATAATAAATATTTGTTAGATGTTGCCAGAAGTAACAAAAAATATGTATGGAAAAAAATAGCAGTTTAAATAAATAATACTTTATTTTCAGATCTTGTACTTTATTTTTTTACCTTAAAAAGTAAATATACTCTATTTGCTTAAAAAAAAGGTGGCAACCCTACCTAATACTGAAAATTTCAGTCGTCGCCTTCATTTCTTTACGTAATATTTGCTTCTGAACTTTGTACGACGTTTAGAATTTTGCCTATTTAAACGGTTTTATTTAGCTCGACCCGTACTTTAGTCTAATATGCCTAAAAGCTATTCTGCTTAGTACTAAAATATTTCTGAACTAGAAGTTCAGAATACCTAATTGTTATTATTATTTTCCAGTTTTCAGTGCACATAAGATAAAACAGTTTTACTTAAAAGTTTTTTACCGATTTTTTTTTGTGGTTAACCTACTACTACATACTAATTTATGACTTCCTCGGTGGCGCAGTGGTTAGTGGGTCGCACTTTAAAGCGACGTCTGGGCAAGAAGTCCCAGGTTCGATCCCCGGGTCGGGCCAAAAATTTGTACCTTAGTTTTCAGTAAGAAATTCTTAGTGTCAGCCCGGAGTCTAGAAGTCGGCGGTCATATACCCCCGTGCCTCGAAAAGCACGTTAAATCTTTGGTCCTGTACCCAATACCGCTCCGGTCGTGTCAATCTGGTGTCCCATCGGAATATAAGGGTAAGGGATTATTGAGTGTTCTTGTGTTTGCGTACACACTTGAGCACCATACTGTATCCTGTGTACGTGGCTGACCGTTGAGATTGGCCGCCGTAGCCGTAATCGGTCGGATGATTACATACTAACTTACATACTAATCTTTAAATCAATTAAGTTCAATTGTTCACTCGGGCATTTTTAACTTTTTAAATCAGTGCTCACGTCCCATATTAGGGACAACAACACTACCAGCTGCCCAATGAGTCAGCGGTCATGGAATCCGGTCCGCTTTTTACACCATACATCAGGAGGCACAAAGGTCCGTCCTTCTGACCCTTAGCATATTGGGAACGAATATTTACGTTTTTGTAACGTAATGGGATCAACATTTTGACACGGTCAGATGTCATGACTTTAGTTTTTTCTGTAGTCCTTAAAAAGAAAAGACGAAATATTTCGTGATTGTTAAAAAAATAAGAATGTAGACCTTGAAGGGTCAACAAAAATCGTCTCCCTACGACTGATGATAACAAAAGCAGTAAACTGAGAAAGACATTTTTCGTTCACTGGACAAAAGTGGACAGAACAGAGTTAAAGAGAACAGACATATAACATCCTGGACCATCCTAGTGGCAAACACGTAACATCCCTGACTTCATCGTCATTCTCCATCAGGCGAGATGTGGAGAAATCATCTCCAAAGAGGCAAAATTACTTTCTTTTACATAACGTTTGGAGATTACCAGTTCCTAGATTGGTGAAGTACCTATCGCTACCGGAAATATGTATTAAGGTTATCATCATCATCAGCTTATCTTAATACTCCCGGAAACATCCAAACCCGTCAACTTCGGAGCCAAGGGCACGCTTGGACCATGATCTAGGATTAGTTACGTCAATCACAATGAAGCGACTGCCGTCTGACCTTCGCAACGGTTCGGGTTGCGAAGGTCAAACTGGTAAGGACCAGGGGAACCAGACCATGTGACCTTTGTGACTTGAATGTGTTTACCTTCATCGTCGAGCGAATGGTAATAATTCGCAATACTTGGACATTTATGATGCGGACGCCTAAGGAATGGAACACCCTGCCGAGGTCTGTCTTTCCTGTCCACTACTATAATCTGAACATTGGAAATGTTGACGACCTTAGTAGATTTAAAAATAAATTCTACGAGTTCCTTGTCCAGAAGAGTTACCTACTACTCAATTCAGGAATACTTATCTGATAATAACTACTGACTAATCTAGTGAAATATAAGTTAATAATAATGTAATAAGTTTAATTAATAATAATAGCTTATAATATAATGTTCTATAATCAATCAATTGTATTGTATGCCTATAAGGCGGAACACAGTGAAACTTCAACATCGTCATTATCGTCAGCCTATTTAAGTCCCCACTGCTGGGGCACGGGCCTCCCTCAATGACATGAGGGGTAATTGCCATACTCACCACGCTTGGCAGAGGTTGGCGAGGGTTTTGGTATAAATGCAGAGTTTTCCTTCTCTGGGTGCTGATGATCATGCAAGCAACTTTACCTTAGTCGCCTTTTACGACACCTCGGTAAGAGTGAGGGTGGCCTATTCTACTCTCCCGGGGACCAGACGGCCGCACACTTACTTTACTGTGACCACAGTGAAACTTACTTTATAATAATTCTTTCGCCTGTATGTACTACCTGTGATTCACAATAAAGATATTATTATGATTATGATTATGACATCTATAAGGCAAGAGTGAACGGGCATCTTTTAGGCAAACGCATATCATCCTAGACCTCATCGTCGCTTTCCATCAGATGCGATAGCGATGGTCAAGCGTTAGCCTATTGCCAAAAAAAAAAAGAGGAAACCAGAGCAATTCAAATTGGATCATGGTTACACGTGTCTAATTTTGTCACTCCTCACACAAATGCTACAAAAGTGTATGACTACCTACCACGACTCCTCATTTATAATCTCACAACTAACTCGACGAGACCATCTTAGCCCAAGTACGCACTCACGAAACGATATCAATTAAATTCCAAGAGCAAACGTGGAAAGTAAATAAACAATATTTGCTAAAGTGGGTTAGGCAGACCCGGCGGAAGGTATGAGTCAACACCCGCAACTCGCTACTGGCTGGACGAGCGGAAAAATTTCCGGAGACAGACTAGTTGTTTTATCTATGATAGATGGCAGACTAGCAGACGGGTCACCTGACAGTGAAGTCACACGTGCGCTACCAACCTTTAAACCCTTTTTTCAGTAAGCCCTCACTTACGCAGCGAAACCAACACAGACAGTGCTTTACGCCGGTGAGCAAGACCATTCATGCCGAAGCGTGGCTCTCCCACAATCAAAGTAAGAGTCAAAACTTTAAAATGTTAGAATGTCGATTACAATGAAGTTTTAGGAGTATATGCCTACATATACTTTAAATTCAGCGATTTAAAAACAGGGCCGCTAAATTTCAAAGAATATTTGCCATTTATTTTCGAAGAATGCAATTTCATGTTGGAGATAATAGAATCAGTCCTTTGGTATTTCAAATATTATTAATCCAGTAATGACGTCTTATAGAGGTCGAAGTACTAAAGTATACCTCCAATTTTCCAAGCATCAACCCGCTTCCCACTCAGCAACTCCTTGATTGTCACAAATAAATTAAAAACAATTAAGCAAATACTTCAAAGATGAAAACCACATACAAATCCTTATCCGATCAGGAAACCAGAAACAATCCGAAGACCTATTAAAGACTTCACATATCAGATCTGAAGGAACTAAGAGCAATAAACTTAGTCTGGCACAGTGAACAAAACATTGCAGTAACTCGACGATTAGTAAAAAATAGAGCAACACTGAAAGTTTTTTTTGGATATAGAAATATTTGCAATTTATTCTTGAGTAAATAATGCACTTAAAATTTTTTCGACAGTCTTCGGGTGGGACTGGATCCCACGATATTGCTATACCCAAAAAAAAACATATTAATTAAGCGGTTATTTCTTACTTAACTGGTGTTAGAATATTTGTAACAATATTTCCAATGGATATTTGTAGGTACGTACAAATATTGATGAAACTATCGTCGGCTCACGGCGAAGCAAAAAGCACTGAAATATATTCGTCGGCATACTAAAGGTCTACGGTCGTTAGTCGGTAAAGCAGTTGCCGGCTTAGAAAAAGATCGTGGGTTCCAGTCAGTCCCACCCGAAGACTGTCGAAATTTTTTTAAGTGCATTATTTACTTAACACTGAAAGAGCCGATAAGATCGCTGGATAAACACGTAACGGCTTCTTCTTAACTCCTCTCAATCTTAAGAGCAAGCTAACAACAAAAAAACATGCATTCGATACATTCTTACCAAGTCTCAAGAATTATCATGTGAGAAGTGAGGGAATGCATTGGCATTCCCTCTTCATCTTAGCGAGTAACTCCAGTTGCATCCTAAAGCTGTAGCTTGGAAGCCCAGGGTCACTCACGCAGCGAAACACAGCACAGTGCTGCTTCACGCCGGTTTTCTGTGAAGCCGTGTTTCTGTCACTCCGGTAGTCCGTTCGAGCCGTCGAAGTGTGGCTCTTCCGCGATAAAGTTAACATCGTTTTGTATTTGGCTATTAAATGTTCGTCTTTTCTACTCACCATTCGTTTTTTTAACAAGGTTGATGAGTAGAGAATGTTTATTCTCATAAGTTCGCCTATCGTATCAAATGTGCAGTATTTTTTTTAATAAGTTAACGTTAGAATGGAGACGCCTCACTGCTGCCCGACGCATTGGACTCCGGTTATATGTGGATACAACCTACTTTGTCGTCCAAACAAGTTTTATTTGATCTCCACATTTACATCGGTCTCTACTTAATTGATATTACTGCCGAGTGCATACTTTTTAAAACAAGCTACAGTTCAATATTTTTGAGTGTGTTGAACTTGGCTTTTTAAGTGCCAGTGTTGCATAATACATTTAGTGGGATTCATATAAAAAAATATCCGTTTAATTGTTGTACAATGTACTTTCAATGAAGTTAGTGTTCGGGGCATATAAAGTGTTTCTCAAAATATTTTTGTCAATTGATTTCTAGGAGTACTTTATTTTCGTTAGTGAACGATGCGACGCTCTTAGATGTCCGTCATGTCGAAGTGATGGTAAAAAAAAAACAATTGAAAAAAATTTGGGTTTCCGCGTGTAAAAAATTCGCTAGATGGCGTACTGTTGGACTGAAGTCCAACATCAACCGCATTGGTTGTTTAGTTTGTCAAATTGACATTTTGACAGATCACGTTTAAAAATAACCAATCACATTGTATATGGCCCTCACGCCTATAGTACTCCATCTAGCGGATTTTTCACGCGCATAAACCGTCATTGTAGATGAATGAAACAATAAGTAGTCCTGTAGAAGATAAAATAAAATAAACAGGTTTTTTGATGCGAAATTCAAAAGCAAAAAATATAGAAAAATCTACGCCAGATTAAACAATGATATAAAACAACAAATAAGGAGCCCTAATAACAAAACAGAAAAAACAATTTAATAATTTACTTCAATAAGGGAGGAGGTTCTCAAATTCGTCGGGATCTTTTTTTAATATAATATTTAAAAAAAATACGATGCTCATTCGTTTGCTTCTAACCATTTTTCCATTTGGTTGGAAGGTTCCTAGAAATATTAAAAAAAATATATAGACAGTATTTGAACACGCGAAAAACCCTGAACGTAAAAGGTTGGAAACTAGCCAAATAATATGGCCTGAAATATCACAGGTTTCGTATTTTTATTGCTGGGAATAGAAATAGAATAAAAACTTTTTGAATTTAGAAGGTACAGCACAATTTTAGAAGTGGCTCGACATATCAAGACTATTTATTTATAATAATAATAATAATTCTCACAACATCTCATACATTGACCTGATTCCGCGCACTAAGTAGCTTAAGCAATTGTGTTACAGGTATCAGACAACAGAGGAACACAAATATATACTTAAATACATATATTACACCCAGACACTGAACAAACACAAGTGTTCATCGCACGAATGTTTATCCAGGGTGGGGATCGAACCCACGACCTTTGGCGTAAGAGGTAGGGTCAGCTACCAATTGCGCCATCCGGTCAGTATTTAAAACTTTATTGCACAAAACAATACAATAGACGAACTTAATGCCCTTCTCTAGCAGTCTACCTTTGGGTCAGGCAGTAAGGACAATGGTGCGGCGAAAAGAGGTCTTATGTAATTATTCCAATTTCCAAAAAAAATAATGGTAACATATTAAACTTTAATTTTATTCTAATACAAGATATGAATACAAGAGTATTGTAAGTGTCTACTCCCAAGGGTTAGTGCTGAATTGATATTGTACAACTGTTCAAGATATCTCGTCTAAAGGTAAATAAGGTAAAATAATATGAATTTTAACATAAAAGGCGTTAGTTTCACTTTCAAATTAAATTTATACAAACGTTTTCTCAATTTAATTTAGCGATGTCATGTCATTCTTGAAATTTGAAATAAAACAGCCATCTCCAAAGTCTATTAAGCTAGCAGTTTATGGAGAAACTTAAATTAACTTGTAAAAGATACACTTAATGAAACTCATTGTTCAAATTAATGATATTTTGATAGACTAAACTAAAAATTAATTTTGAAATATCTATTGCAAACTAACTGAGAATAAAACGACTAAGCTTACTAAAAATAAAGATATAAATAATATATCAGTTCTTACTGAAAAACAAAGGCAATGGATTTCGCCAGTTGCATGATTATCAAGCTACCAATAGCTTAATGAACAAAGTTTTATTCTTAGTCCCAATCTTGGGATTGGGACTAAGAATGAAACTGGTTAAAACTTTGTTTATTAGGAATATAAAAAATATTATAGTTTGTTTATGAACATGTAACTCTTTAATAATGTAACTTAATAAAAATATTGTTTTTTTTATATTTTTTTTGTGAAATTAGGTGGCAGACGAGCAGACGGATTACCTGATGGTAAGCGATTACCGCCGCCCATGGACGCCTGCAACACCAGTGGTGTCACAAATACGCTGCTTACCTTTTAACCCCCCTTCCCCTGGATTGGGCCTCCGGTACCCTCACTCACGCAGTGAAACACAGCGCATGCACTGCTTCACGCCGGTTTCCTGTGAGGACGTGGTATTACTCCGGTCGAGCCGGCCCATTCATGCCGAAGCGTGGCTCTCACACTGTTGAAACTAATACAACACAGCTTTAATGATTTAATCTAAGAGTTAGACTGCATTTTTGACAGAAAGCTCATTCATTTTGGAATTACAAGTGCAAAGACACCATTTGAATGCATATGAGTTGTAATGAGGAGATAAATGCTCATTTAGAAAATAATAAGAATGATTCGAAAAGTTCCGAACAGATTTTTGAGTGCTATCCCACTCAGCGCAATTAAGGTATCGGGTAGAGCATACTAGCGACGCCAATCGGTTTTAATTTTTAGCTACTAAACCGGGTCTATTTTAAACAATTTCGGGGTTACAACCTATCGGCAAACACTTATAATATTGATTAAATATACATGATCAAATGTTGGGTCCGTTTTGGTAATTGATTGATTAACGATAAAAGTGGCCGTTTTTGGCAGTAATAAATTTTTCGCGTACAAAAACGGACCCAACATTTGTGCATGGTTATTTAATACATTTTTTTCGGCCTATCTACCGCAGTGTCTCAAGACGAAAGTCTTTAAATGCGTGTGTGTTGCCAGTGATGACATACGGAACCGAAACGTGGCCGCTTACAATGTGCCGATTAAGGAGGCTCAAAGTCACCCAGAGAGCAATGGAGAGGGCTATGCTCGGAGTCTCCCTGCGTGATCGTATCAGAAATGATGAGATCCGTAGGAGAACTAAGGTCACAGACGTAGCCCAAAGGATTGCATGCCTCAAGTGGCAATGGGCAGGGCACATAGCGAGGAGAACAGACGGCCGTTGGGGCGGAAAGGTCCTCGAGTGGAGGCCACGTACAGGAAGTCGCAGCCGTGGCAGGCCTCCTACAAGGTGGACCGACGATCTGGTGAAGATCGCGGGAAACCATTGGATGCGGGAGGCACAGGACCGATCTGTGTGGAGAACATTGGGGGAGGCCTATGTCCAGCAGTGGACGTCTATTGGCTGAAATGATGATGATGATGATTTAATAAATAGTACAGTTGTTTGCCGAGAAGTTGTAACCCGAAATTGTTTAAAATACATCCGGTTTAGTAGCTAAACATTAAAACCGATTGTCGTCGCTAGTGTGCCCTACCCGTCACCATAATCCACTTTATTCCCTAACTTAACCTGGACAGATAAATCTAGTCATCCTAAGGTCAGCAAAACTTAGTTTTCTCAAAAGCGAGGCAAGTTTATTGAATACGATCGAAGCAAAAAGTTCAACTACGACCTCGGGTTACAAGGTATAAGAACTAACAACTGCTTACTAGAACGAAAGAGTACTTAAGAAGTTATGTTTCGCACCTAAGTACAGGGTGTTTCGTTGTTAATAAACTAACTTTGCATTCTCGTTTAAAATGTTACAAATTAAGCAAAGTTTTCTCCAAAATATACATTACATTATTAGTCTCCATTTAGCTAAGAAAATAAAGTAAAAGGCACAATTCGTTAGAAATACTATAGATAGATAGATATTCTTTGACACTACCATAAGGCGGTCTTATCGCTTGTAGCGATTTCTTCCAGACAACCTTTGGGTAGAGGAAAGAAATATCGTATTCGTAATAAGGGAAGGCAGTGCAAAGAAGTTTAACAAATGAAATTGAGAATGGCAGAAATATACATTATTTTATATATTAATATTATTACATTGCATAAATAATAATAAACAATACGTACATACCCAATAATATATAAATAGATAAGTTATAACAAAAATTCAATAAAAATATTTCTTATAGAGAGGTATAAATAACCAGAGAGCAGACCACATAAAAAAGGGAAGAAGAAACAAGAAAAAAACAGTGTACCTATTTATAGAGATAGGAAGTGAGTTCTCTATTTATAAAAAAAAAAAACAAAAATGTCTTTATTCAATTTAAGTCCATACAGAACATTTATGAATGTCAAATATTATGTAATCTACCGCTGATTCGGAATGTCAATTTCTACCGAGAAGAATCAGCAAGAAACTCAGTAGTTACTATTTTCAAATAATATGGTAATTACAATATTCATTCTTATACACATTATGATTACAGTGACAGTATGATATACAATGCTTATAATCAATATCGTTTAGATAAATCGTCAAAGAAAAATTATGAAATGAATTATACATTAGAGGACAGGCGAAGAGATCAACATGTCCAAGAATATAGAAATAGGAAGTGAGTACTCTTTACTCCTATAATTTGTAATACGTATATACGCCGTTATTTCTTAATTAGTTGTTTCATAGATTGTTGCCGGGTGGATATTCTCTTTTGTATGGAAGCAGCAGTTTTTTTTTTCACTTATTTTGTACTTAATGGATTGCATTCACGAAACCTATTGTGAGGTTTTTGGGATGTAATTGAAAAAAGGAATAACGGTGTATATGTATACCTATGTACAATAATAAAAAAAAAGATTTTAATATTGTGCAATATTGGGTACTGGGGTACAGTCAACTCCAAAAATATGTATACACTTTAGGACCTTGTCACAATACTTAACCTATAAGAAAGTAGAGGTCTACTTTCTTATAGTATATATTGTGACAACGTCCTAAAGTGTATACATACATACTTTGGAGTTGACTGTACACCTATTGTCATTAGTTACAAGTGCAGTTATAAGGAGGAATAATGATTTTTATTCACAAAATATTATAATATCAATATGCTGTTCATGACTACATGAACAGGATGGTCGTATATAAAGTATATCTTGCAACCTATTCTTTAAAATAATCAAGATATAGACACTCATATCAAATTCTTTTTAGGAATCCATAATAGGTGTGGATTGGCACATTTACATATTTAAATTATTAAACATCGATATTGTGCATTTATCGGCCCTATCGACCCATTGCAAACAGCCGGTCGAAGACTGCCGATAAGGATTCAATAACCCCAATAGACTGATCGCTATGCAAATATGCAGTCGATACTATCACAGGCCGAACTGGAAACAAATTACTTTGTGCTTGGTGATAAATTTGTATGTGTGCCAAATAAACTAGTCGTTTCGAGTTCTCAATTAGTATTCTAGTAATTCTGCTGTCGATTCTCAATTTGAACAAAATGTATTAAAGTGTTTGAGTAGGTACTGTGAATAAGAGACGGATGAGAAAAAAATTATCGCGGATGCAGTCGATAATTTATAATTGAAAGAGAGCACTAATTTACTTTATATAAAGCTGATTCTACAAACAGTTCTATTTGTCATTTAAGTTTGGTTCCAAGCATCCAGTATACTTTACTCTATTTACCACATTTAAGACAGAACATTTTAACAAAACATTTCGACAAGCCATATAGTGAGGTGATCTTGTGAACTGTTTTGCCTTACCTCATTTACCAATACTCTGTTTTTTTCTATCCAAAGATTGTCTAAATCACTACAAGCTATAATATCGCCTTATTTTATTACCCGACTACGGCGAAGCAAAAAGGTGGGTTATGATTTTGATATGTATGTATGGTTGTTCATCTGTTTCCTCATAACGTATAAACTATCATATTTGAACAAATGAGGTGTCGTTACAAGCGTCTTGATTGTCTTCTGGTTGTCTGTTGTTGTTGTAACATACCTGTATTTTGTTCGTGTAAAAATTAAATATCCTTCATCTATATTTATAAAAGAACACTGTTTACAACTCAAGAACGGCTGATCTGATTTGGCTGAAAATTGATGAAGAGACAGCTTAACCAGGAAAAGTACATAGAGTGCTTTATCTCTAAAAAAAACAGGTTCCTGTGGGATAAATTACAACGAATACTACACTAGCAACGCCTCTGGCAAAAACTAGTATTTTATAAATGACTAGTGGCCCGCCCTCACACTAATTCCCGTTTTATACCAATAGATGGCGCCAGGTGTCGAACACATTGCGTAAGGAAACTGATCAGAGCGACTACCCCTTTGCCCCTTCCCAGACAGACTAGCCGCTAGTTTGCCTGCCAGCGGCCTTATCGCGCTAGTCACTAGCGCAATAAGGCCGCTGGCAGGCCCCAACCGGGGTGGAAGACCACCCTAACCATGCAGTGTCGGGAGGCCTCCTCTCTCAGAGGAGCAAGAACACCGCGCCTAGAAAGGGAGCGTTCAAGTATTACGTAACGCAATTTTTGAAGATTTTTGACCCCCCCCCCCCCTCCTGTCGCACTCGCACCGTAACGTTTTTCTGTAACCCCCTCCCCCCTCCTCTAAACGTCACGTAACTCTCAAGTGATCATTTTTACCCTAAAGCCGTAAAAAGTTATGTAATAGTTTTTATCCTTGGTATAGTTTTAACTGCCTTTGCGTTAATAATATTTTGTTTATTTTTTAAACAAAAAAAGAACAGCTGATGATAAAAATCTCCCTCTTTTGAGGACATTACAGTATGGACGCTATACTCGCATTAATAACACCGACTACAGCAATGTGCTTCTGTTACGTAATGTGTTGTAAGAAAGACACCCCCCCCCCCCCCCTGTAACGCATCGTAACGTTTTACCAGACCCCCCCTCCCCCAAAATTGCGTTACAGCCGAACCGCACCAAGTGCGAAGACACAATACGATACGAAGTACAAGCGTTTCGTATTTTCGAATTACCTGTAAGCATTGCCTCTTACGTCTTAAGGATTAACCTCTTTGTATATTTTTATCTCTATTATTGTATAGATATTTCATTATACCGTGACCTCTTACGGTGGTAACCTAAATTACGCCATCAACCACAGAATTTAATAAACTTACAGATCTAACAAGTTTAATAACATCAATTTCAATATTACAATATAACTTCCTTTATTAATAGTCTAAACAAACGTTCTTAGAACAAAGACGGTAATGTTTATATTCCGTCGTGTACAGGCGCCAGCCGAGTGATTAAGATAAATTATTAACAGATCCAGTAAAATACAAAGGATACAGTTATACTGACGGCTCATTTACATTATACGCTAGAAGCGAAGATGTATCGCTTGTATTGGATTAACCGCAGTGATTATCTTCATTAGTGTAATTTTTGTTAACAGTATAATAATCACCGTTTTCAGTATTAAAATAGCCCTTCGTAACTCCTTCGTAAAACACTCACTTAATTTAAGA
Source organism: Marasmia exigua (assembly GCA_019059595.1). NCBI lineage: Eukaryota > Metazoa > Arthropoda > Insecta > Lepidoptera > Crambidae > Marasmia > Marasmia exigua. The sequence continues at coordinate 13,112,015 of CM032482.1, read as the reverse complement.
AATAAAAAAAAATCACATCATCACATACATTGATCTGACTCCGAGATAGGTAGCTAGCTCATGCACCTGTGTTACGGATATCAGAACCAACAGCGGAATCACAAATATATACATATAATACTTTTCTTTTGTAAATATATATTTATAATGTTAAGAAAACACCCAGACCAATACAAACAGACATGTTCGTGCACACAAATGTTTGTGCTATGTGAGGATCGAACCCACAACCCTTGCACCAAAGACGGCATTCACTACTAATGATCTAAACGGGTCGTCAAAAATATACAATTACATAAAAACAATACAGGAATATACTATTTCGATTTTGTAGAAGACTAGTAGCGTCTTTGCAGATACAACCATAAGATGTTCATTCTGGTACATTTGATAGTAAAAAAAATGTTTGTTCAGAAAGCAGTCTTATGCAATGAGTGCATCTTGCTAGATAGATGTATCAGAGTAACCATAGGCTCGACATGATCCAAAGCGACGCAACTGTGATTGACTCCATGATGATGATGATGGTTAACATAAAATGTAACTAAACGTTAAGTGTTTTTCCGAACCAATACTCGAATCTGGACATCTTTAAGGTAAGAGTGAACAGGTATCTTCTAAGCAAACATGTTACATTCTAGACCTCATCGTGACTTTCCACCAGGTGAGATTGTGATTTGGCCTATAGTTCATAAAAAAAACAAATACCTAAAAGGTTTTCAAGTTTTTGCGGTTGATTAAAAAATTGTTTCAAAAACGTATTATACCGGAATTAATCCACAATAGGAAGAAAGCCTTCGGAAAATTAATTGTAACCGCATTGGGTAAACATGTTTTACAAATTCGTTTTATCGCGGTTAGGGACTATTAGGGTTGGTTAATCGGTTTACACTTTAAAATTAAAAGTTACCACAGCAGAATCCTAGAGCGATGGTAGCTCAGAGAATAAGAATGTGCCGTTACGGTCGTGGTTCGAACCCGAGCATGAACCTCTGTAATGCAAATCTATGTGCATTTTTTGGGTTCCGTAGCCAAGTGGCAAAAAACGGAATCCTTATAGATTCGTCATGTCTGTCCGTCTCTTCGTCCGTCCGTATGTCACAGCCACTTTTTTCGGAAACTATAAGAACTATATATGTATTTTGTTAACCGCATTACGATTTTTACACAAAAATACGAAAAAACTCAACATTTTTGCGGGGTATAACATACTTAGAACTAAAATTTTTTTTTTTCATAAAACCCATACGTGTGGGTTATACTCGTATATGGATAAGTCTCCAAAAATGATGTTGAGGTTTCTAATATCATTTATTTTCTAAACTTAATACTTTGCGCAAGAGCCGCTCCCAAAGTGGTAAAATGTGTAATAATAATATAGTTAGTCGGAGTAGATTCACTGACAATTCATCTAGTGGCGAATTAATATCAAAAATGTGAGGGTGTCCGAAGACTCACAGCCCGGCCCCAGCAGACGACGCCGTGCTCCGCCCAGTCCGCTCGTGACCACGGCTGCTGTAACGTAGCCGAAACGTTACGAGTACACAAAGTTGTATCACATAATAAATATCGTGTTAATTCCCGTCTTGATACATTATAGAAGGATTTAGTTCTCTGTCGGTGTACAGGCAAAGTCAATCCATATTTTTCGATGCACGCTCCATTTTCGCGGACCAGTTAATTCGCACTATGGTAGTCGAGCATCGATATGTAAAAGAGAGATTTTATCGTTTGTCGGATGTTCGTTAGCGTTGTAACGGAATCGGTACAGGCGTAAAAACTGACCAAGCGAAATTGGCAGACCAGCCTATCACGATTGCCAACCCCTGAAAGGTAGTAACTGATATAATTTTTACCTGCAGGCGTTTAATGTCATATTTTATCTGTGCTGTCTTCATATTAAAGTTTAAAAATGCAAACAGCATTTTGCGGTAGATGCTCATTGGATACAAATATGCACTTTGCGGAAGATCAAAGATCATTTTTAAACTTGATAGATTCCATAGCCAAATGACACAATCGCACTTTAAAGCGACGGATCTACGCAAGATGTCCCCAGTTCCATCAGTTCATTTTAAGTCGGTTGGGCCAAAATTTGTACCTAAGTTTTTATGTAAGAAATTCTTAGTATCAGCTCGGAATCTGGATGCCGTTCTTGTGCCCCGTGACTCGGAAAGCATTTCAAACCGTTTCTCCTGAGCCAAGAGTGCACTTGTGATTTCTTATAGTGCGCAAACACTTGTGCAGTATAACGATGTCCTGCGTCGATGGCTGATCATTGTGATTCCATGGCCGAAATATCGATAGCGAGAAGATAATTATTACTATCGTCATTAGTCCAGTAAGACCATGTTTAATTAAAGTTTTATCCAACAAAACATTGAAGAGTTCCACTCTTTAGGTTAGAATTCAAAGCATTCACAATTCTCCAAGAAGTTTAAACGTCTGTGAAGAAAACGGATGCTCTAGACTGCATCCGGATGCGATAAAGAAATGACTACGGATAAGCTTGTATTCAATTTATCGCACATAGAAATATTTGAATTTCCTTGCAGATTTCAGATATAAGCGTCTACAATCCTGAGATCCAAGCAAAGAGTTTTATTCGGATGAAAGAAATACCAGTGGATTTACTACCTGTAAGCAAATTTTTGTTTTAAAATAAGGTTATAAAATTCAATATTAAGAAATTGTTCTTCAGATTTTCTCGTTGCATTATAAAGTTAAGTACATGTAAGTACATGACTAAATGTACTGACTATTTGTTGCTTGACGTGTATGACGTCACAAGCGAACTGATGGTTCACGGCGATGGTTCTATCTCCAGATACTTAATCATGTACTTACAAAATTAAGCCGCTTTGATTCCCGTGATTATAAACCATAGTCAAAATTTTTGACTATGGTTTATAATCACGGGAAATTTGGACTCAAAATAATTGATGTCGTTTATTTATTATATGGACTTAGATGGAATCGAACCACCTAACTCAATTCGTAGTCGATATCAGTATACAAGATCAAACGCAGCACTCTCTAGGTTAAACATTTATAAGGTGGGTACAGGGTGATACCACAGTCGAGCGATTTCCAGTAAGCTCCGCTAATAGCAATGCCAGGGTAGTCACGCTGTCTATCATGGAAGATATCTTATCACACCTAGTTTAAAAATGGATAATTATGTTCATTTATTTATTTTTATTTAAAACTTTATTATACAAAACGACACAATAAGCGAACTTAATGCCCAGAGGCATTCTCTACTAGTTAACCTTTGGGTCATGCAAAAAGGACAATGGTGTTTATTATTTTAATCTTTTTAACATCTGTCTTTGTCATCTGTTTAATATTTTAAGGATATTATTTTATTTTATGACGATCCGTTAGGATCAGTGGTAGTGCCTGCCTCTGGTGCAAGGGTTGCGGGTTTGATCCCTGCACAGTACAAACATTTGTGTGCATGAACATGCCTGTTTGTATTGGTCTGGGTGTTTTATATACGTATTACAAATATGTTTTTACAAAACTAAAGTCATCATCATCATCATCAGCCCATTTAAGTCCCCACTGCTGGGACACGGGCCTCCCTCAATCACATGAGGGGTAATTGCCATACTCACCACGCTTGGCAGACGGGTTGGCGAGGGTTTTGATATAAATGCAGAGTTTTCCTTCTCTGGGTGCTGATGATCATGCCAGCAGCTTTACCTTAGTCGCCTTTTACGACACCTCGGTAAGAGTGAGAGTGGCCTATTCTACTCTGCCGGGGACCACACGGCATCAATGTATGTGGAGTTATATCAATGTATGTGATATTGTGAAATATTTATATTTACATGGAGCTACTGGTGTTTACACTGCGATGCTACATTAGCGCTAAAGTACCATTCACTCACGCCCAATCACTTGAAATTAGAAGTGTCGAAGCCTCCATAATATATTCAAACGGAGACGTGGGAAGCATAAATCCAAGGAGAAGGGGGTGTTCGTAAATCACACTTTTTGTGTGCAAATCGACAATTCACGAGGGGCAATACTTTTAAGCGCACTTTTGGGACATAAATCTATAGCGTCACGATATATGACGTTGATTTAAATATAATGTAGCGTAAAATCGATTAGCACTATTTGAAAAGCCGCTTTAGAGATGTGTAACATATCGATAAGACAATAAATAGTTTTTCCTGTCTTCCGCCTCTTTGAGTTCTTAATTTGAATTATAGAGTAATCATACTTACTTTTTATATGAGAAAGGAAGGCTAACGAGCAAACGAGTCACCTGATGGTAAGTGATCACCACCGCCCTTGGATCATCAGCCATTAATATACTCAGATGACCCAGCGACCCGTAGTGAATCTTGACCTCCGACACAACAAGTTGCCATTCCTCTCTATTTTGGGGCACGACCGACCAATCGTCGATCTAGGCAGCCCAAGCAGGTATCTTCTCACTTCGTCTCCTCAGCGACACCTAGGACATCCAAACCTTTGGCCATCCCATGTACAATCTCTTCTCCGCTCAATCTACCTGCATTCTTTCTAGATGCCCAAGCCAACGCAGTTTGGCAGATTGGGTCTCTCCAATGTTGTTGGGTTCAGAGAAAGAACTGTTCTTTCTCTTTGTAAATTTGGTCCGAATCGCCTTTGGTTGGTCTCAGTATCTTCCGTAGAATCTTCCTTTCTGCCACTAAGAAACTAAAGTGGCAAACAAAACAAACTCTCACTCTTACCGAGGTGTCGTAAAAGGCGACTAAGGTAATGCTGCTGGCATGATCATCAGCACCCAGAGAAGGAAAACTCTGCATTTATATCAAAACCCTCGCCAACCCGTCTGCCAAGCGTGGTGAGTATGGCAATTACCCCTCATGTGATTGAGGGAAGCCCGTGCCCCAGCAGTGGGGACTTAAATGGGCTGATGATGAAACACGAGCAATTGAATTTGAGATTGAATGACTTATTTCTGACGTCAGAGGCCAGACCGGAAGTGCCTTTTTTATTTATTTTGTCGTAAAGGAATTTATGAGTGCGCCTCTGAACTTCACTTGCCCGAGCTTTCGATCGCAAAAGTCTATAAACCCAATCTTTATATTGTGAAAACGTATACCTTTCCTACGATCTCGAAGTGTTTCAATTTTGTCATGAGGTTTGAGGAAATAGTGATGTGAATCATTTGACTCAAGTGGCATTGGAAAAAAAATGGTAGGGATAGCGCGAACTCGAGTCAACAACCTTGTTGACATTAACCATAACTTAAAAATTACCAGGAGAGCAATTCTCGGGCTCGTGACATTTATCATCATACGACATACATCACTAAAACATAGTTTTTTGTATGGTTTTCAGGTGATATCCGCCATGTTGTCAAAATGCCACGAGCCCCAGGATTGGGCTCCAGTAGTCCAACTTAGCATTCTTAATGTAAAATTTTCATGATGGAAAATTCGGGGCGGAAAACGGTATACATTGCCTATATTTTCGGGGTCTAGCTAAGACCATAGTCTACTAGAAACCCATAGAGAAATTCCACAAGCCTTCGTGCCTCTGTCTCATGATCATCATTTCAGCCAATATACGTCCATTACTGGACATAGGCCTATGTTCTCCACACAGATCTGTCCTGTGCCGCCCGCATCCAAGGGATTCCCACCACCTTCACCAGATCGTCGTTCACCCTTGTGGGGGGCCTGTAACGGCGGCGACCTCCATCCTATACGCGGCCTCCACTCGAGGACCTTTCTGCCCCAACGGCCGTCTGATCTCCTCACAATGATATGACTCAGTACCTGTGTGTGTGATTGGTATCTTCAATTCTGAAGGTCGTTCCTCTTCGTCATCGTCCTTGAAAGATTCTGTTAGCTTCGAGCATTAGCCTCTTCCATTTAGTTCGGTTCTCGGCTGTATTTCGGGTGATTACAAAGGGGACCAGTGATCGTCGTTACTTGGTCACACAACCGACTGGGAGAGCGGCCGCGGGGTATCATTTAATATGATCTAGTCAGGACTGACTTGATTATTCGTCTCGTGGAGTGACTTTGACTCAAGTCGCATCACTAAACAAGTATGGGTGTGATCTTAATAAAAGCAACGTAATATGTGGTAATATCCCGACGAGAAGATCTCGGAGAAATTGAAAATTAAGAGGCACTCCACGTAACCACTCTCCGAGTTTTGCGGGAATACCGTACGTATTTTCTCAATTGTTTTTAATTTTATATATCGACACCGCAATGAGCTTGGTTTTAAAATTAATAAATATTATATTTTTCTTTTGGAATACTTTTGTTTTCATTTAATATTGAACCCAAAGCCGTTACTACGTTCTCAGAAAATAATATACGAGTAATTGTTCTGAGTAGCAAATTAAGGTGACTAGTGTGTTTTGGCCACATTGGGGATTTTCCATGAGAGGAAAATCCTTAGCAACAGCAGTAATCCTTAGGAATAGCAGATTCAGAACTGCTACCTTAGGAAAATCCTCACCATTAAAGTGACGAAAAATTCTTAAGCCGACGGATAGCTCTAACTAGCGACACCAATCGATTTAAATTAAAACTACTAAACCGGATCTATTATAAACAATTTCGGAGCGGAAGTCTCTAAGCAAACATTTATACTATTTATTTAATAATTGTGCACTACTTTTTGACCTTTTTTGCACTCGAAATTTGGATTAACGCCATAAGTGATCGATTCTGGCGGTAATTTAAATTACGTGTATCTACAAAAGCGCCTGCTTTTGCAAAAGTTAAGGATAAGTATTAAATAAATAGCATTAGTGTTTTCCGCGAAGCTGCAGCTTCGAAATTGTTATATCGCCGTTGTACTTTTTTAGATATGTCTCATAATTGCCACAATTAATACAAATCTATTGGCGGCAGTTTTGTCGATGCGTCACCTTAATACGAGTATTGTCACCTAAGAATTATGCTAGTAACTTATGAACTAATGGACAACATTTCATATTTTTAACATGTCCATATTGTTTTTTTAAATGAAAATAGACATAAAATGAACAGACCTATATTTTTTCTTTTTTCAAAATTTGTCCATTTTCATGCATAAAATAATTATTGAAATTCTTTATATTCTAAATAGACGTAAGCACCAAATGACGTCATCGGACAGCTGAATACAGCGATATTCCTTTGCTTATCATTGTTTTAATCAAAAAAAAGGTACTACTGTCAAAGGTAAATAATACTAGTGTCAACTGTCAACGTCATTCATTCATTCAAAGTTGACAAGTTGTCTTTTTTTTGACAGTTGCATGTCATGGGTTTGGCATTTCGTAAATTTAAAACTATAATGTGCTAAGCAAAGAAATATTTTACATTCTGCCGTCCGATGACGTCATCTTACGTTTTTTAGTTTTTAATTTTTTTCTCAGTAAATAAGCAATTTAAAAAATGAATAAATATATATTCGAGCAGCGGAAAAGTAAATAAAGAATTGGTATTTTTTGTTTCAGAGCTTAGCAATTTTGAAATGTTGTCCATTATGAAGTAGTATTCCATTCCTAGTCTTAATACGACGCGCTATTTTTCAGGCACACATTTTATCGCGCATTTGTAAGAGTAAAATTTTCTTGAACATTATAATCGTGGAAGAATAGGTTAAACATGGACATGCAAAATATCTCAAAAATGAACCTTATCCCGTTTACATAGCGTCATTTTACGACCTATAGCATCCGAAAGAGAGAAACACATTACTCTGAGTAAAACATCGAGTTATTTTGTAGACGAATGTCTAATCAAACCGTAACCTGAATTTATTACTTGGGCTACTTTGATTAAGGTCGCTTTTTGTTTCCGTTTTGTCTCAGCATAGACATTGATTTTTGGGGTTTCGTAGGAAAAAGGAACGTTTCTTAATAGGTTTTTTGAAGCTGAAATAGGCAGACGAGCGTACAAAATGGTAAATGATAACTGCCGCTCATCATCATCATCATCATCACCAGCAACCCACACTCGTCCACTGCTGGACATAGGTCTCCCCTAATGCACGCCACTGCTCCCGATTTTCGGCCACTCTCATCCAGCCCACACCAGCCAGCCTTCGAATGTCATCATCCCATCTTGTCGCAGGGCTCCAACGGCTGTCAGTTCTGCGGCTAATATGACCAGCCCACTGCCACTTCAGTTTGCTAATTCGGTGGGCTATGTCGGTGACTCTGGTTCTCTGTCGGATTACATCATTTCTAACTGCCGCTCATAGACATCCATAATGCGGGTCCGGCCTTATTGGCAACTAAGATTCACAACCAGTTGTCGAAAAAGAACTAACATTCTCGGTACTCAACCAGTTGCCAAAGACGATAGATGCCAGGACACAGTGATGCCGCTGCCTATCGTGGAAGAAAAACTCTTTATAACCCTCGTTTAAAAAAGACAAATTTTTACTATACCTCCTTTTACAAGGCTACCTTTCATAGGCAACTGTGGTTTGAAATAATTTTAAAATTATCAATTTTATTACATACTAGTAACCGCCCTCACTTTCAGAACATTCGTTCCATTTTATACCAGTAGACGGCGCTAGGTGTCGATTACATCGCGCAATCGTTTCGTGTTTACCTATTAGCGTTGCCGCTGTCTGTAGGATTTCTCTCTCTATTATTACAGACACCGCCAGGTCCCCGGCAGAATAGAATAGGCCACCCTCACTCTTACCGAGGTGGTGTAAAAGGCGACTAAGGTAAAGCTGCTGGCATGATCATCAGCACCCAGAGAAGGAAAACTCTGCATTAATATCAAAACCCTCGCCAACCCGTCTGCCAAGCGTGGTGAGTATGGCAATTACCCCTCATGTGATTGAGGGAGGCCCGTGCCCTAGCAGTGGGGACTTAAATGGGGTGATGAGGATGATGATGATTACAGACACCAACACACCCACAAACATCTCTCTGTGGGTGGGGTGCCAAGGTCTGGGTGAGGGGCCTTAGCGCGAACCGGACCTTAGTACCGAATTTTAGTTCCCCTCCCTGCGCTGTGTGTCTCCTTTGTTTGGATGAGACAGGTATATTGTCATTGGTTACTAAAGGACGCCTTCGCGCTATGAGAGTTGCCGCACTGGCGGATTGCGAGCGTTTTAAAAGCGTGGCCACAACGCAGCGAACAAGTTGCGCCTGCGCAGCGTTCACGCCCGAAGTCGCCGTGAAGAAAAGTTTGAACGCCATTGGTTTTTTGTGGCAACTCGCTAAGGCCCCAGTATTTTTTTTATGTAATAGGTAGGCAGACGAACAGACGGATCACCTGATGGTAAGAAATTGCCGCCGCCCATGGACACCTGCGACACCAGTGGAGTCACAAGTGAGCTGCCAACCTTTAAACCCCCCCTATCCCCCGGATTGGGCCTCCGGTACCCTCACTCACGCAGCGAAACACAGCACAGTGCTGCTTCACGCCGGTTTTCTGTGAGGCCGTGGTATCACTCCGGTCGAGCCGGTCCATTCATGCCGAAACTTGGCTCTCCCACGATAAAAAAATACAGTACAGTATTTTTTTATATTTTTTTAAAACTTGGACAGGTTTATCATATGGAACCCTACATTACGCGGCGACATACATTTCGCCAGTTTTATATGTAAAATCGATAGACGAATGATAAACGAGCAACATACACTATTTCTATAAGTATCTCTGATTTATATCGTATATATACTATTGCCAGAGTACCAGAACAATTCATTGGGTCGTTAAATATTACATACATACATACAAAATGAACGCTTAAGGCCGTTCGTGCTTTTTATAGAGCAATGAAAGGAAAAAATATTGTATTCTGTTTGTATGTATTTCACAGCTACGACGTCTGTTTTTCAAAAAAGAAAATATGATAGATGTTTTATGGTTATTGTTCTACTTGATAAGAAAGAAGTAAATAAAGTAATAAAATAGTAAATCTGGAGAAAAAACGAAGCTTAAAGAACTTACTTAATCACTCCACTGGCTCAGTGACCCGAAACGAGTCTTGGCCTCCGAAACAAGAGAACGCCACTTTGGTCGATCTTGCACAACTTGTCGCAATTTATTCCCGCTGTCCACCCTCTGCTTGTCCACCCCGGGTGGACAGTGAAACAATTGTTAAAAAAAATCCCGCTGTCCACCCCTTCTTGGTTGAAAGAGGGGGTGGACAGCGGGATTTTTTTTAACAATTGTTTCACTGTCCAGCCGGGGTGGACAAGCAGAGGGTGGACAGCGGGAATAAACCCTTGTCGCCAGTCACCGGCCTAAAGTTCTCGCAGATCATTTTCGACGACGTCTTTCCAGCGATACCTATCGTTCGGCTCTGGAGCCCAATTCTCGTGCTCGTGACATTTATTTTCATGCGACATATATCACTAAAACATAGCTTTTTTGGATGGTTTTCAGGTAATATCCGCCATGTTTTTTTCATATCGAAATCCCTAGAATTGGGGTCCTGGTATGCTTTCTTTGTGCGGCGGGTTAACACCCTTCCCACGTAAAAAGGACTCTGTTAAAGAACAACTTAAAGTTTAGTATATTTGCAACACTAGCTCGACTACAGTAAAACAAAACATCGTGAGGAAACTTCTACACGTCTAGAATATGTTTTTTTACGTGATAGGTGGCAGACGAGCAGACAGTGGCAGACGGCCAATAGCAGTGTACTCAAAAGTGCGCTGACAATCTTTAAACCCCCTTTTCCCCCGGATTGGGCCTCCGGTACCCTCATTCACGCAGCGAAACACAGCAAAGTGCTGCTTCACGCCAGTTTTATATGAGGCTGTGATATTACTGTTGTCGAGCCGGCGCATTCATGCCGAAGAGTGGCTCTCCCACGGTTTCTCGAACTGTGGATACCCATTGATATTGCTTTTTTTTTCATTTATTCAAGAAACATAATAAGTAATACAATTTTTGTAACCATCATAAAAACCGGTTGTCGGTTTGTATGGATGCACAGTAAGAAATAGCGAAATTCTATAAATTAGGAAGGTACCTATTTAACATTGTCTGAATTTAATTTGACAAACGCAAACATGATTCCGGTGATATTCATTATTTATGCTCGGCTCAAGCCCCAGTGCTCAGCTCCCCACCACGTGACTCCAGTCGTCCGTCCAGACTCGTCAGACCACAGTCTTCGAATACGTATAAAGGTTCCCCGGTCTAAAGACACAATTTGAGCTAGCCTGCCGAGTAGCTGCACTGGAGTAACTCGAACTGTTTGGACGTCAATTACGAGCAACTCGCACGAGCGAGCTGGAAAGTAGATAGCACAACAAGCCGAGTAATTGTCTACTGGTTAGGCAGCAGGTCGCAGTATGTACAGTGGCGGACAGGTCAAGCTATACAAAACTGTCAAATTTCCTCAATCGATTTTGAACTCAATGTGTAACAATATTAGGTTTATAATCGAATAAAGAAATTTGTCAGTTTTGTATAGGTTGATGTGTCCGCCACTGTACACTAGTCTTAAGCATTAGCTGAAATTGGCCTCATTGTAATTACGACAAAAAATCATTTTCCGAAATGAAAAATAGAATTTCTACATAAGACTCATAGAAATTTAAGAACAATATTATCAGATTTTTTAAACAGATTTATGAAGAAAAACAAATAAAATTTAAAAATTCTTCTGTGACGTCATCGTAATTAACGCTTTTGCTCATGTTGATTAAAAAAAAAGGTAATCCAAAAAACCAAGCGTAAAACAATGACAGTGACAGTAGGTAACTTAGTCGCCTAAACTTTTTTTATTGCACATACAGCACCGACATCACAATACGTTGAGCCTTAAGACTACGTCACTTCCGGCAAATTATTTAAAAAACTAAAAAATGTTGGTCATTTTTTTTTCTTTTTTCGAAGAGCATATAAAAATGGTAATATATTTTTTATCGTATTTTTGGATCAGGGTTCTTTTGTACCCCGGGGCTTCGAAGTGACAGCTTTGGACGCGACCGGAAATATAACGCTGAGAGGGGATGAGATGGGAAAAACAAAGCTTCCGTGTTTTGGAAAGTAAAGGGCTCAGAATGATGGAAACAGATATTAATCAATGTTAAACCTGTCACGGGCAGACGTCATTTCGAATCTGAGGGCCTCCAACAAAATAGACGTGTGTAACTCTTTACTGAAACGACGCAGTGAGCCGCTTCAGATAGATGATACACTGATCCGACTCACGAATGCTCGCTCCGAACGTATCATTCGGATCTCAAGATCGGGTTTGTTCAATCAGTCAACTCGCTCACTGACTCACTGTGCTTCCACTGACACGAATGAGCGTCGAACTACAGATCACTGATAGCGAGAGAACGAGTGAGTCGGTTCCGTCGGCCACACATGGAACGTGTCACGAGGGGAAAGAGATAAAGTCGACAAAACATTGATTGAAATGACAGCCATTACTTAGTGTCAAAGAAAATTAATCTTTATGCTAATAGTAATAAAAATCTATGGTATGTGTGAAACTTGGAAAAATAATTTACATAAAGGGTCATTACGACAAAAAATCATATTCCGAAATGAAAAATAGAATTTCTACATTAGACTCAGAAATTTAAGAACAATATTTTCAGATTTTTAAACAGATATTTATGAAGAAAAAAAAATTAAAAAATTCTTCTGTGATGTCATCATAATTAACGCTTATGCTCATGTTGATTTAAAAAAAAAAGTTATCTAAAATCATTCTAATCGAGTCGCTCTCTGTTCTGAATCGATGTTCCAAATGAAGTGTATCATTTAAACGACTCTTTTCACTGTTCCAGGTTACAATGATCCACACTTGACATTTTTGCCAGGTCTACAACAAAACCGTCCCGTAATCTGTGGTATCCAAACAAGAGAGACGCACAGCATGAGTGAAAGGGACAGTGATACATATTCGTGGTGGTATGACGCATGACGCCTAGTATCGTGGCGGCATCGGGAAGCATATTTTTCATAACTAAGTGCTCATATCACAGTTTCAAAAATATTGATACGCGTAAAGACTACCGATACTAAAGTTAATGAACATTAGCTTAAATGACGTCTCTGAGTGAGGCCGTTAATGATTTGAAGAATAGGTAAAGAATAGGAATAGGTATCGGAGAATTCCAGTGTGACAAGCTATCCTATAAGTTTCACTATTTCTATAATAAAGATCGGAACCCTAAAAATTCGGTTTCGTTCCGTACTTTTTTTTTATATGGGAGGTGGCAGACGAGCAGACGGATCACCTGATGGTAAGCAGTTCCGCCGCCCATGGACACCCGCAACACCAGTGGAGTCACAAGTGCGCTGGCAAAATTTGGGCCTCCGGTAACCTCACTCACACGGCGAAACACAGCGCAGGCGCTGCTTCACGCCGGTCTTCTGTGAGACAGTGGTATCGCTCCGCTCGAGCCAGCCCATTCATGCCTAAGCGTGGCTCTCCCACATTTAAATATGTTAAGTTATAATAAGTCTTAAAAATAAAATGTTACAATAAATTTACCCCTAAATTGCCGACGAATTGGGGTTCCAATAGAGTTCCTGCCACATTTCTTCCGCTTCAAAATTACAATCTCTTAAAGCATAAAGTAAAAGAGAGTAAAGCACTTAAGAGTAATAAATTGACTTGCTTTTTTTTTCAACATGTCTGCGTCACCGTTGGTAACACGAGCGTGGATTGTTTTAGCCACGTTTTTTGTTCCCTTGCACTCCCTTGATAAATTACATTCAAGCGGAAAATTAAAAATTGTGAGTTGACAACAAAAACTACTGTTGTTTCTACTAAGGCCCCACGTTTTATATACGCCCCAAGTTTAGTCTGGTTATATACCTTAGGGAGTCTTACTTCAGTGGAAAGTGCAAAGTTACTGTGAGTTTATTCGGTAAGATGTTAATATGAGCTTGGTTTTTCTCGGTATTTTTGAGAATGTTTGTTTTTTTGTTTTTAAGGAAAGTGCATAATTAAATATTTTATTTTAAATTAAGGAAATGTGACAGTTATTATGAGATCACAGGCACGGGCGTTACTGTACCATTTGAGGCACGTGACAAATTCCACAGAAGCACTCCTCCCTTACCCTGCTGAACTTCAATAGATCAAAAACTATTTCTTTTAACTTAAATTGTGATAATAAATGTTGGAAGTTGCGATTCTCCCCTGACCGTGGGCCTGTATCATTATTCAGACTTCATCGTCATCATTTGAGGCAATAGACGCGCACTGCTGGACATAGGCCTCCCCCAATGTTCTCTACATAGATCGAGTCCTGTGCCGCCCGCATCCAATGGATTTCCGCGACCTTCACCAGATCGTCGATCCACCTTGTGGGGGGCCTGCCACGACTGCGACTTCCTGTACGTGGTCTCCACACGAGACTTTATCCAGACCCTGTAATTACGCCTTTGGTTACAGGCTTGAACATTTACGTACTACATGTCGAAATTCCAGGTCATTATATTTTTGCAATGACTTCGTATTTGAGTGTTCTTTAAAAGTGTACTTTATATATTCGCTGTGGATCGTAGACATCACACCGAGTTCATATTTTCAAGGGATTCCGCGACGCATATCCCGAATAAGCAAGCACAATTTCGCAGTGAACATATTACACATAAGTAGGACAATGCGACAGAAAATCTGCTACAAATGTTGGTACAAATATTACTCGTCGGCACCTGCAGGGCTGTAACATCTGTTAGGGGGCCATTTGTATAATTCATTGGATGCAGCATTTTTATACGAGTAAGAATAATGTTTTCATGCGAATTTTTCCAGCATTGGTTTGTGGGAACAAACTGTGTCGTGCAAAATAATGTAGTGCTTTAAATTTTAACCCTTGGCATGGTAACAAAATAGACACGCTTACATCGAGTGATAAACATGCTACATACATTGCGATACAGTGATCTTGGCGTGTTTTGGCATGAGATAAAAACGGATTATAAGGGACGTGTGCGGGAGAGATAAGATGCGACACAACGCTTAGTGCGTACGTCAACGAACTTTTCGCAATCCCGCGCGAGTTGAATGTTCTAACACAGTTAATCATAAAGTCGACAATGCAGATGAAAAGATAAAAAGCATCTGTAAGTCCCATAAGTCATAACAAAAGTTCACCCTAAAGAGCCACAAAAATATCGCAAGAAAGAAAAACCATTCACCTTCAAATAGATAATTTCTTGCCGTGATATTTTGATGTTGACCTTGCAATATCCGAGCGACTTTCTCTCGTGATATGACCGCCCCCTTCCGTTTGCCATTTCCTCCCTTTTGGTTGGATAAAATGAACCTACACTTTTATGCGTTTGTTCCACCTATATATTTCACACGAAGCAATCAATCGGGAGAGAGTGCGTTTTCGGGTTAAGTGCTGCTAAATGTATTTTCGCACTTATGTTAATAGGCATAGAGCCCGTTTGGGGCTAACGGCCTATGCCCCATTTGCGTCCAAGTAGTAGATGAAAAATAATTGCGTTCGGTCAATTAGACCCCGCGCGAAAGCCTCATTATTGGGGGGTTAATGAAATTATCGGCGTTCTGTACAAAGATTGCTCAATCCAGGTTATTTTTATCGGCTCGTTTTGGGAGGTAGAGAGTGAGTCATAAGAGAGAGCAATGGTAATTCAGTGAATAAGAATGCGCCTTCCATACAGGGATTCTCGGTGGTGAGGGAAAATATTGTCAGGAAACCTGTACGTTTCGGATAGCTGCTGAACATGTAACCATCATGTCTGGTTCTACCTTTTCAGGGCTGCGAAGGTCAGACGGCATTCGCTTCATTGTAATTACCAGGCCTTATGACCTGCGTGCCATGGAAACCCGGGATATATTCGTTTAAGCGGCTTCACAAATGCTGACCTACTTTCTTAACCTAATCCCATCATTAAATGAGGGAAACAGTTGGATGATGTCAGTCTACACATTCATAATAAGCTGTTTTTCTATTGAATCAAGTCGATTGTCGTTTAAGAGGGCCCACAACCTTTCTTCTTTTATGGCGATTAAGAGGGCTTTTCTTCTTTATACATCAAGAATACGATATCATCCGATTTGCATTTTAGACAAACCTATAATTGTGAATGTGCCGATTAAGGAGGCTCAAAGTCATCCAGAGAGCAATGGAGAGGGCTATGCTCGGAGTCTCCCTGCGTGATCGTATCAGAAATGATGAGATCCGCAGGAGAACTAAGGTCACAGACATAGCCCAAAGGATTGCATGCCTCAAGTGGCAATGGGCAGGGCACATAGCGAGGAGAACCGACGGCCGTTGAGGCGGAAAGGTCCTCGAGTGGAGGCCACGTACAGGAAGTCGCAGCCGTGGCAGGCCACCCACAAGGTGGACTGACGATCTGATGAAGATCGCGGGAGTCCATTGGATGCAGGCGGCACAGGACCGATCTGTGTGGAGAACATTGGGGGAGGCCTATGTCCAGCAGTGGACGTCTATTGGCGAAATGATAATGATGATAAATGTGAAATGCATAACGCCGTAAGGAAAGACAAAATATGATTTACTTTAGCTGTCATTGAAGAAACGACGCCATTAAACTTTTCCGTATCACCAAAATGTTGTATACCTGAAACAAAAAAAAATAAAGTCACAACTGGGAATCAAGACAAAGACATTAATATTAAAGTAATTAAGCTCTTAGGCAATACTCTCTAGATACATGACAGCGATGCTTTGGACACAAGTACACAAGGCACCTGCCATTTCTCATGATTTTCTAAATAACATTTATAGCAAAAACATGGCGGACATCACATGAAAATAGTACTTAAATCTGCCATACTTAACGATAAATGTCTAGTTTTTAAAATATCACACGAGAATTGGGGTCTGAGGGCCTAAAACGAACCGGACGGACGTTACGTTCGAATAAAAGTTACCCACCCTTTCACGCGTGCTGTCAGTCTCCTTTATTTGTATGCGACAGATATATTCTCATTCGTTACTGGACCACTTCGTTATAAGCCACCTGCTATGGTCCTAACTAAAGGACTTCAAATAAAAGGTGGTTAGTGGGTCGCACTTTAATGCGACGGTTGCGCAAAAGGTACCGGGTTGGACCCCCGGGTCGGGCCAAAAATTTGTACATAAGTTTTCGGTAAGAAATTCTTTGTCTGAAAGTTGGCGGTCTTGTACCCGCGTGCCTTGAAAAGCACGTTAAGCTGTTGGTCCTACGCTTGATCCCTCTCCGGTCATGTCACAGTAGTTTGCCATCGGAATATGAGGGTAAGGGAATAGAGAGTGCACTTGTTTTTATGCACACACTTGAGCACTATAATATATCCTGCGTACTGTTATCGGGTCCTAATCAGAAGGCTTTTTAAAAAAACACTTTTGAAAATAGTCACTATATATTGGTATGACAATATACACATAGATATTTATGACGGAAAATTAGGGACCCTTGGGCAGCCGTACCCGATGGAAGCTAGCAACAGACTGGCTCGCAGTGGCGCGAGCCGTCGGATGATGGGAGAGCTGCTGACTTAGCGGTTCTCCCTCGTCAGCCCTTTTGGTGACATGTCCCGGGTATAACAGTACGTGGCTGATCGTTGAGATTGGCCGCCGTAGCCGTAATCGGTTGGTGGGGATATTATTGCTGCCTATTGCCTAGCCTGTCGGATCGCAGATTGTAAGATGGTGGCAGATGCGTAGGCGCCGGGCATACCTGCGCTCCCCGCGGAGTCCCTATGCTTTGTTGGTGCAATGCTTCGACGACTTATTTCGGCCACATAATGCGAAGAGGGGATGATAGTGTTGAAAAACTGTTTATTGTTGGCAACACTGAAAGCAACTATCACGAGGCCCGATCACCAACACGATCATCATCATCATCATCAGCCCATTTAAGTCCCCACTGCTGGGGCACGGGCCTCCCTCAATCACGTGAGGGGTAATTGCCATCCTCACCACGCTTGGCAGACGGGTTGGCGAGGGTTTTGATATAAATGCAGAGTTTTCCTTCTCTGGGTGCTGATGATCATACCAGCAGCTTTACCTTAGTCGCCTTTTACGACACCTCGGTAAGAGTGAGGGTGGCCTATTCCAACCCAACCCGATGGTCTGACCAAATAAAAGGAGCTACATCCCTACCAAAGTTCTACGACGTGGTGAAGGCTACTTCCAATCGGAACCAATGGAGAAAGTTTGTTTGGTTGATGAGTTCCAATGACTACGATCCTCAGTAATGAGGGACCGACTAGACTAGAGATAAAACGCTGAGATGACGTAAAGTCCCTAAACAAAAAATCATCGATATAAACAAATCTACACAACATACGCATCCAAATTACCCTCTAAACTTCGTCAAACTCCAACATATTCGCGCTGTTTGCTCTGTAATACAAACAAAACCTATCTACAACGTAACCCTCTTTACCCTTTGTTTTTCCGATCCCTCATAAACCACAGTTAATACTAGCTAGAATACATGCAAACTAACAGTTCGTATTCTCAAAATATGGCTGGGCTATGTCATAAGTATGCTACGGTTATGTGTTTGGTTAGGAACTGTGGTTTCGCAGATACTGGGAGATAAACTCGGGATTTATCGTTATAGAGAACGCCAGTTTTTACTGGACTACCGTGGAGGCGAGAGGGCCATGTTTATAGGGGTAAGTATGCATGAGATGGCAAGTGGAGAAAGCGGGAGTTACCCTGTTTAGACGGCCAGTTACCTAGTGGAGTCCATGTTTGGCTGTGATGTTATACAAATTTAGCCTCATCTTAGTGTGTCATTCCCAGTGGCGTCCAAAGCTTCAGCTCTGGAGCCCAGGGTACGCTTGGACCTGAATGGATTTGGGGAATCTTGCAATTATAATGAAGCAACTGCCGTTTGACTCTTTAACAGGATAACCATGCCAACTGAAACATGGTTTCACGTTTCAGAAACTATCCGAAACGTGCCAGTTTCGTCGTTTAGTTAATAGTAGAAATCCGCCTGTTTACCTAGTGGATTCCTTTCATGGCTGTGATGTTATAAAATTAATGTGTGTGCTATTCGAGTCCGACTCACACAAATGAAGATGACTTCTCTTTAGCACACTTCTCAGATTCTCAGTAGAAATCGACATTCTGAACCAGCGTTCGATATTATGGACCTATTTTGACATTCATAAGTGAATAAAGAAGCAGAAACGTTGCTCTCCCACGGTAAAACTGTACTGTTTTTGAAAGGGTCTTTTGAAACCACCGCTATTCACGGTTGATGATATATCCTTTGAAATTCGTCAATTTTGTTGAGTATTTTAAAGTACCAGGAAAGCAGAAATCGTGTGGAAGTAGGAGCTTCTACGAGACTACGTAGCTAACTAGTCAAAGTACGGATTTAAAATGGTTTTGAAGTACTGGGAGAGCAGAAATACCGTGAAAGTGTTGACATGCATGAATATGGAATTACAATATCTGGGTTTTAAAAAAAAAAGGTATAATCACAGATTACATAGTAGCACAATAAAAATACCAGGACAATATTTTCATCTAGTTAACAAATGTAATAGAAAAATGTCGGGAATGGATGGATGTGGAAACGCAAGGCCCTTGGACACACGTGATGTATAAGAGAGGAAAACCTTTATTCCACAATGGATGTATTCAGCTGTTTGATAGATCACATATCGGTGTTCGGGCCTTTAACCTTTTATACAAATGATAGTGGACATACAATAAGTATAACTACGTATACGAGTGTGAGATTCAGGTAAGAAAGGGCAGACGAGCAGACGGATCACCTGATGGTAAGTGATTACCGCCGCCCATGTACACCTGCAGCACCAGAGGAGTTACAAGTGAGCTGCCGACCTTTTAAAAAAGAAAGCGCTCTTTTCTCGAAGGTTTGCAGGTCATACCATAATTTTGTCGTGTGGTCCCCGGCAGAGTAGAATAGGCCACCCTCACTCTTACCGAGGTGTCGTAAAAGGCGACTAAGGTAAAGCTGCTGGCAAGATCATCAGCACCCAGAGAAGGAAAACTCTGCATTTATATCAAAACCCTCGCCAACCCGTCTGCCAAGCGTGGTGAGTATGGCAATCACCCCTCATGTGATTGAGGGAGGCCCGTGCCCCAGCAGTGGGGACTTAAATGGGCTGATGATGATGATGATGATAATTTTGTCGTATGAGGTAGAAAATTTCTTGAGAAACGTACAGTTGAAGACTGCTAACATCTAGAGGATGTGGATGGAACTGTTGTCGAGTGGAACGATGGTGAAATGAAGCGGCAGGAATCATCTCTAACAATTCCTCAGAGCATTCCCTATAGTACAAGCGGCATAGTATACATAGTGAGGCTATATCTCTACGCAGTGCTGAGGAATCTAGCCGATTAGAAATATCTTGGCAGTCGACGATTCGAGTTGCTCTCCTTTGAATCCGATCTAGAGAGAAGTTGGTACACGGGCACCCCTGCCCAAAGATGAGAGCAGTATTCCATATGCGGCTGGACTTGCGCCTTATACAGCAGAAGGCGATGGGCCGCAGTGAAAAGTCTTGATCTATCTCAACATAATGTAAGATTGGAAGCAATTTTTCGTCATATCTGCCAAAAGAGATTGGGCGGCGTCAGGTACACAGCTGTCAAAATGTAAGAATATTTCAGTCTATAGGTTACCTCACGATGTTTTCCTTCACCGTGTAGATAAATCTAGATATGCATGCTCGGATTTGAACCTATGACCTCCCGTTAAGAAGGTGCATGTTTTTTTCTACCAAGCTACCATCGCGCTTTCAACATATTTGAAATCGGCTAATATCAACGATCAGCCACGTACCCAGGATATATTAACTATATCCCGCAGGATATATTAACTATATCCTATCCTACTTAAACACTACCTCAAGTGTGTGCGCAAACGCAAGTGTACTCTTTTTCCCTTACCCTCATATTCCGATGGGACACTACTGTGACACGACCGGAGAGGGATCGGGCGCAGGATTAACAGCGTGCTTTTCGAGGCACGGGGGTACAAGACCGCCAAGACCCAGACTACGGACTGCCACTAAGAATTTCTTATAGAAAACTTAGGTACAAACTTTTGGGCCGACCCGAGGATCGAACCCGGGACCCCTTGCACAGCCGTCGCTTTAAAGTGCGACCAAGTGGGTCGCACTTTAAACCAAGTGGGACCAAGTGGGTACCACTGCACCACCGAGGCATATTAGAATATTCTTTGTGTAAAAAGTCGACCAAGTCGCGAAGGACCGAAACTATCCACTTTTCCCGCAGATAAAGATCTGTAGATAAACACAGGAAAGTAGAGGTCCCAAAAGTATTTTCCTCAGCCACTGTACCATATATCAAGCTCATTGTGTTACTCAGACAATGAATAAGCTAAGTCCAGACCCACTCGACCATACATCCGATATTTTTCTATTCTGTTTAGTTTTCATAAAACACCCCTTTGCCGTGCACCCTCATATCGAGACTTATTTCTTTTGTAAGAGAAACACTTAATACTTTGTGAATTGCCTACAAAATGTTTTATAGATGGTAAATATAATATAATTCTCAAATAACAATAAATAACACTGACTAGGGATATTCCATCTTTTTTAAAATCTATTCCCAATATCCCTCAAGTAGTGGAAACAGGGTTTTTTTTTGTTGCAGTTTCCCCCAAATTCTAAATCCCCAGTCAGACCTGAAGAATAGACCAAAATATCCAAATTTCAGGGCCTAACATGTTTTTTAAAGGCAATTATTGTATTCCAATCTGTAATTCGCATAAAATTGCCTACCACCGCGTCTCTCGAAATGTATAAAATATTTTCCTATTCCATGCACAAACTTCTTAAAGAAGCAAAAAGCCCCATTTCAACCACGGCAATCCAACTGCGATTTGCGGTCTACTCTTGGCGTAATGGATCGCCCACGCCACAATATCACGTTATTGCTATAACTCATACCTTAACTAGGCTTTTCTTCCAGGTAGTTAAACTAAGTAAAACATTTTTTTCAACATTAACACGTATATTGAAATAACAAGTGAAGGTCGATATCAGAGTCCTCGCATTGCATGCCTCAAGTGGCAATGGGCAGGGCACATTGCGAGGAGATCAGACAACCGAGGGAAGAAAGGTCCTCGAGT
Organism: Marasmia exigua; assembly: GCA_019059595.1. Classification (NCBI taxonomy): domain Eukaryota; kingdom Metazoa; phylum Arthropoda; class Insecta; order Lepidoptera; family Crambidae; genus Marasmia; species Marasmia exigua. The sequence goes on along the minus strand of CM032482.1, from coordinate 13,089,972 downwards.
GGAGGCCGCGTATAGGAGGTCGAAGCCAGGTGGCTTATTTTGACGCCATCCCGTAACGAACGAGAATATACTCGTAACTGTCGCATCCAAACAAAGGAGACACACAGCGCGTGTGAATGAAAGGGAAACTCCTTTTCAGTCGTAACGTCTGCATTAAATTAGGCCTCAGGGCAGGCCCCCCACAAGGTGGACCGACGATCTGGTGAAGGTCGCAGGAATCCCTTGGACGCGGGCGGCACAGGACCGATCTGTGTGGAGATCATAGTGGGAGGCCTATGTGGCCAGTAGTGGATGTTTACTGGCTGAAATGATGATGTTGATCAGAGTCCGATTATCTAGTTAGTCTCGTTCCCATGTCTACGGGTATTTTACCAGATTTCCCGAATCCTGGAATAGGGTCCAAGCGTACTCCGGACTTCAAAGCTGTTGCTATGCAATGTGATAGGTGGCAGACGAGCACACTGATCACCTGATAGTAAGCGATTGCCGCCGCCCATGGACAAGAGCCCTGCCGACCTTTAAAGCCTCACTCACGCAGCGAAACAGCACAGCAGTGCTGCTTCACGCCGCTTTTCTGTGAGGCCGTAGTATCACTCCGGTCGAGCCGGCCCATTTATGCCGAAGCGTGGCTCTCCCACGGAGATTGAACAAATGATGGTAATTTCCAGACATTCAATTGTTTAGACTTTCATTTACTCCTGAGACTATGCAATATTGACAAAAACACGGAGAAAGCAATAAAAAAATTGCTTTCCGTAATTCATTCGATTTTTTTTTCAATCATCATTTGTTCATGAGACTACAGCACATCGCATAAAAAAGTCGCATGGCAAATGAGAATGCATTTGTTTTTCTTATGTATATTTATTTTTCAGATTCTTATTTCGTTTATTTGATTTGTCAGATTCTCTTGTGGCTTTCAATAAACGCTCCATTTTAGACCCACTCTTATGTATATAAACCTTTTGAAGAAGCAAAAAGCCCCACTATAACCACGGCAATCCCATTGCGATTTGCGGTCCACTCTTGGCGTAATGGATCGCCCGCGCCACAGTCACTCGTTATGTGCCCGCACTCACCTCAAGTAGGCTCCGCAAACGCACGCGTTTTATTACAAGTTACCTTTACCTTAAGTGCTCGATAGCCAGTAAAGCTTTTACCATCTGAGAGCAACCTGTAGTTAAATCTACGAACTTTATCCTTGGATCGAAAGCTTCAACGTGTATCGTGTTTTGGTTATGCACTAGTGGTCTGCCTTCACTTCGTTTCGGGACATTAGTTCCACTTTATAACAATAGATGGCGCTAGGTGTCGATTACATCGCGCAAGCATTTCGTGTTTACGGATCACCTCTTTTTAAATAGTATAGAAGATAGATGAACACACGCGTTCTAGACTAAAAATGAATGTGTTTGTAATTTTAATGGCAAGTAAAACAAATCACCTATATTAAAATCCTATAAATTCTATCGCCTTTGAACAATTAAAAACATCAATGGTTTGGTTTTGAAATACCTTGTGAATATCACCTCCAAATTCTTTTTATGCAAACGGAACAAGTTGAAGGTATTTTTATAAATTTATTTTTAGCAAATTACTATGAAAATCTAATTCCCTAGTAACATCAGAAACATAAATAATATTTTGAATACTTCGTAATTGAAAAGGTAGGTTTGAAAATAAATACTAATAATATGAACCTACTTGCGATAATTGCAGAATACATATTGTAAAAATATTAGTACACGTCTGAGTTAGACGTGTGTAAATACTGAAACGACTCAGTGATCCGACTCAGCCAAATGATACACATGTTCACACGAATTTATCATTCGACTCAAAAGGATCTCGAATCCGAGTGAGCCGAATAATCCCAATGGGCTGAATAATCCGAGTGAGCCGAATGAGCGCAATTATCCAAATCAACTGAATGATCCGAATGAGCTGAATGATCCAAGTGAGCCGAATGAGCGGAATGATCCGAATTCAGAGCGAAAAAGTAAGCTGTGGGCTGTCCGGGGTGAATAGGTATCCGTCTTTCTATGTACGCAAGGAAAAGAGATAATATAATATAAGATAAAAGAGATAAGATAATATAATAGATGATAAGGTATATTACATGGCACAAGGGATCGGCTATTCATTCGTAACAAAATCAAATAATCACGGATCTATCTGAGAGTTGATGTTCCAAATTATTCAAATGAAGCGTTTCACTGTTCCGCATCTTTGCACTGATCCAGATGCATATGTTCCAATCTTTTGAAAGATACGTTTTTGCCAGGTCTAGTTGGAGTGAAAAGAAGAAATCTGACACCCGATTGCGGAAAAGCTCGTATGAGATGAGAAGAAGAAGACGAGGATAGGCAGTTCACACAGTCACCCAAATGTGAGTCAAAAGTCGAATGCAGACGTACAAATAGCGTAGTCTCATTTGTTCCAAAAACGGTTTTCACTTACGACAATCTAGCGGAGTTTTTTCGCTTAAAAAGGCCTTCAAAACTGTATTGTCGCTGCGGGTGGGCGATATAAAACTGTCCCCATGATAGATGGACGAATGTCATGAGCCTTCGGCTTTATATATACAGCTAAATGGACGTGCCAGATTTGGTACAATGTTTTTTGGCGTTTAACTGTTCACACTCGACGATTAATGGACTTAGAATTAGATAATGACTCCGTTATCCTAACATCTCACTTGTAACTAGTAGCCCGTCCTCACTTCGTTTCAGGACTTAAGGTGACGGGTAGGGCACACTAGCGACGCCAATCGATTTTAATTTTTAGAGAGGTTACAATCTCTCGGCAAACACCATACTATTTATTCAATACTTATAGTTAACTGTACGGTCTACTTTTGCACTCGAATTTTGGATTACTTTGGCGGTAATCCAAAATTCGAGTGCAAAAGTAGACCGTACAGTTAACTATAAGTATTGAATAAATAGTATAGGTGTTTGCCGCTTTTGGCATGAATCAATTTTTCGCGTACCAAAAAACGGACCCAACATTTGTGCATGGTTATTTAATAAACAGTATTAGTGTTTGCCGAGTGATTATAACCCCGAAATTGTTTAATATAGATCCGGTTTAGTAGCTAAAATTAAAATCGATTAGCATCGCTAGTGTGCCCTACCCGTCACCTTAATTTAGAAGAGGACCAATAGATGGCGCTGATTGTTGAATACATCGCGCAAGAGTTACAACTTTTTTCTTAACCTCCTCGTTGTCTGAAGAAGTTACTTCTAGCTATACTATTTATAAAGAGGCAATCTTCTTCACGTGTTCGTGTAAAGACAGCGGCAACGCTTATAGGTAATCCGAAAACGAAACGCTTGCGCGATGTAATCGACACCTAGCGCCATCTATTGATATAAAGTAGTACTTTTGTCCCGAAACGAAGTGAGGGCGGGTCATTAGTGTAGTATAGAAGATTTTATTAAGGTGACGGGTAGGGCAAACTAGCGACGCTAATCGATTTTAATTTTTAGCTACTAAACCGGATCTGTTTTAAACAAATTCGGGGTTACAACTATCGGCAAACACTTATACTATTTATTAAATAAAAATGCACAAATGTTGGGTCCATTTTTGTATGTGAAAAATTGATTCACGCCAAAAGCGGCAATTTTTCGCGTACGCGTAGGACCCAATATTTGTGTAAATTGTTTAAAATAGATCCCTACCCGTCACCGTAATGTTCCAGGTTCGGTACATTTTTTCAAGTTTGCGTTAATGCTGGCTTTTAAATGTGAGTTGTAAGTGAAAATCATTGTTTTTCCGCTCAAAAAGGCTCTTAAATTCGTGCATTGTCGAGGCGGGTGTGAGCGTATAAAAGTGTCCTCGGTGATGGATGGCCGCGTGTCGTGTGCCATCGGCTTTACTCACACTCACCACTAAATGGACGTGCCGAATATGGGACAGTGTTTTTGCGGAATTGGAGCCTTGGATTCGAAAGCTCGTTTCATTCTTTTAATTATATCATTTAAAATGGGAAAGGGATCGCCAACATTTTTCATCCTTTAATTTATACGGATCGGCAAACCGTTGTCTGTTTAACTACTCATAGAACCACAACTGATTTAACCGTGAGCATAGCCGTGACTGACCCACGCTTCGGCATGAATGGGTCGGCTCGATCGTGAAGCTTGCGCTGTATTTTGTTGAGTAAGTGAGGGTATTGGAGATTGGGTCTTGGGGAGTAGGAAAAACAACATTGGCAGCGCACTTGTGTCTCCACTGGTGTTGCAGGTGTGTCCATGGGCGGCGGCAAACGCTTACCATTAGGTGATTCATCTGGTCGTCTGCAACCTATTCTCTTATTCTCCTCCCGTTCATCTTAATGTGTGTTCCCGGTTGCGTCCAAACCTTGCTCTTTGGCACTCAGGGTACCATGCTTAGATCATGATTCTGGGTTTTGGGAGTCTGGAAATGACAATGAAGAGACTGCCGTCTGACCTTTGCAACCCCTTTAACAGGGGAACCAGACCAACTGAATTATGGCTACACGTTGAAAAATTATTCTCCGTGGTTTAATAAATGAGTCGGAAAGTTTTTCAATGCCCCATACACAAAAAATACTAGTTAATCGACTTGGTGTAAGAAGTAAAAAGTCGCATTATCGAATGTCATTAAGCAAAAGTTATAAAACTAGGTAAAATAACACAAAAATGTATACACCCTGTTTGTATAAATTACGTAACTTTGACCTACATAACCGTGTGAAGTATGTATGTTCAACTAGCAACCCGCCCCGGTTTCGCACGGGTGCAATATTTTGCATGTATTATAGTATTATCAATGATCGGATTTAGGTGTGCAATTTTTGACGAAATCTAAACATGGATGGACGCCATCGGCGCTTATAAATGGATGAAAATTTCGATAAGAGTTCCATTAACTAAATTTAAAGTTTAATATGCTTAAACACTTGTTCTATTTTTTAATTTCTGAAAAGGTAAAAAAAATATTTTACACGTATAGAACATTTCAGAAATCTCGGGATCCCGCAGCGTATCTGTACTAATGTAATGTTTGAGGTCGTTGATCCTAAATTGCACTAGCTTTGCCTCGGTGGCGCAGTGGTTAGTGGGTCGCACTTTTAAAGCTTACGGCTGCGCAAGAGGTCCCGGGTTCGATCTCGGGGTCGGGCCAAAAATTTGTACCTAAGTTTTCGATATGAAGTTCTTAGTGGCAGCCCGGAGTCTGGAAGTTGGCGATCTTGTAAGTTAAGCTGTTGGCCCTGCGCCCGATCCTTCGTCGTTCGTGTCACAGCAGTGTCCCATCGAAATATGAGGGTAAGGGAATAGACATTGCACTTGTGTTTGCGCACACACCTGAGCACTATGTTATATCCCGCCATAGCCATAATCGGTTGAAGGATATGTTTCTTATTGATATAAACCTTTCCTTGAATTACTCGGTGTATTTAAAAAACCCACATCCGTTCGTTGCGTATTTTTAAAGATCTAAGCATACATAGGCACAGACAGCGAAGGCGACTTGTTTTATACTTTATACTTCTTTTATACTATATAATAATAGTGATAGTGATTTTACGTACATTCATGACGAAATGGGGGCGTATCTCATAACACCCTTATATGTTGTACCCGAACAACTTATATGTTCATCAGACCTTTTTTTTTTGACGATGGGGTGTGCCTTATTCATACTTTCCTGCCGAAAGCAGGCGGGTTATGTCAGGCTCTTCTCTGGCGGGGGCTACTCCTAACGAGAAGCCGACCAGAATCATACCGACTAAAAACCCCAGCGACGCTCTCTCATCGCCAGTGGAGAGGGGACATGAGTACGGGTTGAAGAACCTGGAATCTTGCATTTGCTACTATACTTACCAGAAAGGGATATGAAACTGTAGTTTTTTAGATTTTTGCGTTGCATTTGACTATAATGTATCAATACGGGGATTAACACAATATTTATTATGTGAAACAACATTGTGTACTCACATATTTGGCTCGACGTTCCGGCTACGTTACAGCAGCCGAAGTCACGAACGGACTGGCGGAGCACGGCGTCGTCTGCTGGGGCCGGGCTGTGAATCTTCGGACACCCTCACATTTTTTGATATTAATTCGCCACTAGATGAATTGTCAGTGAAGCTACTCCGACACACTACACTAACAGTATCGGTGTTTGTTTAGATTCACAGCCCGGCAGCAGCAGACGACGCCGTGCTCCGCCAGTCCGCTCGTGACCACGGCTGCTGTAACGTAGCCGAAACGTCGAGCCAAATATGTAAGTACACAATGCTGTTTCACATAATAAATATCGTGTTAATCCCCGTATTGATACATTATAGTTATGAAACTGTGGTGTCTGTGGAGTAGCTTAGGTTTAAGGGTTGGTAAGGTTACGTTTGTAGTTATGTCTCGTGATTATATTTCGATGGTTGCTTAACACAGATTTATTTATTTACCCAAAGATCTCAGATTTTACACTAACCCACAAAAGGAGCGTATGTTTCTGTACATCGATTTGCACATAACACTGGAGAATAAAAGCATGTTATTTCGGTCTGACGTAAGCAGCAATTATGACCCTTATATCAAAAGAAAATAAGGCCTCGAGCACGTTTCGCATGTCGGGAATTTACATACTTAATGCACTATTATTTCAAATAGCGAAAGCTGAGTCGGGGGTAGTGTTGCCAGGCGTCCTGGATAAAGTCGGATTTAGACAGGCTGTTTGGTTACGTGTCCGGCAAATTAGAAGGTGTCCGATCGGAATGAAACGTGATTTAAAAAACTGATTACAGATTCACGATCAGAGTCAGCCATTTAATAGAGACAGGGGCCTCTGACGTATGTTACATTCTGTGTTGACTAGTGTAATCAGTGGCCGATCACTGATTGGTTAAAGATGACCCTAAATTGTACTACCTATTCCGAAATAGTTCAATTTAGGGACATCCCTAATCCCATGATTTTGTTACGCTTATAAAATGTGAATGATCCTTTTGCATTTCATTATCAATAGGGCAGCATCATCATCATATATTTTTTATGTGATAGGTGGCAGACGAGCAGATGGATCACCGATCTTGTGCATAAATTGTGTTCAATTTACTGTCATTTTCAATAGAACAGCATACCCGTTTAATGAATATCCAATCCACGGAGTTACTCCGTGACCATGGCGCTTGCAACATCGAAATATCGGATTCAAAAATAAGGTACATGGCAGAAATACCTTAAAAACTATTCTAATGTTAATTATCATCAAAGTTTAAAACAATATATCCAATCGTAAAACTATTCAGGATGCCTAAAAGTCTGGCTAAACTGGTTGGATTGTCCGGCTTTTCGTTTTTGAGAGTTGGCAATCCTAAGCGGGGGTGTATAATGCAGGAATGAAACTGATATTGCTTGGTTGAATTTGTCAAAAAGCGGAATATGGAAATTCGGAGATCCGCACTGGTATTAATGTGAATGTGCGAGGAAATTAAGGGCTTTTGTTTTTCATTTCATAAATGTTTAAATATGATGTACTTTATATTGGAACTTAGATTTAAAGTTAAAATGCCATCATAACGTCATATACTAGTTTAGCCGCATTGAGTTATTATTTTTTTGTGATAAGGGGCAAACGAGTTGACGGATCTAATGTGAAACGAATATCGCTGCCAGTGGTAACCCACAACACCAGTGCAGTCTGAAGTGCGCTGCCAACTTTTAAACTCCTCTTCTTTTTCGAACTAGACCTCCGGTACCCACACTTACTCGAAAAAACATAATGCCGAAGCTGCTTCACACCGATGTTATTAAGTTAAGGTTAAGTTAAATTCAGTAGCGACCAGCGCCTATTTAATTTTGTTTTTCAAAGCCCCAACTTCCTCAGGGAAACTTGGACTTAATAGCATTATTTACGGACTGTCGATGTATCGGAGAGGAATGACGATAAATTAAAGACTCAGTCGACAATGAAAGAGATAAGATGTGTCGAAAAAAGCTTTCGATTCATTTATATTACGGCCATTCCCAAAATTCAATTTATCTATGGTTTTGCCATAGGAACTGGATTTAGAACATTTTATATATTCTGTAATTTTTTTATTCGAATAAATAAACCGACATCGCAACATGGCGACAGTTTGCCAATATTGAAAAGGTTTTAAACTACTGATTTAAAATTTGTTAAAATAATCTGGGTGCACGGTTATTGCCCTCGCCAAGTTGTACTTATTATGCTGTTGAAATAAGAAGAAGTGTTGACCCTACACAGCCGTGTGGTCCCGGCAGAGTAGAATAGGCCACCCTCACTCTTACCGAGGTGTCGTAAAAGGCGACTAAGGTAAAGCTGCTGGCATGATCATCAGCACCCTGAGAAGGAAAACTCTGCATTTATATCAAAACCCTCGCCAACCCGTCTGCCAAGCGTGGTGAGTATGGCAATTACCCCTCATGTGATTGAGGGAGGCCCGTGCCCCAGCAGTGGGGACTTAAATGGGCTGACGATGACGATGACGATGTTGACCCTACAAGCAGTATTTATTTATTTTGCATATCACATGTTTTTGAGGTTTCATAACATAGACAAAGAAATTCATTAGTTAGATTTTCATTTCCTATCATATTTAATTTGAATAATTGCACTCCCATTATTTAAATAAACTGCTATAAGTCACGGCAACCATTACCAGCATGTCAAAATATACATGATAGATGCGACGGCGAAAATTGCATTTAAGGTATTATATCGCATCAAACTGATATTTCTCATTAACTTAACGGTACCGGAACATGAAAGATTAAAATTAAATTTAATTAAAAACAGCTATTGAGCCACGTCGCAGTAGAACCCTCATTTTTTTAATTATCATAATACATCGTCATTACCAGGAATGGATGAATGAATGCATTTTTTACTGTATGTGTTTTTTTGTCATTTAACATCTAGTAATGGCTTAGACTCATTTATTTTAATGTAAATTTGACATTTTGGGTTAGGGTCCGAATTCATTAAAATCTATTATTTAACCTCTAGGTAATATTTTTTCTACTTCATTAGAAACATTGTCATTAACGAAGGAATATTCGTTTAATATTTTGTTTCCATTTCATGACATATATCATTACCGTCCAGCGACATGACGGCTAACTACCCTTATTTTACCTTGAATTTAAAGGAGAAATAAGATTCTGGCGGTAGGACTAAGACACTCCGCGTGGGCTGGTGCAATTCAAAGGTTTTAAATTAGCTTCTAGTGGTATTTAGTGAAGAAATTTGGCGTTTATTTGTGCAGTGAAGTGCCGCGAAGTGATCCTAAAAATAAGAATTGTTGAATCGTATCGTTTTTAACACTGCTATTGTGTGTTGAGTGGGTTGTCAAGTGACAACTTGCTTGGACCTAATAGAGTCTTAAAACCCGTGATTATGTTTAGTGATATCGGCAGAATCCGTAGGTCGACAAAACGTAAAACACCGACGTTCTATTGAGTGCCTATGACTTTGACAACTTTGACGGTTGATTACTCACTTATATCAATAATTACTTGACATTGGCAAGATATCTTCTGGTAAGGCCATATTATAAAAATAAAAGAAATAAGGAAAAGGAAACGTAAATATTCAGTGTATCATGCATGACACGCGCCATTAAAAAAAATAATGATGAATACATTGTTCCTTGAGAATAAAAAACTATAAAGAAAATAAAGCACCTTTTCTTCTATAGCAAATTACATATCTAATATGTACATGTTTACCTACTCACACTCTCGTGTCCACTCCATTACAAAATCAATTAAGTTTATGGTAAAACAAATTTGAGTTTTAATACAGCTGAGTGCATCGTTTGCAGCGACGGCAAATACATCTTTTACAATATAATCTAACTTACTGCATGAGAAGTAAGGTCTAAAATTGTTTAGTGTCCCGTGTCGTCAGAGTCATCCATCATCAGAGAAAGTGTTCGTGTACCAACAAAACTATTTAGGAAACGTGTTAAGTTAAGACTAGAAAATTAATAACGATTAGTGGAACTAAAAATAAAAATATTGGTTTTACGGTTAAAAATGTAAGTAATCATTTTTATGGTAATGATGACTTTGAGTATAACGTAGTGATTATATGAATTTTGGTAATGATAATACCTACAATGTGTAAACAAATAGTGACTTCTCAAAAATTCAATTTAATGGATAGAAAATCAAAGATAATATATCGATGAAAAAAACATGTTTTTTTTTCTTCATGCTTAAGCTAACGCTTAACTGGTAAAAAATACAGTTTCAATGGTTCTAGATTTGATTTGCGAACTAACGAGTTCCGGAACTAAGTCTCTAAGGTATAATTATTTTTTTCAATATAGTAAACATATATATAACGTATATTGTACGTTTCTAAGAATTTATCAGGTGCGATTGTGGTCAAACGTTAGTTTTACAACAAAAAAAAATTGGTAACTTATTAATGTTCTTAACAGATCGCTAACTTTACAATTTGACAAGTCTCCTAATTAAATTGAAGCGATTGCCATCTGAACTTGGCCCCCCTTAACAGCATAACTTGATACACGAATATTTCCGTTCCATCACTGTTGGTAGTGTTGTTAGTAATTAATTACGATGTTGTCGGAACGAGTTAGAATCGGAAACGGATGTGTCGTGGTACTGATATGTTTGCTAGGCTCGAGCCACTTTCCAAATGTTTGATTATAGTTCACGCGTGTTTAACGTTCTGATTGGTTTTGGTATTTAATTTCGTTTGTGCATACGTTTGATACTAACGTCACTAAATAGATGGGCACAATGTTGGCGCGTTTGCTACATAGGCTACTCACACATGTGGGGTGCGAGTAAAGACGCAAATAGTGTGCGAGCGAGAAGTGAATAGATGCGCCGCCATTTCTGATCCCATTCTTTATCCGCACAGGTTTTACATGCGCGTGGACATTATTCTCGATGTGGTATCGGCATGAGAGAGACTACAGGAAACTATACGAAACATGTGAACGAAAATGTTTGTCTTTAGCATCCCATACTACCTTTTTTTTATGTGATAGGTGGCAGACAAGCAGACGGATCACTTGATGGTAAGCGATTGCCGCCGCCCATGCACACCAGCGACACCTCTGGAGTCAGAAGTGCGCTGTTAACCTTATATATAAACCCCCCTTTCCACGGGATTGGGTCTCCGGTACCCTCACTAACGCAGCGAAACACAGCACAGTGCTGCCTGGCCTCACAGAAAACCGGTGTGAACCGGTCACCGTCAACCGTAGTAACACTCCGGTCGAGCTCGTGCCAAAGGGTAGCTCTCCCACGGTCTAAAGTTAATTTATTTATTTATTTATTTAAACTTTTATTGCACAAATTTTGATACAATAAGGCGAACTTAATGCCAAGAAGCATTCTCTACCAGTCAACCTTTGGGTCATGCAGAAAGTGCAGTGGTGCGGCGAAAGGAAAATTTAAAGTTAATATCTTAGACGATACCTCTTGATCTTAAAACTTAAAAAAAAACACTAATGACTAAACGTCACTTATTTCAAGCAAGTTTTGGGTATACATTTAAGTGAATATGATCGTGGATTATTAAAATATCAGAATGAAACACATTTTCCGGTGTTTAACCGTTGGTTACTTGAAGGAGGTCGCGTTGTTAAATTTTCCGCTACCTTGGTGAAGTAAAGGCGTTAAGGGGACGCCTGCTATTGAAAACATCTACACAATACGGCAACATCGGCAACTATATGATTAAATAAATATATAAATAAATATTTCACAACATCACATACATTGATCTGACTCCGAGATAGGTCACACAACAACAAGCACCTGTGTTACTGATATCAGAACCAACAGCGGAATTACAATTATTATATAATACTTTTCTTTTGTAACTGAACACAAATGTTTGTAATGTGCGGAGATCGAACCCGCAACTGATACAAACGGGTTGTCAACCAGTTGCCAAACATTAACTAACGTTTTTGCTACTCAACCAGTTTCCATAAATGACGAATTTGCCTTTTATCGAAGACTCCTTATAGTTTCACAACCAGTTGCCAAATAAATGTGTCTTTCTTACTACTCAAACATAATGGTTTTCGCCGTTAACTTTTTTAATATGACTGAACTATTTTGAACATTACATTATTTGCTTTCAACAACGAAATATCAGTTTAAAACCGTTGTATGAAACTTAAAATATGATCAAAATCTCTTTATTTCTCAATAATCAAACGCCGTATCTTATTTAATAGATATGTATGAATACAGGTGTGGTTTTTTTTTATCTTTCTTTATTTGTCTTCATGGGATTACACGATACTGGCAAAAAAAAAACACCTTACGATGATCCGTCTGCTCGTCTGCTAACTACAAAAAAAACGACACTGATGTTTGGTGATGTGCGTGCCCTTAACTCTGGAAGTTGCTAGTCACTCTTTGTTTGTAGGGCTGCCAAGTAAAAGTGTTTAATTAATTTACGTAAATAAAAACATACTTTTACGTACATGAGACTCATCCCAAAGTAGAAGCAGAAGGTATCAAAATTAACTAAGATACATACCTATTAGTGGTAGGTATCTAGATAGACAGATAATCTTTATTACACGACATACAAAACTTAAAAGCTAGGTATACAGAGATACAATGTACAAGTAACTAATCTTCTTAATTACTGATAGTTGAACAACGCAAGTGCTCATTACACGACTGTATTTAAATTGATAATAGACCATTTAAGTCTATAAGTGACGTACAAGAACACGTGAGAGCCACCCTTCGGCATTAATGGGCCAACTCGACGTGAGCGCTACCATGGTCTTACAGAAAACCGGCGTGGATGAGCATACGCTGTGTCTCGCAGATTGAGTGAGGATACCGGAAGGTAGTTAGAAGGTTGACAGACAGCACACTTTTCACTTCAATGTTTTTGTATGTACAGTCAAAGAACGAAAAGGTTCGTCAGTTTTCATATTGATTCGTTTAATATGCTATAAGCACTTATTACCTTTCGTAAATTTGTCAGAGTATAATACCTGTTGCACAGAAAATTATGCTTAACGGTTCAGATCAGAGAGTTCAGAATTGCTTATAACAACATTGATTCCTTTTGATATAAAGAAGATTCAAAGAAGGTTGGCAGATCTTTTTAAAGCGGTATGTTGGTATAACTGATTCTTGCCGTATAAGCGAAAATTTACCTTAAGGTGACGAACCGTTTTATTCTCTGTACCGTACATGGGCGTACCCTCATCTCATACTCGTCTTCCCGTCTTAAATTAAAAAAAAAAAGCTTAAAACGCCTTTACCGCATTTAAACGCCACAGGGCTCGACAACCCTAGCCAAACCCTAAATTTTATCTATAAAAACCTGCCAGTCAAACCTCACGCAAAATTTTCAGGCATTTATATTTCCATGTCAGGACAAGCCAAATGAGGTTGTTCTCAGAAACATTAATCACACTACCAACTAACATTTTAATATGTGATGTAATGCCCGTCATCATCTTACGTAGCATTCCCTGAAGGTTTCTCCTGAAGGTTGTCTGGTAGAGATCGCTCCCAGCGATAAGACCGCCTAAATTGTACATTGTATCTTTGTATACCTAGCTTTTAAGTTTTGTATGTTGTGCAATAAAGAGTATCTATCTACCTATTCTCAGTTGCGTCCTAAGAAAGTTGCTGGTAAGCCCTGAGTAAGATTCAAAATTTGTTGCAAAGTAAAAAAAGTTTTTTTTTAAGTCATAGGTTGCAGACGACGTCTGCTCGTCTGATGGTAAGCGATTGCTGCCGCCCATGGACACTCGCGACACCGGTGGAGTCACAAGTGTGCTGCCAACCTTTGAACTCCCCTTTTCCCCCGGATTGGGCCTCCGGTACCCACACTCACGCAACGAAACACAGAACAGTGCTGTTTCACGCCGGTTTTCTGTGAGGCCGTGGTAGAGAGCGTGGCTCGCCACGGTCCCAGTAAAGTATCAGCCTAATTTCTCACTGGAAGGCAAACGCCTCCATAATAGGAATTAAGTCTTCACTACTATGATGGGATTAGGCTTAATCACCACGCTTGCCTAATGCGGATTGGTAATCACAATGCCGAGCTATGGTCGAAAAATTCGAAACATACCTTTGCTCGACCCGGGAATCAAAAACCTTTTTTTTATAAATTAAATGGGTTTGCACTTGACCTCAGCTCACCTGATAGAAAGTGACAATAGACACAACAATAGACATAAAGATATATGGATAGTGACAACAGTGCGAGAGCCACGCTTCGGCATGAATGGGCCGGCTCGACCGGAGTAATACCACATCCTCACAGAAAACCGGCGTGAAGCAGTGCATGCGCTGTGTTTCGCTGCGTGAGGGCACCGGAGGCCCAATCCGGGGAAAAGGGGGTTTAAACGTTGGCTGCGCACTTGTGACTCCACTGGTGTCGCGAGTGTCCATGTGCGGCGGCAATCGCTTACTATCAGGTGATCCGTTTGCTCGTCTTCCACCTAACACATAAAAAAAATTAAGACGCAACGGAATGGGTCACAGTTCTGCTAAAATATCGCTTCATAACGTAATTTTGAAAGCGCTTTTTATGCTTGAGTGTTTTTATTATATAATAAAAACACTCACACACTTAACCGACTAACAAGATGTCTCATGTCAAATAATAAATCGACCGTTATATTTAAACATCTCCCCATAAAAAAAAAACTAGCAACTAACGAAATAAATATAAAACGCGAGCGGTCGCCATGTCTCTTCATAGAAAAATAAACATTTTATTATCCCACTTAATTGATATTGGTCCACGGTAATGACACGGTTCAAATTTCAACCTTATAATTAAAGCAATAAGATTATATTACCTACCTGTCTAAGCTACGGCATCGTGTAGCTGTCAGTTCTTAGAAAATAACAATAACGATGAGCGAGACAACAAGGAATCGGATCTCTCAAATAGAGATGTGGAGAAATGATCGATTTATTAAAAGCAACGATTATCATCATCATTATTCATAATCATTTCAGCCAATAGACGTCCACTGCTGAACATAGGCTTCCCCCAATGTTCTCCACACAGAACGGTCCTGTGCCGCCCGCATCCAATTGATTCCGCGATCTCGACCAGATCGTCGGTCCACCTTGTAGGGGGCCTGCCACGGCTGCGACTTCCTGTGCGGGGCCACCCCTCGACTATCTAATATATAATATCTGTCTATACGAATAAAATCAATACCAGTAAGGGTATCCACCCTTACTGGTATTGATTTTATTCGTATAGATCGAATATTATATATAGATCGAAAATTCTTTCATCATTAAAATGCTTCATTCTCCCTTCTCATTGAAGGTTTTTACTAAATTTATATTAAAAATGATCGTCTACGAGACGAGTGGGCAGCGCTGCAAGCGGGTTAGCTAGGTTTCAATAAATCGGTTTCTAATATAAGTTAACAAATCTTAGCTGATTTTTTATTCCCTTTACTAACTAAACGATTAATCATGGTAAGGAGTACCTTTCATAAATTGTTACATTTTACTGACAAAAAATAATCAGGGCTGTGGAAATGTTAAATATTTTTTAATATTCTGTAAGATCTAAATTACAAAATAACGATCCCATTAATTTTCAGAAAAAACCAAACTTCCGATTATTTTCATTACTGATTTTTTCATTTCTTAATCAATTTTTATTGAAGAATGTCACATCCCTAATCCCGTTTGTTGAGAAACGCGACTCCTATTTGAAAGTTGTCCATTGCTGGTTTTGTTTGGATCCCTTCCAGTAGCGCTGCTAATGACAAGCCGATGTATGTTCAAGTGGTTTGTTTGTCGTGTCCCAGGGTCGCTGGGCGATACGCCCTGGTTCATGTTTATACGGTTATGGCGGCAATTGTCAGGGATATTGGGTGTCGTAACGGTTATGCGTAACTTGCGTTTCAATTGCGTTTTGTTTGCGGAAGGTGGGTCTATGGAAATGAGATTACGGAGTTGACAGCGACATCTCAACGTGAATTAATTGAACTAGAACATGGAATGGAGTTATCGTCATTTTCAAAGCATAGGCAAATGTTGGATGAGGTTTTAGAAGATAGAAAGATTTTTTTCTTAACTATTCGAAACGCGCAGGTTTCCTCATGATGCGTCTGGGGAGGAACATGACGATGAAGGAGCGTCGCAGGTAGTTTTGGTGGGTATGCCTCAATGTCAGCCCATTGCAGACAGGGACTGACGGCTTTTTCCCTGCGCCTACAAAAAAAAAGTTTCCTAATGATGTTCTCCCTCACCGCTGAGCTAAAGATAGAAATTGAGCTCCCTTGCTGTTACCCGATTGAGGTACATTACGCTTTTAAGTATAGGTTACAGGAACGTCTAGCAGATCGTTAGACTTAGTATATTACAGCCTCAATTAGAGTAACACTCAATCCAGTTGAGCTGAGCGGAGATAGGACACGCGGTGCTAACGCGAGCGAAGGATCCACCATTAATCCTACGCCTAGGGTTGGCGAGAAAATGTTAGAGCATTCCGAGTAAAGAATCGGAGCAACACATCTAAATACATAGGATACAGTGTGATCGTAATGGTGACCCCACTCGTCTGACTTTTACCCGACTACGACAAAGCCAAAAAAGGAAGGGTTATTGTCAGACCGATTATCTGTAGGACAATCTTATCGGTCCTACAAGAAATCGATATCCAATTTCTGATCGATTTTGACAAGTGAGTTGCGCTATTTAAAGTATTTGCTTTTTATGTGATAGGTGGCAGACGAGCAAACGGATTATATAAACGATTGACGCCCACAGAAACACCCGCAACATCAGTGGACTCACAAGAGCCCTGCCAACCTTTCAACCCCGCTTTTCCCCAGATTCGGCCTCCAGTACCCTCACTCATCGAAATACAGTATAATTCTGCTTCACGCCGGCTTTCTGTGAGGCCGTGGTATCACTCCGATTGAGTCGGCCCATTCATGCCGAAGAGTGGCTCTCCCACGGTTAAAAGTTCTATTGTTCTCCTATCAAAAAATTGGTCACCGATTAGCGGGCATGTGGGATCACCCTATGTGTGTGACAGAGAATGCACCTGACTTGACTGACCGGATGGCGCAATTGGTAGTGACCCTGCCTCTTACGTCAAAGGTCGTGGGTTCGATCCCCACCCTGGACAGACATTCGTGTGATGAACACTTGTGTTTGTTCAGTATCTGGGTGTAATATATGTATTTAAGTATATATTTGTGTTCCTCTGTTGTCTGATATCTGTAGTCACAAGTGCTTAAGCTACTTAGTACGGAATCAGGTCAACCTATGAGATGTGAGAATTATTATTATTATTATTACCCTATGTGTGTGACAGAGAATGAAGCTTTCAATCGAAAGTAGTAGGTAGGTCAATGACCTTCTCGAGTGGTAACTGCCCAGGGTGCGGCTTCTTGGGTGCCCGAGGGCATCGCATTGACAGAGGACGTGCATCGGTGTTTCGTCCTCTGCTTTACAGAATCTGCTTCCTGCTGCTGCTGAAATTTTGTTACTTAGCCTGAGATCTGTTCTGTACAGTGCGAAGTAACTACACGAGCCAGTTCCACCGGCACTATTTCATTACCATATACTAGGCGAAGAATGGGTTACCAGCCCTACGTGGTTGAAGTTTCAACCATCCGTAACAACTCCTTTTTGATGTGAACTGCCAAGGAGTAGAACTCATTACCCGCCGATGAATTTCCTGAACACAATAAACTGGGCAAGAGTGAATAGGCTTTCAGGGGCAAGCATGACCCACCTTACACCTCATCCTCACTTAACATCAGGTGGGGTTACCTCATCTTAGCGTGTAATACCTGGAGCCCGGGGTAAGCTTTGACCATGATTCAGGATTTGGGTATTCTGATAATTACAATGAAGTGACTTCTGTCTGACCTCATTATTAAATGGGAACCTAGAGTAACTGAATCGTGGTTACACGTTTCAGATTTGCGATTGAGGTCAAATGCTTGTCGTGTAACATAAAAAAAATCTAAGATAATAATAACTTATCTTATTAATAGCCCAACCCTGTAACTGCGGGTGGGTTTTTGCGGCTCAAATTCACGCGATGGATAGATAAGCGGCACATTACGCTCGCCTATTACACGTCGCAGCCTTAATGTAGTGTTATTTCAAATATTTCATGTGCGTTTCGCTATTGTGTTGTTTGTTAGCCGTACTTCCGGTTTCTTTTTAAGAGTGTTATTTTATTTGACGGGGCTAGACCGATTCAAATTCCGTTTCAAGCTAAAATTTGTACCTCAGTTTATGGGATAGAAATTCACAATTCTTGAAGCTTGTATAATGGCAAAGGAGTAAATAATGTTATCTACTCATGTGCTAGTACATACATACACCGGTGCCTCGGATTTTTTTTTTATCCACCGGGATTAAAATGTTTTTTTTTTAAATGAAAACTACTGCCACAGACTCTTTGGTGCGTGCTTTTTTTAATTTTTTTTTTGTGTATTAATTTTATTTGTTATGAGCTCCGCATTTTTGCTCGCATCAATTAATTTAAAAAGATATAAAATAGGAATATTAGAATATAAACGCATAATTTTTAATAAAGGAGAGGATTAAGCAGAAATTGGGAAGGTATTGGATACAGTATCCTTTATTCATTCTTATTATATAATTTAATTTAATAATACAATGATTTTAAATTTGCAGCGATTATATACTTAATATATAATTACTTCTTTATTGAATATGATTACATTAATTTTTTTTTCCTTAAAATGGTTTTTTTACTTACTCTATTTGTCATAATGACAAAAATATCAGCCGCCTCACATATTACGATTTCGAATATGACTAAAGATCCGATTACACTATCAGAACACCATTTTAATTGATGATGGGTTAGCTCTTGGCTTCGCACGAATCACGAACTAATGTTAGTCCCGGAACAAAATTCGTTCCAGCCCCTTTTAACATAGCGTGTTGGAACGGGATGACTTGAGCTTTAGTACGGTAACATCTATTGATCGCGATTTATAATAAGGTGGTTAGAGTTGAGAAGATGTCTACGATGGAGAGAGCTTGCCCAGAAGCAACCTATTCACTGTAGCTTTGAAAAAAATAGGTTTTAGTAGACAGGGCATTCTTCTTCATGGCAGTCATCATCATCAGCCCATTTAAGTCCCCACTGCTGGGGCACGAGCCTCCCTCAATCACATGAGGGGTAAATTGCCATACGCACCACGCTTGGCAGACGGGTTCGCGAGGGTTTTGATATAAATGCAGAGTTTTCCTTCTCAGGGTGCTGATGATCATGCCAGCAGCTTTACCTTAGTCGCCTTTTACGACACCTCGGTAAGAGTGAGGGTGGCCTATTCTACTCTGCCGGGGACCACACGGCTTCATGGCAGTGCGCATCATGAATAAGGAGGAAAAGCGTTTTGTATGCAATTGAGGAATATTCACTATGAATTGATAATGATAACCCACAGTTCTTCTGCTTTCACGATGGTAGAAAGTGGCTGGCGGGATGAGCTCATGCAACTCAGAAGCACACTCTCTGAAGTATATAAGTATGGGCCAGACTGTGAGCTGCATTTTGAATTGTCATCATCATCATCATCTGAGTGTTTAGTCCCGGTCGCAAGCTGTCGTTTCGGATTCCGGGGCTTACTATCCTACACCAACTCCTCCACTTCACACGATTTTGGGCATTCATAGTGATCAATTAATTTGTCTGCATTTTAAATTTGCCGGAGGTAAATAGTCAACTTGAGGGCCTATTATCGACATTGAGACAATTGAGGTCGAGTTAGAGATTTGTATAGGTGAATGTATAAAAGTCTTCAATCAGTGCGTCCTACCCGTCATGACATACGGAGCCGAAACGTGGACACTTACGGTACGGCTGGTCCACAAGTTAAAGGTCGCTCAGAGGGCTATAGAACGAGCAATGCTCGGCGTCTCTCTCCGAGATCGAATCCGAAATGAGGTGATCCGGCAGAGAACCAAAGTTATCGACATTGCTCACCGGATTAGCAAGCTTAAGTGGCAGTGGGCTGGCCATATTAGCCGCAGAACCGACAACCGATGGGGTAAACGAGTTCTGGAGTGGAGACCGCGTCTTGGCAAACGTAATGTAGGGCGCCCTCTGGCTAGGTGGGAGGACGATCTGCGCAGGATGGCTGGCAAGAGCTGGATGCGAGAAGCCATGGATAGATCACAGTGGCGAACAATTGGAGAGGCCTACGTCCAGCAGTGGACTGCGATAGGCTGATGATGATGATGATGATGATGATGATGAATGTATAAAATCCCTAAATTGACTTTAATGTCGCGTGCTCGAGAATAGGTCTTACCAACATTTTTTTTTGCGTTGGGAGAATGCCGCCGGCCTGAGTGTTATGTCGAGCTCTCCTCCAGTGAAGCCGGAGGCCTACCGACTTAAACCCCGCCAGAGTGACCGCCAGAGTGAGAAGGTGACATGTGTACTACTAGTTGATGAATTTTAACTACACGTTCCTTCCCAGGAGTCCTACCAACCCTGCCGCTGCGAATGCTCTTTTTGAGCCACAAATTCACGCGATGGATAGATAAGCCCCACATTACGCGAGACGCGCGACCCCGATGTAGTGTTATTTCAAATATTTCATGTGCGTTCCGCTGACGGGTGTAAATGAGGGCTGGAATTGAATTCTGCGTGTTAGCGCTGTCGGGTTAGAAGAGGCTTGTAAGCGTTGGTTTGTGGCTGTCATGTTTCAACTTTACTGCATATCTGTAGATCCTGCTGCTCTTTTTCCTCAATAGGTACGCGTGTTTATCTCATCTCATGATTTTGATTTACGAATCAGGAGCCTATTTCTCGGGACGTGATATTTTGCACTCGATTTTCAAAATTTGTTTGTCCGCGACGCGCTCAATTCAACGCTCATGACTTTTATATAAATATTTTTGCAAAGTACTGTTGCAAATTATTAAAAGAAAAGATCCGGTTTAGTAGCTAAAAATTAAAATCGATTGGCGTCGCTAGCGTGCCCTACCCGTCACCTTATATGGTGGTAGCCAACTACTTACTTAACAATACACTAGCGACCTACCTCGTCTTCGCACGGGTGCAATATTATGCATGTATTATATTTTTATACATATAAACCTTCTTCTTGAATTACTCTATCTATTAAAAAAACCGCATCAAAATCCGTTACGTACTTTTAAAGATTTAAGCATACATAGGGACACAGCAAAAGCGACTTTGTTTTATACTAATGTAGTAATACTTCGGAATTTTTCATTTGACCACTGTTACGTAGATGACGTACAAATAATACTTAGTAACCCTAATCTTACTTCCTTTGCTTTCATTATCCCGACCAAAATAATACGAATAAAGTTGATTACATCCTATAATCTACAACTGAAGGCCACAACGGTTTCTGAGATTCCAAACAGGGCCGGCAATGGCGGTTAATATCATAGATCGAATGGTTCTGATTGGCGGGTCAGATTCAGCGCGGAATAATCGGCTATCATACCGGGTTAAAAATACCATTAGCACGCGAGGGTTAATGCGTAGGTCAATGAAGGGATTGCCCTGTATTGCCTAATTTGTTATGCAAACATTTTGTAACGTTCCCTTCATTTCGATTTCTTGTAACTATGTATTTCGATCATGAGTTTTCTTAACCCAATTTTTTGACAAATTTACAGTTTTTTCGACACTTGCATACATCTGCAAGACATTTTTCAAATCAGATATCAATGCATTCGTCCATATAAATACCCCGCTTTTTTTATATATCCCGATGCCTCATAACAAGTATCATTTATAAAGGCCATTTAGCATGTTAGATCAACAAAATTTAGCATGTTAGATCAACAAAATTAGCGAAAAAAAATATTGCCGGGAGAATAACTATTCTATTTTTTATTTAACAACAGATCTTTTTTCAATTATTTTGTTGATCTAACATGCTAAATGGACTTTATTAAAGATACATGTTATGAGGTTTTCGGGATGGAAACGATAAAAAAATAACGGTGTATATTAAATATAAAAAATATACACATATGGAGTGATACCATGACCTCCCAGAAAACCGCGGGCAGCTTAAGCTGTCAAATACACTGGGCACCGGAGGCCCAATCCGGGGAAAGGGGGACTTAAAGGTTAGCAGCAAACTTGTAATTCCAGTGGTCACATACATTTTACCACTTTGGGAGCGTCTCTTGCGCAAAGTATTAAGTTTAGAAAAAAAATATATTTAAAACCTCAACCTCATTTTTAAAGACCTATACCTAGACCTAGACCTACCCCACATGTATGGGTGCAATGAAAAAAAGAAATTTAGACTTTCAGTTTTAAGTATGGGGACCCCCCTAAAAACTTTATTTTTCCTATTTTTGTGTAAAAATCGTAATGCGGTTAACAAAATACACCTATTTACCAAGTTTCAATATTGTAGTTCTTATAGCTTCGGAAAAAAGTGGCTGTGACATACGGACGGACGGACAGACGGACAGGCAGACAGACATGACGAATTTATAAGGGTTCCGTTTTTTGCCATTTGGCTACGGAACCCTAAAAAAGCTTGACCTTGAATCTCGTACCCACCCTGGCATATAACTGACAAATCTTCCCATAATTCTGATTCATAAGAATTAGTTAAATATAGAAATGGCTGTCGCTGGAACAGCCTGGCGTGCTGAGATAAGATTCGGAAAGGCAAGGAAAACCGAAGAGTCCCACAAATGTTGCCTATGTTGAAACTCGGCTGTTTTTTTGCCATTGACGTTGCAAAGAAACTTTATAGTAAGCCTACGTAATGATTGTTTATTTTGTAGCCTTGGTTTTTTTTGTAGCCTACATGGGCAACAAAATAAAATATCTGTCTGTTAATTTATCTTTTATAATGGCCCGTCCTCACTTCATTTCGGTACATTAGTTCCACTTTATACCAATAGATGGCGCTATGTGTCAATTACATCGCGCAAGCGTTTCGTGATTTCGGATTGCCGCTGTCTTTAGGATTTGCCTCTTTATAACTATTTATACTACGCCTACGCCAATGGGGCGGTGGTACATAACCAATTGCTTCACTACTATTAGTTAAGAAATTGGTTATGTTCCACCGGCTCATTGGCGTAGGTATTTGAAAGCGCCTCACACTCAAGGCGGCGCGGGTTCGCATCCCGAAAAACCGCCACGAAATACCGGCTGCCTACATCACGTGCTAAACAAGCTACGAACACATGCGCGCGTATACGAAACTATATACTGCCTAGCGCGCAGATCAACAAACTCTTCGATATTAAAATCAGCCGTGTCTATTTATTTTCGTGTCTTATTATTTATGAGTCTATTTATTTTGTATTGTGCAAGTGTTTTAGGATCATCGAAGCATGTAACGTCCTCTGATATTGTTTAGTTATTGTTATGTATCTATTACTCACCACTCAGCTCAAATAAATACTTACTTGACTACTAGGTACTATTGATTTCAAAGACTAACATAATCTTGAACTTCAAAACTCAATTTGGAACAAACAAGTTTCCACAATAAAACAATTACCTGAGGTAAATGAAGTTGGCTACGATGCGATGATGTATTCGACCAACTCGGGTAGGCTTTAAGGCCACAGTATACACCGTCATTTGGTTATATTGTTGATCTAACATGCTAACGGGGTAGACGTGTGTAACTCTTTACTGAAACGACTTATTGATCCGACTCAGCCAAATGATACACTGTTCCGAATTTCGAAGTTCGCTCAGAATGTAACATTCGACTCAAATGGATCTCGAGTTCAAGTGAACCGAATGATCCGATGAGCCGAATGATCCGAATGAGCGAAATGATCCGATGACCCGAATGGTCCAAATGAGCTGAACGATCCGAGTGAGCCGAATGATCCGAATGAGCGGAATGAATTCGGATCTATCTGAGAGTCGATGTGCAATGTTGCAATCTTTTGAAAGATACATATTTGCCAGGTCTATAACGGGGCTTTATTCATGATACCTATTAAGAGGGAAATTACGATCTATATATACTATATTCTATAGTACCGTACTATATTTTCAGTCAATTGTACTTTACGTTATAGAAAAATAATATTTTATTTTCATCGGTATTTCAGTTTTAGCACTGTGACTGGAACGCACCTGCAACGAAAGATGGGATTGGTTGAAAGAAAAGTATGAAATGGATAACGTAACACGGGTGCCTGAGCTACCTCAGAGTCAGATCAATGTTGTGATGCTGTAAACATAATATTGTAATATAATGTTTTGGAAATATCAAGAAAGGAGGAATAGGTCCTGTATTTTTTTTTTATGTGATAAGTGACAGAAGAGCAGACGGATTTATTTAATTATGAATGAATTGCGAATTTATTTTAATATGCATCTATAATGATTCAGTTAAAGACGATTTTGTTTGTCGCCCGGTGTTCTGTTTTTTCATAGTACCCTTTTATACACGAAGACTTTTGATCGGTGATCAGGACCTACTGATTCCGACTAGGTGGATGATGGCCATTGCTATAGTAATAGTAGTTACATGTCAGCGTTCCAATTTTTTTTTCTTGTCTGGGACTTTAAGTTAATAACTATGAATATGGTCATCCTACTCCTCCTTGTTACAAATAAAACCTCTTCATAAGTACAGGTACAGTGATGATAACAAACCTCATTAGAGATTTAAAGTTTTTCATGTTATTGGTAGAAAACTGTCAAATGGCAGACAACGTCAAATAAAACAATTTAAAGAAAATTAAAATAGCTTTCTACACTTCATAAAAATGTAGAAAGACCATACATTCCACTTAAATTTAGATATCTAATAAAATTTAAAATAAAACCTAAACAAAAAGAAAACATGTAACTACTATTACTATAGCAATGGCCATCATCCACCTAGTCGGAATCAGTAGGTCCTGATCACCGAATAAAAGTCTTCGTGTATATAAATTATATATTTTTTTTTGTTTTGCTGTTGTTTTGGGCTTTGTCCGCCGCTCTGTATGATTTATATTTAAGTTTTTATTATTGTTAATGTACTCATGTAAGTGACATTTATATGTTTTAATGAGTAAATAAAGTTATTTCAAACCTAATGATACTCTTCATTGCACAAAATTTTACGGAACTTACTTAATGATATGGTCACTGGTAAATACAATCTCGGCGGTCTTATCGCTAGTAGCGATCTCTTCCAGACAACCGTAGGTTAAAGGAAAATCAGATTTTTATAGTGTTTTTCTTTTTATTGGTTTAATTAAATATCACATGCTCTAGGTCCGTGCCTTCTTTTGCTAGTTAGTTTGTTTGCTGATTTAAAAAAATATAGTGTTGGTTGAGTCGAACCACTGGTTATATGAACACTACCGTAACTGCTAGGGACTAAACTAATCCTACAACAACAGTTTAAGTCTATGCAGGCAGTCTACCTCTCAATACGGATAGAGCTGGTGAATACGTGATCCTTTAACTAATATTTGGGCAGCCATTCAAATAGAATACTGTTTTGCTTGAATATCAGTTAGCATAGCCACGGAACAATAGATTGATATCTTTCGGTGATTTTTTATTCCCCTGAAGAAGCGTCTGACCTTTTCTCTTCTCCTTTTTTCGTATTTTTTTGATGGGTGGCAGACTAGCAGACAGATCACATGATGGTAAGCGATTGCCGCCCATGGACATATAACACCAGTTGAGTCACAAGTTTGCTCTCAACCATTATGCTCTCTCCTCTCTCTCTCTCTCCCTCTCTCTCTCCCTCTCTCTCTCCCTCTCTCTCTCCCTCTCTCTCTCTTTCTTTCTCTCTCTCTCACACACACACACACAGACACAAACTTATTCGCTGTTTGTTTGTTGTTTTTTATTTTTTGTTAAGGAAGAGTGGCTTCCTCTAACACACACAGGTGCTTATTCTGTACCTACTAGAGGATGTCAACACCTAAATACGGTATATGACTTTTTTTTTTGTAATCAAAAGACCTCTCAATTATAGAAACATAGTTGAAAGAATTACTTGATTCTCATTTAAGCTACCTGAGATATTACAACTTTAAAATCACATTATTTTGGTCAAACCCAAAACGCTCCATATGGCGACTGGCATGTGACTTCAGACGCATGTATTTTGTATGCATTTCTTTTGAATTTTGCATGGTAGCTATATCAAATGTTTTGTATATGTCAAGGGTTCTATTAGAATAGTCGGTGCAAATTGTATGCGTTATTCAATGGTATAATTATTTTTTAATAATTTCATACGTTTAAAATGGACTTGCCCTTGAATATTTGAATCACGATAAAACCGGTTACAAGTTATATTGGGAATTGTTGCTATTGGTACACATTGACCTATATTTTGAAAAAACAGTATTATTTTGTAAAATCTCGAGCTTGTCAAATACCCTAATGTAATGGTTGTTGTTGAAACGAATAAACAATTTTTATTTATTTAAGCTCCTCTCCCCCGGAATGGGCCCCCGGTTTTATTTCTACGGGAGTTATAAAATTATATGCCAAAAATTACTCTCTGCACGGTAAGAAATTTTAGGCCGAAATATTCCTTAGTACAGTAATCTTACGGGGTAGGTAACTAATTCATTCATTATAGGATCATAGGCATTATACGCTGTTAGTGTCAGTCAATCATAATTATAAAAAAAAACAAAAAAAAACAAAAACAAAATGGGGTTCCCGTTAAAATTGAGTTTTACAATCTCCATTGTTAAAGTTTTTCAGAAACTATTTCGGAATAGGAATTATAAACGCAATACAACACGTCTCTATTTTTATTCCACAAAAATTCAATATATTACCTCCCCTTTTCCAATAATTTCATATCACAGGGGATAAGCTGCTAGAACAAACTATTTTCCCCCCGAAACGAATTCATACACTGTCAATATGAATTTATTTATTTTACACGATATTTGTTGAATGGCCACGTGCTTGTTCCCAAGTCTGCAAACAAGGGGCGCCGAAATTATTTTTCTTGGCCCCCCCTTTAATTTGGCCCAAAAGTAATATTTCTTTTCGCGAAACATATTTACTGTTCCTGACAGATTATGATTCGGTGGTCACGTCATAGCGAAATTAAATAATTCATAACCTGCTTGTTGTTCCGAAATGATATTTTGCTGTTGGGGGACCGTTTTACCACATTTTTATTAATTCATATTACAATTATTCTTTATTTGATAAGTAATATTATTGTTGTGTATTATATTACAAACAAACATTCGTGCGATGAACACTTGTGTTTGTTCGGTGTCTGGGTGTAATATATGTATTTAAGTATATATTTGTGTTCCTCTGTTGTCCTATATCTGTAACACAAGTGCTTAAGCTACTTAGTACGGAATCAGGTCAACGTATTAGAAGTTGTGAGAATTATTATTATTATTATAATAGACAAACATACAAAAAATTAAAATGAAATAATTATACAAAAAATGATTTTTTAACTTGCGACCAGCTGCTGTCAGCGGCATTTTTAAAGAAACAATGCTTCTGCCAAGATTCATATGTAATTCGCATATTAGCGGCGCACAGTGGTCTCGACACGAGATTTCGCCGCTCTGACTGTTCCCCAGTTTAGCCGTTGACAATGTAGGTAATACTTCTCAACCTTGTCCAGGACCTGATCTCTCCTCCGTTGGAACACTCAGGTACGCTCTATTCTTAGAACAGTTAAACATGCAATTAAAAATGTACCCAAAAAGCATTTCCTCAATTCGTGCCGTTGTAAAACATATGACGTGACCGCATCAAATCGTGTTGACAATCGTGACGTAGACAAAGTGCATGATAAAAATTACTCCATACCTCACTCCTGACTCACAGTAGTGAGGTGACATTTTTAATAACAATCGATCATATATTTTTTGATTTTTACCTTTTCATAAAAATATCAAAATTATTTATTAAAAAAATATTATTTAAAAAAAATCTTTTTCACCAGCGCAATAAGTATATTATAGTTGATTTAGGTTTCAAAAATAATCTTATGATATGAACTTCATGGATTGCAGATTATAATATAAATAATTTATAAACGCTTTAACATAACAGTTGTAATTCAACTGTCAGACATTTTATTTTTATTTGCTTATATAGATAATATTTGAAATACATATAGAACTTTAATTGACAGATTTATTATGAGCAAGGGATGATCAATGGAATTTTTAATTTGTCCAAAAATAATGGAAGTAATCCATTTTTCTCCAATTCCCTAATAATCGATATTTTTTCACATCCCTAATGCACAGTGGGTCCTTCTGATTAATGAGGGCCAGGGTAAAAACCGCGGGGCCGATGGGACCCCCGAAAAATCGCCCCTGTATTTATTGCTTATCCATTTTATTACGATCAACCTTTTTCTTGTTTACTGCGTCGTAGATCGCGAAACGAATAGAATAGGCGGTTTAATGTATGGACGTATTGACCATATATCTCTAGACAGATGTTGGGAGATAAATGAAGTCGGAAATTCAAGGAAAACTAAGAGATTTTTTCTGTGAGTTACGTCCCTTGTTTTTATCTTACAATTTAGGTACAAAGGAAATGTTTTAAGGCTAACATTATATTATGATATGGATTACAAAAAAGAACACAGGAAAAAATGTAACAAAATAAAGTCATCCCTAAAAATAAAAATATTTGACATAATGTATTGACCAAGAGCCAGTGTAAAACTAACTAGGTAAATGAATTTATTGGCATTTGTTTTAAAATTGGAACGTAAAATTTTAATTTGCAATCGAATTGTTGAATTCAATATCGACACGTTCTAATTTCGATATTCCGTCTATTTTTCTCTTTTTACAGGCACTACCTGCAATACCTGCCGAATAGTCGCCAATTCAAATTTGGAGCTAGGAATATTTTTAAAAAGAATTGCACGCGCGGACGGAGTAGAGTGACGTTCGAATTTCAAAACGATCGGGCAATCTCGGGCGTTCTCGGTTCGGAGTTGGCTTCACGCCTCATCTGACGTTATGAGTCTACGTGATCGTATTACCATTAGATTAGAGTGCGTTTAAACGATATTGATATTCATAGTTTATGCAGTGCCGGACGCTGACGTGTCGAGTTCAGGGTAAATGGATAAAACGAATTTGAAAGTTAAAACCATTTCAATTTCAAAGGCTAGATTTAGAGTGGGAAATAGGAAATCAGTGATTTCAAAAGTTTTTATAGCAGTCTATGGACTTTTGACTCGCAAAATGGATGGAACTGAATTTGTATGAAAAGCTCAGTCCCGTGCTGTATTTTAAAAAAACTGTTAGGTCCATTTTATGACTATCTTTTGCATTTTAAAAGACTTGTTCTTGCGTCATCTATTCGTTGGTTGTACTTGGTCCGTCTTTATGTTTCTTAAAATCTTTATATTTGTTAACTCTACCTGATGCCGTCAGTAGTTAAGTTAGGTTAGGGTAGGTACAGTCACAGAATAAAAAGGTTCGTCACCTTAAGGTCAATTGTCGCTTGCACAAAAAAAAATCAGCTACAGAAAGACCTGCCAACCTTTTGAAAATATCATTATAATATCATATATGGCTTTGGGAATAATAATTCTCACAACATCTCATACGTTGACCTGATTCCATACTAAGTAGCTTAAGCACTTGTGTTACAGATATCAGACAACAGAGGAACACAAATATATACTTAAATACATATATTACACCCACACACTGAACAAACACAAGTGTTCATCGCTTGTCCAGGGTGGGGATCGAACCCACGACCTTTGGCGTAAGAGGCAGGGTCACTACCAATTGCGCCATGCGGTCAGTCGGGAATAAACATATTTGGTTAAAAAATTCCATTTTTGTCAAGAAAAAATATCAAAACAAAAAGCCAAAATGCCACTACTAATGGACTTTAGCTTTGGCTATATTAATAATATCCTCCAACCGATTACGGCTACGGTGGTCAATCTCAACGATGATAAATTATAGTGCTCAAGTGTGTGCGCAAACACAAGTGCACTCTCTATTCCCTTACACTCATATTTCGATGGGAGACCAGGGTGACACGACCGGAGAGGGATTGAGAGCAAGACCAACTGCTTAACGTCTTTCCGAGGCACGGGGGTATATGATCGCCGACTTCCAAACTCCAGATTAATAACACTGAAGAATTCCTTACCGAAAACTTAGGTGCAAATTTTTGGTCCCTGGATCGAACCCGGGACCTCTTGGACAGCCGTCGCTTTAAAGTGCGACCTACTAATCACTGCGCCATCGAGGCAGTAATTTTTGGCTATAAGGTACTCCATGAAAGCTAATTCTCAATTATTCCTAACTCTACATCTTATAAAATTCTTATTAGTCTTATCGAGTGGCACCATAAGGGGCCTGACCCTCAAATGAGTGAAGGGTGCCAAATGGGAGCCCAATCGTCACGTGTCCTAGGCCCCTGTCCCTTTACATAAATAACTACATAATGTCCACTTTCTGATAGCCCATTAGGGGGAATAGGGCTGCCTGGTATTACGAGTGATGGTAGCTGAGTAGATTTTTTATCGTGGGAGACCCAGGCTTCGGCATGAATGGGCCGGCACGACCGATTCAAAACCGGCGTGAATAAGCACTGTACTGTACCCAATCCTGGGGAAAGGGGTTTAAAGTGTGGCAGTGCACATGCGACTCCATTGGCGTCGCGGGTGTCCATGGGCGGCAGCAATAGCATCCAATCAGGTAATCTATCTGCTCGCCTGCTACCTATCACATAAAAAAAGAAAATTAGAACGAGCGTCTCATGCGGGAGGTAGTAGTTCGATTCCGAGTGTGCATCTCTAGATTAGCTCGACAGTGAGGGAAAACATGGTGAGAAACCTTCACGTTTCGGATAGTTTCTGGAACGTGCAATCATAATTCAGTTGGTCTGGTTCCCCTGTTGAAGTGTTGCGAATGACAAACGGCAGCCGCTTCATTTGTACAGGTGTTTCCTCGTGGTCCTGCTATTTTGTCCTACCAGTAGGACCACGAGTAAGACCTATTCCTCGTACCAGACTCCCCAACTCCTGAATCATGGTCTAAGCGTGAAACAGGCTCTTTGGAGCGTAAGAGGAGAGTAAGAGATTTAGACGCAACAGAGAATTACATGATAAGATGTGCATCGCTTTCATGTGGAGTAAGAATGAATAAGCCGTGGCCGTGTGGTCCCGGCAGAGTAGAATAGGCCACCCTCACTCTTACCGAGGTGTCGTAAAAGGCGACTAAGGTAAAGCTGCTGGCATGATCATCAGCACCCAGAGAAGGAAAACTCTGCATTTATATCAAAACCCTCGCCAACCCGTCTGCCAAGCGTGGTGAGTATGGCAATACCCCTCATGTGATGGAGGGAGGCCCGTGCCCCAGCAGTGGGGACTTAAATGGGCTGACGATGATGAAGAATGAATAAAACTTGTTTTATGCTAGAGGCGAACAAACGAGCAAGCGAGTTACCTGATGGAAAGTATTCTACGCCGCCAATGAACATCCGCGAGATCAGAGAGATAGCTAGTCGGCCTTTTAAAAAAGAGTACGCTCTTCTCTTGAAGGTCCCTAAGTCGGAGCCGTCGGGAAATACTCCTTAAATACGGGGAAACTGCGCATTTATTTATTTATGTGGAAGGTTGGCAGCCCTGCCTATTAGGGGTGCACCCTCTTTCATTAGATCTTTAAATACATTTCCTAAATTAGATTGCGTTAGGATGAAATATGTTCGTTTTATTTCCATCGGAAATTTAATTTTGTCGGTTAGTAGGATTCGTTTGCTATCAATTTGCTTATTAGAAGTCATAAATGTTTGCGTCGGGATTTATGCTAATCCCCATTTCAATTTATTAAAGTTACAGTAACGGTTTTGGGAGATTTGTGGTCCAATAACATTATTAACCGTTAATAGGTACTTTTAGTATGAGAATTCATATGAACGAACATTACGAAATTGAACAATACCACACAGTATTTATTTCTTTACGTTAGATTCTTGTAACTCTCTGCCGGAAGATGTTTTCCCTGAACGCTATGATCTGAACGTATTCAAGAAAATAGTGAAAGGCTGTTACTAGACATACATGATCCATCCTCGGCCACATCATCATTTACCATCAAGTGAGATTGTGACCAAATGTTAAAAAACCCGCCAAGTGCGAGTCGGACTCGCCCATGTAGAGTTCCGTAGCAGCAAGTAAGATATATGGAAGGTAAATTGCGGTTTTCGGTTTATTTTTATTTTATTATTAAGGTACACCAACAGTACACATACAAAACATTTTAAAATTCTAAGGTATAACAATTATAGACTTTGTATGCATACCAATAAGAGGTATACACAACATTCACCATTAACAACAGAACATAAAAAAAAAATATTACTTCTAAAACATAAAAAATTAAAAACTTGACATAATCTTAATCTTAACCACTATTAGAAATATAAGATATGTATATAAATGTAATGTAGGAAGATATATAATATTATTAATATAAAAAGATATAGGTAAGTAGGATACGTATTATTCCTGACACAAGCCAATATTTCTCTTGAACCTCGGTAAGGAGTCGTGGAAAATATCAATATCTTTATAACGTATTAAAAAAAACTCACTATATCTAGTTCAAACCAATTTTCGTTGTTAGTTTTCATGATTATGTGCATCATATATTTTTTTTAGTTTTATACCTAATTCATTTATTATAGGAGTTAGAGGGTAGGGGGAGACACAATTTAACACTTTGAGCGTCTCTTGCGCAAAGTATTGTGTTTAGAAAAAAAAAAGATGTTAAAAACCTCAACATCATTTTTAAAGACCTATCCATAGATAGCCCACACGTATAGGGTTGATCAAACCCCCAATTTTTTAATTTTTTCCAATTTTTATGATTTCCTGGGCTCAAAAATATTATTCAAATTAGAATTTTTAATTGAAATAAGAACTCGTAAAGACCTACCCTTCTTTCAATTTAAACTTCTTCTGATTTCAATATAAACTTCTAATTTGAACAATATTTATGAGCCCATAGAAATCAGACGCCGGAAGGTCAAATTTCGGAGAATCACCCGTATACCCTGCGTACGTAGCTAATCGTTACGATCGGCCGCCGTAGCCGTAATCGGTTGCAGGATATTATTTCAATACTTATATTTACTTTCTGTGCAATAATGAATATCTATTTATCTATCTAACGCTGAAAATACAAGTTGTCTAGTAATGTTCTAGTAGTAGCAATAAAGTTTACAATTTACTGCATTGCGTGCGGAATCCGACAATTAAAGAATAGCTATCTTTTAATTTATCAAGGCAATCTCCATTTTGCATCTCTAGTTAATAAACTGGAGCTGTTATTTATGGATTTAGGTTTATCTTTGCCAATATATTGGCATTTTATCGTAATCAAATCAAAGTGTTGGCACCCCCTTGTTTGCGGCAACGGTTCTGAAGTGTCTTGGGAGTAGAGGATAGTAGGAAACCTGCACGTTTCGGATAATTTCTGAAACGTGTAACCATGATTTACTTTATATGGTTATCCAGTTAAAGGGTTGCAAAGGTCAGACCAACAAAAGGGGCCCTGGCGAACCACCCACCAACCCGCACTGGACCAGCGTGGTGGGTTATGGTCCATTCCCCCTAATGACAGACACTGTGGGACGTAAGGGGGCCCACACAACATGGGAGCAGTGGCGTGCATTAGGGGAGACCTATGTCCAGCAGTGGACGAGTGTGGGTTGCTGATGATGATGATGATGAAATATTGCAACTAAGATAATAACAAAAAAGCATGCCAAAAATGAGCATGCTTAATGAACTGTCTTGATTTGCTATCAATAAATATGGTAGGTATTTGCCATCTTTTAGCACGCTTAAAAATAAACAAACATGTTAACACATGCTATAGCACTCCGCCACACTCCCCCTTCCACCCGCACTGCAGGTAGCATGCTCAAAAATCGACCGACGCGACGTGCGATTTTTGAGAATGCTCAAAATTTCTGTCCACACATGCTACTAAGTAGCACTTTTTTTATAGAAAGGCCAATCAGGATGACCTCACTCCGCATCAGGCGGACGCATGACCACACGCCGCATCAGGCGGCGGTAAGCGGCCGTGAAATCCAAATATGAGGCTGACAGGCACAATAGAACTAAAAAGTACCCATTGAGTCCACTTGCTCAAAAGTAGCATGCTTAAAGCATGAACATAAGCGTGTGTTTTATTATAATAATAATTCTCACAACATCTCATACGTTATCTATATTTAATTTGACTGACCGGATGGCGCAATTGGTAGTGACCCTGCCTCTTACGCCAAAGGTCGTGGGTTCGATCCCCACCCTGGACAAACATTCGTGCGATGAACACTTGTGTTTGTTCGGTGTCTGGGTGTAATATATGTATTTAAGTATATATTTGTGTTCCTGTTGTCTGATATCTGTTACACAAGTGCTTAAGCTACTTAATACGGAATCAGGTCAACGTATGAGATGTTGTGGTGAGAATATTATTATTATTATTAATCATAATATATACCTATTATGTATGTATTAGTGTATTCATATTTTTGTTTATGTATTTATACTTAAACCTGTGTAAGTATGCAAATATAAAGACTGCACCGCCCTGCACTTTTCATCAAGTGTACTTTACCAAAAGGGTGCCTGGAAGAGATCGCTGATAGTGATAGGGCTTCGGTGTACACATCCTGTAATGCCTAGTTTTTAAGTGTTCATACTTTATTTTGAGTGCAATAAAAGTATATTCATTCATTCATGCTACAAAAGAGCGTGTGTAACAGTAGCTTTAACGACCACGACTAGAGCCACAGAATTTTTCGCATTGGCGATTTACACACTTTTTTGAAGCTAAATGCAGCGAACACATATTCCACACCGCCGGCGATTGAGTCGCTTTCTGCCACTCTAGTTTTCCTTGTTCCACATGCGCAGCAATAGAGCTAAAACGAGCGATTTCAACAACGCGATTGAACGCTTCTGCGTTCAAAAAAAGTTCGTAAAAGTCATTTTTTTGTTTAATGAAAAATGGAAGCAATCAAGCAAGCGAGTCACCTAATGGTAAGTGATCACCGCCGCCCATGGACTTCAGCTACACCAGTTGGAAGACATTCGTTTGGAACCACGAAAGTTATTTTTAACATTAACTAAGACTGCAAACTCAATTAATCAACAATATTTTTCTCAACTTTTTTCAATTTCCACTTCAATTAATTTTGTCAAATTATTCTCCCGACAAAAACGTTTCGTTTCACCTAAAAGTTATCGGCAATTAGCAGACGCGTGGCAAAAACACTCGTCCGCTGGGCCGTGAAACGAGGCGTGATACCGGCGTGTTGCCAGCATGGATGGCTGTCGGGCAGCCAGAGATGCCCACTTAGCACTTCAGGTGTTAGACCTAGCACTATTTTCAGAAGTCTCACGCCCTTTTATATTTAGCTACTAACACCTATTTCAACACCTTTTTTTCTGATTATTATGGATGTCAAACATGTTCTAAACAGGTAGGCAAAATTTATCTAGTTACACGTTAAATTCTTAAAGATACGATTTTGTTCAAACTAAAGTTTTTTACACCAACCAAAAATCAACGTTTTTTATGTGATAGGACGTTTAATGTTCAGACAGAGCACTTGCAACACAAGCGCTGCCAACCTTTAAACTTCTCCAGACAATTGCTCCTCCGGTTCTAAGTACCCACACCCTTATAACTATTACTCATTTTGAACTTTCGGGGCGGTCCTTATGTCTGAGACTACAAGTGCTATTTTTGCACTAGAGGGTTTGCGGGAGGTAAATCAACCTGTCGCCGTCAGTATATAATTTATGTCTTTTTTTTAATATACTTTAAATTCCACGGACACTGGTTCCGTGCCTTCTTCTGCTTATTTTTTTTAAGGGTAACATTTTTTTTTACATTTTCTCCGCGACAAAATGAAATTAAGTTTAGGCAGTCATGCGTGGTTATTGTTGGTAGGATGATTTTTTTTTATGTCTTTGGGGGTAGTGGGTTGGTTTTTAATAATTTATGTCTAGAGACTGGTTTCTCTTAAACAACCTACACTTTTTTACAATGCACCTCGCACTTATTCGAAATATTGAGTTAACATCACTGGACGAAGCGTGCTAGCACAAACCGGCGTGTGTTGCCAGTATGGATTAGGCTCCCTTTTTAAAGCCATGGTGGACCGAAGGTGATTATTTGTTAATAAATTAAATTTGATGATAAGGCCGCCTTCGTTGTACACATCCTGTAATACCTAGTTTTTAAGTTTTCATACTTTATTTTGAGTGCTAATAAAAGTATATTAATTATTCATGCATTCATTCATTTAATTGGCAGACAATCACACCTTTTGTTTTCTACCTTTTCAGCTTGAGCGCGGTACTGTTGTCCCTGCGCCATTGAAATACGTCATTCGATGTACTGAAATCTCAAACGAACAGGGGCTTATTAAGAAGTTAGAATCACCCCACAAATCACGACTTCATTCGAACAAATGCCAATTAACTAACCTATGTCAAAAGTACACCCATCTCATTGGCCCCAGTGCACCGGAGCGTGTTGCACACTATGACGTCAGTGTGGCATATGGCCGCCCGGGGCAATCCCCATAGGCTAATCACAGACCCCAGCAGGGCGTAGTACTAATCCGACGTTTGTTAGGGGTCTCTATTTTATTTTGCAATTTAAGACTAAGTGACAGTGGTAACACTTTTTTCATTGGGGAGAGAATAGTGACGTAAGCTGATTATACCGTGTAGGCAGACGCTAGAGGCAGCCTTATTTTGAAAGAAATCCTTTTAAAATAGGGCCGCCGTTCAATTTATTTTGTTTCAAAAATTCAAGTTATTTTGGTAAAGGTGGGCACCTTTACCAAAATAACTTGAATTTTTTTTAATTTCGAAAGAAGGATAACGTTCCACCATACCATTGTTATGGTTCGTCGTTTCTATGGAGTATCCTTAATAAAAGTCTAGGCGTAGTCTGCGATAGCGCAACCAGGAATTACACGCAAAGATGAAGAAGGTCCTTGATAACTTGACGGCAGTCGCTTCATTGTCATTGCCAGATTTACCAAGTCAAGATCATGGTCTAAAGAAACCTCGGGCTCCAGAGCAAAAGCTTTGGAGGCAACCGGAAATTCAATTAAGATGAGAAGGTGACATGGGACTTGAGAGTGGAGATCTCTAGCCGTTAGAGCCACAGGGATTTTTAATTTTAGTATTAGCGATTCATTTTAACCAGGAATTACAAGTTAAAAACATCTTCGGAGGAACTTCCTATAACGTTGTCCCTCTTTGCACAACAAATCCGTTAAACTAGGCGTGGATCACAAACCTTTTATACTCCACGCCTCGTTGCATTCTATTCATAAGCGTAACACTTGATAATTTCGCCCGTATATTTCGCCGCGGGCGCAATATTTGTAATAAAATGCTATTATGGCTGAATGCTGCCAATTTGATATCGGCCATTGTTCGCCACCCCTGGGATTCAGGAATTAGGGGCGCCCCTCGATTGTATATAGTTATAGGGAACTAATTTTAGATCAATCGAAATGAGAGATGAAACAAAACGTAACATCGGTAATTGTAATAAGAATTTACGCTTTGAACGCAATACAAATTTACCTAAACATTTCATAGATATGGTACATATCGTATAAATTGTATATTGACTGGCTCGTTTGCCTTTTATCTTTAATCTATTAACTCTACCTGGAACCAATCCCTTCCAGAACGCTTCATCATCCAGCGCGTTTTCTACCCACGCTCGTGCAAACTCTGGAATGAGCTTCCAGCCGCGGTGTTCCCTGATCGCTATGACATGTCTTTTTTTATACGAGGTTTGAAAAGAGTTCTTGTTTCACGGTAGGCAGCGGCATGACTGCTCCGGCATTGTTTATGTCTATGTGCGGCGGTTACCGTTTACCATCAGATGCCGCAAGCTCGTCTGCCTATTTAATGCAATAAAAAAAAAATCAAGAGATCCTAACGAGTCACTTTTTTGTTCTGGGAAAATTTAAAGGTTTCCTTTGTGCAAATTGGAAGGCCACAAAACTTAAAAATCGCTAGGGTAAAGGAGTTCTAAAGTAAGGCCGCGTCTTGGCAAACGTAGTATTGTGCGCCCTCAGGCCAGATGGAGTGACGATCTGCGCAAGATGGCTGGCTGGAGCTAGATGCGCACGTACGCAGGATATATTATAGTGCTCAAGTGTGTGCGCAAACACAAGTGCACTCTCTATTCCCTTACCATCATTTTCCGTTGGGACACTACTGTGACACGACCAGAGAGGGATCGGGTACAGAACCAACAGCTTAAAGTGCTTTCCGAGGCACGGGGGTACAAGACCGCCAATTTCCAGATTCCGGGCTGCCACTAAGAATTTCTAACCGAAAACTTAGGTACAAATGTTTTGCCCGACCCGGGGATCGAACCCGGGACCTTTTGCGCAGCCGTCGCCTTTATGTTTGAAACAGTGGTAGTGAACGCTGCCTTTGGTCCAAGGGTTGCGGGTTCGATCCCCGCACAGTACAAACATTTATGTGCATGAACATGTCTGTTTGTATTGGTCTGGGTGTTTTCTATGTATTATAAGTATGTATTTACAAAAGAAAAGTATTAAATGTATATGTTTGTAATCCCACTGTTGATTCTGATATCCGTAACACAGGTGCTTGAGCTACCTATTTCGGAATCAGATCAATGTAATGTGTGTGGTGAAATATTTATTTATTTAATGTGCGACCCACTAACCACTGCGCCCGCGCAACCGAGGCACTCGAAATTAATTTAGACATTTCATACATTCATCCATACAAATCTCTAACTCAACTGCTATTTCAACAGCTCGAGAATAGGCCCTCAGATCATTTCCTCAGCTTTTCATCCCAATCTTTCCACAGTATACCAAAAAAACGTAAACAACTTAAAAACAAACCCGACTTTCCGCAAATCGTCGATAACTCGGCGGCTGGGAGTTTATTACCTGCAAATAAAAAACAGACAATGTCAATATTGTACATTGAACAGTTTTACAGAACAGTTTAAATCGGTTTTGGATGACTATCTAGCCACAGTCTGATAGAAGAGCAGTAAGTAAAGTTCAACAAAGTGCTGGATTTGTATGTATGTACTATACACATCAAAGTAAATAAAATTGTCAAATTTCTTCAATCGATTCTCACCTTAATGTCAAACACGTTTGCTTTATTATAAATTGAAGGACAGATTGTGGTAACCTGATGTGTGGTTTTCTGTACTTTTGTTTTTTTATAGTGACACAGTATATTGGCTCTCCTCAGCCTGATGGTAAGCGGGAGAAGAGCCCACGTTGCAATTACAACGGAAGCGATATCAAGGCATCACCTCCAATGGCACTGCCATACTGTCCCGCGAGATGCTTCTTCACGCTTCGTTTGAAGGAATCCATATTGTAGAAAGGAGGAAATACTAAATAATAATTCCACAGATTTTTTTTATTCTTTTTTTTGTAGGACTATAAGGTAACGCTTGACCACAATTGATGGGAAGCGACGATGAGGTCTAGCATGATACGCGTTTGCCTAATGCCTGTTCACTCTTGCCTTAAAGATGATCTTATTCAAACCTAATATGGGACTTAATAATAGTTTCTTTATGTTGACAGGCCCACATGTTATAATACATTGCCGTAATCGCACTTCTTCTTTCTCAAATCACTACGGATTCTAAGACGATTAAGAATATATTTTAATTTTCATGGTGACTAACATTAGATTAGTTATTTACGAGAGTTCTACCATGTAACTTATTTTTGAGTTTTGAGAGGTACTCACTGTTACACTTGCTTATTTTCATGCTTAAAGCATGTTACTTTTGAGCAAGCGCTACTTGGTAGAATGTGTGGGCGGACGGACGTGCTACTTATAGGCATGCTAATTTAGCTAATTCAAAAATCGCACGCCGATCGATTTTTAAGCATGCTACCTGCAGTGCGGGTGGAAGGGGGAGTGTAGCACAGTGCTTTAGCACGTGTAGACAGGTTTGCTTATTTTTAATCATGCTAATAGATGGCTAACGGGATGCTTATTGATAGCAAATGTGGACAATTCATATTTGGAATGCTTAAAACGCATGCTAAAAATAAGCATGTGTAGCTTTACAACAGCGGCTGAAATATCAGAAACTCACACCATTTGGTACCGTAGTAGTGAACGCTGCCTTTGGTCCAAGGGTTGCGAGTTCGATCCCCGCACAGTACAAACATTTCTGTGCATGTTCATTGAACATGTCTGTTTGTATTGGTTTGGGTGTTTTTTCTATGTATCATAAGTATGTATTTACAAATTAAAAGTATTATATGTATATATTTGTAACCCCACTGTTGATTCTGAAATCTGTAACACAGGTGCTTGAGTTACCTATCTCGGCGTCAGGTCAATGTATGTGATGTTGTGAAATATTTATTTATTATTATAACCCAAAAATAAGGTACATGGTTTCACATTTCTACTAGAAATCTTGTAAGGAACTATTCTGATGTTTTAGAAGTTGATAAACTTATTGTGGCGCAAGTCTTTCGCCTGTAGGTTCTGATATCCGTAACACAGGTGCTTGAGCTACCTATCTCGGAGTCAGATCAATGTATGTGATGTTGTGAAATATTTATTTATTACTTTTCGTTTTGCTATAAGCCTTGACGTTGAATATAGATGTTTCTCCGTTCCGTTGCGTGGCGTGGCGTCTTGGCTCTTACTGAATTCCAAATCCGACTGTACCCAAGGCTAATGACCCCGGAGCAAACGAAAAGCAGATACGGGTGATTACACAGGAAACATCAAAGTACTGAGGAGTTTAAAAGTTACATCTATGAATATTTTAGACGTAAACATTAGTTATTTTAGTCAAGATTTTACAGTGTACAGGTCTGTCCTCTGGACTCAAAAAAATAATCTAGTAGATTGAAGAATAGGTATTTTTGACCGTGGGAGAGCAGCGCTTCGGCATGAATGTGCCGGCTTGACCGGAGTGATACCACGCCCTCACAGAAAACCAGCGTGAAGCAGCAATGTGATGTGTGTAAGGGTACCGGGGCAAGGGGTTTAAAGGTTGTCAGCGCACTTGATACTCCACTGGTGTCGCAAGTGTCCATGGGCGGCGGCAATCGCTTACCATTAGGTGATCCGTCTGCTCGTCTGCCACCTGTCACATAAAAAAAATCAGGCGATTTTAATTTTGAGAGCTGCTCAATCATGACGAGTATTTGCTATGAAAGAGCCTAGCTTCGACATGAATGGAACGGTGCGACCGGCCGGAGTGATATCGGAAAATCTCGGTTCCGTCTAAAGCCGTAGCTTCGGAGCCCAAAGTACGCTCTATAGACGTGTGCTAACTCTTTACTGAAACGATTCAGTGATCCGACTCAGCCAAATGATACACTGTTTCGAATCTCTAATGTTCGCTGCGAATACGCTCGACTCAAATGGATGTCGAATCCGAGTGAACCGAATGATCCGAATGAGCTGAATGATCCGATGAGCCGAATGATCCGAATGAGCTGAATGATCCGAATGAGCGGAATGAATCACGGATCTATCTGAGAGTCGATGTACCAAATGAAGCGTTTCACTGTTCCGCATCTCCGCACTGTTCCAGATGCAAATGTCCTAATCTTTTGAATGATACGTTTTTGCCGGGTCTAGTCCAGTTATAAGAGTGGATAGATTGTCCAAAAAATGTCCCCGAATATTTTTAATTCATTTTATCGCAAGCTGCTAAAATGAAACCCGTCGACTCTAACTTAAAATAAACCCCCAAAATGAAAGCTGTTAACAGAAAACCGGCTTGGAAAGTCCTTAAACCCTTTATCAGTCCCCTTATTCTCCGATGAAGTTTAATGATAAAAAGTTTTGGGAAAATAAAGATTTTGGAGTTTGCTTGGGGCAAACATTATTCGTTTAAAGCCTCGTCTTCGAGTAAAGACTGGTTAAGGGTGCCTGTTTTATTCCCTAGCGCCGAAAATCAATTTTAATTAAGTGATGAATTTAAGGTAAAACTCAAATCTTTTCGTAGTGTACGGACAGCCACACACTGAAGTATCTAAATCCTGTCTTTTTTCAATCCAGTCTCTATTATCTCTCTCTAAATTATTTAATATATATATGTCAAACACATAAGGTTCAATATCAATTGGAAAGATAGATGGATAGTTGTGGCTGCCTGTAACTGGAGGTAAAAATAAGACTATTGTTGTACCAGTTACTTACTCGTACCCATGAAACATGACCGCAATCATAAAATTGAGTAAAAATCAAAAGGTTGCCACTTAACAAATACTTCTTATAATGGCTTTTTAGTATATGTTTGCGCCGCACGTATTTTCCAGGAAGCCAAAAATACTCTTTTCTCATGATTTGTCTACTTGTCGTGGTGCAGTCATAGATAAGTAACATGCATGCACTCTAAGATAAGCATTTTGCGTACACTTTTTTGTAAGATTAGGCGCACGCACGTCCTTGTGGATGATAAAGATAAAGGATAAATATTTCTTTATTGGCCACAGAATACAAAATCAAACACGAGTGACATAAATACACAAATAGAACAAATTCTGTAGCCCACAAAGCCCAACCTCAGTATTAGAAAGAAAGAAAGAAAGAAAATTTAATTATTTTGGACATCACAACACTACATACGAGTACAACATTAGTTACAAAGTATTACGCGAATATTATACACAACAAAAAGATTTTTCTTTGAATTTTGTAAAATTAATTCCAAATAATTTCGAATAGTGACTCTAGTAAACGAAGCAAGAAACCATTTAAGGTTGTTCTGCAGAATATAATTTGTTCTTACAAATATAATTTGTATTTTATTTTTAAAAAGAACAAATCTTTTTATTTTACGAGTAGGTATCAAGTGAGATTATAATGCAAAAGTATTTTTAGCTGTAAGTATTTATTTTTATTTTTAAAATTAAAATGTTCACATTACAGAAAGTAAACAGATTGAAATCTTCGAGGGTTTTTATAATAAATAAGGTGGGTCTGTATTTTATTAGTTTCAACGATTAATTTTCATCTCAGTCTTTTAGTATTTCTTACAATGGTACCTTCTGCAGTTCTACTTAATGATGTATGCCAATCCCGAATCCTGCATCACATGGTCCAAACTTTTGGTATTACGATTTTGGACTATTGGACGCACTTTTTTTTATGTAGTGTAATAGGTGGCAGACGAGCAGACGGATCGCCTGATGGTGAGCGATTGCCGCCGCCCATAGACACCCGCGACACCAGTGGAGTCACAAGTGTGCTGCCAACTTTTAAACCCCTCTTTTCCTTAAAACCCTCACTCACGCAGCGAAACACAGCAAGTGCTGTTTCACGCCGATTTTCTGTGAGGCCGTGGTATCACTCCGGTCGAGCTGGCCCCATTCATGCCGAAGCATCGCTCTCCCGCGTCCAACTGGGAACTAAACGCTTAGATGAGGATGAGGGTTTCTACTGGATTTATTGACATTTGTAAGTTTATACAGAATATCTTCGGGTTTTTTATTTAGAACTTTTGTTTGTAAAATATGGATAGCTTTTTAATATTCTAAAAACACTTGGACTGCCGCCAGTGTTCAGTGCCTCGGCGCAGAAAGTGGTAAAACTTTAATGCAAAGAAGAGCATCTCAGTTTGTATAAACAGCAGTGAATAAAATTGTCAACATTTTAATTTAATTTGGGCTATTGTTTGCGGTTTTATGTGTGGGTGACAGGCCTCCCACAAAGTGGATCGACGATCTGGTGAATTTCACCAGTTCGTCAGTCCACACACATCCATCGGCATCTTTAGTGCGGAAGCTTTGGTCTACTATGTCCCAGTAGTATAAAATAAGTTGAATAGACATTTAGTAATGATAACAATCAATAGATGGTCATCTGTATTCTTTTCAACAATGTTATCTCTATGCGTCATAATCGCCTAATACAAGATGTATTGGTAAACATTTACATCCCTTTACCCACGCCATCAACCATCATTCTAAACAATAATTGTTCCACGACTTTGATTTTTTTTGTAATCACAAGACTTCTCAATTATAGAAACATCGTTGAAAGAATCACTTGATTCTTATTGAAACTACCTGGAATATTACAACTTTAAAATCGCATTAAAATGCTAGTGTAGGATTGGTGATCGGTAGATGCATGATAAGGAACGTGTAAGAGATCGATATTTGAATTATAGAATGACGTGCGAGAGTGAGGTAGACGATTCCCACAATTTTGGGACAGAATAAATTATACACCACTGGTTTCGGGAATAGTTCTTACTTCCTTTAATATAATCTCTCATTACGTCTTTCGCTTCCCAGTCTCGGCCAGGCGTCGTCCTATCTCACTCTCGCACGTCTTCTATAATTCAAATAGCATCTCTTACACGTTCCTTACCATGCATCTACTGATCACCCATCCTACACTCGCATACAAATGCCGTCACATCCCGCATCCAATGATACCGTCGGCACCTTAACTCTTCATATTCGATGGGACACCCAACGCGACACCGCCGGAGGGATTGGGCGGCGGACCACAGCTTAATCTGAGGCACGGGTTTTACAAGATCGAGGAAGCAGTGAAGGGGCGTGAAGCAGTGCATGCGCTGTGTTTCGCTGCGTGAGTGCCCTCATTACCGGAGGCCCAAACCAGGGGGAAGGGGGGGTTAAAAGGTAAGCAGCGCACTTGTTACACCACTGGTGTTGCAGGTGTCCATGGGCGGCAGTAATCGCTTACCATCAGGTGATCCGTCGGCTCGTCTGCCACCTATATCATAAAAAAAAAATCAAAAGCAGCTAAAAGAATGTTTATACTCAATTCATTGTATTTCTTTTAAAATCATTTTAAGACCTACAAATAATATTACTTTTGAATTAATCCGAAATGAAATTTCAA
Source organism: Marasmia exigua (assembly GCA_019059595.1). Taxonomy (NCBI): domain Eukaryota; kingdom Metazoa; phylum Arthropoda; class Insecta; order Lepidoptera; family Crambidae; genus Marasmia; species Marasmia exigua. Next base: position 13,045,058 of record CM032482.1, on the reverse strand, counting down.
AAAGCAGCTTAAAGAATTTTTATACTCATTTTTTTGTTATTTATTTTAAATTATATTTAAGTATTTTACATGCTGAAGGTGATACGGTTATATTACGGTGACGGGTAGGGCACACTACCGACGCCAATCGATTTTAATTTTTAGCGACTAATCCGGATCTATTTCAAATAATTTCGGGGTTACAACCTTTTTTTTGTGCAATAAAGAATATCTATCTAGATAGATAGATAGGTACATACCTATCTATCTACTTATTCTGTAAACACAGTTAAAGGGTGAACAGAATAATGTACCATCCCACAAAACAAATATGTCACATAATAAATTTCAAAACGAGTTCACAGGCAGTAAACCTATACAATAGACTCCGATTCTTACTGAGTTTATACCGTACACATTAATTTTCTGAATCGCTCTCGTGCTCAAGAATTTGAACAAGTTTTACAATTTCAGCAGGGAATTTCATTACGCTAAAATACACTGTAAAACCTTAATAGAATTTGTAACGGACAAAAAGTGAGGAAACATGAAAGTGTTTGATGAAAACCCGGGAACTTTGCATTTTTTTAAGTTTCAGGAAACCTTTTTTTAAGTGATAATTGGCAGACAAGCGATGGATCGCCTGATGGTCAGCGATTGCCGCCGCCCATAGACACCCGCGACACTAGTCGAGTCCCATTCCCCCGGGTTGGGCCTCCGGTACCCTCAATCACGTAGCGAAACACAGCACAGCGCTGCTACATGCAGGTTTTCTGCGAGGCCGTGGTATCACTTCGGTTTAGCCGGCCCATCCATTCTATAAATCAGTGTAAGGTCAAAAATCAAGATGAATTCGTTCTCCTAAAAACTAAATTCGTCTGGACAATGTTGAATAATTTAATGTAGCCGTGGCAGGCCCCCCCCCCCCCCACAAGGTGGACCGACGATCTGGTGAAGATCGCGGGAATCCATTGGATGCGGGCGGCACAGGACCGATCTGTGTGGAGAACATTGGGGGATGCTTATGTCCAGCAGTGGACGTCTATTGGCTGAACTAATGATGATGATGAATTTTGAATAGAATTGGTCTAGTTCCTCCGTCAAAGGATTGCGAAGGTCAGACGGCATTCGGTTCATTGTAATTACCGGAATCCCCAAATCCTGAATCATTGGCAGATGTTGTTAGTCGCAACCGACGTGACGACACGAGACTATGTATGCCCTTCTCAAAGACCGCTCTAAAGAGTAAAAGTATTTTATGCATGGCACCTAGAATTTTTAACAAAATTCCAATGACATTAAAAAATATTGACTTCAATGAATTTAGATGGAAGCATTAAGAGTTTATTAATTGAAAAATGTTATTATAACTTGACGGACTTCTTTAGTGACAAATTTTATGTATAATTATTATGAAGATTTTGACATATTATGCTGTAATATGATTCGATGTATGATTTAAATTTAAAGAAAATAAGTTATAAATGTAACATTAAGTAAAAATAATTTAATTTGTATGCCGCAAAGGTACGATATGTTGAAACCTTTTATGTATGTAACAACCTTTTGTACACATGTTTGAACAATCTTTATCATGGTCTTAGCGTACCCTGGGCTACAAAGCGACAGGTTTGGCCGCAACCGGGAACTACACTCTAAGATGAGGAGGTTGAATGGAATGTTGGAAAAACAACTACTGGACTGGTAATATTGATAACTTATTATAGTCCCAACATTATACAGGGTGTATCTGTGAATATTTACATCCCTTTAACCATGTGTTCAACCAAGCAATTTCAACAACTTTTTGTTTTAAGACTTTTGTTAATTCGCATAATAAATACATATTTTCATGCAGTGTCCTATTTATGTGTATGTAGGGTGTTTTCTATGTAATATAAGCATGTATTTACAAAAGCAAAAGTATTGAATGTTTATATTTGTAATCCCACTCTTGATTTTGATGTACAGAATCAACAGTGGGATTACAAATATATACGTATAATACTTTTTTTTGTAAATACATACTTATAATACATAGGAAACACCCAGACCATTACAAACAGACATGTTCATGAACACAAATGTTTGTACTGTGCAGGGATCGAACCCGCAACCCTTGGACCAAAGGCATCGGCGTTTTTCTGGACTCAATAAGATGTATAACTCCTTTAATAAGCAAAAAGTCACCACACTTTAATTTTATTTTGATTTAAGACTATATTTTAAGATTTTTTATTAAATATAGATCAGATATTTTTGTATTTGTGATGCAAAAAAAATCCTTTTTTTTACTTGGCAGAATTGACTTTTTTATCAACGATCATTTTTTAATTAGAAAATATTATTTTCTGAAAAACTACCCTACACGTTCCTAAACGTTGTTCATTAAAAGAGCAATTAATTATTGAGTAGTAGCATTAATAGTTACTAAACAAATTAAAAATAAGTTAGTATAAAAAATACAACTTCTAAGAAAATCGCCATAGAAAACGTCTATTCATAGGTAAGGACCTGTTTAAAGTTAGTCACGAGACTTGGTAGTGTACTATGGGGAATCAAAAATTTTTTCGACGAATTTCGAAAAGTCGTATGACAGTCGAAGGTTGTTCAAAATGGTTGGTAGCTCACGTTGTTGAAGGGATGTAAATGTTCACAGATACACCCTACAGTAGTTCAAACTATTCATTCATGTTGGCATAAAAAGATACTTACCCAAATTCAGCGATGGTCATAATGGCTGAACACCATTATGTAAAACGTTAGGATGAAGATGGGAAAAAGAAATCATCTAACCATACTTGTATTTTTTTGCCAAATCATTATCATTAATTTCCCAAGACTTATCCAAATGCGTTATGCCGCACATTTTTTCGCGATTTTGTTTTACATATTTTCATTTTTCTGTTCTTTTGCGTCTTTTTTTGTTGTAAATTTTTATGTGGTAGGTGGCAGACGAGTATATGGATGACCTCATCACATTCAGCCATTCAGCCCATTTAAGTCCCCACTGCTGGGGCACGGGCCTCTCTCAATCACATGAGGGGTAATTGCCATACACACCACGCTTGGCAGACGGGTTGGCGAGGGTTTTGATATAAATCAGAGTTTTCCTTCTCTGGGTGCTGATGATCATGCCAGCAGCTTTACCTTAGTCGCCTTTTACGACACCTCGGTGAGAGTGAGGGTGGCCTATTCTACTCTGCCGAGGACCACACGGCAAGATCACCTGATGGTAAGCAATTGCGGCCGCCCAAGGACACCAGCAACATTATAGTCATAAGTACACTGCCTTTAAGCTTTAGGCTTCCGGTACCCTCACTCACTCAGCGAAACATAGCAGAAACGCTGCTTCACGCCGGATTTCTGTGAGGCAGTGATATCACTCCTGTCGAACCGGCCCACTAAATCTTAAGCGTGGCTCTCCCACGGTTATAAATATATAATTATTGTTGCATGGATTTTTTTATTAGTTATTATAATTGTTTTAGTTATAAATTTTTTCAGTTTGTGGTTAATGCGTCTGAAATTATGCTGTTCTACATGTGTTGTGGTGTCCAAATTAATAATTTTCTTTCTTTAATTTCCAACTTGAATAGTGTAGTGCCCAATTCGGAAGACAGTCATTTATCAAATCAGAACAAATTTTCAGAAAAGCATAAGTTATCCGATCTAAAGTTGACATATATATCAAAGTCATGGAATGCAACTAGATTTAACATTGACCTGCCAGAATGCATCCACAGTATAAAAACTACCAGTAGTAAGGCACACGGTAGACCTAGATTAAATTATAGGGCTTTATTCATATACATTCAATAAACCTCTGTTAGTTAATACGGTGTTATAATGTTTTGATGTTTGACAGAATAAAATTTCATATATATTTTTTAAAAAACGAATGATAACTTAACTATAATACCGTTTTAGTTAACAAAGGTTTTTGATCGTGGGAGAGCCACGCTTCGGCATGAATGGGCCGGCTCGACCGGAGTGATTTGATTGTGGTAGAGCCACGCTTCGGCATGAATGTGCCGGCTCGACCGGAGTGATAACACGGCCTCACAGAAATGCGCGTGAAGCAGCACAGTGCTGTATTTCGCTGCGTGATTGAGAGTACCGGAGGCCCAATCCGGGGGAAAGGGGTGGTTTAAAGGTTGGCAGCGCACTTGTGAATCCACTGGTGTCGCGGGTGTCCATGGGCGGCGGCAATCGCTTACCATAAAGTGATCCGTCTGCTCGTCTACCACCAATAACATTAAAAAAAAGACTTCACATTCCGCTTGACCTTCGCAATCCTTAAACATAAACCCAGACTAAGTGGACCAAAGTTGCCGTTCGACAGCTATCCCACCAGAGGTAAAGTTCAGACCGACTTACTTTCTTCCGCACGTTTGAGTCTAACAGGGCGCTTGAACGATCTTATAATCTCGTGTGTAACATCCGCTAGATGGCGTGCCTGTGAACCGAGGTCCAACTTCAACATCATTGGCTGATTTATTCGTTAATTGACAATTTGACATATCACGTCTAAAATACCCAATCACCTTGTAGATAGACCTCAGGTCTATAATACGCCATCTTGCGGATTTTTCGCACGCGATAGTTGCTATTGCATGTTCCATATTTGAAATTTTCTTGTGTGCGTAAAAGTGGAGGTGGGGCGCGTCATTTCATCTTCGAAGATCCGTAGCTTTGACCTTGGAGCGTGCACAAACCAAGCTACTGATATTGTTTACACTACGCCAGAACAGAAGCGCTTGATAAATAGGATTGTGTCACTTCCTTTTTGAAATTCGCAGCACCAGGAAAACTGAGACAATCGGAATTTCAAACCAGAAAATGTATTGCGAGAGAGATGAGAAATTTTTCAGCCAATACAAAAGTTTATTTGAGAAGCCGTGTTGCATTTTGTCATGGAACTTGAGGATTTAGAGAAACTAACTCCGGTGATATTGAGTTTTGATAGTATTGAAGTAAATCGTAGGTATATTAGTGACTTTGGACATCGCCATATCAGCCGGAGAAGAGCTGGGGTGTTCTGGAGTGGAGACCGCGTCTCGGTAATAATAATATTGTCCAACCGATTAAGGCTACGGCGGTCAATCTCAACGATCAGCCACGTGCGCTCTCTATTCTCTTACCCTCAAATTCCGATGGGACACTATTGTGACACGACCAGAGAGGGATCGAGCGTAGGACCTACAGCTTAACGTGCTTTCCGAGGCATGGGGGTACAAGACCGCCAACTAGAATAGAAGTTTTTTTTACCAAAAGCTTAAGTACAATTTTTTCCCCCGACACGGGGATCGAACCAGGGATCTCTAGCGCAGCCGTCGCTTTAAAGTGCGACCTACTAACCATTGTGCCACCGAAGCGTAAAAAAAAGGAGTGTAGGACCGCCCTCAGGCCAGATGGAGTGAAGATCTGCGCAAGATGGCTTGCAGGAGCTGGATGCAAGTAGCGAAATATCTATCGAAGTAGGAAACAGAGGCCTTTGTTCTGCAGTGGACTGTAAAATGCTGATGATGAGAGTGACTTTGAAGTCATACGTGATAGTCATCATACACCACGAGAGCTGTAATTGTATGTGGGCGACATCTTTCTAAATCCTGATCTTATATTAAGGTCAACGATGGTCGGACCAAATAGCAGAAGAACTTAATATAACTGTTAGTGAAGTTAGCACTCCACCAAGCTACAGAACGGGGCCGATGGAGAAAACAGGTTGAGGTCATTAGGACATTGCGTGTAAGACCAGCACGCTGAAGTGGAGGTAGGCAGGTCATCACTCTAGACGTACTGATGTAAGATGGAGCTGACACTAATTAGAGAAAAAAAATCTCCTCGCATCCATGGGAAACGTAGGTGCTGGAGAATGCCTTGCCGCACGACGGAGTGACGATTTTTATGTAATAGTTGACGCTCTGTTAGTCTAGTACCGGGCCGTGATCTCAGGGTCCTGGGTTCGATTCCCGGGTCGAGCGAAAAGTATGTTTCTAATTTTTCGGACAAAGCTCGGGATTGTGATCACAATTCGCAATAGGCAAGCGTGGTGATTAAGCCTCACCCCATCATAGTAGCGATAACTTGATTTCTATGATGGAGGCCTTTGCCCAGCAGTGCGACAATTTATAGGCTGATACTTTACTTTACGTAATAGATAGCAGACGAGCGGACGGATTGCCTGATGGTAAGCGATTGCCGCAGCCCATGGACACACCAGTGGAGTCACAAATGCGCTGTCAACCTTTGAACCCTTCTTTTTGAGCCTTCGGTACCCTCACTCACGCAGCGAAACATAGCACAGTGCTGCCTCACGCCGGTTTTCTGTGAGGCCGTGGTTACACTCCGGTTGAGCCGGCCCATTCATGCCGAAGAGTGGCGATTTATCGTATTGCATCCTTTTTTGTGATAGGTGGTAGACGAGCTGACGATTCACCTGATGATAAGCGATTGTAACTGCCCATCGACACTCGGAAATAGACGAGTGTAACCTTTACTGAAACGACTCATTGATCCGACTCAGCCAAATCTCTAATGTTCGTTCCGAATGTATCATTCGACTCAATTGGATATCGAGTCCGAGTGAACCGAATGATCAGAGTAAGCCGATTAATACGAATGAGCTGAATGATCCGAGTGAGCCGAATGAGGCGAATGATCCGAATGAGGGAATAAAACACGGATCTATCTGAGAGTCGATGTTCCAAATGAAGCGTTTTAATGTTCCGCATCTCTGGACTGATCCAGATGCAAATGTTCAAATCTTTTGAAAGATACTTTTTGTCAGGTCTTCTCGGCAAACCAATGGAGTCACAAGTGCGTTGCCATGCTTTTAACCTCTTTTCCTCCCGATTGGCCCCCCGGTGCCCTCACTCGGCGAACGGAGAATGCGCTGCTCCACGCCGGCCATTGTTCATTTAATAGCGCGAAATCACTCAAAAATTCGCCTCGCTCGTTGGCATTGCCTCAAAATCCGTTTTACGTCACGCAACATCAGTCCTTGAACGCACGAGTAAAAATGAAATGAGGCTAAAAGAGACTTGCTAAAACATTTCATTAGCATGTTCTTAATGAAACACTAAACCGATTGGCACAAAAAAACAAACAAACCCAGATAGGAGCAGCGGTATTTCGATTGAGTCATACAAAAAAATAGGACTGATTATACGTAGGTAATAAAACCAGTGATTTCAAAATTAGCTCAGGTCTAGGTGTATTGGGAGTGACTGGGAGACCTCCCCGGCTATTGTCAGGTACTACTAATAGTACGATGTCCTGTTGGTCTAAGACGCCCTGTTGGCCTAATGCTTTAAGTACCGGGACGTGATCCTGTCGGTCGAGCAAAAAGTATTGTTCGAATTTTCGGGTTGTGATCACCAATTCGCAATAGGCAAGCGTGGTGATAAGCCTAATCCCATCATAGTAGCGTTGACTTTATTTCTATGATGGAGGCGTTTTCCCTGCAGTCGGACAGTTTATAGGTACAGGGGGATTTTTTCATACTTTCATAATATAAAAAGTTGGTCGGTTTTAAATTCCTCAGAACGTTGCGCATTGTACGGGGCAAGATAAAGATAAAGATAAAAAATTCTTTATTCAATTTAGGTCCACACAGAACACTTATGAATGTCAAAATAGGTACATAATATCTACCGCTGGTTCGGAATCTCGATTTCTACTGACAAGACACCAGCAAGAAACTCAGTAGTTACTCTTTTCAAATATTGATGATGTTACAGAGTTTCAATTGAGAAGAGAAAAAAATACAATTATGAAGGTTAATATACTACTATGAATAACAACTCAAAAGATTAATCAATTAACATGACCAAGAATCCTTATCATTTAAATAGTCTTGTACACTATAGTAACCTTTCTTCATTAGGCAGGTTTTGATATGAGACTTAAACTTATCCAGTGATAGGTTAATGACATTTTGTGGTATCTAATTAAATATCTTAATACTTAAGCCAACAAATGAATTACCGATTTTATGAAGTCTGAGAATAAGTCTGACAAGAAGATTGATATTTAACATTTTTACGTGAGTTTCTTCTTCATATTGAAATTCTTAATCAAGCGACGAGTATATTATATTACGAGTCATGTTACGTAAAATATAACTTTAAATCCTTTTTTATTCGCGTAATCGTGAAATTAACACGTCAGTATCAAAAAACACACTATGGGTGGGTAAATGTGCATCTGAGTGTATTTCGCTTCGAAAATTTTGATATAGTTTAACGAAATAGCGTTTCTCTAGTGCTTAGAATTAAATATATTTAATAACTTGTTCATAAAACTGTTAGTCCTGCTCTTGACATCAAAGGTTTAAAAACACAAAAGCTGAAATATTTCATAGTTTAAACTACCAATGAAAATGTGTCCATTCATTTCCTCTATATTTAACGGTAGAGACAATAAAATATCTCCAAACCAACTTGATATCATTCAAAGGGATTTATGGGCTGTTTGTAGGGAAAATAGCAAAATAAACTGTTGAGCATTCCGTGATTGAGTGGCAAATAGAGGAATGTTTGCCAACTAGACTTGCGATGTTCTTCAATGAACTGGCTCACTTAAAAAGTTCATTTCACTCACGAAATTAAAAATTAACTGTTGGGTGTGATGTAAGTCAATGAATGGGAAAAAGACTTACGTTGTTTCTCCATGAGCTAGTTAATTTTATTTACTCTTTCTAGTCCCATTCGCCTTAAAGGTTAATTTTCGTCCACTCACAATATAAATTAGTTAATAATTAAGCAAAGGAGCTAACCACGGGCCCGAATAGTCAATATTTCCTAACTTTGATGTTTTCTGTCATAAATCTGTCCTAGATGCGTTAGCATGATATTTGTACAGCTCTAGAAGTTAAAACCGTTTAAGTATTCAGGGGTTTGTGCACTACTGAACTATAAGAGTGAACTGCACCACTCTTTTGAATTTAGTGAACTGTTTTGTGGAAGTCTATTTATGGCAACAATTAATTTCGTCGTCGAACGTGCGTCGAAATTGTGATCGCATCAAATCGGATCAGAATTGTTTGTATGATGACTATGTGGTATTGTATGTTAACAAAATGATTGTATATGATATATGAATTTAGAACGATTTGCAATAGAACGCTATTTAATGTTTAGGCGGATGGATAACAACAACATGGTGACAATAACAGGGTGGGCTGGGCATTGTTTAGTGCGACATAGCTCAGTGTGAGCGCCTTCCTAACCAGAGATCTCAGTTTCAAGTCCCATCACGTACTTTTAGATCCAGCATTTTTAGAATCCAATCCAGTTTGTTCAAATTACAAGTCGATCAAACAGCTTTTAAAAAGTGAGTTGTCAGTAAAGAGGCCATTATCTCTCTAGTCATACGTTGCGTATTCAAACAAAAAAGAATCTTAGCATTTGATGTCATTGCGACTTCATAAGAAAAAACAAACGAAAAAACAGTTGACTTTTAAAAAACGAATTCTTAAAAAATAAAGAGGCCAGTGCTCTCAGAAGAAAACCTTTACGATGGTGTCGCAATTTGAAAATGGAATGTCCGAGTCCCACGAGGGTCGCCCCGACCTCCAACATCCAGACACTCCCCTGATTGCGGTGAGCTCAGGTTATGACACAGTTAACCCCCTTTACTGAATTCGTTTATAAACTATTCTATAAGCGGTGAATTTTATATGATCACCGATTTCGTGGGTTGCTTAAAAATTAACCCTCCGGTCGCTCCAGAATTAGTTTTTCGACGAAAGATCGGAGTGAATCTAATTTTTAGTTTTCGTTACGGTCGGTACTGCGAATGTTTCGGAGTGTTTAGAATTTTAGGCGGCAAGATTGCTGGCGAGTGTAAGTTTAATTTTTGAGTGGAGTGGAATGAAACTATTCGCGTTTACTCGTGGTACACTTTTCTTACTGCGAGAAAGGAATGACCCAAGACGCTGATTTACTCAGAACAGAATAACAAATCGCTTACGCTGTGTTTCGACTAGTGAATTAGGGAGGCCCGATCCGGGGGGATGGGTTTTAGAGGATTGTGATTGCGGCGCACTTGTGCATGCACTGGTGTTACGAGTGTCAATAGGTGGCGGCCATCGCTTATCGTCAGTTGATCCGTTCATCATCTGTCTACTATGACATATAAAGAATACCAGATATGTCAGATTTCATTATCAAATGGTGATGATTTTTAACAAAGCATTTTTTTTAATTATTTCAATTATTTATATCATACTTTGATTTTCTTACTTTTTATCACACCACTATACAAAACATTCACATTTGATTTTTTTATCGAAATTTTTTGTACAGTGGTAGTAAACGCTGCCTTTGGTCCAAAGGTTGCGGGTTCGATCCCCGCACAGTACAAACATTTGTGTGCATGAACATCTCTGTTTGTATTGGTCTGGGTGTTTAATATGTATTAAAAGTGTGTATTTACAAAAGAAAAGTATTATATGTATATATTTGTAATCCCACTGTTGATTCTGATATCCGTAACACAGGTGCTTGAGCTACCTATCTCGGAGTCAGATCAATGTAGGTGATGTTGTGAATATTTTTTTTTTTTATTTTATTTATTACTTTGCCCAGCTTGGCCCAACACTAAGGCGGCCGTCTGAAAATCAGCGCCATTGCTTTGCTGTGGCATATGCTGAGACGGGGAGCATTTTTGCTGAAACATTGTTCATTTATTCTTATTTTTTGTCTTGTATTAATTGCTTATATTTTTCTAACTCTATGATTATTATCAGTGTTTGCAACTTGATTTTATAAGTATATTTTGTGCAGCAAAATGTATTATCTATCGATCTATATTATCTATATTTTTTATAAAAAAAAGTAAGTAATACCTTTTTAACCATACCACCAGTAGAAAGAGGATCTTCAGCCAAGCCAACGATTTATTGTTTCTACTATAGACTTGTTAAGACTTGAAAGCATTAAGAAATCTTAAAATGCAATTATAGAAGTCGAGACGCTCCAGTTTAACCCTAGATGATAAGTGTACCGCCAGAATTATTCAACCTTTTTCCGCACCACAAAGCTGAGAAAATAGAAAAAAAAAGTGAAAAGAGTAATACCAGCACCCATTACCCTAAAAAGTCGTTTTCTTAGACACAATAAGCTAACCTCGAAAAATATAGTGGGAATTTATTTCCGTCTCAAGCAATTTGGCAAAGACAATTCTGGGATTTTCCTGGACTCTTAACGGCTGCGTTTTTTGCAACTTTCCGCGACTCGTGAATTCATATTAATGGTGAAGTTATGTTTTCAACTGCAGGCAGTTTCGGGTTAACTGTGCTGCTTCTATTGGGGTAACTGCTTATGAAGATGGGTAGTCTCATCATGGTCCTAGCGTGTCATTCCCAGTTGTGTCCAATGCTATGTTACACATACTGTCACTGTAATCATAAGCATACTGTCACTGTAATCATAATTTGTATAAGAATGAATATTGTAATTACCATATTATTTGAAAAGAGTAACTACTGAGTTTCTTGCTGATTCTTCTCGGTAGAAATTGACATTCCGAATCAGCGGTAGATTACATAATATTTGACATTCATAAATGTTCTGTATGTACTTAAATTGAATAAAGACATTTTTGATTTTGACAAAAAAAAGTTATGTTTTCAGCTGCAGGCAGTTTGGGGTTACCTGTGCTGCTTCTATTGGGGTAACTGCTTATGAAGATGTGTAGTCTCATCATGGTCCTAGCGTGTCATTCCCAGTTGTGTCCAATGCTATGTTACAGTTATGTTTTCAGCTGCAGGCAGTTTGGGGTTAAATGTGTTACTTCTATTGGAATAACTGCTTATGATGTTGGTTAGTATCATCAATCATCATCGTCCTACCGTGTGATTCCCAGTTGCGTCCAAAGCCGTAGCTTGCGAGCTGGTGTACCTGAGACCTTATCAGAATCAACAGTGGGATTACGAATATATACATATAATACTTTTCTTTTTTGTAAATACATACTTATAATACATAGAAAACACCCAGATCAATACAAACAGACATGTTCATGCACACAAATGTTTGTACAGTGCGGGGATCGACTCCGCAACCCTTGCATCAGAGGCAGCGTTCACTACCACACTGTTCCATACGGGTCATCAAACATTGTATATGTTACGTTAGGTTAGTAATGTGTTTGAATGCTAGCCATGAGTGCTTGCTGCATCATCATCATAATGAAGTTCGATGCACTGTTTAAGTATCCTATTGTAATTTGTCAATGAAGTCTATAATGAGTACCGCAGGTACCGCAGTGGTTCAGAACGCGGCTTCAAAACGGGGGGTCGTGGTTCGAACCAGAGCCCCTCTGGATTTTTCAAACCTATTTGCGTATTTCTACCATTCGCTCGGCGATGAGGGAAAACATCGTGAAGAAACCATGTACTTTCGGATAGTTTCTGAAACGTGTAACCATGATTCGGTTGGTCTAGCTCCCCTGTAAAGGGTTGCGAAGATTAGACGGCAGTCGCTTCATTGTATTTACTAGACACCCCAAATCCTAAATCATAGGTCTAAGCGTACCCCGAGCTCCAGAGCGACAGCGTAGGACACAACAGGGAATTACACGCTAAGATAAAATAATTTGTCAATTAAATCGTGAAAATACATGATGGCCGCTTACGTCATAGGGCATGGTAACCCCACTGGTATAGCATGGGAACTCCCAAAAATTCGTTGTCGGTAATTTCTTGACACATTATAACTACTCAATTTTGCTTTGCCAAATAAAACATGCCATTTTAAAACTGTCCTGACTGTCAATTTTCTTATGACACCCGAAGAAAAGATACGGCTTAAATAGTTTGTGTTTCTTTTACTGACTCTCTAGAAACGGAAGCACTCACATCAAATGTCAACCAATGAATATATCAGCAGTAATTTCGAACAACTTTTATTCCCCACAAAATCTTTCGCACTATATGAGACTAATAAACAATTTTATTGAACAGAACCATCTAAGTGTATTCGCTCTAGGAATTTCTTTCAATCGTGTCCATTCATACACACAAGAGTTAATACTCTTTGTATGACAAAAACTTGAGTCTTAATAGCATAGTAATAAGGTATATTATGGTATGATAATATTTGATTCTGGGCGAATCAGCGCGGGAGATTCACCCATGTCACGTCGCATCATTGTCGCGGTTAGTATCGAAGATTATGGAAAATGGCAGTGAGAAAACGTCAAACAAAAGTTGAGATTCTGCACCGTATGAAATTCATTCCCGATTCGATTCGAACACGATTCGCTTCCACGTTCAACGTTCATTTCGTCAACATTCTTTTTTTGTCTGTATTCTTTCAGCACATGCTGAGGTTTAGAGCTTGTTGAACTAGGACAATATGTACCTAACATTTTTTTACCTCTTTTATGTTTATCCGTATTTTAACTGTAATTTATCAAGAAGGGAATTAACACGATATTTATTATGTTATACAACATTGTGTACTCACATATTTTGCTCGACGTTTCGGCTACGTTACAGCAGCCGTGGTCACGAGGGGACTAACTAACTAGAATCCGGTAAAAAGCTATCCGTATTTTATTTCAATGTTCTGATTATTCTCTAAAACACTTTTTTTTTATTTCTCATATATTTCCCCACAGTAAATAAAAAATCTATTCGCGGCTGTAGTTTCGACGACGTATCGCCTTAAGAGTTTCCCCATTGAATAGGAGAGAACCATCTTAGCGTGTAATTCCCAGTTGCGTCCGAAGCACTCGCTTTGGGTACGCTTGGACCATGGTTCAGATTTGGGGGAGTCTGGTAATTACAATGATGCGACTGCCGTCTGCACCTTCGCAACGTTCTAACAGGGGAACCAGACCAACTGTAATCATGGTTACACGTTTCAGAAACTATCCGAAATGGGCAGGTTTCCTCACTATGTTTTCTCTCACCGCTGAGCTAATGGTAGAAAAATCATTTTTTTTTCTGTAAAATAAGATAATTAACCACTATTTTCTTAGGGCTTATTTCTTCTACTCAGTTCAATCCATGGGTTCACTGCTATCCTTCATACTATGGCACAGATCTCGGATCGAATCCCGATAACGCGGTTGCCGAAGGATAAACCTCTTTGATGGTGTTTACGTGCCAACGATGCCATGACACGCGTTTTATGGTAAACGGTACTATGAAATATTAAAATTATTGACAAGGCTAATGCGATGTTGAGTTTTCGGAACCGTAGTATGAAGTTTGGTGTATGACATTTGATGCTTGTAAAAAAAGTTGTAATTAATTTTGACTTTTTCTTACAGTTTTAATTAGCATATGGCCACTATAGGACTGAGCGACACTAGAATCTGCAGAATGTGTAACGAGGCGGATTAAACCCCTATACACAAAACATAATCCATAATGACGACCCGATTGGAACAGTGGCAGTGAAAGCTGCCCCTGATACAAGGGTTGCGGGTTCGATCCCCGCACAGTACAATCATTTCTGTGCATGAACATGTTTGTTTGTATTGGTCTAGGTGTTTGCTATATATTGTAAGTATGCATTTACAAAAGAAAAGTATTATATGTATATATTTGTAATTCCACTGTTGATTCTGATATCCGTAACACAGGTGCTTGAGCTACCTATCTCGGAGTCAGATCAATGTTTGTGTGTTATTAGCTTTAAGACATTAATTGTAATTGCTACTGTGTTAAGACAGCTGTTGGTCTTCCGAATAAAATAAAATAAAATAAATGTTGTGAAATATTTATTTATTTATAATCACTGAATGCGGACCACTGATGCGCAGACGTAGCTTACATCTGGGAAAGCACTTTTAGAGTTCCAATGAAGCTAGGGATGTCAATCCCAAACAACTATTACACTTTCTGAAAAGTGTAAGGTTTGAGAGTTTGGGACTGATATTTAGTACAGTGGCGATCACAATAGATCAAACTGGTCGCAGTGATACTAGTCTGAATAAGACCTACACAGTTTTAATTACAGCTTTGTTATAAAAACTTTCTTCTGATAGTTTCCTCTGAATTCTGACATTAAGTTCCTACTTAATTACAAATTACTACCAACATGAAAATTTCTAGTTTAATCTGAAAATACCGAAACTATTTTTTATGAGATGGGCGGCAGACGAGCAGACGGATCACCCTATGATGAACTTTGAGTTACCTACTTGAAAATTGCTTGTCCATGTTTGTGTTTCATATGACCAATGTGTTGTAATCATACAAGTACCAAAACGACGAAGTCGAAACACTAAATCCTCAAAAAGGCGATCATCTGGAGAGGCCTCCGTCCAGCAGTGGACTGTCATCATCAGTACCAAAATTTAATTCTAGACCTGGATAAAACGTTTCTTTCAAAAGATCGTAAACTAAGCATCTGGATCAGGGCAGAGATGCGGAACAGTGAAACGCTTCATTTGGAACATCGACTCTGAGATAGATCCGTGATTCATTACGCTCACTCAGATCATTCAGCTCATTCGGATCAATCGGCTCACTCTGATTATTCCGCTCATTCCGATCATTTGTCTCACTCGAATCATTCGGCTCATTCGGATCATTCGGCTCACTCGGATCATTCGGCTCATCAAATCATTCCGCTCATTCGGTTCACTCTGACTCGAGATCCATTTGAATCGAATGATACATTCGGAGCCAATATCAGGATTCGGAACAATATTATTATTTGGCTGAATCGGATTACCGATGAGTGTCAGTAAAGAGTTATACACGTCTATTTAATTCGATCGGTTGTTAAATGTCCTTCCAAAACCCAACAAAGTATTCACAGCTCATACCTTTGTAATTATTTCAAACTTTACAGCAGTCGTAAAAGTTGATCCCTAAAATCACCCCTTGCAAAGGTTAGACAATAAAAATACAATGTGTCGTCTAAAACGTTGTTTACGATCTGGCGGAGGCGTCGAATAAAACTCGGACACGCCCGCAAATGTCCGACAACATTGACTTGGCTATGAAAACTTTGCGACAGTAGGAAAAACTGGGGAGGATATGTAGGGTCGCCATGTTGTCAAGTTATCAGAACTACAATGCATCTTACTCATTCATACCATACCATAATATCCACTAACCGATTACGGCTACGGCAGCTCATTTCAACGATCAGCCACTTACGCTGGATATATTATAGGGCTCAAGTGTGTACGCAAACACAACTGCACTCTCTATTCCCTTACTCTCATATTAAGAAAGTAAAGTAAGTAAGTAAACATTTACTGACCATATACAAGATTTACATAGATAGGACACATAACATTAAATAGATATTGCACAGTAATACGAGGAAAGACTGTGAAAAATAAATAAAAAAAGTTAACACATAAACTAGTGACCACGAAGAAGAAAAGGAACAAATTGAAGATGTCAACAAGGTCCAAGCTCAGCATGTGCTGCAGCGGTTTATTCCGATGGACACCAGCGTGACACGATCGGAGGCTTGAGCGCAGGACCAAGGGCTGCTTTCCGAGGAACGGGAGTACAAGACAGCCAACATCCAGACTCCGTGCTGACACTAAGAATTTATTACTGAAAACTTAGGTCTTTCTTGAGCAGCCGTCGCTTTAGAGTGCGACCCACTAACAACTACTCCATCGAGGCAGTAATACCATATCAGCCGCCAAAATGACAATCATTCAGTTACACGAGTTCCGGAGTGAAAACCACGTCTCGGTAAACTTAGTGTAGGACACCCATAGGTCAGATGGAGTAACGATCTGAACATGATGGCTGGCAACAGCTGGATCATCATCATCATCATCATCATTTCAGCCAATAGACGTCCACTGCTGGACATAGGCCTCCCCCAATGTTCTCCACACAGATCGGTCCTGTGCCTCCCGCATCCAATGGATTCCCGCGATCTTCACCAGATCGTCGGTCCACCTTGTAGGAGGCCTGCCACGGCTGCGACTTCCTGTACGTGGCCTCCACTCGAGGACCTTTCCGCCCCAACGGCCGTCTGTTCTCCTCGCTATGTGCCCTGCCCATTGCCACTTGAGGCATGCAATCCTTTGGGCTACGTCTGTGACTTAGTTCTCCTGCGGATCTCATCATTTCTGGTACGATCACGCAGGGAGACTCCTGCTGATGCGACAACAGCTGGATGCGAGTAGCCGAAGATCGATCGGAGTGGTGAACATTTGGAGAAGCCTATGTCCAGCAATGGGACAGGTGGAAGGCAAGCGGTCGCGCGGGCGCTCACCAACGCGTTGGACAGACCTCATTAGGGCTGTAACACAGACAGCCATTGTCCAAAACTCCTGAGACGCTGTGGACTGCAACAAGTGGAGACACATCCTGCGAGCCGCATCAGCTCAAGAAAATGCTACATCGTCAACCACGACCACTCTGTCAAGAGTGAACGACTAAGGACTGCAACAGGCTGATGATGATGTATCTTTCTTGCTGCTCAGGATTCATGTATCCGAAAACTCCGATATGCCTACCAATATGTATGATATGGTTATGGCTGCTATTTTTTTTTCAGTTTATAACACCCGTGTGACGCGACACGACCGGTAAGCTAGTGCTGACACTGAGAATTCCTAAACAGAAAAAGTCACACAAATATTGCCCTTATCTGAGAATCGAAGACCGGGACCCGTAGCCGTCGCTACCTACCAACGCTAGGTACATTGTTTGCAGCTGTGCGCATCCTTAAACCTAATTTATAGCACAGCAGAAAAACATTTTTGTTCAATAGAATCATAATCATAGTAATATTTCTTTTTGCCATACAATGCAAAAACAGGCAAACTTTGTCGCTTAATGAAAAAAAAAACATTGACACGCTTATGAAAACTTCGTGACAACAAAAACTCCGGTAGTAGAGAGTAGAAAAGTTCTCCGGGTCTCCGTGGTCCGAGTTTTCTTTAGTTTTTCTCTTTATTGTTTTGATATTCAGCTTCGTTGTTTTTTTTTGTTGCTTATGCAACTTTGGTATAATTAAGAATTCGGAAACTGAACTGAAACTGAACCGCGGCGCTTAATTTATTTGCGAATAACCGCTTCGTTCGCATAAACTTCCTTTTAGTAAGGTGGTAAAGGAAACCATTCATAAAGAAGCCTACATAAGGTTGACGCCCTTTCATCATCCACTTAAAGGAAGACCCTAGCGGGTGGAAACATTCATAGCCTGGTTTTGTGATGTGATAAGTACGAGACAGACGAGCAAAGAGATGTCCGCTGCCAATCTCTTCTTTCCTTTCTCACACGGTGAAATACGATGATGATGTGTTGCAGTCACAACATTTGTGTACATGTTGCAAGCTTCTGTTCTTTTGTAGCCATTAAAAATATCCTAGAAATACTCACAGTTCATTTGGAAACTCTACTACCAGGTGTTAAAAGACGAAATTTGTCGTTTGAAGACGGTGAAGACGGTAATGACAGAGCTTTCTGATACAAGACGTCTACATCTCTTTGTGTACTACAGATCTTGTTAAAAGTTAAAACTGTGTAGATAGTTCGCTAGCTTCGACAAAACATTTTGTGTTTACTGACTTGGTAATGGGGTATAGTTTCGTTCATGAATAAAATATTGAGAGAGTACTTCTTTGATATCGGAATTAATTATTTATTTCGATGTAGTTTTGCCTTTTGAGTGTTTGAGAATGAACAAATTTGATAAAAAAAGGCAGACGGTCGAAAGACATTGGACTTATCGACAACAGCTATGGTAATCGGAAAGTTCAAAACATTTGCGTCGAACATTTTGTTCGCGAGCACGTATTAAAAAGGATGTCTAACTAACTCTGAATCATCGGTAGATGATAATATGTGTACAGACTGTGGTGTTTAAGGTTGAGGTAATTTGATCGGATTAGTGCATGGGGCTTCTGCCTCTAGGCCTTCTTATGCTCAAGTTTCCCGTCAGAAGGAGCTTCTCCAGGTTGTCATCTCTCTTTCTGGTGCTGTGACCAAAGAACTCAAAGCTCATCCGTAAGCATGTGGTGCTGAGCCGTACTATAATCTTGAGCTCAGTTCGTATAGATTAGTCTGATGCTCAGACCAATGGATTCCAAACATCCTCCAACTCCAGCACAACATTTCGAACGCCTTGTACTCGTATCATCATCATCATCATCAGTAACCCACACTCGTCCACTGCTGGACATAGGTCTCTCCTAATGCACGCCACTGCTCCCGATTTTCGGCCACTCTCATCCAGCCCACACCAGCCAGCCTTCGAATGTCATCATCCCATCTTGTCGCAGGGCGTCCTACACTACACTAACCGAGGGGCGGTTTCCACTCAAGGACTTTACGGCTCCAATGGCTGTCAGTTCTGCGGCTAATATGACCAGCCCACTGCCACTTCAGTTTGCTAATTCGGTGGGCTATGTACTCGTATCGCCACTCACCAAATACTTAGCAAGACTGCCTCGGTGGCGTAGGTTTAGTGGATCACACTATTAATCAACAGCTGCGCAAGAGGTCCCCGTGTCGGGCCAAAAAATTGTACCTAAGTTTTCGGTAAGAAATTATTAGTGTCAGCCCGGAGTCTGGAAGTGGGCGGCCAACTTTTTCAAGAGTGGGTATGACATGGGAATTCGACATGGAGATTTGCCGCCGTAGCCGTAATCTGAAGGAGGATTATTATTATTACAAGAAAAGATACTCGTATTATGTAGGTTCATATGTAATGATCCTTTGATGGGTAAATTATTACTCTGATCTAAATCACAAATGCAGTATGTCTGGTTATTGTTACCTAATATTTTATGTATGACAATATATTCCCAAATTATATCAAGATTATACAGGGTTACACGTGGGAACAAATAATGATACACACGAGATTGTGGAGGTAAAGAAATACGTGGAAGATATGTAATGATGATATCTAAATAACACGACACTTGGAAATAAAAAGAAACATGTTCTCATGACGGTTAGTAATGGCGTGTGACGTCATAATCAAGCAAGGCAATTTAAAAATGAAGTAGTCGTAACGTTATAAGGTTTATAAAGTTTTTGACTAACAAACAAGTTGAGACGACCTCACTTTGTTGCGGACATTTAGTTCCACACTAGAACAATAGATGGCACTGGGCGTCTATTACGTCGCACAAGTAAGTAGTGATAAGGTAAACATTTTGAGTAAATATTTTTATGTTTTATTTAAATGATTAATCAATGTTTAAGATGTGTGATTTTTTTATACGATAGGTGGCAGACGAGCAGACGGATCACTTTATGGTAAGCCATTGCCGCCGCCCATGGACACAAGCAACACCAGTGGAGTCAAAAGTGCGCTGCCAACCTTTAAACCCCCCTTTCTCCCGGATTGGGCCTCCAGTACCCTCACTCACGCAGCGAAACAGCACAGTGCTAGTTCAACCCGTTCTTCTGTGAGGCCGTGTGAATTTATTGTTATTATTATAATTAATGTATATTTAAGGATGTTGTCTTTCACAAAGCTGTGTACGTTTTGGTCTAAAACTGTAAAGAAGTGTACTGTAAATCTGAATAAAATAAATAAATAAGAACAGTTTCCTTGTACATCTTCTGTAATACCTAACTGTTTTGAGTTTTAATACTTTGTTTCTTGGATCATCACTGCTGCTGAGTGGCCTTGCTGAGTGGCCGCCTGTTTGGCAGATACAGGAATAATGTTGTCCTATTTTTCATTTATTATTTATGTCTAAGTTATGTTTCTAATTAAGTTTCCTTGTTTTGTATTGTGCCAAATGAAGTTATTATTAATTCATTCATTCAACGTGCTTTCCGAGGCACGGGGGTACATGATCGCCGCCTTCCAGACTCTGGGCTGACACTAAGCATTTCTTGCCGAAAACTTAGGTACAATTTTCAATATCAAACCCGGGACGTCTTGCGCAGCCGTCGCTTTAAAGTGCGACCCACTAACCACTGCGCCACCGTGGCAGTCGGTGGCGCATAATATATGTATTATATTTTACGTATTAGTGTGTGGATGTCCTTAATTACGACTTGGTGTTTAGATTCGTCTGTGTTATCTTCTTTAAAATTCAAAACGAATATCGAACACTTACGCGTATGTTTAGTGGCAGCTTGATAAATATTAAATACATTTCGCTCTAATCTAATTAATTAGCTACTAAACAAAGCCTTTAAGATATTTCGTTGACCACTAATACGAAGGATAATATAGGACCTTAGGGGCGCTAAGCTAGCGAGAAACAATCTGGGTTGCCATCCCTAAAAGTTAATTCAACTAGAATTTCAAGCTCCTATATTAAGGCTTAATTAAAAAAGATGAAGGTCATGCCAGATTTGAGAAAAAATAATATTTATCCTACAAGATTGGGGAGGAGAGTTTAAATATCAGAGATTTAGCTGTGATTGGGTTAATATTTATGCCCAAAATGTTGACCCCACATAACCGATAGTCGGCGACTGATTTTGACTTATGAAGAAGAAAAATGTAAAGTACTGATACCAATAGCGCAATGCACACGACCTATAAAAAATTGGCGAGAAACAGTATCCAAAATCTGCTGAATTTTTGTATGTCCGATGATCGGTCCAACAAAAAGTCGGTCACGTATGATCACCCTAAGGAATACATATAACTACTAAAGTTTACGCAGTAGTCTTCTTATAATTCGTGTAATGTTAAATCACATTTAAACCTGATGAAAAACTACGATGAAGCGAAGTATCCTCAGTTTGTCAAAAGTCCCTCCCAGCTCATGTGTTTCCTCCTTCATACAATCCGGGGCCTTTTAGGCGGGGCGTGAAACGGCATCTCAGGTGACGATGGCAGATTCAATTGGTACTTTGTTAGTTCTTTTGTGCCTGTTAACCTCATATTTGGATTTCACGGCCGCTTACCATCAGGCGAAGTGAGGTCGATTGCCCTTTCTATAAAAGAAAAAGTCCAAAACTATATCTGACCAAATACTTTTAAGTGTTAATTTTTTCCTAAATTTTTGGGAAAATATTTAAAGATGGAAACACCGGGCTTAACTTAAACGTACCATATTTCCCCTCTGAATATAAACCAGGAACAAAATTTACTAGCGTCTTGGAAAATTCAACGAAATTCAAGAAATGCTTGATATAAATTCTTATTTCCGTCTTGCATAAAGAAATTTGTAACTAGAGCCAGCCGTAAATAATTCCTGTAGAGCAGAACACTATACCTCTATTCTCTATTCATTCTAGTTGTAATAAAGCAAGCTATAGTGAACGGATCTCTAGAATAAGTAGTGCATAGATTTGCAAGTTTGTGGTTGCAATTTGGGTGAAGAAATATCTATTTTAATATATATACAGTTCACTTTTAGTTCCTTTTCAATATTGCACCACCTACCCCTCCTCTACTATCAAATGTCCTTTGCCTAAAGGTTATCAGATAGAAATCGCTTCCAGCGATAAGACCGCCGAAATTGTACATTTAAGTTTCTGTAATGCCTTGTTTTTTTTTAAGTTGTGTATTTTGTGCAATAAAGCATATCTATCTATCAATAGATTTTTTACAATCACTTCGTCGAGCATTCAAAAAACAGCAAAGTCTATAAATAGATCAGCAAATTTACGATTTTAAATTTTTGCTTTGCTTTACACAAATTATTGTTAGCGGACTCCACTATAACCATAGTCGTTGGAACGCAATCGAAAAGTCGAGCAGTACATCCCGTGCGGATAAAGAATGGGATCAGAAATGGCGGCGCATCTATTCACTTCTCGCTCGCACACTATTTGCGTCTATACTCGCACCCCACGAGTGCGAGTATAGACGCAAATATGTGTGCGAGCGAGAAGTGAATAGATGCGCCGCCATTTCTGATCCCTTTCTTTATCCGCACAGATTGTAAGTGCTAAAATATACTTGTTCATTATTGTCGCGTTTAGTTCGTGTTTTAACAAATGATAAGGGCATCAAATTCTAAGCGAGTCTTCCCGGTAAGCGTCCACAGCTTTCACTGGAGCCCAGGGTATAGATAAAGTCAGATGTCATTAAGGCCCGATTCGATCAATCTTATTGGCGGATAAATCTAAGGTATACCGTCAGATTTTATATAGAATGAAAGCGCTATACCATAGATCTGATCCGATACTAAGGATTAAGATTGGTCGAATTGGGCCTTTAATGATATCTGACTTATATCGAAATTGGAATGAGGCGTTTTCTTAAAAAAAAATAAAAGCTAATAAAATAATAACTCAATAGATGGCGCTTAGCAGGCGAAAATAGTTCTGTCAATGTCAATTCCGTTGACTAAGTACTATAGTCGGATTTTTAATTAAACAAAGTAAACTGACAGAAGTCAATGTGTCATTCCCATACATTAACAACTGTCAAATCACTTTTTTTTGTAAAAATCCACCTATAGGTCCTTTTTTCTTTAAAAAGTGTCATGTCATACAAAGAATACAAGCATTCATCAATTCATCATGTGTTTGTTGCATTTTTGCGATTTTGCTTCAACTGGTTTCGGTAAAAACAAACTGTACCTACTAAGTGAGTCTCAAAATCGTTTGGGGTGAAATGATCCGAACAAACACATGAATTTTTCCGTAGATTCAGCATTCATCATCATCATCAGCACATTTAAGTCCCCACTGCTAAGGCACGGGCCTCCCTCAATCACATGAGGGGTAATTGCCATACTCACCACGCTTGGCAGACGGATTGGCGAGGGCTTTGATATAAATGCAGAGTTTTCCTTCTCTGGGTGCTGATGATCATGCCAGCAGCTTTACCTTAGTCGCCTTTTATGACACCTCGTAAGAGTGAGGGTGGCCTATTCTTTTCTGCCGGAGACCACACGGTGATCCATTTTTTTCGATGGACGTCTATTCTTAATTCTGGTGGTTTTGATCCACTTTCGCTTTGGGGTAGGGAAAAATAATTATTACCAATAAATGGGACAATATTTTTTTTTCTCTATTACACTTAAACGAATACCCACAAAGTACGTACGTTTATTCCTAAAAAGAACGTTTATACAAAGTGTAACAATATAATCTATTTTATATTTTCCCGAAAATTAGAGAATTGAGAACGCGACTACACTCATTGATTTGACAGTTACATTTTTGTGACTTGCACGCCATCTAGTAAGTGTTTTGGAACTATTTCTTTTTTTTTTTGGAAAACGCCTCATTAGCATGCCACCCAACGAACTAATATGAACATCCCTTTTGAAATAATTCACACCCCAATATTTTTCAACTTAGAACGACAACATACATACTCCAAACCTTATCAATTTAGAGACAGATGACCTTATTGCCAAGATCCCAAACCAAGCGATATCTCAAAAAAGGTTCCCAATACCCCGGCTACTTGAAAATGCTATTGAATTACGATTGGCTATCTATTATTGTAACGGGCTATTAGAGATACGATTTGAGACAAACCTTTCACTCAAATCATTCGAATAATTCTACGATTTCACTCGAATACATTGGGAATCAGTCAATCCACCGGGGAACTGAGTGGAGTGGCCGCGAGTCGTTATATTTTAACAATGTGAATTTAATAATTTAAATAACATTAATTGTGGCTGTATTAGTTTAAGTTAAGAAGTTAATGATAAGCTTTTTTCTTCAGATAGGATTCTTCAAACAAAGCGCTAGGTTCTTAGAGTGCCAGTTAGCCATTACCTATGTGAGTAGGCGATAAGAACTAATCAAAATTACATCACGCAAAAAAATCAGACATCATGTGAAGTGAGGCTACCCATGTGTCACCTGAGTTCTGATGTATTTCAATTCACTCGAATATTTTTTTGCGATTTCTTGGACTTTCACTAGAGTCCCATCACTACGGACTGCTTTTTGCTTTGTTTCTTCGGACATATTTCGGTTAACAACGTAGACTAGCCAATCAATTATCGGGGTCCCTATAAATCATCCAAGACGTCACTCTGACTCACGAAGGGAGGAAGATATTTGGGTTACTCAGGACCTGAGTGATGGATTTTCAAATCGTATCCGCGGATACGGATAAGTGTGACCTAGATCCTCGGATATGGGTAAATGCTTTACCTACTCGCCTTCAGTCTTCTTCCCGTCCTGTTGCTGTTGCTGTTGTACCATACTTGTATTTTTTTTCTGCAGTGCAATAAAAATATCTATATACATATTTAACTTGCTAATTTTATAATGAGACCATAAAAATACAGAATGCCAGCTGCATAGTGCGTAACCCTTAAACTCTACTTCCCCCAGATTAGGCTTCCAGCACCCTATCTAGTACGGTATCCGGTACGTTTTCTCGGTTTGCCACCCTCCAAAAAAATTTTCGACAATCAAAAATCACACCAACGGATATGTTTTTCTTTCACCCCAATACCCGCGGATATCCAGCCCATCATTAGAAGAGCCAATAAATCCGGGACAGTTTTAGGATTATCATAACGAGGTGTTTGGTGATGGTTAGTCTCGAACGAGATGATAGAGTGTCGTGTCCACGTTGAGAATATTTATTGTTGTATCTAATGGTATAACGTGTTACAAGTGTTGTACTTATTACCATAATTAGTCATGGTTTAAATAATGGAATGAGCAAAACCTCACTTCATCTTAGCGTGTTTATTGTTTAATTTCTCTCACAGTACAAGGTCATACAGACAGTGTTAGGAAGTATCTTACAGTACAGTAAAGTTAAGGTCTGAGTGTCGCATAAAATAGTAATTTTATGTGACACTCAGGATTCGGGAAGTCTAGCAACTACAATGAAGTGACTGCCGTCTGACCTTCGAAACCATTACACAATAGAACAGACAAACTGGATCACATTTACGTTCAGGATCATTATCTTAAATACTGTAGGTATCCACAGTTTTTGAGAAATGATTCGAGACGTGCAGGTTTCCTCACGATATTTTCCCTCACCGTTGAGCTAATAGAAATATGCATAGATTAGAAAAATCTAGAGGCGCATGCTCGGATTCGAACGACGACCCCTGTGTGGTTCCTCACAATTCGTAGACGGGACAATCGGAAATCAATTACAACTATCCTGTTTCATAAATCATATCTTTCTCTTTCTTCGTCTACAGACTATTGTTAATGCTCAACGATCACTTATCTACGTCAAAAATAAAAAGAAAAAGAGATACACAGTAAAAAAAGCAAGACTTTTCATTTGTAAGTCATCCATACTTCGACCACTATCACACTTATTTTTAAGTTTTACATATTCAGATCCTTTAAAATTTCTTAACAAGATATTATGATTTTAATCATCAAACAGAATAGATGATTAAAAAAATTAAGTGCAATTGCACCCCATACTCATGATTCAGTTAGTCTGCTTTCCCTGCAAGGGTTGCGAAGGTCAGACGGCAGTCGCTTTATTGTAATTACGACTCCTCAAATCCTCAATAATGATCATCCTCTCTCAATCCTGAATCATGGTCTAAGCGTATCCCGGGCACCAAAGCGATGGATTTGGACGCAACTGGAAACTACACGTTATGATAAGAGAGCACCCCATACATGACTTTTTCCTAAAACAATCACACTAAATCACACTTTAGCATAACTCGTGTGCCACCTATCACATTAAAAAAAAAACCGGCCAAGTGCGAGTTGGACTCGCGCACCGAGGGTTCCGTACAAACCTGCAAGGGCAATTAGATCTAAGTATTTGATATGAATTTCAACTTGATAGCTCTACGCGTTCATGAGGAAAAAAGTAATAAGTTTATATTTATTAAAAAATATATATTTTGTAATGTAACTAAAAATTTAAGGTTGTCGGAATTTTTCCTTTATGTGTGCTATAAAACGTTGCTTCATGCCAAATTTCAAGATTCTAGGGCGACTGGAAGTACCCTTTAGGTTTTGATTCCCTTGCGAGTACTTGCGAGTTTCAAAATATGCAGCTTAAATTGCTGTTTCTTTTGATTGCGTTGACATAGAAGTTTGATTTTGTTACAGCTTAAAGGTATTATAGACCTGAGTATTTGGTATGAATTTCAATTTAATACCTCTACGCGTCTAAGAGGAAATGGGTAGTAAGTTTAAAATTATTAAAAAAATATATATTATGTGATGTAACTAAAAATTTATGGTTTTCGTAATTTTTCCTTTATCTATGCTATAAGACGTTGCTCCGTACCAAATTTCAAGATTCTGAGTTCACGGGAAGCACCCTGTAGGTTTTGATTCCCTTGCAAGTGTCGAAAATTTGCAGCATAAACGGCTGTATCTTTTGATTGCGTTGACTTAGAAGTTTGATTTTTTCTCAGCTTCAAGAGACAGTAGACCTGAGTAATTGATATAAATTTGAGCTTCATACCTCCACGCGTTCCTGAGAAAAAGGGTCTTGACAGACGGACGGACGGACGGACAACAAAGTGATCCTATAAGGGTTCCGTTTTTTCCTTTTGAGGTACGGAACCCTAAAAACTAACAATTAAGTGCACTTGCAAAATGACACGCCACAAGACACCACGTGCAAAATGTTTATCACACTAAATCACACTTTAGCATAACTCGTGTGCCACCTATCACATTAAAAAAAACTAACAATTAAGTGCCCTTGCAAAATGACACGCCACAAGACACCACGTGCAAAATGTTTATCAAACTAAATCACACTTTAGCATAACTCGTGTGCCACCTATCACATTAAAAAAAACTAACAATTAAGTCCACTTGCAAAATGACACGCCACAAGACACCACGTGCAAAATGTTTATCACACTAAATCACACTTTAGCGTAACTCGTGTGCCACCTATCAAATTAAAAAAAAAACTAACAATTAAGTGCACTTGCAAAATGACACGCCACAAGACACCACGTGCAAGATGTTTAAAGCAATCAAGCTAAAAACTTAGAAGTGAGTGCACAAAAAGTTAGTTTTATCACTTTATTTACACATACTTTTAACAATCACACTTTTTGTGATTAGATCCACTGCAAGAACCACGCTAGATTAAAATGAATGATCTAATGTAATATTGCAGCACTTCTATAAAACACTGAAAATGATAATTAATCACAATTTCGTACCAGCAAAACTTAAGTGTAAGTAAGTCTTCTACACAATGGCATTTTGCAAGACAGACTTGGGACCTTTTGTGGCGATATTCCAACAGCAAGATGAAATTGCTAATTTTCTGGATGACTTGTCCGAGCCTCGTCAACTGTCAAATATTTAAGCCAGGCAATGCCGAATATCCATGTGACGGCCGCTGGCGATATTAATTTCTTAATGCTATGAAAAGCATGTTATATCCATTTGCTTGATGAGAGACTTATAGCTGAGCTTCTATGTCCTTCATCTGTTTGAGTAGGAAAACATTCTTGAGAATTAACCTTAGGAAATCTATTATGCAGACTGCAACATTAGAATCGATGTTACTAGACGAACTTTCCGTAACGTGTAACTATGATTCAGTTGGTCTGGTTCCGCTCTTAAGGCGACGGGTGGGGCACACTAGCGATGCCAATCGATTTTAATTTTCCGGATCTATTTTAAACAATTTCGGGGTTACAACCTCTCGGCAAACACTTATTCTATTTATTAAATAACCATGCACAAATGGGAGGTCTAACGCGTACGTGAAAAAATGATTTATGCCAAAAGCGGCCACTGGCGTTGGCGTTGGCGTGAATCAATTTTTGGCGTACAAAAACGGAACGGTTGCGAAGGTTAGACGACAGTCGCTTCATTATAATTACCAGACCAAGACCAGACCCTAAATCCTGAATCATGGTCCAAGCGTTCCCCGGGCTCCAGAGCGAAGCAACTGGGAGTTACAGGCTAAAGTGAAGGTTACCGATAACCAACAAATAATACGAACTTTACGGACGACAATGGTAACCCCAAGATTATATGTCATATTCTCGACATTTTAAGGGTGCGAGCCTTCTGCTCCCCAAAAGCCCGGTGATTCTGTTCAAACCCAAAACGTGCACACGTAGGTTGACAGAACCGACCGACCGACAAAAAAAATCATTAAGTTAACACACGTAACTACATGGAATTCGCAGTTAATTAATATAATAGATACAGATTAAATTACAATCGGTCTATTGATGAAATATGTAAAGAAATGGAAATTCCCACATTAAATGAGAAAAGCTTGCGACAAAATTCATCGTCTTTTCTTTCACACTCGTAAAACCCAATTTCACCATTTCGCCAAAATTGCTTATCCAAAAAAGGAAAACAGTATAATACGACGACTTTTACATAACAATAGCAAGCTCAAACATTCGAAACCTTTTTAAAACAAAGTGAAAAACCCGACCGAAAAGGGATATGTAAACAAGTCTGAATAAATCCCTTCAAGTTTCTTATGAAATAGATTGTGCACAAAAAACGGTATGGGACCTTACTTCAGATAGGTCAAGTGTACATTTAAAGGTTCAAGACCTTTAGACCTTTGCTTTCTCCTTAGGAGATTTTTCAACTTCCACCTGGTAAAGGATAATGGAATCGTTCCTGAAGAATAAAAAGGTAGACCATTAACGAGACGTGGCGCTAGTAGTAACTCTTTTTAGCGCCATTTTGGTTGCTTCATCATCATCATCAGCCTATCGCAGTCCACTGCTGGACGTAGGCCTCTCCAATTGTTCGCCACTGTGATCTATCCATGGCTTTCGCATCCAGCCGTCCTGAGCAGATCGTCCCACCACCTAGCCAGAGGGCGCCCTACATTACGTTTGCCAAGACGCGGTCTCCACTCTAGAACTCGTTTGTTTGTCGTTCGTTTTTGGTTGCTTGTCAAATAGAAACTTCAATTAATCAATGTATCGAGAATAAGATAAACTTTTACAAAAACACAAATTTTATCCGTGTAAGAGCCACGCTTCGTCAAGAATGGGCCGGCTCGACCGGAGTGATACCACGGCCTCACAGAAAACCGGCGTGAAGCAGCACTGTGCTATGTTTCGCTGCGTGAGTGAGGGTACCAGAGGCCCAATCTGGAGGAAATGGGGGTTTAAACTTGTGAATCCACTGGTGCCTCGGTCTACCTATATCTCGGGTGTCTATAGACGGCGGCAATCGCCTACCATCAGGCGATCCGTCTGCTCGTCTGCCTCCTATCAAATAAAAAAAATACTCGTAGAGAAGCCATTTGAAGTGAAGCCATTTGAATTGAAGCGAAATATTGACATTTTTTATGCTAGACGAGAAACGAACCAGCGGGCTAAGTAATCATCGCCGCCGAATATCTGCAAGAGTCGCTGATGGGTTGCCGGCTTTTTAGAAAGTAGTAAACTCGTCTCTTAACGTTTCTGCGTAATATTATTTAGTGCTCAAATTTAATTCATTTAATAAAATACATTCACAAACGAATAATAAACAGGTAAGAGGAGATTTTAATAAGCTCCCCTCCTTAAACCCTTTTATTCACAAATACACTTCTAAGAACGAAATATGAACTCACAGAACGGTTCTTAAACACGCTCACGCGATATGATACTGCTCAAAATGTATGCAAAACATCATACGAACGACGAAGTATAAATGTCACCGACAATCAATATAATCAGACATTGTATACAATGCCTAAACAATATATAGAATGCCTAATTCGCAGCCGGCAATGTATGAAATATCGTATCGTAGTGAAGTTCTAACACCACCTAAATCGTTTTAAGCAACTTTTCAGGAAAGCTAAAAAACTGATCCGAGACTTATGTGCGTGCTATTTCCGATTATTAGTATTTAATTGTTGACTTCCGTTCTGTTACTTATTCATCATTTAGAGGGATCAGGATGGCTGCAACTGAATTCTGATTGAAAAAAATAACGATCCGTCTTCCAAGTCTCTAAGGAATGGTATCAAAATGTCATAACCGCTACCAATAAAATAATTTAAAAAAAATGTGGTCATCTCAAAGCGTAGGTCATTTTATGACTTCCGTGCTGTTACTTTTTCATAACTTTAAAGGTTTTTATTGGTCGTATCTTGATTCTGATTAGGCAAAATGACGCGTCTATAATACGCGGATTCTCTAGCGAATGTCATCGAAATGTCAAAACCGCCAAAAAATGACTTACGTGATGTTAGAACTTCACCGACGATATACTAATTACTAGCGCATGGAATCACCGCCACAGCAATCATGTTCTTTGCGAGAGTTTGTTGCAAGAGTAACAAGGGTTAACCTAATTTAACTTTGTTTTAAAATCTTTTGCTATTGTTATCTGTTCATCAAGCGCTTGGCCAGCCGCTCTCGCGGCACGCTCGCTTCGCGCGCTCGGCTTGCGCGCTGTGTGGTCACCAGTTCCAGCCTAACCTAAACCTAGCCTTTTTATTTGATAGGTGGTAGACGAGCAGACGGATCACACACACACACACACACACACACACACACACACATACATATACACATTAGCTGAAGAACAAAGAACTGATGGCAAAACATTCATAAGACCAATGTTCTGTGGGCGAGAGCACAGATTAAATAAGCAAAAGGATAATGGAAATATTGACTAAAATCAATTTATTGTACACATTGCCGGTGGAACAACAATCTATACAATGATAATCATAATATGTCGTACAATGCCTAAACGCTCCACGTATTCTATACATTGCTTAGGCATTGTATAGAATGCCTGAATTATACACATTGCCAGTTACATAAATATCAGTGCGATACATCATACAACATAAAACTCTATTGTAGGTATAACGAGGTGTACAATCAATATGTATTATACCTTTGGTAAAAGGATATAAGGAAGCGGGAACATGTTTTCATATGTAGACTAGACCCGGCAAAAACTTATGTTTTAAAAGATTGGAACATTTGCACCCGGATCAGTGCAGAGATGTGGAATAGTGAAACGCTTCATTTGGAACATCAACTCTCAAATAGATCCGTGATTCATTCCACTCTTTCGGCTTACTCTGATCATTCACACACACAGTACAAACATTTGTGTGCATGAACATGTGTGAGTATGTATGTACAAAAGAAAAGTATATTATATGTATATATTTGTAATCCCACTGTTGATTCTGATATCCGTAACACAGGTGCTTGAGCTACCTATCTCAGAGTCAGATCAATGTATGTGATTATAATGTATCGATACGGGGATTAAGACGATATTTATTATGTGAAACAACATTGTGTACTCACATATTTAGCTCGACGTTTCGGCTACGTTACAGCAGCCGTGGTCGCGAGCGGACTCCAAACACGTCTAATGTAGAAAAAGCAGTTGACTAGATAAGCGGCGTACTTTCTACCTAAGCAGAATTTGAAGCCATAGCTGTTCTAGAGGTTCCGGATTTAATTCCCGGGTGGACCCAAAAAAAAATTACCTTTGTCAGCCCGGAGTCTGGAAATTAACGGTCTTGTATTTAGCCCATTGCCTCGGATAGCACAATAAGCCGTTGGTCCTACGCCTAATCTCTCTTCGCTCGTATAGCACTGGTGCCCTATTGGGCGTAAAGGAATAAGAATTCCTAAGGGTAAAGGAATAAAGAGCGCACTTGCGATTGCGTGCACACTTGTGCACTAGAATATATCCTGGGTACGTGGCTGATCATTGAGATCGGCCCCCGTAGCCGAAACGGTCAGAAGACATTTTTTTGTAATAAAAATTGTATTTGTAATGTAGTTATTCGTTACGGGTTTCGTTGTAGGCCCCTTGAGTTATTGAAAGCAGCAGCAATAAAACAGGCCCGACTTGCATCTCAACTTCTCAAGTTATAACTTAAAATACTGAGATCCGTTCCAGGCAAAATTATCTAAAACAATTTTCCTTTACAGAAGCTACAGTATACGGACTACCAATGGTTCAACTTCATGCATTACTAGACTGCGCCCGCGGCGTTACTCACGCAGTTTAAGTTTTTATAAGAAAAGTCTTCATTCAAACTTCAAACCCGCGCAACTACCCCTTAGGGGTTGAAAATTCAAAAGTCACTTTGTTATTCAAAACCGGTGCCCAAACATCGATTTTATGATTCTAACTTTTAAACTGTCTAATCCCCATACTGCATTTCATCCCCTAATTTACTCCCTCAAAGGGTGATTTTCCAAAAACGTTTAAGTGAATTACTTTTTATTTTAATCATACATATATATAATATACAAATTTTCACTTTCCTAACATCAAAGATGACGGACTTTTTATAATAATAATAATTCTCACAACATCTCATACGTTGACCTGATTCCGTACTAAGTAGCTTAAGCACTTGTGTTACAGATATCAGACAACAGAGGAACGCAAATATATACTTAAATACATATATTACACCCAGACACCGAACAAACACAAGTGTTCATCGCACGAATGTTTGTCCAGGGTGGGGACTTCCATACAAACTTCAAAATTTATAAAAATGTTAAAACAACTTGATCTTCATACTTTGGTAGCCCACGACCAAAGTATGATGGATTGTAGATTGTCCGCGGACACCTTTTCTTTGGCCGCTGGAGAATACCGGTATGAACCAAACGTTGCCGACATTCTGCGGCGCCTTATATTATATTTTCCAGCTGAGGAGCAGAAGGGTAATGAGCGCTCGTCTGGCGGGGCTTCTCCTAACGAAAAGCCAGAGGCATACCGACTAAACCAAAACTCTTTTCAAAATGGCACACATTAGCGATCTCTCTGATTTTGCTGGGCCGCATTTTTTTTATTTGATAGGAGGCAGACGAGCAGACAGGTCGCCTTATGGTTAGCGATTGCCGCCGCCCATTGATTTCTTTCACGTGACTCGCTTGCTCGTTTGTCACCTCGAGAATAAAAAAAAAATCAACGCCACAAATAAAGCCTCGCTTCGACGTCTTTCAATTCAATTCAATTCAATTCAAATAATTTATTTCAGAAACCAGGTTCCATAGTGTTAGTATTACAATTTAACTTATGATATAGTGTATGATTATGTGTTAGTTGAAAAAAGTAAAAGTAAAAATAAAAAAAGTTCAGCCGGTGTGACGCGTCACCCAGTGTCTTGTTACTGAGAATTTTTAGACTATACCGCGAATTGCACCTCAACGTTACGTTGTTGAATGTTGATATTTCATTCATCTGCACAACGAACTCCTTTGTAAAGGGGTGAGGAGTGGAATTCAGTGCCCGGTGAAGTTATACCAAGAATTAACGCAAGTGAAGCGAAGTTCCTTCATTTGTTTCTTGGACGAGACTACTAGATTCATCAGAGAAGTACCCGGTCGAACAGCCAAAAGCGATTTTTACTTGTGTTTTTCTATTATTCATAAGTGGAAATTTGACCTACACCCACTACGTTCTTATCCGATATTTCGGCAATATCAACATAAGCCCTGCGACAAGATGGGATGATGACATTCGAAAGCTGGCTGGTGTGGGCTGGATGAGAGTGGCCGAAAATCGGGAGCAGTGGCGTGCATTAGGGGAGACCTATGTTCAGCAGTGGACGAGTGTGGGTTGCTGATGATGACGATCAACATAAGAAAATTTCACAGTACTCAAGAGTCAAGGTAATATAAAGCACAAGCATGTGCGCAAATACTAGTCTACCCTCTATTCCCATACCATAATATTCCTATGACAATGGCACACCGGAGTGACTCGTCTTGTACGGGACCAATAGCTGGTAAGCCCTGTCCTGTGTGAGGTTAGAATGGTAATTCTTTCCGAGGCAGAATTACTTAACAGAAAATCTCAGCCACTTTTCTTCTTCATCATCATCATTATCATCATTATCAGCCTATCGCAGTCCACTGCTGGACGTAGGCCTCTCCAATTGTTCACGACTGTGATCTATCCATGGCTTCTCGCATCCAGCTCTTGCCAGCCATCCTGCGCAGATAGTCCCCTCACCTAGCCAGAGGGCGCCCTACATTACGTTTGCCAATTCGCGGTCTCCACTCTAGAACTCGTTTACCCCATCGGTTGTCGGTTCTGCGGCTAATATGGCCAGCCCACTGCCACTTAAGCTTGCTAATCCGGTGAGCAATGTCGATGACTTTGGTTCTCTGCCGGATCACCTCATTTCGGATTCGATCTCGGAGAGAGACGCCGAGCATTGCTCGTCCCATAGCCCGCTGAGCGACCTTTAACTTGTGGACCAGCCGTACCGTAAGTGTCCACGTTTCGGCTCCGTATGTCATGACGCGTAGGACGCACTGATTGAAGACTTTGTCTTTAGGCACTGTGGTATCGACGATACGAAGACACGACGTAGTTTTCTTTTCTTCTTATATAGATACAAGTTTTCCGTACTATTAAACTATTTAAGCTTCTTTGACGACTAACAAAAGCATAAATAATGTTAAGTAGTTCAATATCCATTGATGAAAATGGGCATTCCATCTTTTGGTTTCCATTTTAAAGCCCAGAAACAAGAGCTCTCTTGTTATACTGTGATTTTACAATTGAAAGTAAATCGGGAAAAAAATCAGATCCACACGGAAAACCGAAAACGTCAGACATATCACACAGGAAAAAGTAGAAAATCGCCGAATATATCGTTCCGGAATCCGTGCCCTCACTTACTTGAACCGGGTTACAGATTAAAATAAGGGGAAATTGGACCCCCACAGATAAGGGGAAACAAGCAATTTCCGCCTACGAGTTCAAATATTAATAAACCGTACCTGAGAACTCGTGTCTTTTTAGGACCGGACGGGCTTTGGAAATCTTTGTAGTTTCGCTAGATCGAACATTACGTTAAAGTGGTATCGGGATATATCGATATTAAAAAAGTGTTCTTAAGTTTGTGTTCGCATTTTTAATACTATTTGGCGACCTGATGTATGTATTGCTGAGATGGAAAATGAAGAATTTTATTGATTTCCCTCCTTCAGTCAGTATACGATATTACAGGAAGTTTTCGACAGCTTGTGTGGTCCAGCTAGATAAAATAAATATTTATACGTTGTAAGATTAATGAAGGTACACTCGATCCCGGAATATTATAGCAATAAATAACACCTTTAATAAACAGACTGAGGACTTCTTTTTACCAAATTTTAATCATGATTATAATTGTTATCATCATATTTTTTTCAAAATAAGCTACTATTTTACTAGTTCGCTTTTACGTGACATGTGGCAACTCCAGTGCGATAAAGCGAGGTGCAAATTTTTCACTTTCCTACCGAATTGGGCCACCGGTACTCTAACTTATTCGGCGAAACAGCGCAAGCTCTGCGAAGTCCGATATGAAATATCAACCTTGCCTATTCGTTCGAGGCATCCATTCATAAGGTACGAAATTACCACAGTACAAGAATTGCCAGTAGCGAGACATGGGTTTTTTTACGTGATAGGTGGCAGACGAGCAGACGGATCACCTGATAGTAAGCCCAATTGCCGCCGCCCATTGATTTCTTTCACGTGACTCGCTTGCTCGTTTGTCACCTCAAGAATAAAAAAAAATCAACGCCACAAATAAAGCCTCGCTTCGACGTCTTTCAATTCAATTCAATTCAATTCAAATAATTTATTTCAGAAACCAGGTTCCATAGTGTTAGTATTACAATTTAACTTATGATATAGTGTTAGTTGAAAAAAGTAAAAGTAAAAATAAAAAAAGTTCAGCCGGTGTGACGCGTCACCCAGTGTCTTGTTACTGAGAATTTTTAGACTATACCGCGAATTCCACTTCAACGTTACGTTGTTGAATGTTGATATTTCATTCATCTGCACAACGAACTCCTTTGTAAAGGGGTGAGGAGTGGAATTCAGTGCCCGGTGAAGTTATACCAAGAATTAACGCAAGTGAAGCGAAGTTCCTTCATTTGTTTCTTGGACGAGACTACTAGATTCATCAGAGAAGTACCCGGTCGAACACCAAAAGCGATTTTTACTTGTGTTTTTCTATTATTCATAAGTGGAAATTTGACCTTACACTTACTACGTTCTTATCAGATATTTCGGCAATATCAACATAAGCCCTGCGACAAGATGAGATGATGACATTCGAAGGCTGGCTGGTGTGGGCTGAATGAGAGTGGCTGAAAATCGGGAGCAGTAGCGTGCATTAGGAGAGACCTATGTTCAGCAGTGGACGAGTGTGGGTTGCTGATGATGACGATCAACATAAGTAAATTTCACAGTACTCAAGAGTCAAGGTAATATAAAGCACAAGCATGTGCGCAAATACTAGTCTACCCTCTATTCCCATACCATAATATTCCTATGACAATGGCACACCGGAGTGACTCGTCTTGTACGGGACCAATAGCTGGTAAGCCCTGTCCTGTGTGAGGTTAGAATGGTAATTCTTTCCGAGGCAGAATTACTTAACAGAAAATCTCAGCCACTTTTCTTCTTCATCATCATCATTATCAGCCTATCGCAGTCCACTGCTGTACGTAGGCCTCTCCAATTGTTCACGACTGTGATCTATCCATGGCTTCTCGCATCCAGCTCTTGCCAGCCATCCTGCGCAGATAGTCCCCCCACCTAGCCAGAGGGCGCCCTACATTACGTTTGCCAATTCGCGGTCTCCACTCTAGAACTCCTTTACCCCATCGGTTGTCGGTTCTGCGGCTAATATGGCCAGCCCACTGCCACTTAAGCTTGCTAATCCGGTGAGCAATGTCGATAACTTTGGTTCTCTGCCGGATCACCTCATTTCGGATTCGATCTCGGAGAGAGACGCCGAGCATTGCTCGTCCCATAGCCCGCTGAGCGACCTTTAACTTGTGGACCAGCCGTACCGTAAGTGTCAACGTTTCGGCTCCGTATGTCATGACGCGTAGGACGCACTGATTGAAGACTTCGTCTTTAGGCACTGTGGTATCGACGATACGAAGACACGACGTAGTTTTCTTTTCTTCTTATATAGATACAAGTTTTCCGTACTATTAAAC
The DNA here is from genome assembly GCA_019059595.1 of Marasmia exigua. NCBI lineage: Eukaryota > Metazoa > Arthropoda > Insecta > Lepidoptera > Crambidae > Marasmia > Marasmia exigua. Next base: position 13,007,327 of record CM032482.1, on the reverse strand, counting down.
TATTTAAGCTTCTTTGACGACTAACAAAAGCATAAAATATATTAAGTAGTTCAATATCCATTGATGAAAATGGGCATTCCATCTTTTGGTTTCCATTTTAAAGCCCAGAAACAAGAGCTCTCTTGTTATACTGTGATTTTACAATTGAAAGTAAATCAGGAAAAAAATCAGATCCACACGGAAAACCGAAAACGTCAGACATATCACACAGGAAAAAGTAGAAAATCGCCGAATATATCGTTCCAGAATCCGTGCCCTCACTTACTTGAACCGGGTTACAGATTAAAATAAGGGGAAATTGGACCCCCACAGATAAGGGGAAACAAGCAATTTCCGCCTACGAGTTCAAATATTAATAAACCGTACCTGAGAACTCGTGTCTTTTTAGGACCGGACGGGCTTTGGAAATCTTTGTAGTTTCGCTAGATCGAACATTACGTTAAAGTGGTATCGGGATATATCGATATTAAAAAAGTGTTCTTAAGTTTGTGTTCGCATTTTTAATACTATTTGGCGACCTGATGTATGTATTGCTGAGATGGGAAATGAAGAATTTTATTGATTTCCCTCCTTCAGTCAGTATACGATATTACAGGAAGTTTTCGACAGCTTGTGTGGTCCAGCTAGATAAAATAAATATTTATACGTTGTAAGATTAATGAAGGTACACTCGATCCCGGAATATTATAGCAATAAATAACACCTTTAATAAACATACTGAGGACTTCTTTTTACCAAATTTTAATCATGATGATAATTGTTATCATCATATTTTTTTCAAAATAAGCTACTATTTTACTAGTTCGCTTTTACGTGACATGTGGCAACTCCAGTGCGATAAAGCGAGGTGCAAAATTTTCACCTTCCTACCGAATTGGGCCACCGGTACTCTCACTCATTCGGCGAAACAGCGCAGGCTCTGCGAAGTCCGATATGAAATATCAACCTTGCCTATTCGTTCGAGGCATCCATTCATAAGGTACGAAATTACCACAGTACAAGAATTGCCAGTAGCGAGACATGGGTTTTTTTACGTGATAGGTGGCAGACGATCAGACGGATCACCTGATAGTAAGCAATTGCCGCCGCCCATGGACACCCGCGATTCTAGTGGAGTCACAAGTACGCTGCCAATCCTTTTAATCCCCTTTCCCTCGGATCAGACCTCCTGTACCATAACTCAGGGCTGCTTCACGCTGGTTTTCTGTGAGGCCGTGGTATCACATCGGTTAAGCCAGCCCATTCATGCCGAAGCGTGGCTAGCCCACGCTCGTCCGTTGGCGTTTAAAGGTTGCGTTGGCTTGACGTGCTTTCCGAGGCACGGGGGTAAAAAAACCGCCAACTTCCAGACTCCGGGCTGACACTGAGAATTTCTTAACAGCAAACCTTAGGAACAAATTTAGGACCGACCCGGGACCCCAAGCGCAGCCGTCGCTTTAAAGTGCGACGCACTACCCACTGCACCAACATCATCATCATCATCATCAGCCCATTTAAGTCCCCACTGCTGGGGCACGGGCCTCCCTCAATCACATGAGGGGTAATTGCCATACTCACCACGCTTGGCAGACGGGTTGGCGAGGGTTTTGATATAAATGCAGAGTTTTCCTTCTCTGGGTGCTGATGATCATGCCAGCAGCTTTACCTTAGTCGCCTTTTACGACACCTCGGTAAGAGTGAGGGTGGCCTATTCTACTCTGCCGGGGACCACACGGCTGCACCAACTAACTGCACCAACGAGGCAGTCGAATTACTACTAGTCATATCACTACTGTGGACCTACGAATTCCAAAACGAGCAAAACTCTCACCAAAAGAAGCAAATAGCTCTCTCACAGCCGCTTCTATTGAACAATCCGTATTTCGAGTCCAGCCGTTTGTCATATCTGCATTCGGATCTTAAATCATTCTATGCGTTTTAGGGAGCCCGCTGAACCGAATATGTTGGTAGGACATTTGTATGGGTTTCAACTTGGTGCTTATAAAAAATTAAAACCGGCACGTCTTGGATATATTCTCAATATTGTGGATACTACGAAGCGAAAATGGCAGTGGGCGGGCCCACACGCCCAATTCGTATTCAGAATAAACTCTGAAAGATGGACAAAAATAGTCACCCAATGGCAACCGACCTATGGACGTCGATTACGCGGCAGGCCCAAAAAAAGATGGTGTGACGATTTCAATACGTATGTCCAAGAAGGGCAAGTAAAGGCATTGGATAGGGAGGAATGGAGAGACTTGGGGGAGGTCTTTGCCCAGCAGTAAATTCTAAAAATAAACAATTGTAGATACCTACATTCCACCACCCTCACTTTTACCGAGGTGTCGTGCCGTGTGGTCGCCGGCAGAGTAGAATAGGCCACCCTCACTCTTACCGAGGTGTCGTAAAAGGCGACTAAGGTAAAGTTGCTGGCATGATCATCAGCACCCAGAGAAGGAAAACTGCATTTATATCAAAACCCTCGCCAACCCGTCTGCCAAGCGTGGTGAGTATGGCAATTACCCCTCATGTGATTGAGGGAGGCCCGTGCCCCAGCAGTGGGGACTTAAATGGGCTGACGATGATGATGAGATACCTACAATATTTGAGATAATTATTAGATAATGATAAAGATGTCTTTATTGGCTACAGAACACAAATTTAAACACAATTCAAACATAAATTTCACAAATAGAATAAATTCTGTGGCCCAACCTCAGCATTTGCTGCGGTGACCGAAGCCGCCGCAGCGCTGGTTTATTCTGAACGAATAACCGGGATACAGTTATTTTTTTTATATGATAGGTGGCAGACGAGCAGATGGTCTAGTTCCCATGTCTAAGGGCTGCGAAGCAGACGGTAGTCGCTTAATTGAAATTACCAGCTTACCGAATTCTAGATGATAGTCCAAGCATTCTCCGGGTTCCGAAGCGACAGCTTTGGACGCAACTGGGAATTACACGCTACGATGACTCTTCATTTTAGACTTATAGAAAATGAAAAGATATGTATAAGAAGAAATAGTGTTAAGTTGAATTCGGACCAGTGCGATCATAAAACTTTCAAGAAAAGAGCGTATTATTTTTTAATATACCTGAGGCACACTTATATCTCCTCCGATGTTACCGCCGTCTACTCGTTTGTCCGTTATGATGTATAAAAAAATCATACTCAGGTTCGCTACCAACCACCTTAAAGTCTAACCCAGATTACTACCGTACTCTATGGTCCTAGACCATCATGAATCAGAGATCGTCAACCAATCTAGTCCATTACCAGAAACAACAAGGCGGTGCCCTCGATCTTAATCTTGATCTGAACATTCCGCCCCAGACCGAGATGACGTCTCATGATGAATGACGGTGACTGGGAGCTGGTGGAACGTAGTGATGCGATCGCAATTTCACTCAAGTCCTACAATATGGATGCCATCAAACGAAGCGTGTAGAAGCATCTCGCAGGCCAGTATGGCAGTGCCAACATTAGTGATGCCATGTAATCAAGTCCATTGTAACTGCAACGTGGGATCTCCTTTTGCTTACCATCAGGCTAAGGCAGCCAAATACAGGGCCACTATAAAAAAAAGTGACTGGAGTGACATGGTATAAAATTGGGTTGGAGGTAAAACAAAGAAGGGTTTTGGCGACACATTGAGCTATATGGGACAAAATTGTGTTCGAGTGAAAGACAAAGATCGACGACTCTTTAAGGAAGGTAGTTTCTATTAAGTCCTTAAAACTTATGTGATGCTTCTGATATTGCAAGTGTCCAAACATTAAACATGTTTGCCAATTTTGAGGACACGATTGAAAAATGTATTAGCTCGTGTTACCTTAGCTTTGACGGTGTTATTACAAAAAAGTGTCGAAATTACTGAAACACTAAAGACTCTTTCGTTCTAGCGCTTAATCCTGTTTCAATACGCCAGGGTACGTCGAGGTTCTCCAGATCCAGATTTTTTTTTATGCTAGAGGCGAACAAACGAGCAAGCGAGTCACCTGATGGAAAGTAATCATCGCCGCCCATAAACATCTGCGAAATCAATTTTCAGAATCAGAATTTGGTAAGTCTGGTAAATACAGAGAAGCGAATACACTTTAGCAAATTAACCATAAAAATACTATCATGGTTATACGTGCAAAATCGTAGGTATTTCCTGTTAATTTCGATTTTTATTTGAGTGAAATTTGAAAACGACATGAGTGAAAAAATCAAACTGAGTCGCATCACTAGCGGCGTAATTGATCGATGTGGATGACGGGCTGCACGTAGGTGAGGATGCATACATACTTCATACAACATAGTTATACATAGGTATATCAAGTACGCGTATTTGTGATCGTACTAGGAATTGTGGTAACTTGGTGAGTTACGGAGGTGGTGACATGGCGAGTGGTGAAAAACGAGATCTAGGCGCCTTAATATCTAGAGCTGTGTTCAGGCATTGCTTAAAATGCTGACGTTGCACAATAACTAATCACCATCATCATCATCTCAGCACAGATACATTATACACTGCTAAGTACAGGCCTCTCGTAAGAGTACAGACATAATAATTTTTTTTTATAATATTTCTCACAACATCTCATACGTTGACCTGATTCCGTACTAAGTAGCTTAAGCACTTGTGTTACAGATATCAGACAACAGAGGAACACAAATATATACTTAAATACACATATTACACCCAGACACCAAACAAACACAAGTGTTCATCGCACAAATGTTTGTCCAGGGTGGGGATCGAACCCACGACCTTTGGCGTAAGAGGCAGGGTCACTACCAATTGCGCCATCCGGTCAGACATAAAGGCGGGGTAAAATTAGTTTCACTAAAATGTCACAGGGTTAAAACCACAGATCAAACAGATAAGGGAGATGTGCTAAGACGGCTTGGTTTGGGGAAACTCGTATGGACCGTAGAGGTTGTTTGCAAAAATTCAAGTTGTAAAGTTAACTGCTATAAATGGCGACTCATTTTATGTCTAACTATTTTTTTATACTACGTCGGTGCGACTCGCCTGATTTTAACCGATTGCCGCAGCCCATGGACGTTTGCAACTCCAGACGACCTGCATACGCCCTGCCGACCCCTTAAAAACTTTAACACTACTTTTTTGACGAACCTCATGCTGTATTCCCCCGGGAAAACTTCTGATGGCAGCTCATTCTACAGCCGGAGCGTTCGCGGGAGGAAATTCCTCTGGAACCGTACTGTGCGAGACCATTTGGGTTCTAATGTGTGAGGGGAACCAGACCAATTGTATCACGATTACACGTTCAGAATCATTACCTCAATTATAGGTATCCACAATTATTGGCAAACTGTCCCAGACGTCCAGGTTTCCTCACAATGTGTTTCCTCACCGCCGAGCTAATGGTAGAAATATGCACATATATTTGAAAATTCCAGCATGGAAGGCGCGTTCTTGATTTGTGGGTAACTAACGCTATAATGAAAACATTGTGTTGCGAGGAATGTGTTTGTTAAGATCGCCAATATAATAACTTCACTGTGAGAACCTAGATAGGAATGAAACGATTCTATTTAGACGTGTGTATCTATTTAGTAGTGTGTAACTCTTTACTGAAACGATTCAGTGATCCGACTCAGCCAAATGATACACTGTTCCGAATCTCTAATGTTCGCTCCAAATGTATTATTCGACTTTAGGAAGACAACTATTGCCTGTAACACAAGCCTCGGCTTAGCATAGGCAAGGTAGTTTTTAAAAATGTAAAACCTTTATTTGAATAAATAAATTTTTTGAATTGAATTTGACTCAAATGGATCTCGAGTCCGAGTGAGCCGAATGGTCTGAATGAGCGGAATGATCCGAATAAATCACGGATCTATCTGAGAGTCGATGTTCCAAATGAAGCGATTCACTGTTCCGCATCTCTGCACTGATTCAGATGCAAATGTTCCAATCTTTTGAAAGATCCAATCTTTTTGCTAGGTCTAATTCTATTGAACATTAAAAACACATTTCTCGCTCATCTCTGGTGGAGCCACTTGTTATTATAAACATTTATTTGTGTCTTTCAAAACAATAGGCACGTAATCAAAAGGCACCACAAAGGTCTAACAACCCCGTTCACTCAAAGCTACTGAGATGTAATTCAAATCATGAACAGGAACCATCTGCAAGTCATCATTTATGCCGAATCAACATACCATTCAGATCGTATAGGATAATTGTTCGGAACCCCCACATACTAAACATTTCCTTTCCATTCATCAATAATACAATAAAGTAAATGCTAGTAATCAGAGTTTACGCAGTCAATTGACAAACAGTGAAGTAATGCAGTGCGGACTCTTGGCGCACGTAGGAATTACATTTACGATTCAAAACATTTATTTGGATAGAAAATTATTATAAGTGCTTTATCCTGCTATCAGTAATTTCAATCAGTGGTTAAAGTGTGATTACCGTTAAAGTTGGTAAACTCGGTCCTTAATCATATCGGTGATTGCAAATTGCAAATATGTCAACAAACATCATGCATTCAGTTTATTGTATGCCATACAACATCTCATACATTGACCTAGCCAGATGGCGCATTTGGTGGTGACCCTGCCTCATACGCCTCAGGTCGTGGGTACGATTCCCACTTTGGAGAAACATTCGTGTCATGAACACTTGTGTTTGTCCAGTGTCTGGATGTAATATATGTATTTATTTCTAGTATCTGATATTCGTAACACAAGTGTCTGAGCTACTAAGTACGGAATCAGGTCAATGTCTCGTACAGTTTGTATGTTTTTTTTTCAATTAAATATTACTATTTACTAGATTGAGTATGTACTTAAATCTTACTTATCTTTAGCGTCTTGTTCAAAGTGTCTTCTTAAATAATAGATTTAGATTTTTTTTAAAAGATACAGGTTAGGTAGTTCAAGAACACTTTTCTCACTGCCCTCAATTTATCTGTACTCATAGTCTGTGCTATCAAATTTCCCCCCAAGGAGTAACCAACTTTGTACAGAGTTGAAAGCGCGTAAGTTTAATGCGGGAATTAAACTAAGTTCCGGGCATTATGGGGAATATAAGCTGGACGGAAACCGTGGAGCAGCCGCCAGTTTGCGCCTAGGAAATCGTGGGGATAGCGATTGGGGATAATTCTACAATGCAGTTAGGCCAATCTTTTATAATGAAGACAGAATGAGCGCAGAACTTTAACAAATCCGTATTGTAAGCGGGTTGAAAGTTAAACTTTTCAGCGGATGAGTATCGAAAGCGTGTTGAAGGTGACCGTGCGGAAATTAATTTTCTTTAAAGCTTTCAATATGATAAAGCTTGTCAAGTGTTTCCCTATGATTTTTTACTTAGAAGATTATTAACATGAGTGGAGGTAAAGTCGTGTAAGAAAACACTCGCGAATGCTTTAAAAAAACTCGCTATGGCTCGTTTCTTTAAATCGCGCTCGTGTATTAATAATATCCTCCAACCGATTACGGCTACGGCGGCCAATCTCAACGATCAGCCACGTACGCAGGATATATTATAGTGCTCAAGTGTGTGCGAGTGTGACAAGTGCACTCTCTATTCCCTTACCCTCTAAAACCGATAGGACACAAATGTGACACAACCGGAGAGGGATCGGGCGCAGGACCAACAGCGTATCGTGCTTTCCGAGGCACGGGGTACAAGACCGCCAACTTCCAGACTCCGGGCTCCCACTAAGAATTTCTCGCCGAAAACTTAGGTACAAATTTTTGGCCCGACCCGGGGATCGAACCCGGGACCTCTTGCGCAGCCGTCGCTTTTAAAGTGCGACCCTCTAACCACTGCGCCACCGAGGCAGTCGTGTTTTAATAACCCTTTATGTGACAGTCACATAAGTGCTATAAAAGACAATCTTCATACATCAATATTTATCAAGCTTGATGAATGTAGGCAGTCTTTGAAATCAACAGTCACCCTACGGTTATTGGTCTAGTGGCAAAAATTTGAACTAAATCTATTATTATAAGTTACTCTTTGGAACTAATGCTGTTTCCTATAAAAGTGTGACATTGACATTTGTTGTGACATTTTCCCATAAAAAAAATATTTTAGAACGCCCTCTTGTCAATGTCACTGGATCTTCTGATCCTAGTCGCACTGTACATTTATATTGGAGATGTGCACTGTAACCATGAATTTAAAGTCTTTTATTACTAAGTCGATGGCTATGACATGCCTTCTTGACATGACAATACAAAAGTTGAAATCGCGTAAATTTTAATTTCAGTATTTTAGCGAATGAGTAGGTATCGAAAGCACGTTGGAATGGATCTTTCACGGCTATTTGGCTTGTTGATTGATAGTTTATTATTTAATTCATTAATAAAAATGATACAACCATACAATACGAGTAAGTAGAAATTAGTACCTTCTGATGATCGATTCTGAGATCGATCAATCTTAATCATATCAACAGCTCAAAGTCGACTCATATGGGACTGAGTCAATGCATGCTTGCCCAATTAGGATAAGTAGATGGTGTGATGGTTTCGATAATGCATTGATTATGACGTCACTAACATAAAAAAACGTAATGATCGAATAGTAGGGCCCGTTTTTTGGATGATGGCCTACGTTGGAGCTATTTGGGAAGTGTGACTTTAGACAGTATTTTTAATAATAAATTAAGACAACATCACCGTGGGAGAGCCACGCTTCAGCATGAATGGGCCGGCTCAACCGGAGTGATACCATGGCCTCACAGAAAACCGTCGTGAAGCAGTACTGTTCCGTGTTTCGCTGCGTGAGTGACCGTACCGGAGGCCTAATCCGGGGAAAGGGAGGTTTAAATATTGGCAGCGCACTTGTGACCCCTCTGGTGTCGCGGGTGTCCTTGGGCGGCGGCAATCGCTTACCATCAGGTGATCCGTCTGCTCGTCTGCCACATATCACATAAAAGAAACATACAATGCCTTGGTCCCAAACGAAGGTTTTCCCTTATACTTTAGAAACCAGGAATAACGAATGTACCACAAACAACCAGACCCGACACAAATGTTTCATCAACAAAATTTCAGAATCATTATTCTGTAGAAAATTTGCAGAAGGCATGTATACATACGTACACACCACAACGCATGAAGTTATTCTAGTTATTCTTGTTGGACTTTGCATCGTCCTTATGTCTGATACAGAAGTGCTATTTTTGCACTGCGGGGGATAACTTGACGTGTCGCTGACTGTACAACGCCCTTCTTTTATACATCTACCGGTCAAAACATAATTGTCCCTCGTATTGTTAATAACTACCGAACCATTAACCCTGATGACGTCATCAAATCCTTATTCACTCCAATACTTAAAATTTCCCCCGCAAACCTCTTGTAAAATTTAAATATCCCTACTGAAGACCTATAAAGTAGACGAAGTGTCTGGAAGCCCTATAACTTCTCCAAATACAAGGAGCATCGACCTCACTTCAACTAAAATTGATGATCACATTAATTCAATTTATGCTATGAAGCACCCTGCCCTAGCATAAATGATGAACCCTCATAGCTTTTCTAAATCATCGCCGGACTGTCCTTATAAGTATAAAGTATTCAAATATGGGGGAGGGAGACGGGTAGATAGAGATGCAGTGGGTGGATAAGGGATAGGAAGTTAAGGCGTGTAAGCACTTGACCGCAAGATGCTCGCGTTTAAAGTCTTTGATGGATATTCGACATAAAACATCTTTGTGACGTCATGATTTATTATAAACATTTTTTTTTCAAACTAGGGAGAGATGTACCGATCCTATCTGATCTCTTGGAATGCTGTATTGTGAGCATATTATCCGGCGATTTGATCCACGCGTCTTGCAATTTTTGAAGTGTTCATTTTCTTTTTTAACCCCGGACACAAGTTTGATTCACAGAATTCATTTAGCCATGATTAGGGTTTCCACGGCTCGTATTTTGTGTTTGGCTACCCCAGTTACATTCAAATTCGGTTTTATTTTCAAACACTCTTAGATTTTACAACAAACTGACCACTATGAAGTCTCGCTAAAGCCGCTACCCAACATTCAGACAATCCATAATTGATAAAATTAGAGAAAAACACTGTTGAAGATTGAAATGTTTACTTGTCAACAAGATGAAAGGAAGGAAGAATTGACAATAGAAAAGTAAAAGTCTAGATACAAAATAGTAAATGGAATATCAATTAAACTAATAGAAATATAGCCAGTACCTATTTAACATAGAGGCTACATTACAACACCAGCCCTTAATTGAGATTCCATAGTTGACTAAACAACCTAACTATGTCAAGTGCACAACCCTAAACCGACAGTACATTTGGAATGCGCAACACCCTAACGGCTTTGTCAGCATATCGGCACACATGTCACTAGTTGGTACATATTCAATTAAAATAGTGCCTTCAGCGACTTTTTCCCTTATGAAGTGAAAACGGGTATCGATATGCTTAGTCCTGTTGTGATGAATAGGATTAAGTACAATCTTATGTGCACTCTGACTGTCATTGTGCACGGTAACCGGAGTCAGAGAGGTGCCACTTACCTCCTGAATCAACCTCTGTAAGAAGGTGGCTTCCTTAGCCGCTGAAGTTAGGGCCATATACTCTGCTTCCGTTGATGACAATGCAACGGTGGGCTGTTTTTTCGATTCCCAGCTAATTGCTCCACCGGATAAGCTGAAATAGAAACCCGTATAGGACTTTCTGTCAGTGGGATCATTTGCCCAATCACTGTCTGCATACCCAGTCAGACTGAAATCTGGAACCCTCTTGTAAGTTATGCAGTAATCTACTGTTCCTTTCAGGTACTGCAACACCCTTTTTGCAGCCAACCAGTGTTGTTTATCAAACTTTGCAAGAAATTGGCTAAGATAGCTAGTTGCATAGGCAATGTCAGGGCGAGTATTCACAGATATAAACATTAAACTACCAATGAGTGATTGATATGGATACGGATGCAACTCACCGCTCTTATTTGGTTCCAACTTCACCTTTTGTAAGGGAGTAGGGGCAGATTTACAGTCTGCCATATTAAACTTCTTAAGAACATTTAAAATGAACGTTTTTTGATTAATTTTTACACAGTTCTTTGTTTGGGAAACATTTAAACCAAGATAATAGTTTAAAAGTCCCAAATCCTTAATACCAAAATATTTTTGCAAATCACATTTGACAGCGTCTGCCAATTTGTCATCTTTATGACAAACAATTATGTCGTCAACATAAACTGCCAGTATGACAAGTTCCTTTCCAAATAGTTTGGTATAAATACATGGTTCTGAAGGAGCCCGTTTAAAACCTAACGCAGAAAGAGTTTCATTTAGCTTTGTGTTCCAAGCACGAGGCGCTTGTTTCAGCCCGTACAAAGCTTTCTTGAGTAGGCAAACTTTATTCTGTTGGCTTGGTTTCTCAAAACCTTGCGGTTGTACCATATATACATCCTCCTCCAATTCTCCGTTTAGGAACGCTGTGTCCACGTCTAAATGTCGCATCTTGAGGCCTAATTTTGCTGCAAGTGCAAACATCATACGTAACGAAGAATTGCGAATTACTGGCGCAAAGGTTTCTGTATAATCCACACCAGCGGTTTGGCTATAGCCTTTGGCTACTAGCCGGGCTTTATATTTCGCAACTGCACCTTCTGCATCCTTCTTTACCTTATATACCCACTTGCATGGTATTATCTTTTGACCATCAGGTTTATCAACCAAAATCCATGTTTTATTATTAATGAGGGATCTATATTCATCTCTCATAGCACCCATCCATTTGTCTCTATCTTCTGATTGAATAGCTTGATTGAAGGTTTCAGGCTCATCAAAACTATAGCTTGCTGACACAAAACCTTTATCTTTCGCTAATCGATTCCTTAAGGGATACCTTCCTTGGAAAGTAGGTTCATCAGTAGAAACCTGTTCTTCGAGAATATCCTCCTCATCGTGGGGAATTTCTTCATCAGAAATAGGGTCTTCTGGATCAGGATCGATTTGTGCAACTTCTACGTTCACCTTAGTAGAAGTGCCAGAGCTACCAGCAATGGGATTTTGAACTTCCGCTTCATTCCTGTTTGAGAATACCATCACTGCAGGGGGATCAACAGGAAACTGGCCTGCAGGATTATCACCTTTCAAATCAGAGAAAGCATCTTCGAAGAACACAACATCCCTAGCTTTTAAGAGTCTTCTCGGATAGCTCGCATCTCGGAAGTAATAATTACCTGGATCTTCCGAATATCCAACAAAAGTGTACTGTTTAGCCTTCACATCCAACTTTTTCCTTTGACAATCTGGAATGTGTACTAGTGCTCTACAGCCAAACACTCGTAAGTGACTCAAATCGGGTTTTGAGCCGAACCATATCTCATAAGGAGTAAGGCGATCTAGAGCTCTATGCGGGGATCGATTCTTCAGGTACGTTGCCACTTCTATAGCATCCTGCCAATAGGCTTTGCTAAGAAAACCACCAGCTAACATACACCGCGCTTTTTCCACAATCGTTCTATTTGAACGCTCCGATACTCCATTTTGTTGCGGACTGTGTGGAACTGTGGTTTGATGCACAATACCATTAGAACGTAAATAACTAGAGAACTGTTCATTAACATACTCTGTTCCGCAGTCTGTTCTTAATGCCTTAATTTTAGCTCCTGTTTGGCGCTCGACTAAAGACTGAAAAGCGATAAATTTTGCTTTTACTTCCGTCTTAGAAGCCAAGAAATAAACAAAAGTAAGTCGAGAAAAGTCATCAATGAAGAATAACGCATATTTCTTACCTTGAAATGAATTTTCCGACATAGGTCCACAAATATCGCTGTGGATCAATTCCAATAACGAATTTGTACTCTTAGGCTTATCCACACTTACCGTGAAGGGTTTTCTTGCTTGTTTCCCTTCAACACATGGTATACATGGCTCCTTATCCACTGCTGAGTAATCCATTCCAACTGCACGTCCATTCCTTAGGAGATTCATGTCAAACCTGCAAAGATGACCTAACCGCTTGTGCCACAGCTGAAATTGAGACAGACGGTTAGTGCGTACATCAACAGCCTGAACTTGAGAATCTGCAGAATGACAGTCAGAATTCACATCAAGAGCTACATTTTTGTTAATATTAACATCTAATGTATAAAGCCCGCCATGTACTGAACCGTGTAAAACAGGATTACCTTTATAAGAGAAATAATCTCTATCAAAAAAATTACAGCCAGTATTATCAAAAAGTACACATAAACCTTTATCGACTGCTTTCTTAACCGAAATTAAATTAGTGTTCAATTTAGGTACAAGTACAACTTCACTAATCTTGTCGATACTACTATTAGTACTGATTGAAACTGTTCCGATTCCCACGGAATCTATCGCTTCTCCGCTAGCGACGGTCACCTTGCCAGAATGCAGCGGTTTGAGTTCTGTCAGCCAATCAGACCTTGAAGTCATATGAGAAGTAGCTCCAGAGTCGATGTACCACGTATCTTTATTACCATTTACTCCCAAGGCAGTTATTGATGTTGAATCATGCTTATTCTTCAACTTATTGGGGCAATTGTATTTAGTATGACCTCGTACGTGACAATCAAAACATACAACCTCCTTCTTCTTCTTCGTCTTGGTACTATGTTGAATAATTTGACCTTTCTTCGAACGCAACGCAGACTCACAATCATAAGGCTTGGTTTTCGACATCTCATTCAACAGTTTTGCCTTTACCATGACCGTGGTAACCTCAACATTACAATTTTCTAAAGCCATGACCAAGGGATCGAAGTTATGCGTTAGACCTCCCAATAGTATCGCAGCCAAAGAAGAATCCTCGATTTTCTTACCAATATCAGCGAGATCTTGAGCGGTACTTATAACGGCATTTATATACTCTTCGATAGTATTAAACTCTTCAAGACAATATCGGTAAAGCTTACGTTCTAAAGCTAACCTTCTGCCCATGCCCTTATCTTCATAGGCGTTTTGCAACGACGTCCAAGCGGCCTTAGCACTCTCCGCACTCCTCACATGAGTGATGGCTCCTCCATCTAAAGTCATGCAGATTTTGGCTAGTGCTAATTCATCCTTACGCTTTCTCGTTGACTCTGGGGTTTCATCTCCATCAGGATAACCCACAACAGCTTCCCACAGCTGCTCATGCAGTAAGTAAAATCGCATCTTAAACTTCCATGCACTGTAGCCTTCCCGTCCGGAAAGCATACGGATCGCTCCCATTCCCATTGCATTGCTGCTTGTGCCTGGGGACACTCTATCCCCGCTACCTTGCATTTTGCACAATGACGTAGCACAATTTTTTTTTTTTCGAGATTCGACGAACTATATTTTCGTGAAAATCATAGTACAACAACACAACTAATATTATATTTATCAGCTAGCTCGCTTGTAAAGCCTCGTGCTGATAACGTGATAAAATTAGAGAAAAACACTGTTGAAGATTGAAATGTTTACTTGTCAACAAGATGAAAGGAAGGAAGAATTGACAATAGAAAAGTAAAAGTCTAGATACAAAATAGTAAATGGAATATCAATTAAACTAATAGAAATATAGCCAGTACCTATTTAACATAGAGGCTACATTACAACAATAATCCACGACCATTCCGTCAGGAGTGTACGACTGAGAAGAAGAAGACCACTATGAATGCCCAAGATCGCGCGAAGTGGAGGAAAGGCAGTAGGAAAAATAAACTTTAAAAACTAAAACCCGACTACCAAAAAAACACCATCTAAATAGTACAAAACAAGAAAATTGTCTCTGCTGATATGATTATGCCGTATCGCCGTGGTCGTATTCCACCTACTGTAGCAAAACAGATTCATTATAATAATAAACTAAAATCAATGTGACATACGACATTTTTAGATCGTGTTTTTTTGGTAGTCGGGTTTTAGTTTTTAAACTTTATTTTTATTTAACATATTTTTAGTTATATAAATATAATTACATATTTGAAATGTGCTAAAAAAGCTCTTTCATTTGATACCCCACACCGTACCGTCAAGCAAAATTTTTTTTTAGTTCGTTACTCTAGAGGCCCTAGAGGGCGCTGTAATAAATTTAACGTGGCGTCATGTTGCCTATAACCAGAAAACAACCAAGATACTTCTAATGACACCTCATTTGTTCAAATATGATAACTAGTCTAAACTAGTTATCATATTACGTAACTTCTAAAAGTTACGTGGAAACAGATGAACATACATAGCCTGTCAAAATCATAACCCTCCTTTTGACTTACCGTAGTCGGGTAAAAACGAACCCCAGGTTTCGAAACGACAGCTTAGGATGCAACAGGGACGAAACGCCAAGATGAATAAGAAGACTCTTAGATTTTACAATTCAGACGATCCAACTGAAGAAAAGCGGTTACCTCGCCTAACATTCGTAGCAAAAGGTAATTGTAGGTTTATTTCAATAGATATTTATTTCTTCCTTTAACCGCAAGCGGTAATCCGAACCAAATGCGTACACGCCTTAAGAAAAGCGTTGAATGACCTCCTTACCCGGTCGGGAGCGTTCGGACGACCTCGGGTCCGCTCGGAGGCTTATCTCCCATCTTAGCACTCCGGCGCAACCCTGTCTCGATATCGGAGTTTTATGGTTCAGTGCCTGAGTGGAAAAAATGTGGGCTCGATGTTTGGGAATTTTCTATTCAAGAAACTTAGTTCTGAGAGTAAGGACAGTCATATAAATGATAATTGGAGTAACTAAAGAGTAATGGTAGATCAATGGATAGGTGTTATACCTACTTGTGTTTCCATGAACAAAGTCTACAGTCAGAATTTAAAGAAGACATCCTGTACGTCTTACTTATCGTGTTCACTTGTTATACAAAGAAAATATATGTCGTGTATCACTACTGATTTGCCCCCCTAACTAGCTCAAATAAATATGTATAGGAAACGTCTTCTCAACCGGAAGGCGTCGCTCGATTCGAATCTAAGGTCGTATTTTTTTTTATGTGATAGGTGGCAGACTTAGTTTTTAAACATTATAATGAAAACTTTACTAATACTTTTTCGAAGCCTTTGCTTGTTCTTCTAGTATAGTTGTTTGTGAACAATATTACCTATTAATATACATATTAGAAATCAGATACTTAAATTAAGTTAGTTGATGATTTTGCATAAATAAGTACCTAGGAGATTCCGGAAGGAGATTCGTCATAGCAGGAATTTGAAACACTGGCAACATTAGCAAATGTTAGGATTTCAAAATTTCCTTTCAACTGTTTAATCTTGGTCTAGGTCTTCATTTGTTTTTATACTGAACTGGTTTAAACCAGAAACAAAATAGGGTAAAAGTACGAATGGCAGCTAACTGCTCAATCCGCGTCGTTGGCATTTTGTCATCTCGAATGAGCACGCTAACAAGCCGCTCTGATTCTGGATAACTGCAAGCAAGCTAGTGTTGCCAGCCGGAGAGTTATATTTTCCATTAGAAAAAAATTAAACGAAAAGCTCGCCATTTTGAAATGTGAGAACGGCAGAAACCAAGGTCAAGACATAGCTCACAGATTTTAGCAAGACGGCTGGCAGGAGCGTGGGAGAGCCACGCTTCGGCATGAATGGGCCGGCTCGACGGGAGTGACACCATGTCCTCACAGAAAACTGGCATGAAGCTGCACTGTGCTGTGTTTCGCGGCGTGAGTGAGGGTACCGGAGGCCCCATACAGGGACAAGGGGGTTTTAAAGGTTGGCACTTGCACTTGCGACGGTTTATTCCCGCTAACCACCTTCTGCTTGTCCACCCCGGGTGGACAGTGAAACTATTGTTAAAAAAATTCCCGCTGTCCACCCCTTCTTGGTTGAAAGAGGGGGTGGACAGTGGGAATTTTTTTAACAATTGTTTCACTGTCCACCCGGGGTGGACAAGCAGAGGGTGGACAGCGGGAATAAATCCTTGCGACTCCACTGGTGTCGCGGGTGTCTATATGCGGCGGCAATCGCTTACCATCAGGAGATTTGTCTGCTCGTATTAATAATATTAAAAAAGCCAAAGATCGATCAGAGTGGGGTACGTTCGGAGAGGCCTATTATTATATTCAGCAGTGGACTGCAACAAGCTGGATGATGAAGAGAAAATCCAGCATTTATTGTGTCTTTGATTTTGAAATTCCTGGTAAGTAATAGAAAAATATTTATAAATTTTTAAAAGGGTATTTTTAAAATTTAAAATCTCATTATTCTTTACTCATCTAGTAACCAATATAAATGAGATCAATGGAGTAACTAGATGGAGGATTTTGGACAGTGGGGCAATAAAGTCCCAACAATAATTACATTAATTATGTTTACTAAACGGCAGAGTAGAATAGGCCACCCTCACTCTTAGCCGAGGTGTCGTAAAAGGCGACTAAGGTAAAGCTGCTGGCATGATCATCAGCACCCAGAGAAGGAAAACTCTGCATTTATATCAAAACCCTCGCCAACCCGTCTGCCAAGCGTGGTGAGTATGGCAATTACCCCTCATGTGATGGAGGGAGGCCCGTGCCCCAGCAGTGGGGACTTAAATGGGCTGACGATGATGATGTATACTAAACACCACTTTTCCTAAAGTAATAATTATCCTTATTAATAAAAGACAAGATTCACCATATGCTGTGCATTTCCACATAATCGTAAGCAGATTCCTAATAAATGGGGTAAAACTCCCTAGGGCCACTACACCGGCACGCGGCACCGTTAGAATAACTCCGCATCTAGATTCTAGACCTGAGCACTTAGCAGCTACGACAGCGACATCTAGAGCTTATCAAGCCAATTACTTTTAAACGTCGTTAAAACTTGATCTCTTTATACCGCTGTATTTCCGCTAACATTTCGCCGAGGTGTGAAATGGAATGTTTATTGGGTTGTTTACCCTAAAAGTAATGTAACGGACAGATAGGCTACGAAAATTATGATTATACTGACGCAATTTTGGTCCAAATCGCCTATAATTGTTCATATTAAAATTCTAGCCAATATGTAGCCTTCTCACTTGAATTGGTGGTCATAGAATCACCCATATTTTTATCATAAGCAGCGACTATGTCAAAATGCATGAAAGACAGTAATTCAGTTAGGTGAACTTATTTTCGACTGTGTTATTTTGTTTGTTAATATCAGATCAGACATCGCGACATGGGAAAACAGGATATTTACACAATTACAAACTACACAGTTTGTTCAATTTGGATGAAAGTCGACTGTAGCAAAAAAACCAGCAAAAAATTGATGTGTAATGTCTTGCTTCGTATGGAGATACTTCAGTTTAATTAATACTTCAATTAGGGCGTTGAGCACGTGTGAAGTTACCTGAAACAATAACAAAAATATATTAAAATTAGGTACATGTATTTCGATTAAGTTATTTTTATCGAAATATTTCACAGCATCATATACATTGATCTGACTCCGAGATAGGTAGCTCAAGCACCTGTGTTACGGATATCAGAATCAACAGTGGGATTACAAATATATACATATAATACTTTTCTTTTGTAAATACATACTTATAATACATAGCAAACGCCCAGACCAATACAAACAAACATGTTCATGCACACAAATGTTTGTACTGTGCGGGGATCGAACCCGCAACCCTTGTATCAGAGGCAGCTTTCACTACCACTGTTCCAATCGGGTCGTCAAATACATCGACAATAGCACTAATCTGATTAAGAGGACACCTCTTTAGAAGTGTTAAATAGCGTTAGAGTCAACGTCACGGAAGAAGTCTCGCGGCAAAACATGGAAATAAAATTTTATATTCCTTATGTCTATGAACATAAATCTCAAATTTGAATGTTGATGGCGACTGAAGCGCGCTTTTCACGGGGCTTCGTTGGTAGCGCGTACTTTCGAAGTCAAAAATGGGCAATGGTAAATCACATACCCATGGTCATGGGAATGACAGACGACAGAAATTATGAAGGAAGAGGCCTATAATATAATCGCATGAAAGTAGACATACATACGTCACCTATCTCAGATAACCTAGCAACAGGGACTGTGGATGATGATGGAGACGCCTATAAATAAATAAATAAAATAAATATTTCACAACATCACATACATTGATCTTACTCCGAGATACGTAGCGCAAGCACCTGTGTTACGGATATCAGAATCAACAGTGGGATTACAAATATATACGTATAATACTTTTCTTTTGTAAATACATACGTATAATACTTAGAGAACACCCAGAGCAATACAAACAGACATGTTCATTCACACAAATGTTTGCACTGTGCGAGAATCGAACCCGCAACCCTTGGACCAAAGACAGCGTTCACTACCACTGTTCCAAACGGATCGTCAAATCGTCTATCATCAGCTGGGGGTAAATATGGGCTGCGATGATGATGATAATGAGCACGAAACATTGGCTGTTGCTATAACCTACCTACCTTTACCTAACTGGATTACACATCCCTCATTTTAGCGTGTACTTCTCAGTTGCATGTAAAGCCTGGTCCTGGACCATGATCCAGAGCTCGAGAGGTCTAGTAATCACAATGAAGCGACTGTCGTCTGACCATCGCAACCCTTAGACAGGGGAGTCAGACCGGTTACACGTTCAAAATCGTTATTTCAAATATTGTACACATCCACAATGCTCAGAAACTATCCGAGATGTGCAGGTTTCCTGACGATATTTTCCTCACCGCCGAGCTAATGGTAGAAATATGCACATCATAATAATCATTCCAGCTAATATACGTCCACTGTTGTACATAGGCCTCCCCCAAATATGCACATAGACTTGAAAAGTTCAAAGTTCCATGCTCGAATTCGAACCACGAACCCTCCTATGGAAGGCACGTTCTTATCCACTGAACTACCATCATTCTACTGAATGGACAATACGACAAAAAATATATTCGCATTTTTATACGCTTTTCTAATAAAGAAAGAGAAAAAAGATGACCCATATTTTTTAGTTATCATTAAATGTGTCTTTTAATGGAAATTTATTTTTTAAATTATTAATTAATATGCCGGAAGTGACGTAGTCCTAAGGCTCAACGTATTGTGATGTCGGTGCTATATGCCCAATAAAAAAGTGTAGGCGACTTTAAGTAACTTACTGTCACTGTCATTACTTTGTCTTGTCATTTTATAATAAGAGATTTTACTTTTTTTTAAATTAACGCGAGCAAAAGCGGTATTAATTTGTAATGCCGAGTAATGACGTCCCAGGAGGATTTTTACATTTAATTTTTTTTCTCCTTAAATATTTGTTTAAAAAATTTGGAATTATTTTTCTTAGATTTCTATGAATCTAATCTATAAATAGTATTTTTCATTTCGGAAAATAATCTTTTGTCGTATTGTCCATTACACCTTATAGTAATCAATTACTTTTCAATACCTTACGGAAAGTAAACCAGCTGGGGCTGGATCAGTAGGCTCCCCGGGCAAGCAAAAATGTTTTACCCCGTCAGATTAGCTTTAAGACTAATAATGCTGGTGTTTGACACCTCCATAATGGAAAATTAGCTATGTTCCATATAAAGCGGTTTGGATCAAAAAAATAATTTCATCACGATCTCGATTTGCGTCGCTGTAACACGAATAATTAGACAGAGTTCCAACTGAAAGACTAAAAAAATATGCACGCCCAGTTTCTGAACCAAAATCCGGCTTCCACTGTGTATTAAAGAGTTTCGCGCGAATAAAAATCCGTTACATTTATCTTGGAGTTGGCAAATTCCTATGCACTCCTAATTTTTTTTAATATGGACTACACCGACTTTTGGCTAGGGTAATGAATCTTCCTTCCAATACTGTGTTGTCTATGTGTACGTTCTTTTTATTTAAAAAGAAACTCAATTCATTAAGAGCTACAGCTCAAATCACCGGAACACAAACAGTAACATGTTTTTTATTCACTTGGCATTGGCAAAATCAATAGTGTCTCAGAGCAAGATTTGAGACATAAATAAAAAAAACCTTCTTTTTAAGTTAAGTGAAAATAAAATTGAAAACCACCGGTACACAAACAGTAATGTGTTTCTTTATTCACTTGACATAGGCAGAATCAATAGTGTCTCAGAGCACGACTTGAACCAGAAATAAAATAGTCTATGTATTTTTTTTAAGTAAAATGAAAATAAAATTGATAAATGTTGGTAGTAAGTCGTTAAACTATTTCGAACTCACAGTCACTGAGCTAGATTGTCTTAAAATTTCTGACGCTTGAGATTTACAAAGGTCATAATAATGTCGCAGTGTTTATCTATGACCCATATATGACTCACACGGTCATTAAGTCACTAATTTAAAAAGCTATTTTTAAATCGACAAACCGTCTAAAAGACGCAGGTAAATCCCAGACAATTTCTGTTCCGGTTGCCTTAATGACCACTAAAGCATGTTAATGAGCAAGTGCTCCAACGGCCCAGTACATTCATCATTCGTTAGCGGGGTCATTGACACGACAGCTGACTGTACATGCAACAAGTCGATGCACACTTTTGACAGCAATGGACTCTTAAGCCCTCGGAATAAGAATTAAATTCTGTAAATTATGTGGACTTTTACGGTGGTACCTCATTACCACGGGCGTGAACTCACAAAAAATGGAGTCCTTCAATTTTGTTGTTAGTTGGGTACAATAGTTTTGAGATGGTGGTAAACGTTGGACGTACCTATCTACATACAGCGTTTGTAATTTAAAAAAAAAATGTCCTTTTAGATAAGGTAGGTACATTCACGGGTCGGCCCAATGTTGACCCTTGTTCCTTTTTTTATGTGATAAGTGGCAGACGAGCAGACAGATCACCGATGGTAAGCGATTGCCACCGCCCATAGACACCAGTGACACCAATGGAGTTACAAGTGCGCTGCCAACCTTTACACCCCTTTCTTCCCCGGATTGAGACCCGGGTACCGTCTCTCACGCCGGTTTTCTGTGAGGCCGTGGTATCACTCCGATCATGCCGAAGCGTGGCTCTCCCACGGTCAAGATATTAAATAAGCATTAACATTTTCATCGTCATCTCTGCGTGTTATTTCAAAATCATCATCATCAATCATCCCGGGATATCTCTATAATAGACTTGGCAAAAATGTATCTTTCAAAAGATTGGAACATTTGCATCCGGATCAGTAAAACAAAGATGCGGAACAGTGAAACGCTTCATTTGAATCATTTAGAACATTAACTCTCAGATAGATCCGTGATTAATCGGATCATCCGCTCATTCGGCTCACTCAGATCATTCAGCTCATTCGGCTCACTCGGATCATTCGGCTCATCCGTATCAGTGAGCGAGATTACCACCGCGTACCGATTGACCACTCTGCTCGAGATCCATTTGAGTCGAATGATACATTCGGAGCGAACATTAGAGATTCGGAACAGTGTATCATTTGGCTGAGTCGGATCAATGAGTCGTTACAGTAAAGAGTTACACACGTCTACTCTATAACTAAAAAACTAATGAAGAAAACTAGTAAATATTCTAAAACAGCGCGAACCAAAATACCCCAGAATATAACCCCCTCTTAGGGTGTAATTCCAGGTTGCGTCCAGCTGTCACTCTGTAGCCCGGGGTACGCTACAACATGACACAGGTTATGTTGAGATTCGTACCTACTACCTCAAATTCCAATACATTATCGATGGGAGCCAATGGGAATAATGGAGCAGCTCCATTTGTCTTAAAACTACATATTACATGTATACCAAAGAGTGAAAATACGTGTACATCATCCATCACTTAAACAGGAAAGTATCTGAGAGGTTTTCTGCGAACAGTGACTGATGTTTACCTGATGCTTTCAGCAATCAATAGTATTGTATGTGTTAACTACATATAATATTAGTAGTGTGTCGACAGAAGTATCATGGAGAAGCTTAGGTACATGAATAAATTCATCAAACAGACAAACAGTTCCAAAAGGCTATTGTTGACTAATATTGCTAATATCGACCATATTATTCTGCTAGTAGACTTAAAGTATCAGCCTATATAATGTCCCACTGCAGGGCAAAGACCTCCATCATAGAAAGCAAGTCATCGCTACTTTGATGGGATTAGGCTCAATCACCTCGCTTGCCTAATGCGGATTGGTGATCACAAACCCGAGCTAAGTTCGAAAGATTCGAAACATACTTTTTGCTCGACCCGGTAATCGAATCCAGGACCCCGAGATCACGGCCCAGTACTTAAACCACTAGACTAACAGGGCGTTGTAGACCAACAGAGCGTTATCTAAAATAAATCAGTATTTAATATTAAATTCTTTCTTTTAAAAATAGATTAAGGTCTGGTCACATTCCATCTAACAAGTTTGCACATCTGATGAAAAAATCTGACTCCCCAAATTGTGATGTCTGTAATAAAGTGGAAGATGTGCAACACTTGTTGATGGAGTGTGTCAAAAATGAAACACAGCGTCGATCACTGATGAACAACTTGCATATTAAACACTTTGACTTAGGGGTATTCCAATCTATTTTGGCTGAACCTGCATCAGACGCGGCTAAACTAGTTTGTGAGATGATTCTTCATCGATGATTGAACTATGTACGTATATAGTGTCTATTTAATATAAACATATCATGTAACGTAGTTAACTATATCTTTTAAATTGTAATAATAATGTTTAGGTTACGATGGGACTGACATAACACAAGGTTAAAGTCCCTAAACTAAAAATAGAATTAAAAAAATAGCAGACAGACCACACTGTTTATTGAGCGCGCGAAAACTTATGTATTATTAGTGTACAACCGTTGCGGATAAAGAATGGGATCAGAAATGGCGGCGCATCTATTCACTTCTCGCTCGCACACTATTTGCGTCTATACTCGCACTCGTGGGGTGATCTGATCCCATTCTTTATCCGCACAGGTTGTAAGTTAGTCTTCGTTTTTACTTAAATGATTCTGATTACATGGCGGCGCCTCAATTCAATTATAATAATTCAGTCAAAGTATTATTATTTTTAGTTATATTTGTTTTAATCTCTCTAGTCGGTCCTTCATACTGAGGATTGTTGTCAGTAGAACTCATCAACCAAACAAACTTTCTCCATTGATTCCGATTGGAAGTAGCCTTCACCACGTCGTAGATCTTTGGCAGGATGTAGCTCCTTTTATTTGGTAAGACCATCGTGTTGGTGATCGGCCTCGTGATCTTTTGCCTTCAGTGTTGCCCACAATGACCAGTTTTTCAAGGCTATCGTCCCCTCTTCGCATTATGTGGCCGAAATAAGAGAGTATGCGTTATGCGTTGTAGACATAAGCTCGCCAGTCGGGTTCGTATGCCAAGTTGGGAGAGAACAGATTTATTAGAGATGATTTATTTGTTCTATCATTAATATTTTAGCAGAATTTCTCATAACTCTCATTTTTAAAGCATTCATCATAGATAACATTGTGTTTACAACATGTAATGACATGTCGGATTCGATTAATGAATCGTACCAGGAAACATAAAAAATAAAGAGTGTTAGCAATAAAAATTCAAACAATATGTTTATCATATTTCACTAACACATAAATCAACTATGACCAAGGAAATTAAGGCTCATAAAAGGAGATTTAAATCAAGGATCATAAATCTTGGAAAACCCTCATTCAAATATAAGCAATTAATTTAACACTGTTAACCACTGCGATCACTTAAAGTGTAATTAATTCTGCGTAACAACTTCCTCCTGTGACATTTATTTGTGCGGCAATACCTACCTTGAAGAGGGCCAGGTTGGCACGTGAGGGTAACTATTCTATTTTATATGGATTGGAATGAAACTTTGTAAATATTGAATTGGTATTCTCGGATTTCCATTACGAAAATTGGAATTACGTAAGCTATGATATATTTTACGTAGATTAACGGATATTACGCTCAAGAAATAAATATCCACTTGCAATGAAATCTACTCGTAGATTAACTAGTGATGTCGCAAAAGGTAGTGTTGATTGTGAATATATATTGTTTTCTTGGAAAACATACATCTTTATTGGGCCGGTACTAACTGCCAATAACATGTTCGTAAAATTAAAATCGTTACTATAGAGATGTTTACCGATTCTAAATGTACAAACCGCCAGCGTTCTGTTAACTATCTTTTTTTGTATTTACAAATGTAAAATCCGTGGAAAAAATAGAAAAATAGAACAAGTGCAATTAAAAAGTAAAAACATATCTCTAGGTCAAATTATTCCTGAAAAACGTAACAATTGTCATAAAGTCTACTTCATAGTATACTCAAGTAAAAGTACTCAAGGGATATTCGGTCTAGTGAGATTCTCAGTAAAATGTATTCCACTGAAGCATCCACATTTCCCAGAAACCAGAACCGAAATCCCGGTACACTACACTGACACACAAGGAAGACCGTTTAAGAGTATTGCCAGACATTTCTACCGAAAAGTAGATAGCCAGTGCTTGTCACAGGAGGAAAATCCGAGACTACAAGGCTCCCAGCTATTTGTAATCAAATTATCTATTGCTTTTTGAGTAATCATTATCTCTGACACACAATGCGTCTCCACGCTTCCACCTGTAATCTTCACACATATGATAAAGCATTTTCAGTCATTCTTCACTCTACCCACTATTTTCATATTAAATACATAACTACAGAAGAATAAATACTTTCTCTTTGTATACATCATGTTTTACTATAATGTAGGTAGGTATTATTGCATTACATTTATGTCAAGCAATTGTTAATAAATTGCTTTGGTATAAAATAAATCTAATAACTAGGTCTGTATTGCTTCAGAAACAAAATAATTGTAGACCTTCGGATTGGTTCTGATGACCAGTCAGCAATAATATCCGTGATATAACAAACAAACTACTAAAGAGTCGCCTACGTTGGTACGGTCTGGGAAGCAAATGTTTGGCGATGCCTCCACCTCCGCGTCCCAGCAGAAGGGTGAAGGAAAGAACCTTAAATGGTGTGGCTTGACATAGTAAAGGATGACGTGCCAATAAACTGACCACTAGAGATGCACAAGACCGTGCGGACCCCGGGACAAAACGCTTAGATAAATAAATAAATCATTTATTTTCCTCTTTACAATAGGGTCTTAAACTAAAAATACAAGTACATTAATTGCACGTCACTTATATGATCCTAGAGTAAGAGAGGCTGGCGTCTGAAAGGTTTGTTAAAACCGGTGTTACAAGTCGCCAGGTCATACCCGCAGAAGGATGAAGGATGAATATTTTAAAGTGGTGGACGAGAATTTATACATTGTGTACAGGTAAGTATTTACTAGTAAGTACTAGTACAGTACAAGTAGCAAACCTAGTAAAAAGAAAAGGAAAAAAAGAAAGAAAAAAACCTACACCCTAGCCAGAAGATAATATACTTTGCAACATTCAAGTTCTTATCCCGTCTTGGCCATAGTTTACAACCAGGCTTGGTTGCCATTTTTGAAATTGAATTGAGTTCCGTCTGAGCCCTGACTGTAGAGACAGACAATAGAAAATGAAATGCTTTCTGGTCACGCTTTGCCTACATACTGCATGGCGGACGACATTGTGAAGGTGACTATATTTCAAATCTTTTTAAATAAATCTGATGCAGTCACGTACGAAGTTGCTGTCGAAAATTGTTGAGAGTTTTCTGTCGTCGAATCTCGACGACAAAGGGCTCTTATCTACAAATATTTATAAGTAATTGCTTACTCCCAACATACATGTTTTTTGTAAGAATTCGGAAAAATACAAAAACAAATGTTACGAAGGCATGTTAAGTTCTTTGCTTAGAAGAGAGAGCGAGAGAGAGAGAGAAAGAAATACAGTTATGATTTCTAAAGTAAGTATATAAATAAATAAATAATAAATTGAGACAACATTACATACATTGTCCTGTCCTCCAGTCCCAAACTAAGGTTTTCCCTTGTACTATGGAAACCAGGAACAACGAAGGTACCACAAACACTCAACCCAACACAAATATCTGTTTCATCAACAAACATTTGTGTTGGTGCGGGAATCGAACCCGCGACCCTTGTGTCTCACGCATAAACCAGTGCGCTATACGGGTCGTAGATCGAGTAAAAACTATGAAATTTTAGTGTACATGCGAAATCAGGCCACTAGAAGAATTTGATCTCATTTTAAAATTGTATGACAGATTTGAGTTGTCCGCCCGCATATGCCAAAGTTTAATCTAGAGAAGAAATCGTTTGAAGTTAAAGTGTAGTATAAAATGAAAATCGCTTGACAAATATTACCCAACAAATCCCTCCCCAGATAAGTCTAAACAAATAACTGGACGCGACATCTCGTCGCTCCGTATTTGCCTTCGGGATCCAAGCATCGAAACTAATTTAGTGCGGACACAGTTTCTAGTTGCGCGAACGAAATACGACAGCACGTGCTGAGGCTGAGGTGCGCGACAATTTTTCTACCATTCAAGTGAAGGCAGGATTTGTTTCAGGAGGACTTCGATTTTTATTTTTGCAGTTCGGGGTCCGTTTTTGCGGAAGCTGGTCTTTTGTCGCTTTTCGTTGAAAAATTGGATTGGAGTGAGGAACGTTATTATGTAGGGTTGGGCTAGAGCGGTGGTAGCTCAGTGGTTCAGAACGTGCCTTCCATACGGGGGGACATCCGAGCATGCACATGAGGAAACCTGCACTTTTCGGATAGTTTTTGAAAGGGCTGCGAAGGTCAGACGGCAGTCGTTTCATTACCGGACATAATTACCGGACTCCCCAAATCAAGAGTCATGTCCCAAGCGCTTCAAAGCGACAGCTTTGGACGCAACTGGGTATTTCACGCTTAAATGAGGAGGACTGAGGGTTGGGCTACATTTTTTAAATTTAGGCTTATTTTATTGTGAATAATAATCATTAATGTTGATAGTAAAACAATATATAAGTCTGTAAACCGTACTATTATCAAATTTTGTAACAAACGAAAAATGGCTTACAACCATCGCCATCCATTGGTAAAATTGGGAACTAATAGCAAAATTAAGTCTCGAAATGAAGTTAGGGCGAGCCACAGGTAATAGATAAATGTAATAGATAGATTTCAATATACGTATGTCACGACTGACTATTCCATCATTTCCCTTTGACCCGTTTCCACGACGTCATTAATACACATCACTTTCACTATAAACTAAAGGTGTCCCCACAATTACATTCTCCACTCCGTGTAATAGAACATTATGTAAATATAGATAGAGATAAGTGGATTTATAACGTTCGTGCGGCGAAGCGATCGTGATTAGGACTTTGCGGCCGTCGTGAGTGTCTCTTGGAGTGCGGGCCGCGGACGAATGGTTGCTACTCTGCTTAAGCACAAAGATAAATGCTTGTAAACAAACATGTGTATTTGAAATAACCGCCATCTTGTGTTCAAAGTGCGGAATCTCCCTGTAGCCGAATTCTTACATCGAACCACTCGAAATCGATTGTCATTCCATCCTCATCTTCTCGATGGATGGCGGTCTAATACTGTGCGTTTTTCGCGGAACTTTCTACCACGTACCACAGTTCTGTGGGACGGTTTGGCTGCAGGAGTATTTCCGGACGGCTACGACTTAGGGACCTTCAAGAGAAGAGCGTACTCTTTTTTAAAAAGACCAGCAACACATTAGCGATCCCACTGATTTCGCGGATGATAAGTTTCCATCAGGTGACTCGCTTGCTCGTTTGTCCGCCTCTAGCATAAAAAAAATACTAAAACACTTGCAAAATTAAAATTTGTCTGATAGGTTCCTTATAGGGTGTAGACATCCGCTAAGAAAGAATTCGGAAGTCCACACCTAAGGGGGCAAGACGGGGTTGCTTAACTCCACGCGTAAATAGGGATAACCGTCGCATCATCATTCTAATGACAGTTATGCCCACCGTCGTCAGAGCGTTCAACCTCTCACATTGGAACCCAAATGGTCTCGCACAGTACGGTTCCAGAGGAATTTCCTCCCGCGAACGCTCCGGCTGTGGAATAAGCTGCCACCAGAGGTTTTCCCGGGGAAATACAGCATGAAGGTTCTTCGAAAAAGGAGTGTTAATGTTTTTAAGGGATCGGCAGCGCGTATGCAGGTCCTTTAGAGTTGCTATCGTCCATAGGCTGCGGTAATCGCTTACCATCCGCCAGCCGCACGCTTGCTTGCCTCCGTAGAAGTATAAAAAAAATACACAGGATTGCATTTTTGTAGATCTATCAGCTGCTATAATGGACTTGTTACTTTTCTTGGGTGGTCTGTGTATAAAATTTGAAGTTTTGGTACATAGTCTATGTATAAAGTGTTTTTTTGGCGCCTGTAACATACAGTAACATAGGTCAGGTCAGCTTCAGGTCAGCTCAATGCTATGGAAATATAGCGAAGTCAAAGCAATATTGATTGGGGATGCTGTTGTAGTTTAAAACAAAGATATATTTTAATTGAATCACCTGATGGTAAATAATTACGGCCGCATAAGAACATCTGCGAGATCAGATGAATCGTTGATGCGTTGCCGGCCTTTTAGAAAGGAGTACGTTAGTCTTTTGGAAGGTCCCGAAGTCATAAACGCCATGAAATATTACCGTGGCTAAACCATTTCGCAAAACTGAGATATCGGGTAGGGAGAAAATTATTTAGACAATTTACTATACTTCAACCATTGTCTACGACCGTTGTATAATATCTTTTCAAATTGGAATAGCGCTTGTCCCGAATACTTGTTTTCGTCATCTGATGTCGCCATTTTGGATAAACTGGTGTCGCGGGTGTAAATGGGCGGCGGTTGCTTACCCACAGGCGATCCGTCTGTCCGATTGCCGTCGCCCACGACCACCCGTCACGCCAGTGGACTCACAAGTGCGCTGCTAACCTTTAACCCTCCCTTTCCCCCGGATTGGGCCTCCGGACCCTCACTCACGCAGCACAACATGGCACAGTGCTGCTTCACACCGGTTTTCTGTGAGGACGAGGTATCACTCCGGTCGAGCCGGCCCATTCATGCCGAAGCGTGCCACTCCCATGGATAACGTAAAAAAAACTTTATAAAATAAAGACATCATAAACTAATCTGTAATTTGCTTTCTAACTTCAACTGTTACCTTGCCGTAAACCAGCCAAATGCAATAATGGCTGTTCGGACAAATTTTCCACTATTCGAAAGAATAGTTGAAGTTTCCGCTCAAACCGATAGCTGCACCGATCGATCGTCCCGCGACGGAGTCTTTATTGGGTCTATACGTTCTGAAAAGTACTAAAAATACGGCGTGTTTACACGAGCCGAACAACACAGATATTTTCCCTCTTTCAACAAAGCGAAACGGAATGGACAGAGAAAAACGGAGTGAAATGGATGCTGTAGAACAAAGAGGGATAGATCTTGAAATACAAGCTTGCGAATTGTATGTGAAAGAAATACAGGGCTAGGAGAAGAAGACAAGAAAGACTGAAGTCAAATAGAAGAAATGATGATTTTTTTTTAATCAGCCTATAAACTGTCCCACTGCAGGGTAAAGGCAGGTGGGTTAGGTAAGTGGTGTATCTAAGGTGCGTTCTTTCTATTTTAGTCGAAATTTACTGTTGTCTGCTGTAATTTACGAGTTACGATCACAATTACATTTTGGGGGGTCGGAGATGGAGATTGATATGGGGGGGATGGTGGGACCTCACTGTATCTTGGCCCGAGCGATCGGGTGCATGACCAATACCTTAACGAGGTTTCCAAGTAACGAACAAAACGTTATGAAAAGTATGTCTAATTTTATGTATCTTTGCGTAGCTTTTTGCAACTTTAGGAATCATTTTGTGTACCTTTGTGTACGAATATTGTATGCTAGTATTATGCTTATTTCTTAAGAAATATCATTAGTTCTAATTTAACACGCACCAGATGATCCTTGTTGCACCTAGGACCCCGCGATCACGACCCGGTACTTAAACCAGTAGTCCCAAGGTAAGAATAATATTTTTAAAAATAAGAGGACAACCCTATACGGTAGGTTACTTTCTGTCCAAAATGGCGGAGTGTCGATACTGCTTTAGTGTATTTATCTACTGTGGTACTAGTCAGTGACTTTAAGTTTTCATCTTTCACTCGATTGCTCAGATGATGTTCTTGTCTCTATTATAAAGCTGACTGAAGAGGCAACAAATGAGCAAGGTCACCTGATGGAAAGTAATCTATGGCACCCATAGACATTCGCCAAATCAGAGAGATCGCTAATTTGTTGCCAGCCTTCAAAACAGCTGCTTCCAAAGTAACACTCGTTTGTGTAATAAGTGACAATGAAAAACAACTCGCTTAGCCTTTCTGTCTACCATCATACATCAAGGCTATCTCCTTAGATATGGCTCCATTAGTTCTGAAGTCTGATCCGGAATCACCCTTTAATGCCACGTCAGATTCAACATCAACTTCGAAGACGGAGGTAATTCTCAAATTCTTTTTCCATTATTCCATCGAGCTCTGCACCTTCGAGTGGAATTCCCATCTCAGATAAGCTCGATGCGATCCATCGTCCCACGACGGGGACTTTATTGGGGTCTATATGTTCTGAAAAGTACTGAAAATACGGTGTGTTTACACGAGCCGAGAAGCGCAGACAATAAATATTTTGCTTTTGAATTTTGCTCCATAAAACGGTCGTTCGTTTCGATCAATGTTTGAGTTTACCCGGCGGATTTCAATTTGTTGTATTTGATTTTCGTTATGTGAAGGTAACTTGGCTTGTCTGCTACCAGCACAAGTTTCGCTTGGAAAGTTTCTTAAGTTTAGAAGTTGGTTTTTAGGTAGACAGTGTCATTTCTGATTTAGGGAGTTTTGTTTTGTTTTTAGTACTTTTTTAATTATGATCAGTTACTTTGGGAAGGAAAAAGTTATTATTTACACAGATTTTGTGAAATAAAAGGTTGATAATGTGATAGGTCTTATTTGTATCATTGTTCCCTGATCTCTTAATAATTTTAGTCAAGTTTATTTTAAAAGGATAAATAAGGCCAAGAGCGTGTCCATTTAAACTCAGATTAAGTACTCATCGTCATATTTATTTAAAACATTTTTTCATGTTCAAGTGAGAAGAGGTATGATCAGCATCAAAGTAGCTTAACACTTTAGTTCCATGTCGAACTAACATTTTTTACGAACCCCTTAGAAACTGACTATGATAGGCAGAACAGTTACTTTGACATGGTACTAAAGTGTTAAGCTAATTTTAATGCTAACCATAAGGTACCTAAGTAAAAGAATTAAATTGGACAGTAGTGGATGGGTGG
This sequence comes from Marasmia exigua, assembly GCA_019059595.1. Lineage (NCBI taxonomy): Eukaryota > Metazoa > Arthropoda > Insecta > Lepidoptera > Crambidae > Marasmia > Marasmia exigua. The sequence continues at coordinate 12,975,173 of CM032482.1, read as the reverse complement.
GTTGTGTGATAGATAATATTAATGTTAAAAACATTGATAATTCTATGGCCGTATGTAAGAAGAAGATTACGCTGACTGCCCTGGTTATACTATACAGAATATAATAAATAAATAAATAAATTGATTATACATTACATTACATTTAAACTTAATAATTTACAATACCAGGGTTATTCATTGCCTGAACTAGGTTAAACCTGTGCTTTAGGCTATACAAATAAAGATCCGTGAAAATAAAATTAACTATTGCAGCCTTAATGTACAAATTCCATATTTGTAAAGTGTTTATGCTTTTCTTACTTTATAACAAAAACAAAAATACTCAGCAATTCAATTTGCTATATTTTCTTCGGTTTATCAAGAAGTAACTTGATCCTCTCTGGTAACGGAAACAGTTTCACGTGGTAAGTTTCGGATACTCTCGAACTCGTTGGTAATCTTCCAAACTTTACCGTAGTAAGTTTTGTGGGAGTTTGTTCGAAATGTTATTATTTTATCGTTTACTGAGAAAATCTTAAGTAAAATACGCAAGGTGCTTAAGAATTGAGTTTACACTTTGTGATCGTTGCGGTCGGCCTCGGCGCAAAGTTACTTTGCGCCTTGCGGTAGGAATTGGCGAATGCGATGACCTAGAAAATTGTGTATTAAAAGGCAATTAATAAGTACTGAGAAGTTAGGAAAACGAAATCGTTAAAAATTAATTCTAATTCCAAATTCGCAGAAGTTGTAGAACTCGAGTTGTTTTGAAAGGCAGTTGGAACAAAGCAGATCCTGTATAAGTGTAGGTATAGCCATTTAAACTAAGTTGGGTGTGGTACGCCGTGTGGTCCCCGGCAGTAGTAGAATAGGCCACCCTCACTCTTACCGAGGTGTCGTAAAAGGCGACTAAGGTAAAGCTGCTGTCATGATCATCAGCACCCAGAGAAGGAAAACTCTGCATTTATATCAAAACCCTCGCCAACCCGTCTGCCAAGCGTGGTGAGTATGGCAACTACCCCTCATGTGATTGAGGGAGGCCCGTGCCCCAGCAGTGGGGACTTAAATGGGCTGACGATGATGATGACGATGGGTGTAGAGTAGCTAGTACAGTACAGAAAATAGCCAGTAGCAAAACTTGAAGGTTCAGGTGACAGAAAGAATCTATTAATTGACCACAACCATAATACATAAAACGAATAATAAATAAAAACGGTACGAAGCATAAAAGTTGTGGCCAACAAGGCTCAGCCTCAGCATCGACGGTTAAGATCCAATACCATCTACCTTCAGAAAAGCACAAGGTCAAAATTGAACTTTAATCCTACCTAATTATGTTCAAGTTTACGAACCCAAAAAAAGTAGATAGATGTTATTGGTTCTTAAATGTCGATGCTGCAACTGCCGCAAGCTGTTTTCAGGCTGGACCTTGGGTGACGCCTTTGCGTTAAAAAATATAAATACAGACATGCAATACAGAAGAAAACAAAACGAAAGTGACAGATACAAAAACATCCAATACTTACATAATAGGTGGTAAAACTTGTAAACATGAAAATCATATATAAGAAGGTTACTTCGAATCATCATGATGCGTAAAATAGAGACGAGGCGTTGGAAGGAGGAAAAAGTCGTGGCTACGAAATTATAAGGGAATGGACTGACATCGCATTTCACAATGAACAGAGAGGATTTTGGGAAGCTGACGGTCAACCTACAGAACTGAAGAGGCACTCAAAGAAGAAGAAGAAAACTTGAGACGCTTCGATAGGCGATGCCTTTTTTCGTAAACGGAATCCTGATTTAATATTGAGTAGCTGCGTTCAGTATGGTGACTCCTTGCCTACCGCTGAATGCAGCTATGTTACCTCTTAGTTACCTTACACCAGTTTTCTCAGTTACACTGTGCATCTACACGAGATAATTACTGTGTTATGAGAACATGCATTTAGTCGCGGGTGTACAGTCGCCTGCAATGAATGTAAACACCTCGACTCTTAAGGCGGAACAAGAAGGTTCACATTTGAATGAGGTTGTATACTTAACTGCACGTGACTGTAAGTGGTGTGACCTGTTGGTACTTACAAATCATTATGTACTGCTGCATCTGTTGAAAATATTACCTGAAACGATTTAAAACAAGCCGTTAGTAAGTATAATATGTTATATAATGAGAATCTAAACCTATAGAAGCGAAGCTGAAGCATTCGAAAATTTGTGCCTGACTGACTGATCTATTAAGGTGACGGGTAGTGCACACTAGCGACGCCAATCGAATTTAATTTTTAGCTACTAAACCGGATCTATTTTAAACAATTTCGGGGTTATAATGTATTATGAGTAGTTCGCCGTGTGGTCACGGCAGAGTAGAATAGGCCACCCTCACTCTTACCGAGGTGTCGTAAAAGGCGACTAAGGTAAAGCTGCTGGCATGATCATCAGCACCCAGAGAAGGAAAACTCTGCATTTATATCAAAACCCTCGCCAACCCGTCTGCCAAGCGTGGTGAGTATGGCAATTACCCCTCATGTGATTGAGGGAGGCCCGTGCCCTAGCAGTGGGGACTTAAATGGGCTGATGATGATGACGGGGTTATAACCTCTCGGCAAACACTTATAACATTTATTAAATAACCATGCACAAATGTTGGGTCCAACGCGTACACGAATAAATGATTCACGCCAAAAGCGGCCACTTTTAGCGTGAATCAATTTCACGTGTACAAAAACCCCGATTTTTTAAAAAAAGAACCGGTTCAGTAGCTAAAAATTAAAATCGATTGGCGTCGCTAGTGTGCCCTATCCGTCACCTTAAATTAAAACGGTTAGAATCTTGTAATTTTGCATAGGGGTACCTTATTTAGCTAAGGGAAGCACTAAGAAAGGATTTTTGTAAATTCAACCCCTATGGTAAAGCGAGGGTTCAAAGCTAGTACGTAACCTTGCCATTTTGAAGGTATGTCCCGAAACGAAGTGTGGGCGGTCCTCTAGTATCATCATCTTACCATTTTGTCCCGGTTGCGTCCCAAGCTGTTGCTTCGGAGCCTTGCGTCCGCTTTATGGGCCACTGGTATGTTTTTATAAGTATAATACGCTAGGCCACTTTTAAAAACATGAATCTTAAATTCCTCTCTTTAGTAACTTTATTTATGATTCCATCCAGTTTAATATCCCTGCCGTAAAAAGTGTTTAAAAATTACCATCCAATAAATATTAAATTATTGCGCCCGCATTGTATGGGGAAGTTCAATGACCTTAATTTATAACCCTTCTGATTTTTACAACTTATACAGCCCTGTATGTACAATGTAAAAAGACATACTAAGCTAGGCGCACGGTCGTGTCGCTGCCAAGATCTCATTCCAGGTCCTCAGACCTGGAAATTATGCTACCAAAACTGAAATAAATAATAGAATAGAATTCAACGACAAAATGTATAATAACTTCACAACAAATAATGACGAGGAGGAGATTATAGAAGAAGTTGGCAACGGGCCAAACGGAAGTCGCTTCATTGTAATAAATAGACTCCCCAAATCCTGAATCATGGTCTTAGCATATCCCGGGCTCCAGAGCGACAGCTTTGGACGTAACCGGGTATTACACACAAGATGAGGACACAAGCAGTAAATTATAGATGTTAAAAATAAGGTACAAGCAAGTTTTATATGCGATACGAGTAGGTGACAGACGAGTAAACCGATCACACCTTACCATTTTACCCTACACTCATTTTAACCTCCTTTTCCCCGGGATTGGGACTCCAGTAACCTCGGCGAAACACAGCACAAACGCTGATACGCGCCAATTTTCTGTGGTACCGTGGTATCATTCCAGTTGAGCCGGCTCATTCATGCCGTGTCTCTCTCGGTCACATGGTATAAGTTAAATGACAAGCTATGGTTATGGTGAATGATGATAATCTGAATGATATGGTGAATGATGGACATCTTTTAGGTACAGCATAAAGTTTTTGTCGTTTCCTCCCAATCCAAGAGGTCAATGATCCCTAAATCATTGGGATACAATTAACACAAGAGGTCACAGCGCCAATCAAGTCGAATAAGGCAGGGTTATCACACAATGGAAATAAAAAACGTGTTACGCCTCCGACCACGTCTGTGCCATTCGTTACGGAGATCGGTGCCACGGGTAGGGTTGTCGATTACTAATGATATTAATTTGAGAGTGAGGATTAGAGTAAGAGTAATAATAAAATTATGAGTAGTTTATTATTTTGGACATCACAACATATAAAAACTCTGTGAAATTGTCAGCAAACTTACACTAAGTCAAATGAAAACAAAATACAAAATAAAACAAAGCAAACAAAAAAAGTTATAAGGGTACAAATAACCATGTATCTAGATTCTTCGAATTTTAATTTGAATTTTGATCGATTCGAAGCCATCGTGACGAATCTAAAAGATTTAAGATCACTAAAATCGGGCCTGTTTTTTTGAGCCGTTATAAGTGGTTTATCTAACACGACTGTCTTTTAAAATATTAACATCAAAATAACACATTTGCGATCGCCAACCCTAGGAAAGGCGTTCGTAATTCTAGCTTAGCATGGTTTTAGTCGTATGATGTTATTACGTATCTCACATGAAGACCATAAAAATGTACAATAGGCTTAATGTCCCATTCCAAGAGGTAGAAAATAAGGTTCAGTTTCCTTTAGCAAGTAATCAATAATTTTATCCTTTAAGATCGTAAGTAATTGGAGATCGATTAGTCAGGGACGAAGTTTAAGAGCAGCTAATATAGAGCGACTAATTTATTTAGGCCGATGACCATATTCACTTGACAAAATGTCTGGCCATGCTACCACACCGCCGGGTCTCGACAGAAGGAGTGGACCTAAAAAGTTGAGGCTTGACGTCGTAAGGGATGACATGCGTGCCAATAAATTAACTACATTGGATGCACAAGATTGTGCGAAGTGGAGAAGTAGAAGCAGGAAAGCGGACCCCGGCCTCAGTAGCCACAGCTTGGGGCGCAACCGGGACAAAACGGCAAGATGATGATGATCATTTTCACTTAAACCTTTTGTCTAGTGTCACATGAGTGTATTTTTTGCAGTAGAATTTGTGAATGCAATATTAAAAACAGCCTGGTCTCTTACGACATTTTCCTGAAATAACATGGAATGTTTACTCTGTTTAAATTAATATAAAGTTCTCATATTAAAAGGACAGAATAATCAGTCAAAGGGGGACATAAATTTGATTTTAATTGAAGTAGCAACGTCACCAGAATGAAGAGAGACAAGGAGGGAACCAAATTAACCCATGGAACACAATAAAATACCACAGTACGGTGAAGCACCAGTGGAAAATGTCCATCTTGTCTTAAAAGGTAGAGATTGTCTAAGCTGTAATGACTTGCCCTACCACTTAATTACCTGGCTCCAAAGATATGTTTTGTAGACATTCTGACGGTACTTTTAAAACCGAACGTTTAAGCACAGTTTGAGTTAGATAGATAGATAAATTGTACGTTTATTTGTACTGCTGCATATACACACATTAAAGTAAAACAAATGACACACATCCAAGAACACTGGAACATTACAATAACCCGTTAATCTGTTAAGGTCCGTGTGTGCGCTGCAGCTGCTCAAAAAGGCCGTGGCTCAGTGTATAGCTTTGTCCGTGCGGTCCAAACAGTGATATTCTGCCACTAACCAAAATACAGTTCAAATCTAAATTAATGAGTCTAACCGGCAACCTGAATGACCAATTATAATTGCATGTTTCATATTTGAAATTTTCTTGATGCATAAATTCGGAGGTAGGGCGCGTCATTTCAGCTTGGATGATCTCTACTGCAATGAGTATAAGGTAGAATCGCGTAAGTGCCACTTCAATCTGACAATACCTGAGCTGGCTGATAGGTTAGGTTTAGGGTATCACACGTTTGTTTCAAATGTACAATGTGTCCATGCAAATTAACAGGCGAGTTCTTAGTTAACGTAATTTCTCAAAAAGAAGTTTATCTGCCACTCCAGATACGATTGCCTTACCGTTTTCGTCTCTATATTGTGGCTACACTTTGAGATTCTCGTAATTGACCAAATGAAAAAACAGTGATTCGTAATAATGAAAAGAGTAAGGGTAATTTTATAGAATTAAGTCTACTTACTGACAATGTTGTGGGGAGAAATTGTTTTGACAGGCTACTTAGACATTGAACCAGCTAAACAATTCAGGAAAATAAAAAACGCTTTGTTTAACAACTCGCTATCTTTTTACAAAACAAAATTGTTTATGTTTGGTTCAGTTGGAAAAATTGAGTAATTTTGCGTAAAATGCAATAAACACTTTCCTTTAATATTGCGAGTGGTCTCCCTCGAAATGTTTTCCTTTGATTCTGTTTCTTGTTTATTTCAATTATTTTTCATATTACGTGTAATTACTATCGGTTTGATATTTTTAAATTATTTTGAAGAAATTGTTTTTTCTCTTTTTTTCTTCATTTAGAATTTCAAAAGACGCTTTTGCAAATAAATCCATTCTTGCCACTTATCTCCATAATTATTGTTAGCAATTGTACTAATTTACGACACTCCCTTTGACCATTCCCTAATATTTATAGCTATTTCTATAAATTATTACAGCATAATATACAGAAGCAAGTCACGTAGTTGTGGCTTAGTGTCAATAAAGGCCATTTCGGTATCATTTATACTTCGGATAATAATTTACATCTTATAAGCTAATCTTATCGGAAGGGCAGTTAGGTCGATTGCAGGAGTTTGAAAGTGGCCTCAGGCACTTTGTTGTTAAGGACCAATGGGTGAGAGTACTAGAAGTATTTATTCTACAATGCTGAAACTTGTCCGTGGAATCTAGTTAGTAAGTATTTTATTATTATTAACCAAAAATTGCACATAGATATAAAATTTTGCTGGTCCCCACACTAGGCAAGCCTGTCCTGTGGGGAACAGTAAACGATTAACAAAGTAAATTTACGGCATATATATATATTAGGAACTTAAGGTAAGGTGTTTAACATAATATGCGAGAAACAAAACATCTAACAAAAATACAAGAGATCTGTTCATTACAGAGGGCAAGGTTTAATACGTGGTGTGTTTTGTGTGGTGGGTGTATGTGTGTTTTGTGTTGAGTGTATGTGTATGGTTGAATTTTTTAAATCTATAACAGTTGACATTTTATTGTAGATGTGAGGCATCAGAAATTGATCATCTGATTTGATTTTTACATTGTTCGGGATCTAGCGATCGCCTCGCTAGATCCCCACACAGCTCGGTATCCCCGTCCACTCACAGATTTTTTTTTAAGTGATTGGTGGTTCACCTTATGGTAAGCGATTTTCACCGTCCATGGACACCCGCAACATCACAACCTTTAAACGAAAACCTATCAAGGAATGAAACGCCCTGCCAGCATCTGTTTTTCCCAGTGATTACAACCACAATACTTTTAACGCTAGAGCGAATAGGCTACTTTTGGGTTGTTGGATGAGTGTCTTTAGGTAAGCCATGGGCGGCGGCAATCGCTTACCATCAGGTGATCAGTCTGCTCGGCTGACACCTATCACTTAAGAAAAGCTCGCTCCATCGTAGGTTTATTCTCAACTTAGTTCAATGTGAACCCAAGAGCAAACCCATCAGCAATAAAACCCAGTATAGCACGCTCCATTGCCCGCTGAGCTACTTTAAACTTGTGGATCAGCCCCGCAGTCAGTGTCCATATGTGATTACCGGTAAAATAAACTGCCTCCCATCATAAGCTGCAACAACTTGTATCTATAATAGGCATCTTTCTTCTGCTTGAGTGTCGATAAGAGTTCGCATTTCTGATGCACTTGTCGGATCACCATAAACACACAACAGTTACAAAACTAACAACCTCTTTAAAATAAATAAATCTTTATTGAAACCAGTAACATTATTTTACAAACAATTGTAGCGTTAATGACCGCATTAGTCGTAGACTGTGTCGCAGTCACCAGCGCCCGCATCAGTGACAGACGTACAGACTTAAATACAAAAATTTAAGGTTTTACATAATTTTACCTTAATTAGAATGTCTTTATATGTAATGCATACAAACTATCGGCAGTTCATAATCAGTTTCAATTGACTCGCCTAACCGATTTTGGCTGCGCAACGGCATACAGTTAGCATAAATTTGGTGTAAGCTCGACATGGCAGCTCAAGTCATTCCAACCATGTAAATCCTAAGTTCTAACACTGGATTTGAGACTTACATTAGCACTATGAAGCACCAAGATATGTTAAGTAACTAAGTTGATTGGATTCGTAAGTAACAAATACCATCTTACGCTACAAATATTTTTAAGAGCGATGGTAGCTCAATGGGAGCTCTATTGCGTGTGTAAAAACCGCTAGATTATTAGACTATTATTAGATAAGACTGTTGGACGGAGGTCCAACATCAACAGCATTGGTTGTTTAGTTTGTCAGTTTGACATTTTGAGAGATCAAGTTTAAAAATTACCAATCACATTGTACATGGACCTCAGTCCTATAGTACGCCATCTAGCGGATTTTTCACACGCGATAGCGACCATTAATAAAAAATGTGAGCATTCCGAATGGGAAGTCATAAGTTCGAATTTGAGTATGCACCTCTTGATTTTTTTAATCTATGTGCGTATTTCTGCCACCCGCTCGACGATGAGGGAAATCATCGTGAGGACATTTGCATTTGTACAGTTGCTCAGTTATTGAAATAATTATTCTGAAGGTATTAATGATCCAGTAGGTCTGGTTCCCCTTTAGACTGTAAAAGTTTACGGCAGCAAATCTCGGATAATGGTCCAATCGTACCCCGAGCTTCAAAGCATTAGTTTTGATGGTATAAATATTTTTAAGACTGGTTTACACAGTGCGAGTAGCTACCTAGCCAGTATACACTTACTTTGCTTGTCATTCAAGCTACTTTTCTTCGTGCGAGTTGCTCGTAAATGTGTCGTATAGTATCCACCCATAAACGCACACACCCTTGTACTAACAAATACATATTACATAGGTACTCACTCACAATAACATACACACACGCATATACAGTTACACACACACAACATAAGCAGACGCAATAAAATAGTTTTTTCAGATTATTTTAGTATTAGTATTTTAAACATAAAACTGAATAATTATATAAAGTTCGTCAAACAATTAAAATAATTACTGATAAAAAAAAGTTATTACACGTTAAATAAATACATGACTGACAAATGTGTATTTTTTTTTAAATAAGTACATACAATTTTTTATTGTATTATTTGTTTTAACTAAATAAAATAGGTACCTAATTGTAATTTTTACTTGAAAGGCGTCATCCTCTCATCTAAATTGCTATGCGCACCAGGGTTCAAAATTGTGTCTAAATACTTATCTTTATTAACTATCTATGTATGTATATTTTGGAAGCAATAAAAATTGAATTGAATTGAATTACTTATTGATGTCCAGGGTCGAGAGTGGGCACTGGTCTCTTTAACGCAGGTTTGCATACCTATCACAGAAGTCAGGGGTTTCACATAATAATTATGTAAATGTTTTATGTCAATTAAGAAATCATTATTTGAAAAAATACTGCAGTGCTGCTCGGCAGGCTGACTCCTACACTAACGCTATGTAAACTAGTCTTTATTTCATTTTAAATACGACAGCTGAACTCGCCGTCTGAATTCAAAAATAGGCCGCTATGACTTCGTCCATTAATGTAATTTAAAGCCACACGCCTCATTCATTAACTCATTCAATGATCCGTCATCCATTCACTAGACAGAAGTCTCGTGCCATAGACTGGATCAATTTAGACTCTTTCCCATTGTAATTGGTCTTAATACAGGTTAATAGGGTATTAACGAGTTGGTCAGTCAGAACTCTGAACCTAGGTTTTTCAAACACAGGCGGTATTGACTATCTTAAGGCCTGTGAAGATAAATAAATAAATTGAGACAATATCACATACATTGTCCTGGTCCGGAATGGAAATCACGAACAATGAAGGTTTTTTATGTAATAGGTGGCAGAAGAGTAGACGGATCACCTGATGGTAAGCGATTGCCGCCGCCCATGGTCACCCGCGACACCAGTACCACAATAATCTAAACCCAATAAAAAATACCTATTTCATCAAAAATATTTAAAGATGGTTTGTACAACGGTAACTCGGATTTATTTTTTAAATCTATGTGCGTTTTTATACTTATAGTTGGGTGAGGGAAAATATCGTGAGGAAACCTGCACGTTTCGAATAATTATAGGTCAGACTGAAATCGACGGCTACATTATAATTACCAGAGTGACCGCCTCGGTGGCGTAGTGGTTAGTGGGTCGCACTATAAAGCGACGGCTGCGCAAGAGGTCCCGGGTCGGACCAAAAATGTGTACCTAAGTATTCGGTGAGAAATTCTTAGTGTCAACCCGGAGTCTGGAAGTTGGCGGTTTGTACCCCCGTGCCTCGGAAAGCACGTTAAGCCGTTGTTACTGCGCCCAATCTCTCTCAATTCGTGTCACGCTAGTGTCCCATCGGAATATGAGGGTAAGGGAATAGAGAGAGCCAAGTGCATTCTCTATTCCACTGAGCACTAAAATATATCCTGCGTATGTGGTTGATTGTTGAGATGGGCCGCCGTATCCGAAATCGATTGGAGGATATTATTATTATTATTAATTAGCAGAGTCACCAAATCTTGGATCATGGGTTAAGCGTAGGGTACCCTTGGCTCCTAAGCGAATGCCTTTGAACGCAATCAAAAGGGCTTGAAGAATCGTAGCGAATGCGTATCGTAAACAATTTGTATGAAAACTGAAGAGCTCCCTCTATTCGTAATTAATTATTTACTTTTTTCTCACTTTGAATGAAAAGGTGCCAAAAACAAATGACTTTTTACCCATCACATTGCTCAAAATGCAGATCTCATGCAGAGATTTTGAGCAATGTGATTTGGTCAATTTTTACAAGTCTCCGCTCAACTTCGCGCAGCTTCATTTCCGTGGAAACGCAGCCTTACAGCGAAAAAACGAAACTTATTTTTTTCTAAACACGTTCATTTTAAATTGATCAGTCACAGGCTGTTTGATAACGAAAACAAGAACAAAACAAATATGTCGCATTCATTTCGTGAATCACACGCGTCGCCAGGCTGTCGCTCGAACAGTCCAACGCCCGAACAAAACACGACACCAATTTTTACAACGTTCCGATTGTTGGTCACAATACACAGTTACATACGTTATTTCCAGCGCTTTTCATATTTTATTTTGGACATCGTGTTACGGTACAGCAACTATTACAATTTCGAAATTGTCACTGTGGATTTTGAATGCGAGCTTCCTGTACTTTAACATCTTTGGGGCCGAAACTTGGACCAGCAATCATTGATGCTTTTAATATACTCCTCAATTTTTATTGCCATCGAAGTAAAAGAATCGGCGTAACTGCGGTACCGACTAGAACGTCCTCGCAAGGTGCCCAGGGTGCGCTATGTATGGAAGTATTTTCTGCTTCACACGGAGAGGCTCCTTTCTTGCATTCCTCCTCATCTTAGCGTATAATTCTGGTAATTACAATGAAACGACTGCTCGTCTCACCTTCGCAACCCTTCAACAGAGGAACCAGACCAACTAAATCTCGGTTACACGTTTCAGAAACTATCCGAAACGAGCAGGTTTCCTCGCGATGTTTTCCCTGATGGCCTAATGGTAAAAGTACGCACATATATTACAGTGGTAGTGAACGCTGCCTCTGGTACAAGGGTTGCGGGTTCAATCCCCGCACAGTACAAACATTTGTGTGCATGAACATGTCTGTTTGTATTGGTCTGGGTGTTATCTATGTATTATAATTATGTATTTACAAAAGAAAAGTATTACATGTATATATTTGTAGTCCCACTGTTGATTCTGATATCCGTATCACAGGTGCTTGAGCTACCTATCTCGGAGTCAGATGTATGTGATGTTGTGATTTTTTTTTATTATATATTTGAAAAATCCAGAGGTGCATACTCGGATTCGAACCAGGACTCCCCCGTTTGGAAGGCACATTTTTTCTACTGGACTACGCCATCGCTCATGATACTTTTAAAATACTCAATAATTTATTTGCTCAACAATGTTGGGATGGTTAAATAACATGTAAGAACAACGAAAAGAAAAAGAAAAGAAAATTTGGACGCCAAAACACAATCGATGCAAATAAATTACACACGCATTAATTTCAAACACAAACAGAAGCAACATTAACCATAAAATAATTAAAGGAAAAAAAACCACAAACAATAATAACAAAACACGAAGAAAAGGCAAAATTAGTGTCCATTCCAAATTGAACCAGGCATTCCAAGTGTTGCACACTCTGCCCCGTTATCTTTAAAGTTTCGGAACCCTCTGTGAGTATACTCTGCAGTGGAACGCAGTTAGCTCTAAATAATAATAATAATTAAGAGATGGTTGACCTATGTAAGCGAAACTTTTAGATAAATGAGTAGAAGTACAAAGCTAAACTCTGTGTTGCTGTTTGCGGCTTAAAAAAAAACAAAAGTTTGAACTTCGTGTTACCTTGGGGGATACCTAGCATTTAGTGATGTGACTGGAATTAATAACTCGAGTTAATTTAAATTTATTTAAGTTTTGTTCCCAAGAGTTGGTGCGGAAGGTTTGATATACGATTTCGGATCGGGCCCAATTAAAAAAAAACTTTACTAAATTATCTCGGGTCTGGATCATAATCATAAATATTTATTCCTTCATTTGGTATACAATTAGATCTTAAAAATAACATTCTCAAATAAACCCTGCTTGGGTATCACAACATGGATGTGCTTGGAAGGACGTCTCTGACTATCGTATTTTTTTTCTATGCTATAGGCGACAAACGAGCAGGGGGGTTACCCGACGGTAAGTACCTATACACCGCCGCCCATTAACGTCTGTAAGATCAGAACAGTTTGCACTGGTGAACTGACTGGTGTTGCAGATGTCTATGGGCGGCGGCAATCGCTTACCATCTGGTGATCAGTCTGCTCGTTAGCCGTCTAAAAGATCGGTGTATATATATATATCGGTATTATTGTGACATTATTTATAGTTGTCTTTACAGCTAACGTAAATAGCGAATCAAAAGACATCGTGAGAAAGCCATCGATAATATAATTAATACTGATATTTAATCAAATAATCAACAATTCAAGAACCAGTTCATGAAAAATATAAACAACACAGCATCAATTTTTAGAATAACACAGAACGTTTTTTTTTACCCTAGCAACATCATTGACTCAAATGCGTATTACCAGAACTTGAACTAGGTTAAACTCGAGTCGCACATGACTCTTGAGTTGTCACATCTCTACAAGTATTCTAAGGTTTAACGAAGAGTGCAAAAACTTGGCAGAAATGCAGCTAAGTAGTATGTTTCCACCTGCCTTTTATCTGACTTATCACTTAGTTTACAGGACTTTACGTAGGTATAGCATTCAACGTGTGTAACTCTTTACTGAAACGACTCAGTGATCTAACTCAGCCAAATGATACACTGTACCGAATCTCTAATGTTCGCTCCGAATGTATCATTCGACTCAAATGGATCTCGAGTTAGATTGAACTGAATGATCCGAATGAGCTGAATGAGCCTAGTGAGCTGAATAATCCGAATTAGGGAAATGAATCACGGATCTATCTGAGAGTCGATGTTTCAAAACCCCACTACCAAAGAACACGCTCTCAAAAGTACGAAACAAGGAAAATTGTCTTAGTTGAAAGCTTGGTAGTCGGGTTTTAGTTTTTAAACTTTATTTTTATTTAACATATTTTTAGTTATTTAAAAAAACTACATATTTGAAATGTGCTAAAAAAGCTCTTTCATTTGTATAGCCGACACGATCGTCATCGTCAGCCCATTTAAGTCCCCACTGCTGGGGCATGGGCCTCCCTCAATCACATGAGGGGTAATTGCCATACTCACCACGCTTGGCAGACGGGTTGGCGAGGGTTTTGATATAAAAGCAGAGTTTTCCTTCTCTGGGTGCTGATGATCATGCCAGCAGCTTTACCTTAGTCGCCTTTTACGACACCTCGGTAAGAGTGAGGGTAGCCTATTCTACTCTGCCGGGGACCACACGGCCACACGATACCGTCTAGCAATAATTTTTTTTAGTTCCTTACTTTAAGTCCCCTAGAGGGCGCTGTAGTCAATTTACCGTCACGTCATGTCGCCTTTAACCAGAAGACAATGAAGACGCTTCTAACGACACCACATTTGTTTAAATATGATTACTAGTTTAGGAGTTATGAGGGAACAGATGAACAACCATACATACATACATACAAATAGGTCAAAATCATAACCCTCCTTTTTGCTTCGCCGTGGTCGGGTAAAAAAATGAAGCGTTTCACTGTTACGTATCTCTCCACTGATCCACATGCAAATGTTCAAATCTTTTGAAAGATACGTTTTAGCCAGATCTATACAGCATATCACAAAGCACTCTTCTTCACTCGGTGAGCTCATTTTACGCTGAAGGTCCTGTTTTTTATTTGCTATAATAGAAAAATTCTCTCTCATCTCAGTGGGTGGGCCCCAGTTGCGTCCAAAGTTGTTGCTTTGGAGCCCGTGGTAAGTTAGACCAGGGATGTGGAAACTATGGCCTGCGGGCTATTTCCGGCCCGTAAAGCATTGTAATCCGGCCCACTACCATCTATTAACAAAAATCTAATATATTTTTGTACTGTTGATAAGCCGACTGAACTGACGAATCTCGGCTTCATCCTTGTATCTTCCGGTCTGGACCTACAAGCTACGCCCATTTTGCTGTTAGTGAGGATAAGGGGGCCAACAGTGGAGTACGTGTACGATTTCAGGTCAGCTATGGTAGCTAAATGGTTCAGAACGCGCCTTCCATACTGGGGGACCGCGTTCGTATCCGATCATGCACCTCTGAATTTTTCAAATCTTAGTGCGTATTTCTACCATTAGATCGACGGTGAGGGTAAATATCGTGGTTTATTCCCGCTGTCCACCCTCTGCTTGTCCACCCCGGGTGGACAGTGAAACAACTGTTAAAAAAATTCGCGCTGTTCTTGGTTGAAAGAGGGGGTGGACAGCGGGAATTTTTGTAACAATTGTTTCACTGTCCACCCGGGGTGGTCAAGCAGAGGGTGGACAGCGGGAATAAACCAATACCGTGAGGAAACCTGGACGTTTCGGATAGTTTCTGAAATGTGTAATCATGATTCAGTTGGTCTCGTTCCCTTGTTATTAAAGGGTTGCGAAGGTCAGACGGTTCATTGTTACCAGACTACCCGAATCAAGAATCATGGTCCAAGAGTACCCCGGGCTGAGCGTCAGGTTTGATTTTTTTTTAGTATCTTTTACGTATCAACATATTTTTTTATTTTTTTTTATATTAAATGGGTTTGCACTTGACCTCATTTCACCTGATGGAAAGTGACAATAAGGTCTAAGATGTAGCGTGCTTACCCAGAAGAAGCCTATTCACTCTCGACTTAAAGACACCCAAATTGTAGCTCTCTGGGAATACAGAAGCCGGCAAGTTGTTCCATTCCTTAGCAGTTCGTACCAAGAAAGAGGAAGCGAAACGCTTAGTACGAGCTGGTGGAACTTGCACAGTGTAAGGGTGGATTCCTGTCGTCTTCCGTAATGTCCGGTGGTAGAAAGGAGAAGGTGGTTGATACCACCTATAAAAAACCGATAGACAGGCCACTCTACGTCGGTGAGCGAGGCTTTGGGATTTACCATCCACTAATTCTGCGTCACCAACTAACTTCATATATATATATTAACATGTAAATTAAACATAAGTACTAATAAATAGTCTTAAATTACTTATATGTGTGACGATTTGTAAGTGCTGTTTACAAGCCTATGCAAATAAAGAATCTTTTGACTTTGACTTTTGACTTTGAACGCAACTAGGAATTACACGTTAAGATGAGGAGGATGCCCTCATTGTCCATCCTAGTTCAGTCTGCATAGCCACCTGGCTATGCCGACTGGCCTGGCACAAACTTACCTCCGTCCCTGTATCTTCCGGCCCGGGCCATTCACGCTACGCCACTGTTGGCCCCCCTCATACTGAGGTAAAAGGTCCCACACTTGTAACGGATCAATCACGCAACTAAAATCATATTAAATTGGAATATCTTCTGCCCCAGGCCGTTACAAAACGTTTCCATTGTGCGTTTGCCCTATTTAGATAAAGTCTTGTAATTCCCGCGAATAGGTTCAAAAACGCGTTTACACGGGGCACGGTAGCGTTCCGGCCAATTTGCATTTTAGGTCGAATAGTATCGCTCGCTGAAATAAATCATAGCGCGTAATTGGACTACAACTGTGAAGGAAGTTATCTTACGTGAAAGCGTATTTTGATGTAATAATAATACCATAGTCTTGTCCGTAGGAGAGCCACACATCGGCATGAATGGGTCAGTTCGACTGGAGTGATACCACAGCCTTACAGAAAACCGGCGTGAAGCAGCATTGTGCGGCAGCGCACTTGTGACTCCACTGGTGTCGCGAGTGTCCATGGGCGATCAGGTGATCTGTCTGCTCGTCTGCCACCTATCTAAAAGCGGCCACTTTTGACATAAATACATTTTTTGCGTACAAAGCGTCGCTAGTGTGCCCTACCCGTCACCTCAAACGTTGAATTCTATATCTATATCACTTCGCGAGAATTGGGCTCCTGGAGCCCAATTCTCGGGACGTGATATTTTGTCATCATACGATATATATCACCAAAACATAGTTTTTTTGTATGGTATTCAGGTGATATCCGCCATGTTTTTTTCATATCGAAATCCCCAGAATTGGGGTCCTGGACCCCAGTTCTCGTGCTTGTGATATTTAACAAGAATCGCAAAAACGTAGTTTTTTTTTGGATGGATTTCATGCGACATCTGCCATTTTTTTGCATAATGAAAATCCCGAGAATTGTGCTCCTGTAGTCTTCATCACAATACAATAATTAAAGCTACCAAGATGCACTGGAAAGAATACGTCACAAAAATAGCTGACTCAAACTGGATTCAAATAACATCACAAATCATATGTGATTTATACCAAATGTTCCGACTTTAACATTCATGGATTCTAAAAAAGAAAAAATATGGTATCCGTATTTCCCTGAATTACGTGTAAATGTGTCCGATTGTGTCGGCTGAATGAGACATCTTATTACCTCACTTTAGTCCCCCCTTACGAAAAGAACATCTAAATTGGTTAATAAATCAGCAAATGTAATGAAAAATACCTCATGTCTGGTAACACACTCGTCGTCATACTATGAAGGGGTAGGGTTGCAACATAAAATAAATAAAATAGAGACTGGTTTATACAGTCAGTGGCGTAGCGTTGCTAAACGTAGTAATATAGATAAGTTGACAATGTGTCACATTAGCTACTTTTTTTTGGGACATTAGTTTCAAATCATACGGATAGATGGCATTGGGCGTCGATTACATAGCGGAAGTTTTTTTTTAAATATGATTCTCACATCTCATACGTTGACCTGATTCCGTACTAAGTAGCTTGAGCACTTGTGTTACAGATATCAGACAACAGAGGAACACAAATATATACTTAAATACATATATTACACCCAGAAACTGAACAAACACAAGTGTTCATCACACGAATGTTTGTCCAGGGTGGGGATCGAACCCACGACCTTTGGCGAAAGAGGCAAGGTCACTACCAATTGCGCCATCCGGTCAGTCTCGAAAGTGTTTCGATTTACCTATAAGTT
The DNA here is from genome assembly GCA_019059595.1 of Marasmia exigua. Classification (NCBI taxonomy): domain Eukaryota; kingdom Metazoa; phylum Arthropoda; class Insecta; order Lepidoptera; family Crambidae; genus Marasmia; species Marasmia exigua. The sequence goes on along the minus strand of CM032482.1, from coordinate 12,957,423 downwards.
TTATCGTGGTGTTCAGATAGATTATACCATTGTTATATTTCTTATTATTTGATCCTGATAATAAATGATGATAACATAGACACATTTAGGTGTTCAAACATATATAGATATATACTTGTGCTATTTGTTGGCGCAGAAATTTACTTCTGCAATGTGTTTGTGTATGCAAAATGTGCATTTGGCCTTTTTACCTAACTCTCCGACGTAACTAATAGCTCCGGACTTGTCGGTTTTGAATCCTGGCAACCCTATGTGGGAGTTCCATAATGCGTGTATCCGAACATTCTGGCAAGGCATAACGTTTATTAGTATTTCCTCAGAGTAACGACCGCTCATAGTATGTTTACTGTGCATTGTCGTTTAAATTCCTATGGTGTGACATAGTATGTCATAGAGCAGCAAAGTAAAAACTATAATCGCAACGCACGCGACCGACTTTACGGGTGCAAACAATCGACATTGTAGTAATTACATATAATAATTTACTGCAATAATTAGAAACTCACATTTTTCCAGGTACAATTTTAACAACGAATTATGTTAAGATTACTTCCTTCCATTCTGTAACGGGAACTTTGTTATTACAGTAAAAAACCGCAATATAAAAAATGTTAAATCATTATTAAAAATTTACATTTGAAATATTTTATTAATGTAAAAGCTTCATAATGGTCGGTAGCAGAACGAAGCTAAAATTCGGAATCCGCAAGATAATTCTTTACGTATCGATTTTATACCTTACGAGTTCTCTGTCGTTAACTTTTTTTATGTCATAGGAGGCAGACGAGCTGACGGATCACCTGATGGTAAGCGATTACCGCCGCCCATGGACACCTGCAACACCGGTGTTGTCACAAGTGCGCTGCTTACCTTTTAACCCTCTGGATTGGGCCTCCGGTACCCTCACTCACGCAGCGAATCACAGCGCATGCACTGCTTCACGCCGGTTTTCTGTGAGGACGTAGTATTACTCCGGTCGAGCCGGCCCATTGATGCCGAAGCGTGGCTCTCACACAAATAAAGCGATAAAAAACGAACAGTGTATATGTTGAAGAAGATATTTTACATCGGAAGTCAAGATAACTTACTGACGTCTATTTCTTTGTGGTTGCGGTGAGCGAACGAGCCAACTCGCGATATGCCAGGTTTCTTTATGGCCGAATTTGCATTCTAACGCCGAGTGTAATTTGACAACGAAATAGATGGCTCCAGAGCCTCACACCATTTGAGGGAATATCCAGGATCTAGATGGAGTGCGAAGGTGAAAAAATTCACCTGCGTATATTTATAGTTTTTTTAATATATTAAATGGGTTCGCCTCATCTCACCAGATGAAAAGTAAAGAAGAAGCCTATTCACTCTTGACTTAAAGACACCCAAATTGTAGCTCTCTGGGAATACAGAAGCCGGCGAGTTGTTCCATTCCTTAGCAGTTCGTATTAAAAAAGATGAAGCGAAACGCTTAACTTCTACAGTGTAAGGGTGATTTCTGTCGTCTTCCGCAATGTTCGGTGGTAGAAAATAGAAGATGGTATCAGGTCGTTAAGCTCATTCGAACACTCCCCAAAATGTATCTTGTAAAAAAAAGATAGACAGGCCACTCTACCGGACCAATGTTTCCATTGTCAAAGAACTTAACATAAGAAATATCGTTAATTGTACAGTTATGAATACTGGAGTTCTTTGGGCATATCTGCAGAATCGAGGACTCGATGGAGATGCAAGGACACATAAGGGAAGAGCGCGAGAGGCCGGACTCCGACTCGCTGGATCGACTTAATCAGAAAACGCAGTCGACCGCAGTAGTGTACTTGCTACGCACAAAGTCTACAGAAATGGAGAGACATCACGCAATGTGCGGCTGCTATGGAAACCAGCGGCGACGGCGAGCCGCAACCCTGGCCATCTAAATCCACGACCACTCTGCCAAGAGTACTTAGAAGATATAGATAAATTGGCTTACGCTTCACCAAAAGGTTAATAATACTAATAAAATAATGATATTCTCCAACCTAATAAATAAGCGAATAGGCTAGAAGAAGTGAATAGGCTTCTTCTGGGTAAGCACGCTACATCTTAGACCTTATTGTCACTTTCCATCAGGTGAAATGAGGTCAAGTGCAAACCCATTTCATATGTAAAAAAAAAAAATTCTACAACCGATTACGGCTTCGGCGACCAATCTCAACGATCAGCCACATACGCAGGATATATTATAGTGCTCAAGTGTGTGCGGAAACACAAGTTCACTCTATATTCCCTTACCCTCATATTCGTATGGGACACTATTGTGACACGACCGAAGAGGCATCGGGCGCAGGACCAACGGCTTAACGTGCTTTCCGAGGCACGGGGGTACAACACCGCCAACTTCCGACTCCGGGCGTCCACTAAGAAACTTAGGTATACATTTTTACGGTTTTAGTTTAAAAAATTCCCGCTGTCCACCCCTTCTTGGTTGAAAGAGTTGGTTGTTTCACTGTCCAGCCGGGGTGGACAAGCAGAGGGTGGACAGCGGGAATAAACCCTTTCGCTCGACCCGGGAATCGAACCAAGGACCCCAAGATGACGATCCGGTACTTAAACCACTAGACCAACAGGGCGTTAGGGCTGTTTTCGCTGTAATTACTAATAATTAGCTGCCGATAGCCAAGGACCGATCAGATCCGTGTGAATCCGCCCATGGACCACAGGTGTCCACCAGTGGACTCAAATCTAATATTTTTTTTATGTGATACCTAAGTGGCAGGCGAGCAGACGGATCACATGATGGCAAGCGATTGCCGCCGCCCATGGACCGCGGGTGTCCACCAGTGGAGTCACAAATGCGCTGCTAACCTTTGAACCCCCCTTTCCTCCGTATTGTCCTGTACGCTCACTCACGCAGCGAAACACAGCACAGTGCTGGTTCACGCCGGTTTTCTCTGGGCCGTGGTATCACTCCGATCGAGCCTGGGCCATTCATGCGTGGCTCTCCCACGGTCAAAATATCATCAATAACACATTAAATATTAGTATGGGATTCAATTTAAACGTGTCAGTTTGATATCGAATCTTGTCCGTATTATTTAATTTTCAAGAAGTATCCGTAAATATTATCGCCAGTAGGTATCGCCGTGTGGTCCCGGCACGCCGTGTGGTCTCGGCACGCCGTGTGGTTCCGGCAGAGTAGAATAGGCCACCCTCACTCTTACCGAGGTGTCGTACAAGGCGACTAAGGTAACGCTGCTGGCATGATCATTAGCACCCAGAGAAGGAAAACTCTGCATTTATATCAAAACCCTCGCCAACCTGTCTGCCTAGCGTGGTGAGTATGGCAATTACCCCTCATGTGATTGAAGGAGGCCCGTGCCACAGCAGTGGGGACTTAAATGGGCTGACGATGACGATGACGATGATCCGTAAATATTAAGCTTGGATATTTCTACAGAGAAGCTCTTAATTTTTAAATCAAAGACTTTCTCCAAATAGTATTTCTGTTCGTTATTTGATCTTCTGTAGGTATACCCCTTTTGTGAAGGGAATTAATGTTTTATAAAATTTCAAATTCAGGTCGGAGCTCCTGTTTGTATTCTTTACAAAGCAACGGGATTGGATTTTTTAGCTTTCACTTAAATTGAGTTTATTCTACTAACCCTTGATTTAGTTTTTAACATTTCGGGAGATCTTTTGCGTAATTTTCAGCATCGTCAGAGGGCGTTTTTCGCGACTTGACAAAAAGTCGAATTTTGCTGTCAAAATCAAAATCCGACACGAGACTTCAAGGTCCACTTCAGATCGCTGAGCCAATGTTGACAAGTAAGTACAAAAAAATCTAATTTAATAAAAAAATTGCTTCTAAAAATGTCATTATAAGGATTCCTTGTCGACTACGCAACGTTAAAAACATGAACTCTTCATACCAATGAGAATTTTTCTGTTATTTTCGACGTGTTTAATATGTCTAATCGTCCCTCTAATCATAAAAACTTCAAGATTATTTTAAACTTTCTTAAACAGACGATTGCACGTCTAACACTAGCATTTCGAAATTAGCATAACCGCCCCGGAAAACGGATTTACAACAAAAAATGGAATCTACTGAACCCCCATTCCCTCATAATAGCGACCCTCGCAATAAAGAAACACGATTGAATGAACGAACGACGGAATGAACGACAAACCAACATTTGCAAACTCGAAATGGAACCTCGAAGGCGGTTTCTTTTACGACATCATGAACTTTTTCATACATATTTCTACCGGAAAGAATACACCATACGATGTTATGGTAGTGTTGTAACGATAAACTACTTCCAATTAATAGTGTCGATACTCGATTGTCTATCGATATTTTCAAAACTATAAAACAAACAGAGGTTTCTGTTTGTTTTATAAGTGTCCTTTACACCCAGCTCGCTTTCAGCGATAATACACAAAACTACTGTAATGCCTAGTACTTAAGATGTATATTTTGTGCAAAATAGTATATCTATCTATCTATCGAAATCAAAATAATTAGAAAACTAAAGTACAGGGTGAAAGAATCGTGTGATTTTTTCGATAGTTCGATCGACTCGTATAGGAGTACTTTCAATAAAACATATTATTGGTAATCAACAATCAACACTGTAAAAGTGTATTCAACTTTTATGTAATTCTCAATAGTGTAGACGAATCTAGGAGGGTAAATTGTAACATCAATCGACAGTAAATTGATAGCTCTGGTAGAAACTATCGATCAACTTCGACTTATCCAATCAACCATCGATCGATTGGTCTGGTAACACCATAAAGATAAAATTATAAATTATTAGTCTTCAAGTTTATTTATCGATAGCAGAAGTATGGACCTTTCGACAACTCTAATTTACAGTGCCCTAGGTTGCAATAAACGTGTTTACAGCTCATTGTGAGGAAAGCCACGAATATTCGGTCAGCTTTTTCATGTTGCATTGTTTCGGCCATGTTTCGAAGTACTTGCACTCATTACACGAGAATCCGAAACTAGTGAATTCTTGGAACCAATGTTGAGTATTCATCCCTACGGAATATTTGTGCTGAATGTACGGGATTCAGGGGCAAATGAAATAGGACGGATTTAGCTTCGAAAGATTGTAGACATAAACTCATATTTTTGTTTTTGCCGCTTTTATTTTAATTAAGACACATACAGCGTGACATAGGTTCCCTCAGCATTCTATACCGCATCTATCATGGGGAGTACTCTGAAGAACTGTTTGGGATCGTTCAAACCAAACGTATTGTCCGCCGCTGACTGTAAGTATTCTCACTGTCTGCCCCAGTGTGAACGTAGACTCAATTTGTAGTACGCGTTCTCACCAAGCCGACAATACGCTATAGCGCACGCGGCGCGCTATTCGGCAACTGCGTCCGCGTAGCCAATCCGCGTCCGCCGCGCATAGACGCGTAGTAAAATAATCGGCCACTGAGAGTCAGCGACAACGGATGACGTAATAACGTATAGTCAGTTCTGTGTGAAAGACAAGTTTAATAAATAGGCATCGTTCAGACCAAACGTATTGTCGGCCGCTGACTGTAAGCGCGTTACGCAGTTTATTAATTTTCCATATATATTGAACTTGTCGTTCACACCGAACTGATTATACGTTATAACGTCGTCGGTTGTCGCCGACTCTCAGTGGCCGATTATTTTACTACACTTCTATGCGCGACGGAAGCGGATTGGCTACGCGGACGCAGTTGCCGAATAGCGCGTACGCTATAGCGTATTGTCGGCTTGGTGAGAACGCGTACTACAAATTGAGTCGACGTTCACACTGGGGCAGACAGTGAGAATACTCACAGTCAGCGGCGGACAATACGTTTGGTGTGAACGATCCCATATGGAAAATTAATAAACTGCGTAACATCGTCATCGTCAGCCCATTCGGGCCTCCCTCAATCACATGAGGGGTAATTGCCATACTCACCACGTTTGGCAGACGGGTTGGCGAGGGTTTTGATATAAATGCAGAGTTTTCCTTCTCTGGGTAGGTACCCAGTATCATTAGTAGGTACTGATGATCATGCCAGCAGCTTACCTTAGTCACCTTTTACGACACCTCGGTAAGAGTGAGGGTGGCCTATTCTACTCTGCCGGGACTACACGGGACTAAACTGCGTAACGCGCGCTCACAATCAGCGGCCGACAATACGTTTGGTCTTGACGATGCCTTTAATCTACTCCCTGCAGCCGAATTCTTACATCGAACCACTCGCAAGCGATTGTCATTCCATCCTCATCATCTCGATGGATGGCGGTCTAATACTGTGCGTTTCTCCCGGAACTTTCTACCACGTACCTCAGTTCTGTGGTATGGTTTGGCTGCAGGAGTGTTTCCGGACGGCTACGACTTAGGGACCTTCAAGAGAAGAGCGCACTCTTTCTTAAAAAGGTCGGCAACACATTAGCAATCTCTCTGATTTCGCGGATGTTCATGGGCGGCGATGATTACTTTCCATCAGGTGACTCGCTTGCTCGTTTGTCAAAATAAAAATACGAGTAGCTCTGAATATTCATAGAATCTGTTACAAATTGAACCGCAGTTAACCCATAGGTTAACCTAGTAGTAGCAGTAGATTAAGGTGGCGCAAAACCTTTGGACGGTTAGGTAAGGAGCAGATTTAGCCTCGAAAGATTGTAGACACAAAGTCATATTTTTGTTTTTACGTGTTTTATTTTAATTAAGACACATACGAGTCGCTCTGAATATTCATAGAATCTGTTAAAAATTGCACCGTAGTTAAACCTTAGGTAAACCTAGTAGAAGTAGATTAAGGTAGCGGAAAACCCTTGGACGTGGGCGGCACCGATCTGTGTGGAGAACATTAGGAGAGGCTACGAGTGTATGTCCGCTATCCAGTATATTCTATCTAGTCTATTGGCTGAAATGATGATGATGAAAGATGAAAGTGAAACCTACATGAAGGATAAATAGATGACCATTAGATACTTCTATATAGGTTCCAAGAAACAGCTTCTAAAACTAAGCTAATGGCTCATAGCCGGAAAACTCACCTATTCTAAGCCTAGTATGCTTAGGTACCAAATTTCGCTTACCAAATACTTTTGAAGCCCATATTATAATCTACCTATAAGCTAACATCGCTGTACAGGTTTGCTAGGCTCGCTAAAATCATATTTGGCCTCACAGAAGACCGGCGTGAAGCAGCGCCTGCGCTGTGTTTCGCCGTGTGAGTAAGGTTACCGGAGGCCCAATGGGGGGGAAATGGAAAAGGTTGGCAGCGCACTGGTGACTCCACTGGTGTTGCGAGTATCCATGGGCGGCGGAATTGCTTACCATCAGGTGATCCTCCTGGACGTCTGCCACCTCTCATATAAAAAAACTTGTTTTAAACATACGACGGAAAATGTTCATGTACATTTTTCGTAGTGGCATTTTTTTTGGTCTGACTTCCCTTTTGTCATTCACCCTTCGCCACTGCAGCTTATATTTGGTCAAAATGGGCTTTATCTATATTTACCCTTGCAATAATGAAGTTTACTAAACACAAATTCAATAATGTTAAGTTTTGCAATAAAGAAATAACTGTTTTTCTTAGGTACAAACAGCCACACATTAAATTACAACAATCTGTCAAAATTCCTCAATTGATATTGAACCGAACGTGTTTGACGTTAAGGTGAGATTCCAATGAAGTTTGACAGTTTTGTGTACTTTGATGTGGGGGTGTACCTAACCAAAATAGGAATGCTTTATCCAGATAATTTGAACCGCAGTCGTTTCTCACTTCGCCTTGGCCTGCCATAATCGCATGCAGCACTTTCAATGCATTCCAAATTGCAACATTCACTTACCAAAACTGCCTATTGCAATAAATAAAATACATTCCTCACTTAGGCTCCTACGTGGAATGTTTCGCGATACTTTTCGAATCGCACTTGTACACGATATTCGCGCGAAATATGGGTTCCAGATTCGCGGATAGCGTGAAGCAAATTTCTTTTCGCCTATATTTACTTTCAACGCTTCCAGGGTAAAGGGTATTTTATGACCAGCGGCCGGAACTACGTTACCAACTAACTTTGGCCCCATATTCAGGGGAAAAATTGGAGTTTAGGGTGCAAATCGCGGTTAGTTAGAAAGTTTATTTAGGACACTCTGCTAATCGTTCGATTGCTGAACTTTAAAGGGTTGCCATACTGACGGATTGCGTACGTTTTCAAAGCGGAGCGACGACGCAGTGTTCACGCCGCGGATGCGCGACGGGTTCGTGGCGGATTCGTGGCGGAGATGCGTCCGAACGCAATTGTTTTTTTGTGGCGGCCACGCAGAATAACGCCGGCGAATCCGTTGTGCATCCGCGGCGTGAACGCTGCGCAGCCGCAACGTATTCGCTGCTTCGTCGCTCCACTTCGAAAACACATATTTCAAACCCGGAACGCTGACATTGCTAGCAAAACTTCGATCTTCTTTCGGATACATTTTGGAGAGTGCGCCACAGAACTGTACAATGCCATTGGAGCATCTCCGTTCTTCCACTACTCCACCAGGCAGACCCTCAATCGACACCGGTACATGGTAGAAATACCAAAAGTCCGCACAAAGAGGTTTGAATCCTGTTTCCTTATTCGTACTGCGAAACAGTGGAATCAGCTGCCTGAGGAGGTGTTCCCTAGAGGCTACAATGAGTGAATAGGTATCTTCTAGGTAATCGTGCTACATCTTAGACCATATTATCACTTACCATCAGGTGAAATATGGTCAAACGCTTACCTATCTACAGTAAAAAAAAAAAAAACTACATCTAGGTATAACGAACTCTTCGATATCAAGGTTAGCTAGAGCCGACTTTCTGTATCTATTTCGTACTCTTAAAGGCCTACGTCCCGCAGTGAAGGGACACAAGTTTTTGATGGTACATTTAATATGTAGTTGACTGCCTCGGTGGCGCAGTGGTTAGTGGGTCGCACTTTAAAGCGACGGCTGCGCAAGAGGTCCCGGGTTCGATCCCCGGGTCGGGCCAAAAATTTGTACCTAAGTTTTCGGTAAGAAATTCTTAGTGGCAGCCCGGAGTCTGGAAATTGGCGGTCTCGTACCCCCGTGCCTCGGAAAGCACGTTAAGCCGTTGGTCCTGCGCCCAATCCCTCTCTGGTCGTGTCACAGTAGTGTCCCATCGGAATATGAGGGTAAGGGAATAGAGAGTGCACTTGTGTTTGCGCACACACTTGAGCACTATAATATATCCTGCGTACGTGGCTGATCGTTGAGATTGGCCGCCGTAGCCGTAATCAGTTGGAGGATTATTAGTATGTAGTTATCTGGTCATCTTTAAATAGTTTTTACACCTGTTTACTCTTATAGTGAATAGGCGTCTTCTAGGCAAATGTGTTCTATCTTAGACCTTATCGACACTTTCTTTTAGGTGAAATTATCGTCAACACTGGGAGTTTAATTTAAAAAATAAAACCCTTCTTAAATTTTCCTGGGTCGAAGTTTGACGAAGAAAATCATTTATTCTGGGATTTTTTTTTGAATTAAATTGTACCCCAAAAAGAAATTTAAAGGACGGCTTCGCTCGCGTTAGAAATAGACAAAAGTAGCCTAATATTAGATGGATTGCAAAACGTGAAGTTTGATTGTAGTTTAGCTGATATGATCCATTTTAATAATTTTTCCGTTTTAGTGGAAAATGTTTCTCGAAGTCGGTAACTCTTAACCTGGAATGCCATGCCTTCGCAGTCGTAAACACTTTTACCGTAAATATTTTCCTTGTCGGTTTAATTAATTCTGATTTAGCCCGTTTTATGGAAATGTGTGGTCGTTTACTTTAATTTTGGTAAGTAATTGAAAGTGTTTGTGTGTGGATGTGTTTTTTAATAAATATTTGTGTTATAATAATGAATATATAGTTTTAGTGTTACGTTTTGTGATTGAATCAGGTTTAATCTCTCAATTCCGTCCTGTGCCACAAACAAAATAAAAACAGTTTAGATTTTAGAAATCTATGCACTTAGATAAAGCTAAGTTATGCCTGAGTAACAATTTAAGCTCATCTTACAAGGGGAACACATTTTATGCAGATTGAACACATATTACATAATAAAATCCACAAATTCAACATTTTTTTTTGTATTTTACTGTCCCAGGTCGCACAGGGACTTTCCAAGTTCCACCCAATAGAGTTATGAAAGAGCAGTTAAGGTCGCCTAGTAGTTTTCAAAGCACTTGGAAAGTAAACCGGAGTTTAGATATACTCATTTATGATACGATGTAAACGAAAAAAAGATTAGATCATTTGCAGGCATCCCTAATAAGCACTAGTTGTGAAGATTTAAACATAGTTGTCAAATGGTCAACAAAGTTGTCAAGTTGTCAACATAGTTGTCAAGTTGTCAACATAGTTGTTTAGTCATCATTTTTATATAAACCTAATACTGCGCTGCGTTGTTAACTCGTTCAGTCATGTAATGAGTTTTAAGAGACACGCCAATGTTATAGTTTGGATTTTGATAAATTCTTCACTCACCTCATCTTCAAGATACATAATAACCTTAAACACATCTAGTTTCCTCAAGTATATGAGCAGCACTGCGTCACAGTTATCAAGATGGTCCTGCGTACACAAGCCTTCCCTCATATCGACCGTCAGAAATTTGATACAAGCAGTAATTTATCCATATTAGAATTCAAGGCACCAGGAACAATCTATATGCTAAACAGTTGTAAACAAAACGCTCATACATTCCTTCACTTATGAGAGACGGCATTTTCGAAATTCGAATAAGACTTAGCCTTAGCTTAACTTTTTCCAAGACAAAGAATGACTTTTTTATTATGGCCAGTATCGTGTCTAGAGACCCTTTTAATTCTGCGAACGTCAACTGAATTAAGAGTCACTATAAATATACTGCGATTGATTTTCATATAAACTGTTGACTGATGGAATAGTTTATCGCCACAGTACCTATGACGAGTGGATTCATTTACTTAAGCGCCATAACAGAAATTTCAACACATAAATAAATAAATATTTCACAACATCACATACATTGATCTGACTCCGAGATAGGTAGCTCAAGCACCTGTGTTACGGATATCAGAATCAACAGTGGGATTACAAATATATACATATAATACTTTTCTTTTGTAAATACATACTTATATAAACATACTTATAAGTATAAAACACTCAGACCAATACAAACAAACATGTTCATGCACATTAATGTTTGTAATGTACTGGGATCGAACCAGCAACCCTTGGACCAAAGGCAACGTTCACTACCACTGTTCCAAACGGGTCGTCAAATTTTAAAAACTTTTAAGGGTTTCCTAGGTTATTCGACGTCGTTCGTAAGGTAAATAGTCCGAAATATTAAGGCAATGCTAATGCCTTTACCTCCAGACATTTCATACAAACTTGCCCTCTAATCCCACAATCCGTGTCATAACAGGCCAATAACACAAGAAATTACAACTCCCATTTAAGACCCCAAAAATCGTAACCCGCTGCTGATGATCCAAAAGTTCATTAATTAGTTGAATCCCTGGAGTTATGTTCTTGATAGCAGCCGCGCAAAATAGTCCGAACCTAAATCCGGCTTTGAACTAATTGTGGTAACTTTGTTGTAAGGGCTGGAATACAACGAGATGAAGGGGCTCCGTAGGCACAAAATAGGTACCTATACATACAAAGAACGCTTTCTACCGGGCTATTCATCTTAGCGTTGAACTTCTATGGAGCCCGGGGTACGCCTAGACCATGATTCAGAATTTGAAGAGTCTAGTAATTACACTAGCCGACTGCCCTTCGCAACCATTTAACAGGGGCACCAAACAAACTGAATTATGGTTACACGTTTCAGAAACTATCCGAAACGTGCAGGTTTCCTCACGATGTTTTCCCTCACCGCTGAGTTGATGGTAGAAATATACACGTAGATTTGAAAAGTCCAGAGATGCAAGCAAAATCGATCCATGATCCCCAGTATGAAAGGCGCGTTCTGAAACACTGAGCTATTCCATATCTCATAAACATCGTTGCAACTGTAAGCAAAAAAAAGGTACCTGTAGACCAGTGGTTCTTCACCGGTAGTCCCTAGAAGAATTGCAAGTGGATCACGGAGTCATTCTAATTGACTGATAAGATATTAAGCAAACACAACGCTAACAAACGCTTATGGAGCGAATAAGGACTCTGGACGGTCCGATGGGAGACAGAAATTTCATTAAATGGTGCTTCGTGCCAAAAATATTAAGAACCACTGCTAAAGACACAACACTCGCTACCTAAGTACATCGCGTGCTAAACCGGCTATGAACACATATATCATCATCATCTTAGCCTCGGTGCGTCCCAAGGTATCTCTTCAGAGCCCGGGGTCCGCTTTCCTGCTTTGTGTCCTCCACTTCCCACGATCTTTTGCATCCATCGTGGTCAGTTTATTGGCACGTCATTCTTACGTACACATATGCGCGGTGCTATTAAAGTGATACCTGCGCAGCTTCGTGGTGGTGGAACGTATGCGGGTGAGGCTCGATACGATATACTTGGACGGTCTGGTCTTCAGATCAGAAATATAATTTAAAGATATCTATGAAGTAAAACCTAGTTTGGTTTGACGTGGCAATAATTTTTTTTTTTTTAAATTGAGAATGAATTGTCATGGTCGGTAACGTTTTTAATTTGGATGTTTACTATTGACTGTTTGTCTCGTGTGTAATTCGCGAATAGCTTGGTTAATAGGTTAAAAATAAAATCTCTCTGTCTGTGCCATATTTGAAGACAAAATGTAGTATGACATTTTTAAAAGGTTGGCAAATCATTTTAAAACTTAGGGTTCTAGAGAGAAGAGCGTACTCTTTTTTAAAAAAAGGCCGGCAACTCATTAGCGATCTCTCTGATGTTCATGGGCGGCGATGATTACTTTCCATCAGGTGACTCGCTTGCTCGTTTGTCCGCCTCTAGCATATAAATAAAAAATAAACAGGTTTGTTGGTATACCTGATTCTTGCCGTGCAAGCGAAAACTTACCTTAAGGTGACGAAACTTTTTATTCTCTGACTGTACAAAGGTACCCTCGAATCTCGAGATCCAGGCAGGAGGACGGGAGGAATAAAGCCAGCAGTTCCGTTTATTACCACACTGTTAGGTATCATATCATCCCGTTTTGAACTGACTCACCTAAGAGGGCGGCTCGAGGTCTTTATTTCAGAAGCACGCTTTGCTAGCGCGATGTAATTATGCATAGTGACATCTACCGAAACAAAGCCGAACCGCCTGCTTGATTGCTTTCTGCAATGGCCATGAGGATAAGGACTCGGAACCGTGCATTCGGCACGGGTCGGTGTAGCGTCCTCAACCCCGATCTCTTCATTAATACTTCACCGGATCACTGTGCTAGTACTTACAAAATCTTCTCCGTGTGTAGTGACTGCAAGTATGCATTGAAAAATTACCTGAAACAATTTGAGATAACTGATAAGTACGAGTATAATGCTATGAAATTAAAATTAATGAGAGAAGCAGGCAATAAGGTTTTTGAAATTTTCAAATCTTTTGAAAATTTTCATAAATAAACAAAAAATCTGGCCAAGTGAGAGTCGGACTCATGCACGAAGGGTTCCTTACAAATAGATAAAAAAAGCGTTTTTATAGGAGTCCTATATACATATTTATTTTATTTTATTATTAGGGTGACGGGTAGGGCACACTAGCGACGCCAATCGATTTTAGTTTTTAGCTACTAAACCGGATCTATTTTAAACAATTTCGGGGTTACAATCTCTCGGCAAACACTAATACTATTTATTAGTGGGAGAGCCACGCTTAGGCATGAATGGGCCGGCTCGACCGGAGTGATACCACTGCCTCACAGAAGACCGGCGTGAAGCAGCGCCTGCGCTGTGTTTCGCCGTGTGAGTGAGGTTACCGGAGGCTCAATGGGGGGGGAGGGGAAAAGGGTGGCAGCACACTTGTGACTCCACTGGTGTTGCGGGTGTCCATGGGCGGCGGAATTGCTTACCATCAGGTGATCCGTCTGCTCGTCTGCCACCTCTCATATAAAAAAAAAGACGAGCAGACGGATCACCTGATGGTAAGCGATTTCCGCCGCCCATGGACACACACGACACCAGTGCCGTCACAAGTGCGCTGTTAACCTTTAAACCCTCCTTTCCCCCGGGTTAGGATTCCGGTACCCTCACTCACGCAGCACTTATTATTTACTTCAATATTGAATGGGAGACCCCCTTTTAATGGCAACAGAAATACATAACTGTCAAGCTATAGCGGATATTTAGATACATCTTGGTGCCAGACCGACGCACGCATGGCCGCACGGACGGACAAACAGCGAAGACTTAGAAATAAGATCTCATTTTGACCGTTTGTTTACGGAACCCTAAAAAGGGACTAGTCTACTCCCAGCCTAATTTGGCAAGTTTGTAATAAGGCTATGTTTACAACAAACGCAATTTTGAATAATCTTGACTACCAGGGCTTAACTCAAGGGTTAAGGAGTTTGAGGTAAACCCGATACTTATAATTTTAACAACTATAATCTCCTTCGTGTTATTTCCGGTTACGTCTAAAGCTTTCATATTGGAGAGCCCGGGGTACGCTTGGACCATGCCTGGATCACTGTCCATGGAATATACTTGCATTGTATTTTTGTGCAATAACGAATATCTCAGCATCATCTCACGATCATCTCAGCAGGCCATCAGGGTGAGGATGGCAGACTCAGTGGGTACTTTGTTAGTTCTTTTGTGCCTGTCAGCCTCATATCAGGCGGAGTTAGGTCATCCTGATTGGCCTTTCTATATAAAAAAAATATCTATCTAAGCATATATCTAGCTATATTTCGCAGCGAGGGAAAACATCGTCTCGGATAGTTAGTAAAGTAGGTAAAAGTAAAATTCCGTATTACCAATATACATTTTTACAACCATTACATTAAGCTGGTCCTCACACTAGGCTAAGCCTGTCCTATGAAGAACAGTAGACGATTTCCAAGAGAAATTGTGACACATACATACATACGATACAGGTAACAAAGAACGGTAAAAGTTGTATTGGAAACAGTATCTACCTATAAGCAAATTAAATTTTCTTTCTTTTTAAAAACTAAATTACATTTTTTTTTTCTAAATTACAAAGTTCCTAAAACTGTATACCTACCGATATTTGAAATAATGATTCTGAAGGTGTAACTTTAATCCAGTTGATCTGGTTCCCTTTTCTAAGTGTTGCAAAGGTAAATTTAATTTTAAGAGCTGTGGATTTTGAATAAGTGAAAAATAAAAAATAAAATAAAATAAAAAAGGCAGTCGCTTGATTGTAATTACTTGACCTTGATCCTGGATCATTTTCCAACCGAGAATTACACGCTAAGAAAGAAAAAACATTTTATTGACCATACAATACACATTTAACATTAGAAAATAAACATAGAACATTCACACATTAAGACTACAGACAAAGGTGAGTACGAAAACAGACGATAGGCAGGTTATTACAATGAACATATTCTAAATAAATAGGCGTGTGTGAAGTGTGAGGTCAATCAGGTCCCGGCCTCGGCATGGTGCTGCCACGACGCCGCTACAGACAGAAATGCCGCGGCAGCGCTGGTATTCTGGCAGGACCTGTTGTGAGTGACGACCGTGTTAATGAAAAAAAAATACTAATGTACATAAATAAATAAATAAATAAGCCGAGTTGCACCATCAATATGGCCTTCCGGCAATATATATAGGAAGTTCAAACTATGGAATGGAAGAAAAAACTAGGAATGAAACATTCAAAGGCCTTCATAGGAGACAATACAAAGATATGGAAAAAACGTCTTCTCGGAGGCAATAGACAACAGACAAGGATGCTCATAGGAGTGTTAACAGGGCATTATGCAAAGAACAAAATGCTGATGAAGATGAACATAACATCGAACAGCGACTGCAGAGCATGCAGCATGTGAATGCGACTCATTAGCCAGAGGCAGAATGTGTCTTCTAGGTAACGCTTATCCTAAACACAGGAGACTACAGGCACTTCAATCCGAAAGACATCGAAAAGAAAGATTCGTTTCATCAGCGTCATGATGAAACGAATCTTTCGTGAGTAGGACCGCAAAAGATAGGGGAGGTACAAAAGATCCCTTAGAGTCGACGTGCCCTATGAAAAAAAAGCCCCTAACAGATAAGATACTAATGTGAGATATAATTGATAGATAGAACGGAAGAAAATAGAATTAAAACTAGATCAGTAGATAGCATCTAGCGCACTCATTTATAAAAGCGACAGTGGCGCCATCAATTATTTCTAAGATGATGAGGAGGAAAGAATATGCATCAATCTTAAGGGTTTTTAAATAATGAGTAAATTAAGTGGTTAAAAGTCTGTTTAGCGACACGAGTCAGAGCTCGAAATAATACTGTTAGACAAAGAGCAAATTGCGTAAAAAGAAACGCTTACGAATAAAGAAAAAAGGTTTGCGACTCCTTGTTTCCCGGCGACGATTTTAACAAGAAAAATACAATTTTACATTCAGAGACTTAAGTATCTAAGTCTTTTTATAACAATACATAAATGGAGAGGCGTCGAAGATAACTTTTCCCATATTTTCCACTTTCCTTACAATTTTTTTGAATGCTGATGATGTTTTTTACATCGGATAACAGAGAATACAAGGGTTTGATCACAGCGACTTCTACTTAATAATTCCGCTATTTGATGTTTAAAGCGTATTACGAGGATTTATTTGCCATTAATAATGAAACATAACGCTTTAATAGGCCACAATTTAGTCCATTACTCCTAAGTTAGCAATGAAATAATATTTATTGGTACGTTTATTATGAAATATCAAAATTGCAAGCATAGATCTAAGAGTTATAAATAAAGTTATAAATATTTCACAACATCAAATACATTGATCTGACTCCGGGATAGGTAGCTCAAGCACCTGTTTTACGGATATCAGAACCAAGAGCGGAATTACAAATACAGGGTGTATCTGTGTACATTTACATCCCTTTAACCACGTGTTCTATTAACCATTCTGAACAACAAGTGATCTATGACTTTTTTAAATTCGGATAAAAAAAATTCAACTTCTCATACAAAGTCGGTCACGTGACTTGGTAATTTTTTAAGGAGTCGAAAAAAATTTCGACTAATTTCGAAAAGTCGTTGTTCAGAATGGTTGGTAGAACACGTGGTTATAGGGATGTAAATGTCCACAGATACACCCTGTATATACATTTTATACTTTTTTTTTGTAAATAAATACTTATAATACTTAGAAAACACCCAGACCAATGCAAACAGACACTGATCCAAACGGGTCGACCGGTCGAGTAATAACAATATCACGGGTTGAACAGTTATTTTTTGTTAATTAATTATTTTTTTGTTTTTTAGTATACATTTAAAATTAGTAACTAAAAACAACATATTGTAGTGAAACTGACCTCTGAAAATGATTACATGATTACAGAACTTAGTCAAATATTGGTTTACAGCAACTACTTTAAATATTTGCTCAGCATTTAAATTAACATTTAAGCGAAACCTAACACCAGGGGAAAATACAAATTTAGACGTTAAAACGTGTATATTCGTCGTAATTATTGCAACTCCAACCTACGACGTTATCGTCAGAGAAACCGCAGCGTGCAAATATTGCACCACTGCACAACTCTAATAAAGTTTGCTGGTTACTTTAACTAAAGTTCAAATAAAAACGGAGCGAGATAATCGTTCCGCATACATAACAGAAACACCCGCAAAGCCAAATGGGTCTGAATAAGAGATTAGCAAAAATTGCACCAGCCGTTGACATCTGCCGCCTCTGAACTTTAGTCGCTCTGTGGCAAAAACGACCTCTGAATATTTAGAGTCTCCACATAGTTTACATAATCCAATTCGGAAAATGTTTTACATTAATTTGGGAGGCGCAATTTTACGGAGTTTGGAGGTAGTATTCATCGATGTGGCCTAAGTAAATGAAAATTGAGCGGATAAGTCTATTCGTGCGAAAATGGTTTGAAGATCCCATTAGGGATGGGAAAAATAATCGACAGTGGAATAAACCGACGATAGACAGTTGGAGAGCCACGCTTCGGCATGAATAGGCCGGCTCGACCGGAGTGATACCACGGCCTCACAGAAAACCGGCGTGAAGCAACACTGTGTTGTGTTTCGCTGCGTGAGTGAGGGTACCGTCGTAGGCGCAATCCGGGGGAAAAGGGGATTTAAGGGTTGGGAGCGCACTTGTGACTCTACTGGTGTTGCGGGTATCTATAGGCGGCGGCAATCGCTTACCATCAGGCGATCCGTCTGCTCGTCTTTTTTGTAACTACATGTATTCGTAAAACGGGGAGCGCAGAAGGCCCTCATCATAATCCCCTCCCGTTACGTCTGGTACGAACTAGGCTATTCATTAATACTTAAAAAAATATTCAAATCAAATTGATTTTTGAAAATTGCCAAAAGACCATTTTTATTGCTATATTTTAGAAAAAAAAACTCAATTCCAGACAGGGTCAGATCGAGTGGCAGCTGACAGATCAGTCATAAAAAGATATCATTTCCGCCATAATGTTTTTTCTATTCGGTATTGCTATATTTTTGTGATTTATTGGTTTGTTTGGCTATTACAAAGAAGTTGGACAGTAACAAAGTGTTGTAAGTAGCCTTTATTTCGGACATGTTCCTAGCCGAGCCGCCTAACATTTCGGGCCATGTCCTTTAGCAAATGGTCATGACCAACTTTAGGATATCACAGGATCCCATGATCCCATCCCTAAGTTCAACAGTATTATCAAATAACAATAGGTCCCTTAGATTAAAGCGGGCCCAAATCGACGAAAGGCTTTGATAAAATTACGTGTCCAACCGTTTAAGGGTGCCCGAAGACAGGGATTGTTCACGAGGTCCTTATGTCATGTTGGGGCTTCTTCAAATATCAGTCAGCCCTCATTAAGTATTGTTTGATGAGGGATGTATGTAAAGTGTCACTATTGGATAATGGGGCACTGACACATAATGTCACTATCCTAGTGTATCTAAGACAAATCCGTTTTGGTTTTGATCGATGACATCTCTATTGAGAAATGTCATGCATAAGACAAATGCTATACGTATGACACATCCTTTTTTAACGAGGTTTGAATATAGAATTACAAAGCGCGCGCTTTAAACGGAATGTGCTATTTTCGAAAAAAAAAAACGTCACAGACTGTGAAAGAGATCTAACCCGGCCTGGCGCAGCTTTAATGCATCTCTATACGGATGCCAGAGAGAAAGAGCGTCACCCTGCAAGTCACTCCAGTACTAATGCATTAGCGTAGTTTTTCAAGTATGGCTTTCTATGAAAATACTCAGTCTGGTTAGGGTGCACGTATGTGGGTTCGAATAGAGTTCTGCTTCCATAGTAGTATGAACAGCGGTTATCATTTTTTTGTCGTTTTTTTATTTGATGAGATTTATTCTGAAGTTAATAACACACTTAAAAATTTCATCTTGTGTTCAGGTGGGACTCGAACCCACACCTTCCACAATCCGGGTAAATGATCTATCAATTAGACCACTGAACGCGTTTCTAAGCCGACGAAATTTGTAAGTGCTTGATTCGACGTGAGCTGTCGATTGATGGCTTAGAAACGCGTTCAATGGTCTAATCGGTAGAACATTCACCCGGATTGTGGAAGGTGTGGGTTCGAGTCCCACCTGAACACAAGATGAAATTTTCAAGTGTGTTAATTACTTAGTTTAGTTTCGTTGTAATTTCCAGATTTCATGGGAGCAACGGCTAAAACACAAATAGGAATACGCTTTTTTTTTATGATATAGGTGGCAGACGAGCAGACGGATCACCTGATGGTAAGCGATTAGCGCCGCCCATGGACGCCTGCAACACCAGTGGTGTCACAAGTGCGCTGCTTACCTTTTAACCCCCCTGCCCCTGGATTGGGCCTCCGGTACCCTCACTCACGCAGCGAAACACAGCGCATGCACTACTTCACGCCGGTTTTCTGTGAGGACGTGGTATTACTCCGGTCGAGCCGGCCCATTCATGCCGAAGCGTGGCTCTCCCACTGTTAAAGAGTGCCTTGATGAGGAATAGAAAATAAATAAATAAATATTTCACAACATCACATACATTGATCTGACTCCGAGATAGGTAGCTCAAGCACCTGTGTTAGGGATATCAGAATCAACAGCGGAATTACAAATATATACATATAATACTTTTCTTTTGTAAATACATACTTATAATACATACAAACACCCAATACAAACAGACATGTTCATGCACACAAATGTTTCTAAATTAGAATCTAAATATTCCCCGGATCTAAATATCAGTTAGCCACCACCAATGTGCATCTTAAACTTCTTTCTTCTTCTTCAGCAGCATGTATTTGCCCACTGCAGAGCATATGCCTGTCCAATTTCTCTCTACTTTCTTCTGTCATTGGTCTGCCTGGATCACGCTACTCCGGTTTGAGCCTTGATGTCATCGGACCATCTGGCAGTCTTAAACTTCTACTTTAACCTGTATACTGTGTACTCCCTATGTTTTATTGCCTTTTACATTGTTAGAAAAAGTGATTGAAAAAAAAAGACATTCAATCTTAACCGTGTTCTTCAATCTTAATGTCGTTCTGTAATAGAATATACGGTACATTACAAAAAGCGATTTCACACCGAATTAGGAATGTTCTGTATGGTATGGTAAAAAGTGAGAAAAAGTGGTCTAAAAACACTTAAAATACTTTACATATAGAAAGGAGATTTTCGTCTAACGTTTTATGCTTATTCTATTCAGGGTTCCCATTAAGAAGGCGCACTTCAAAATTGTATAGTAAAAATCATAAGTATCAGCACGTATTTCACAGTCTGTGGCTCTTATTTCGAGTCACATAGCAACCAAAACAGTGCATCAACTTATTTTTTGCAGACGAGCAGACGGATCGCCGGTAAGCGAGTGCCGCCGCACATAGACACCCGCGACACCAGTGGAGTCACAAGTGCGCTGCCAACCTTTAAATCGCCCTTTCCCTCGGATTGGGTCTCCGGTACCCTCACTCACGCAGCGAAACAGCACAGTGCTGCTTCACGCCGGTTTTCTGTGAGGCCGTGGTATCACACCAGTCGAGCCGGCGCATTCATGCAGAAAGCTCTCCCACGGGCATAACTTTTGCCATTAACTTATGTTTTCTCCAAAATTACATGTTTCTCCAATCGGTCAGAGGTTTAATTGTGGGCAGAAATCGGTCCCAAGTCCAACCCACAATCAAGGAAACATAATTTTCGATAAATCTGGTTAATCTGCGAGTGAATTGGAATAAGGTCCCTCGTTTCGCCTCAACGATTTTAATAGATGAAGTAATAATTTAAGTTTTTGGAAGGAATGATAGTTTTTAATGTTTCGCCCCTATTTATAAATACATGTGCTAATCAATTCACACCAACCAAAAAGTCTCAAACTAGGATATTAAATAAATAAATATATAATTATCGAATATCGCCAAAATGTATTTTTTGAACTAATATATAACAGTCAGCTTAATTAATAGTTATATTACAAGGAATTACATCATTTTGACTATTGGTTAGACAGTTAACTATAGTTAGTTAAACCAAAAAGTAACTAAGTTGGAATCAAAAAATCGGCTCTTAATTGTTTTCCTAAACATGCTTTATTTTCTTTTTCACAATAGAATAATTTCCCAAGCCTTTCCAATTCCTCCGCTATTTGACAACCAAAGACAAAAGAGGTTCAAAGTATCTTAAAAAAGGTTGTCAGATATAAATAAAAGGGCCCAATTTCGGGGGAAAACAAACGAGCCAGATTAAGCCAACTGTAATGGAAGTCGGCAATGCAAAAAAATAATTGGTCCAAACAAAAAAACGGATCTCTATTTCCGATGAGTGAAAATTTTAATTTCGGGCTTTTGAAAGCGGCGCCGTCCACCAGTCCGTGGATTAAATCTTTTGTAAATTCGATATTCTTCGGAAAATTACTCGGGGGGGAATTGAAATTGTGAGTTAAGGCAAAAAAGTTGAATCGTTTTAAGTATGAGTAGATGGCATTCATTGTCGTTTTAAGAAAGCAACCGTAGGTTTTTCAAACAAAACAAAAAGTATTATGTTATTACAAAAGATGACATAACATTACGAAATTAATAAATATAAAAAATATTTTCGCGTTGAATTATAACTATTGTTTATTTATTTATTTGAATTCATATAACACGGCCAATGCCGACGCCGTGTGGTCCCGGCAGAGTAGAATAGGCTACCCTCACTCTTACCGAGATGTCGTAAAAGGCGACTAAAGTAAAACTGCTGGCATGATCATCAGCACCCAGAGAAGGAAAACTCTGCATTTATATCAAAACTCTCGCCAACCCGTCTGCCAAGCGTGGTGAGTATGGCAATTACCCCTTATGTGATTGAGGGAGGCCCGTGCCCCAGCAGTGGAGACTTAAATGGGCTGATGATGAATTTTGAAAGTTCATTATGAAATGTACTCAATATTTGTTGTTTGACGTTTCGGCTTCGTTACAGCAACTGTGGTCATAAGCGGACTCAACAAACGTCAACCAACAAAATAGTAAGTACATTTAATCATGTACAGTCAACTCCAAAAATATGTATACACTTTAGGACCTTGTCACAATACTTACCTATAAGAAAGTAGAGGTCTACTTTCTTATATTATATATTGTGACAATGTCCTAAAGTGTATACATATTTTTGGAGTTGATTGTACATGCCGCGTAAATTTCCGTAGATTATAACTATATTTATTTTCATTTCAATTTATTATGTAAGTATTTTTTTAATCATTTATATCTTATGTACTTACTTTTCCAAGGTAATTTTCTCTTTTGATGGGTTCATGGGAAAAATTACAAAAAATTATGCACGCCTGCTTTTGAGACACCTTTTTGCAAGTTGCAAGGATTAAGGGTCTGGTGAATGACGTATTTCCCATACAGACGTAATACCAAAATAATATTTACCGTGGCAGAGTCAGGCTTCGGCATGAATGGGCCGGCTCGACCGGTGTGATACCACTTGCCTCACAGAAAAACGGCGTGAAGCAGCACTGTGCTGTATTTGGCTGTATGAGTGAAGGTACCGGAGGCCCAGTCCGGGGGAAGGGGGGCTTAAGGTTGGCAGCGCACTTGTGTCGCGGGTGTCCATGGGCGGTGGCAATCGCTTACCATCAGGTGATCCGTCTGCTCGTCTGCCACCTATGACATAAAAAAAATGGAATTTGATGATATGTAATGTCATATAAGTTTTTGTAATATAAGTTTGGCCTTAATCCTATTTGGATTACGGAATCGATTTAATTATCGCAGACTTTTAATAATTCCCTTTTTGAACTGATATCCAGTTTTCATTCAATTATAGCGGATTTTATACGGTGCTTTTATTTCCTGTATTGTTTTAAAATCATTTAGCCGTAAAATTTTACGCCACTACGCCCAAGTAAGAAAGGAGGATTAAAGGGTAATGATATATTTAGCAGATGGATTTTTTATGTCATAGTTGGCAGACGAGCGGTTGAATCACCTGATGGAAAGCAATTGCCACCGCTGATATACACTCGCAATAACAGTGGAGTCCCAAGTGAGCTGCCTACCTATTAAGTCCCATTTCCACGATTGGGCTCTACCCCTTACCCGGAAACACGGAGTGTTCACGCCGATATTCAGACTCCGGCCCATTAATATGCTTCATCGCGGCTATCCCACAGTAAACGCGACCATAAGTTACTTCATCATCATCATCATCAGCCCATTTAAGTCCCCACTGCTGGGGCACGGGCCTCCCTCAATCACATGAGGGGTAATTGCCATACTCACCACGCTTGGCAGACGGGTTGGCGAGGGTTTTGATATAAATGCAGAGTTTTCCTTCTCTGGGTGCTGATGATCATGCCAGCAGCTTTACCTTAGTCGCCTTTTACGACACCTCGGTTAAGAGTGAGGGTGGCCTATTCTACTCTGCCGGGACCACACGGCTCACTTAAGTTACTTAATTACATATTTTTTACTTATTTTCACGACACCATTCCTTTAAGGTAACGGATAGGGCACACTAGCGACGAAAATTATTTAAAATTGTAATCAACTAACAGATCTTATGAACAATTTCGAAGCTCCCGCCTCTCGGAAAGCACTTATACTATTTATGTAATACTTATAATTCTTTTTGGTTTGCTTTTTGTACTTGGAATTTGAATTACCGCCAAAAACGGCCACTTATGGCGTTAATACAAATTTGCTAAAACAAATCAATAAGTAGTGCACAGTTATGAAATAAATAGTATAAATGTTTGCTTAGAGATTGGAGCTCCGAAGTTGTTCAAACAGTTTAAATCGATTTGCGTTGCTAGTTAGGGGTACCCGTCGCCTTAAGAAAATTCGCTACGATCAATCGTCTAGTTTCATAAGATTAATTCCATCATGCACGACACTAATGTCGCAACATAAATCCGTATTAAATGGTAACTAACCCTATCTCGTGCAAATTGAATCAAATCGCCATAGGGACAGCTGGTGCATTTCCAGTTTAAGCCGGTTTGTATGACCCTCCGATGCACCTGCTCCTAATTTACTTCCCATACAAACTCATTCTTCCGCCTATTGGAGCGTTTTACATTTTTATTCCTCTTTTATTAGCATACGGGGGGTGACACAAAGGGAATGTAGGGGAACCATGAAATAGCACGAAATAAGGAATCGTTACTCCATTGTTTAAAATGAAAAACTCGATCATTTGCTTTTTACTTTTGATCACATAGTAGGCAAGCGTGGTGATTAAGTCTCATCCCATCATAGTAGCGACTTGATTTCAATGGAGGGTTTACCCTGTAGTGGGACAGAATATAGGCTGATACTTTACTTTTGATCAGGCCAAGTTGAGTTCAGATTTTGCTTAAATAACAAGAATTGAAAAGCGGAATAGTTGTAAAACAACACAATTCAACAACACAGGTCAACAACAAGTTGACCCAAAGCTGACGTTGACATTCATTCAACATTATTTTATAAATGTGGGAGAGCCACGCTTAGGCATGAATGGGCCGGCTCGACCGGAGTGATACCACTGCCTCACAGAAGACCGGCGTGAAGCAGCGCTTGCGCTGTGTTTCGCCGTGTGAGTGAGGTTACCGGAGGCCCAATGGGGGGGAAGGGGAAAAGGTTGGCAGCGCTCTTGTGACTCCATTGGTGTTGCGGGTGTCCATGGGCGGCGGAATTGCTTACCATCAGGTGATCCGTCTGCTCGTCTGCCACCTCTCATATAAAAAAAAAGCAAAATCAATTTTATCTAGATATGATTGTATAGATCTTAGCGATTTTTCGGTAAAAATAATTATTAGGGTAATTTGTTAATAGCTTAAATCTTTATTTCTCTCAACTTAAACTTTAATGCAATGTGTCTGATATCTTAGTATCTTCTCAGTGGAAATCGAAATTCTGAACCAGCGGTAGATAATAATATATGTACCTATTTTGACATTCATAATATGGACCTAAATTGAATAAAGAATTTTTTATCTTTATCGAGTTCAAGTGAGAGTGACGCCTGTGATAGGTATTTTAACGCCAGTTGGATAAATCTTCAAGCTTCACCCCTCAAAGGCAAGAAATAGCAAATTATAGGCAAAATTTGGCAATGTGCGTTTGTCCTCAAAACCTTCATACTTAATAGTCACCCGAACAATAGTTTGAAACGCCATGGGGTGCCTTTGTGTAAAATATGTTGCTCCACGGTATTTGATGTTGGTTTAACGAACCATGATTGTCACTGAACACCCCACACCGAATCGGGTGTCATTTACGTTTGTTAGTCTTTAGGATCACGAGTGGATTTCAAAGTTTTTTTTTTACAATACACACATCGATATTGCACACTATATGGTTGTAATAAAGTTAAGTTTAGGTCGATTGGGATATTGGGGTTTGTTCATGACGTATGGGCATTTTTTGCGCTTCAATGTAGCTTATGCAAGTTAATTTATGACCGAAACTAATTTTGTTGGAATTGCTCTTTCCGCTATTTTAAGTGGTTTTTTTTTTCATAGAGATTACAGTAGGTTTTTAAGAAGGGTCTTAAAATTTTGTGGTATGTAGAGGATTTTTTATTGGCTTACTCTTGGGTTAGCCTGCGACGAAGCGAGTTTACACAATAGTAGCCTATTTAATTTACTCATTGGGGAAAATAGACGCAGAAATATCATAAGTGTTAAAACTTTGCCCAACGACTATTCATATGTTACGTAAGACGAATGTTACTAGTTTTCACCCCCTACAGGGTTAGGGGGTGAAAACTAGTACGTAGGGACGTAAGATAAATTGGCACATTTTTATGAACACACTTATCACTATCACCCTGTAGTAAAAACGATACCCTATAAAAAAAGATAAGACATAGTCGACCACCATTATTTATCTTTCCTCACAATGTTGGCTGCCAAGGCTGGATCGCTGAATTCTAGTTGGTCTGGTTACAAAATATCGATAAAATAGTCTCAAAACTGCTGTTCGTTGATTAATTACTAAAGCTTTCTCTTTTAACGGCTAATTACTCATTGTTTAAAAGACACGTACCTATTGTGTTGAACAAAGACTTTCATTATTCTGAAAGTAGAAATACTTTAACTTGAAAACCGAAACTAGTCAATGCATTATAGCACAATGCACAATAATATACCATGAATTTACCGCCTAAATAAGTTTTAAGCTAGCTTGTACCGATTCCATCCAATTGGAAGGCGGCCAAGTAAGAGCCAAATTGAAAGACCGACCAATCAGAAAACACTTAGCTCGGTAGAATTGTGACTTAGAGGTTTGTGTAAGGGGTTTTTCGCAGGGATGTGTTCAGTTACAGAACGAAGATTAGCAGTCGCTAAAGTGTTAATCTCATGTATGAAAACGTCAACGCCAGGTAAGGAGACGCCGAACAGATGCGTCTCTCTCCTCTCCGAAGAAGGGCCCAGCCAGCGCGTGGTACGGGGGTACCAGCGCTGGCATTGCAGTCCCGGTAGGAATGGCTCGGCGCTCCCGGCTGTCCCTATACCACCCCCCAGCCCGACTGTGGGAAGCAGTGTAGGGTCCGTCTTGTAAGCGGACCAAAGCCTGGGAAGGAACATGTAGTCAAAGTTAATCAACACATGTCTCCTTACCACTCTGGCGAAGAAGGGAGCGCCGTTGGGGGTTTAGTCGCTAGGCCTCCGGCTTCACTGGAGCCCGACATAGCCCCCCTACCCTCCCCCCAGTAGTATTTGTTGTGCCGTAAGCTCCTTATATGTTTGTGTTCGAATAGGGCCAATTCTTCATATTTTCGTGACAATTCTGGTACTTATTAAAAAAGAAAGGCTTTCCCTGTAAGGTTAAGGTTAAAAAAACGTGTATTTATAACAGTCAGTAAATATTTAAGTATCCCTTTAAACACGATTTCTATTAATAGCTCTGAACTATTTTCTTTATAAAACACGTTTTTTTATCAAATTTGAAAAAATGATGGGTAAACTATAGAATCAGCTAACAACGTTGGTGTTTCCGAACCGATTCGAACTGGTGATCTTAAAGAAAAGAGGTTATTCCTCCATCACTAATCACTTACCATCAGGTGAGCCGTCTGCTCGTTTGTCTGCACCATGTAAAAAAAATGCGTGGGGAGACCTGCACGTTTCGCATAGTTTCTAAAACGTGTAACCATGATTCAGTTGGTCTGGTTTCCCTATTAAAAGATTGCGAAGGTCAGACGGCACAGTCGCTTCATTAAGATTACCTGAGTGCCCAAATCGTGAATCATGGTCTAAGCGTAGTTATTTCGTAATCAGGTATTACTGAAGTCAATTTGAAGCATCTTGACTTACGATCGCTTACCATCAGGTTATACGTCTTCTCGTCATAAAAAAATACAGACAAACGTATTCCGATAGTCAAACTTACAAGATAATCACTTTATACCCATTCCCGAGCGAAGCAAAACTCATAAAACATGTCAGTTTGAAAACACAAGACTATGAAGAATGGTCCAAATTGAATCAGCTACCCGGAGGAATATCAGAAAACATATTCCAGATACAGGTACAAGTCAGTCTTTGTTCCTGTAGGCTGACTAATGATATAACAATAGAGTGAATATTAGAGACGAAACTTAAGTTCCTTACTTATTTAACTTAGTGAGTACTTCCACCTAACTTTCGTAACCCTTAGTTAGGAAATACATTGGATCGTAATGACACGTCCAGAAAGTCATCAACATTATCACGTCTCATCAAATCATGACCCAGTGGGTTAAGTTCCCCTAAGGGTTTCGAAGGTCAGACAGCTGTCACTTCATAGTGATTACCAGAATGACGAAACCTGGATAATTAACCAAGCGTACTGATCGAGCGACGGCTTTGTATGCAATAGGGAATGACATTAAGATACTCTCATCTGAGCTTCTCAGAATTGACGGATGTGCACAAAACGAGGATCTATCGCAGCGGAGACGCTCGTATTCAAAGTACACAGTACGCGCGAACGAAATGTTCGACGCATCGAGAAAACTGGCTTACATGACAGCCACTTACGTGTCAGCTGGCATACGAGTAAGCCTACCAAAGCAGCGAGGTAGGAAGAGCTCGCATGGACAAGCCGAGTAAGGCTGCGTTTCCAGCAGAGATGTTTTGTGTTGTGAGAAATGTGTCAAACACATTCCTCGCGACACATCCTCATTCATCTCTGTTGGAAACGCAGCGTAACTGTCTACTGGCCAAGCAGCCGCTGGTACTGTACAAACCGGCCTTTACTATAAATTTCGTTATAACTGATGCTTTTAGTAATCCATCCTTGGTCTATTCATACCAAAAGTAACTGCAAACATGCGTGCACTTTAACTCAGCGAGTTAATTTAGACTTGTGTTTCAACTGGCATAAGCGCAAATCCAACTTTGACCGATTAACCCAAGTCTTTGTTCCGAAGCGAAACCTTGTTCTAATTTGGCTGGAACCTACAGAGGCCCGGGTTTCGTTAGTCTGTGGTTCAGGGCTGCCACCAGTAGAATACCGAAACTGCGCTTACTTTGTTATTGACCTTAAATTGTATTCCGTAATTTTGAGAGTTTAGAAGGATGATCACACGTATGACTAAATAAAGTAAGCTGTGAGTTGTAACGATAGAATATTCAAGATTTTTTTGTTAACAAGTCCTGTTGGGCCACCTTAAAATATGAGTCAGGAGATAGGCCTCCTTGAAGTCTTCACGCGCGATATTCTAGCATACAGGACATACCAGAGCATGGGTCAAATCCACAACTCTTTTATGCTAAAGGTGCAAAACGAGTAAGCTGGTCACATGATGGTAAATCACCACCGTCGCCTATGAACATCCGCGAGATCAGATGAATCGCTGAAGTGATGTCCTTGCTAGCTGATGGCCTTTGCTGACTTGTAGGTCCCTAACTCATAAGTCACAATAACCGTCAAGAAGTACTGTCGCGATTAGAATCATTCAACAAAATTAAGAAAAAAAATCTGACGTTAGGACTAAAACACTCCACGTGGGCTGATGCTGGGTGATGATGATGATGATGTTGGAAATTTGGTGTTTATTTGTGCAGTGAAGTGATCCTAATAATAAGAATCGTTGAATTGTATGGTTTTTAACACTGCTATTGAGTGTCGAGTGAGTTTTCATGTTACAACTTGCTTGGACCTAAGAGTCTTAAAATATGCAACCCTACCTAAAACTGAGTTTGAGTAGAGACGAAATGTTAATTGCCGAAACTACGGTGCTGCCTGATAAAACACGAAATTGAATTTGTGGTAATCGAGCGTAGCTTTTTTGTTTTGTTAACTGGACAGATAATCTGCTCGTGTTTTTGAGTTGGGGTTGCCGTGTTTTGATAACGGGATTATGTACGGGCGTGTACGGAAGAATGTTTTACACTTTGGGGTATTTTTGGTATGGTTGAGTGAGGGATTCCCGTGAGCGGATTCCGGAAGAATTTTGTGGACAATTATAAAGTGTTGTTTAAAATGGATGAATTAGATTTTTTTGTTGTTTAAGGGTTGGTAGAGTACGATGAATTTCTGGTGTATCAATTCTCAACTCAGCGTTGTACTTTGAGCAATTAATGGACACGAGATTTTGATTAATAAGGTTTATATTACAATGAACACCATTTGGTTAAAGTCGAAAAAAATACATTTGACAATTGAACAGATCAAAAACTAAATAAATATTGTTCTAGGATTTAAAATGCTGCCCAAATTATCAACAGTTGATAATTTTGGTACTTGCTTAGAGTTACTTACAATACAACACCCCGTTGGTCTAGTGGTTTAAATACCGGGCCGTGATCTCGGGGTCTTGGGTTCGATTCCCGGGTCGAGAGAAAAGTATGTTTCGAATTTTTCGAACATAGCTCAGGTTTGTGATCACCAATCCGCATTTGGCAAGCGTAGTGATTAAGCCTAATCCCATCATAGTAGCGATGACTTGATTTCTATGATGGAGGCCTTAGCCCTGTAGTGGGATAGTTTATAGGCTGATACTTTACTTTTACTTTACTTAGAGTTACTTTAAGCAAATCAGAGGGCCTACTAAGGTTGCCGGATGTTTATTACGATGACGACCGCCATTATTCAATGATAAATGTCTAGAACCGTATTGGCCGTGTGGTCCCTGGCAGAGTAGAATAGGCCACCCTCACTCTTACCGAGGTGTCGTAAAAGGCGACTAAGGTAAAGCTGCTGGCATGATCATCAGCACCCAGAGAAGGAAAACTCTACATTTATATCAAAACCCTCGCCAACCCGTCTGCCAAGCGTGGTGAGTATGGCAATTACCCCTCATGTGATTGAGGGAGGCCCGTGCCCCAGCAGTGGGGACATAAATGGGCTGATGATGATGATGATGAAATGTCTAGAACATCAGTGAACATTTTCAAGGTCCGGTTGTTTGTAGATCTTTTGCGAGCTGTACAATTTTCAGCCCGAAAATGATTTCAACTACATTCAAAGGTTAATCAAATAACTTCACAGAGTTCCTTTATTCACAAATTAAACTTCAACGACTACCTACAAAGTTGTTTCACAAACTTCAGCTTAGTTATTTAATTTTCAAGACTTTCGGAGGCTGCAATGCGGTACATATCGCTACGTAAAGCGAACCTTGATCCTAATATACAGCGTGTATTACTAGATTGTTATGTGCTGTTAATGACTGCCTAGGTGGCGTAATGGTTAGTGGGTCGCACTAGTCGATTTCGATTTTCGGTTCGATCCCCGGGTTGGGAAAAAAAATTGTACCTAAGTTTTCGATAAGACATTTTTAATGTCAGCCCGGAATCTGGAAGTTGGCGGTCTTGTACCCCCGTGCCTCGGGCAGCCGTTGCTCCTGTGCCGAATTCCTCTCCGGTCGTATCATGCTGGTGTCCTATCGAAATAAGAGGGTAAGGGAATAGAGAGTGCACTTGTGTTTGTGCACATACTTGAGCACTATAATATATGCTGCGTACGTGGCTGATCGTTGAGATTGACCGGCGTGAAGCAGCATTTTGCTGTGTTTCGCTGCGTGAGTGAGGTCAACGGAGACCCAATCCGGGGGAAGCGGGGTTAAATGGTTGGCAGCATAAAAAAAAACACGTTTTCAATATTTTTGTGCTATTTTTTCACTAAGCTTCTTAGAACCAGTACAAAAAACCCTGTCTTAAAACCAGTATTTATATGGTAATAGAAAACAGCTGTTAACAGCTTCACCCTGTATTTTCACAAACGCAAGACTTCAGATTAAGATAGGTTTATTCTCTAACGTCTGAAAGGTCGCTTTCGGTGAACTCAAGAGCCGAGATATTGTGAATCTCAAGTTATACCAACCTACTTGAAATCTGTTGAGATAATTTATTTATCAAAATATATTCTAGAGAATAAATACAGCACCGCTTTATGTCGACGACGGGGTATAAGACATTCGTTTAGTAGATAAAAAAACGAATATATTTTGTTATGGTTTCTGCACGTCCCGTAAACATTCTTATAATTAAATATTTTTTTTTGGATATTGGCTTGACCACAATCGCACCTGATAGAAAGCAATGATGAGGTCTAGGATGATACGCGTTTGCCTAAAAGATGCCTGTTGATACTCTTGCCAGAAAAATGCATAATCTGGACATTTTTCAGTGGTCAGGGAAAACAGACCCTTGGAAATTTTTGTTGCGTTAATTTCTATGTGGCACTATTGAACATACTAATGTATCTTACAGAAACATATCTATATTGAAGTATATAAACTACCCTTAAACATAAACCCTAAGATTTAAAGTATTAAAAAATAACGACGAATACTACTACAACAAAATTGAGTAGATTTTTTATAATCAGAATTAATAAACAATTTTTATTTAATAAAAAAAACCGGCCAAGTGAAGGGTTCCGTAGCAGCAAGTAAAATATATGGAAGGTAAATTGCGGTTTACGGTTTATAACGTATCAAAAATAAAAAACGACTTACTGGATCTACTTCAAACTAACTTTTATTGTTAGTTTTCATGGTAATGTATATCATATATTTTTTAAAGTTATATCGTCTCTTGCGCAAAGTATTAAGTTTAGAATTATATTGGAAATCTCAACACCATTTTTGAAGACATATCCATCGATACACCACACGTATTGGTTTAACGAAATTAAAAAATTGAGTTTCAGTTCTAAGTATGGGGACCCCGCAAAAAATGTTTTCTTCCTATTTTTTAGCGGTTAACAAACTACATCTATTTACCAAGTTTCAAAAGTATACTTCTTATAACTTCGGAAAAAAATGGCTGTGACATTTGGATGGACGGACAGGCAGCTAGGCATGACGAATCTATAATTAATTGGGTTCTTTTCGTGATGTCTGTCTGTCTGTTCGTCTGAATAATAATTATCTTGTTCCGTTTTTGCCATTTGGCTACGGAACCCTAAAAACAGACCAATTATAACATGGTTACTCGTTTAAAATATCTTATCTAGTAGAACAAAGAGATAAAACTTCTGTCGTTGATTCTGATATTTGTAACAGAGGATCTTGACCTACCTCGGAATCGGTATGTGATATTGTGAAATATTTATTTAAAACTCGGAACGATATTATT
The DNA here is from genome assembly GCA_019059595.1 of Marasmia exigua. Taxonomy (NCBI): domain Eukaryota; kingdom Metazoa; phylum Arthropoda; class Insecta; order Lepidoptera; family Crambidae; genus Marasmia; species Marasmia exigua. The sequence continues at coordinate 12,924,290 of CM032482.1, read as the reverse complement.
CGCCAGAGGACTGTCATGGACATTGCACACAAGATTAGTGGACATTGGTGGAAGTGAAGCAGATGAGTCTGTTGCTAGACGAACTGATTGGCGATATCAAATCTTTATTCCTTTCGTACAGATTCAGTTGTGAATTCGTTAACAGAGCATATGGTCTATTCTTGTGGACACATATATTTGAATTCAATATTTATATGGACGAATCCAACATAGAGATATGCATCTCTAATTCAACTTCTTTGTTGAGTGCACGAGAAAAGGCCCTCAGACCCCCAGAGTAGACTGGTCGAAGATTTTCTTCCACGTAGAAAATGTAGAGTAGGACGCCCTGCAAATCGATGGATTGAAAATTTAAGAAAGATGGATGACGTAATTTGGCAGACTGCGCAAGGCCAGGTTGGTTGGCGCTTTTAAGAGACGCCTAGGTTCAGCAGTAGACGGCGATTGACTGATTGATTGAGTGCTCCTCGCTCACTTCTCGGTACGAAGAACGGGTGGACAACGAAAACGTATTAAACGTTTGTGTCACTGTCCACCCGGGGTGACAGCGGAAATATTCCAATAGAAGTCATCATCATTTCCCCGGGGGGTTCGATCCCGCACAGTACAAACATTTGAGTGCATGAACATGTTTGTTTGTATTGGTCTGGCTGTTTACTATGTATTATAAGTATGTATTTACAAAAGAAAAGTATCATATGTATATATTTGTAATCCCACTGTTGATTCTGATATCCGTAACACATGTGCTTTAGCTACCTATCTCGGAGTCAGATCAATGTATGTTTTTTTTTTTTTTTATGATATAGGTGGCAGACGAGCAGACGGATCACCTGATGGTAAGCGATTACCGCCGCCCATGGACGGCTGCAACACCAGTGGTGTCACAAGTGCGCTGCTTACCTTTTAACCCCCTTCCCCTGGATTGGGCGTCCGGTACCCTCACTCACGCAGCGAAACACAGCGCATGCACTGCTTCACGCCGGTTTTCTGTGAGGACGTGGTATTACCTCGGTCGAGCCGGCCCATTCATGCCGAAGCGTGGCTCTCCCACTGTTAAATATGTGTATGTATGTGATGTTGTGAAATATTTATTTATTATTTATCATCATCCTTAGCCTGTGTCACCCACCGCAGGGTATAGGCCTGCTCCTGTGTTCGTCACAGTCTATTCCACCGCTCTGTTTATGTCATCAGCCCACCTCGTTAATGGGCATCCTATATTTCGTTTACCTTGCCGTCGCCACCAGTATGTTATAGGTTGGCTCCATCTACCGTAACCACGCAGGCGACAATCCAGGTGCCCTCATCATCATCATCATCTTCGGGCCCATTTAAGTCCCCACTGCTGGGGCACGGGCCTCCCTCAATCACATGAGGGGTAATTGCCATACTCACCACGCTTGGCAGACGGGTTGGCGAGGGTTTTGATATAAATGCAGAGTTTTCCTTCTCTGGGTGCTGATGATCATGCCAGCAGCTTTACCTTAGTCGCCTTTTACGACACCTCGGTAAAAGTGAGGGTGGTCTATTCTACTCTGCCGGGGACCACACGGCAGGTGCCCTGCCCACTGTCATTTGAGTAACATCAGGCGTTTCCCAATATCCACCACCATGGTTCGTAGTCCTATCTCTGTATTAGGCATTGATCTAATTATCCGATATAATACCGTATCTGGTATTGGGAGTCTTGAAGCTTGTTACCTAACATGAACCCCTCCATAGCTCTTTGTATTACAATAGAAGTAAGAACCCTAAATTAATATCTCGCCTTTCATAGCTTAGGACAAATCTTCGAACAAAAACTCTAACAGACATAAACCACGGTTTCTATTGAATGTTCGAGGTCAAGAAAGTTCCAGCGGTTTTTGTTTATAAATTCAAACTCCGTGCACATCGAATTGATCACGATACGTTTAATAGCCGAGTATGGTTTCTTTTCGATGATGTAAGTACTGAGTCATGGAAACAATGACTGGAGTGCCAACACATTGTTTTTGAAAGAACATCTGCCAGAGAACAGTATAAAAATTATGACAGTATATTAAAGATGTATTTTACACCTGAGTAGATCGAGGTACTTCGTATATGTATGATACAAAACTTACCTACAGGTAAGTTTGTTTAATCATCAATATTGTCCTCCTGTCTATATTTCGGCTTTGGTATGATGATTAGAAAAGAACGTAGGACATTTGTAAGTGCACTACTCTGTGCAGACTAGAGTGTAGTCTCTGTTCCCTTACACTCGTAGGGGTTTGACTATAGGAATGAGCGAGATAACAGTTTGTCACGACCGAAGAGAGAACACACGCAGAACCAACACTATAGAGTCGGCGCCACCAAAGAAGTCCCGTGATATATGCGCATGAGTCGCCATCAAGAATCAAATTTGAGCTTTATGCTTATAAACACAAGGAATCTAAAATTTTAGTTCCGTGTTCATCCGCTGGATTTCTTTCATGACGCAGACTCTACTTTTCGAGGCACAGGGGGGACAAGAAAGCTAACTTCCAGACTGGCAATGAGAATTTCTTAAGGTGACAATCTCTCGGCAAACACTTATACTATTTATTAAATAACGATACACAAATGATGGGTCCGTTTTTGTACGCGAAAAACTGATTCACGCCAAAAGTGGTCACTTTTGGCGGTAATTCAAATTTCGAGTACAAAAGCAAATCCAAAAGTTAAGTATAAGTATTTCATAAATATATAAATAGTCTAAGTGTTTACCGAAAGATTGTAACCCCGAAAGTGTTTAAAATAGATTTGGTTTAGTAGATAAGAATTAAAATCGATTTGCGTCGCTAGTGTGCCCTATCCGTCACCTTAACAGAAAAAAACAGGACTCAATTTTGGTCCAACCCGTGTATCGACCCGGGACTACAAAGACTATAGTATAATAGCAAAAACTGGGCGATGAATACTGGATCACCTCCAGACAAAAGATAAAATGAAAGATCGTAATAGAAGGAGTAGAATAGGCCACCCTCACTCTTACCGAGGTGTCGTAAAAGGCGACTAAGGTAAAGCTGCTGGCATGATCATCCGCACCCAGAGAAGGAAAACTCTGCATTTATATCAAAACCTTCGTCAACCTGTCAGCCAAGCGTGGTGAGTATGGCAAATACCCCTCATGTGATTGAGGGAGGCCCCTGCCCCAGCAGTGGGGACTTAAATGGGCTGATGATGATGATGAATAGAAGGCGGGAATAAAAATTTCAAATAAACTTATTAACCTCAGTAAATAAAATGTTAGCAAATGCTGTTACCATTCTGTTTCAAATTCAGATTGAATATGCTTTACTGTTCCTAAATAGATTATTGCTTAAAGTCGTGAGTGGCGAAACTGATATTAAGTCGAAACAATAGACCTAGCAAATTGATCACTTGTTTTTGTTCGATGATAACTTCATAAACGTTAAAAGTACGGTTGGACTCAAACACGAACTCTTAGAAGACAAATAGGTTTTTATATTTTCACGCTGATTCTTTGAAAACAAATAAGTAAACTAGGTATTTTCTATGTATTTGATTTTGATGATTGTTTTGGTTACACTTATTTCACTTCCTACTGATTCTGACTGAACATAAAATCGTCACATTTATAATATCCTCTTCTAGTCTTTCGAGGTGGCCAAGCCAGCGAGGACGGTGCGCTTTGGTCTCGCCGATGATGTTGGGTGTGTCCACAATCAATGATCAGCATGAAGTAGTGCAGGATTGACCAAAGTGACCCTCTCTTGTTTCGGAGGCCAACACCCGGTTAGTGTAATTCAGCCGGCGGAGTAAGTAAGTAAAGTATCAGCCTATAAACTTTCCTACTACAGGGCAAAGGCCTCCATTATAGAAGTGAAGTCATCGCTACTATGATATGAATTAGGCTTAATCACCACGCTTGCCAAATGCGGATTGGTGATTACAGACCCAAGCTATGTTCGAAAAAATCGAAACATAGTTTTCGCTCGACCTGGGAATTGAACCCAGGACCCCGAGATCACGGCCTGGTACTTAAACCACTAGACCAACAGGGCGTTGAGTAAGTAAGCAAGTATTCATAATAAAATAAAAAAGTAAGTAAGTATTCATAATAAAATAAAAAATATATATACAATCATATACGAGTAAAATAGTTTTCTTGTTCCTCTTGTTGTTGTGTCGATGACGATAAAATAGAATTTTCCAGCCCAATACTTCACACGGACTTGTTGCGTTTTGTGTGTTGTGCAATAAAGAATATCTACCTATATCTCTATAAATGATGGATGGTAATGATAATTAATACAATTTTTCGCAAGAATTACATAAGTACCTATATGTCTTAAATATGCATATTGGATACTGCAGTGCTTTATTATTATACCGGGACGACCCGATTGGAACAGTGGTAGTGAACGCTGCCTCTGATACAAGGGTTGCGGATTCGATCCCCGCACAGTACAAACATATTGTGTGCATGAACATGTTTGTTTGTATTGGTCTGGGTGTTTGCTATGTATTATAAGTATGTATTTACAAAAGAAAAGTATTATATGTATATATTTGTAATCCCACTGTTGATTCCGATATCCGTTACACAGGTGCTTGAGCTACCTATCTCGGAGTCAGATCAAAGTATGTGATGCTGTGAAAAAAAAATTATTCTTCTCATAAATGTTTGTGGTTTGTACTCAATGAATTTGTTTACATTATTTTACGTGCAGATTGTAAATTCTAATTTCTTTATTCTGTAATCCTAACATGCTGTAGTAATTTAGTAGCTAATCTGATCATGATTTGGATTTTGTTGCACATTATTTCACAATAACGTAGAAATACTTAATCTCATTCACCTTTTTCTCTGTTATAACTGATGTAGTATAATCGGTGGAATTCTTTAATTGGCTAGTGTATTAATTTAACTTACGTTAGCATGTAAATTGTATATAAAGTGTAGAGTTTCCAAATAAATAGGTGCGTGCTCGAATTTGAACTTACGACCTCCTGTTAAGAATACGCACGTTCTTATCTACTGACCTACCATAGCTCTAAACGTAAATCCACCTTCAATGTGAGTCTACAGACTTAATGTTGTACGGTTCTGCATTCCTATTGGCCATAAGTTATAACTATTGTATCATTTCACAACAATGTTTAGATTAAATTGACAACTCAGTCAACTCAGTGTAAGACGTGCTTCGGAATAATAAAGTTATACTCAAGACAATTTCTCAAGTACATATTACTGTATTATTATTATCTTAGTATTGATTCTGGTTTCTTGTAGGTTACTTAATATTATTGCCAGCTAGAATAACAAGAATTAATATAAATTTAAGCACTAAGCATTCCGAGGCAGAGGAATCTCTTTGTGACGTATTTCAATTGTCTTTGGGAATTTATGAATCAATTATATCTGTCCTACCTTGGCGTTGGTAGTTGGGAATATTTTATTAATGCACGTTTTAGTAACTGCTACTTTTGAATAAAGGTTAATTCAAATGATTTCCCTTTGTTTTTGCAGAGTAAAGCACTGTTATTTAAAACGTAATTAATACTCGCTTAAAATTGATCAAAACTTGAATCTTTCGTTAATATAAAATTGCTTAAAAAAAGATGTGAAACAAAAAGGTAAAATGAAAGTATAACATCATTCAAAATGTGATTTGCAAATGATAATAATCAACATAATTATAATAAAATAAATGGAAATATCAATTTAATAAAACATTCAATAAAGGAATTTCACCTATGCCAAAAACGGCACTGGCAGTCAACAATACGCACAAAAAAATAAAACCAAAAAATGCGCGCGATGTAACGTCACAAACTTTTTTAAACCCAAACACAGACTCCGCAAACAGCCTAAGCAAACGTCAGGGATCCAACAATATCTAAACGGCTTGGTGCAGGCAATCGTACGCACGTTTAAGCCGGGTTTACACCGCCCTAATTAGCGTTAACAAACGCAAACTGTTTGTTTAGCGTCGCGTTAACGCGCCCGATCAGTTGTGCAGTGTTGCCAATACGCAAGGGCGAGAGCAAATCATTACATTGTATTATGTGTGGAATCTGTGTGTGGACGCATCTTCTTGCAGTATAGGACTAACCATATGCGAAATGGGAGTTTTGATCAAAAACGGCAATGTCAACTGATACCATATAAGGGCCTTACGTCTGTTGCTATAACCTCAGTAAATCTGTTTGTTGTTTTCAATCAGGTGAAGCCTACAAAATCTAAATTAATTAAATAACAGACTCATTTAAAAGTATCTTTATAAGGGTATTGACACACAGACGGATAACACAGTGTTTTCGTTTTTTCCTTTTAAGGTACGGAATCCTTAAATTCGTTTAAAATTAACTCTAGAAGTTATTTTTGTATTCCTTGTCATTTTAAATAAAGTTAAGTCTGTGTAGGATAAATAATATCACTTATTACAAAAGCATTTTTGTACCTTAAATGTGCAATTAAAACGGTAAACGTGGCAACACTGTGTGCGCCGGGTGCAGTTTAGGGGATCCGATAGTTAGGGGTGAACGGGGATTACTATTTAGTTCGGTGCAATGATGCAATCTCATTATGGGGCTGCAAGGGATTTAGTACATATGGGGAAAATGCAAATTTTGTTTGCTCATTTGTAAGTTTTTGTTTGTAAATAAAATTAAGGCGATGAAGATAATTCATTGCGACTATCCATTGAATTTCGGTCCAAAAATACAAAAAATGATCCATCAACATCTCATACATTGATCGTATTCCGTTCTAAGTCTCCCTTTTAAGAAGCCGGCAATGCATTAGCGATCTCTTTGATTTGTAAGGCTTTGATTACTTACCATCAGGTGACCTGCTCGTTTATAGCCTCTATCATAAAAAGGTAGTCATCCTAAGCGCGTCTAGTTTCTACGTTTCTAAGGCAGAGGCTAAATTAGGATTGTCTTTCTATCTTATAAAGTTAAAATGTAAATTTGTAATTTAATGCACGGTTACTTTTAATGAGTAGCATGGTCTAAATAAAGTTCAAAAAGCGTTACCCGAATTATAGAATTCAGTAATTTAAATAAAAACAGCTTAGATACGAGAAAGTATTGTGAAAAGGCTCGGGCGAAATTTAATAATTTTCTTATTTCATTTTCACAGAGTTTAAGTGTTGCGTTTTGGCTCTAATTTCTCAACACTTTTTCAGCAGGCCAATTACTCGTATATTCCCCTTACTCTAAAAAGTTATAATTTATATACATACTTAGATGAAAGCTATAGAAAAATTCAATGAATGAGTTTTAAAATGTTTTAGTCTTAATTACACATTTAAAAGTACTAGGAAAGCATAAATGCTATTAGGTGCTTAAGCGCTAATGTGCTAAGTAATACTGCTTATGTTCCTAATTCCACGTTATTTCTGTTTCCCTGGTATTTGAAGTGCTTCGAGGAATCATTTCTATGGTAACTTTTACGTATTTAATTTCACAAATAAGGCAAAAAAAGCAGAAACATCAAATCCATAAAAATCACAATGAAAGTTGCTCCCTTGGTTTTGATATACCTACCACCATAGAATAATAACAAGACTAGAAACCTAGTCTGCGCCCACAATTTGAAGCATCTCAAAAGGAGCCGTACGGCTCCAAACGCCCGGACCGCGGTCGGTCTCCGCAGTCGTCTATGTCAATGCCTGTCAAACGCATCTCGCGAAAATTATTTTGCTATGACGATTTGTGCGGTAAAATTTTGTCACAGTGATTCGGACAAGCATAAGAAGTGTAATAACATTACTTTTCACATGAAAGCCTTCAATATTTATGAAATATTGAGGGCTTTCATGTGAAAAGTATGTTGTCTTTTATAAGCTAAAAATACAAACAATTTATTAAAATGCTCATTGTTACCAGATAATGAAAAAAAATATTTTCCCCATTTCAACTTTATTGTAAGATTTGATTGCTCAGACCGATTAATTTAATCAGTTGCTACTGATTTTTACAGCGTGAAGCAGTGTCTCTACTGGGTTTCGCTGCGTGAGTGCGTGTACCGGAACTTTTACATGTTAAAAAATAAATAAGCAAGAAATTATTCATTTAATAATAATTTCAAGATTTATGTAGGTTGATGTGTTTCTGACAGTGCAATACATGGATCCACATTTTACACGAATTGAAACTCACCCTGATAATCCTTAAAATAAGTAGCAGCTCTTTATTTAATTCTTTCTTATTCATTATTCACAAATATCAAAAAATAACTTGCCAACTAATTTTATAATCACAGTTAGGCAGTAGTACAATCAAAACTGTACAGTTACTGCAACCACCATTTCCCATGTTTTAGGGAAATATGTTGTGAATGGTAACATTAATTATTATTTTTATGTTGATACTACGTACGTAGTACCAACTTGAAAAACCAAATTTGTGCATCAAATTTGAGGTGACAGCAGTAAGGAAATTATCCTTCTAGTTTTGTTATTATTCTATGCCTACCACCAAGTATGATATGAAGAATGCGTCAAAAAGGCTGACAACACATTAGCCATCTCACTACTTTCGCGGATGTTCATGGACGGCATAGATTATTTGCCATAAGGTGACTCGCTTGCTCGTTTGTCGCCCCGAAAATCATCTGCCTTCCCTTTTGAACCCTGCTTTTCTTTCCAAAAGTGCCAAACACAACTCATTTTCGCGGGACCATTCTCTCCGAAGCCACTTCTAAGTAGCGCTTACCTTCTAAAGCGAAGTAATCCAATTTTATTTACATATACGTACATTCGTTCTAGGCTAGCCGAAGTCACGTCTCGCTTCGGATACCAAGTTGCAAGTTTCCAATGAATATATTAGGCAGTCACAGGTAAACTAAGTAATACAACCGAGTTAGTATTCATGCAGTAGCTGGGTTGTAACCCGGTTACCAATATGTATTACGGTAATATTACCTAGCTATTATGGTTTTAATAAAATTCGCTGCGCCATGATATTAAAACAGGTACGCAATATGGTAAGGTACGTTTATTGCGTTTTCTTTGACGTGTAGAGGAGTTGTATTTTACATGTAGTAAAAAACATTGTTTAATATATTTGTTGGTAATACAATCTCAAAGTTCCTCATCAGATTCTAACGGTAGTGTCACACATTAAACATGTGGTTCAAATTGAATTGGAGACATTCGACAGATTGTAGTGTTTATTTGTACTTCGCTGAGAGAAAACATCGTGAGGAAACCGGCACGTCTCTGAGTAGTGGTGGGCGTTAAAAGTTATATTACCATTAAATTAACATGTTAACATAAATTAACTATTTACACGGTCATAAAAAAGTTAGAAGGAAAGTTAAAAGTTATTTTTAACGCAGTTGTTATTTTTAACATTTGTTATTTACAACGAATCTGTTATTTTTAACAAGTAGTTATATTTAACAATGTTGTGTTTTATTCTTAACATTTGTTATTTTTAACAAAGTTAATACTTTAACACAGTTGTTATTTTTATCTTGTGTTATTTTCAACGAATTGATTGTTTTCAACGCATTTTCTCCATGTATTTGGTGGCAAACGAGCAGACGAATCACCTGATGGTAAGCATTTTCCGCCACCCATGGAGACCCGCGACACCAGTATTATTTATTTATTCGAAGTTCTGGGGAGCGTTCGTTGCCGAGTGGTCACTGCGACCAAATTTGATCTATTGTGACCTCCGCTCCCCCTTACAGATCGTCTCCGAGGACCACGGCTTGCATAAACCGTATAATGGCCTTGGGAGCGATAGCCTTAACATCCTCCGGGCAGATGTGGTAACTGCCCAGGGTGCGGCTTCTTGGGTGCCCGAGGGCATCGCATTGACAGAGGACGTGCATCGGTGTTTCGTCCTCTGCTTTACAGAATCTGCAGGTGGGATCTCCGGCCAGCCCGGTTCTGGTACCGTGCTTGTTTAGCCTGCAATGACCAGTAATGGTTCTTGTGAGGATACTCAACTGTCCGCGAGATAGCGCTAATACCTCTTGCGTGTATTTGTTGGAGAATCCTGTCATTAAGGTCTTGGGCGTGAGCCTGACCTGTCGACCTGAACCATAGTTGTTTACTTTGTTCGATCGACCACTCTTTAAGATTGCGTCGGGTGGTGCACTTGGGTATGCCCAGTACCGGTTCCGGGGTTTGTACCGGGCATAAGGTCCCCTCCCTTGCAAGCTCGTCGGCTTTTTCGTTGCTCACGATTTCGGAGTGTCCTGGTTTGTCCTAGCGAAGGGTTACACTGTTGTTGGAGCCCAGACAGTTTAGGGTCTGTGCTCCCTCCGCTATTAGTTTGGAGGTAATCTCAGCAGATTCAAGTGCCCTTAGAGCCGCTTGACTGTCTGATAGGATATATATATCTTTACCCTTATAGCCGCGTCGCAGATTCTCCTGGATGCAGCGTATTATAGCAGCCACTTCGACTTGGAAGACTGTGCCGTGTAACCCCTGGCCCTGTGATATTTGGGCCTTGGGTTTTTCGCCGTATACTCCGAAGCCAGCTCTATTGTTGAGTCTGGAGCCGTCCGTGTACCACACAATATCCCCAGACCGGAACTCAGCGACACCAGTAAGTCAGAAGTCAAGAGACTTTTATAACCAAGTTTCCAATGACAAAGTCTTGAAGGGAAACAAACTTTATTTATATTATAGTCAACATCGTCAGCCCATTTAAGTCCCCACTGCTGGGGCACGGGCCTCCCTCAATCACATGAGGGGTAATTGCCATACTCACCACGCTTGGCAGACGGGTTGGCGAGGGTTTTGATATAAATGCAGAGTTTTCCTTCTGTGGGTTGCTGATGATCACGCCAGCAGCTTTACCTTAGTCGCCTTTTACGACACCTCGGTATGAGTGAGGGTGGCCTATTCTACTCTGCCGGGTACCACACGGCATTTATATTATAGTACTCAGCCACTTTTCGCAAAATAACTACTAAGCGCGCTTACTACTCCAAATGTGCAACCTTAAGATAAAGGTTGCATGTTTGGGAAAGTAAGAGCTATCTACAAAGTGTTTCTTGACTGAATGTGCACGCAGTGCCACAAACAGAGAAAGGTGGAGAAGTCTCGCAAAAGCCGTTACCCATCATACAGACAATCCATACTAGACCACTTCGCCAGTGTACGACTGAGAAGAAAATCTTAAAGGTAACTATGTGCATTAATCGCAGCCCTAAATGCACATTTGTATTCGTATCTATAACTGTTATGTAGATTGTGTCTAGACGTTTGAATACAGAGGGCAGCCCTGAATAATTTTATGGCCAGTCAGGCAACTTATTTTGGGATGTTTGAAACGTTTCAGTGAGTCATGTGACCGGCTCATCTGCATTTCTTTGACCTAAATACATTTGAGTCTGTTAATACAACATTCGATTAAGAGCGATGGTAGCTCAATGGATACGAACGCTCCTTCCACGCAGGTGGTCGAGAATCCGAGCATCCATCAATGGTTTTTTCAAATATATGTGCGTATTTCTACCATTACCGACTGCTCGGTCTGAGGGAAAACATCGTGAGGAAACCTGCACGTTTCGTAAAAAGTTTCTGAAACGTGTAACCATGGTTCAGTTGGTCTGGTTCTCCTGATAAAAGGGTTGCAAAGGTCAGACGGCAGTCACTTCTTTGTAACCAGACCCCCCAAATCCAGAAGCATGGTCTAAGCGTACCCTGGGCTCCGGGCAACCGGGAATTACACGCTAAGATGAAGAAGAAGAATACAACATTCGATTGAGGTTAGGTAACTCTAAATTATAGAACTTCATTGTATCGAAACCGAAATGCCTAAGATTCATGGCCGAAAGAAACATTCCAACGACTTTATATCTATGGACAAATGACTACAGTCATACACTGTAACCTTTTGTGACACAAATGTAGGTCTTGTACCCTCGTGCCTCGGAAAGCATGTTACCTAAGCCGTTGGTCCTGCGCCTGATTCCTCTCCGGCTGTGTCACGCTGGTGTCCCATTGGAATATGAGGGAAAGGGAATAGAGGGTGCACTTGTGTTTGCGCACACACTTGAGCACTATAAAATATCGTGCGTATGTGATCGTTGAGATTGGCCGTAATCAGTTGGAGGATTATTATTAACCTTCCGTGCAATAAATCATCATTTCAGCCAATATACGCCCACTGCCGGACATAGGCCTCCCCCAATGTTCTCCACACAGATCGGTCCTGTGCCGCCCGCATCCAATGAATTCCCGCGACCTTCACCAGATCGTCGGTCCACCTTGTGAAGGGCCTACCACGGCTACAGAAATAACAGGAAGTGCAATAAATAGTTCCGTATAAATAGGACGAAGTAATTTTACTCTGCAACCTAATGATCATTTCTCACATTACCAACGGACCAATTGAATCAACCTTTTTAATTTAACATATCAATGAGATCGCATTCAATACACGTCAGGTAGTGCTTCTCGCTGCCGTGCCCCCTCACGTGTAAAATTACCCACTACCTGACGGCAGCTCCAGACTAACGCCTAATACAATCTACTTATAACATGATGGAATGAATGACAGTGAAGCCACCTGTGTTTTTTTTATTATTGGTTAAATACCATAGACTAGGTCCGTGCCTTTTTTTGGTAGTTACATAGTTCGTTTGATGATTTCAAATTATAAATAATGTGGCTCCGCACACAAAAAATAGTTTTCTTACATACATTTTTTTAGGGGACATACGAGCAGACGGATCACATTTAACAATATACCGTCACTAGTCTAAGCTTAAGTGCTAGTTTTGCTTGTTTGAGGAGAGGTGTAAACGGCAAAGAGGGATCCTTGTTAATATATTTTTATAAGTTTGTAGTTAGGTAATAGTCTAACTATGCTATAAAATATTTTTATATTCAAATTCAAATTCAAATAATTCTTTATTTGCATAGGCTTGTACACAGCACTTACAATATACATTTGAATGACTTAAAACTATTTATATATAAATACTATTAGTACTTAAGTATAAGTCACTTACGGTTTAGTTTAATACTAAAGCAGAGGACCTAACACTTACCGGACTGTTACGACCTAATCGGAGTTCCCCTCCCTTTCACAAGCGCTGTGTATCATAGAGTAACTTATATATACTGAGATAGAGGTATCAGTCAGCTAGCCAGTGCTAGCGCCATCTAGAGGAAAACGACCAATACTCAACAGCTACGTAGAACAGTCACCTTCGAGAATCAATCAAGGACACGATTATCAGAAAATAAAAATTTGCTATATAACAAAATTCCCTTCTAGATCTCTGGTTTATTTCCCAAACCTTTATAAGACTGCTAATGTGGGCGGCTTGACGCCGTTGTTTCAGAAACACGCTTTACTAGCGCGATGTAAAAATGCATAGTGACATCTACCGAAACAACGCCGAACCATCTGCTTGATTGCGTTTTAAAGCTACAACTGCTTTTTACAAGCTCCATCTAACGAAAACCGCTGAACTATTTTTCCCATACTAAAAAAAAAGTACTAAAGTTAAATGACTCTGCTATGTATATCCTTGTTTGGATGCAACAGGTATATTCTTCGGCTTCGTTATAAGCTAACTGATGCCGCAGAGCAATACGTCATTACATCGCTATATCAATAATATATTATTTGTTTGCATCAATTCGTCTTAGGTCTGTTGGTCTTTAGATTGAAACGCTCAACCTCTAATAGGCACAGAAAGTCGGCTCTAACTGACAATGATATCGAAGAGTTCGTAGACCTACGCGTTAGCGTAGTAGCGCATCTTGTCTCTCCGGAAAGTTTGTCTCTGTCATTCACTCCTAAACACGCCGAAATTCATTGTACTGGCAGCCGGCGTTCTGTGTCAAATAATTTTGAGGCACAAATCTTTGGATTTTTTTTTTGTGACAGATGGCAGACGAGCAGACGGATCACCTTATGGTAAGCGATTGCCACCGCCCATGGATACCAGCTGCACCAGCGCACACACAGCGAAACACAGCACAGTGCTGCTTCCCGTCGGTTTTCTGTCAGGCCATGGGCTCACTCCGGTCGAGCCAAAACGTGGCTTTCCCACGGTCACGGGACTTGTCATGATGATCATATGAAAAACATCAAGATTTTTTGGTGCTTGCCCGCCTACATACCTTACTGATGTTCCATTATACTATGTGTGCCCAGTGCAGTATAATACTAACCTACTTATACTCTAACAAGATTCTCTAGCAAAGTCAGCGAAGCAAATGAAGTCTATTTATCGAATTTCGAGTCTGGGGAATGCTGCCGTCACTTTAGTATGTAGAAAATACTTTAACTGTGAGCAAGCCTCAATTTTTAAGGTAAAAAGTAGTTTCATGAAAGGGGTAGCTGTCATTATATCAACGGTACAAAATATAAACATATTACGTGCAAAATTAAGGCCGTGTGGTGCCCGGCAGAGTAGAATAGGCCACCCTCACTCTTACCGAGGTGTCGTAAAAGGCGACTAAGGTAAAGCTGCTGGCATGATCATCAGCACCCAGAGAAGGAAAACTCTGCATTTATATCAAAACCCTCGCCAACCAGTCTGCCAAGCGTGGTGAGTATGGCAATTACCCCTCATGTGATTGAGGGAGGCCCGTGCCCCAGCAGTGGGGACTTAAATGGGCTGATAATGATGACGTGCAAAATGTGAATCTTATTTTTTTTTTATTTTACTTGTCGCATTTTATTTTGTAATTTAATAGATAAGATATTGTTACGATGAAAAGTGAATGACCCGTGTTCGTACGAGTTTCATATTTTGTACGTAGCTACATGTCTCCTCTTTTTTATTTATTTTATTTTAGATAAACATGATAAAAAGAGTTCATCAATACGTAAGTTTATCATTTTACTTCAAACGTTATCTGATGTGGTAGAATAAATATTATCGGTAAGGTCTAGCACATATGTATGATTATAGAATATTAATGTAGAGTGTCGATTCTGAAATTCAAATCAGATTTCACATAGTTTTCAACCCAACATGTATAATATTCAAGGTACACATTAAAAGTTAATAATCGCAATCCATGTTTATTACCAAACGTAACTTTTAAAGATGTAAAAATAAAAATATTACTCAGCCACTTTGACAACCGGATGTAACTTATATATACTACAAATACAAATACAAATTCTTTATTTGCAAAATATGGGTAGGTATAAAAGCTGTTAAGTTTTGTACAATGGTTCGCCATATTTGGCCAAAAACGGCATGCAAAATTGGGCCAGTGTTTATTATTAGGAATTATAAATTAAATTGAATGGATTACGCTACATTATATGGGATACATTCAGCAGATTACAAATAGGTCACAATTTAACTCAAATTAAATACTGAGATAGAGGTATCAGTCAGCTAGCCAGTGCTAGCGACATCTAGAGGAAAACGACCAATACTCAACAGCTACGTAGAACAGTCACCTTCGAGAATCAACCAAGGACACGATTATCAGAAAATAAAAATTTGCTATATAACAAAATTCCCTTCTACATCTCTAGTTTATTTCCCGTTCCCGTTCTGGTTTAGTTCGGATGACAAACATTTGTAGATTGACAGCTGTCGTTCGTTAACCAGTTTTTTTTTTATTAAAATGAGTCTAACATAAAAACAAACTCAGAAAGGGATCCATTAGTTAATTCCAGGAAGACGGGCGCAATCCAAAAGAACACACGTAAGCATTTTTAAAATATGTATTTCCCTCACGTCCACTCACACCACTTCAGAAGAAAAGTTACGTCGATTTTACTTATTGTTATTACACAGTGATATGTACCTCTCGCTGGAATAAACAAGAGACCCTTATCTTAAAGCCGTAAGGCTTATTTCTATATACCTATCTGTTGATGGGCTGTATCTCATTCGTATTCATCGTTTAATCTTCCCCGGTATGAAAACATAAATAAGCAGGGATCTCTGTGCAAATTAATGGCCGTACTACAAATCGGATTAACTTTTAGTTGAATAAACAGAGAAGGGATCGAACACAGGTGGTTTCGAAGGGTTGTGTGACTGATTCCCCTGACATTGGGCATATATTAGCGCATGGGGTTACAAATTACACATTCGAATGTAAACAGCAGTTTTTTGGATAGGGAATCTTAAAAAGTTGGCAGCGCTTGTGACTGAAATTTTACGATATAATAATAATAATATTTAATATTTTCACAACATCACATACCCACGTTGATCTGACTCCGAGATAGGTAGCTCAAGCGCCTGTGTTACGGATATCAGAATCAACAATGGGATTACAAATATATACATATAATACTCTTCTTTTGTAAATACATACGTATAATAGTAGAAAACACCCAGACCAATACAAACAGACATATTCATGCACACAAATGTTTGTGTGGAGTGGAGTGGAGGCCACGTACAGGAAGTCGCAACCGTGGCAGGCCTCCTACAAGGTGGACCGACGATCTGGTGAAGATCGCGGGAATCCATTGGATGCGGGAGGCACAGGACCGACCTGTGTGGAGAACATTGGGGGAGGCCTATGTCCAGCAGTGGACGTCTATTGGCTGCAATGATGATGATGAAATGTTTGTACTGTGCGGAGACTGAACCCAAACGAGTCCAAACGGGTCGTCCAACAATTTATGGTGTTCAGCGATTATATGTTGTTCAGCGACAAGATGGGATGATGACATTCGAAGGCTGGCTGGTGTGGGCAAGATGAGAGTGGCCGAAACTCGAGAACAGTGGCGTGCATTAGGGGAGACCTATGTCCAGCAGTGGACGAGTGTGGGTTGCTGATGATGATGTGTTGTTTAGAATGGTTGGTAGAACACGTGGTTACGTATGTAAATATTAACCGATGCATTATAAATCGCTCAAGAAAACCAACATAATTTCAACTCAAGAAAAGTTGTTATGATATACAACCGCTTTGAAGGTAAATTTAATATGGTTAAAAATGTTGATGATTTCATGTGGTACATTTTTGAATTTTCACAAAGAGTGAAATGAATTCAACAACATGCCGACATTTTCTCAATAAAATAAAAAGATTCTGAATCAACGACGAAAAATCTGAATTTAAATATGCAGACAAAGATATAGTGATTAAAATAGGAAAATTCGCTTCAAATATACAACTCGCGAAATTGCTCTCAGAGTTTAAAACCCATTAATTACTGACTGTTCTAAAGTAACGATTTATAGTACCCACCATAAATTGTTTACAGCCCAGTTTATTAAAGATGAATATTTATTTCATTCCGAAACTACGATCCTACAAAGATGAGGGAGAGATAATTTATCTTAAGATTGACTATAGGAATTCATCTATTCGATATCGTCACAATGCAAAGATAGCCAGAAGAAAGACATGAATCCCAGAATTTTAGGATTTTTTTCGCTGGTCACTGTTAGAACAGTGGCCAGCAAGGTAAATTGGTTGGGTTAGGTTAGTACCTAACCCAACCAATATTTTAGTGTCGGTAATACATACTGAACTCTGCAAAACCAAAAATATTGGTTTGGTTAGGTTAGAACAGTGGCCAGCAAAAAATCCTAAATTTCTAGGACGAGTTTTAATAGGGCGAGTTTTCCCCTAACACGCCATTTCGAGGAGAGCCGTTCTGATGGCCTCGTAACAGGAATCTTAAGGTTCTACCACGCACTTTTGACACTATTGGTGTTGCTGGTATCCATGGGCGGCGGACATCGTCATTGCTTAGCTTACCACATACAGTTTTCACAGTGCGGGTTTTTTTTTAAAGTGATACGTGACAGACGAGCAAATTGATTACCTGATAGTAAGCGATTGCCGCCGTCCATGGACAACCGCTAAACCAGTAGAGTTACAAGTGCGCTGCCCTTCTTACAATCCCCTTCCCCACATATTGGGCCCTGGTATCCTCACTCACTCAGAGAAACACATTGTAGCCGCTGCTTCACGCCGGTTTTCTATGAGGTATCACTGCGGACGAGTCAGCCCATATTAAATAGATATTATAACACCCAGACACTGAACAATAGTGTTCATTACACGGATATGTTCCGGAATGCCTCGGTTGCGCATTGGTTAGTGAGTCGCACTTTAAAGCAAAGGCCGCGCAAGGGCTAAGAAATTCTTAGTGGCAGCCCGGAGTCTGTAAGTTGGTGGTCTTGTACCCCCACCCCCACGCAAAATATACCCTGCGTAAGTGGCTGATCGTTGAGATTGGCCGCCGTAGCCTTAATCGGTTGGAGGATATTATTCTGTTCCAGAGTAGAATCGGACCAACGACCTTAGACATATGAGGCAGAGTCACCACAAAATGCGCCATCAGACCAGTTTAAATCTAAATAATGTCAATTTACTGACTTAATGTGGACTGTGCCACATTGTAATATTTGGAAGTTGCGGGACTCTCAGCAAACTACTAATAAATTTATAGCTAAAGGTTTCCTGTTTTGATTAATAAGTTGGTGTGTATTTCTACTGGTTTCTGTGGTATTCCTGAATTGTTATTTGGTGAACTGATTTGTTGGACAAAGTTTTTAGTTGTTTCAAATTACTTGTTAATAACCGTTTGACAAGTTGTTATTGTTACAAAATGTAGGGTCTTTGTAGTAAATGTGCTGTTAAATATGGATAACGTAAAATCGGTTGTATTTTTGTCATGGCAATGATAAGAAATGTAAAGTTACCTTTTGCGTTGAGTATGAAAATGATAAGTATTGCCTTTCCAGTTGTGAACTGCAATTGGTTGGCTCTAATACGTACCTGAAAAGAAAAATAAATAAATTAATATTTTATTAATAATGTGAGATAATGACTTTTGTTCTTAATGACACTGGATGCAACAATTTCAACCAAAGATATTAAAATAATCCTTATAGAAAAGTGCGTATTCCGCTTTAATTTTAATTTCCGCTTTAAGGCCGGCAACACACATGTGTTATGTATGTGGGATTGGTTTCTGAACGAGTGATGCACTATTGACAAATAAATGAGCTATGAGTATGAACAGACTGTGCATTTTCATAGAAAGTGACAACCTGCCAAGTTTCAAACGGGCAGCAATAAAAAAATATCTCCAAAAGTGTATAATTTAGACCAATAAAGCCCGTTACTTGTAATATTATTAATTGTTATTTAAAGATCTGAGGTTTTTGTTTTTAAAATAGTAGACATTTTCATTTTCATTTAGTCTCATTGCTTTTGATGTCATGATGTGTACACATGATTTTGGGATGATGTCTGGACTAAAAATATTTAATTTGTTAATTTTGATGCTTTTTTGATGTTATTCTGTTTTGTGTGCCAATAGATAAATAAATAAATAAAAGCCATACTTGAAAAACTGCGCGAAGCCGTTAGTATTTGGGTGACGTGCTGGGCGACATTCTTTCTCTGCCGCACCCGTATCTGAATCTGAATCACACTCTGTGACGTTTCTCCGAAAATGGCACATTCCGCTGACTTCTAGTTCCAAGTGAGTGAGTGCACGATTACTGAAGGCAATGAATGAGTGAGAGGGTACGATGAGAGAGAGGGACAGGCGACCAATGGATGCACGACCACGACAAACACGTACGAATATGCCTCTCACGATTTATAAATTGTATTTTTATAATAAAATCGGTTTCCTCAAGAAAGCCTCTTTGATTCCAACCCTCGTCCCCACATGTAATCCTCTGGTGTTGCCATTGCTTACCATTAGATGATCCACCTAATCGTCTGCCTCATATTTCATAATAATAAAAAGATATCTTTTTTACTTTTTATGATATTTAAATAACATATGATTCTGGGGATAGGACTTATGACACTCCACGTCTAGGCGTCCCGCAATTTTCAATTAGCATCTAGAGGTTTTAGTGTACATATTTGGTCTTTATTTGTGCAGTAAAGTATCGTTTTTAACACTGCTATTGTGTGTCGATTTGTTGTCACATGACAATTTGCTTGGATGGACCTAATATAGGTACTCTTAAAACCCGCGATTGCATTTGCAACAAATAAATGCTTATTCTATTCTATTCTATTCTATTCTATTCATTTAGTGTTATCAGCGAAATTCGCATGTCAATAAAATTTAAAACACCGGCATTTCATCGAGTGAGTGTGTCTGACTTCGACTATTGTCAGCTTCCATTGGCAAAATATCTTCTGATAGGGCCAAACTATAAAAAAAAACTCATTTGAAACTGCAAAGCAACAGATAACCAACTCGTGAAACATATTACAGCTTGCCCCTTCGCACGTCTCTTTCCTTATATTTACTACTGGCGTATTGTCATTCAATTGGACCGCGATGGAAATCGAATCCACTCGAAGATTACCATGAAACCAGTCCCGGCCGTATTCTGATTCCAACACATCGAGTATTGAGTTACCGAATACAATAACCACAGTGCAAAATATATCAAGAAAAGAGTGTGCGCCGTTTTAATCGACTTCAAGAAAGGAGAAGGTTTCAGATTCTTCTTTTTAGGGTTCCGTACCTCAAAAGGAAAAAACGGAACCCTTATAGGATCACTTTGTTGTCCGTCTGTCCGTCCGTCCGTCTGTCAAGACCCTTTTTCTCAGGAACGCGTGGAGGTATGAAGCTGAAATTTATATCAATTACTCAGGTCTACTGTCCCTTGAAGCTGTGAAAAAATCAAACTTCTAAGCCAACGCAATCAAAAGATACAGCCGTTTATGCCGCAAATTTTCGACACTTGCAAGGGAATCAAAACCTACAGGGTGCTTCCCGTGAACTCAGAATCTTAAAATTTGGTACGAAGCAACTTCTTATAGCATAGATAAAGGAAAAATTACGAAAACCATAAATTTTTAGTTACATCACATAATATATTTTTTTTTATAATTTTAAACTTACTACCCATTTCCTCATAAACGCGTAGAGGTATTAAATTGAAATTCATACCAAATACTCAGGTCTATAATACCTTTAAGCTGTAACAAAATCAAACTTCTATGTCAACGCAATCAAAAGAAACAGCAATTTAAGCTGCATATTTTGAAACTCGCAAGTACTCGCAAGGGAATCAAAACCTAAAGGGTACCAGTTCCAGTCGACCTAGAATCTTGAAATTTGGCATGAAGCAACGTTTTATAGCACACATAAAGGAAAAATTCCGAAAACCTTAATTTTTTAGTTACATTACAAAATATATATTTTTTAATAAATATAAACTTATTACTTTTTTCCTCATGAACTCGTCGAGCTATCAAGTTGAAATTCATATCAAATACTTAGATCTGATTGCCTTTAACCCGTGAAAAAAAAAATCTAAGTCAACGCAAAAACGCAAAAGTACAACCATTGATACCGCATATTTTGAAACTCGCAACTACACGCAAGGGAATTAAAACCTAAAGACCACTTCCCGTTGACATAGAATCTCGAAATTTGGTAAGAAGCAATAGCTTACAGCACAGGTAACAGAAAAATTCCGAAAAGCTTAAAATTTTAAGTAGTTATACCAGCAAAAAAATTGTGATTGTAAACATAATTGTAGTTACAGCAATGACCGCGAGTTATTATACTATGTATGGGGAGGGCAACATTTTTCAAACGGCAAAGACGACCTCACTCATCGTCATTCTTGTCGTAATGAACGAACTTTGTAAACCTTGCAGGTTTGTACGGAACCCTCGGTGCGCGAGTCTGACTCGCCCTTGGCCGGTTTTTTTATTTATTATGTTCCCCGATTACTGGCAGACGCTTGGACTGATTTTATTATTTTTTATTAAAAAAGAAGGCATGGCACTTGTGACTCCACTAGTGTCGTGGGTCCATAGGCGACAGCAATCGCTTAACTTTTATCAGGTGATCTGTTACCTCATTGGCTCTATCGCATACAAAATATGACATTATAAAACATTTCGACGATATGGCCTTTATAATTTAACCGTGAAAATGTTCTATTACAACAATTAAAAAACAGGAATTCCTTATTCTGATGAGTATTTGCGATTGAATGTCGAAGTCGTCAAGTTGAATGCAGTATTCCGATCTCTATTTATTAATGTTTGAGGGCACAAAAGTCTTGCTGCTGTGAAACATTTATGCTGTGGTATTGAGTTAGCCAGTGCATCACGCACGATCGTGCTTGCGGAATCGAATGAGCGCAATCGAGATGTGCGCATCGATATTTCTGTTGGTGCGCCGGCGACACTAATCTGTTCTTTTTTGAAATTGGAATAGATTCCATGCCACGAAAGAAGTACGGCTGCAAAACAGGGAAATAAAATTTGTCTCTATATCAATAAAACTCAAATTTGAAGAAGATATTGACGTGACAGAAGTGGCGCCAATCAGGAGACGCGGGTGGCGCGAACTCTATGTAAGAATTTTGTCGTATGTGTGACCATTCAGTTCAGGCCATCGATGTTATATTAAATTCATGGTTCAGGCCTGACAAGGTTCACATTGGAACGGCATTTCTTAAGAAGGGTCGCATTGGTTCATCACAATAATTTTTGAACTTGTCTTCGTGAGGCAGTGGTACTATCACTACCAAACGCACTATCGGGCCGCTGTTCTTCCAAATGTATATGTAGCCGATGTTATATTTATAATAACTGCAAACATCCTAAAGATTAAAATCGTCCGAGGAAAATATGATACTAGAGTACGCGCCAACAAAGAAGTCTCGTGAAAAGCGCGCTTCGAGTCGCCATGAACATTCAAATGTGAGCTTTATGAATATACACAAGGCACAAGGAATCTCAAATGTTATACTTTTCGCTTTAGAATGATATGGGTGACAGATGTCAAAATCTATACATTTTTCACGTTAGTGTCTTTCTAAAGTGTGACTCACGTATAACTGTGTCCTGCTGTCACCGATAGCATGATAAAGCAAAAGAGTATAAATATATTCCGTCTTTTTCCGCGAGACATTTTTCGCGTCTATCGCATTACATATTATATATATTTCTCGTTCTATTGTGACTGTTGAATTACAAACCTACATATATACGTAAGTACAGACAGAGTCACACATCAAGTTATTATAATCTGGAAAAAATCTATGGATATTGACCCAAACGTGTTTGATATTAAGGTGACAAATCGGTTGAAGTTGTACAGATTTGAATACATTGATGTGTGGCTCTCCATACATACACTATTGGAGTATTTGACTGCCTCGGTGGCGCAGTGGCTAGTGGGTCGCACTTTAAAGCGATGGCTGCGCAAAAGGTCCCGGGTTCGATCCCCGGCTAGGGCCAAACATTTGTACCTAAGTTTTCGGTAAGAAATTCTAAGTAGCAGCCAGGAGTCTAGAAGTTGGCGGTCTTGTACCCTCGTGCCTCGGAAAGGACTTTAAGCTGTTGGACCTGCGCCCGATCCCTCTCCGGTCGTGTCACAGTAGTGTCCCATCGGAATATGAGGGTAAGGGAATAGAGAGTGCACTTGTGTTTGCGCACACACTTGAGCACTCTAATATATCCTGCGTACGTGGCTGATCGTTGAGATTGGCCGGCGTAGCCGTAATCGGTTGGAGGATATTATGCTGATCTCATCCTGAAAACAAAAGGATCTTCTAAGCCTTAATTTACAGCCCAACAAAAATATTAAAAAAATACCAAACCAATTCGGATATTACATTATACGCAAACTTTCCTCGTCTTTTATACGAGTATCTTGCCATTTAATCAAACGGCTAAATTAGTATTTATTAAGAGGCGGTATTAAACGGCGTTGGCAAAGAATTTTATCGCTGGAGCCTCAAAAGGCAAATAATCAGGGCTGCCAATAGGGATTTTCGAAAGTTAATTAATAAATCCGAGGACTCAACATTTGGGTCGCTAAGCCAAAAACTCATAAAGTAAGTTAAGACTCGACATGACCTATTCTCGACCATTCGACATTGCAGTCGAGTAAATATTGGTATGGACGATTGTATAAAATGTCTAATTCTTATGATCTTTAAATAGGATAAAACCAGAAATAAAGGCGCTGTTTTTATTTCTATCGCATTCTAGCTCCTATTTCGCAGACGCAGGGACTTACTTACTACTTACGTATGTAAGTATCAGCCTATTTTCTGTCCCACACCTGGCTAAAGGCTTTCCATCAAAGAAAGAAATCAAGTCATCGTTACTATGATGGGAAAGGGCTTAATCACCACGCTTGCCGAATGTGGAATTGGCGATAACAAAACTCGTGATATGTTCGCAAAATTCAAAACACTTTCCATCAGGTGTGCCGTCTGCTCGTTTGTCCGCTATAATGTAAAAAAAGAAACATATTTTGCTCGACTCGGGAACAGAACCTCACGGTCGATCGATCACGGCCTAGACCAGGGGTCGGCATGTAATTTTAGTTGGGATCCGCATACTGTGGAAATTTTTGATGAGGTGTCAAATTAAGACCGGCCAGCCCTTTCATGGCGAATCGAGGGCCTCCCACGGTCAAATTATTAAAAATCTGGAAATTCAAAATAAGGTAACGCTGGCAACCCTGTATTTTTTCGGAGTTTAATAGGCGCTAAGCAACCTTCCTGTAATATACCGCCGTAATTTTTATGATTCATTTGCGGTGTTTCGTCTACCCGGGCATTTTTTGGCAGTCTGGTATAACTCTTGTACGGAGATTTAAATTAAGATGTACTGTCTTCTTTTCCTCATTTTTCAAGAGTCTGATAAACGTTGTACCTATTGCGAGTAAAAAAGTACCAACAATCTCTTGCTTTAATAGCAACTCGTATTAAACTGAAGTCAGAACGGTGCCATGGAAAAATTACCCTTACCAACCCTTTCGCCTTCAATGTTAAATGAATTCCCATATTTTCTCCAATTATATAAGCTTTTGAAAGATTCGAGTCTTAGTTCTAAGGGATTTTAAATAAGAATAAATATCTGACTATCATCAAAGGTGGAAAATACTGGCACAAGCACGTTGTGAGCTAGGAGCACAAGAGGCCTGTACATACCCTGCAATAAATAACACAAATAAATTGTTATAAATTGAAACAACATCAAATACTTTATCCTGGTCCCAAACTAAAGTTACCCCTTGTACTATAGAAGCCAGGAACAATGAAAGAACCACAAGCACATCCAACATAATTATCTGTTTCATCGGTATTGTTGATGTCTATGAGCGGTTATTATTTATCATCGGATGGGCCGCATGGTGTCTATTTTTAGCAATAAAAATAAATCAACAAATATTTGTGTGGTACGGGGATCGAACCTGTAATGTCGCAGACGCTCAAACCAGTGTGCTAAATGGGTAGTCAGTGAGATCAAGACACAGGAGTGGGATCAAGATAAATACTAATGATGATGATTATGATCAAAGGATACGCCAGAGCAGCTTAGGTAACCATTTTCGTAATAGGGTATTTGACTAAGCTTGAGATTTTACAAAATTAAATATTTTATCAAAATATAGTTAAATATGTGCCAATAGCAAAAATTCTCATTTAAAAATATAACGTCTAGCCGGTTTTAAGGTCATTCAAAGATGGGCAAGTCCAGTTTAAAAGTATGAAATTATTAAAAAATAATTATACCATTGAATAACCCATACAATTTGCACCAACTATTAACCATTGACATAAACTAAACATTTGATATAGATACCATACAAAATACAAATGAAATGCATACAAAATCCTCAGGTGTGACGTCACATTTTAGTAGCCATTTGTATGGAGCGTTTTGAGTTTGCCCACAATAATGTGATTTTAAAGCTATGATATCTCAGGTAGTTAAATGATAATCAAGTAATTCTTTCAACGATGTTTCTATCATTGAGAGTTCTTTTGATTACAAAAAAAAGTCAATTACCGTATTGGAATTTTTGGTATGCGGATAAAAATCTTCGCCGTACAAGCACAAAAAAAATCTGTGATTGCAAAGACACCAACTAACAAAAATAAAAGACCTCAGATTCTCCGCAAGAAGAAGCGAAAAAGCGTCCAATAAACATATCAGAATATAACTTATGACGATGTCCGCACTCTGTCTGAAATGCAGCGGGAATTTCAAAACGGAATTGTCAGCCCTTCCCGGCAGTTCCTAGATAGAAGACGCCAATTCTACTTCGAGATCGAATGTCTACGTGTCTACTTGTTTACGTCACGGAAGGAATTGCTCGGCCACAGTGCAGTAAGGAGCAATGGGAGGTCAGAGGAGAATTGAAGCCTTTAAATTAAGTAAGCCCAATCCGTGGGAAATGGAGGTTTAAAGGTTAACAGCGCACTTGTGACTCCACTGGTGTCGCGGGTGTTTATGGGCTGCGGCTATAGCTTACCATCAGGCGATCCGTCTGCTCGTCTGCACCTATCACTTAAAAAAAATCAAGTAATTTCAACTGTTTTACAATTCAATATTATGTATATATACAATTCTGTATTATGTATGTTTAAAAAAAATTAGAGAATTTCCCTCATAAATCCGACAACCATAACCTAAATAGGTACTAGAAATAAACACAAGTTTGCGAAAAACACAACAACACACTTCCACATCTCAGACTTCATAAGATTGGTAATTAATTTATAGGAATCAGTATTATAAAATATTTAATAAGTTACCATAAAAGCTTGTTGATTTAACAATGCCTAAAATTAAAACACATGTTAAAAAATATTTAATGGCAAAAGCCATATTATACAGTTGATGATTACTTAAATGACAAGAATTTGTGGATATGATAAACTGTTCGCCTACACCCATGATATTGTACTTATAAAAATTTTGGCGATTCAAAAGAGTAACTGGCAAGTTTTTTGCTGGGTCTTCTAGTCAAAATCAACTTTCCGATTCCGGTGGTAGAATGACATTATATTTATTCATTTCTTAGTATATAATATTTTGTATCGACATATTATGTTTAGTTAAATGTATAATATATATAGTTATAATTTATATTTTTCATGTATGAAGATTTGTAAGAGCTGTACACAAGCCTATGCAAATAAAGTACTTTTGATTTTTTTAATTTTGCATAAAAACGTATCAAAAATCATAAAAGTTCCCACGATGAAAATGTGTGCACGCTTGTTGTGTAATAGTTTAGTCCTTTATTTGCTATAGGCGTGCTAATTAGGGACTAAGGAACTAGGGACACTAAGGCGTGTATTTATTACTCATATTGCCAGTAATAGGGTCAGAAATGCGTGCACGCACAAAGTTGAGTCTATTTGGAGTTGTAAATCATTCTTAATCACTTTCTCACGCACTTTGGCATTCCATTGTACTCGGATGGTCCCGCTATGTGTGATTCGTAGAAGTGTGGGACCTTATGACTTCGCTTATGATATTTTGTAAGCATCGGCTGTCGAGTACCTTTATCATGAAATGTTCAAATGTACGTACAGCTGGACCAGGTTTATAAGTTACATCGGCAAAATTCGTCTACCCAGAAGAGTAAGTTCAATCCGATTGATTACGATTGCGAAATCAGTTGAAATACAGACTTTATTACGTTTCGTTAAGATTAAAGACAATAAATCCAGAGTGGAATGCTATCTCTCTCTTAAACGCACTCGCACCGAACATGGCGCTGACGCATCAACCAATAAGAAATTGGAATTATTTGACCCGCGTAAATGGAGCGTTGTGATTGGTAAAGTTTTGGCCGCAGTTTTCGAAAATAAGACTTCTGCGCAGGTACATTGGTGTAACTTATACAATTGGTAAAACTTTACTCATGAACACGTTATGCATGCTACTTGTGTACTATTTAATGTGTAAACTTTACTCATGAACACATTATGTATGCGACTTGTGTACTATTCGATAATTATATTTTTGGTAAATACGCTACATTTTTAATTTTTTTCATAATACGCCAGGTCATGACAGTATGATATTCACTTCACTGTTATTACCAGACTCCCCAAATCCTGAATCATGGGCCAAGCGTACCCCGAGCTCCAGAGCGACAACGCCCTGCATCGTTTTAATCATAATTATGATCAAAAATATTTTTTAGTCGAAATTAAATGATTTCATCTTTTACTTAACTTAAAAAACATACAGTCGAACATAGAAACTTCTCCTTCTTTGAAGTCCGTAAAATAAATACCAGCGCTGATTCAATGGTGTGCAAAGGCATTTGTAAAAATCATATTTTCGGTACCATATATAGCCACTGTTCTTCTACACTATTCTATTTGTAAATGATCGTTTCGTATGCGAATAAATAAGTACTAGAGATTTGAAGGTAGCTAGGTCACAGTGTTAGAGTCTCTTCACTGACATTTCCCGGTCTGTATCATCTCAAGCACTCGATTCCACTAAACCAACACACTTTGTTGCAGGTAACTCGGTGTGGATGAACGATTGGAAGTCGGTTAATTTTCTCAGCAACCTTGTTTATTATTTAGCTAATTCGAACTTGCAAACTACGGTAAAATAGTTTATTCTCCAAAAGGGTTGCGTTAATCCTTCACTTTAGGTGGAAATCTATACTATTTATAAAATCCTATAGATAGCGGCAACGCTTAAGTTATCGTAATTCAAAAACACGAAACGCTTGGGCGATGTAATCGACACCTAGCGCCATCTATTAGTAAAAAGTCGAACTAATATCCCGAAACAAAGTGAGGGCGGGTCACTATGTATTTAATAAATGCACTTTTGGATTTTTTAATCTATGTGCGTATTTATAACATTATCTCAAGCAGGAAAAACATCGCGAAGAAACCTAGACGTTTCGCAACGTGTAACCATGATTCAATTGGTCTGGTTCCACTGTTAAAGGGTTGTGATCATCAGCTGGCAGTCGCTTCATTGTCGCTTCATCATCAGAATCATATAATTCTGCATCATGCTCTAAACGTACCCCGAGATCCAAAGCAACGCCGTTAGATGTATCCGCGTAGTACTCACCAAGGTGAAAGAGATAATATCTCTCTCTAGTATATTATACTAAGTTCATACTATTTAAATACATTTTTAAAATTGTTTGCTATTGGCCCGCCCTCAATTCGTTTCGGGGCTCAATTTTGGTATCAGTTCCATGCCAATAGATGGCGCTGAGTATCGTTTATGTCGCGCAAGTCTTTTCACGATTTTTTTTAAGAACCATATGCTAACGCTTAACCACAATCTCACCTGTAGGAAAGTGACGATAAGGTCTAGGATGTGACGATGAGGTCTAGGATGTAACGCGTTCGCCTAGAAGAAGCCTGTTCACTCTTGCCTTACAGATGTCCAGATTGTAGTGGTCCGAATATGTTCAAATCATCTATGGATTCATTAGTTTATTTTGTACTAAGAGTGTTATTTTTTATTGCTAATCTACTCACATCCCCACAACATTAGCGTTGTCCCTTAAGAACATAATATGTCAACTTGGCTAGTCTTTTTTATATAAAGATATCATCTCACCGTTTATTCTTGGATTTTCCTCCTTCACTTCGCATGGTCTATGGAATTCATGTTTTGGGTTCCGTAGCCAAACAACAAAAACAATGCAACAAACGAACTCTTATGGATTCGTCATGTCTGTCTGTCTGTCTTTGCGTATGTCAGAGATACTTTTTTTCGTACCAGAATGTATACGTTTGAAACTTGGCAAGAAGTGTAACTATCACAAAATAAATATACATAAATATTTTCACAACATCACATATATTGATCTGACTCTGAGATAGGCAGCTCAAGTATTTATGTTACGGATATCAGATCAGAACCAACAGCAGAATTACAAATATATACCTACATAAATACTTTTCTTTTGTAAATACATACTTATAATACGTAAAAACACCCAGACCAATTCAAACAGACATGTTCATGCACACAAATGTTTATACTATAACACGCAAGCCTTGCACCAGAGGCAGCATTCACTACTACTGATCCAAACGGGTCATCAAAAAAAAATCATTTTGGGGTTCCCTATACTCAGAACTAAAACTCTTTGTTTCTATCAAACCTATGCGTGAATTACCTATCTACGGATAGATCTTGTAAAAACTGGTATTCGATTTCTAACGTTAAGTTTTTTGAATTGAATATTTTGCGCGAGAGACACTTCACAAGTCATAAATTTGTGCCAACCCCACCCCCTCCTCCCCCCTATAACTTCTAAAATAAGAGAATGGATAATAAACAAGAATAAGAGAATAGGCCGGCTCAACCGGGGCCTCAAAGAAGACCGGCTTGAAGCAGCACTGTGCTGCGTCTCGCTGCGTGAGTGAGGGTACTGGAGGCCCAATCCGGGGGAAAGGCGGGTCTAAAGGTTGGCAGCGCACTTGTGACTCCACTGGTGTGGCGAGTATCCATGGGCTGGCGGCAATCGCTTACCATCAGGTGATCCGTCTGCTCGTCTTCCACCTATCACAAAAAAAAATTAATAAAAAAATATGATGCACCTACATTAAAATGCAAAATACCGAAAATTGCATTGAACGAGATCTAGTAAGAAGCTTTTTAATACGTCATAAATCGAAAACCGCAATTTACCTTTCATTCCATCAACTCAAAAAATCAGAAATATAAACCTTGAACCATTATTTTGCTGCTACTGAACCCTTCATGGGCGAGTCCGACTCGCATTCGGTCTTTTTTTTTCTGCCTACATTTATAATCACTCGAAGTTTAGCCGCATGGGACACCACAAATCACTAAGGATTATTACTAAAAGAAAGCAAACCAAAAAACATCACTTTTCTGGTTCTGACAGGATTTTGTTCCAGTTTTTTACATGAACACGTCGAGTGCTATGCCCCTTCGCCCCTTCGTCGATACTTCTCAGCTAGGATGAAAGACGAATTATTTTTTTCTCCCTGAGTAGGACAGATTCGGGTATCGTCAACTATGGTTTGCGTGTCAATCGGGAAAAAACAAAAAGAGGATTTTGACAGCTGAGGCAGGTGTGTGAAAAAGTGCTTCCATTCGTGTACTATATAAAAGATATATGAGTTGTCTTCGACAACTAGCTTAGGCCTAATAGTTTGAAAACCCACGATTGCTTTTAGAGTGATATCCACTGAATCTGTAGGTCGATGAAACGAACGACTGTGACTTTAACTGACTTCGACTGTTGACTGCCTACTTATTCTCAATAAGTTACTTGACATTAGCAAATTTAATCTGGTAAAGCTATATAAAAAAATAAAAAGATTTGCCGCCCACGTTTGGGACACGCTTGCACCCCAGTTTTTTTGTATAAAATCCGTGTTCAGGACTCGTTGTTGTGCGAATGTGGCTTAGATGAAGGTGCGACAGACTACATTTTTTTCAACTGTCAAAATCATCCTTTCTCGCTGTATGACGTTCTTCCTCCTCGAATCCCTCGCCCTTTTAACTTTTCTTTTCTTCTATCTTTATCCTTCTCCTCTGTCATAAAATATTTATGTAGATATATAATAAAATATAACATCATACTTTAACCGAATCTCCCTCATAATATTGTGCTGTAAATGTGTTTGTTTGTATACGTTTTATTTTGGTGTAATTCTGAATTAAATATTTTAAAAGATCAGAAAGAGAGAATCCCTACACCGGTCAATTTCTAAGTAAAAACGTGTCTCTTTAATCACTTGACATTGGCAGAGTTATATGAGTGTTTGCCGTGGGCAACACAGTAGCAGCCAAAAAAAAACTGACTACCACGTATAACATTCGTGTTTGATTCGAATAAATCAGTTACTTCCCTGACTATGATCAACTTAATGAATGTAACATGACACCAACTGCCTCAAGTCTGGGAAACAGCGTTTAGGGACACTACTAAGGAAAATAATTAAATTGAAATGAGGAGGTAGATTATCAAGAGCGTATTGTTCCAGGCCTTTTGAGAGTCATCATCATCATCATCATCAGCCCATTTAAGTCCCCACTGCTGGGGCACGAGCCACCCTCAAACACATGAGGGGTAATTGCCATACTCACCACGCTTGGCAGACGGATTGGCGAGGGTTTTTATATAAATGCAGAGTTTTCCTTCTCTGGGCGCTGATGATCATGCCAGCAGCTTTACCTTAGTTGCCTTTTACGACACCTCGGTAAGAGTGAGGGTGGCCTATTTTACTCTGCCGGGGACCACACGGCTTTTGAGAGTAAAAGCTCTTAAATAGCTAAATACTTATATTTTTTCCACAAATCCCTAGTTGCTCTCATCCTGAAGTCCACTTGAAGAAGAAATCTTTGAACTTTGAACGTCTTAAGACTCTTATAGACACTTGTAAGAAAATGTTGGAAATATACTCATAACGGGTTTTAAAGTTTCTAAAGTGCAGTTAGACTTCAAAATACGTCTTTAAAGTTTCTAATGGCCCTGCAGTCAAATGCAGAACTATCTTTACTGAAAATAAGTGCGCAAAATCACTGAACTAAAAAAGCATTGTAGCCCTTTTGAATATAAAACTTCTTATCACTTTTAAGGTCTTATTCATAAATGATTGTTAACTAAAACGATGTTATAAAGCAGTTTGCATTCTTTTTTCAAAAGTTATCTCATCATCAGCAACCCACACTCGTCCACTGCTTGACATAGGTCTCCCCTAATGCACGCCACTGATCCCGCTTTTCAGCCACTCTCATCCGGCTCAAACCAGGCAGCCTTCGAATGTCATCATCCCATCTTGTCGCAGGGTGTCTTACACTACGCTTACCGAGTCGCGGTCTCCACTCAAGGACTTTACGGCTCCAACGGCTGTCAGTTCTGCGGCTAATATGACCAGCCCACTGTCACTTCAGTTTGCTAATTCGGTGGGCTATGTCGGCGACTCTGGTTCCCTGTCGGATTACATCATTTCTGATGCGGTCCTACAGAGATACTCCGAGCATAGCCCTTTCCATAGCCCTTTGAACCGGTGGACTAGTCCAGCAGTGAGTGTCCACGTCTCGGCACCGTAAGTCATGACCGGAAGGACGCACTGGTCGAAGACTTTCGACTTAAAGACTTTGAGGGATGGGTGACGAGAAGACTTGACGAAGTTTACCAAATGCTGCCCTAGCCTAGCTGAATTCTTCTATTGGGTTCTCTCTCGAAAAGTATCAAAAGTTATCTATAAGTCATTTTATGTTTTCAACGTAAAAAGCTGCTTTATAACACCGTTTTAGCTAATAAAAAACGTTCATTGAACGTTTATTAATAAAGCCCTTAAGTAGGGTACAATTAGGTAGTCATTCAATCAGTAGCTCATTTAGTCCACTTGAATCAGTAGAACTTGTAGAGTCGGCTCAATGTTAGATACATTGATATCTAAGATTTCGTTGACCTACGCGCTAGGCAGTATATGGCATCGTGGGAGAGACACGATACGTGTTTCGTGTAGTCTGTCTCTCTCACACCAAACCACGCCGAGATCACTGTATGAGCGCAGCATGCATGTGTTTTCCAGTTCGTAAAGTCGGCTTCTAGCTGACATTGATATCGAAAAGTTCTTTGACCTATGCGTTAGTAGTATATTGTATCGTGTTTCTCCCGCACGTCTGTCTCTGTCATTTGTGCTGAACGGAGATCACTGTAAACGCGCATGTGTGCGTAGCCTCGATGTAAGAAACCGGCGTTCTGTATCTAATATTTTTGTGGTACTGCCGAGCGGTGGAATTGCTGATGATATATAACTACAAATTCATTTTCTCCAGTTCTTTTATGATCATTCCAGAGAATCTTTTTTGAATGGATGAATGAATGAATCTTTATTTGCATAAATACAGTACATAGCCGGTCTTATGATATTAAAAGAGAGATCGACATACTTAACCATAACATGGCATGCAAATCTATGTAAGTACACATGTCAGAATTTATATTAAGAATTAAGGTTAAAATTACAGTATATTTCATTCAATCCAACTATTTTTTTTTGTATTATTTGTCACATTAATTCTTCAATATATCCTGTCATCAGATCTTCAACTGTTAGGGTTTAGGGTTGGGGCCTTTTAGGTAACAATATAAGTTTTCTAAAAGGACCCATACAATTTTCGTACCTCAATGTAAGGCAATTTTTTTAAATTATAAGATTATCTCCTATTCATATATGCGTTTGTACGTAACAGTTTAGAGTTCAAACTCTCTAATTAAAAATAGTTATAGAGCGTAATATTATTATATTATTAATATTCACGTTCTGTACATCGTATGAAATAAAGGGATATAAAGTAAAGTAAGTAAGTAAATATTTATTGACCACATACAAGATTTAAATAGATATCATAGGATATCAACCATACAGTATGTTTTAAGAACATAAATTAACACCCAAAGCTTCGCCCCCCCAAATCTCCGAATCCAGTGTCAAAACACACCCAAAATTACTCATTCCACCCTTGTCAGCCGGTGATACATTTTACACTCATCCTTTGTTTTCATCACAAAGACGTAAAGTAAACCACAGGATAAGGATCCTGTAGTGGCACTGATGTAGGGATAGCTGATTCAGTGACCTCATAAAGAGGTCTCGTAGAAAGTTCTACGAAAAACGCACAGTACTAGACCGCCATACATGAAGATGTTGAGGAAGGAATGAATCGCTTGCGTGTGATACTATGAAAGAATTCATCTGCGATAAATGCAGTATAGAATGCTGTGGGAAACTATATCCCGATCAAGCTGACTAGAGAGATTCAAGTCGGCGACAATTCGGACAGCCCTATGTTGTATGTTAATATGAAGAAGCTGGCACTGAGGTGCTCCAGCCCAGAGATAGGAGCAATATTCCATATGGAGCCGAATTACAAATACACACTACGTCGAATCTTACCAGGCCGGGATTGTCGAAATATGGCGTTGATTAGACCATTTAAGGTGACGGGTAGGGCACACTAGCGACGCCAATCGATTTTAATTTTTAGCTACTAAACCGGATCCATTTTAAACCATTTCGAGGTTACAACCTCTCATCAAACACTTTTTGTTGTTGGGTCCTTTTTTAGACACGAAAAATTGATTCACGCTAAAAGTGGCCGCTCTTGGCGGTAATAAAATTTTCGTGTACGCGTTGGACCCAACATTTATGCATGGTTATTTAATAAATAGTATAAGTGTTTGCCGAGAGGTTGTAACCCCAAAATTGTTTAAAATAGATCCGGTTTAGTAGCTAAAAATTTAAATCGATTGGCGTCGCTAGTGTGTCTTACCCGTCACCTTAAAGTAAAAGCAAACGCGCGGATAGGGTTATTGTTACCATCCCAATCTACACCCCTGATTAACCTTGATAAATACCTACTGTTAGCAAGACTTCCTAAATATCCCTTTTCCCATTTGATATTGTTACGTGTATCTTTAGCGGTCTTCAATATAAATAGTGGAGGAGTTTGCGCATTTGTAAAACGGCTATTATTATACTAAAATTGATTTTACTCGAGGTCACCGCTAGGGATACGTGGCAGGGCTTGTACTTAGAATGCATTCCATTTTGTAATCCTCCTCCTTGCAAAGTATGTCCTCAGTGCTAAGGGTTGTGGTCTTTATGAGTAATTTTCTCCCGGACTATCTTCCGCCAGCTCACTCTATCCTCGGCCGCGTGGATCGCATCACAGACTGTGGTGTTTGGGGTTGAGCTGATTTGGTCGGACCAGCGCATGGGGCTTCTGACTCTAGGCCTTCTTCCGCTCACCTTTCCCGTCAGAAGTAGCTTCTCCAGGCTGTCATTTCTCTTTCTGGCAATATGGCCAAAGACCTGATGATGATGATGATGATGATAAAAAAAGAAAACAACGTAAGTCGAGTCACTGGTAAATGTTTACACTGCAAATATACCTACGGCTCTATTTGCGCCGATATGATACACATGAGCTGATTATCGTGACAAATTCACTCGGCACGAAACGTTTCACTAAAAGCAGTTTGATGTAAAATGGGACTTATGACGTCCTCATTTCGCTATAACTTACTGCGACAGGTTTGTGTTAGCAGGTAGTTAAATCGGAACTAACAGTTCAGTTTAGGAAGTAACTCTTGAGTGCCACTGTTTTAAATTTCTCCTATGAAACTTGCACGTCAAATCGAGACTTATGCTAATTTCTTTGACTGTGGCATATTAGTTTCAGTCATTCTGTCTTTGGGCAGAGTTATAAATGTGTTCGCCGCAACACTAGCGGCTATAAAAATGGATATTTACTTAAAAAAAAAATCCAGAACGCGTCTCGATTTTTCTCATTATTTGGCCATGAAACCGTCCTGTCGCACTGTACTTTGATAGCTTGTCTAAGGCAATTAGATACAGAATAACAGTTAAGAGTTCATGGTAAATAGGTAGGTACATACAACCTGTGCGGATAAAGAATGGGATCAGAAATGGCGGAACTCGCACCCCACAAGTGCGAGTATAGACGCAAATAGAGTGCGAGCGAGAAGAGAATAGATGCGCCGCCATTTTTGATCCCACTCTTTATGTACAGGTTGTACTTCAATCTTTTTTATTTTTCGTAAATAAATATGATCGGATCACTCACCGTTGTTTGTTTGTTGGGTTTTCTGTATACATTCCGTTTGATACTCGCGTAATTTGTTTGCCTTAGCCCAGCTCGACGCCGTAGAAAGTACTGGCCTAAGGGCAGATTTTACCATAGGGAAAGTTATGCAGATGCATTGAAACTCTTGTTGTGTAAGCGATTTTCATCTGGGGTACAATTTGTTTTGTAATTTTAATTAAAGTTTGTTGAATAAGTTTAATTAGGTCAGAAAACACTACTTGGCTATAAGATATTACAATTGTACTGTACAGTCAACGAATTTTCCAGTGTAGCAACGTTAGGCAATAATCGCTTGCACAAGCAGCGGGGTGGGCGATTTACCTTGCGATTAGGGAATACGTTGCGTTTACGAATAGGAGTTCATGCGATTTTCCTAGCTAACTGGAGCACTGCTAGTTTTCCTGGCCATACAAAGTGAACGCGGTAGGCTTTGTGTTTAAAACCCTTGAAAAATATGATTCATTTTCCAAAAATATTTAATAAATTTTATCTTGACATAAAAAAATTAAAAAAGAAATCTTATACACAAGAATGTTTGCCCTAAGGTTAGTTTCAAACTAGCCAAGGGTAAATAAATGTCATGACAACACAGGACTAAAATGTCACAACAATTTCACCGTATACTTGAGGCCAAACAAATAGTAACAAAATTTATTGTGCTCACGTAACTCTTAATTTACTTTCTTGCACAAAAACACGTTTAAAATTTTCAACAAAAGCATTTACCGAACTTTTCAGCGATAAAACGACTAATTGTTGGTTACTGGTTGAACACGAGACATCATCCAGTTTTAGTAGCCTACCGTATAATTTAAATGTTAAAAATCCTGCTGGTAAATACATTTACTCGATTTTATCAGCTGTAAAAGCTTTTAAAGAGTGACTAAATACTTTTATGAACGTCCGAAGTTATGAACGTTGCAGACGAGCGTTTAACATGCTTGTACTTCCAATTCACTAAAACTTACTCATTCTATATTGGATACCGTGATATTACCTGAAACAAAAAAAAAACGTTAAACATAAGCGAAATCATAAAAACCAACGATGTAATTTACGAGTACTTAACTTACTTATTAAAAAGTAAGAAAGAAACATTAGAAGGAAAGCAAGGGACACCTACCGGCTGTTTTAATCTTATTTTGAAATTATAATGTAATTTTATAATCCAGTAGGGCATCAATTTAATATTGTGAGGACATCTCGGACGGAGACGGAGGAATAGACAAACCTAAAGCAGTAAATTCGATTCTCATGTGAGGTAATGTCATTGTGGTTATTGCAACAAACACTGATATTTTTTTTTTTCATGTCAAAGGTGGCAGACAAGCAGACGGATCACCTCATGGTAAGCGATTGCCGCCGCCCAAAGATACCCGCGACACCAGTGGAGCCCCTTTCCCCGGATTGGTCTTCCGGTACCCTCACTCACGGAGCGCAACACAGCACAGTGCTGTTATTAGACCTAAGCGCAAAAGGTTCACTTGAATTGAGGATCCACATTTTCTTGGGTTTGGGTATGCTAGAAGACTCCTCAGGCTATAGTGCTAGTAATTCGTAACACACAAGCGATGAACTAGTTAAGAGACTGATGAAAATGGTGAGCGTATATCTTTATTAGTTTAATTTTTATTTAAGCGCCCGTCTGCCAAGTCCAAAGTACCTTTGTAAGTGTTCCCCGGACATGACATTGGGCCACGTTCGAATGAGTAATGCTCGTTCCTCCACAGTGACTTGCACTGAGATGTGCTGTCTCATCACAAATACTACAACGTTTAGAGGTAATTTATTACTTCCATATCTTGGCCCTTTGTTACCGACGTCTAAGTGTTTACCACATTGTTTATCTACTTAGTTCAAACTCGTATTGGTTGAAGATATTTAAGTTTGTT
The DNA here is from genome assembly GCA_019059595.1 of Marasmia exigua. Lineage (NCBI taxonomy): Eukaryota > Metazoa > Arthropoda > Insecta > Lepidoptera > Crambidae > Marasmia > Marasmia exigua. The sequence continues at coordinate 12,886,081 of CM032482.1, read as the reverse complement.
TTTTAGAATTATGTTATTGTTTGGAACGCCACTGTACATAGAATCAATGTCATAGTTTTAAAATTAATAGTTAATTATTGGTTGAGAATTTTTTTTTTATTGAATTATCCGAATGTTTTTTGTGATAGGTGGCAGACGAGCAGACGGATCGCCTGATGGTAAGTGATTTCCGCCGCCCATAGACACCCGCGACACCAGTGGAGTCACAAGTGGATTGGGCCTCTGGTACCCTCACTCACGCAGCGAAACACAGCACAGTGCTGCTTCACGCCGGTATTCTGTGACGCCGTGGTATCACTCCGGTCAAGCCGGCCCATTCATGCCGAAGCGTGGCTCTTTCACGGTCATTATCGCCATTATCGCTCATATTTCAACGGTAATGTTTTCAACTAGATTCTTCTATCAGTGTGACGTCAGACGTGTGCATAGAAATGGAACAAGCATTCACTAACTACTTTACCAGCTAACACGAGTAATTCTGGGCCTATCCTCACGCGGCCAATCCTCACGCGGAGAGTTACTTGGTATTAGTGTTATCACGCTAGCTCACTGCGGACTGGAAACCTTTTCTCAGGTTTGTTTCTTCTTCAACCCGTAGAGGTTTTACAAACAAATATAAGTAAATAGTTCTTATTTGACATTCCATCATCTGAGTGTTTTGTCAGTTGCGTCCTAAGCTGCAACTTCAGAACCGGTGTACGCTGTCCAGGTTCGGCTTCCACTTCGCAAGGTCTTGGGCATCCATAGTAGCAATTTTTTGCCATTATGGAATAATAAAATTTAGCATTTGGCATCCTGCTGCAATAATATGATTGCGGGATTTTGGATGGTAAAATGCTAAATCATTGTAAATTCAAAAGAGCTGAGTACTGAAATTTTCTTCTTCACTTTCTTATCGTTTTAATCCCGTAAATATGTGATAGGGTTCATGAAACTCTATCGATTTGTATGGTTAAATTTTAAAAATAAGATAACTTTTTTATAAGAAATCGAAGCAGTTCTCCCTTTTATGAGTTTGCGATGAGAATCATTAGTAGTGACCATTACAACAATACCTTGAGACTGCGCGATCGCTTCAACACATTATGGCTTAAAACACCAATGATGCGTAAGCGCAGTCCACGTGGACTTATGCAAATAGCCAATACTAGACCAGACTCCGCCCTCGAACCCCATTTAATTGGCATTGCGAAAGCAAAGTATGAAGGAAAATTTGGAATTACTGATTTTCATACATGAACATCAGCTGAACTGAGGTCATTAGCCTTGCGGCGTAGGTATGCGCTCGGCAGTACTTAACTCGTGGCCCTACTATTGGTTTCCTGCACTTTGTAAGAATTACATTATCACATCATTATTTAAGGGTTTTTAAATTTCTGTGTACAGAAATCGATAGTGTTTCATAGACCCTATCACATATTTACGGGATTAAAACGATAAAAAAAGTGACGGTGTATAAGGTCTGCTGTCTGAGCCTTAGGACGTTAACCTTCAAGTAGCAATCGAACCATTTCTCTTCTCGACTTTAATTCTGCTTACAATTACAAAACCATTTCTTGTATCTCAATCCCCCGGAACCGCACTGTACGTTCTATTAATTACAGTTAAAACAACCCGGGGGTTTTAACACAGCAACCGGGAAAATGCTATTAGCGGTTTTGGTAATGGCGTAGGTGAGCATGGTACCTGCGTGGAGTGGCGGGTTTTATAGTGATGCGACTGGAGACTCGAATCGTTGGAGGCAAAGAGCGTTGATCTTACTTAAGAGCGTTGGTAGCGTGGAAAAGAACTTGCTACCTCCCATACAGCAGGTCGATGGTTCAAATCCGAGCATGCAACTCTGTTTTTTTACAAGTCTATGTTTTTTCTATGTCGTAGGTGACAGACGAGCAGACTTGCCGCCGCTCATGGACACCTGCAACACCAGTGGAGTCCAACCCCCCTTTTACTTCCAACATCATTATATTATGACGTAGAACCCAAATCGGCATTGTCTATTTATCGAACTCGAATACTTATTACATCAATATATGATAGCTAAGCTTTCGAGACTTAATGAGCGTGTTAGCACACCTATTTTGTAACAATTTAGAGGTGATGGAGTATCGTATGTGTGGATGATACGTCTGGGCCTTCGACAAGGGGAGACAACTTGATGTTCAGACATTATGACGTAGACAGCGTGCGACGTTGAAAATTTTAGGGTAAACCATGTGGACATATCAAAAAAACTGTTACTCACTACATAATAAGGAGAGATGAACTGTAACTGACCAAAAGAGTGATAAGTTTGAAGGAGTGGAGCTGGTTGAAGGAGGACGGAACGGCCAAAAAGAGATGAATAGATTGTGTACAAAAAAGAAGTAGATGCACAAAATAAAGAAACACAGAAGATCGACGAACTCTTAGACCTAGGCAGTACATCTTGTCGTGTCTTTCACGCACATTTTGTTACAGCCTGTCTCTCTCTCATGTCGATATCATTGTGCATGTATGTACAGACACATCAAAGTAAACAAAACTGTCCAATTTCTTCAAGGGACTCTCACCTTAATGTTATGCACGTTTGGTTCATTATCAATTAAAGAAATTTGACAGATTGTGGTAACCTTGTGTGTCTGTCTGTACAATAAGATCTCTTGGAATTCCAAATAGAAGCTTTGTCCCTTCTTATATCAACTTAATATTTCAAACCAGTAACCCCACTATTCACTCAGAACAACTCTTAATGAAAAAGGCAGAGTTTTACAAACTCCAGAGTGCACTCAAACGCTTCGAAAGTTTTAATTTTGTAGTTAATAACCTATTTGAGAAGTTGAGCGGTTTCAATAACTTCAGTGGTGGGAGTTTCTCACTTTTTCACTTATTAGGTGCAATTTTTCTTTTTGAGGTCTTTGAAAGTTTATAGCAGATGCTATCTTCACTCAGTTTATGAGAAAAACGGGGAACTGTAAAACTAAAATCATTATTCGAAGCTAGTTGTTCTGTAGTTCACAGGTCAGGCCCTTAATAACACTAAATCTATATAAGCGAAAGCTGACTGATTGATCTATTAATTCTTCTTTGAGTACCTCTTCAGTTCTGAAGGTTGGCCGTCAGCTTTCCAAAATCCTCTCTGTTCATTGCGAGACGAAACAGCCATTCCACAGATGCGATGCCAGTCCACTCCCTTATATTACACAGCCACGATTCCTTCTTCCAAGACGTGTGCGTTTTTCGCGGAACTTTCTACCACGTACCTCAGTTTTGTGGAACAGTTTACCTATGGGAGTATTTCCCGACGGCTACGACTTAGGGACCTTCAAGAGAAGAGTGTACTCCTTTTTAAAAAGGCCGGCAACGCATTAGCGATCCCTCTGATTTCGCGGATGTTAATGGGCGGCGATTATTGCTTTCCATCAGGTGACTCGCTTGCTCGTTCGTCGCCTCTAGCATAAAAGAAAAGTCACCTCCCCTCTATTTTACCCATCATGATGAGTTGAAGCAACTTGTACCTCTCATGGCTAAGACCTGACCTAGGTATTCGATTTTCCGCTTTTTGATGGCATTCATAAAGTTACGAGTCATGTCGACACGTTGGAGTTCCGTTTCGTTTGTCACTCTATGTGTCCAGCTGATGCGGAGCATACGGTAACACCACATCTCGAATGCCTCCAGACGTCGTCTCGTGTCCTCCTTCAAAGTCCAGATCTATCAATACAGGGCCTAAACTGTATGGTTAGAAACTTGAAATTTTGCACAGCAGTTCCTTTTATAGCGTAGGGGAGCATTAAGAAAGGATTTTTGTAAATGCACCTTCTAAGAATGTAAAACTGGGATTCAAAGATAGAAACTTTTCTGTTTTTTAAGTTATTCGAATAAAATTCAGTATGAAAACACTTCATCGAAAGTCATGAAACACGTGTATATATATTTTTTTATCATTACCTAAGCAAGTTAAATGGGGGTTGATGACCTTTTAGTTAGCGGACGTAAGAGCGATTTTCGGATTTTCAGCTAATATGGCGCCAGCCCACTGCCTCTTCATCTTGGTAATCCGGTTCCAGTTCACTCCATCGTCAATTCGACCCTCAATAATACCCCCAATTTCTACCCGAAGCAAATCCACAGACGGAAACCAGTCACATCGTACAATACGTGATTTTGCACACAACTGCAGCATTACATTTCGATTTGTACCACAATTGCCTATCAGTCCAAAACGGGCGACAAACAAGACCTAAAGTACACTTCATTGCGATTTAATATATTCAAATTCGCAGGATGCAGTTAGCTGTACAACAGTCAAATGAATAGAACACAACTCTTCCAATAGAAATAAGGGTGAAATTTGAGTGACATTGTACTTATAAGAGAGTGACTGTACGTTCAACAATGGGCAGTTAGGGATTGAGATTCAAGTGTTGAATGTACAGTGGGCGTTAGAAAAACTACCTTGGCTTTTGATTCTTAGAATACTAAGCGAAGCAAACTACTTGTTAAGGTAAATTTTCATTTAACAACCAAAGTGTTTTTAGAGTTAAACAAAAAATATTTTTTCCTCTTACTTTATAAACTTCGGTTTTCATAAATTATATATAAGTAAATAACACACTTAAAATTTTCATCTCGTGTTCAGGCGGGACGAGATGAACTTTTTAAGTGTGTTATTTCCTCAAGAATAAATTGCAAAAGATTGCTATAAATAATATCAACTATAAATTATATATGTATTATAATTGCAACTTTTAAGAAAAAAAATGTTGTGGTCTCCAGTCCGCCACCACGAGATGATAAAAGTAATAGGATTCGTAAAAACTCTCGATACTATACATTACTCGGTAAAACTTCATGTTTTCTCGTGGTCCCAGGATTTTGTCCCATTAATGGCACCACAAGGGAGAACTGTTTCTTGTTTTCGCATTTCTATATTCAGTAACTTATTATATCCTCCTCCTAGCTTTGATAACCATGTATATGTACATGGTTATCAAAGCTATATCAAAGGTATACATAGGATTTAGGTACACAACAATCGGACTACAAAAACAGTTTTCCCTTGTGGTCCCATTAATGGGACAAAATCCTGGAACCACGAAAAAACAGGAGTAAAACTCTTCAAAGACTTTGGTTTTTTCCTGCATTTCACAACCATTTTTAAAGCTTTAGCTAATTGCCAAAAGTACCTACCGACTGTTCGGTTTACGAATCCCAATTTCAGCTTTAAAGTTTTTGAAATGCTCAAAGTAAGAATCAAAGAAACGGGTTCCCATTCTTTCACGTCGACTGTACCTAGGGTTGACAATTGCATGTTATTCGTATTTAGTTCAATGCTCTGTATTTATCATTTCGAGTTTTGTACCTGTAAGTTAATTTCACAAGTTGTTACTTTACTTCCTATTATGGAACCCACCTCAACTATTAATTAATTTTGAATGACAGGAAGAGGTATGAGGATGTGTTTATTTATTTATCCTATTGGCATGGTTCTCTCTCTCTCTCTTCCTTTCATAAAGTGCCTCTTCGAGTAGCGAAGGTTGGCTGTCAAGCATATCCTTCTCTAGCGAGGCGAAACAGCTCGGCGGCACCCGCGACTTTTTTTTTATGACATAGGTGGCAGACGAGCAGACGGATCACCGCAACACCAGTGAAGTTACAAGCCAACCTAACACTAATACGCCTCTTACCAGCTACTGATTGACTTGGTTAGAAAAACAAATTAATTATTTGATCATCAGTCGTTTAGTTGTGGATGTACGAGTATCTTAATTACCATGTATTATGAACTTATCTAACTAAAAAATATTAACAAATTGTAGCACTAAGAAATTCTAGCATGTTCTCTTATATAATTGTAGATTCGAAAAGTTTGATATTGAGGAATTTGTGAAACACAGGGTAAATAAACTGAAAAGCGTATATGTTCTTATAAGTTATTATTTAGTTTAACACTCCCAATGCATCGTTTTGGAAATCATTCTACCTCGTTTGATATTATGGTCACCAAACCAATCGCTATGACACGCCATATTTCCTTAAAAATGCTCAGGTTTCCCACCACCAACAGAAAACCGTGAGGTATTTTCTCAATCAAGCTGGCAACCCTAGCGACTGCATTCGGGGCACGTATGCAGACGGTTTTACCTTTACGACCCTTAGTCCAGGGTAAGGGATTGTAAAGTCTAGGTAATCTGAAATGCCTGACTCCGGGAATTTACACTTTCACAAAATCTTTTCCTTTCAGATAAAATGGTTTTGTTGTGTGACAAAATCATAAAGTTCGTTTCATTTGGATTTGTTGGGTGTAAAATAAATTAAATTTGGTTTCTGCATAAAAACTTTTTGTACAGGAACAACTTCCCATCAGGTGGGCTGTCAACTAATTTAACACTTCAGCAGCTATGCAAAAAACCCAATAACAAATTTAGAAAAAATAGGGTTGTCAAAACAAGTATGTTTCTTTTCTATGACAGAATATTTTTTTAAATAATTACTGAAATCTAAATTAGCAAATGATTTAATAGAAGTTTAATCAGAATAGTATAATGCCAACTTATCTGCTACTAAATATTGTTTATCCGAAATATATCAGTCACATATCTAATCTTGGCCGTGTGGTCCCCGGCAGAGTAGAATAGGCCACTCTCACTCTTACCGAGGTGTCGTAAAAGGCGACTAAGGTAAAGCTGCTGGCATGGTCATCAGCACCCAGAGAAGGAAAACTCTGCATTTATATCAAAACCCTCGCCAACCCGTCTGCCAAGCGTGGTGTGTATGGCTATTACCCCTCATGTGATTGAGGGAGGCCCGTGCCCCAGCAGTGGGGACTTAAATGGGCTGATGATGATGATGATATCTAATCTGCTGGCAAGCAAGGTTTTATAATTTATTCGTAATTTTTTTCTACAACATAGGAATCTCTATTATAAATATTTGTGCATGCGTGTATGACGAAGAATGTTCCGTTTATTTTCAGTAGACTGCAACAGTATGCAAAACGTTTGCCAGCAAGAAGCCAGTAATTGCAACAGACGTCCGCGCAAATTGTACCGGGGAGATACGGCCGGTGCGGCGGGATTACTGCGAAATCGTATACGGGGTATAAAGCGAAAGGAAGAGCCACGGAATGTGGAACGTGCGAGTCTGAAGAAGAAACTTCTGGAGATAAGTACAAGATAAAGCTAAGTTACCTCTCCGAAACTCCTCTCTGTCTCTCTAGTCTTGCGAGAGCAAGCTAAGAAGAAACAGTTCATTTGAAAGCTATTAATTGTAGCGGTTAACCAATCTAGCACGCTGATAGGCTAAACGTCACTTATCGTGGGCCGCCATTATTATTTATAATATCAGGAGTCCAATTCTGGTGCTCGTTATATTTTGAAAACATGGCGGATATCATGGTGTGTGTGTGTGTGGTTTGGATGACACTTATTTTTATATATTGGTCATTATTATTTAATCATATCCTCAGTCTCATTATATCCAAGTGAAAGTAGGAGTTTCACGCTTACTTTCTTTACTTCATATTTTGTTAGGGAGTATATTTTATCTATTTGATTTATTCTATTGTAGAGTTTAGCACTGAGTGCATTGTATTTCGTAGAATATAAATAATAAAGAAGTTGATTGATTGAAAGTTTAAACTATTAAAAACTACAGTAAAAATATATCAAGTTGAAATTCATTTGTTTCAACAAAAATCCAACATCCATGTGCACTTCCAGTTGAGCTGACCATTCAAATATTATATTTCCGCAACGGTTCAGTAGCATTTGTTACCCGCACACTACATATTGTATGCGGTTGAATAATAGCCGGCAACACACTTGGGGATGAATTTCATTACTCCTTTATGTTCAACACCAAGCATTCCTTTGAACCGACTGGTTTTTGTGCATTTTTTTTTTCATTTGCCCCGCCCGGTTACGCGAAGCGCTTTGAGTTTTCTGTTTTTGACAACCCTAATAGATCTTAGATTTTAGTAATAAGCTCTTTACGTATCGCCTTAGAAGGGTTTAATAGATCATTTGGAATTAAAAACAAAAGTAGAGTCTAGATGAATCTGTTTGTGAGCTTTTAGATACGTAATTTACAAAAAAAATATACGAGTTTTTTTAAGTCGGTTAAAAATAAGGATTGTGTGATGATGAACACTTGTGTTAGTTCTGTCTATGTATGCCATTAAGGTTTATATTGGTGGTTACTTCGTAGATACTGGTACCAATAATTCAAATGCATAAGCTACTTTGGGCTCAGGTCGATGTATCAGCTGGTGTCCCGATATTTATTTGAAGACCGAAGTACGTTTCATCCAATTAAATGAATTCCGTGAGGTGTGGGTAGGTAACATGAATGAATGGATATTCAGATATGCACAATTGAAATTGTTGATTGTTAAAATACAAACAAGCGGTTAAGAATCTTGGACATACATACACAGTGCTACAGTATCAAGACATTTCGATTCGTATTCAATATCTGTAGATACTTAGCTTTTAAGTTTTGTATGTTGTGCACTGTAGTGCAGTACATAATAGTAGATTCTCTTCACTAAATAGATAGATAGATATCTATTCAATATTTTTTTATTCAATTTAAGTTCTACGCTGTACTTCTGAATATCAAAGTTCTTTACTTAGTAAAAAGTATCAGCCTATATACTGTCCCACTGCACGGCATCCATCATAGAAATCAAGTCATCGCTACTATGATGGGATTAGGCTTAATCACCACGCTTGCCAAATGCGGATTGGTAATCACAAACCCGAGTTATGTTCGATTAATTCGAAACATACTTTGCTTATTGACCAAAAAAAATACTTTTGCTCGACCCAGGAATCGAACCTAGGACCCGGAGACCACGGTCCGGTACTTAAACCACTAGACCAACAGGGCGTGGTGGTTTTTTTTCGCAGAGATTTATTTTTTATGCTTTTTAAGTGTTTCATTAGTAGCGAGCCGGCGATTCAGGGCGAAGCGTGGCTCTCCCACGGTAAAAATAATTTAGCAATGAAGAAAACGATGAAGAAGGGTTTCAGCTACTCCTCCCACCCTCCGTCCTGGTGAGACGTGGAGATGGTTTTTTTTGTACTAGTCTGGTTAAGCTTTAAACCGGTTCCATTTTGGCGACTTCAATAACTTTACTGTCGCTTGTTCATACCAACAACCTAACCAGTCTTCGAGCTAAACACGACACTATAAAAGACCTTGGATCCTCAACAAGCGACTTTGAACTCTCCGGCCTTCTCATAAGGGCTTTCTAATTGCAGATGCACCATGCTTCTTGGATGACGACGGCTCGTTTCCAGTGTCACAAATCATTGTGAATGGCGGTTATCAGCAAATCGCTGACATACCGCCCCGCGTGGAATAGTGATGAGACAGACGCGCCGGTCAAGTAAAAGACAAGGAAAGTAGGCACGTATTTAAAGTGGTCAACGAACAATCAAGTCAACTGATGGTAGTGATCAACGAGCAAGTAAAACAAAGTCACCTTCAAAGCTTTTAAATATCACCACGTAATTGTAAAGTGTGAAGTCGAAACGAAGTCAACGAGACTGCGCTGGCTCGGCCACGTGGTGAGAATAGAGTCGGATCGAGCTGCAAAGAGAGCGTAACTGAGTCGACCAACTCGCAAGCGCCTGGTGGTACGCCTAAGGTATCGCTGGATAGACAATGTCGAAAAAGATCTTGTCAACCTACAACGGCTGAACTGGCGACAGGTGGCCAAGAACGGACCGGAATGGCGAAATCTCGTGTCGGAGGATAAGATCACAAAGGACAGTTTGTGAAATTTTGATATGAAAACGCAAGCGTAAAAATGTAAATGCTCTATGCAGGATTTCTTGAGGCTTACACTAAAACCAGGCTTTTAGATAGATATATACTCTTTATTGCACAACATACAAAACTTAAAACTTTAACAATATTTGTGTAGATAACTACACGTTACGTTACTGCTAGTTCCATCGTATAGTCTATCAAACTTCAATTGATATGGAACTAATTGTGCCCGAAATTAAGGTAAGAATTTTTCACCTTAATTTCGGACACAATTGGTTTCTTCGTTCTGTTCTCACAGAAAACAGAACAAAGAAATTGACAGCATTGAATAACGTAACTTGTAGCCAGTCCTTATCTAAGGTACTTACAAATAAATGTCAGTCATGAGTGGAGTATTACCTGTAAAAAAAACAACTGAGTTTAGTATTTATACTTAGTTAAATGTTAAATATTTAGCAACTATTTCAAAGATCAAATACACGCCTCTGGCCTATCAAAGATTCCATTGATGTAAAGTCGGCGTGGAGTTACCCTTTTTGAATCGTCCTCATGTCTGAGATACAAGTGCTATTTTTGCACTGGCGCTGATTGTACGCTTCTGTTTGCTGATTTGTAGTTTATAGCCCTTCCAAAAATGTTTAACTTTTGGACCCAATGTTAAACAAAACTACTTTTCATACTTTTACTATATCATTTAAGATACGCGATATTCTTACTTGCGATACGTGGAAACGCGGTTCTGGAGAATATTATCATTGTTATTTTGAATAATACACAACATAGGGGGAATATCTTACGTCGTGCGAATTTTTACTAGTTTTTTTTTTCAAAAGGATGTGAATTGAAGAAGGGGAGCATAAAGCTTTCGATGGCAATACGCGAACAATGATTGGTTTATTCATTGTGTGTTTTCAGAAAGATAAGAACAGATGGTGCACCATAATCAAATAGATATAAGTAGAATACCTATACTGTGTTTTTTTATATAATTATGACTTTTATAACAGTAAATATAGTGAAATATAAGTACATTTTTCATGAAACATAGTTAACAGTATTTTTTTTTAATTCGCAATTTCATATAAATTGCCTAAATCACCTGATCACCTAAACATCCCTTCCCCCAGATTCGGCTTCCGGTACCCTCACGAAACGCTGCTTTACGCTAATTTCCTGTAGTATCATTCCAGTCGAGACGGCCCATTCATGCGAAAGCGTGGCTCGCCCGTCCTGTTTTGAATGAAGAAAGGGTCTAAAATATGCCACCATTATCATCAAAAACGAAAAGCGTCAAATCCCAAAAAGTTGCTTATCTTCCATTTCAAAGTCAGAATGTCACTAAATAAAAAAATCAAGTGTCCATAACTCAGTGACTCGAGCTAAAGTTAAATTAGAAAAGGCCGGTAACGATAAACAAAGACATTTCCCTGTTGGTAACGAAAATACCCTCTGTCAAGGGTGAGAGGGTCGTATTTGAAGAGGGTTCCTAAAAATATTAAAAATCTTTAATAATAATAACTTACTTTGGTTGCAACTTAGGAACTTTCAAGTGCGTTTTTTTAATGTAATAGGTGGCAGACGAGCAGACGGATCGCCTGATGATAAGCGATTGCCGCCGCCCATAGACACCCGCGACACCAGTGGAGCCACAAGTGCGCTGCCAATCTTCAAACCCCCTCCCCCTTTCCCCTGGATTGGGCCTCCGGTACTCTCACTCCAGCACCGAAAAAGCGCAGTGCTGCTTCACGGTTCTCTGTAAGGCCGTAGTATCACTCCGATCGAGCCGGCCCATTCATGCCGAAGCGTGGCTCTCCCACGGTCCAATTAATATAGCAATAGTCCGGAAAATAACCCCAGTTTGCTAAGAACATTGTAACATCCTCATTTCATCATACGAAATATAGGTTTTCGTTAGCATTATGCCAGAAACGTGACAAACAATATTTTTTGAACTTTACAGTACCCTCAAAATCCATGCAAAACAATCAGATAACCTCAAAATCTGGGACTCAGGAACCAAAAAAGTACTCTTGCTCACATAAATTACTTTAAAGTGTTACCGAGGCGATAAGGGTGCGCCCTCTAACTCCGAACTTCGAACTACGACGTTCGGCGGATATGTCAAAGTTATCTGATATAGGTAGGGTTGTGCCTAAGGTCAAACAAGCGAAAATTCGAACTTTTAGACCGACCATTTCAGCCGGACATTTCGGTAAAAAGGTCAAACACAAGGTAATTAATATACTTTATTGTTTTTTTTTGTGATAGTTGACAAAAAAAATAGACGATCAGACGTATCGGCGATAGCCGCCGCTCATGGACACTTGCAACAACAGTTCGTACAAATGACTTTTTATTTGTTAGTATAAACGTATAATACTTTTCCTTTGTAAATACATACTTATAATACATAGGGAACACCCAGATCAATTATTAATACAAACAGACATGTTCATGCACACAAATGTTTGTGCTGTGAAAAGAAAGGCAGCGTTCACAACCACTGTTCCAAACGGGTCGTCGGTTCCAAACGATCAATCGGAAATTAGAATAAGAAATAATATGACAAATAAAATCTTAATTATATTACGGTACGGTAACTGTACTTAAAAATGCTTATGCTTAAAGCTGTAAAGAGAGTGTACCTGGTTCGATTATTCGATATGATATTAGACCAGGTCTCGGTCAATGGCCGAATTGGCGACAGGTGGCTGAGATCAGAGATCAGAACAGAATGGCGAATTCTAGGGTCGGTGGCCAAGATCCATTACGGGTCGCTGAGCCTGCGTAGTAAGTGAGTACTCAAAAATGTGGATCTTTCACCATCAGCTGATCGTCACTCCATCTAGCCGGAGTGCGCCCTACCATTGTATCATTAATATTTCTTCAAAATAGTTCTTTAGTTCTTGTATTAACATTTTGATGTCATTCGCTACAGAAGCTCTTTCTAGATAGAGAGCACCACATAACTCGTCCACCCCCCGGTAGATGGTTACGCATAATGGTGCAGATTTCAGCCCATTACTTTTTCATCGACAGCCGGATAAGCTTGTACGGTACAGAGAATAAAAAGGTTCATCAATTTAAGGTAAATTTTCGCTTTAATGGTTAGAATCAGTTATTCAACAAACCGTTTTAAAAAGATCTGTTAACCTTCTATAAATTTTCTTTACATCAAAAGGAATCAATTGCTACAAGCAAATCTGAACTTTCTGATCTAACAGTTAACTGTTAACATATTTTTTATGTTCAATAGGTATTATTCTGACACATTTAGAAAAGGTAATAAGTGCTCATAGCATATCAAACGAATCAATTTGAAAACTGACTAACTTTTTCGTTCTTTCGTTCTGTACAGGCTTATTCTGACAAGATCTAGCTATTTAGCGTAACCTTGTCCGGCTAAAGGTTGACGCCTGGCAACCCTAGTTTGGCGGATATGTCAAAGTTAGCGAGTTATCTGATATAGGTCGTCGACAAACCATTTACAAAGCCCGAAATCACTTGTACTCGCGAACTTCGACTATTATAGCAGATAAGGGGTCGGAACTTGAGTCATAATTGGGCTGATAAGGTTAAAAAAACTCATTTTGGAACAATTAACTTATTTGCTATCTGCAACGTTAAGTACCATGTACTTTATGTTATGCGTTCAGTTTCCTTCCTTCTTGCGTGACATGACAAACTTTCGCATGGATGCCGCCCCCAAACCGTTCTGACTGCCTCGGTGGCGCTGTAGTTTGGTTAGTGGGTCGCACTTTAAAGTGACGGCTGCTAAGAGGTCGCAGGTTTCAACCCCGGGTTGGGTCAAAAACTTTGTACCTAAGTTTTCCTGCGCCCCATCCCTCTCAGGTCGTGTCCCATCGGAATATAGTGAGTGCACTTGTGTTTGCGCACACACTTCAGCACTGTCATATATCCTGCGTTGATATTGGCCGCCGGAGCCGTAATCGGTCGGAGGATGTTATTAGTATACTCACTTTCTTTGGATATATCACGCGTCGAGACTCATCTCTGAAAATACTCACAGAGCAAGGCAAAAGAGCGGCATGCCTCGCATGCGCTAGACCAACCGAGTAAAATATGAACATAGACATTTATTTATTTGCCTAATACACATTGATGCAAAGTGAGCCAATCCATGACGGCAATAGAAAAGAATCACAGTGGGAGGAATGGCGAAGGATTGTGAAACAGGCCATAAACGCTGAAGGACTAGGTCCACTTTAGCAAAAGTGTAACGACAAAGAAGAAAAATTTGGTGATTGGTTATTTAAAACAATCGACACGAAAAGAGTTCGCGCATAACGATTCACTTATTCGACACGAGAAGAGTTGGCGGATTACCCAGATTTTCTGTGTCGTTTAAAATAATGAAAATATGTATTGTGGTATTGATGTTTTCTACAGACAAACATCACGTCTGTTCTAATCTTAAAACTAATTTCCTTTGTTTCCTTTTCTAAGCCTAAAAAATATTGATCAATCCTAATCGACCCTATTTATCATTTACAGACAGAAACATGAGTTTTTGGAATAGCTGTAATTTATATACGCATGTTATTAAAAGTCACGGTTACTAGCATTAAAGATGGAAATAAAATTCAATATTAATGAGATTTGTATTTTGTATAATTTTAGAATCACGTACCTTCTCATCAATCACTAAAAACTCCTATCTTACCAAACCTCGACCGAAGTAATACCATGGCCTCACAGAAAACCGGCGTGAAGCAGTACTGTGCTGCGTTTCGCTGCGTAAGTGTGGGTACCGGAGGCCCAATCCCGAGGAAGGGGGGTTTAATGTTAGGCAAGCACTTATGACTCCACTGGTATCGCAGGTGTCCTTTGGCTATCGCTTACCATCGTGTGATCCGCTGGTCCGCTGGTCTGCTGCTGGTCGGACACCAATGACATAAAAAAGGTCTATCTGTAAAAGAGGGTTTTAGTTCTTCCCCTGTCTGTTCGAACTGTTTGATAATGACGAATACGCTAGCGATTCAAAATCGCTAATCGCTAATCGTCTTGGTCATCATCATCATCTGCGAGCGCGACGACGCCCCCCAGACCATGGACCACCTCCTGACTTGCCCCTTGTGCCCGGACAGCTGCACGTTTGGCGACCTCCTGCAGGCTACTGACAGTGCAATCCTTGTGGCGAAGTATTGGGCTGGAAAATTCTAATTTGTCGCCATCCACACGATAAGAAGATCATTTCAGCCAATATTAGCCCACCGCTAGTCATAGCCCTTCCTCAATGTTCTCCACACTGATCGGCCTTCGGCCGCCCGCATCCAAGGAATTCCCGCGACCTTCACCAGATCGTCAGTCCACATTGTGGCTGGCCTGACACGGCGGCAACCTCAGACACAACCTCCTACACAGTTTTAACAAGGACCTTTGCCCCAACAGGCGTCTGATTTCCTCGGTTACGTATTTGGACGTATCTTTCCATTTAAATCAATGATCACAGCAATAAGATCCCGTTCAGAGTTAAGTAATATATGCCACGGTATCCCGAGGTCGACCCTTGCCCTATTTTATGGTGGGCCTATCGTGTGATTCTGATGCCTAAGTATGTTCACATTGTAATTTATTATCTTTGAAGGGAAAACCGTTTTTAGATAACGTGGGAAATTAGGAGTCTTTTGCTAGTACGGTCTGGTAAGTCTTTGGTTGTTCTTTTACTCCGACAACGGCAAAGCTGAACTTTGTCACATGCGTAGACTGGTAAATCATTCCCAAGTCTACGCATGTGACAAAGATACTTTGTTCGTCGATTCCACCTAAATTATCCAGCTGATTTTGACAAATGTGGTATCCCGGTTGATGTTTTTCTTATGTGATAGGTGGCAGACGAGCAGACGGATCAGCTGATGGTTAGCGATTGCAGCCGCCCATGAACGCCCGCGATACCAGTCACAAGTGCGCTACCAACCTTTAATCCACATTTGTTAGGGTATGTTCCTAATAGGATTGGTCCAGAAGTCTAAATTAGTCAGTTGACTGACTGACAGTTAAGTACCTTTATAGATCTACGATTTTCATTATGGTGACGGGTAGGGCACACTAGCGACGCCAATCAATTATAATTTTTAGCTACTAAACGGCATTTGTTTTAAACAATTTCGGATCTACAACCAAAAACGGACCGAACATTTGTGCATGGTTATTTAATAATTAGTATAAGTGTTTACCGAGAGGTTGTAGCCCCGAAATTGTTTAAAATAGATCCGTTTTAGAAGCAAAAAAAAAAATCGATTGGCGTCGCTAGTTTGCCCTACCTTAATAAAATGATCTATGTTAGAAATAAAAGCAAGTTATATGATAAACTGTCAGCGGTAGAGAAAATACCATTCTGAAGATGAGAATGATTTGAGAGACATTCAGAATCCTAAGTTCCTTCCTCATTCCACATTAGCATAAAAAGTTTGCTGATGAGTAGCAGATGATGCGAAATTTTATTATTATGTTGGAAAAAATATACAAAAGTAACAGATCAAGTAAAATAGTACTTTGGCGCAGCAGAAAAGAGGCCTATTCAAATGGCCTGATGATGATGATGAACAGCCCAGTTTTAAAGTACGTGAGGCATGTCTCTTTTATCTTAGTGTGTAATTCCCGTTTGCGTCCAAAGCTCTCGCTCTGAAGCCGGGATACGCTTATATCATGATTCAGGATTTGGGGAGTCCGGTAATTGCAATAAAGAGACTCTCGTCTGACCTTCGCAACCCTTTACAGGGGAACCAGACAAACTGAATCATGGTTACACGTTTCAGAAACTATCCGAAACGTGCAGGTTTCCATCACAATGTTTTCCCTCGCAGTCCAGCTAGTGGTAGAATTACGCACACAGATTTGACAAATTGAGAGATGATGCTTAGATTAGAACCACGACCCGCCGTGTGGAAGGCGCGACCAGAACTTCTGAGTTACCATTGCTCAACGTATCTAGGGATTTTTTCAAATGAAGCGGCTAAGAAAAACATTGTAAGGAAGTTCTAAAGAGCGTGTGAAACCGCAGTGAGTAAGCAGGTTAAGACTACCGGATACTCGTATACGTACTAGAAACAAAACACCGAACTTGCATCAAACAAAAAAGCCGACCGACCGAAACAACTTCGAAAGCAAATAATTTTATTACTAAGCGCGTCAACGCAAACATTAGGGCGTAACACACTTCCTCGACTCGAAATAATTACCGTACTAGGGCGACTAGTGATGTTCTAGGGAATTGCATTCTCTTTTTAAACCAAGACTCTTACCTTAAAATAAATCGACACAGAAGGTTGTTGAGATTGATATCGAAGAGACACGATGTATGGCCTAGCGCGTAGATCAACCTACGCGCTAGGCCATACATCGTATCGTGTCTCCGCGTTTCGTATAGTCTGTCTCTGTCTCACGTAGAACCACGCCGAGAGTACTGTATGAGCGCATGTTACTGCTTAGCCAATCTTAGCACTAGAAGGAGCATGTAAACACACCATTACTGTAGCAGACCAGAGAACAGGAATAACTTAGTCTCCAAAATATACTATCCAATTCCCACAGTGGCATTTCCAAATTTTCCAAACCGGTGAATTGAAATCTGTATGACACCAGCCTACAGGCCTAAAAGGCCAGAAACGCATCTACACTCTTTCTGGTTCAGCTGACGTCGGTGATTACTTACCATCAGGTGATTCGCTTGCTCTTTTACATAGGGTAGCTCATAAAAAACCTACTGGTTATGACACAAAGAGGTTGCTATAGTCAAAATCGGCTGGAAAGGCCGATGCCTAGCCTTAGCCTTGTTATTTTATCGGTGATAGGCTTGTTATTGGTTTCACTCTGAACTCTAAGAGTTGAGAAAAAGCCTACGATGGAGCAATTCATTTGTAGGATTGAGTATTAAAATATTTAATAAGTTACCACAAAAGCTTGTTGATTTACCAATGCCTAAATTTAAAACACATGTTAAAAATTATTTGATGGCAAAAGCCTATTTTACAGTTAACGATTACTTAAATGACAAGAATTTGTGGAAATGATAAACTGTTCGCCTACACCCATGATACTGTACTTATAAAAATTTTGGCAATTGAAAAGAGTAACTGCCGAGTTTCTTGCCGGATCTTCTCGTCAGAATCAACTTTCCGATTCCGGTGGTAGAATCACATTATATTTATTAATTTCTAAGTATATTTTTTGTATCCACATATATATGTACTTAGATGTATAATATACATAGTTATAATTTATATTTTTCATGTATGACGATTTGTAAGAGCTGTATATAAGCCTAAATAAAATACTTTAGAATTTTGAATTTTGATCTAACCCAGAAGTAGCCTATTCACTCTAGCTTTAAAAAAATCACTTAAGTTTATAGGAAACAGCCTTACTCGTATATTTAATGAAAACAGCCTTATCATGATCTTGCAACAATTATTGGTCATTCTCAGTATTGCAAACACAATGCCAACCTAGGCCATCACTAGCGGAGACCTTAGTTTAATCCGATAAAAGTAACCCAACCCTTTCGGCTTATCTGGTCGCTCTGGCACTCTTCTTACTTCGCGACAGATATGCCGTCTGTACGTGTAAGTATGATTCATGTGAGTTTAATGGGATAGGGTTTAAGAGCTCGTAGAATTAATAATGTAATGAGTTATTAATGTAGATATTAGAATGGCATTTCTGTCGGAATGACAGCACTGGAAAATTTTGGTAGGAGATAATGTTTTAATTTAACAGTGGGAGAGCTACGAATCCGTAGGCCGTGTGGTCCCCGGCAGAGTACAATAGGCCACCCTCACTCTTACCGAGGTGTCGTAAAAGGCGACTAAGGTAAAGCTGCTGGCATGATCATCAGCACCCAGAGAAGGAAAACTCTGCATTTATATCAAAACCCTCGCCAACCCGTCTGCCAAGCGTGGTGAGTATGGCAATTACCCCTCATGTGATTGAGGGAGGCCCGTGCCCCAGCAGTGGGGACTTAAATGGGCTGATGATGAGCTACGAATGGGCCGGCTCGAACGGAGTGACATCACAGCCTCACAGAAAACTGGCGTGAAGCAGCAGTGTGCTGTGTTTCGCGGAGGCCAAATCCGGGGGAAAGGGGGTTTAAAGGTTGGCAGCGCATTCGTGACTCTCGTGTTGCGAGTGTCCATGGGCGGTGGCTATCACTTACCATGTGATCTGTCTGCTTGTCTGCCATCTATCACATAAAAAAATGTAGCAAAGGTGTTGTCCTAAATGGCGGCATGGCTAGGACCTGAAACAGTCGTTCCAAAAAATGGCTAATATTCCTACAATATTTTGTCTACATTAAAATTTAATTTCTTCATAATGGCTTAGTGGTATCATAAAACTTTTGTCATCAGTTTTCTGGTCAAAATCAAAAAATCTAAATCAAAATATCTTTATTGTTAACTACAGGTATTGTGTGGGCCTCTTCTTTTAAGTTTGGCGAACCTGTATTAGAAGAGACCCCTCTCTTTAGTATACATTAGTAAAACTGTAGTTAGGTACAAAGAAGAACTTATTATAAATTGAATTATGTTCTAATCTATTTATGATTAAAAAAAAAATTTATGTAATAGGTAGGTAGACGAACAGACGGATCACCTGATGGTAAGCAATTGCCGCCGCCCATGGACACCCGCGACACCAGTGGAGTCACAAGTGCGTTGCCAACCTTTAAACCCGCCCTATCCCCCGGATTGGGCCTCCATACCCTCACTCACGCTACGAAACACAGCACAATGCTGCTTCACGCCGGTTTTCTGTGAGGTCGTGGTATCACTTAGGTCGGAAGCTTGGCTCTCCCACGGTAAAATTTGATAACTGTTTTCTGGTGTGGTGTGGATGATGCCCATAGATTTAGGATGCCGCCCTAATTCTATGATGATGACCATGGGCGGCATTGACATGACATTTCGATGAAGGCGTCTGTCAACTGTAAGGTTTGACAGTAGCAAACATATTGTTCAATATCAAAGCGACAAGTTATCCATCGAGTTACCATCGCTCAGGGAAGGGGCCATCAGATTCACCCAAGTTCAAGATTGGCAATTTGGAACTGAACTTCTCCAAGATTTGGTCTTACCCGTTGTTGGTCCAACTAGTACAATTCGATTTCCTTACAAACCTCACTACACGATCTGAATGCTAACTTACTATAATGAAATTGTTTGGAATCTGTCCGACGTTAAAATTGAACTGTCCTTTACTTGTTCTAAGGCAGGGGTTCCCAAAGTTATAATAATAATGTCCTTCTTTCGATACTTCGACCATTGGGAATGGAACCTAATCTAATTTAACTTCACTTGTACAAATAAAAAAAATGTATTTGTATTTTTTTTGTGTGATAGTGGCAGACGAGCAGACGGATCACTTGATGGTAAGCGATTGCGACTCCCGCGACACCAGTGGAGTCACAAGTCCGTTGCCACCCTTTAAACCAACCTTCGCTTCACGCCGGTATTCTGTGAGGCCGTGGTATCACTCCGCTAGTGTGCCCTACCCCTCACCTTAATGACTCAAAGTATTGCCAAACTAAGCTAAATTGAGTTTGAAGACACACGTTTACACGGATAAGGACGGATAAGGAGATGTTGGTAATTGATATTTAATTGATACGAATAATATTACTCTTAAAATCAGCAAAAATATGATCTAAAGTCATCATCTTAGAGCATATTTTTGCTAAATATTTATTCCTAATTTTTGACTTGGTAGCTAAGGAAAGCACTACAGTTATAATAGCTTTAAGATTGAAAAGTCTTAAAATAGGACAAATTCGACGGCACAATTAGGCCTTGGGTATTGTGCCCTTGCGTTTGTCTCCAGGTTAAAGTATCAATAGGACAATTTGGCAAACAAACTTTCTAAATTATGTACATCAGGTCTGACTATCCTGGCCACACAACAGCTATCATCTAGGACTCATACATGGGCGTACGTTAAAGCAACTACTAAGATTTTTTTTGACTGCCTCGATGGCGCAGGTTAGTGGGTCGCACTTTAAAGCGACGGCTGCGCAAGAGGTCCCGGGTTCGATCCACGGGTCGAGCCAAAAATTTGTACCCTTTTCGGTAAGAGATTCTTAGTGGCAGCCCGGAGTCTAGAAGTTGGCTTACGGCCGATCCCTCTCCGCTCATGTCACAGTTGTGTCCCATTAGAATATGTGGGTAAGGAAATAGATAGTGATCAGTGAGATTGGCCGCCGTAGCCGTAATCGGTTGGAGGATATTATTATTACTGAGATTTAAATTCACCTGTTGATGAACTAAGTAGTACCAAGCCCTTGAGGATCAGAATAGCCATTGTCTTTCACATTATGAACACGGCCCTTACTTAGCTTTGAGAGCGGCTCTCATTCACACCTCAAGGCCGGATCCAAGGACCCTCGATAGGACACACGTCATGGCAAAACAAAAGAGATCAGACGCCCTTGGGTACTTCGATTGAATCATGATTTTCTCAAATATAATAATTATAAAAAGAAAATTATACATTGTTTGAAAAATTTGGCAGGTCCTATTTCTGCCGCACCATCAAGAAATGGAACTCGTTGCCGGTGCATGTATTTTCTCCTTCCTACAATATGGATTCCTTTAAACGAAGCGTGAAGAAACATCTCGCGGGCCAGTACGGCGGTGCCAAGGGAGGTGATGCCTTGACATCGCTTTCGTTGTAATTGCAACTTGGGCTCTTTCTCTTGCTTACCATCAGGCTGAGGAGAACCAATATAATGAGCCTCTATAAAAAAATGTCATTCATATTGTTATTAAAAAAAAAGATTATTGCATTGTTATTAAAATGAAAATTGTGACCATTTTAAATAATGAAAAAGATCGATTTTGTTTAATTACATACCACAGACTCTAGGTCCTTTTTTGCTAGTTTCATAGTTTGTCTGATGATTTCAAATTATAAGTATTGTTGCTCAGCGCACAAAAAAGCAGCCGTGTGGTCCCGGCAGAGTAGAATAGGCCACCCTCACTCTTACCGAGGTGTCGTAAGAGGCACCCAGAGAAGGAAAACTCTACATTTATATCAAAACCCTCGCCAACCCGTTTGCCAAGCGTGGTGAGTATGGCAATTACCCCTCATGTGATTGAGGGTGGCCCGTGCCCCAGCAGTGGGGACTTAAATGGGCTGATGATGATGCACAAAAAAAGGAAGCAACGCGGGTGTCTATAGGCGGCGGCAATCGCTTACCATCAAGTGATCCGTCTGCTCGTCTGCCACCTATCACATAAAACGTTTTAGGTACCGGATGGGTACCGCCATGACCCTTGCTGCGAATGTTCGCTATGCATCAGACCAACCGTACGCATGCAAGAGATGTTAGAATGGGGAGTAACAAACAACCCAAATCTTAAAAAGATAAAAAAGCATTTCACAGTAAGTTGTTAACAGGGACTTCAGAAACATTAATTGGTTGATTCATTAACTTGAAAGAACGTGAATCAAAGAAAAGCATTATGTAGCTTTCGACAATAGCTCACAAGAAAGACTCAAAGTCTAAGGAAAGTTCATTCATTTCTGCACAAATCCTCTCCACTGAGGTGTAAAACGAAGAGATCTCTACCAGTGATCTAGTAACAAAAGATTCCGAAAACAGCAATCACAATAGGACCAACAACTTAGCGGGGATATCCCTACTCAACTAACTTGTCACGGCGAGAACATTTCCTGTGGGATAGGGTGACCAACTGCAATACTCCGAGTCGTTGATTAACTTAGTTGGCTACTTAAGAAAAAATATTGACACTTATTTTGATACGCATAAATACTACCGATACTAAAGTTAATGAACATTAGCTTAAATGACGTCTCTGAATGCGGCCGCAATGTAGCTAGTAGTCTTGGAAGAGGATGTCTCTTTTTGAGGTCCTCTGGCGATGTATTTCTCACAAAACAGGTGTGTAGCAGCCTGTGTTGAAGTGATCGGAGGCCCAATCCGAGTTTTTATTTTATGTAATTGGTGGCAGGACGTGCAGACGGATCACCTGGTAAAGCGATTGCCGCCGCTCATGGACATTCACGACACCATTGAAGTCACTAGTGTGCTGTCAACATTTAAGCCCTCTTTCTCCCGGATTGGGCCTTCGGAACCCTCACTCACGCAGCGAAACATAGCAGTGTTGCTTCACGTTGGCTTTCTGTGAGGCCGTGGTATCACTCCGGTCGAGCCGACCCATTCATGCCGAAGCGGACAAACGAGCAGACGGCACACCTGATGGAAAGTGATCACCGCCGCCCATGGACATCTGCAACACCTGAGGTATGTACTATTACGAGTACTATAAAAATATTAACACTATTCCTTTTGAAATTTCATATCCAAGACGATATTTTATGGAGAGACTGCCATGACAGAAACTGGCTTATGGCCATAAACGCAGACTATATCCGGTATCAAACACGTCATCTATGGCAAGCTGAATGGTAGTTTCATAAAGTTTTCTCTAACTACATTTGCTTTGTACAATTGATTTTTATATTGCTATCATTAAAAACTTATACACGGTCTGTAAATATTACGGTCAGAGAACAAATATACGTATTGTCTGTGTATCGAATCAATTTTATATGGTTCCAAAGGTATGATACTCACTTAAGGTGACGGGTAGGGCACACTAGCGGCGCCAATCGATTTTAATTTGTAGCTCTAAGCCGGATCTATTTTAAACAATTTCGGGGTAACAACCTCTCGGCAAACATTTATACTATTTACTATACAACCATGCACAAATGTTTGGTCCGTTTTTGTACGCGAAAAATTGATTACCGCCAAAAGCGGCAACCATTAGCGTGAATCAATTCTTCGCGTACAAATGTTGGGTCTGCATTTGTGCATGGTTATTTAATAAATAATAAAGGTGTTTGCCGAGAGGTTGTAACCCTGAAATTGTTCAAAATAGACCCGGCTTAGTAGCTAAAAATTAAAAATCGATTGGCGTGTGCCCAACCCGTCACCTTAAAGCCAGTCATACATGTTCCTATTAATTATCAGGACAACCCACACTAAAAAATAAAATTTAAATGTTTTTTTATTTGATAGGTGGTAGGTGGTAGATCCACAAATATAGAAATTGAATAGGAAAACAACAGATTAGATAAGCAAATTCAGCAACACGAAACATTTGAACCCATATTTGGACAATTTATTTTTTCTTTTTATAAATTATGCTGTTCGTAAAACCACCTGCCGTTTTAATATTGGGACGCAACGGTATGAACGTAATACGATATCGATATTGACGCACCACACCCAGCCAGGACACAAACACTGATTCCGGTCAAACCGGCATAACAGGGGGCGCAGATTTAAAGGAGTTCAGGAAGGACACGCTCTGGGATGGGATAGGACGATCGGCAAGCCGCAGCCGGGCGACCACAACTAGGCCGGTGTACACCGATGCAACCAGTATAGGAATATAGTAAGGGTAGGATTAGTTTTGAGGATTGGTGGGTGGTGAATTGGTGGGCTATGGTAATAAAAATATCGAACTCAAGTTCTTAAATTAACTTCTTAAACCTCCCATCACTCTCACACATTGCTCGTCTCAGTTATATCAATGGAAAAACAGGTTCACACGGTAAGTTGCCACTATCCCATATTCGTTCAAAACTCGGCCACCCTACCGAGGCTCTCTCTCGCCGCCAGGGGGCGTCCATCTATTATTAATTCGTTTCGGTATTCAGAGTACTTGTGAGGCACCAAATTAGTAATTCCCGCTATTGCTACACTCCGCTTCACCAGCTCCAATGGCCGGTTTTAAATCAGGAAGTACAAGTTTTAGTGGCATTAGTTAAATGGCTTTTAGTGGTGAAAACAATGCGAGGAAAACTTTGATATAGAAAGTAGGACAGTCAGTTTGGGAGTGTTACTTACTGCGAAAGTAGAGAAAATTATGTAATTAAAAAAAAAGTCTAAATGTCTTTATTTGCATAGGCTTGTACACATATAGCACTTTCTTTCACATGTAATTACAAATATACGAGTACGTCGATACATAAAATAAACTAAGAAATTAATACACATAATGTGATTCTACCACCGGAATCGGGAAGTTGATTCTGACGAGCAAAAAATCGCCAGTTACTCTTTTTATTGGCCAAAAATTTTAATACAATGTTATTATTACTAAATTACTCGTAAGAAAAGTAGAACGATAAATAATAGTATATTAATATACATATAGGTAGTCATTCGGTAAGCTTTATAGTCCACATCTTTACGCCTTGCCAGGTGGCCTGCCCATCTCCACTTTAATAATTACTCTTAAAACAATGCTTTTTGTTTCACAATTAGAAACAAAGAAGCAATATCAGATAAAAACAAAACATTACTTCTTTCCAGGAGGTACTCCCCGAATAGGGGCAATCATATATAAACCAGCAATTTCGACGATGTGTAACAAAATAATTGGACTTCAAGTTAACATTTTCCCAATAAAAATAAACGAACTTTCCTTGATATTAAAGCTTGATGAAATAAATACCACTTGTCAAAGTAAAATGGCACTTAATATCGTGAAGCGATCATAAGCAAGTAAATTATTGGAACAAATATTTTCGGCTAAGGCATCATTATATTCAGGGGTTAATAACACATTGTTTGCTTTATAGCTTCCCAACTTCACTAATAACTCGAAGTTAATCGGCTTTTATTATAGTAGTTATTATAGTTCGAAAAGTCTCTACCCTCCCTCGATCACTAGTGATAGATAACTAGAAATTATATTCAAAAGTGTACCTAAAACCTAAAACAAATTATAGACTTTGATACTTTAGAATGTAAATATCAAAAATCAAAATCTATCAAATATCTTGAATCAATATAATTTTTGTTCGGGGGCCACAAGTGAAAGAGGTCGCGGGAAGGATCCAGCTGGGATGGGTTGCTATCGGGAAGATAGGTTACCTTTTTAAATCTAAAATCCCCCAGTGCCTTAAGACAAAGGAATTTAACCAGTGTGTCGTCCCAACACTTACATACGAGGCCGAGACATGGACGCTGACTAAAGAAACTATGCTCAAGTTAAAGGTGGCGCAACGTGCTATGCTCCCATCCCTGGGATGGTTCTGCTAAGTACTTGCTAGAGGCTCTCGAAAGGTTGCAGCGACGTGCTATCCGTATTGTTGGAGATTATGAGGTGACTAAGTCCCTAGAACCTCTTCAGCTACGTAGTTCTCTACCGCCTCTATAATGGGGAATGCTCTGATGAGTTATTTCAACTTATCCCATCCTCCCCTTTCCAATTCCGAACAACACGTGCTGGACAGCGTTGCCATCCGCATACCATCCAGACAATGGCGGCGCGCACCAAGAGGTTTGGCTCCTCGTTCCTGCCCCGAGCCATCAAGGCATGGAATGCCCTCCGAGCTCATGTGTTTCCTCCTTCATACAATCCGGGGTCCTTTAGGCGGGGCGTGAAACGGCATATCAGCAGGCCATTTGGGTGAGGATGGCAGACACAATGGGTACTTTGTTAGTTCTTCTGTGCTTGTCAGCCTCATATTTGAATTTCACGGCCGCTTACCATCAGGCGGAGTGAGGCCATCCTGATTGGCCTTTCTATAAAAAAAAAATGTTGCGTTCCATAAAACTTAACAGATGGCAGCCAAGAATGGGGCGACGTCCTGTGGGTAGACCACCTGCTCGATGGTCCGACGATATTGTAACGGCAGTGGGGAAACAATGGATACGGCTGGCAGGGGACAGAAGGGAGTGGACTGATAAAGAAAAGGCCTCCCCTCAGCGGCGGGTGGATGTGGGCTGATATGATGATGATCTCCAATCGAATCTCACATTAATGTCAAAGACATTTTAGAACAATATCAATTGAGTAACTTTGACAGATTAATTGTAGACCGTCAAAAAGAGATTGAATACCTCGGCCACGTGTTGAGACACGATAGGTACAGTCTACTCCAACTTATAATGATGGGAAAAATTTACGTCCTGGACGTAGGAAAAAATCGTGGTTGCGAAACATACGGGAGTGGACCGGGATTATTAGGGCGGAAGAAATTTTCCGTCTCGCAAAAGATAAAGAGAACTTCAAGAAAATGGCGACCAACCTTCAACACTGAAAGGCACCCGAAGAAGAGGAAGACAGACAATCTGTCAAACTACCAGACGTGCCTACATATATTAGATACATACAGCTATGGTCAACTTTATAGTACGCTCAGAAAAGTCAATCAAATATATTGGCCAATTTTTAATACAGTCTCCATATTGATCACCACAATAAAGTTTTAATGAGTGGAAATGGCCTCAATTAAATTTACCCACACTGATTAATCTTCATAGAAAGAATTATAAAAAATGTATTTGTGATAGTTTTAAACAAAAACTGGTTCACAGGTGAAACTTTCATTTTCACACCATTGTAGCTTAATGACTTAATATGAACTACTTTATGCCTCCGGCTGCGAATTTTGCTAGTTGAAAACTCTGTGTTTTTGCAAAACTCTTTTTCACCTGTATTTTTCCAAGCGGTTATTATTCCCAAGGTTGGTATAATATTTTGCCATTTTGTGGCGTTTTCCATGGCGAAAGGTTGGCGACCGCTGGCTAAACTGTCTACAGTTTAGGTAAGTAAACCAACCGACTGTGGGAGAGCCACGGTTCCTCGATGAATAGGCTGTCTCGACCGGAGTGATACCAAGGGTTCACAGAAAACCGACGTGGAGCAGCAGTGTACTGTGTTTTGCTGCTTGAGTGAGGGTACCGGATGCCCAATCTTGGGGACCTGGAGTCGCGGGTGTCCATGGGCGGCGTCAATCGCTTACCATCAGGTGATCCATCGGCTCGTTTGCCACCTGTCACATAAAAAAAGTAAAACAAAGTTTTTGGGTGAATGGAGATTTAAAATGGATCTGAGAATTATTTACAAACAAATCATATGTTATTTTTATGGACCGATGTCATCGAATTCATTATTATTTTTTTAGCGCGTATTGACTCATTTCTGGACCTAGGCGTCCCCCCACTGCTCCCTATTATTTGCATTAAGCAATATGTCTTTAATCGTAGTATGCATAGGCCTCCCTCTAATAGCTTCCACAGCTACCTATTCTTTGCATTATGCAGCTGATGACTTTAGTATGGGAAAGTGCTTTTATTTTTTTTAAATTAAGCCCTATATTGCTAGAAAAATAGAGAGCGATGGTAGCTTAATCAAGATACGAACGCGCCTTCCACGCAGGTGGTCGAGGTTCGAATTCGAGCCACCAATGGTTTTTTTTAAATCTATGTGCGTATTTCTACCATTACCATCGGCTCGGCGGTGAGAGAAAACATCGTGAGGAAACCTGCACGTTTCGGAAAAAGTTTCTGAAACCTGTAACCATGATTCAGTTGGTCCGGTACCCCTGTAAAAGGTTGCGGTTGCGAAGGTCAGACGGCAGTCGCTTCATTGTAATAACCAACCGTGGTCTAAGCGAACCCTGGGCAACGCAACCGGGAATTGCACGCTAAGATGAAGAAGGAGATGCTTTGAGAAAAATGTTTGTGTTCATTAGTATAATGCCCTCGAGAAATTTCGCGGGAATAAAAAAGTCACTGTGTCCTTACCTATATCATAGCATTTGCGACGAATGCGACGTAATATATCCCTGACCACAGCGAATCGCTATCGCAAAATCTCCCGACAAAATGATATTTCCACCCCGAACCAGAGCTATCAAAAGCGTCGAGTTGCACTTGAACGGTGCATCGGGGACATTCACAGGTAAATAGGCATTACTGATTACTAATTACACTATTTACCTGTGCATTCGCACCACTGACTGTAACTATTAGTCCGTTTTGGTGGCTGCGACATCTCAATAGTTGTAAGTGAATAACACACTTAAAAAAATCATCTCGTGTTCAGGCGGGACACGAACCCACACCTTCCACAATCTGGGTGAATGTTCTACCAATTAGACCACTGAACGCGTTACTAAGCCGATGAAATTAGTAAGTGCTTGATTCGACATGAACTGTCGATAGTCTCATCAATATTGTAGGTATTTACATATCCAGTGGAAATATTACTACAAACATTTGACCACCAGTTAAGATGAGACTGCTAAATCAATAGTTGATATTTTTATAACAATATTTTGCAATTAGTTCTTAAGTAAATAACACACTTGAAAATTTCATCTCTTGTTCACGAGATGAATTTTTAAGTGTGTGTATTTTACTAACGAATTAATTGCAAAAGATTGCTATAAAAATATTAACTATCTCAATATTTGTATGCTTGCTTAGAGTAGAGAGTACAGTAAGAAGAAGTATCCACATTCATCGAGTGCCATTTACTCGTCAATCAGTGCTATAATAGTAGGTAGGTACAGTCACGTGCACTAATAAGTAGACAATCTCATTCAAATATGAACCTTATTGTCTCGCCTTAAGAGTCGAGGTGTTTACATTACACATTACAGCTTACGATATCGGTACAACAGTCTGGGACTGACACTGCGGTCTATAGCTTGCTTATGTATTTAGGTTGCGTACTACCACAATAAATAGACTCAGATGGCCAAGAAAACTTAAAACACCGGCGTTTTATTGAGTGACTATGACTTTGACTGACTTCGACTGTTGACTACCTACTTATTCTCAATAAGTTAATTGACTTTGGCGAATTATCTTTGGGGTAAAGCCATAATAAAAAAGAAAGATAATACATTTATTGGCCACAAACAATATACTGTATTGCCGTGTAGGGCCGTGTGGTCCCCGGCAGAGTAGAATAGGCCAAACTCACTTTTACCGAGGTGTCGTAAAAGGCGACTAAGGTAAAGCACCCAGAGAAGGAAAACTCTGCATTTATATCAAAACCCTCGCCAACCCGTCTGCCAAGCGTGGTGAGTATGGCAATTACCCCTCATGTAATTGAGGGAGGCCCGTGCCCCAGCAGTGGGGACTTAAATGGGCTGATGATGATGATGAATATACTGTATTGTGGGCATGAACATGTCTGTTTGTATTGGTCTGCGTGTTTTCTATATATTCTTTCTGTGAAATATTCATATAGTCAATATTCAGAAGATTAATTATTGGTATGCCCCCAAAGCTGTACTGGTGTAATTACTTATATACAGTATGATATAATTACATCCCGCAGTTTCATCTATAATTGCGTAATCTAAGTTCAGTCACAAATGAACGGACGGCCGGGTATTCACACGTAAATAGCCATTAGTATTTAGCACAATTCGTGTCATGGAGGTCTAGTTACCTGATTTGAATTGAATAGTAGCTATACTATTCTATTAGACGACCAACAATGCAAAACATGTAGCCGCTACCAAACTCTTTCCCTAAGCGCTGAAGAGGACGCCTGCGAGGTCCCATCATACAAAATCTTAACGCGTTAGCGCTCCAATAATAATCCATTTATTTGACCTTCGTAACCCTTTGGATAGGGGAGCCAAACTTACAGACTTGTGTTGTTTTTTTTGTTCTGTTTATTTTTACCTCACTACGGCAAAGCAAAAGGAGGGTTATGATTTTGACAGGCTATGTATGTATGTATGTATTTTCATCTGTTTCCACGTAACTTCTAAAATAGTCATCATATTTGAACAAGTGATGTGTCGTTAGAAGCGTCTTGGTTGTCTTCTGGTTATAGGCAACATGACGTCACGTTAAATTTATTACAGCGCCCTCTAGGGGACTTAGAGTAAGGAACTAAAAAAAAAAATTTGCTCGACGGTACCGTGTGAGGTATCCTATGAAAGAGCTTTTTTAGCACATTTCAAATGTGTAATTATATTTACATAACTAAAAATATGTTAAATGAAAATAAAGTTTAAAAACTAAAACCCGACTACCAAAAAAACACGATCTAAAAAGTACAAAACAAGAAAATTGTCTCTGCTAAAATCATTATGCCGTATCGCTGTGGTCGTATGCGTTCTACTGTAGCAAAACAGATCCATTATAATAATAAAATAAAATCAATGTGGCATACGACCACGGGGATACGGCATAATCATTTCAGCAGAGACAATTTTCTTGTTTTGTACTTTTTAGAACGTGTTTTTTTGGTAGTCGAGTTTTTATCCTTATTATTTATCAATTCGACTGTAGGTTCCTACAGTCCTACAGTAACACTGTGCTGATTCATGTATGTGGTTTCTCGATATTTGTTTGCACTTATTCTCTCTATTTATGTCACACGATAATTTGTTTCACCATCCTATTAACCCCGTCACTCAAGGTCCAAACCGAAAACCAGCGCTGCAGCGGTTTCAAGCAGTTGCAGCACATGCTGAGGTTTGGACCTTTTTGACCACTTGATTCAGTTAGTAATCGTTCAACAATCGTGCAACAGATAACCTACTTATTATTTGTTCCTTTCTGTCTTATCGTTAACATCGTGTTGTAATTGTATTCGTGTTTGTGGTCAATAAATGGTTTACTTACTTACTTCTACTGTCTGGAACAAGATCCTAGCTTTTCGAGACACGGCGATGGAAAGACCGCCCAACTTCGGTGATGTCACTTAAAAATTCATGCGGCTTAACTGATAGACTTTGGGATCGCCAACTTTTCTGGGCTGACATTGAGATTATTTAATTGGGGCTATCGCGTGCGAAAAATCCGCAAGATGGCGTACTATACGACTGAGGTCCATCTACAAGGTGAGAGAATTTTTAGACGTGATATGTCAAATTGTCATTTTACGAATAAATCAGCCAATGATGTAGTTGAACCTCGGTTCTCAAGCACGCCATCTAGCTAATATTACACATGCGCACACAGGCAGTAAATAGACCTGAGTGGAGACTTTTCCTAATGCGGACCATCGACGTTTTTGAAGATAAACGCAAGGATGGACACCAAACGGGATGAGCTTAAAGCTAGACCACCTGCGGCTATCCCATATAACTACCGTGATGGTGTCCTCTCCTGCCCGACGTGCAACCGCACATTTAGCGCCAAGATAGGCTATGCCAGCCACTGGCGTGCGCACGAGGGCAGTCCAACAGGCAATTCTCGTCATGGGAGTCCCTAAGCGGTCACTTGGCCGAAATCGGCTAGGACCAATATATATTTCACAACAATAGCCCCAATTCATCATCATCATCATCATCAGCCCATTTAGGTCCCCACTGCTGGGGCACGGGCCTCCCTCAATCACATGAGGGGTAATTGTCATACTCACCACGCTTGGCAGACGGGTTGGCGAGGGTTTTGATATAAATGCAGAGTTTTCCTTCTCTGGGTGCGGATGATCATGCCAGCAGCTTTACCTTAGTCGCCTTTTACGACACCTCGGTAAGAGTGAGGGTGACCTATTCTACTCTGCCGGGGACCACACGGCCAATACGGGAGAGCCCCAATTGAATAGATGGAATCGGACGGATTCATATAAGTTTGAAGATATGTTACTGAAGCAAATAGATTCATACTGTACACTGTACAGAAAATCATGTCCTATAGAATGACTAAGATGACTCTTGACTATGCCAATACCACAAGGTTGACATTTAAATATGTCATACGAACAGACGTGAACGGTCGTCCTTCTCTGTATTTGGTCCACATCAAACATTAATTGGTAGGACCATTGGACAAAAACCTAATTCCCGACTAATAACAGCGGGGTAATATTCTCGGAGCGAAGCGGTTTGGCAACAATACCATTCAATTGGACTCTTGTTTTGAATTTATGGCCGCTCAGGGATACAATGGACATGTTCTAATATAGCAGGATTTATGCTGGCGGGGCATTGTTATGAATCTTGGAATACGCCGTCAAGTAGGTCTTTCATCAAGGGTTATGAATTAATAACACGTTTTGGCCATGTAGTTGAAAAATGTTTACGTGTAATAACAACATTCGTATCTTTTGATTTCCTTCCTAGTTTTCTTGTCGCGTCTCATTACTTGTACTCGTAACGTTAGGGATTTTACTAAAGTCACTTGATTATGTACTTATTTCAATATTATAATTATTAATCACATTTTCGAAAAACCAATGAAATGCTAAAAGAGTGTAATTTTTGAGACATTCGCGACGTTTCGACAGTCGCTGTGTCCTACTCTCGAAAGGCGAGTGAGAAAGGGACGGATGTCTGAGGTGATGCCTGGGTTTAAACAGCGTAAAAGGATTGAAATAAAAGGTATTAAGTATAATTTGTAATTTCGCATTTATGGTTAATTGTAGTCGCCTACCACGCCCTGGTATAAAGATTAGAGTAGGAAATGAACAGCAATTCTCCAGTGAAGTTTGGAAGGTGTGTGTTCCTATCCACGGAGCTACCATCATTCTCCTAATCACTAAGCCACTATCGCTTTCAAGGAAACATCGCGATGAAGCCTGCGTAGCTTAAAGAAACAACTTTAAAAGCGAAAAATACATAAGTACCACAACATTGGAAGCGTACAACCCGGTGCGATTACAAAGGTTGTCGGGTGGCCCCAGGTCGCTGACCCTGGCTGACCGCGCCCGCGCACCTCATATTCGCGTTTTACATAGCTGCGCACACGTCGCGTTCGATTTATTCAAATTTACTATTGGCACTCCGTGAAACTATGTCTGGGTTGGTACTACCGGTTATTAACTGCCATTCAGCAACGCCAACTCATTTCAATATGATGGTAAAGATATTTGAAAATTTATTATTCTGATAATAATATTTTTCGATTCAAATATAATCTTAACCGTATGTGTGAAGTTTAATATCCTCCAACTCGGCGGTGAGGGAAAACATTGTAAGAAAACCATGTTTCGGATAGTTTTTTGAAACGTGTAACCAAGATTTAGTTTGCCCGGTTCCCCTGTGTATGGCTTGCGAGATCAGACGGCAGACGCTTGGTAATTACCAGACTCCCCAAATCCTGAATCTTTTGGCGCAGTGGTTAGTGCCGGGTTCGATCCTCGAGTCTGGCCAAAATTTGTACTTGGGTTTTTCTGGTGAGAAATTCTCGGATTTTGGTAGTTGGTCTTGTACCCGAGGCTTGCTTTCCGAGGCTCGGGGCCTCGGAAAGCACGTTAAGTCGTTGGTCCTGCGCCTGATCCTTCGGACGTGTCCCAACGAAATATGAAGGTAAGGGAATAGAGAGTGCATTTGTGTCTGCGCAAACACTTATGTACAATTATGTCCTGCGTTGATGGCTGATTGTTGAGATTGGTCGCCATGACTAAAATATCGGTTTGAAGGACATTATTACAAGGAATACTCAAGTTTGAGACTGTAAAAAAGTGTGAATGTTGCAAATTGTAACAAAAAGAAATTTTCTAAATTTTGCGCCTGGCATTTTCAAATAAAATTTCATATCGCTCAGAATCTTTTGTGAATATAAAAAGAGGAGTTTTTATAATCAACACTGAACGCCCTTATAATATTCCTAGGTAGATAAAAAGTTGAAAAAAACCTGTCCATCAGATGCCAGGTAGAAATCCTTTGTAAGCCAGCTCCCGTTTTATATTTCCGTGTTATTTTAAAATTCAATTTAGATCCTTGTGATTATCGCATTAATATTTTTTATTTCAATCCTTTCGTGATTTTTAAACCCAGGCACCACCTCAGACAACCGTCACTGTCTCACTCGCCTTGCGAGAGTAGGGCACAGCGACTGTCGAAACATCAAGAATATCTACACTAGTGTCTAAAAATTTACGCTGTTTCGGTTTTTCGAAAGTGTAATCATAAATATGAACATGTTATTTTAAAAGATACACATTTCTGTATTTAAACATAATGTGGTAAATCTATTATTTGAGTGCTAATATATATTTTTTGGTTATATTGTTCAGGAAATACTTTGGCGGTGAAAAGGGTCCGTTGTAGAATTGTAAACTCGTAAAAATGAAGTATAAAATATTTATTGTATATAAACAACAGGCACGCAAAATGGCAACAGGAGAAGAGAGAGAATCAGAAACAGCATGCGCTATAATTGGCTGGCGCAGTGGCGCCATCCAGTGAAATGTATTACAAACTAGCTGTCGGTATGGCAGCATCTGTTTACATATTTACCAGGCGGGCAACGAGTTCCTTCAATTTTTGACAGTTCAAATGACAAGAATTTTGACCGCCGCAATTGCTCACATATCGCTGTCCATTATCATAACAAAAAACACGTTTTAAAACGCTTAAACCACAGTTTACTTACACGATAAAAAAATAAAAACAACTTCGACGAAAGACAGACGAAATAAACCGCTTTTTTCGGTAAAACGCTAACAATACAGATCCGCCGCAGGGCATAAGTCACATCTCGACATCTTAACTCAATCCGAACAGACTTTATAAGGCTTTGTAGTCTCGTCGCCTTCAATGTCGACATTTGTTGCAGATTCGGCGATAAATACGAATTTGTTCGTATTTCGCACCTACTAACTACTAACTAACTGGCGATTTGGTCTTTTATGTTCTGCTTGTAATTAGAAACAGATCCGAAATTGTTTTAAAGCTATAGGCAATCCCGTTTCTTTTTAATTTACCAGACTACCTGAATCCAAGAGTACCCTGGGCACCGAAGCGACAGGTTTGGATGCAACTGGGAATTACACGCTAAGATGGGAAAGAGTTTTTTTTTTATGTAATAGGTAGGCAGACGAACAGACGGTTCACCTGATGCCATGGACGCCCGCGACACCAGTGGAATCACAAGTGCGCTGCCAACCTTTAAACCCCCCTATCCCCCAGATTGGGCCTCCGGTACCCTCACTCACGCAGCGAAACACAGCACAGTGCTGCTTCACGCCAGTTTTCGGTGAGGCCGTAGTATCACTCCGGTCGAGCCGGCCCATTAATGCCGAAGCTTGGCTCTCCCACGGTAATTTACTGAGATTTGGTCATTAAGGCGACACACTCGTATTAAAAAGTGTGCAAAAAATACTTTAAGGAAAGTATTAATATTTTTTTCGAACCAATTAATTATGTAGATGATGATAAATAAATAAATAAATATTGCACAACATCACATACATGGATCTGACTCCGAGATAGGTAGCTCAAGCACCTGTGTTACGGATATCAAAACCAACAGCGGAATTACAAATATATACATATAATACTTTTCTTTTGTAAATACGTAACTTATAATACATAGAAACACCCAGACCAATACAAACAGACATGTTCATGCACACAAATGTTTGTACTGTGCGGGGATCAAACCCGCAAAACCCTTGCACCAGACGCAGCGTTCACTACCACTGATCCAAATAGGTAGGTAGGTAATGATGTGGTGGTGGTATTGGAGTAGAATGTTACACATACCTTGGACCGCAAAAAGAACCAATAGATCAAATTCTCGACCAACTGAAGATCAAAACCAGACTGTCGACTATCTATCAATTATATCAAGAATAACTAGGGTTACTTTGGCCATATCGCCCGGAGACAGTCCGACAGCTTGGACATGTTGGTTGTTGCTTATCCACAAAAGACGAAGATGCCGTTCACTTCTTCGTTAGTCAGACCAAATAAGGAATGTAACCGGACTCACTTTACCGATTGCCCAAAGACAAGCTGAGGATAGGGAAGAATTTAAAGACCTGGTCACCGCCTTCGTAAAGGCATTTCAAGAAAGGCACGAACTTCAGCAATGATGAGATGCGTTCAAAATATCGTAATCGATCGACAGAAATTAAATAGCCCATTACTATTAGCTCATTTGAAACAAGCAAACCCAATACGGAACCCAGCAACAAGACTATAATTTAAAAGCTTTACTACAAGGCATAAAACTCAACAGCTAATACTAAACGACGCTACCGTGAACTGCAATTAAGGTCAAATTCGCTCGGAGGTCTCTAGAAATATCCCATAGCAAGAGCAGCAAGTAGTATCTCTAGGTGCACTTGAAAGTGGGCCTTATCTGTGAATGCGGGCTGTTGACTGCCTAGACCGGTTCCAGACTGGTTTCCAAGTCTTTTGTCTAGCGAAATTGCCTTTGTACTATATCCGAGCATATCATGTGCCTTTTGTTGTAATGACGGCACAATTCGAGGTTTAGCCTTTATGAATTTCATTATGCTAACTCCATTAGGTGGTAATGCAGTTTGTGCATTAAGTTGGCTGTGAACAAGGCCCAACAGGCCATGTATAATGCTATGCTAGAAAATTTATAAATGAGTTTAGTTCAGACACAAAGAACTAATGTTACCGACTACGCTCGTGAAGGTGTCATCATCATCATCATTTCAGCCAATAGACGTCCACAGCTGGACATAGGCCTCCCCCAATGGTCTCCACACAGATCGGTCCTGTGCCGCCCGCATCCAATGGATTCCCGCGATCTTCACTAGATCGTCGGTCCACCTTGTGGGGGGCCTGCCACGGCTGCGACTTCCTGTACGTGGCCTCCACTCGAGGACCTTTCCGCCCCAACGGTGAAGGTGTGAAGACCATGAACTCTGCCAAGAGTCCTCTTCATCTTAGCGTGTGATTCAAAATCCGGGGGAATCACAAATCACATAAAAAAAAATGCCGCTTGGGTCCTAAGTTGTTGCTCTGGAGACCGGGGTACGCTTAGACCATGATTTGGGGAGTCTGATAATTATAATGAAGCGCACTGCCGCCTGACCTTCGCAACCCTTTATCAGGGGAACCAGACCCACTGAATCATGGTTACACGTTTCAGAAAGTTTCCGAAACGTGCAGGTTTCCTCACGATGTTTTCCCTCACCACCGAGATAATGGGAGAAATACGCACATATATTTAAAAAATCCAGAGGTGCGTGATCGGATTCGATGTAAAACCACTTTTTTTTTTATAGAAAGACCAATCATCGTGAAATCCAAATATGAGGCTGACAGGCACATAAGAACTAACAAATTACCCTTTGTGTCTGCCATCCTTGCCCTAATGGCCTGCTGAGATGCCGTTTCACACCCCGCCTAAAAGACCCCGGATTGTATGAAGGAGGAAACACATGAGCTGGGAGGGCATTCCAAGTCTTGATGGCTCGGGGCTGGAACGAGGAGCGAAACCTCTTGGTGCGCGCCGCCATTGTCTGGATGGTATGCGGATGGCAACGCTGTCCAGCACGACTGTCAAGGGAATGTCTGCCAAGAGTGTGACAACAAAGTAGTAAGAAAAAATTTTACTGTAAAATTGTGGTGTTACAAAAAAAATACAGATCTAACAAAAAGCATAGTTCGCACAATTAAATGTTAAGGCATACAATAGTAATTTAGTTTTTTAGATTTTCGCGTTGCATTATAAACTATAATGTATCAATACGGGGATTAACACGATATTTATTATGTGAAACAACATTGTGTACTTACATATTTGGCTCGACATTTCGGCTACGTTACAGCAGCCGTGGTCACGAGCGGACTGCGGAGCACGGGCGTCGTCAATAGTAACTTTGTCTAAAAGGACAACATAATCATGAAATTGATTTTAATAAAACTCATCGACAAGATTCAATATCATTACTTCAATATTACATATAAGGGAAATGGATATTCTTTGATTGAAAAATTTAATAGGACAGACGGGTTGGCGAGGGTTTTGATAAAATGCAGAGTTTTCCTTCTCTGGGCGTGATGATATGAACGCAGCTTTACTTAGCGCCTATTACGACACCTCGGTAGGAAGGAGGTTGGCCTTTCTACTCTGCCAGGGAACCACACGGCCATTTATATTAGCACTATTTGAAACAAGCAAAACCCAATCGGAACCCAGAAAACAAAGACTATAATTTAAAGCTTTAACTACAGGCTAAAAACTCAACAGCTAGTACTAAACGACGACTACCGTTGAACTGCAATTAAGGTCAATCTTGCCTCAGGTCTCTAGAAATATCCAAAGCAAGACGCAGCAAGTAGTATCTCTAGGTGCACTTGAAAGTGGGCCTTATCTGTGAATGCGGGCTGTTGACTGCCTAGACCGGTTCCAGACTGGTTTCCAAGTCTTTTGTCTAGCGAAATTGCCTTTGTACTATATCCGAGCATATCATGTGCCTTTTGTTGTAATGACGGCACAATTCGAGGTTTAGCCTTTATGAATTTCATTATGCTAACTCCATTAGGTGGTAATGCAGTTTGTGCATTAAGTTGGCTGTGAACAAGGCCCAACAGGCCATGTATAATGCTATGCGAGAAAATGTATAAATGAGTTTAGTTCAGACACAAAGAACTAATGTTACCGACTACGCTCGTGAAGGTGTCATCATCATCATCATTTCAGCCAATAGACGTCCACTGCTGGACATAGGCCTCCCCCAATGGTCTCCACACAGATCGGTCCTGTGCCGCCCGAATCCAATGGATTCCCCTGTACGTGGCCTCCACTCGAGGACCTTTCCGCCCCAACGGTGAAGGTGTGAAGACCATGAACTCTGCCAAGAGTCCTCTTCATCTTAGCGTGTGATTCAAAATCCGGGAGAATCACAAATCACATTAAAAAAAATGCCGCTTGGGTCCTAAGTTGTTGCTCTGGAGCCCGGGGTACGCTTAGACCATGATTTGGGGAGTCTGATAATTATAATGAAGCGCACTGCCGCAGCCTTCGCAGCCCTTTATCAGGGGAACCAGACCCACTGAATCATGTTTACACGTTTCAGAAACTATCCGAAACGTGCAGGTTTCCTCACGATGTTTTTCATCACCACCGAGATAATGGGAGAAATACGCACATAGATTTAAAGAATACAGAGGCGCGTGATCGGCTTCGATGTAAAACCACTTTTTTTTATAGAAAGACCAATCAGGATGACCTCACTCCGCCTGATGGTATCATCATCATCATCATCATCAGCCCATTTAAGTCTCCACTGCTGGGGCACGGGCCTCCGCCAATCACATGATTAGGGGTATTTGCCATACTCACCACGCTTGATGGTAAGCGGCCGTGAAATCCAAATATGAGGCTGACAGGCACAAAAGAACTAACAAATTACCCTTTGTGTTTGCCATCCTTACCATAATGGCCTGCTGAGATGCCGTTTCACACCCCGCTTAATAGACCCCGGATTGTACGAAGGAGGAAACACATGAGCTGGGAGGGCATTCCAAGTCTTGATGGCTCGGGGCTGGAAGAAGGAGCGAAACCTCTTGGTGCGCGCCGCCATTGTCTGGATGGTATGCGGATGGCAACGCTGTCGAGCACGACTGTCAAGAGAATGTCTGCCAAGAGTGTGACAACAAAGTAGTAAGAAAAAACTTTACTTTGTAAAATTGTGGTGGTACAAAAAAAATACAGATCTAACAAAAAGCATAGTTCGCACAATTAAATGTTAAGGCATACAATAGTAATTTAGTTTTTTAGATTTTCGCGTTGCATTATAACTATAATGTATCAATACGGGGATTAACACGATATTTATTATGTGAAACAACATTGTGTACTTACATATTTGGCTCGACATTTCGGCTACGTTACAGCAGCCGTGGTCACGAGCGGACTGGCGGAGCACGGCGTCGTCAATAGTAATTTGTCTAAGGCCATACATAATTCATGAAATTGATTTTAATAAAACTCATTCGACATAGATTTCAATATTCATTAATTCAATATTACATATAAGGAAATGGATATTATTTGAATTGAAATAATTTAATGACAGACGGGTTGGCGAGGGTTTTGATATAAATGCAGAGTTTTCCTTCTCTGGGTGCTGATGATCATGCCAGCAGCTTTACCTTAGTCGCCTTTTACGATACCTAGGTAAGAGTGAGGGTGGCCTATTCTACTCTGCCGGGGACCACACGGCCATGTCAAAGTTTAACTATATGGTCAAGAGAATGTCAATTTATTTTAATGTCAAATGGTAAAAATAATAATAAAAATGCCATAGAAACCCTGAAACCATTCAACATATTTTG
The DNA here is from genome assembly GCA_019059595.1 of Marasmia exigua. Taxonomy (NCBI): domain Eukaryota; kingdom Metazoa; phylum Arthropoda; class Insecta; order Lepidoptera; family Crambidae; genus Marasmia; species Marasmia exigua. The sequence continues at coordinate 12,845,515 of CM032482.1, read as the reverse complement.
AACGCCTGCCCAGTTCTCACTCAAACAGATTACACCCACAGACACAATCAAGTCGCATATTACATTCATCAAAAGTTAGCCATCAAACATAAATTGTTACCGCCACACGTAAAACCGTACTACCAATACTTGCCAAAAGCCGTGCTTGAGAATCCTAATTGCAAATTATACTTTGATAGAGCCATTTTAACAGACAAAACCACACATTGTAATAGACCGGATATAACTTTGTTAGACAAAATAAATAATACTGCATATATAATAGATATCACAGTTCCTAACACTCATAACATTAAAAAATCTATATCAGAAAAAATACACAAATACTCAGAGCTGAAAGAAGAAATCCTAAGAATATGGAATTTAGACAAGGTGTACATTGTGCCACTCGTACTTTCCAGCACAGGAGTGATACCGAAACACTTACATCACAGCATTAAACTGTTAGATCTTCCGGAAAACTCTTTTATCACAATGCAGAAAGCTGCTATACTCAACACCTGCCGAATTGTACGGCGATTTCTTCAAGACGAACCATACGAACACACAAACCCAACAGACACACATACAGATTACCAAATGTAATCACACACTAAGTTAAGTTGCTTGGCGTAATGCCCGTAACTGTACTTTAAACCAGCTTCAGAGCTGAGAAATAGCATGAAACGAAAAATACTAATAGAAGTAATTAATAGGTAATGCAATATGTAAATAAAAAAAATAATATTAATGTTTACAACCCGTGCGGATAAAGAATGGATCAGAAATGGCGGCGCATCTATTTACTTCTCGCTCGCACACTATTTGCGTCTATACTTGCACTCGTGGGGTGCGAGTATAGACGCAAATAGTGTGCGAGCGAGAAGTGAATAGATGCGCCGCCATTTCTGATCCCATTCTTTATCCGCGCGGGTTGTATTTGCCCCGAAATACTCCTTCAAATTATCAGCCATTTTTTAAAGGCGACCGAATATAACATTTTCCAGTTAGTAGATACAATAAGGTTTTAGCAATTGGCCGTGGCAATGACTCAGAATCAATAGGGCAGAGCCTCCCCTTGTTTCCATGCATTTTGTTGGCTTCATACAAGCCCACTTTCTCTATAGGCTTTCATGATCGTCATTTAGTATGGCTTCCGTTTATACTATTCACAAATTCATACATTTTCATACATTGATCTGATTCCATTGCGTTACGGATATGAGACAACAAAATAACATTACTTTTTAACTAGTTTTATAAATAATCTAGATTTTTACAAAAAACAGAAGTGTCTCCTACATTTTAGCGTGTTTTTTTTTTATGACATAGGTGGCAGACGAGCAGACGGATCACCTGATGGTAAGCGATTGCCGCCACCCATGGACACCCGCAACACCAGTGGAATCACAAGTGCGCTGCCTTTTAAATTCCCCTTGCCCCCGTATTGGGCCTCCGGTACCCTCACTCACGCAGCGAAACACAGCACAGTGTATTTCACAGTTGCATCCAAAGCTGTCGCCTCGGACCCTGAGGTACGCTTAGATCACGATCCAGTCAATTCAATTGATTTATTTGCATTCATTTGAGTCTTGTAATTACAAAGAAGCGACTGCCGACTGACCTTCGCAATCCTTAGACGGAGAAACCAGACCAATTGGAGCACGGTACACGTTTAAAAACATTATCTCAAGTTTTGTAGGTATCTACAATTTTGGGAAACTATCCAAGACGTGCAGGTTTCCCTACGATATATTATCTCACCGCCAAGCTAATGGTAGAAATATGCACAAATATGCAGACTGAAACAAAAGTGCATCATCATCATCTTAGCGTTTTGTCCCGGTTGCGTCCCAAGTTGTCGCTTATACTCAACACCTGCCGAATTGTACGGCGATTTCTTCAAGACGAACCATACGAACACACAAACCCAACAGACACACATACAGATTACCAAATGTAATCACACACTAAGTTAAGTTGCTTGGCGTAATGCCCGTAACTGTACTTTAAACCAGCTTCAGAGCTGAGAAATAGCATGAAACGAAAAATACTAATAGAAGTAATTAATAGGTAATGCAATATGTAAATAAAAAAAATAATATTAATGTTTACAACCCGTGCGGATAAAGAATGGGATCAGAAATGGCGGCGCATCTATTTACTTCTCGCTCGCACACTATTTGCGTCTATACTTGCACTCGTGGGGTGCGAGTATAGACGCAAATAGTGTGCGAGCGAGAAGTGAATAGATGCGCCGCCATTTCTGATCCCATTCTTTATCCGCGCGGGTTGTATTTGCCCCGAAATACTCCTTCAAATCATCAGCTATTTTTTTAAAGGAGACCGAATATAAAATTTACCAGTTTGTACAAAAAGGTTTCAGCAATTGGCCGTGGCAATGACTCAGAATCAATAGGGCAGAGCCTCCCCTTGTTTCCATGCATTCTGTTGGCTTCATACAAGCCCACTTTCTCTATAGGCTTTCATGATCGTCATTTAGTATGGCTTCCGTTTATACTATTCACAAATTCATACATTTTCATACATTGATCTGATTCCATTGCGTTACGGATATGAGACAACAAAATAGCATTACTTTTTAACTAGTTTTATAAATAATCTAGATTTTTACACAAAAACAGAAGTATCTCCTACATTTTAGCGTGTTTTTTTTATGACATAGGTGGCAGACGAGCAGACGGATCACCTGTTGGTAAGCGATTGCCGCCGCCAATGGACACCCGCAACACCAGTGGAATCACAAGTGCGCTGCCCTTTAAATTCCCCTTGCCCCCGGATTGGGCCTCCGGTACCCTCACTCACGCAGCGAAACACAGCACAGTGTATTTCACAGTTGCATCCAAAGCTGTCGCCTCGGAGCCTGAGGTACGCTTAGATCACGATCCAGTCAATTCAATTCATTTATTTGCATTCATTTGAGTCTTGTAATTACAAAGAAGCGACTGTCGACTGACCTTCGCAATCCTTAGACGGAGAAACCAGACCAATTGGAGCACGGTACACGTTCAAAAACATTATCTCAAATTTTGTAGGTATCTACAATTTTGGAAAACTATCCAAGACGTGCAGGTTTCCCTACGAAATATTATCTCACCGCCAAGCAAATGGTAGAAATATGGACAAATATGCAGACTGAAACAAAAGTGCATCATCATCATCTTAGCGTTTTGTCCCGGTTGCGTCCCAAGTTGTCGCTTAGGAGCCCGGAGTCCGCTTACCTACTTCTCTTCTACTCCTCCACTTCGCATGGTCTTGTGCATCTGAATTGAATAAAACTGTATTGGAGTATAATTAATCGATCTCAAAACAGGTTTTCCAATACAAACAAATTTAAACTCAATTAAACAAGAAATAAAAACATTATCTCCATGCATCTGCTTCAACAAAAACGTACCGTTATTCCAACTCACACATACAATTACAACCGATACGGTATAATATGCCGTTTCACTTACGTAATAAAAACGAGAGTTGTGTGCAGTTAAAACTGCATGTAGTGACATTATGGCTTGTTAATCGAGGTTGTAAATTGTTTCTGTACAAGTTATTTCAAGGCTATTACCATGTACTGTATTGGTTCCTACATGTATATGTACTTTATTTTATATGAGACTGCAACTATGTCTATGAATAGATTAGTGACCTGCATAAAAATGCACTGTTTCGCAGTGGAAAACATTCCATCACAGACCTAAAAATTTGGCTGTTCCTATTTCTGCCGCACCATAAGGAAATGGAACTCGTTGCCGGCGCATGTATTTCCTCCTTCCTGCAATATGGATTCCTTCAAACGAAGCGTGAAGAAACATCTCGCGGGCCAGTATGGCAGTCCCAACGGAGGTGATGTCTTGACATCGCTTCCGTTATAATTGCAACGAGGGCGTTTCTCTTGCTTACCATCAGGCTGAGGAGAGCCAATATACTGTGTCACTATGAAAAAAAAAACGAAATTCAACAGAAGTCTCTTTTTTCTCCCTTGGGTCTTCCAGAACCTATAAATTTTGTTTTATTATGTAATCATAGACTTTGTAAGGTGGTTCTTAGTTTTGCTAGATAAACGTTTTGAAGTGTGAAGGTATGTGTGTCATGTAAATTCCAGAGTCATCAATTTGTTAACTGGGTTAATGTTTCATGAATCGTTGTCAGGTTTATTTATTTTGATGTTTTTATTATTTACATGGGCGTTAGATTAGGTAAATATGGATTAAGTCCTAGAATAATTTAATGTTTATTGTTAAAATTGATAAGCTAATTTTGGCCTTTTTCATTCTTTTGTTTTTGCCAGAGATACAGGATTTTGAAAATTTGTTTATTTATTATTTAGATTTTAGCAGTGCACGGAAGCACAGTTTAGGCCGGCTTGACCGGAGTAACATCACAACCTTCGCAGTTGAGTTGTGTTTCGCTGAGTGAGTATCGGTACCGGAGACCCAATTCGGGGGGTAGAGGAAAAGGTTGAAAAAATGACCGAAATTTTTTATTTAGGTACAAAAAAAAACTTATTTAAAACATTTTTTACCACATGTAAACACTTTAAAGTCTCCACTCAGCATCTGCCACGGACAGAAGCGGTCCCCGTGGCGCTGGTATTCGGCGGAGACCGTTCCAAAGGCACGGGCAGGCAAATTACTTAATCAAAGGTTAATTTGAAATAAAAAAACATAATAAAAAAAACAGCTGAATATCTGAAGGTTGCGAGCTTACTTGTCACTCTACGGGTGTTGTCATTATGTGACCCGTCTGGACATTGGCCACCTACCACAATTGAAAGTTAATAAAAGCCATTCCTCACCACAGTGTTGCGAATCCGAAATAATGTTAAAAACATTAATTCTAGATGCAAACAGCCAAGGAGTGGAATTCGTTGCCCGCCGATGTATAATATCCTGAACAATATAACCTGGGCCTGTTTAAGGGAAGAGTGAATATGCTTTTCACGGGCAAGCATAGCCCTCCTTGGACCTCATCTTCACTTAACATCAGGTGTGATTGAGGTCAAATGCTTGTCTGTCGTATCATAAATAAAAAGATGCCACAAGATCAAGCAGGTTACCTGAATGAATGAATGAATGAGTATACTTTTATTGCACTCAAAACAAAGTATGTTAAGTGATGATCATTACCGCTCTTTCATGGTAGACCAGAGGAGTCTTTGATATATGGAGCTAGATTTTTTCTCAATTATTTTAAAACCTGTATGCGTAGACTAAGGAAATAAATAAACAAATCCTTTCCTTATATCCATGCGAGCAACGAGCACAACAAATAACACGTGCATTTAAACCACTTCTTAGTATAATCGCATTATAGAAACAGACACGAATGGTACTGCACAAACATCGTGTAGAATGCTGCCCTGTTTACCTATTTAGGACTGTGATAGACTGGACGTGTGCACAAGATTATAGTTCTAAGGCAAACATATTATATACAAGTAGTTACATTTGGTATGAACGAAGAAGTGAAGTTGGTCTGGCCGTAACTAAGAGTTGCGAAGGTTAGACGGCAATCGCTTCTGTTTTACCAATTTTATAAGTTACACCAATGTACCTGCGCAGAAGTCTTATTTTCGAAAACCGCGGCAAAATCTTAACCAATCACAACGCTCCAAATACGCGCGCCAAAAATTACAATTTCTTATTGGTTGATGCGTCAGCGCCATGTTCGGTGCGAGTGCGGTTAATAGTGAGAATAGCATTACTCTCTGAATTTATTGTATTTAACCTTATCGTAACGTAATAAAGTCTGTATTTCAACTGCTTTCGCAATCGTAATCAATCGGACTTAACTTGCTCTTCTGCGTAGACGAATTTTGCCGATGTAACTTTTAAACGTGGTACAGCTGTAGGTACCTACCTAACTTTCTATCCTGTAACATAGCACAAGCGTACCACTTTGAAGCGCCAGTTTTTGAACAGTTTGTGAACAACATGCCAGGAAGACCCGTGGCATATAAATACAGTTTTATTTGCGGAGTTAATCGGGTATACGGCACACCATCTGGTATCGTTCTTCAGAAAGAAGATTCTCAGGGGAATACCCAAACCCTCTTTCGCTCTCTTTATTGAATGAACTGATATTATTTAAATATCGAATCCAAACGGAAGACGGATCATTCGGATGACGCTCGACAGTGAATATGGAACAATCATACTAGAATAAAAATAAGACCTTTATCACTCCAGAACACAATAGAAAAATATCTAGACTATTCATTATTCACAAATGGACTATGGATATTTAAATCAGTGTCCACTCTAACAATCACAGCTACATCGTACAACTTTGAACCTAAATGCTTGGATATAAGATGCAATAAGTGTGTCAGACAGACACAATCAGTACGTGTCAAGGCCTACTTAGTCATAAGCTAGGAATACTGTACTGTTTTTCGTTTAACATAATAAGACGACATGATATATTGTTGTATGACGCAGGTACCAATCTGTGTAAGTTAGCCAGTTTTCCTTTGATTCATTGTAACGGTATACGAAAGGTATTGTTAGAAAGAACCAGTTCTTACATAATATTTAGGTGGTGTTGAAGTGACACAATTTTTAACCGTGGGAGAGCCGCTTCGGCAGTAAATACTACAGGCCTCACAGAAAACCAGCGTGAAGCAGTTTTAACCTGACTTAAAAAAACGAGGTTCTCAATTCGACATGTATATATTTTTTTTTATTTTTATGTTCGTTCGCCGATTACTCTGCCATTTATGAACCGATTTAGATGATTATTTTTTAGTTGGAATGTAGATAGTCCAGGGTTGGTACTATGGTCAGGATATCAGGATCTGATGATGGGATCCTGGAAAAATTGAGGGGAACTCTCAAATTTTATAGGGACACGTAATGTTCGACTTCGGAAAAACCGTTTCTCGAGTGTACTGTTATAAATTAATATAAAATTAATATATATTTGAAGTGTATAAAGTGTTAGAAATATTATTTTACACTTTTTAGTTCGTGGTTTTTGAAAGCGGTTTTTTTTCACAGATTTTTTTTGTATTATTTTATTTGTATTTTGTGTCTGTATTTTTGACTAAGTCATCAATATTTTATATCTAAGTTACCTGACTGAGATTGTTATTTTATTTATTTTTTAGACATCTAATTTGAATGGAATTTAATTGATCCGTATGATGGTCGAAATAAATGTTTTCATTCACTTAATAAGTAAAATTTCTTGATACTATTTTCACCTGGTAGGGCACAGTAGCGACGCCAATTGATTTAAATTGTTAGCAACTACAGCGGATATCTTTTAACAATTTCAATTGCCTATCGGCAAACACTTATACTATTTATTTAATACTTCTTTACTTTTGGATCTGCTTTTGTATTCGAAATTTGAATTACCGCTAAAAACGGCCACTTATCGCGTTAATCCAAATTTGAAGTGCAAAAACAGATCAAAAAGTAGTGCACAGTTATTAAATAAATAGTATAAACGTTTTGCTTAGAGACTCCCGCTCCGAAATCGTTTAAAATAGATCCGGTTTAGTAGCTAACAATTTAAATCGATTGGTGTCGCTAGTAAGGGTTACTCGCCGGATTAATGTTAATAAAAGGTGGGAAGTAGGTAGTCATTTATCTACTTGAATTAAAATGCTGATATACAAATATGGAGCTTGATGAATCTAACTATAACAAATTCCGATCCTCGATTTGGTTATAGGTAAGAGATTACCTATGCGGATATACATGTGAAGTTCAATAATAGTCAAAAAGTAAAAAAAAATAAAAATGCTGTATTATGTTAGGACTTGTCCCCCTGAGGATCAAAAATCAAGATTTTTTTTATTACAAAAATTTTATTTTAGTAAAAAAAGATTTGGATAAGTATCGAAAAAAAAATGTTTTCGTTAGTTATTTACCTGAAAATGTATGAAAATATTGATTTTTGAACTCAACTATAACCAAGGATAATGACCTACCTACAGCTTTGGTGCCATAGTAATAAATCATCATCATCATTAGCCCATTTAAGTCCCCACTGCTGGGGCACGGGCCTCCCTCAATCACATGAGGGGTAATTGCCATACTCACCACGCTTGGCAGACGGGTTGGCGAGGGTTTTGAAATGCAGAGTTTTCCTTTTCTGGGTGCTGATGATCATGCCAGCAGCTTTACCTTAGTCGCCTTTTACGACACCTCGGTAAGAGTGAGGGTGGCCTATTCTACTCTGCCGGGGACCACACGGCTAATAAATCAAGTCCTACAGAATACAGACACAAAAGCTACTACATAACATGACATAATATAATTTATTTTAAGAGTGTACGACTCAGTGTTAACGCCGGCCCAATCGAACCACAAAAGAAACTTAAAAACTAAAACAATCGTACACGAACTCACACTGCTATTTCCTTGTTCATTAAACTCACTCATTGAGCTACCGAACATAAAAGAACGCCGAATTACCTGCAACAGAAATAAACTAGGTTTATTTATAAACTACATACGAACGTAAAAAGTTTTTACTAATGATTCAGCGGTGTATGTGTTCTGTAGTTGTATTAGTATAGACGGACCGTGGGAGAACCACGCTTCGGTATCCTTTCAGTTCAGAATGACCAATTCTTAAAATTTCAAATTCCCAAAATGTTCAATCTTGTGTATATTAATTGTAAATCGTGTATGTTAATGTATATATTATTGGGTATGTATGTTTTGTTTATTATTATTTATGTAATGTAATAATATTAATATATAAAATAATGTATATTTCTGCCATTCTCAATTTCATTTGTTAAACAACTTCGCACTGCCTTCTCTTATTACGAATACGATATTTCTTTCCTCTACCCAAAGGTTGTCTGGAAGAAATCGCTACAAGCGATAAGACCGCCTTATTGTACTGTCTGTTGCTGTTGTATCATGCTTGTATTTTATATTTGTGCAATTAGGAAAATCTATCTATCTATTTAATCTTTTTTTAATGTATGTGATAGGTGGCAGACGAGCAGACGGATCAACTTATGGTAAGTGACTGCCGCCGCCCATGGACACTGGCGACACCAGTGGAATCACAAGTGCGCTGCCAACCTTTAAACCTCCTTTCCCCCGGATTGGGCTTCCGGTACCCTCACTCACGCAGCGAAACACAGCACAGTGCTAAACTAACTAGTGTTAAACCATGAATGAGCCGGCTCGACCGGAGTGATACCACGGCCTCATAGAAAATTGGCGTGAAGTTCCGTCTGTGCTCTTTCGCTGCGTAAAGGTACCGTAGACCCAATCCGGGGGAAAGAGGAGTTAAAAGGTTGGTAACGCGCTAGTAATTCCACTGGTGTTGCGAGTGTCTATGGGCGGCAGCAATTGCTTATCAGGTGATCCGTCTGCTTATCTGCCACATATCACATATAAAACTGCTTTTTTATCTGATAGGTGGGAGACACTTGGATACCCACAACACCAGTGGAGTCACAAGTGTGCTGCCAACTTTACCCCCTTCCCTCTAATTAGGCCTTCGGTATCCTCACCCGCTCAGCGGATCACCTGTGGAGAATGTGACTTCGATTCCCGCTTGAACACGAGATGACATATTTTAAGTGCGCGCACTTATGATATTTATAGGTTCGTGATCACCCAGTCTGAGTAAACGGGGGTTTTTGAAGGTTAATAGAATTGACATATTTTTATTTTTATTGTTTAAAAAATATCACTACTGATAATGTAGTCAAAATCGTGATGTAACACGAAGACAACACTTTTACAAGGATACGTATTATTTATTTGTAAAAGGAAGTTATAAAGATGTGATACATTATGATTCATTAAGCATAGATGGATGACTCGACGCAGTGTATCATTGTCACGAGTGTGATAGTAAAGATCGTTGTCCCTTTCCAACAATGTTGTCACTCTCTAACATTTAAGGGGGATCGAAAATTGGGTTACGTACTAACACCACTTGATACTTTGCGAATTAAAATATACCTTAATGATAATTGATATCCTACAACAGATTCACTTACCCAGGATATATTTTATATAGCTCAATGGACAATACGACCAAAAATCATTTTCCGAAATGTAAAATACTATATCTAGATTAGATTCATAGAAATTTAAGAAATAAAAGTTCAGAGAAAAAAAATATAAGTTAAAAATCCACCTGTGACGTCATCACTCGGCATGACAAATTAATAACGCTTTTGCTCACATTGATTTAAAAAAAAAGGTAATCCTAAACACCATATGTCAAAAAAATACAGTGACAGTAAGTAACTTTGTCGCTTAAACTTTTTTAATACAGACATCACATTACGTTGAGCCTCATTACTACGTCACTTTTGGCATACCTATTAATTATTTTTTTTTTAAATATTTCAATAAAAACTAAAAAATATGGGTAATCCTTTTTTCTTTCTTTATTCGAAAAGCGTATAAAGTTGGTAATATTTATTTTTGTCGTATTGTCCATTTACTAATTCCATACCTTGCATAACAAACGAACAAAAACAAACAGGAACAACAAAAGTCAAAACCAACACGAAACGCCTTTCCGCCCCAAGATCCGTATTTTAAGTTATTAACGCGTAAAATAGAAAAGTTCGTAATACTGAAACAAAGGAAAACCAATAAGGAAACAAGCAGTGAACCCTGTATAATACGGTATAGGGTTGCCAGCAGTCTGAATAAAACCAGACATAGTCAGGCTTTTCGGTTACGTGTCCGGCCAAATTAGACGGTCAGGCTTTTATAATTTGAACATTTCTTTTGCATTTGTTATGTATTGTGTTGGTTTCCAATAGGTATAACTCAATTTGTTTTTGTGTTAGCGGGTCACCTGATGGTAAGTAATTAACGCCGCCCATGAACATCTGCGAAATCAGAAAGATCGTTAATGCGTTTTGGGAATTTATTAAAACTGAGTATCTACGCTGTTCTCTTGAAGGCCCCTAAGTTATAGCCATCAGGGAATACTCCTGCAGCCAACTGCCACAGTCACAGAACTGCGGTACGAGGTGTATGTGTAATATCTAATATAGTATCAGCCTATTTACTCTCCCACTGCAGAGCCATGTTTGCCTAAAGCGAATTGTTTATTTTTATGTTGCAGACGAGCAGGCGAATCACCCGATGGCAAGTGACTGCCGCCCATAGTCACCCGCAGCACTACTGGAGTGACAAGTGCGCTATTAACCTTCAAAAACCCCCGTTTACTCAGATTGGGTGATCACGAACCTATAAACAAAGCTATATTCGAAAAATTCGAAACTTACTTCTTGCTCAACCCGAGAATCGAACCCAAAGCCCCAAGATCACGGCCAAGACTTACACAACGGAGCGTTAATACTCAATAGTATCACAAATTTTGGAGTGACGGCCTTTTTGCCCATATGTCCGGCTAAACTGGTTGGATTGTCCTGCTTTTCGTTTCTAGTACCTGGCAACCCTAACCCTGTATATCCGGTATTACGAAAGCTCGAATAAACATGCTGTTTGCTTTGTGATTCAATTAGTAGTTTTGTAGTTGATTTGTATTGACGTGGTTTGGTGTGTGTCGAACGAAATATATGTAAATACACGCCACAAAAGCATTCACATCGAAAAGCTCGTTATAGAAACTCTTCGGCCACATAATTATCACTTACACATCAATGAAAATGCTTGCTAAATGTAATAACAATATTCACCAAAGCGAGTCGATTGACATTGGCAAAATTTATTGTGTGGCGAACACGATACAAGCTATTTACTTCATATACACAATTAAAATTACCACCAATACACACAACACAAAATCAAAATTTCACAATTAATTAATTATATAATGAATTAATTCGAAATGAATTTTGTCCGTAAACTGTCCAACAGAATAAATTTCTCGTGATCAAAATTACATCAACGCGGCACTCTAAACGAACGTTTAAAATAAAAATAAGTAATAAATAAAATATAACACTTAATTGAAAAGTTAACATTCAAATTGCATCAATTAACAATGGCCACAAAAAATATTCAAACGGTTTTAAAAAATATCTTTTGTTAAAAGTTTTGGTGTGCAATTCTTAATTGTAACGGTTTTTTGATCCGTAAAAAACGGTTATCGATTACTATCAAGCAGTTTCGGAAGACTTTTTTTTAAATAAGAGATTATTAAAGTGCAATAACTATTAAGTTACTCGCGCGAATAATTTTACGTAATTGCGGTCAAAATAATAAAATAAATGAATGTTTATGAATAAAAACTAACGATCCGTCACGGTTTTGCTTGGGCCCAAACTCTAATAGATAAAAAAACAGATTGTAGATTGACAGCTGCACAAGCTTCATTTGTAATCTTTGCTTTCACATTGTGCCATGTCCTAACCAAATACATTCATCCACGTTTTAGGGGTTTGCGAATTTGAACTTGAATTAAAATAGATGTAGAGTTCAATTTTGAAGTTTCACTTTCTTGCAGATACAGGTTGTATCTGTGGACATTTCCATCCCTTTAACCTGTAGATAGTTTAGCAACTTATGGGTCGATTTATTTTTTATCTCCAACAGTTACAAAATATCGTTATTTAATCGTACAAAATATCGTTATAGTATCGGACAATATTACTTAATATTCTAGCAAATAATTGCAAAACGTCTAGTCTGACACAGCTTTAATTACAATTGCATTGCGATTCGCATGCAAGCGAAATGCACCCCGAAAACAATTAAACGACATACCGAAACATATTGCAACTGTTTCTTAGCCCATGTTTCAGTGTTATTTAGTTTGTTTATTCGCATAAATCACGAATAAGAGATTAAAGTTAAAAAGTACAAAACACAACTAAATGTCTCTGCTGAATCATGCGCGTGAGTCAATCGTCATAATGACTCAAGATCAACTTCTTTGTGTCTCTTTCCATCCAATGCTGATATTTGTTGAGTAATAGCGATAGATGAGATCGAGAATAGTAATAAAAATGTATAGATGACGTAATAAGGCAGCAAAAGCAAATGTGATTGGTTGATTTTGACGTCTGTCGTTTCGATAAGTCACGGTAAATTCAGTCACTGCCTTTGAAGCTACTTAAATATTTTCGAATAGGAAAAACTTTATTAACAGATTCAAGTACATTGCATTGGCGGTAAAGTAGGTCATACGTATTAAGATACAGGATGATCTAAATTTAGAGAATGAATGGTCAATGCTTGAAATAGTACGCATAAGCATTACTTAGTCAAAAGTTGCACTGAACGGAAAGAGTTCTGAATGGTTCTGAATGATTAAACGGATATGAATAGATGGATTTAAATTACTTAGGATCATAGTTGATAACAATTGGTTCAAGTGGCTGATCGTAATTTAATTTTGTAGATGAATCTTTGTTACACTATCCCATGCGTTATTCTTTGAGATGCCGCTTCATTACTGAAGATTGGTATTTTTGATATTTATCACTAGCACGGATCAACGTTACAGTCACGTGCACTAATAAGTAAACAACCTAATTTAAATATGATCCTTATTGTTACGTCTTAAGATTCGAGATGTTTACATTTTATTGCAGGCACTGTACCTAAACATTGCCGCCGCTTTGTTACGTTGGTATGGTAAGCAAACTTTGTTTTCTAAACGGTTGTCATCTTTATCTACTAAGTATACTGTAGTAAGAGACAATTTAAATTAACGAAGGTTTAATTAATAAATAAGGAAGTGGAAGTGCCGATACACAAAATCGTAAGATAGAAAGTGGTGGATTAATTAAAAAAAATCTGCAAAAAAGCTGCCTTCAAAAACCACAAACTTATAACTGTAAAATAACATTTTTAACACTTTATACACCTCAAATAACATTTTATAACAGAAACAGTCGGCGCCTAATCCCTGTTGAATAATTGAATGTTGTATTAAATTACAAGATAGTATTGGGCGCCGACTTCGGTAAAACCTTTCCTCGAGTGTACTGTTATAAAATGTTACTTGAGGTGTATAAAGTGTTAAAAATGTTATTTTACACTTTTTAGTTCGTTGTTTTTGAAGGCGGTTTTTTTGTAGAAAAAATGTTTTCCAAGCCTTTTAGTGTCTCAATTTTTGGCAGCCCCCAAAGTATTGATGGCATTTTAGAAAGAAGAGAGTGTACTTCTTTCTCTCGAAGGTCCCTAAGTTAAAGAATCTAAACAAAAAAAATGTACCGAATAGTCTAATAGAAAATGTAGTCACACAACAAAAGGTATCAAATCCACAACAAAAAAAAAATAAAGAACGTAATGATGTTCACATGTCACAAAATCCTTTTTGCACTCAATGAGAGGACAATAAACGTCGTTAAGCCGTTTCCGATCGGTCGAAATATCGCAGAAAAGAGGGAGGAAATTGAACCGATATGTCGCGGGCGCCGAAAATTGTAGTAAGCGCCTCTAATGGCATTATTAGGGCAGTAGGAGGGTACGTAACAGAATTACTGGGACAATGGGTGACCGGTGAAATGATGCGGATGTGACAGGAAAAGTACGATGTACTAACCATAATTTTTGTTATTGCTATAAAGGCCACCTGTACGAAGAAAATATTACACAAACATGTACATTTAAAAAAAATTTGATACTTTCTTTTAGGTATATATTCTTCTTTTATAAAAATGACTTATAATCGCCACAATTATTAAAAATCTACTAACCACTAGGAAGTGCCAAATTCGACGAATTACTGAAGTGCAAAAGAGAATAATACAATATTTTTTTTAATATATTAAATGGGTTTGCACTTGACCTCATTTCACCTGATGGAAAGTGACAATAAGGTCTAAGATGTAGCGTGCTTACCCAGAAGAAGCCCACTCTCGACTTAAAGACACCCAAATTGTAGCTTTCTGGGAATACAGAAGCCGGCAAGTTGTTCCATTCCTTAGCAGTTCGTACCAAGAAAGAGGAAGCTACTATATACTACATTATACTATATTCAAAACTACTTAAGACGCCAAAGAGTATTTGTGAGCACGCACAGTCGCCTGCAATGAAATATAAATAAATAAATATTTCACAACATCACATACATTGATATGACTCCGAGATAGGTATCTCGAGCACCTGTTTTACGGATATCAGAATCAACAGTGGGATTACAAATATATTCATATAATACTTTTCTTTTGTAAATACATTGATAACGCCCAGACCAATACAAACAGATATGCTCATGCACAAAAATGTTTGTACTGTGCGGGGATCGAACCCGCAACCCTTGCACCAGAGGCAGCGTTCACTAAATGTAAACACTTGACTCTTAAGGCGGTGAATTAAAGTTCATATTTGAAAGTGGTTGTATACTTATGTCCGAATCATGTGGTGGTGCCATCTTGCTCAACAACGAGCTACCAAAAAAAAATGTCATTATATGTCTGTCAAATTATACAATAAGTTGCCAGAAGCATTAAAGGATTTACCCATAAAAAAAATCAAAAATAGTTTATATAAATGGTTGTGTGATAGATGTTTCTACAGTATTAAAGAATTTATGGAATGTAAGATTTAATTATTTTTTTGTTGACATTATATTAATATTTTTTTGAGTGACTAATTCTTTGTATTGATTTATTTTGACTATGTCATCGTCAGCCAATTTAAGTCCCCACTGCTGGGGCACGGGCCTCCCTCAATCACATGAGGGGTAATTGCCTTACTCACCACGCTTGGCAGACGGGTTGGCGAGGGTTTTGATATAAATGCAGAGTTTTCCTTCTCTGGGTGCTGATGATCATGCCAGCAGCTTTACCTTAGTCGCCTTTTACGACACCTCGGTAAGAGTGAGGGTGGCCTATTCTACTCTGCCGGGGACCACACGACCACACAGCGACAATCTAAACGATAATTATATGTAACTTACTGTAACCACATTTACCGCAATAAATGATTTCTGATTCTGATTCTGACTTATTAGCGCATGTAAAGGTACAGTCGTACCTACACCTTCACTGGGAACTGAACGATTTTGCGAACGCAAAAAGCGGTTAATTACAAACAGTCACCGATTTCCCTTCACCAAGGCCTTGTCACAGTTATTGTTGACTCCAGACGAAGAAATCACATTGGTTAGGGTTGGCTGGCAGATGGTAAGGATAATATAAAAATATTTCACAACATCACTTTCACATACATTGATTTGACTACGAGATACGTAGCTCAAGCACCTGTGTTACGGACGTCAGAACCAACAGTGGTTACAAATATACACATTAAATACTTTTCTTTTGTAAGTACATATTTATAATACATAGAAAACACCCAGACC
The DNA here is from genome assembly GCA_019059595.1 of Marasmia exigua. Classification (NCBI taxonomy): domain Eukaryota; kingdom Metazoa; phylum Arthropoda; class Insecta; order Lepidoptera; family Crambidae; genus Marasmia; species Marasmia exigua. Next base: position 12,829,288 of record CM032482.1, on the reverse strand, counting down.
AATACAAACAGACATCGGCACAAATGTTTGTACAGTGCGGGAATCGAATCCGCAACCCTTGCATCAGAAATAGCGTTCTCTACCAGTGATCCGGACGGGTCGTCGTCCGCCATTTATGTTTTATGAAAATGGGCTCGGATACCCCATTTTCATAAAAAATAAGTGGCGGACGACCGTATGATAAGATGAAGTTGTTTATCTAATTGAGAAAATTAAGTTTTACTTTGGAGCTTCATAGATTTTTTATGTAATAGGTAGCAGACGGATTACCTGATGGTATAGCCGTAACACCTGGAGCCCAATTCTCATGCTCGTGAAATTTATAAGTAAAACAAAGTTTTTTGGTATGGAGAACATGCGACAACCGCCATGATTTTTCATATCGAAAATCCCGAGAGTTGGGCTCTAGAAGTCATAAGTGCGGGCCAACCATTAAAACCCCTTTTCCCCTGGCTGGCTGGGACCCCACAACACAGACTGCTGCTTCACACGGGGTTTCTGTGAGGCCATGGGTATACACACACAACACACACATTATGGGCCGGCCGGCCAATTCATTTCTAAAAAGTGATAAAAAGAGTGGTAGACGAACCCGGCCTAGGTTCTTTGTGATGAAAAATGAGATTATGCTATGGTATTCATGTCAATTTATAATTGTATTTTATGCGGTTCATAGAAAAATAAATCAATTTCCCTCATTATTTTTGGAATATAAACCGCACGTGGCGTTTTAATAATATTTTCCTTTTTAGAACCATTTTCCCATGAGAATATTGTATTTCCGTTTGATTTGTTTATTGTATACTCAACGTACCGTATTTTTATATATTTTCAGCGATTTTCCGATTTCATTCTTAAAATAAGGGAAGTATAATGTTTTACATTTCTTCAATTTCCTTTTATAAACATTTCCTCCTAGATTATCCAGTTGCATTGTTATCAAAATGGAAATTGTATTAATTCGCTTGAATCTCGTTCAAAGTGAGAATTCAGTTGCAGGAAGATGATCAGATTCCATTCTTCTGAAAGAAACACTGTTCAATATACACCACCCTATATAAAGGATGTTTCAGGTAGGGTGTCAAGCTGAAGGCCATGGATAGAGCACACTTTGGGGTGCCCGAAACACCGCCATGTATGATCTACGATTTTTTGAAAATTCTCTACCTCAACAACGAGAAACTTTATAGAAATAAAACGGACATTTTTAACTTATCTTTTCTGCAAGTTAATTTTTATAAGTGTACCTTTTATGCATAAAATAATCAGATTAATGAGTTTCTAACCAAATCTAAAAACTTAATCACCAAAAAAAATGGCATTTAATTGGGCTATTTTGGCTGCAGTCGCCCTTCAAAAAAACGAAAGGATTTCCAATGAAATAAAAACACGTTTTAAGCTCAGAAAACCAAACACCGCCACTGAAATCGACCTAAAAGTTGTAAGGATAACGTAGGAGTGAGTTAGTCCTTTTTAGCGGTAGATTACATAATGTTTGACATTCATAAATGTTTTGTATGGACTTAAATTGAATAAAAACTAGGCAAAGGGAGTATCAGACTCGCTTTGCCTAGTCTTGATTTTTGTGACTTTTTCGTGTGTCAGATGGAACATTTAGTAAGAAGATATTATGTTCGTAAAATATATTCAATATTTTGGAATATTTAAATTATTATACTTTCATATACTCGTAGATTTTTGTGAAGTTCTATCGAAATCGACATTTATATTGACTAATGAATGAAAATCTATAAATTCGATTTCAATGTCGAGTGCACGAATTTTTATGTCGAAGTACATTATTAACTTTGAGGTTACTTAAAAAACATCGAAACTTAAAAGAACGATTCCTTTAGAAATGCGAAATGTTCAGTGAACCGAATCTCTAAGGAGTCAATGAGAACAGTTTCAGTCATAATCGCAACTCCTTGCCAAGACTTAATTAAACGAAAGATAAAGATAAAATTAAGCTTGGACTAACAGAGTAATCCGGGCTATTCCAACAGATTTTATAATCACATAGCCTGAGTTTAAGACTATGACAACAGCAAGCATACTTGTATTTTAAGATTTAGATTCTCGTTCACCATATCTGAGTAAAGTTTCGAATAGGCTACTCGTCGATTTAAGTGACTAGTATTTTTTTTTTCGAATGGCACCAGCTCTGCGTAACGACAGAACAATGGCTAAAGTAACATGTAACTTACATGTAGCTTAGACTATTGAGTAGAAGATTTAAGGCGACTTTTTCGTGTGTCAGATGGAACATTTAGTAAGAAGATATTATGTTCGTAAAATATATTCAATATTTTGGAATATTTAAATTATTATACTTTCATATACTCGTAGATTTTTGTGAAGTTCTATCGAAATCGACATTTATATTGACTAATGAATGAAAATCTATAAATTCGATTTCAATGTCGAGTGCACGAATTTTTATGTCGAAGTACATTATTAACTTTGAGGTTACTTAAAAAACATCGAAACTTAAAAGAACGATTCCTTTAGAAATGCGAAATGTTCAGTGAACCGAATCTCTAAGGAGTCAATGAGAACAGTTTCAGTCATAATCGCAACTCCTTGCCAAGACTTAATTAAACGAAAGATAAAGATAAAATTAAGCTTGGACTAACAGAGTAATCCGGGCTATTCCAACAGATTTTATAATCACATAGCCTGAGTTTAAGACTATGACAACAGCAAGCATACTTGTATTTTAAGATTTAGATTCTCGTTCACCATATCTGAGTAAAGTTTCGAATAGGCTACTCGTCGATTTAAGTGACTAGTATTTTTTTTTTCGAATGGCACCAGCTCTGCGTAACGACAGAACAATGGCTAAAGTAACATGTAACTTACATGTAGCTTAGACTATTGAGTAGAAGATTTAAGGCGACTTTTTCGTGTGTCAGATGGAACATTTAGTAAGAAGATATTATGTTCGTAAAATATATTCAATATTTTGGAATATTTAAATTATTATACTTTCATATACTCGTAGATTTTTGTGAAGTTCTATCGAAATCGACATTTATATTGACTAATGAATGAAAATCTATAAATTCGATTTCAATGTCGAGTGCACGAATTTTTATGTCGAAGTACATTATTAACTTTGAGGTTACTTAAAAAACATCGAAACTTAAAAGAACGATTCCTTTAGAAATGCGAAATGTTCAGTGAACCGAATCTCTAAGGAGTCAATGAGAACAGTTTCAGTCATAATCGCAACTCCTTGCCAAGACTTAATTAAACGAAAGATAAAGATAAAATTAAGCTTGGACTAACAGAGTAATCCGGGCTATTCCAACAGATTTTATAATCACATAGCCTGAGTTTAAGACTATGACAACAGCAAGCATACTTGTATTTTAAGATTTAGATTCTCGTTCACCATATCTGAGTAAAGTTTCGAATAGGCTACTCGTCGATTTAAGTGACTAGTATTTTTTTTTTCGAATGGCACCAGCTCTGCGTAACGACAGAACAATGGCTAAAGTAACATGTAACTTACATGTAGCTTAGACTATTGAGTAGAAGATTTAAGGCGACGGGTAGCCCTAACTAGCGACACCATTCCTTTTAATTGTTAGATACTAAACTGGATCTTTTTTAAACAATTTCGGGGTTACAGCCTCTCGGCAAACACTTATACTTTTTTCACGCTTGGTCAGGATGTCCTGAAGCCAGTAGAAAATTTTAAGTACTTGGGAAGCACGTTAACTTCCAAATGCGACCTTGATGCCGAAATCAATAGCAGAATTTGTGCTGCTTCAACTGCTTTCGGTAAACTAAGAGCTAAAGTATTCCGCTCGCATGACATCAAGATAGCGACAAAAATGGCAGTCTATAGGGCAATGGCCCTGCCTAACATATTATATTCATTGGAAGCGTGGTGTCTTTATCGAAAGCAAATGCGTTTTTGGACCGCTTTCACATGCGCTGTCTCCGTGAAATTATGGGAATTCAATGGTCTGACCGCATCAGGAATACTGAAGTCTTAAGTCGCGCTAATATCTGTGGCATTGAAGCATTCCTGATGCGCCGTCAGCTCCGCTGGTGTGGTCACGTTTATCGGATGTCTGACGATAGAATCGCGAAACGCATCTTATACTGTGAGCTTCAAGAGGGCAAACGTAAGCAAGGTGGACAGCTCCTGCGGTATATGGATGTGCAAAAGCGCCACATGAAGAGCTGCGGCATTGATCCCAATACATGGGAATCTCAGGCAGTAAATAGACCTGAGTGGAGACTTTTCCTAATGTGGACCATCGACGCTTTTGAAGACAAACGCAAGGAGGATCTGGACACCAAACGGGATGAGCTTAAAGCTAGACCACCTGCGGCTATCCTATATAATTACCGTGATGGTGTCCTCTCCTGCCCGACGTGCAACCGCACATTTAGCGCTAAGATAGGCTATGCCAGCCACTGGCGCGCGCACGAGAGGGCAGTCCAACAGGAATTTGACTCGTAATGGGAGTCCGTAAGCGGTCGCTGTAGCCGAAATCGGCTAGGACTAATATATATATACTGTTTATTAAATAAACATGCACAAATGTTGGGTCCGTTTTTGTATGCGAAAAATTGATTACCGCCAAAAGCGGCCACTTTTAGTGTGAATCATTTTCTCGCGTACAAATGTTGGGTCCGCTTTTGTGCATGGTTGTTTAATAGAAAAAGTGTTTACCGAGAGGTTGTAACCCCGAAATGTTTAAAATAGATCTGGTTTAGTAGCTAACAATTAAAATCGATTGATGTCGCTAGTTAGGATATCCGTCACCTTAAGATAATTATTGATTTTTTTTTTATAGATAGTTAAATAGATACTCTTTATTGCACAACACTCAAAACTACTAAAAGCTAGGCATACAGAGATACAATGTTCAATATAGTTTTTTATATTGTCTTTGTTCCGTATTTACTTGTAGGTATTACTATTACGTTTGTGATGTGTTAACCAAATATATTTTTTTTCTATTCTATTTAGAATCGAATAGTTCATGAATTTAATTGCAGTCGAATTTAGTTTGCCTCAATTTCTCAATAAATAATAATAAATATTTCACATCACATACCGATCTGACTCCGAGATAAGTTTTTGTTTTTAAATATAATTCTAACATCTCAAACGTTGACTTGATTCCGTACTAAGTAGCTTAAGCACTTGTGTTGCAGATATCAGGCAACAGAGGAACACAAATATATACTTAAATACATATATTACACCCAGACACCGAACAAACACAAGTGTTCATCGCACGAATGTGAATAAGTAGCTCAAGCACCTGTGTTACAGATATCAAAATCAACAGTGGGATTACAAATATATACATATAATACTTTTTTTTCTAAATACATACTTATAATACATAGAAAACACCCAGACCAATACAAACAGACATGGTTATGCACACAAATGTTTGTACTGTGCGGGGATCGAACCCGCAACCCTTGGACCAAAGGCAGCGTACACTACCCTGTTCCAAACGGGTCGTCATATATAAGAATATGTATTATCGTCATCTTAGCGTGTAATTCCCGGTTGCGTCCAAAGCTGCCGCTCTGGAGCCCGGGGTACGCTTGGACCATGATTCAGGTATTGGGGAGTCTGGTAATAATTATAATAAAGCGACTGCCGTCTGACCTTCGCGACCCTTTAACAGGGGATCCAGATCATCTGAATCATGGTTACACGTTTCAGAAACCACCCGAAACGTGCTGGTTTCTTCACGATGTTTTCCATCACCGCCAAGCTAATAGAAATATGCACATAGATTTGAAAAAGCCAGAAGTGCATGCTCGGATTCGAACCAAGACTCCCGTATGGAAGGCGCGTTCCGACCAGAGATAACATCGCACTTTAATTTATGTATTTCTTTTATTTAAACTTTTTTACTTAGTTGTACTTTGCTTCTACTGTTATTATCTCTTGTCAAACTTTGTATGTTTATAAAAATACCATGTCTCTCTTACTTTATATTAAGTTACAACCTGTGCGGATAAAGAATGGGATCAGAAATGGCGGCGCATCTATTTACTTCTCGCTCGCACACTATTTGAGTCTATACTCGCACCCCACGAGTGCGAGTATAGACGAAAACGACCGCACAGGTTGTAACTGTATAGAGTTGCACCGATCCAACTGCGAGAGGGCACTGGTGACCTGTAACACAGGCTCTGAACCTACATCAGGCACCAGTCCCTCACAATGTGACGGCGGTTTGACGCTAACATTAGCTATAACAACTACAATTAAATAACATGTAAGTCAACATTGTGAAGAGAATAATAAACGATTAATTATAATTAATTATCGCTAAGAATAAAAAGAAAATGTTTTATATGTATACAAAATGAAGCATGGAACAAACAAATGTTCAATGCAGTTGGGAACCTTGTTTCTCCTCCAACTATCTCGAGGTTTCCAAGAGTAATGATCCGAGAAGATTTGTTCGCGATAATACCTTGAGAACTAGAAACAAAACGCTTTCCTTCGACTTCTTAGCAAAAGCAGGTACAGTGGTAGATACGCACTCAAAAACAACAACCGCTATATAAGGGCGAAGAGGAAAGCGTAGGGTTGGCACTTGGGGTTATATAAATTGGAGAGGTACCATTTTGGCCACATAAAACATTATTTATTATTATTCGGCACTCTGTAATTATGAAACTAACAATATTCTATAATAAATAACATACCGTTAATAATGAACCTACCTGTAATTAATGTTTAAAATGTGTCCAAATAAATATTTTCATTCATTCATAATGGGCTATGGGAACAAATTTATAAGTATGGTTTTAATATTTATTTCCAATGCCTTTTACTATTTTAAGTTTGAATAGCAGGTAGTTATTTTTAAATTAATTTTCAAACATTTTGAATTCGAAGCGTATTTGTGACGTCATTAATACGCTTAGTGTTCCTATAATGTCATTTTCCCCAATTTACGGGAAATTGATCGTAGGAAAAAATAACATACTTCTAAAAATGCTTTTTGATCGGGGAAATTTTAAATTACTATCTGGTAACATTACGCTAAAACAAAATAAAGACAGTCCACTGTCTTAGTTTTGGCGTCACCCTGCAAATAAGTCAAACTAGCGCCATATGTTACTTGGACCAGGTGAATAAGTCACCGAGACATTGTATGTAATCTTCTGAATACAACCTGTCTGAATAGCTAGCGTATGTAGGCTCAAATGAAGGTCAAGGCTATTTTATTAAAAATATCCTTGACCCGGTGGTTTTAAATTTTAAAAATATTAAAATATGTTCTGAAATACAAATGCCTCGAAAGGGTTTTCGGATTAGAACCTATTTGATTTTTTCCCATACCCCATTGCAGAAGGCATGTTGGTAGTTTACGTCTCATCCGAGAAACATTCTCGAATTTTGGTTATATATTTTGTTTATTTTTAACCGTTTGTGGAAACTTGTAAATCGCTTTCAATTATTTCTTCTTCCTTCCAAGGCTTCCTTGGCATAGTGGTCGTGATCGTCGTGTACTTGTAATGTGGGTAGGGGCAGTTGTGATGCACTTCACCAGGCGCCGCCACCGCTGCCTGCTCGAGATCATCCTGTTGCACTCGTAGACTGAGTGGCAGAATGGATTTGGACAATATTTTTTAGATTTTCGCGTTGCATTACAATTATAATTAATCAAGATGGGAATTCACACGATATTTGTTATGTGATTTATTTATTTTTTAAAATCAATACTATTTATAAACAGGTAAATCCTACAAACAGCCGCAACGGTTATAGGTAATCCAAAAATATAAAAAACACAAAACGCTTGCGCGATGTAGTCGACACCTAACGCCATCTATGGGTATAGTGGAACTAATGTCCCGAAACGAAGTGAGGGTGGGCCACTAATTAGAGATAAAATTGTAAGTGGAAAACTTTCTTAATAAAGTTAGCAGCGCATTTGCAACTCCACTGGTGTTGCTATTATTTCGTGATATTCGTAATTATATAAATTTTTAAAATGGTCAATTAAATCACTATTGGTACATCTTGCAAAACCTTACGTAAGCTGCCGTACCATTGTTGGATTCCACAATTTTAGAATTCGCAAGTTCAATACAAAAGATTTTAAATTAAGCCTGTATCACAGCCCTGAAGCCCGAACAAACAAACAAAACAAGAGTTGTTACTTATACAAAAACAAAGTTGCCGCTTTAATATCTGGGTGCCTTGCTGAATTAATTGTATAATTACTCATCTTGGCGTTAAGAAGTCTCGAGCTCGAGATGTAACTTGTGACAAAACATTTTTAAACGAGAGAGTACGGCTAGCGGATAGCGAATTTACTGTTGATTCTGATATCCGTAACACAGGTGCATGAGCTACCTATCTCGGAGTCAGATCAAAGTATGTGATAATGTGAAAAAAGATATGACTGGAAAAAATACTTTTATTCAAGAACTACTTTGCTATTATTAACTTCATTATACAGTTTATTTTTATACATCTTAATTCCAGTTTAGACCGGATTTACATTTAGAAGTGCATAAAACAGTAGTCATTATCTTTAATGACAAAATAACAGTATGATGATCCTTTTAGCCCGCATTGCAAAACTGGTTCTAACCGGATGATAATCATGCTTTCAGTTAGAAAATATCGTGTTTACGTATGGTTATGGAGGTAAAGAGATGACCAAAACATATTCCTTTCAAAATAAAATGCATATATAAAGAATATTTGAAAAAAAAAAAATGAGTCAGTATCTCTTACCACACCATTAGGGGCGCAATCTGGCTTGCCGTAATCTGCAATACCTATTTTCTTTTTGGATTTATACCTGTAACAAAAAAAGTGATATGTTTATTAAAAATTCGCATGGTACGAAATATTTCAACGCCTCAGCTAACCTTTTCTAAGTATACAAACTAAAAATGGTCAATCGTTTAAGAGCACATTTCTGTAAACCTTTAAAAGAGCGAAGAAAATACAATTCCATTAATAAAATTTACAGGAAATATAACCTTACTTGATTTTTATAGCGCAATATTTCACAATACTCCGACGTAATTCCGTATTATGATTAACATAAACGTTAATGCTTTTATCCCACCAATATCTCACGCATGTTACTGCCCCAATAAACCGAAAATATTACAAAAAAATGGAGAAATACGTACGCTTCATGAATTCAAAATGAGAAATTTCATAGCACGATCGTAAATAAAACTATGGTATTAGAGAAAACGTAACTAAATAATGCCTTTGTGGCCGGCCCTTTAGTCGGCCTCGCGTCAACAGTTAAGTACCCGGCGAAACACGATATTAGGGAAATAATTAAAAATCGACTGAGTCGAGTTCAAGGATTGCATGCCTCAAGTGGCAATGGGGAGGGCACCTAGCCAGAGAACAGACGGCTGTTGCGGCGGAAAGGTCCTCGAGTCGAGGCTACGTACAGAAAGTCGCAGCCGAGGCAGGCCCCCCACATGGTGGACCGACGATCTGGTGAAGATCGCGGGAATCCATTGGATGCGGGCGGCACAGGACAGATCTGTGTGGAGAACATTGGGGGAGGCCTATGTCCAGCAGTGGACGTCTATTGGATGAAATGATGATGATGAGGGAGTCGAGTTCAGCTTAAAGATATTTAAGACTGAGAAGGTAGTGTTGCTTTTCGATAGTCTATATAACTCCGCTGGATCCGGAGCCGGGGAAATTGGTATGACATTAAGCCATCCTGACTAGACGACGCAACGCCAGATCTCCAACACGGGGCCTTACAGCCACTGAGCCCGAAGGCTCACCACCCAGTAGGGCCCACATCATAACGCTATCACGCGTAGCATGACGCCGGACAGGGCCCCGGACCCAGAATAAAAAAGGTTACAGGAGAGGGGTATCCGATGCCCCAAACCGTAAGGCCTACCAACCGTTGCACAGAGACGCCAGGACCCTTTCGGTAGCAGCTCCAAACAGAGCAAAACTACTACCGAAGGGGCCACACGAGGAGGCCGCCGCAACGCCGGCTGCCCTCATCACGTGCTAAATAAACAGGCTAGGCACACATACATTTATACCTACAATGAGTGAGTGACGCTATCGGTGGCCCAATCCGAGAGAAGGAGGGTTTAAAGGCAGCGCACTTGTAACTCCACACTGGTGTCGCGGGGACAATATGGTATGAGAAAGAACCGAGAGACACGATACGATATTACCTAGCGAAAAAGTCAACGAACTCTTCGATTACTTATTTTGTGGAATAAGACACTAAATACGTAAACGATAAAAAATAAACCTATTTAGCTAAATATAGTGTAAAACAGGAGTAAAACATAACATGTAACATGATCCCAAGAGGCGGTACAAAAACTTCGAAATGGCCGGATTCCACTCGAGCGAAGCCGCCGGCCGAAGCTAGATTATGTATAAACACATCTTCTCGACCATGCAAACATTTCCCCAAATCCCAACCCTTAGCTAGTGATGTACCGGATATCCGTATCCGAAACAAAGTATCCGTCGGGTGTCCTTAACAATTTGGCGGAATTTCGAAATTATTTTAACTTCACTTTTTAGGTTTCACAACTTTGTCTCTTTCGCCATGTCTGGTTCGTCCCTCGAATCTAAGTAAAAGCGGTAGATTAAAGTTTAAGAAAAAAAAACTAGGTTTCTTTTTGCTATTACGGAACTGAGAATAAAAAGGTTAGTCACCTTAAGGGACATTTTCGAATCATCATTTATACCAACATACCGTTTTAAAAAGATCTGCCAACCTTCTTTTAATTTTCTTTACATCAAAAGGAATCATTGTTACAAGCAAATCTGAACTTTCTGATCTAACAGTTAGGCATAATTTTCTGTGCAACAGGTATTACTCTGACAAATTACGAAAGGTGAATAATAAGTGCTCATAGCATTTCCTAGACTCCGGACTTTACTACTTATTACAAGTTGACCTTTGGGTTTCAGGCTTATTTGGGATCAGGTATGTAATGTTGTCTCAATTTTTGGTAACTTTGATCATGACCAGCGATGAATACGTCCCGCTGTCAGTTTCGGTTATCTATCACTATAAAATTTCCATCCAATATCGTGATAATAACGCGTTATTAGAGCGCTTTTGCAGTCTTCTTCCGGACGTTACAGCCACCCGCTAGGTAAAGGGTACCAATGTCGAGGCACGTAATTCGTATCCGCGGATATCCTAACTTCCCAATCGAGCACAACCCTTATCTCCCACGGCACCGAGGGCCGATATAAAGATAAATAGTCGATTTATTTCGGAACGCATTAAAAGTTTCCTAGACTCCGGACTTTACAACTTACTTATTACAAGTTGACCTTTGGGTTTCAGGCTTATAGCTTTAGTTTCTTGTTCGCACACTATTTCTGATTGAATATAGATCTTACGATGTCGTTGGACTTTATAAAATTAGAATTGGTGTTTACTTGATTATTTTATTTGAGATCATTGATTTGCAATTATCTTTCAATGTCTTCTTACAACCTGTGCGGATAAAGAATGGGATCAGAAATGGCGGCGCATCTACTCACTTCTCGCTCGCACACTATTTGCGTCTATACTCGCACCCCACGAGTGCGAGTATAGACGCAAATAGTGTGCGAGCGAGAAGTGAATAGATGCGCCGCCATTTCTGATCCCATTCTTTATCCGCACAGGTAGTAGGTATGATTATCACTTAAAACTTACTAAGAAAAATACGACTGTCAATAATTATCTTTAGCCTATTTTTTTATGTGATAGGTCACAGACGAGAAGACAGATCGCGTGATGGTAAGCGATTGCCAACCATTGAAGCCCCCCTTCCCGGGATTGGGCGGCCGGCACCCTCACCGAAACAAAGCACAGTGCTGCTTCAGGCCGTTTTTCTATAAGGCCGTGGTATCACATTGATCGAGCTGGCCCATTCATGCCGAAGCGTGGCTCTCCCACGGTCCCATGGTCCCACTATCTCAGGACTTTTAAATTGTTTTCGCATCCAGCTCCTACCAGCAATTTTTCGCAAATCTTGTACTTTGACAAAGACGCGGTCTTAATCCTGAACTAACAGATAATCACAGTGAAACACTCATCAAGGAAAGTCGCAGTGGATGCTCTCGTGAGGCAGCGTCTGCGCAGTGTTTCGAGTGAATGAGGGTACCGTTGGTACAAATCCAGGGAAAGGGAGTTTAAGGGGAGCAGCGCACTCTTGACTCCTCCGGTATTATGGTTGATCATCAGGGACAGCGGCAATCGCTTACCATCTGTATTATATATATATTTGTAATTCCACTGTTGGTTCTGATATCCGTAACACAGGTGCTTGAGCTACCTATCTCGGAGTCAGAACAATGTATGTGATGTTGTGAAATATTTATTTAATACTTAAACTTATTTAATCTGGTATTCCGTTTGTCATCTATCAATTCCAACATCAAATCATCCAAAGCATATTTTATTTTCCATCGTAAGAGCCATTCCCGTCTCTATGCAGGTAATCTTAACTATTTACACTTCTTCAATCTAAATGACTTACACTTCTCCCAAGGGCTGGTCTATAAAGCAACCTAGATATTTTGTGTGAGTGCTCTATGCCACTTGGTGGCCCAGCAACATCTATGGAGGTGGTTTGTTTCGATGCCTACCTATTAAAATGGCGGTAGTTTTGCTGGCACGGAAATACGAAACCCTTGCGCGATGTAAGCGACACCTAGCGTCATCTATTGCTATAAGCAGACCCAATGTCCCGGAGCGACGTGAGGGTGGGCCACTAATACCTCTATAAAGACTTGAATAAGATTAAAATATTCTACATTTTCATAACAAACTGTAGAAACCAGAAGAAAATTTCAAATCCTAATACTGCCACGAACAAAAAACTACTGGAGCAGCTATTTGCTTTTAAATAAGTTTTTTGTTGAAATGTCGGCTAACCCTAGAGAGTTCCTGTAAGATTATAAAATACAGACTCGGCAACTTTGAGCCAACTTTGTGGAAATCGGCGAAAATGCTGAAATATGGACGGATTTACCGTATTTATTTTATGCAACGAACCGGCTTGAACCTACGTTTTGCGCTGCTAAAACCAGTGCTGCCAAATAATCCCGTTTAGTTATCGATTGAATTAGTCGATAATAATGAAATTAATTGTAGTACTGTTTGGACTTTAAGGTCGAGAATGATGAGGATGAGGGAAACAGATAAGCATAAAGCGCAAATTAATTGCAGATACCTCATTGCGTCGTTTGCCCTCTGTGCGGAGGGTCGTGGTCAGAATGAGTAATTTTTTCCCGGACTATCTTCCTCCAGCTCACTCTATCTTCGCTGCGTGGATCGCATCTCATCACGTAGTGTTTAAGGTTGAGCTGATATGATCGGACTAGCGCATGGGGCTTCTGCCTCTAGACCTTCTTTGGCTCACCTTTCCCGTCAGAAGTAGCTTCTCCAGGTTGTCATCTCTTTTTCTGGCGATGCAACCAAAAAACTCAAAGTTGCTCCGTAAGCATGCATTTGCAGATGCACTGCTGGCTGTTAAGAAGATGTAGGTTCGTTTCTTAAAGATTTTAATGTTGCAGTAATTTGATGTGTGGATTCACTAATAAAAAATGGAAAAAAACTTGTTTGGACATTAACGTGAGAATGATGATGATAAGTAGTTTCACTCAGTTGTGCAATGCTTGTGTGTTTATTGCACCGAATGGTAAAAATGATGACATTACAGCCAGCTCATGAGCATAGTGTTGCCCACAAATGAATTTCAGATGCATTACTGGCTCTTACGAAGATGAAGGTTCCTTTTTTAAAGTTTTGAAGTTGGTATTGCTGAGATGGTAAGTAAAAAAACCGCAGAGTATCGATATATCCTAATCGATACTCACGTATAAACTACACTACCTTCTTCCTATAAAGAATCTCAACTGGACGGAATTCTATCAGTGCATGTGATACAGTCGCGTGTTCAAAAACATACGGGTTATTGAGCTTAGAATTTTTGAATGTATTAAAATTATATATCGGTTGGAACGTGAGAAGTATTTGGCTTTGCCAAAGGAGGAACGTACTACCTCAGAAGAATAAACAGTTTTTATATTAAAATATATTTACGGGGAAAACATGTTAATACGGCAAATGGCATAGTTAAGTGGTAGAGGTCAAAAACAGGTTTTTTTATTGCACCACCATCATCGACAAATCTGCAAATAATCAGAAGTACCCGATTTGACATTTACTACCTTATACTTTCAGACGAAAAAGTCAATGGATTATAGTAGAAGCAAAAAGGTCGAACGAATTGGGACTTCATGATTTCAAAATAAATTTATTTAAATTTTTGGTGGAAAAGGCCATCTAATCAATGAATTAATTCTTAGAAGTAAAAAACTGACACCAATCTTATTAATATTCCGACATATTTACAATACATTGAAGTTTAATTTTAATTTGATACTTGATTTTACATGTAATTAGATTTTTTTGTTGTATTTAGAGATTTAATTTTATTATTATTAATTAACATTTTTTCTTAATTTTACTTGTTTTGTATACTGAAAAGCGGAGCATAGCGTACGTATCTCTCAAATTACAACACCTTTGTAACCTATGTTTTCACAAATAAAGATATTTTGTATTTATATTTGCTCCTTTGGGGATAGATTTGTGTAAATTTTATATTAGAAAATTGACTTCAGTACGGTAAAAATAACATTAGATTGCGATTTATAATAAGGTGGCCTAGGTCTAACTGTACAATATATGTTTGAGGTGCTACATCTGCGAAACTAGCGCCGCAGAAGATTTAAATTGATTGTGGCAATTATGAGCATTATGTAAAAAAGTACAATTTTAAATGCTTGCAGGAATGTATTAACGGTTTTTTGAGAGAAACTTATGAAATGTTTTCTTCCTACAAGTAAGAATAATCTGCATAAATGCTCAAAGTGGTCACTTTTAGCATTTATTCAGATTATTGTTACTTGTCGTGTGTAAAAAATATTGTTTGGCGTCTGAAAAAAAAAAAATTTTTTTTTCCTTAAAGTCTTGAAGTTTCTCTCATAATCGCCACAATAAATTTGAATCTACTGGCAGCACTACTGTGGCCGATGTAGCACCTTAATGTTGGCTGTGTCTTATTTTAAGAGCCGGCAACGCATATGTGATACTTCAGGTGTTGCAGATGTCCATGGGCGGCGGTGATCACTATAATGTAAAAAAAAAAATCCCTGTAAATCTAGTATCTTGTCAAATGTTTACTTACTTTCATTAGTATTTTGATTTTACAAATCATCATCATCATCATCGTCAGCCCATTAAGACCCCACTGCTGGGGCACGGGCCTCCCTCAATCATATAAGGGGTAATTGCCATACTCACCACGCTTGGCAGACGGGTTGGCGAGGGTTTTGATATAAATGCAGAGTTTTCCTTCTCTGGGTGCTGATGATCATGATATGATTTTACAAATACTTAAATCTTATTTACTTCTATAACTATTCAAGTGATACAGTTGCATAGTAAAGTATCAGCCTATAAACTGTCCCACTATCGCTACTATGATGGGATTAGGCTTAATCACCACGCTTGCCTAATGCGGATTGGTGATCACAATCTCGAGCTATGTTCGATAAACCTAAACCTTTCAACCCTTCGACCCGGGAATTGAACTCCGAGATCACGGCCTGGTACTTAAACCACTGTATCCCTTGATATATCACCCCTTGGTGATCCTTACAGTTGCATCGAGACAATCAAAACATTTATGTAGGAGATTAGAGACTGATCAATAAACGATAAAAATAAGAACGAAGCTGCTTTTAAGGTGACGGGTAGGGCACACTAGCGACGCCAATCGGTTTTAATTTGTAGCTACTAAACCAGATCTATTTTAAACAATTTCGGGGTTACAACCTCTCGACAAACACTTATACTATATATTAAATAACTATGCACAAATGCGGACCTAACATTTGTACGCGAAAAATTAATTCACGCTAAAAGTGACCGCTTTTGGCGGTAATCAATTTTTCGCGTACAAAAACGGACCCAAGATTTGTGCATGGTTATTTAATAAATAGTATAAGTGTTTGCTGAGAGATGGTAACTCCGAAATTGTTTAAAATAGATCCGGTTTAGTAGCTAACAATTTAAATCGATTGGTGTCGCTAGTTAGGGCTACCCGTCGATTTAACCAAGATATTTTCATTCAAATAAGGCCAAACGGAATTGTGTATCTAGGTACTGTTCTATATTTATTTTTTATTTTCCAGTCCGAGGTACACCTACTATAAGCAAAACGCTGAAAATAAAGCCACTTTGATAAGTCGGAGCTCAAGTCAAGATATTCCCAACTGCTTACAAATGCTTTTTTAAATTTAAAATGTCAAGATGATCCAGGTTTTCCAGAATTATCTACCAACTGACTTTCAACTCCGAAGATAGTTTTCAAATGGACCAAATGTAAATGCAGATCTTGGAATGTCTATTCACAGTCCAATCTCGACGCATAATTTACGATGAGATGGTCCATTTAGAACTCTATTGAGTTACGCATAAATTGCTTTGAATTTACAAGGTGTAACTTACTTTTGAATAAAAATAGTCCCTCGACACGCAATTTATTACTCCATTATATTACAAGGGCTATTCACTATACAGACACGGTACATTACCTTAATGATGGGTTATTCTTGCGGGTACGGCAATCAGTAATTTTCCGTGCGACAAAGTTAAAATTCCATAACTCCTAATAACTGTAAAAACATTAGCAGTGTGACGACTTCCATTCATAACGCACCTTTGTACAACCTCATTAAATAGCCAATCGAAATTCCATCTTCCTCTTCACGAAATAGCGTTCAAAATTGACGTTGACGACAACAATCTCACTTTTAGCTCTGCCTGTAATTAAACCAAACAGTTCATAAAAGTAGCGTGAGACTTTATACTATTCATGAGGCCTTTTGAAAATACGCTCACTATTTACATAAGCACGCCGCAATCCAATTAAATCAAAAGTCCAATAGACCGTGGAAAGGGGATTGGCCAAATAAAAAGGGGGGTTTATTAGTCTGACGTGACCGGGGCATGAAGACTGCCGAACGGTGGAAAATTGTACTGAACAGGTCGTAATTTTGGGGTTAGGAATTCATGGCCGGTTAGGACTCCGTAAGCGGAGCTTCCAGGGTTAATAACATTACATACGGATCTTTGAGGCAAGGTAGTTGAAGAGTTATTTCGAGCAAGATCTTATTCCACCTCATTACAAAACGCAACCTAAAGTTATTACCGTACTAAAAAGCTCATGCCATCCCGTTTCAACACGTAATGTTAATAGGAGCTAGAACGAGTTTAGTCCCGGAACTTTTCTTAGATCGCGTTTTGTAATAATGATAATACTGTTTTGATATACTCGGTCCCTAGTGTTCGCAGAATTTCACCCACATTTGGTTTTTTTACAGGACCATGTCCATGATATTTTTAGCCCTCTACACAAATCAATTTGACGTGTTTTTTAGTCTCACTAACTCTTTGTGACAAATCAAATTCAATAACTTTTTATTTGAAAGTGATTATTTAAGGTGCTTTTAGTATTCTTGATTGAAATTATATGTTTTCATCTGTCTGGCTTCGAAATGAGAAAGCCATATTTTCTCCCATTAAATTGAATATGAGGTTCGAATGAAAGCTCTTAACGAATCCTTAAAATGAAGAACTGTTTATTCTATTACAAGCAGAACAAACGGTTATATCAATTGAGACCGCACGATTCCTGTTTCCAGAAATCGAGAAGTCATGACAAGTTTTATATCTATCTCCTTACATAAGAGTAAATGTAAAGAATTACTTAAACTCAATGTTATTGCCCGACAAAAGCCAGGTGATTTCATAAGTATACGTTTACCTTTGGAAGGAAATTTAAGATATTTGATCCCGAGTGTATTCTGGCGTTCAACGAATTTCGCTCAAGATGTCCACTTGTGCGGTGGAGAAATTTAGTTCTTTTCATTTCCTGGGAATGTGTGCTTGTTGAAGATACGATTATAACTCAGGTTTTAAAGGGGAAATCTTTGCGACCTGAACTCAAGTCCACGATTCTTTCTCGACTATTCTTATTTAGTTTCTTAATGAATATTAAGTAGGTTCTCACCCAAGGACCCTTAAAAGTTACGTGTTTTTACACTTGGCAATCTTAATTTTTTTTGGTTCGTTTTTTTTTCGAAGGTGACTACACATCTTGAGGATACCTCCACGTTACTAATAGTGTCTGAAACGTGTAACCATGATCCAGTCCGGTTCCCCTGTCTAAGAGTTAACGAAGGTTAGACGGCAGTCGCTTCACTACAATCACCAGACTTCCAAATCTCGGAACAGGGTTCAAGTGCACGAAGCCGTGAAATACTTCGTCTTTTCTCGTTTTCATAAGGTTTTTTTTTATATTATGGCTCTACCCGAAGATATCTTGCCAATGTCAAGTTACTTATTGAGAATAAGTGGGTAGTCAACAGTCGAAGTTAGTCAAAGTGACAGTCACTCAATAAAACGCTGGTGTTTTGCGTTTTGCCTGCCATCAGCCAAAGACGACTTTATAGATAGAAGCTCGCGAACAGTGATCAAGCAGTGAATTCACCATAATGTACAGTGGCGATCAAAAAGTGTTTACTAGTTTTGAAATTTGATTCTATATCACACTTTTTGCACTAAAGTCAAAAATGCCATATAAAGTTACATATTACCTTTTTAAAGTACCTAAATATGAAAAAAGACACATAAGAGGATACAACACAGAAGCAGCCATAAAAAAAATCTAATTTCTTTGATTTGACATGACATTTGTCATAAAATTTAATTGAGTCTTTTGAAATGTCAGCTGTCATATCATTAAAAAGATACCATATTATCAATATTATGTAATAGACATATAGAACTTTTCACCTACATGTGTGCGTGCGATAATGATCCTTAAGGTGGTAAAATCTTTTTGACCGCGACCGTACACACTTAGAACAACCCATGGGATCCTATAAATTTTGGCTAAGCTAAGCAAGATTCAGGCGATATTGTAGACTACTTGACTTGCATGAAGGAAGTGAAATTTTGTGCACCGGCTGGGTGTAGTTTCCTATATCGTAGGATCGCAAAGAATAAATAATGGCTAATAGAAAAAATAATATTTTGTTTTGTTGACTTTTCGTTTGGATAAACTTGTGTAGAATGTGCTTTGATTGGTTACCTATATGTTATTATATCTTTGTTTTGTATATGTCAATGTTCATTTCGCTTTTGTTCATAGCTATAATAAATTGCATGCCAATCTTTACTACTATTTTTTCCAGCTCTCCAGCTGTTGCCCTCGGCAGTTGCAGCATATGCTGAGGCTGAGCCTTGTTGGCTGCAAATTTTTGTCTCTGTACCTTGTCTTCTCTGTTTTGTTCTATGTATAATGTGTTGTGGTCAATAAATTGTTTCTAATCTTATCTTATCTTTGCCAAAATTTTATCTTACGGACCGTGGCTAAGCAAGGAAGCGTTTTGTGTAAGACGCCGTGTAGTCAACACTACGCCGTGTGGTTCATGGCGAAGCGTGGTTCTCCCACGTTGGGTTTTTCAGCAGCGCACGTGTGACCCCACTGGAGTTGCGGGTGTCAATCGCTTACCATTAAGTGATGCGACTGCTCATCATCTGCCACCACCTCCTCATCCTCTTAATCTTTTATAAATAATAATAATAAATAAATATTTCACAACATCACATACATTGATCTGACTCCGAGATAGGTCGCTCAAGCACCTGTGTTACGGATATCAGAATCAACAGCGGAATTACATACATATAATACATACAAACACCCAGACCAATACAAACAGACATGTTCATACACACAAATGTTTGTACTGTGCGGGGTTCGAACCCGCAACCCTTGGACCAAAGGCAGCGTTCACTACCACTGTTCCAAACGGGTCGTCGCAGCTTCTGAAGCCCAGGGTACGCTTAGACCGTAATTCAGGATTGGGGTCTGGTAATTACAGCTAAGCGACTGCCGTCTGACCTTCGCAACCCTTTACAGGGGAACCTGACCAACTCTATCCGAATCATGGTTACACTTTTAGGAAACCATCCGAAACGTGCAGCTTTCCTCACGATGTTTTCCCTCACCGAGCTAATACGCATATTTAAAAAATTCTGACGGTGTATGCTCGGGATTCCAACCCGATCCGCCCTTATGGAAGGTGCGCTCTAAACCACTGAGCTACCATCGCTCTCATCATCTGCCACATATCACATAAAAAAGTTACTATAAGTCATTCAACAGAACTTGCATAATATTAAATTCCATAAACTTTCTTACACAGATTAAAAGCGATCCGTCCAAAGGAAGAACCCCTTTTTCCTTTTCTCCAATTATCTCCATTGGCTCCACAGTTCCCTGGACTTGTTGCCTACATAATTAAACGAGCGAAAACGGTGTTGCCGCATTAAAGTTGATTTGCCACTTAATTTGGGATTTCGGGACACTTCTTTTGCGTTTATTTTGGATTTCCTTCGCTCTTTTTAATTTGGATTGGGGTAATTCTTCGATTTTCGCAGACTGCCTACTATACCGTGGGAGAGCTACGCTTCGGCATGAATGGGCCGACTCGACCGGAGTGATACGATGGCCTCACAGTAAACCGGCGTGAAGCAGCACTG
The DNA here is from genome assembly GCA_019059595.1 of Marasmia exigua. Lineage (NCBI taxonomy): Eukaryota > Metazoa > Arthropoda > Insecta > Lepidoptera > Crambidae > Marasmia > Marasmia exigua. The sequence goes on along the minus strand of CM032482.1, from coordinate 12,808,625 downwards.
AGCTGTGTTTTGCTGCGTGACTGATGGTACCGCAGGCCCAATCCTGGGGAAAGGGGATTTTAAAGGTTGGCAGCGCACTTGTGACTCCACTGGTGTCACGGGTGTTCATGGGCGGCGGCAATCGGTTACCATCAGGTGATCCGTCTGCTCGTCTGCCTCCAATCACATAAAAAAAATACTTTTATCTAATATTACTCCGACTTTTCACTGACTCGGTGGCGCAGTGGTTAGTGTGTCGCACTTTAAAGCGACGGCTACGCAAGAGGTTCTGGGTTCGATCCCCGTGCCGGGCAAAAATGTGTACCTAAGTTTTCGGTAAGAAACTTTTAGTGTCAACCTGGCAGAGTCTGGAAGTCGGCGGTCTTGTACCCCCGTGCCTCGGAAAGCACGTTAAGCCGTTGCTCCTGTGCCAAATCCCTCTCCAGTCGTGTCACGCTAGTGTCCACTCGTGAATATGAGTGTAAGGGAATAGATAGTGCACTTGTGTTTGCGCACACACTTGAGCACTATAATATATCCTGCGTACGTGGCTGATCGTTGAGATTGGCCCCCGTAGCCGTAATCGGTTAAATGATATTATTATATTACTACGAAAATAACATCAGAATCTTAAAATATTCTGAATAAATAAAAGGCCTTTTCTATGCAAAATACAACTTTGAAGTGTATTTTTAACGCACTTCAAAGAAAAAGGAGGTTCTCAATTCGACATGTATATATATTTTTTTATGTTTGTCCGCCGAAAACTTTGCCATTTATTAATCGATTTAAATGATTATTTTTAGTTGGAAAGAAGATAGTCCCAGATTGGTACCATGATCAGGATATCAGGATCTGATAATGGGATCCTGGAAAATTTGAGGGGAACTCTCAAATTTTATAGGGGCACGTAATGTTTTTGTATCTTTTTTCAAAACTGCATCAGTATTGACGCCTGACCGTATTAATTTTGTGGCTCTGTTGATGATGGAAGGTCAACTCCTCACGGTAAGGAGTTAAAGGATAATTCTTTTAACACTGTACTCACAATAAGTATTTTAGTTATTTGGCGAGAGTGGAAGAAGAGTTATATCCGTTTTTTTTTAAATTGATTCCCGCCAAAAGCGGCTTTTTTGTGCATGGTTATTTAATAAATAGCATAAGTATTTGCCGAGAGATTGTAATTTCGAAATCGTTTAAAATAGATCCGGTTTAGTAGCTAAAAATGCCCTACCCGTCACGTTAAAAATCACGTCAATGCATCGCTACCTTTTTCCGTGAAAGACGGACAAACAGCTGTCTGTTTGTCCGTCTTTCACGGCAAAAGGGAGCGACATGTGTGTGTGTCTGTACAAACGGAAAAGATCCGATTACTTTTTTTGATAACCATAATTATTTTTCAGAAAATATCCCAAGCTTACTTGTTAAAAGCTGATATTCCCAAATTAACTTGGCAAAGGAATTATGCTGGAAGCGAAATCCAATTTTATACAACATATTCGCTGCCATATTTTTCCCCAGTTTTATGCACTGTCTGTGTTTTTATTTTATGCAATAAAATATCTTATCTATTCATATTGGTAGAAGTTTATAGCTAAAAGTAAAAAGATATGTAAATCAAATCGAATTTTGTGACGATATACGGTTGTAGTAAAGTAGTAGGAATTGGGAATAATAATAATAATAATTCTCACAACATGTCATACGTTGACCTGATTCCGTACTAAGTAGCTAAGCACTTGTGCTATAGATATCAGACAACAGAGGAACTAAAATCACACCCAGACACCGAACAAACACAAGTGTTCATCGCCCGAATGTTTGTCCAGGGTGGGGATCGAACCCACGACCTTTGGCGTAAGAGGCAGGGTCACTACCAATGGCGCCATCCGGTCAGTCAAACAATATAAATAATGTAAAACATTAATTCACTCCTCATCTTAACGTGTAATTCCCGGTTGCGTCCAAAGTTGTCGGTCTGGAGCTCGAACTTCGGACGCCGAAGTACGCTTGGAAGATGATTCAGGATTTGGGGAGTCAGTGATTACAATGAAGCGACTGCCCTCTGACCTTCGCAACCTTTAAGGCGGACCAGATCAACTGAATCATGGTCAGACGTTTCAGGAACTATCCGAAACGTGCAGGTTTCCTCGCGATGTTTTCACTCGCGCCGAGCTAATTGTAGAATACGCACATCATCATCATCATCATCGTCAGCCCGTTTAAGTCCCCACTGCTGGGGCACGGGCCTCCCTCAATCACATGAGGGGTAATTGCCATACTCACCACGCTTGGCAGACGGGTTGGCGAGGGTTTTGGTATAAATGCAGAGTTTTCCTTCTCTGGGTGCGGATGATCATGCCAGCAACTTTACCTAAGTCGCCTTTTACGACACCTCGGTAAGAGTGAGGGTGGCCTATTCTACTCTGCCGGGGACCACACGGCACACGGCACGGGGAATACGCACATAGATTTGATAAATCCAGAGGTGCATGCTCGGATTCGAACCACGGCCCCCCATAGAGAAGGCGCGCTCAGAACACTTATGAATGAATGTCAATTTGTAGGTATGGAATTAACCGGAGTTAGGAAGAGGACAAATAAACACCACGGGCCTCACAAAAAACCGGTGTGAAACAGCGCCTGCGCTGTGTGGCACGTGAGACCTAATATAGGGGGAAGGGAAGTTTATTAACGCTGCGCCGCTGCTTCCTTCCCTCAATGAAATAAATGAACATACTTTTATCGCAAAAAACTGAACTTAGGACAGATTACATGTACAAATAGGACCTTATCGCTATAAGCGAAGTCTTTCAAACAACCTGTAGGTAAAGGATATTTATTTGATGCGGGTTTGTTTTTTACATTATAACGGACAAACTAGCAGACGGCACACCTGATGGTAAGTGATCACCGCCCCATGGACATCTGCAACGCCAGAAGCCCAATTCTAGGGATTTTCGAGTACGAAAAAACATGGCAGGATGTCGCATGAAATCTATACAAAAAAGCTATGTTTTTGTGATATGTGTCGAATGATGATAAATATCACATATGCGTTGCCGGCTCTTAAGAAAGGACTAAGCCCTTCTCTTACATAATTAATGTAATATTGCTTATTCTTCGTCTCTGTCGCTACGCTCTTGCCAGAGCGGTCGTGGTCACGTTGAGGGGCGTCCTTGTTGGTGTTAGAAGGCGGACACAGCCTTCATCACGATCTCTCGCCATATCCCTCTGTTTACAGAATGTCTGGCACAGTCTTGCACGGGGTTTCCTATTGCGGACTTCACTTGATCAGTCCAGCGCGTCGGTGATCTGCCGCGTGATCTCGTTCCCTCTATCCTCCCCTGAACGACCAGCCGCTCTATCGAGTCGTTATCAGGCCTAGAGACATGAACCAAAGTACTGCAGAAAGCGCGTCTGTACTATGGTTGATAGACGCTTTGTGATGCCGTGTTCCTGCAGTATGGACACGTTTGTGCGGAACTCTGTCCACGATATGTCGACCATTTTTCTCCAGTACCACATTTCAAGAGCATCTATCTTCCTCTTTTCCAACTCACGCACTGTCCACGTCTCCGCCGCGTAAAGGAAAATTGGGAACACCAGAGTAAGCATGAGCTTGACTTTTGTAGCCCTGGTGATACTGCGAATATTGCTATTCATCATCATCATCATCGTCAGCCCATTTAAGTCCCCACTGCTGGGGCACGGGCCTCCCTCAATCACATGAGGGGTAATTGCCATACTCACCACGCTTGGCAGACGGGTTGGCGAGGGTTTTGATATAAATGCAGAGTTTTCCTTCTCTGGGTGCTGATGATCATGCCAGCAGCTTTACCTTAGTCGCCTTTTACGATACCTCGGTTAGAGCGAGGGTGGCCTATTCTACTCTTATATTGCTAATATTATTGCTAATATTATTAATCTTATTTCTAATATTGCTATTAACAAACACCAATTTTAAGTTAACAGAGAATTGGTAGCACTTACCAAACGTCTCAGTCAACGTTCCGCTGTACGAACTTGTTGCGCGTCCCATCTTACCTTGCAACCGTTGCGTGAAACGAGTCTCAGCACGCGAGACTTTATAATTAGTTGACTCGACATCAATGTGTCTTAAATTATTTTTTTACGTAAGAAAAGGCAAACTTAACGTACAAATGGGAAATGTGGTGGTAAATTATTACAACTGACCATGGACTTTTTAAATTAACCATCAACTGGTTTCGATAGTGGGAAAATACACAAAGCACACGTGTCGTGTGTATCATATCTTTGGACTGAAAGAATTCTATAGCACTGTCATCATTTAGCTAGTGAGTAATACCCAGTCGTGTCCAAAACCGTCGCTTTGGAACCCGTGGTCCACTTGAACCATGATTCAGGAGTCAGGTAATTATCAGTGCGCGATATCTTGGACGACCAACTGGCCTCGAAGACATCCCGTCACGAAGGATATACCTGTCGCATCCAAACAAAGGATAAACACAGTGAGTGTGAAAGAGTTTTCTATTTTTGCTGTGTGTATGTATGCACTTACGTTGCCCAAGGCTCAGCCTGAAAACCAGCGCTGCGGCGGCTTCGGTCACCGCAGCAAATGCTGAGGTTGGACCCTGTTGGCTACAGAATTCATCCTATTTGTGAGATTCATGTCATTCGTGTTTGAATTCCAGGCCGGAGGTCCAATCCAGGGGGAAGGGGGGTGAAAAGGTAAGCAGCGCACTTGTGACATCCCTGGTGTTAGCAGGTGTCCATGAGCGGCGGTAATTACTTACCATCAGGTAATCCGTCGGCTTATCTGCCACCAATATCATAAAAAAAATTAAGCAAAAACATAACTTCAAGGCCGGAATCATCAAAATGGGAATACATACGAGTATAACTATATGACGAAAGAAAACATATTATATTAATTATAATCATATTATTACATTAGAAAAACATAGTTATAGGACTACCAATAACAAAACAATCAACTAACTTAACTTAAAAAGCCGAATCAACAAAATTGCTCCGTCCAATTTCCTGAAGCCGAGCCTATTAAATATCGCAAGGCTAACAATTCATTTCATTCGGTCATTAATTACAGGTCACTGCGATTCTTGATTCTTAAACCGGTTTCAGACGAGCGTAAAATACGCTTTGAAGCTGGCTTCGAAGTCAATCTTGCGGTCGCTTTGAGTGGCAACGAGCTATGTGACCATTAGAAAACATTTTTTTTTTCAGGGGTAACCATCATGGCCTATATAACAAGATGGTGTGTAGGACTCTTAACTCTAACCAAAACCTCTGGGATGTCCATCTCAGCGCAATCACAGTCGGAAAACCTACAGCCAGGACTGGAGCGCTAATGGCGCTCGCCGCGGTAGCCTTTCTCTGATGTGTGACGTACCAGGACACCCAATAACGTCACCCCCCGCGGAGTCGTATGGTGAGCAAGCTACTCCCCAATAATGGTTATGCTCGCGTATTCCGAAAGCTTTATTCATCATCATCAGCCCATTTAAGTCCCCACTGCTGGGGCACGGGCCTCCCTCAATCACATGAGGGGTGATTGCCATACTCACCACGCTTGGCAGACGGGTTGGCGAGGGTTTTGATATAAATGCAGAGTTTTCCTTCTCTGGGTGCTGATGATCATGCCAGCAGCTTTACCTTAGTCGCCTTTTACGACACCTCGGTAAGAGTGAGGGTGGCCTATTCTACTCTGCCGGGGGCCACGCGGCCCCCTTTATTAGTCGCCTCTAGTTGTATGGACGCGCAGATACAGCCTATACACGCGCTTAAAAAACGTTAGTCTGAAACGTTTTTAAGCATTTTTCGCCCCAACCCTTGGAGTGCCAACATTAATATCGGCAACACTCCTGAATATTACATCAATTTCTCGTTTGGATCGGGGCCTGTCATCGGGCACCGCTAATGGTATTGGGAGCGGGCTCTAATTAAGTCCTAGCCGTTAATTTATAGGTTGTTTTCTAACAGCAGTAACAGCTGTAATCAAAACAAATCGCTTCCCAGTAAGACACGCAAGGGAATACGAACAAATTAGATTGGAGACTCGACTTGCTGGTCTAGAGCTGTGGAAAAATATCGACTGATGGCCTTTTCTCGAGCACTCGACATCGAAGTCGAATTTAGAGATTTCACACATTCGTCCGTACAAATCTCGAATACTTCCTTGTTTTTCTGCTGATTTTTATAGTCAGTATCTCCTGATTGGTACTTTTTTTATTTATCCATCCTCCTGTATTCTATATACTTAATATAATAGCTACACGATTGCCGCCGTGCGCTGATAACCTTTTTACTTCCATTCCCCTCATTGAGGCCTCAGGAACTCTCACTCACTCAGGGAAACACAGGTTTATTTGAAAGTGACATTAATAAAAATCACACCTGTCGAAGTACATATACACAAACAAACTGGCAGGATACATATTTAGTATTTATAGATTTGAGTTATCATTTCTACAGTTTAAGAAAAAATCTATAATAATTTATTTTTTTGAGATTGATAAAAATCCAACATAATTTTATATCGATTTTTCATGCCGTCGCACATCTCTAGCGAGTTATTTCTAGCTCCTTTATCGGTGAGTGCGATAATGCTATAAATTATATAATTATCGTTATTGAAGTTCGTTATTTGTTAGCTTATCGCCCCATCTTCGTAGTTAACACCCACTAGACCTCTACAAGACATATTGATTCCATAGTTGGTAAACTAATCTAACTTATCATGTGTTAGAATACCTAATAATATTCCATATAAGGACTGCGTCTCTCAAACATTCTACATAGAGGAAGTATCAAACACTAATATTTCATTTTTATGATCTTTTATCCGAATTTCCTTTGACTACTAGCTTTGTCTTAATTCTATTAATATTTATATTTGTATCTCATACTTATTTCATATAATAACGTCAAGAAAGCTGTGAAGTTTGTCTTAAACAGCTGTTTTAAAATTAGGTGAACTCCTTTGATGGATCAATTTTTAACGGTCGTTTCGATTGACTGCTAAGGTATGCATCACAATCAAGTGACATAAAATAGCCTCATTTTAGTGGAAAACAGAATCTAACTCATTCCCATCACTATTTAATCACAAGAGCGCATTTATATAACGATGGCCAGTAAAAACGAATTGAATCATTTATGAAAACAGAGTCCATTTGCAAATTTACAAATTGTTATAAATGCAACCGCATGCACAACAAATCATTTTTATTGCATTCACGGTTTAATAATCATGGTTAACTAAAACCGCTAACAGTGTTCGACAAATTCGCTGGCATTATCCAAAAGCTGATCTAAAGTGGAATTTTCGGTTCATCGGCGGAGTTTATCGATGACTAGTGAGGAGTCGGACATCCGTATCCGCAATTTATATTTTATAAAAAATTCGCCATTTCTGTTTCTATGCCAAAAATACTTCGGCAAAAGGTTCAATTTCCACTCTAAACAAACATTATTGTGTGTTATCTGTCCAAAGATAAACATTTCTTTATTGACCACAGAACACAAATACATATATGTCTACGTAGGTATATTGTACATATGTAACTATTTAAGTATTAAATAAATATTTCGGAAATCAGAATCAACAGTGGGATTACAAATATATACATATAATACTTTTCTTTTGTAAATACATAGTTAAAATACATAGAAAACACCCAGACCAATACAAACAGACATGTTCATGCACACAAATGTTAGCACTGTGCAGAGATCAAACCCGCAAAATTTGGACCAAAGGCAGCGTTCACTACCACTGTTCCAAACGGGTCGTTATTAGTATTATATTTGTGTTTACTCTTCTTATATCATATATCAATAACACAAGTATTGAAATTCTTATGCTACTTGGTACAAAATCAGGTCAATGTATGAGATGTTAGTATAAATAGTCGCTCGTAATATCCGTTAGTTACTAACTTTAATACATTGACCAATAATTCACAACCGGGAATAAACGCAACGAAAATTAAACAATAACATTGTAGTACTTTCTGCTTAGTCGTTTCGACTGCGTAAGAATCCGTGTCCGCGGATTTTCTGGTATATTTTTGAAGTTTTAAACCCGGAACATCCCTCATACAAACATGGCTTGGAACCGACGTTCCCAATAATAAGTACGTCGATATCAAGGCCATGAGCGATTAAGTTACCGCCTTTAGTGAGAGCACGATAATATTCAAGCGTCTCGCTGGGAAGGCGCAAGGTAGAAAGAGGCCAAGTTCTAAGCTACATTTGAGAATTTGTATGTTTTTGAATCTTCATCGACATTGCTCACTGGATTAGCAAGCTTAAGTGGCAGTGGGCTGGCCATATTAGCCGCAGAACCGACAACCGATGGGGTAAACGAGTTCTAGAGTGGAGACCGCGTCTTGGCAAACGTAATGTAGGGCGCCCTCTGGCTAGGTGGGGGGACGATCTGCGCAGGATGGCTGGCAAGAGCTGGATGCGAGAAGCCATGGATAGATCACAGTGGCGAACAATCGGAGAGGCCTACGTCCAGCAATGGATTGCGATAGGCTGATGATGATGATGATGATGAAGTTTTGAAACTTTTTTATATGTTAATATTGCAAAAAAGACATTGAGCAAAACTGAATCCTAATAAAAAAGAATTGAAAAATATTTTCTGAATTAATAATCTTCAATATTCATCTAACCAAAGCGTTTAACAATGGCATATTTATGTAAATCACATGTATACATATTAATAAAATTTTGGCAGTTATTTTTACTAAAAGGAGATATTTACGTGCCTAGTAGGAACGGGAAACCGTTGGTCCCGTTGCATTGCTCTAATAGTGGCCGTTCCTACCAACCCCGTAAGAAGCGGTATCTGGGTTACCCTATACCCATAGGGTAGCCCAGATACCGCTATATAGAGGCTGACACTCAGATACCAGGTTTTAATATCAGACACGACAAGGAAGAACACTTGAACACAATGTTAAGGTGACGGGTAGGGCACACTAGCGACGCTCATCGATTTTAATTTTTAGCTACTAAGCCGGATCTATTTTTAACAATTTCAGGGTTACAACCTCTCGGCAAATACTAATACTATATATTAAATAACCATGCACAAATGTTGGGTACGTTTTTGTACGCGATAAATTGATTCACGCCAAAAGTGGCCGCTTTTGGCGTGAATCAATTTTGCGCGTACGCGTTGGACCCAAAATTCGTGCATGGTTATTTCGTAAATAGTATAAGTGTTTGTTGTAACCCTAAAATTGTTTAAAATAGATCCGGGTTAGTAGCTAACAAATAAAAACGAATAGTGTCGCTGTTAGAGCTACCCGTCGCCTTAAGAAACGCACTTGGCCCTGCTTTACAGAACCGTTTCGCCAAGATATTGTAATAACGGCCATGCCCAGCGCGATATTTCAACAGCTAGGAGATAACTTACGTATCCAATGTTCAGCTCGGAAACTTTAAACAAGATTTTGTTGGTAACAAGTGAGCTGGAGATTTTTTGCTTAGTTAAAAGTTGTTTGTCACACTGCTCTTCTTGATGTGACTTGGCTGCGCTGAATATGGACGCTCTAATTTAAATTGTGGGAGTAGAATATGGTATTGAACTGTATGACATAATATAGTTTCTCTACTTAATCCTCCAACCGATCTACGGCTACGGCGGCCAATCTCAACGATCAGCCACGTACGCAGGATATATTATAGTGCCCAAGTGTGTGCGCAAACACAAGTGCACACTCTATTCCCTTACCCACATATTCAGATGGGACACTACTGTGACAAGACTAGAGAGGGATTGGGCGCAGGATCAACGGCTTAACGTGCTTTCCAAGGCACGGGGGTACAAGACTGCCAACTTCCAGACTCCGGGGTGCCACTAAGAATTTCTTACCCAAAACTTAGGTACAAATTTTTGGCCCGACCTGGGGATCAAACACGGGACCTCTTGCGCAGCCGTCGCTTTAAAGGGCGACCCACGAACCACTGCGCCATCCGAGGCAGTCTCTATAGGTACATACAGAATACCAGCGTTAGGGTATATCAACACCCTTACATATGCACTTCTGACTCCATTGGTGTCTCGGGTGTCAATGGGCGGCGGCAATCGCTTACCATCGGGTCGTCCATCAGTTCGTCTGCCAGTTCTGCCACGTATACATATAAAAAAAACATACATGCGCCTTTTCGGGTCCATACTGACCTGGCCGCTTGCAATGTGCCGATAAGGGAGGCTCAAAGTCACCCAGAGAGCAATGGAGAGGGCTATGCTCTGTATCTCTTGAGGAAAATGATGAGATCCGTAGCAGAACTAAGGTCGCAGAATAGCTCAAAGAATTGCATTTCAAGTGGCAATAGGCAGGGCACATTGCAAGAAGAACAGACGGCTATTGAGGCGAAAAGGTCCTCGAGTGGAGGCCACGTAGAAGAAGACGCAGTCGTGGCAGCCCCTGGTAAGCTATGTGGCTTAAGGTGGACTGACGATCTGGCAAAGATCGCGGGTCCATTGATTGCGGGCGGAATACGACCGATCTATGTGGAGAACATTGGGGGAGGATTATGTCTAGCAGTGGGCGTCTACTGGCTGATTGATGATGATGATTATGAAAATAATTTTTCGCTACCACGCTAAGGAAAAGAGAGGTACAGCCGCTCCCACAGGATCGATGTGCTCCTTGAAAATTTCCTCTAACAATGGACAACATTTAAAATTTTTAACATGTCCATATTGTTTTTTTATATGAAAGTAGACATAAAATGAACAGACCCATATTTTTTCTTTTTTCAAAATTTGTCCATTTTCATGCATAAAATAATTATTGAAATTCTTTTTATTCTAAATAGACGTAAGCGCCAAATGACGTCATCGGACGGCTGGATACAGCGTATTCCTTTGCTTATCATTGTTTTAATAAAAAAGGCACTACTGTCAAAGGTAAAAAATACTAGTGTCAGCATTGTCAACGTCATTCATACATTCAACGTTGACAAGTTGTCTTTTTTTTTGACAGTTACATGTCATGAGTTTGGCATTACGTAAATTTAAAACTTTAATGTGCTAAGCAAAGAAATATTTTACATTCTGCCGTCCGATGACGTCATCTTACGTTTTTTAGTTTTAATTTTTTTCTCAGTAAATAAGCAATATAAAAAATGAATAAATATATATTCGAGCAGCGGAAAAGTAAACAAAGAATTGGTATTTTTTGTTTCAGAGCTTAGTAATTTTGAAATGTTGTCCATTAAGATAAGATACAGAACATTAACTCTCTATAGGTCGACGTGTGAAGGAAGATATATCACGCTTGTTCAGGAATATCTTCATTACCTAGACTCCGGTCTAAGCGCCAGACAAAGTGGCTCGGTCTAGATTGCGCCCTAGATACTAACGTTAACTAATTTACCGCACTTGTATCGCGTACGAGGTCATATCTAGTAATGTACAGTGTAAATACGGTGGGTGGGCTAGAATCAGGGATAATATCTATAGAGGCTCTGTAGATCAGCGGTAATTAAATAATCACAGTTCCACTTAATTAATCACCACGTGTTCTACCAATAAGAAATGAATTTCCGAAAGTCGTAAAACAAATCGCACCACCAGTAGTAAATAAGCATAAGTGATCTTTCTTAGAACCATCGATTTTAACATATTTGAAAATAACGTTGAATGATACATACCTATGTGAAACTTTTTTTCATATTTTTCTTCTTTAATTTGGCGAATTAATGGATGAAATTGGTGCGAAATGTTGATAATTATGGTCGGTAGATCACGTGGTTAAAGGGATGTAAATGTTCACAGATACCACCCTACACAGGTAGGTACAATACAACCTGTGCGGATAAAGAATGGGATCAGAAATGGCGGCGTATCTATTCACTTCTCGCTCGCACTCTATTTGCGTCTATACTCGTACTCGTGGGGTGCGAGTAAAGACGCAAATAGTGTGCAAGCGAGAAGTGAATAGATGCGCCGCCATTTCTGATCCCATTCTTTATCCGCACAGGTAGTACAAACAAGTTCCGCACAACTTAACCGACTGAGTTCGTTCTTTATCATTCTTATTTGGGGCGAGGTTGGGTGTATCGCCGATATCTGCGGCTGGAAAATACATTAACACTATGATTTTTCACTTTTTAGCCTGTTTACTCCAAAGTTAAGGATGGATGGAATATAAGATTCCATTGACAACTACTTGTAATATTCAGAAGAATCTTGTCTTAATTATTTCGAGCACAGTTTCGGGCTGCACACTGTTATAGCTAGTGCGTGTATGTGCTAGCCAATAAAATTTTGACAACCTTGAATTTCTACATTCATAGTCACCAGAGCAACGCGCATCGAAATTTTCTTTTGGTCTTGCTACTGGATAATGTTTATACTGTGATTGGTTCAATGTTGGGATCATAGGAGTTGGTTGTAATTTTATAATTACAATGTTATTCGTGCGGTTGACCTACTAGTAGTGTCTGGTCGGGTAAGTTATAATGATTTATCATGTTGTAGTTTGTACGTAACTTACAAATACGTCCAACAGTGGACTGCGATAGGCTGATGATGATGATGATGAATGCAATTTTGAGTGCAGTTCTGAAGTCAAGATCTGAATGAATTTTGAATTAGAAGAAGCAGTATGAGTGACGCTAAGATGATTTTAGTAAACTATTCGGAGAATTATTACATTAACTAAGAATTTAAAAGTTGTCTGTTTAAAAGGAAATATGTTCTAGTAGTAAGGATGGCAGACTCAATGGGTACTTTGTTAGTTCTTTTGTGCCTGTCAGCCTCATATTTGGATTTCAAGGCCGCTTACTATCAGGCGGAGTAAGGTCATCCTGATTGGCCTTTCTATAAGAAAAAAAAAGATACACTAATTACAGGAGAAGAAAGTATAGAAAGAAAATATATTTACTAATGACTGTCATACGTTAATTCACTACTAGTAGTGTCTGGTCGGGTAAGTTATAATGATTTATCATGTTGTAGTTTGTACGTAACTTACAAATAGATCAAGTAACTTATTGCCTAAACAAAATTTACTGTAAGTTTTGAGGTTATTTAAGTCAACTTTTCCACTTTCGCCCTGAGAGTCCATCGTGTCATGGGCGTCTTACGCGCATGGAACTAAAAGTCAGCGGAGTGTGCCATCTTCGGAAAAAACGTCATAGAGTGTGAAAGAGACCACACCGGCCCTGCCGCAGATTCTGCACGGGTGCGGTAGAGAAAGAACGTCGCCCAGCACTTCACCTCAGAACCAACGCCATCGCGCAATTTTTAAGTATGGCTTTCTCTCAAAAGGCACGGTCTGTTTATGGAGCACGTCTCTGCTTACGCGACGCTGCCCTATTCATGAATCAACTATGTCAGAGGCAGGCCTGTCAAAATTTGGATGCCTATCAATGCGGATAGCACCTGTCAGTTTAGAAGGACTCTAACACGATCCTGTAATTTCTTGGTTGACGTCACTTAGATAATGTAAGATATAGATCGGGATATGAATGCACTGACAATTAATTATAGTGATAAGAACTAAATAGCGTCATTCTCAACATCAACTGTTTTATTTAAACTTACATGGTCACTAACATAGAATATTTATTTACGGGATTACCAAGTACAAACATTTTAATCGTCAGGATGGGTTTAAGTTGTCAAATGTCTGGAATCCAGTGATTTGAAAATGTAATAACCGTAAAATTAAACAAAGTGTCATTTCGCGGCCAGATACTGTGTGTCGAGAACAGGTGCGATAAAATAGTGAGTTAGTGAACAGTGATACCGCAGGTGCGCGTAGTAAAATATTGCGAAGGAGGGTATACCGGTTTGTCTGCCAGTAACATCTTACCCGCAAAAACTTCAGTTACTCTGTGACCATGGCGCTTGCAACAGTGCTGAAATATCGGAAACTCAAAAATAAGGTACATGGTAGAAATTCCGGTAAATACTAATCAACTGTCTGTCTGTCTGTCTGGGATAAGAACTTAGATGACTTAGAATTGAATTAACGTATGACAGTCATTAGTGAATATATTTTCTTTCTATACTTTCTTCTCCTGTAATTAGTGTATCTTTTTTTTTCTTATAGAAAGGCCAATCAGGATGACCTTACTCCGCCTGATAGTAAGCGGCCTTGAAATCCAAATATGAGGCTGACAGGCACAAAAGAACTAACACAGTACCCATTGAGTCTGCCATCCTTACTACTAGAACATATTTCCTTTTAAACAGACAACTTTTAAATTCTTAGTTAATGTAATAATTCTCCGAATAGTTTACTAAAATCATCTTAGCGTCACTCATACTGCTTCTTCTAATTCAAAATTCATTCAGATCTTGACTTCAGAACTGCACTCAAAATTGCATTCATCATCATCATCATCAGCCTATCGCAGTCCATCTGCTGGACGTAGGCCTCTCCAACTGTTCGCCACTGTGATCTATTCCATGGCATCCCGCATCCAGCTCTTACCTAGCCATCCTGCGCAGATCGTCCATTGCATTGCTAACTTATAACATTACACTTCCGATTTTCCGAAAACGTCGAACATAGTTTCCAACTTAAAACAACTAATTTATACGCGAACAGTGCTCTATCAAAAGCACCAATTTTATACTTTAGATGTGTAGTTTATTAGTCAGAATATTTACTGGGTAATACGATCGGAACTTTGTTTGGTTAAACACAGTTAAAAAAAATTCAGTAGCAAGAAAAACGATCGGCCATGAATACAGCGAAACCGTGCCGACCGGAATGAGAAGATCTGTCAGAGACAAACAAAAGAGGCGGACAGCGTGTTTGAAAAGGACAGGGTCAAATATTCGCTCGGGGATTCCGTTTCGTCGTAGGCCGTATATTTCGGTTATGGCGGCCAAAACTCAACGATCAGTCAAGAACACAGTGTGTGTTTGTATGTGTATTACAAGTTTAGTCTCTTTTACAAGGTTAGTTCTTATTTTAATGGGAAATCAGTGTGACAGGTCGGGCGCAGAACCAACGTGTTAAAATGTATTTCGAGGCACAACGAACAACGGGGATACGAGTACAACATTGGCAACTTCCGGACTCAATACTGAGACTGAGAATTTCATAACCGGGGGAGAGCCACAAGAATGGGCCGGCTCGACCGGAGTGATACCACGGTCTCACAGAAAACCAAGCACGGTGCTGTGTTTCGCTGCGTGGGTAGGGTCCATGGGCGGCGGCAATTACTTACACATCACATAAAAAAAACACTACCATTGGAGTCAAGTCGACTGTATGTACTGTTATTTATATCTATATTTGTAGGTCGACCAACAATAATTCTTACACTGTGGTTATAAGATCACAACATTGTTTGGTGTACTAATTGCAAACTTGGCGTAAGCTATCGCCTCATAATGGATGCGCCAGGGAGTGCCAGAAATACGAAATTGGGGAATTGGAGTACGTTAAGAAATTGTGTGACCTTACTTTTATTTTAGCTTAGGTAAATAGTCCCACTGCTGGGCAAAGGCCTCCTCTAATAGCCTCCACTGCTCCCTATTTATTGCCAGCGTTTGCCAGTTACGGGAGTATTGGTCCAGGTAGTCACGCCATCTCTTTTTCGGTCTGCCTCTTGGATGACGGCCATCTACATGCTGTTATTTCGTGACCAGATGGGTCCATCTCTCCAGGTGCATACCTTACTGGTACTGGTTTTTTTTAATGTTTTGCAAACATTTGTCATCGATCAGACCTAATATGAGGTTCTAGGTGTCTCTCAAGCACCATGCTTGCCCGAGAAAAGCTTATGTACATCATCTTCTCTTGAAGAGATCCAGGTTCTAGTGTTTAGGAAATATATCGACTTCTAGGCTGTTCGAATCAAAAAGGTGTTCGCGTTTAGTTGGAACGTCAACCATGTACGATTGGTAACTCAGTCTTCGCCTATGTGGTACTACTCAACTTGATGTCGCGGTAACGAAGATATCTTCGTTACAAACACGGATAAAGCTCGGAGCAAGTGAGTCACCTGATAGTAAGCAATCACGACATCAGCCACACCAGAAGGAGTGGAGATGCGTTGCCGGCCTTTTAGGAAGGTAAGATCTCAATGTCGTACCGGTTCGGAAATACCGCTGCGGGCAATTGATTCCACAATGAGGAGGTGCGTGGCAAAAAATTACGTGTATAGCTCACGGTGGTGGACCTCCACCCATCCAAATGGTACGGGTGGAATTCTAGTTACGGCGTGTAGTACGGTGGTGAAATTCAGCAGCGTGTATTCAAACAACTCACCATGGCAACATGGTAATCTTGAAATGGAAAATAATTTTGCTTTGCTGATATTAAGAATTTTATTTGCATCTCCTTACCAGCGTGATAATATACAGTTCAATCTCTAAATTGTATTAGAAAATAAAACATAAAATTTACCGGTATTCCCAGTAGTACAACCAACGGGTACTTTGATCAATTTAATTTTGTTCACACAAAAATATTTTCTGAATTAAAATTAGCGGAATTTCATCCCTTCAACAGAATTCCATAAACAGACACAAATTTTGTGAGCCAATCTAGGTATACTAATCTACATATTTTGTCGAGCCCTCTGGGTAAATATTTCATTATTCTGGATTCGTATTTTTACGAATACTGAACAAATATTTGGCATATTTTGATAAATGCTTAGGAAGAGATTAAGATGACCTACCTACTACTGTAATAATGCTGCAAATAGTAAGGTGCTT
Source organism: Marasmia exigua (assembly GCA_019059595.1). Taxonomy (NCBI): domain Eukaryota; kingdom Metazoa; phylum Arthropoda; class Insecta; order Lepidoptera; family Crambidae; genus Marasmia; species Marasmia exigua. Next base: position 12,791,932 of record CM032482.1, on the reverse strand, counting down.
TAATTACATACAAGTTGGCGGCGCACTATAAAACTGAATATATGCATAGTGTATACAATATGAATGAATGCAAATCGTAAAAATGCCAAAAGTGTTAATAAACCATTTCGTGTAGATAAAAAATTGATAAAAGAAAAATATAGCGCCTTTGAAATATCAGATTGATTTACTACTTACTTCTGCGTAGTGCAGAAATTACGTGAAACGTACAGACAGTCGCTCATCAGATGGACAAGCTGTCGAAATTCCTCAATAGACCTGGGAAACGAATCTTTTAAAAGATTGGATCAGTGCAGAGATGCGGAACAGTGAAACGCTTCATTTGGAAGATCGACTCTCAGACAGATCCGTGATTCATTCAGCTCATTCGGATCACTCGGCTTATTGGATCATTCAGCTCATTCATTCATTCATCATTCGGTTCGCTCGAATCCATTCCGAGTCGTCGACCGAGTCGACGTTCGGAGCGAACCTTAGAGATTCGGAATAGTGTATCATATGGCTGAGTCGGATCACCGAGTCGTTTCAGTAATAAGTTACACACGTCTACTTCTGATCTTGGTCGGTCTATAATGGCGGTCTAGTTCGTTTGTTGCTTTCTACCACGTTCCTCAGTTTTGTGGAAGGGTTTAGCTGCAGCAGTATTGTCCAACGGCTACGACGTAGGGACCTTCAGTAGAAGAAGGGATCTCTCTGATTTCGCGGAAAGTGGGGGAAGAATACGTTTGCTACTCCTTTATGTAAATGTAATTACCGGAAAAATCGTTTTATTGTTAGAGCTTGTAATAAATTTAATAGCAGCTATAACCATATCGACATTTTTCATGATAAGATTACAGTTTTTAAAAAATCTTTAGTCTTGAATTAAATTAATAAGTACCAAAAATAATCATCCTTTTTCGCATTTTTTTTTTTGTATTTTGTCTCACAACACTATACGCATTAATTTGTAGTGGAAAATTTAAATTGCTGATGTAGTATTTAAGTAATTTTAGAACAGAGTACTATTTAACAGCTGTATTTTTCCTTAATAAAGAAAATAAATAAATAAATAAATGTTCAGGTGACTCGCTTGCTCGTTTGTCAGCCTCTAGCATAAAAAAGAGCGTATCCCTTTCCAAACGCGACTTCCCTGATCTCGCAGATGTTTATGGGCGGCGGTAATAACTTACCATCTTGTGATACGCTCGCTCCTTTGTCGTCACTAGCATAAAAACACCTATAGATGAACGAACCAATGCGCGACAAGTTTCACGAAGAACGTTAATGTTTACAGCTGCATATTCTATTACCAATATTCTTTCACCAATTAACGCTCCTAGCAACCTCAAAAAGATTGAATAACGCGGTAAAGTTATGACGTTCCGACAGGGAAAGCCACAAAACATCGCCCGCCTTATTAGGCGCAAAATTGGCGGTGAAAAGTGATATAAAAGTGATATTAATTCAGCCAGCGCTGTGTATTTAATTTGGCTAATTGACACGGGCAAGCTTTTGGTACCGCGCTGTTTCTAAACGTAGGGTGTTCGTTATGTGAGCGAAATTCGAACAAAATTAGGACTGTAGCCTACTTCACTTAACAATGAAGTTTCTAATTATAGAGATATCATAGACAAATGCACTTTTATGTACAAATTGTAAGGTTCTAACAGTAAGACAGTTATTTATAATGAACACCATTCTTAAACAGCACACCGCGCTTTCATACAGCACTGAATCTACTAATAAAAGAAGGAAAGATAAAGTTTGCTCTCATAATCCTCTAATGAAGCGTGCTTTTTCTTGTCGTTTCTATGTATTCTTGGGCCCACTTCTCTATAATAGACTTAACGCCATGGACACCATATATCCACTGCCCTATAACTGCGCTAAAAAACACCTTCAGGAGGTGCTCCTGAAGTTGTTCTACGATGCTACAGAGAAATTACTCATTGTCCCTAAATAACTATCACCTAATTTTAATTGTTAGCGTAGAGTAAAATTAAGTTTAAGTTGTAATTTATTGCTTACTTATACGATTAAAGTTTCTAAGACCTATTTTTAGCCTGAAACACAGGTCACCCTAGTTCAGGCAAAATGTTAAATATGTGTACTATTATATAAGATTCATTGATCAAAAGTTGTATTAGACATAAGTTATTTGAAATAAATATTTTATTTATTTATTTATTTATTATTTTAAATGTCGAATTCAAGATCGATATGGATCGCACGAGAATTGGCTCCCTGTTCAGTCTGGAGCCCAATTCTCAGGATTTCCAATATGAAAAAGATGGCGGATTACGTATGAAAACCTTTAAAATAAACCATGTTTTTGCGATGTAATATTGATTTTTAAAAAATATATGTTTACTAAAAAAATGAGATGGAGTTTCCGTAAATTACCTTCCAAATGTAATTAACAACCGAATATAAATGATATCTTCATAACTGAATACAATTAAATTAAATTAGCAATAAAGTTACGTTATGTAGATACTAACGTACGTAACGTAACGATTAGAAGAATTAGTGAAGTGCAGTTGTTTATACTCTGATTTTCGTAATTTCGTCACAAAAAAATATATTTTCAAACCAGGACACCCTACCCAGTATAGTAAATTAGTAATGGATGCCGCGGTGAGATTTTACGTAAAGAATTGTGATTTACGCTGTGTTAACGAAGGTACTTGGTCTATAATTGAGGGTCGTATCCCCCTTTTTCAGTTTGCACAAGGGGTTGGGAATGCCGGCTTTAAACGCAGCCATTGGTGGTGAAACAAACTGGCTTTAATTAATAATAGATGGGATTTACAGATAGTAATTTGCTTGATGAATTCGCTAGCTCGCTCGCTCACTCCGCTCGCTCAGCTCGCCGTATCGAGCGTCTTTTATTTGACAAAGTGGGGAAAGATGATCATTTAATTATTCAAGACGGGACGTTTGGAGTAAAGTAGGTACTTACGGTTATTAAAGAGATGTCTATTAATAATATCCCATTTATACAATTTTAAATTGATGGGATATTTCGGCTGGGACAATACTTCAGCGGCGATTCAACGAACAATACCTGTAACAAAGCAAAATATACAATTAGTCTGGATTACAAATATGAAGCCTATTGTTTTAAGATGTAGAAATAAAAAAAAGGATCCGTGTTTGCTCATGTTAACATTCATTGACTGTTGCATGGTGCTGTGCATATTAAAAAATATTGGGAACTTTGGCAATAGAAATTTTATTTTTGCATTAATTGGTAATTGTTCTTCGAATAAAATTATTTAACATATGTATATCAGAATTTTTTCAACAGCTGCTCCTCTAAAGTTTCTACTCTCTAGTTTGTGTGCAAAATCGAGCGTCGAAGAATTTCGTTCACAAAATCGGAACTGACTCTTGCAATTTCATGAATGGGACAAATTGCAATTTGCGACAGAAATTCTGCGAAATTTATTTTCAAATAAATGATTCGTTTTCACAAAACTAACGCGTCGAAGCAAAAACTATGGAAATTATTGGTGCATTGTCATAGTGTTGTGTTAATCAAATTAGCAATGATAAGGTTCTCGTATGTGTCAAAGGACTTTGATTTGATTTAGAGATGCATGGGCTTAAGTGATTAAGTAGGATAGCATCGTGTCAAAGAACCACGTTTCATATGACAGTGGGTTACGTACACATACATATATGCACGCCTCGGTGGCGCAGTGTTTAGTGGGTCGCGGTTTAAAGCGACGGCTGCGCAAGAGGTACCAGGTTTGATCCCCGGGTCAGGCCAAAAACTGTACCTAAGTTTTCGGTAAGAAATTCTAAGCGGCAGCCCGGAGACTGGAAGTTGCCGGTCTTGTACCCCCGTGCCTCGGAAGAGGACGTTAAGCTGTTGGTCCTGCGCTCGATCTCTCTCCGGTTGTGTCACAGTAGTGTCCCATCGGAGTATGAGGGTAAGGGAATAGAGTACTTGTGTTTGCGCACACATTTAAGCGCTATAATATATCCTGCGTACGTGGCTGATCGTTGAGATTGGCCGCCGCAGTCGTAATTGGTTGGAGGATATTATTATATGCACGCGAACCATGATCTAAGAGACCTAATACAGGACGTATGCGGGAGAGATACGTTATACTGCCTAGCGAGTAGTTTTTGATCGTGGGAGAGCTTGGCTTCGGCATTATTGGGCCGGCTCGACAGGGAGTGATATAACGGCCTCTCAGAAATCCGGCGTGTAAGCAGCGTATGTGCTGTGTTTCGCTGCGTGAGGGTGGGTACCAGAGGCCCGATACGGTGAGATGGATTTGCTCATAGGGATTGACACAAGCAATCGCAATAAATCAGTAATCCGTATGGCAGCCATCTTACCATCGAATCGTGATTATTGTCTCGTGCAAATTTAAAAGAAGCGTCTCACTTTTAATGTCAAAATAGAACTGTCCTATTCATCTTCAGACCCTGAATGGACTATAGAATGAGACTTCAACTTAAATTATAAACAAAGACGCCGAGTATAGTGACTGATGACGTCAGGTATAATTAATCCCACTTTTAGTAGGTCGTTTGTTATATTGACCTAATTCTAGCCGACAACGCGAGCCAAAAGCTAGGTTTAGCAAAGTAATGGATAGTGGGAATAGATCTTAGGATTTTTCTAACGACAGAAAATCTTGACTTTTTCATAAAACTAAACTTCTTTTTCTTATGAAGGCTATGGACTTTTTCGGTACAAACATTTGTGTGCATGAACATGTCTGTTTGTATTGTTGTGGGTGTTTTCTGTGTATTACAAGTAGGTGTATTTACAAAAGAAAAGTATTATAAGTATATATTTGTAATTTCGCTGTAGGTTGTGATATCCATAACACAGGTGCTTGAGCTACCTATCTCAGATACGAGGGCGACACTTTAGAGCGTTCTTAGAAAATCAAAAACTAAACAATTTAGCAAGTTGTTACTTTTATTATATCTTTTCAAAATAGTGTCCGTTCATATGAATACATCGCTGCATTCGGTGAAACCACTGAGAAAAGCACTTGGCCCACTCTTCTTTAGGGGTCTCTTCGACGGCCTTTGGATACGCAGCCACTGCTTCTTCGGCGTCCGTAAAACGTTTTCCTTTTAGTTTTTCTTTTATTTTTGGAATAAATAAAAGTCGCAGGGTGCGAGGTCTGGCCTATATGGCGGGTGACCCAGTAATTCTACGTCTGCCGTCGCCAAATACTCGAGTGTTTGCTTGGCGGTGTGCGGCGACGCGTTGTCGTAGTGAAGGAGGATCCTACTGCGAGGTCGTTTTTCCCGATTTTTTTCCAAGACAAGTCCATCTGCTCAAAACTAAAATGTATAATGTTTTTAATATTATTATGTCTCATAGGGGCGTTTGATACGCGCAAAATAACGTGTGACTTTATTCTGTTCATGATCATTCCATAAAACCTTTACGGTCTACAGGACTGTCCAGTTTGTGAAAAAGAAAGAGAATAGACATTGACAGAAAAAACTAGAAAAAAGTAATGATTCTGGATGTTGGTTTTTAGCGCGTTAGATTGTAAAAGTGTTTTTTGTACAAAAGAGCACAGTAAAATAGTGAATCGATTTATTCCAGTGTTTTATTTTAGAGGGTGCTTTTAGTTGTTAGTGTACCACTCTGCGGTAACTGTTTTTCGATCCTCTAAACAAACTGTTGCGATATGACCTGTCCTTTCGAAGAACGAGGCGACCATCTTGTTTCCCACGCTGCGACCTCTCTTCACTTTAGTTGGCAACTCCTCGAATGGAAACACCCATTCAGCAGATTGTCTTTTAGTTTCAGGATCATAACAATAAATTTAGCTTTCGTCACCTGTTAGTATGTCAAACACAGCATTTGAGTCACCTACGTTAAATCTTTGAACCATTTCGCGGCACCCATCAACACGACGTAGTTTTTGGGCCTCTGTCAAACTATGAGGTATCCATCCACCGGGCACAAAGCTTCCTGGCCCCTAAATGTTCATGAATGATTTTGTGTACTTGACTCATACCAATGCCTAAACTTGTCCGAATCTGCTGATAGGTCACTCTTTTGTCGGCCTCTATCATACGTCGCACAACACTGATGTTATCTTAGGTAGTCGCGGTACATGGTGGTCCCTCACGCAAATCATCGGTGAGATTAGTGCGACCACGCCTAAACTTATTAAACCAAACCACTGTTGTAAACAGTGGCACGAGATGGAGCTTCATCGTGAAAGGCCAATCGAAGTCTATCATAACTTTCTTGTTGACTTATTTGACATCGAAAGTCATTGAAAATCGTTGCACGGAAATTTTCTCGCGTTAAATTCATGCTCACTTGTTAAAGATTATTTTCAATTTGCCGCTAAATCGGAAAAAAGAGAATCGAATTAAATGCATAGACAATAATATTGGCAAAGAGTTCCATTTTCAAAATTTAAACTTATATTTTTAATCATCGTCTTATAAATGGCCAGTTCTAAAAACTTTCAGTGTCGCCCTCGTAATACTTTTATTGAAGGCTATGGACTTTTTCGTTAGCTTTAATACTTTTTGTTCTAGGGAATTCTAGAACGATAAAAGTAAATCTAAGGAAACGTTATCTAAAGTATCGAAGGTTAGATACCACAGCACTGCCGATTAAATTATATTTTAAAGTGAGACAAACAAGAACGAGCTAACGCATTATCAGGATAAACTCAACCAAAACAAGCTTTGTCTTAATCTTTTCAACGAAAGTAAATACGTTATTCTGACATTCAGGTAAGAGGGAGCTTCAATGAGCCTAAGATTATGTTCAAGTAATCTATTTGAAGGTATAATCGAATTTCAAACTCAACAATTGGAAATAAAATCAGCTATCGTATGGCGGCTCAGTATCAATATTTTTCTTTGCTTCCCCCATCCTTATAATCCCGTATTGAATTACCATGCTTATTAACATACGCTAATGAAGTCTATTTTTACAAATCATAGCTATCGATAGGTCGTGAGGATTTTAGCTTCCAAGGTACCAAGGTTACAAGGTAGATTCGTATTAATTGTCAAAGTGACACAGGGTATAAAATTGAATCGGTAATTTAAAATAAATAAAAACCGACCGCGTTAAAAATACCTCAAATAAAAAAATCGTCGAACCGGACACTTTTACTTTAAATATTAGACGCATTCTATAAATGTATGTAGGATTGGTCATCGGCAGATGCATGGTAAGGAACGTTTATGAGTTCGATGTTTCAATTAAAATGACGTGCGAGAGTGAGATAGAAGACGAATGGCTGACGTGGAAAGACGCTTTAAGACGATTATAAATATACAAATACGTATTCAGGAATCCCTGGCTTTATTCAAAACCCCATACTCATGTAGGCTTAGCGAATTCAAAGCACATACACCTATATTCCTCTAATTTACTAACTACCTGGCTTGCATTGATAAGCCAGAACTGTCACGCAGTCATGTTTTTCATTGAGAAACTAATAAATCATCTTTAGAGGAACGGAGGCCGCAGCCGGGGAAATACCCTCCATAAGGTGGAACGAGCGATGAAACTTTCAGCCTGAAAGTCGCGGAAATCCCTTGAATGCGGGCGGCACGGGACTGATCTGTGTGGAGATCAATGGTGGGTGTTGCATGTCCAGCAGTAGACGTATATTGGCTGAAATGATGATGAAATAATGAAAAAAACAGGGTTAAAAATGCAAACTAAAGGCCCTAACGGTCGAAACCGTATGCAGCCCTATCATATCATAGACATATACCAGCGGGTGATGAAGCGTGCTATACTCGGAGTTTCTCTAGCGAATAAAATTCGTAACGAAGTTTGTCGTCAGAGAACTAAAGACATAGACATTGCACGCAGGATCGGCACGCTGAAGTGGAGATGGGCCGGTCATGTCTCTAGACTAAAGATGGAGTCAACATGTACTGGAGTGGAGTGGTCAACACGTGGAGAAATGCAGTGTTGGACGCCATGCGGCGCGGTGGACTTACGATTTGAGAAAGATGGCTGGTGTGAGCTGAATGCAGACTGCTCAGGATTGGGTTGATTGGCGCTCTTTGGGGGAGACCTACGTTCAGCAGTGGGCGGCGATAGGCTAAATGATTGATTGATTGATCAGAGACATCGATATGTGGTATACACATCCCTAATCCCCAATTGCATATCATGCTTATTAACATTGCCAATAACATTATAATACACTCTTTGAAGTCTATTCTGGGCACAATAGGCATCTTTTGTGGTTAAGTATTGCATTGTAATCGATCCGAATGTATAGTCGAGGACAGAAAATAGTTCTAAAAAATACTTTATAATTATTATCATAGAAATATATCAGAGAATTGTGTTACAACAATAACTGTACTCTGTTATGTGTCATAATAAATAAATATAAATAGCATCAAAAAGACCTAAATAAAGATGCTATTAATTGTATACCTACAGTAGTATTAATCAGTTTTTAGTATAATGTTACTACAAACTGTATAATTTCCTCAATTGATATTGAACCAAACGTGCTTGTAATTAAGTTGAGAATCAATTGAAGATAATTGACAGATTTGTTTACGCTGTTCTACGGCTGTCCGTATACAACAGGCTCGTGATATTTTCTCATTCAAGTCATTACGGAGTCGTGACATATTCTTGTTTGAATACTTGCCAAAAATATGTTACACAATAACAAACAAGAGCAATTTGACCAAACAGGAATATAAGTGCCATTCTGATTTAGTTATGTTTGTTGTCCTGGAAATTTTATATTAATAGTGTATGTAGTTTTTGTTATAGAATGTTCTATCTAAAAAGAAACTCAATTACTCAAAGAAATACAGCTAAAATCAGTGGTTAATTTCACCGTAACAGTTCGTGTCTCTTTATTTACTTGATATTGGCAGTATTCAAGCAAAGGGTACCCCGCAATTATCGACGGCAATTGATTATAATATTTAGCTACTAAGCCCCGTTTCGACCAATCTTTATCTGCGGATAAATCTTTTTTTTTTATGCTAGAGGCGACAAACGAGCAGGCGGTCTAAATCTATCTATGATATATGAATCTCTGAATATAAATTATGATGGATGAATCTATGGTATAACATCAGATTTGTATGAAATGACAGCGCTATACTGGTATAGCGCTCTCATTTCATACAAATCTGAAATTTCATATAAATCTGGATTTAGTATCGGAATAACACTTGCGGGGTGGAGCCTCGTCTCGTAATCGAAAAATGTATTTACGCCAAAAGCAGCGGTTTCTGGCGAAAACAAAAAAGTTTACTTTGAACAATAAATAAATATCATAGGTGTTTCTCGAGAGGAAGAAAGGAGCTCCGAAATTTTTAAAAATAGATCCGGTATACCAGGTAACACACAACTAGTGCGCCTTAACCGTGTCGATGACACGCTTAAAGCCATTCTTAGAAAAATAATTTATTCGTTAACCAAAAATAAGTGTAAGCGAAATTGAACCTTAAACTTCAATCATTTTGTCGCCACCAGTATTACTAGTCCGTAGATTATTTCTTATAGTATAGTAGTCAATAGCACAAAGGCTCGCGAATTCACAGGGTGCTATTGTGCGTCGAACATTTGTCGCAACCGCAATATTGGATAAGGAGTCGTTACGGAACGTTTTCAACAGCAAGTTACAAGAAAATGTTGTTAAATGTTCTTGAAAACTACGTTTCTTTGTCTCAATAGAGAGAACAGAGCCGTGTGGTCCCCGGCAGAGTAGAATAGGCCACCCTCACTCTTATCGAGGTGTCGTAAAAGGCGACTAAGGTAAAGCTGCTGGCATGATCATCAGCACCTAGAGAAGGTAACCTCTGCATTTATATCAAAATCAAAACCCTCGCCAACCCGTCTGCCAAGCGTGGTGAGTACGCCAATTACCCCTCATGTGATTGAAGGAGGCCCGTGCCCCAGCAGTGCAGACGATTGTCTCAATCTAAATACTACAATAGATAGATAGATAGATATTCTTTATTGCACAAAAATAAAATACAAGCATGATACAACAGCAACAGACAGTACAATAAGGCAATACAATGTTTGTCAGGCTCGGATAATTTATTCTGCGAGTCAACGCACAAGTAAAGATTAAGGCGGAAATCGGGCAATCTGGCGTTTAAACACTTTCAAACTTCTAGCAAACACTAGTCCTCATAAGACTATTTTAGTTATCTTAGTGCACGTACAAATCTTTATAAAAGACCAACGGTCATATGCCCGTTATATGTATAACCATAACTTTGTCTTTTAGCCCTACACCAAAAGACATAACTCAGCTAATACAAAACTTCTCATTCTATTCCCAGGCATATTCTACTAACCCTAGGGAGTAACTCCAAGTGCCTAATAACCAGAACCCACCCTGCTGACGCGGTCTTACGGTGTAATGCACCATAAAACTGGAAGATAAGGCGTTTTTATCGCTAGGTGAGAAGCAGTACCATTGTCGGATCCGACACGATAAACACACATTTGAACACTATCGGTGTGCGATCTATTACCTCAGTTTTTCTAGCTCCTATACGGGTTTGAGTGATATAAATGGCAAGAAACGAAAAAGTTTAGCGCACCGCGACTATCCCAACTCAACCCTAACACGCTAGGACAGGACACAAGCGATAGGTCACGCACTTACTCGTATCTACTGAAGATTTTTTCTTGTCCCGTAATTTTTATATAACGCTTGCGAAGGGCTACTAGGTAGGCCTATATGTCAAACCGAAAACAGGAAATAAAGAACATTGGGGGAGGTCCATGTTCAGCAGTCGACTGAGACAGGGTGTGATGATGGCGCGTTACAACAAACACACTTGAACTAAGCATATGGCTAGGTGAAAAACGGTCTCACTGTCAGATCCGATACGATAAGGTGATAACGGTGATATGCCTGAGTGTGATGTCAAAGGCGAAAATGTATAAGATTAGATAGATATTGAATGTGATAATTAATATTGTGATAAACGTATGACACAAAGGTGGTGAATGGATAGAAACAGTGTTTTATGTAATATAATACCCTCTAAACGAATTATGCTAAAGCAGCCAATCTCAAAGATCAGTCACTTACTCAGGATATATTATAGTGCTCAAGTGTGTGCGCAAACACAAGTGCAATCTCTATTCCCTTGTTCTCATATTCCTATGGGACACCAGCGTAACACGACCAGAGGGCTTTCCGAGGCACGGGGGTACAAAAGCGCCAACTTCCAGACTACGGGCTGACACTAAGAATTTCTAAACAGAAAAACTCAGGTACAAATTTTGGGCTTACGTCTACCAAGGCGGTCATAGAAACCGGTTACGCTTTGCTACCACCTTCTGTGGTAAAACACTAAATTCATCACCCCACGAATATGATAAACTGTGGTAACATACCACATGCCGTAACGGCTGTGCATAAACAATGGGCACGCACACCCATAAGCCGACAAAGTAAAGTTGTTTTCTACAGTAAACATAATCAATACTCGTAACTTATGAGACGGCCGTCTTTAGTTATAGATAGATAGATAGATAGATACTTTATTGCACAAAATACACAACTGAAGTGGGTACTAGGCATAGGCAGTTGTTGTGGCAATACATGAGAGCTAATTCAATAACACCCTGACCCTGAATTCATGCAGTTTCAACAACACTTTAAGTGAGGTCGAAAAGCGAAGGAATTTAGTTTTTTTTTTATGCTGAGACGACAAAAGAGCAAGCCTGTCACCTGATGGAAAGTAATCAACGCCGCCCATGAACAGCCGCGAAATCAGAGAGATCGCTAAAGTGTTGCCAGCCTTTTTAAACAAGAGTACGCTCTTCTCTTGAAGGTCCCTCATTCGTAGCCGTCGGAAAATACTAATAATAGTTTATTTTTATTTACGAATTACGCCAGCCCCATTTCACTACTAGGCGAAGAATGGGTTGCCATCCTTACGTAGTTGAAGCGAGCAATGTTAGCGGTACAAAAATCGATTGGCTACATCACTAGGCAATATATGCACAACCCTATTTACGTCACTCACTCGAGCTGTCAGGTTATTCTACTCGATTCGCGTAATGTTCGCCAGCAACGCATCTGTGATGCCTCATATGCTGCAGATGTCCAATGTCCATGGCCGGCGGTAATCACTTACAATCAGGTCGTCTGCTGGTTTGTCCGCCATAATGTAAAAAAAAATGTATTCGTTAATTAATTACTTAGAGTAAAACTGTAATCCTACTAAAATGCGTTTTATTGTTATAGTAAGTAAGGCGTGAAACAGCACTGTGATGTGTTTCGCTGCGTGGGTGAGGACACCTGGAATGTTGGCAGCGCACTTGTGACACCACTGGTGCCGCAGGTGTCTATTGGCGGCGTCAATCGCTTACCATCAGGCGGTTCGTCTGCCACCTATGACATAAAAAAGGCCTGTTTAAGTCAAGACTGAGTAGACAACCAGGGTAGGGCATCCAACAAAGACACCGCGGTAGAGCCACTCCTGTCTCCACTCGAAGACGCTAGATGTGACATTCCTATTCAAGTTTACATAATAAATCGAACAGATCACAATAGCAGACTTGATTCTGCTGATACAATTTAGGAATGTTCAATAACGCTTAAGAACAAAATCAAAATGCAGTTCACAGAAGAACTAAGTTTAGACTTACGTAAGTTCTCTGAATGGCATCAAATCAATTTTAAGTTCCAAAAACTAATCAGCCGTAATTTGATCCATAACCCATTTTGCTATTGTTGTACGAGTATAGATTTTTATTTTAGACTTCCTGGAGTAATAAGAATTGCTGCCGTTCGGTAGCTAAAAGGTCGCTAACTCACAGCGACTGCCTATGGCTTAGCGGACGACTGATTAAGGTGACGGGTAGGGCACACTAGCGACGCCAATCGATTTTAATTTTTAGCTACTAAACCGGATCTATTTTAAACAATTTCGGGGTTACAACCTCTCGGCAAACACCTATACTTTTAGAATCTCTAGGGGAAGCTGCCTTGGCCATACAGAAACGATTTTCGTAACTATCGATCATTTAATAGATTATTCTCATTTTCTGACGCTTGTATAACACGCGACATAGTGAGACAAAATTAAATCGTTGGTCGTAAAATAGATACACTATCGATTCATCGCAATGATATCATTCTTCTTGCCATATTCAAAATCGTATTCGATGACGTAAATCATTTATCTACTAGTTTATGAATTAGCTATCATCTTTTGCCTTAGTATGATATTACAATGTATGAGTAACGTGGCCAAACATATCGAAAGATTTCCTAGCCTAATGTTATTTTAATGTTCACAGTCTGACATCCACCGTCTGTATACATCGAAACATCGGATAAGTAAAAAACCGGCCAAGATCGAGTCCAACTTGCACACGACCAAATAGCTAGAAAATAGTTTTTTTTTTTTATAGATTGAGATAAAATCCTGTTTTATCTATCTATCTATCTATCTATTTATTTTATTTTTATTATTTGTTACTGAAGTAAAATACAACTAAGTATTTTGTGAATATTTCCTGTTGCCATTATTGATATTGCGAAAAAAAGGCAACATTAATATATATTTGTGAAAATTACGACTGTCTAGCTATTGCGGTTCTTAAAAAAAAGACAGACAAACGTACGGACGGACAGTGAAGTCTTACTAATATTCTCCCGTTTTTATCATTTGAATACGGAACCCTAAATCTCTCTGCACATACAGTGGCGAAGAGAGCCCCGTACAATCGGAATAACCAACAAAAATAAAAAATATCTTATGTAAATGTACGACACGTAAAGCAAAATATCAAACACAACTCTGTAGAATACATAATGGAGCCATCAGAGAATTCCTTTTTCTTATGAATAATTGAGGGAAACATTATTCAATAACATGTAGATTAGAGGCGGTTAAACAAATTGAATAGAATCAACAAAAGGAAGAATGAGGGTAAGGAGTTGCGCAACGTTTTCGGTGTTGCCAGTAAAGGGGTTGGGAACTATTCGTCCACTACCTCTGTTCGCCATTTTGATTTTTCTTAAAACAGCGGCCAATAAGTAAACTTTTTAAAATCGATAGATCACGTCAAAATACATTGAAAACTTTCTTAGGCAAAACCTTGTAAAGCGCCAGGTTTTAGAGTAATAAACGAATTATGATGAAAAATAATAACATTTAAATATTAAGGTCTTAAGCAAAGTATAACACGAAAACTCCACACAAAATCAAAAGTAAAATATTTAAGCTAGGTACCTTATAATATACAAAATTTTATTCATTTTTACACACAATGTCAAATTGACTTTTTTTTTTTCACTTTTTATTGCCTTGGCTGTTTATTCAATAGCTAGCTGTGTCATTTATCATTGCGCGATCAGAACAGATTGCAAATCACTGTTATTATTATTATTTGGTAGGAATGCAATCTGTTCGATTGGATAGTGCAAATACGAATATTATTATATCTACCACATTATCTATTAAATGTACGTGTATAAGTATATATTTTTATTAATTTATCTACACCACACGATCACACTCGCTCGCAAACAGGTCCCGCCAGAATACCAGCGCTGCTGCGGCAATGCATATATTGTAGTAGCAGCTAATGCTGAGGTCGGGACCTGGTTGACCACACTATCCACATTTCTTTGTTCCTCTTCTGTGCAAAATTTATGTTTTTTAAACCGTGTACCAACTGTTATAACTTTGTTTCCTGTGTATTGTGATGGTCAATAAATGTATTTTCTTTCTTTCTTTTAAAAAAAAAACCTAACGTTTTTCGATGTATTTTGATTTGATCTATCGAATTTTTAAGTCGCGATTTTAGAAAACAATAAAAAATGGCGGATGACTAGGTGTTCCATGCTCCATAGAAAAATTGCCAAATCCCTTCATATGCAAAGAATCGCAAGTCTACAAAAGTATAGACAGCAACACATCCGACAGCATATATCATCATTATTTCTGCATAGTATTCCCAGTTGCGTCCGTTACCACGGAGTTCGGGGTAAGGTGGGATAATGATCCTGGATAAGAGAAGTTTGGTAATTACAATGAAGCGACTGCCGTCTTGCCTTCGCATCCCCTACATGGGAACCAGACCAACTGAATCATAATTACGTTTCAATAACTATACGAAACGTGCAGCTTTCCTCGTGATGTTTACCCTCACCGCTTAGCTAATGGAAATACGCCTAATATGTACACACTTAGTACTAAAACAGCTAAGATGGCAACATTGTACGTTACCACAGAGATTTAGCAGCCAAGTCGGCAGATCAAATAAAGATTAATCAGAAAAATAAACCTGAGACCGAATTGGCTTTAACTAGACTGTTTTTGTCATTGTTTCCCGTTAACAAAACGAGCTTCTCGGGAAATTAGGTGCGGTTTTTTGTATCAGTTGGATTGTTAATACTTAGTTGTTGTGTAGGGACTTGGCTTTTTGGGATCGAAAATATCATGATTAAAAATATAGCGTGGAAAAACATTAGGCTAAGAGGAACTTACATAAATCCTAAAGTTACCACGTTTTACTTAAAGGGAATATTCCCTTATTTTGTGTAAAGAAATAAAACAAGACTTTTTTAATTCGTGTGGCATTGCCCGGGAATCGAACCGGGAAAAAATCCAAAATTAAGATTGACCATTTTACTACACCAATCGATCCTGTCATTATTTATTTTTTTAAATTTCTTTATGAAACTCAACACCTTAAATCAACACAATAAAATATATATCATCGTCATCATCAGCCCATTTAAGTCCCCACTGCTAGGGCACGGGCCTCCCTCAATCACATGAGGGGTAATTGCCATACTCACCACGCTTGGCAGACGGGTTGGCGAGGGTTTTGATATAAATGCAGAGTTTTCCTTCTCTGCGTGCTGATGATCATGCCAGCAACTTTACCTTAGTCGCCTACACCTAAGTACCTATTCTACTCTGCCGGGGACTACACGGCGATTTATTCATAAACGTTCAATAAACGTTAACCAGATAAAGGGTTTTTTTATGTCGTAGGTGGAAGACGAGCAGACGGATCACCTGATAGTAAGCGATTGCTGCCGCCCATGGACACTCGAGACACCGGTGGAGTCACAAGAGCGCTGCCAGCTTTTTAACTCTCAAACTTCGAAACAAAAAAATCTTACAAAATTTCCGAAAATAGATTAAAAACTGCTTTATAACACCGTTTTAACAAGCAAATTTTACTGAACGTATAAATAATAAATAACTTAAGGTTTTCATTTGAATTCGTATAGCGAATTCTGAATTCGGTTACCGAATTCAGAATTCGCTACATGGATATAAAACAACATTAATTTAAAAATATTAGTTATTGTATAACTGAACGAATTCACTTTCATTACCGAGGAAATGTTTTACTATTTCAATTTAATGTTATTCAATTGAGTAATACATTGTTATACTCCGATAATTGTTTCATTAACTAGCACATCTGTTAAAAAAGAAAACCTAATGATTACGACTCAAGGCTCAAATTACATTGGATTACGTGCAAGTCGACTTAAGAGTCTTACTTTCTTGTAAGGTTTTGCAAGAAACGTCCTAGATAGTTTGTTGTTCTAGTTCTTAGCTTTTAGATTTGCTATTAGCCTGGAGTTTATTTTCTGGGTGTCTATTTGTATTTACTTGAAAATTAGTTTTAGGCTTTTTGGGTTAAGATATCAAAGCGGTAAAAAAGTCTGTATAACGATTTGAATTCAATTCAATTTTTATTTATTTCTAATTTGATATCGTTTTATGAGGTTTTTCAACGGTTTCGCTACAGCTTTGAGAGACAGGTAAAATGGCTTCTCAATAGAGAGTTATTGAGAAGCCATTTTTTTCATGTTAGTTTTCCGTGATAAAAAAATTTAGTTCCAAAATGTATGCTTTTTGTTACCCCTTTACCAAGCAACTAGACATAATTTTTTAAATTTTCTTTCAACCTTATCTCAAGTACGTTAAGTTCGAAATCTGATGGTCTCCTATGATACATTGGCTAATTAATCTCCGACCATCGATATCTCAAAAAGTGGAGCTGATATTCGAAAACTGAATTTGGATTTGTAATCAGCGCAATTTAGAATCTCAGCTATGAAAAAAAAAACACTTAACCAGACAATGAATCATACGGGACCACCAGATTTCGAACTTTGTGCACTTGAGTTAAGGTTAAAAATCAATGAAATAAATGATTTCCAGTTGCCTGTTAAAGGGTTACACGTTATAAATATTTCACAGCATCACATACCTACATTGATCTGACTCCGAGATAGGTAGCTCAAGCACCTGTGTTACGGATATCAGAATCAACAGTGGGATTACAAATATATACATATAATACTTCTCTTTTGTAAATACATACTTATAATACATAGCAAACACCCAGACCAATACAAACAAACATGTTCATACACACAAATGTTTGTACTGTGCGGGGATCGAACCCGCAACCCTTGTATCAGAGGCAGCGTTCACTACCACTGTTCCAATCGGGTCGTCAATCTTTTAACACGTTGTCGTCAAACATTTAATACCCCGTAGTTTTTTCGTCGGGGGTTAAAACATGACACTTTATAAAACAAAACCCCTGTTCTCCATAACTTCAGGTACCTATTTAAGGGTACGTCGTACGATTATCCGGAACCAACTAGACAATGACATTTTAGTCTCTAAAATAGACCGAATTATACGCACGAACGCACACGATGTGCGCCAAATGCAAACAATCTTTTTGCGACGGACTCCATCGCACAAAAAGTTTGTCTGCAATATCCTCAAGTTAAATTATTTTCCAGTTTAAGGGTGATCCTACATGACCGGTGATCGGTGACAGATTTTTAGCTCAAGCACCTGTGTTACGGATATCAGAACCAACAGGAGAATTACAAATATATACATTTAATACTTTTTTTTTGTATATACATACGTATAATACATCGTTATGTTAGGTACTTCTAAAATAGTTTGACTGCATCATTGGCGCAGTGGTTAGTGGGCCGCACTTTAAAACGACGGCTGCGCTTGGGGTCTCGGATTCAATCCCCGGGTCGGGCCAAAATTTGTACCTGAGTCTGCTAAGAAGTTTTCAGTGTCAGCCCAGAGTATGGAAGTTAGCGGTCTTATACCCCCGTGCCTCGGAAAGCACGTTAAGCCGTTGGTCCTCCGCCTGACTTCGGTCGTGTCACAGTGGTGTCCCACCGAAATTTGAGGGTAAGGAAATAGAGAGTGCACTTGTGTCTGCGCAAACACTTGTGCACTATAATATGTCCTGCATCGATCGCCGATCTCTAAGATTTGCCGCCATGACTGAAATATCGGTTTGGAGGACATTACAACTAGCGAACCGAAGTGGATCTTAATCTCCGTCACGAGATTTCGCCATTCTGGTCTGTTTTCGGCCACCTGTCGTTGTAAGGTGGGCAAGATCTTTTTCGACCTGGTCTATCCAGCGATACCTTGGGCGTCACCCAGAAATTGTAGGTACTTAGTACTAATATATAAATTTTGTGAGTTTTATGAGTAAGGTTACCTCCATTCTAGATATTTATCCCAAATCTAGTAAACACATGTTAAGATTTTTCACCTCCTTCACTCTAAAGGAACCCAAAAGGTTAATAAATGTCGTTGTAAAATAAAAAAAATATGTAAATAAAAGACCAAGGTGAGTCACCCGTCACGGAAAATGCGTGTCATTCCCGTCATGTATATTCAAAGAACTATTGTTATGTAACAATATGTATGTAAGTTCATTAAAAATGTAAAACGTAGGGGACTGCGTGGTCTTAGGGTAATGATGACGGTCAACGACCGTTACCTAGTTGGGGAAAACAAAGGCTTGCTTTGCAAGGAGTTGAGATGGGACGGATTCTTCTAAACAAATATCCGCTGGTGCGGACAACGGATATGGATCAGTAAGCGGCTTAATGTCGGTCGGACAAAACTATTTCAATATCTTCAAATACCATCATTAAGCGAAAAAAATCTTTTGACGTTCTAAAAAAAGATTATAAGCTCACATTTGAGGCTGTGTTTCGCTGCGTGAGTGAGGGAACCGAACGCCCAATCCGGGGGAAGAGGGATTTAAAGGTTGGCAGCGCTCTTGTGACTCCACTAATGTCCATAGGCGGCGGCAATCGCTTTCCATCAGGTGACCCGTCTGCTCGTCTGCCACGAAACAAAAAAAAATCGAATGGAGATGCTACATCATATTAATTATGTAAGTCTCTTTGGTGCGAGATGACAAATCCATAATAATATTATAAATATGAAAGTGTTTGTTTGTCTGTCTGTTGGTCCGTCTTTCACGGCAAAACCGAGCGACGGATTGACGTGATTTTTTAAGTGAAGATAGTCTCATTCTTTCGCGAGCAAAGCCGCGGGCAAAACTAACTAATAACTTATAGGGTTAATATCTAAATCTTTGAAAATATAAGATGTATCTATTCTAAATGAATATTTTATTCATATTACTGATGTATAACTTCATTATCCTTATACACTAAGCAGTTATGTAGAGCGCTGTCTACTGGCACAGACAATTCAACGCCTATAAGGAGGCTTCAAATACTGATAATATAACTCTGAAGTAATTAATAAGGATTTTTTGTAATTTGCAACGTATTATCAATATGATATCAATATTCATGTCAATCGTCTATCGTCAGTGCGCTGATTGATGAAATGGTTTAGGAATGGCTCGCTCTCTCGAAATTATACTGCTATTTCTTAGCAAACATTTTACGCCAATTGTTATACATTGGCGAAAAATGTTTGTTAAGAAAAACAAACCTATAAGATGAATAAACTGATAAGATCTGGCCAAAAGCCACGGATACACATCTTTCCCCGTCGCATATCCGCGGATACTTACAGCACATCACTTGCAAGGACAACTAATTTCTTATGCAGGAAGAAGCAAGGCCCAGTAAGAATATAATCTTCAGTACAACTTTGTGTTTTGTCAGATGTCATCACGACTTGATAAGGTAAACAAACATGCCTAAGGTTTAAGAAGATAAAAGAGGTGGTAGACCATCATCTCATCATCTCAGCGACTCATTACCTTGTTACCCTTGGACCATGAATAAATAAATAAAACGTTTTTTACTCTTCCACAAAAACTTTCCTTAAAATTAAAATGAAAGTGTACATAAATTCGAAGAGTTTTTGTTGGAGACTGGAGCCCAAAACTAAGCCTTTAATAATGAATGAATGAGACATTTATTGACACAACAAACTCAAATACACAACAGATCTCACACGGAGGAAAATATGGGAACAATAACATGAATAACAAATATAAAATATAAATAAGTGTTGTGCCAAATAGGCGCCCGCTCAGCATAAGCCGTGCCGGGTCATTGCTGACACGTCACGACGCTGGTATTCTGCGGGTCACCCTGTAGCATATTGTGTGTCTGTTCAAGATAAAAATGCTTAAGAAAAATAGAAGAAAAGAAATAAAAATATACAGATGGTCCAGAACAGACACACATCCATTCAGGATTTGGTGGGTCTGGTAATTACCAATGATCGGAGTAGGTAAAGCTATTTTTGATACTTGCAATTTTTTCAAATAAAATGGACATGCCTGGAATCTGTTCTTTCGAATTTCAAGATACGTACGTTAGATACAAAGGAACAAACTGTAAAATGCGTTAAATATTAGAGTAAAATGAACAAATATTTATTTTAATCTCGGGATCAGAGCCAGAATCCCGGGGCATGTCCATATTAACCTCTATGTTTGCGGTCAATGAACCCTAAAGTAGCTACCTACTCCGATTATTGGTAATTAATTACAATGAAGCCACTGCGTAACGGACATGAGAACCAGACCGTCTAGACCGTGGTTACACGTTCACAATTATTACGAGTATCACAGCCATTGTAGGTATCCACAGATCGAGAAACTACCTGAAACGTGCAGGTTTCCTCACGATGTTTACCCTCACCAATATGTTTACCCTCACCAACGAGCTAATACGGAAAATACAGAGGTGCACGCTCGGATTCGAACCTCTTAAAAGCTTACGTTTTTGTCCGCTGAGCTACCATCACTCTAAGAAGATTGCAACATGCTGCCGAAACTCATGAAATATTTCTCTGAGGTTATGACGCATTGATGATTCATAGATCACTCACTGGGAAAAATGTTAGATCATTGTCAATTCATCGAAACATGTTTCTCGAATCAAGTTATTCTAAAGATAACATTCCATCTCTTTGGACACAATGCTGTTAAGTTCAATGTATTAATTGTATAAAATAGTCTGCTGCTTCCAGCGAAAAGATCGCCGAAATTTTACATTCAAAATTCTGTAATACCTCTTTTTAAGTTGTGTATTGTGAGCATAAAGTATGTATATCTTTCTATCTACTTTTAACACATGACTCTTCATTTATCGTTTTTCCATTCTATTCAGCCTAAAGCTAATTCACTATTGGTCATATGTAGGTACGCCATTATATACGCCTTAGGTTTTTTTTACAATATTATTATTGTGAACATACTGATAAAAATAACTATACGTGAAATATTAACTTATTTGTTAATATTTGATGCTGTGTTGGTCAATTGTTTCCCGTCCTGTCGTTCAAAAACTCCATAATGTCGACTCGACCACTGACAAAAGTTATTCACAACTACATACAAGTACAGCCAGTAGCTTTCGACTTGCTTTGACACAGAATGTTTCGACGAGAGCATCTCTGTCCGTTGCTAAAACAGCCAAACGCAGTTTACTTCGAACGTAGGCCTCCAGAGGATTACCAACCAATTCAAGTTACGAGTATATTATACAGACTGCCATCCAAGTCATGTGTCCTGCGTCCAACTTAACACCAACCTTCGAGACAACCTTTATTCTAGTTGTCATTAGAGTGCAGTGCTAATGTAATGTTTAAGGCTGTAAGGCGAAAATTTTGTTTTAACCTTGGGAGAGCTAACTCTCTACCTCCCGACTGGAGTGATGAACCCGAGTGACGTAGCGCCTGCGCTGAGTATCGCCGAGTGAGTGAAAGAAAAGAACTGGAGGTTGGCAGCGCTTTTGTGACTTCTCTGGAGTTTCGGGTGTCCATGGACGCTTACCGGAACAACGCCTCTTCCGCTTTGAAGGTTTCCTGCACGAACTTTTTGAAAGTGTAGCGTATGCGATTCGTCAGCAATTTGTATGAATACTGAAAAACTCTTATCGTACCTAGACATAATTATCTTCTCTGTCACTCACTCGGAATTAAAAGGTGACAAAGTATTACGTGGAGACGCTACGAATTCCTTGAATGTTAGTGCTAGGCCCTCTGATCTTTACTGAGTACATTCGAGTCACTCTCTATATTAGCACTGTGGCACTACGGTACAGCGTTTCCGATGAAACCGGTTCTGCCTCCGAAGTAGAGCGATGCCCTCGTTTGTGAACATTTGATTTCTTGTAGAGTTATGTTCAATAATGCTTGATTGGAATACTGTTACCTTATAATCGGACGCCATTCGTAAGTATGGGAATGAAATTGAATGTTTCGTTTTGGTGGCGTGTGCGCAATAGTTTTGATTGGGTATTGACTGTTAACAGACGATTGTGCCGTTTGTTAGACCGTTGTAACTTTTATTCGGGTTTTATAATATTAATATTTTGGTAAATATTAATATTTTGACTGCCTCGGTGGCGCAGTGCTTAGTGGGTCGCATTTGGTCGCTGTTGGTCCAGCGCCCGATCTCCATCCGGTCGTATCACAGTATAAGGGAACATAGACACTTGTGTTTGCGCACACACTTGAGTATTATAATATACGTGGCTGATTATTGAGCCTATAGGCCTCCCCCATTGTCATCCAGAGTGTCCGGTCGCTGGTGGTCTTGCATCCAGCGAGATTTCGCGACTCTGAGCAGAGGGCCTATTTCCGACACTCGACATTGAAGTCAAGTTTAGGATTTATATATACGAATGTATGATAGATGAATGTAACTCTTTACTGAAACGACTCAGTGATCCGACTCGGCCAAATGATACACTGTTCCGTATCTCTTATGTTCGCTCTGAATGTATCATTCGAGTAAAATCTCGTCGTCGATCTGGAGTTCGAGTGAACCGAATGAGCTGAATGATCCGAGTGAGTCGAATGATCCGAATGAGCGCAATAGACCGATGAGCCGAATGATCCGAATGAGCTGAATGATCCGAGTGAGCCGAATGATCCGAATGAGCGTAATATATCACGGATCTATCTGAGAGCCGATGTTCCAAATGAAGCGTTTCACTGTTCCGCATCTCTGCACGGATCCAGATGCAAATGATCCAATCTTTTGAAAGATGCGTTTTTGCCAGGTCTTATGTATAAAATCTCTAAATTCGACCTTAATCTCGTAGACTGTCTGGCCAAAAATATCAAACTAATGTATTTAATTGGCATATTTTTCTACGGGATGGTGCAGACCTCCTCCGCAAATACACTCCGTAAATTATACAGCGTGTCACCATTACCATAAAAATAAAAATAGACAAAAGTGAGCCCAATGCTTTCAAGGTGGATTAGCGAAAATTGGGCCTGAAAATGGACGTCGCCCCTAAAATAATATTAAAATACATAAATTCAAAGTCTTTATTCATTCTCTTTCGGCCATTTGGCTGCCTGCTCACGTTTCCGCTGATGTTATGGAAGTTAATTTCACTGTCTCAAGGGTCGCCAAACTTTAAAAAATAAGCAAAATGTCTAGGGGAACACCCACGGGGCTATTTCACCATTATTTAATTGAATAAATAAATTATTTATTGGCACAGTGGCGTCACCACCGGTTTTTAAATGATTAATAATGAAATTAAGACAGTAAATGAAATATTGATTGTGATTCATGTTTTTCTATGTATTATAAGTATGTATTTACAAAAGAAAAGTATTATATGTATATATTTTAATCCCACTGTTGATTCTGATATCCGTAACACAGATGCTTGAGCTACCTATCTCGGAGTCAGATCAATGTATGAGAATGTGATGTTGTGAAATATTTATAGTTAATTTATTTACTATTATTTATTTACATAATATGTGGAAGTTTAAAGTTCAGCCATGGGCGGCGGCAATCGCATACCATCAGGCAAACCGTGTGCTCGTCTGCCACCTTTCACGTAAAAAAAAAACCATCGGATATCACTTCATTTTTACACCAACCGAAATTTCGCTAACAGATTTTAAATGAAGGCGGAAGTAATTAATTACGGGATGAATGTAGCGAGAATTAAATATTAAATACGAGTTCAGAAATTTAATTGGCCGGCCATATCCGCGTTAATGTGCGTTCGTTTTATATTAAGCCTCTAATCTTTGATGATAAAATTACCAACTAGCTGTTAAAGAGACGGGTAGGGCATACTAGCGACGCCAATTGATCTAATGAGCAACTATACCGGACCTCTTTCTAACAATTCGAAAGCACTTATACTATTGATTTAATACTTATATTTATTTAACTTTCGCTCTGTTTTTGAACTCGGAATTTGAATTACCGCCAAAAACAAATTAAGGCGTGAATGCAAATTTTGAGTACAAAACAGATCAAAAAGTAGTGCACAATTATAAAATAAATAGTATAAATGTGTAAGTTATGTTCTGTCATTAATATAGTTAAGAGACTAGAACTCCGAAATTGTTTAAAATAGACCCGGTTTAGTAGCTAACAATTTAAATCGATTGGCGTCGCTAATTAGAGGTACCCGTCGCCTTAATTTCTACTGCCTCGATGGCAGCACGGGTCGGGCGACGTCAGATATGTATGGAATGATGGTGCTATACCATAGCTTTGGTCGAATCGGGCCTTAATGGCATCCTAATTATATTGATCTTAATATTACAAAACAAATTCTGGTTTATTTTTTTCATCAATATAAATAACCAATAGAAAGACTACGGTTACATTACTAAATTATTGCTAATATTTATCTTATCTTTCATAAAAAGATGATAAATAATTTACATATGTATTTCTATACTTGTGACATCATTGCTATTTATCGGAAAAATACCGCAGAAATGATACAAGCAAATAATCATGTGGTGACGTCACAATTATTGCTAACCCTTATTGAGTGGGTGTTGAACATGGCTGAGAAGGTCATGAACTCAACCTTATTTATGACATATCTTTGGAATGTTGTGTAATAATATCGTCGTACCGATTTGGCTATGGGCCGATCTCAACGATCAGGTATATTTAGGACAGGTGTCTTATAGTATAGTGCACAAGTGTTTGCGCAAACACATTTTTGTGATAGCTGGCTGGCAGACGGATTACCTGATGGTAAGCGATCGCCGCCGCCCATAAACACCCGCAATACTGAAGTCCGAAGTACGCTGCAAACCTCTTCCCCCCCCCCTTACGCAGATTGGACCTCTGGTACTCCAACTCACGCAGCCTCCCAGGGTCAAACGATCAGATCGATCAAATGACCCTTGTGTTTGTTTATGAAACGGATATTTGTATTGGATCTGGATGTTTGAAGTTACTTCATTGTTCCCGGTTTCTATACTTTGAACTTTTTTGAACTTTAGGCACCACACCCAGCCAGCACACAATGATTGATTCCGGTCAAACCGGCACACCAAGGGGCGCAGATTTTAAGGGAGTTAAGGATAAGAGTTAAGGGAGGGACCACCACCAGCCCGGTGTACACCGTTGCAACCAGTATAGGAAGTTAAGGAAAGGAGTTGATCTGAGACTGCCCAACTCATCTCGTTGGGCAGTCTGCCAAAGGCAGTACGGTTCACAGTACATCAAGGTATACACTTGCAGTACGATAATGACTCTTATGCCCTCGACATAAGGGACATGGTCACAATATCTATCAAACTCAAAGTCAAATCATTTAATGCATTCATGAATGAAGTTTTAGGTGTTACGATTATATTCTAGTACATCATGTTAAAGTACCGGGCCGTGATCTCAGGGGTCCTTGGTTCGATTCCCGGGGATTTTCAATCTTCATGTAGACAAGAAATTCAGAAATCATCCAAAACGTGCAGGTTTCGTCACGATGTTTTCCTTCACCACCGAGCTAACGGTAGAAATATGTACATGGAATTGAAAAACCTAGAGGTGCAAGCTCGAATCGTACCACAACCCCAGTTTGGAAGGCGCGTTCCCACCCATTGAGCTACCATCGCTCTAGTCATCGTCAGCCCATTTAAATCCCCGCTGCTGGGGCACGGGCCTCCCTTAATCACATGAGGGGTAGTTGCCATACTCACCATGCAGTTTTCCTTCTCTGGGTGCTGATGATCATGCCAGCAGCTTTACCTTAGTCGCCTTTTACGACACCTCGGTAAGAGTGAGGGTGGCCTATTCTACTCTGCCGGGGACCACACGGCATCGCTCTAGTAAGGTAAATAAACTCTGTACGGTTATAAATAGCAAGAAAATAACAAAAAAAAGGTTAGTAGTTTTCGTAGCAAAGCAGGTATTATATTAAAAAAAAAAACTAGTATAATGATCGCTAAGCTAATAGAAATGTGGCTACTAATGTTTTATTGCTAACCATGTCACAGGGTCATCGCGACAGAGCGCGCCTCCTACGTACCGTTATAACAGCTGTGTCAATAACAGTGAGGGATCTCCATATCGAATACAAAGCAACGAAAGGGCCTTGCATAACTCACATGTACTACTATATATTGTTTTAAACTTTCATGGTCACTAACATTAGAATAGTTAGTTACGGGATTTCTACCATGTACGTTATTTTTGAGTTGCCGGAATTTCGGCACTTTTGCAAGCGCCATGGTCACGGAGTATGTGCACTGTAATGTAACTCCTACGCAGTCTTTTACTACGCGCACCTATTTACGCGGATCTATTTTAAACAATTTCGGAGCGGCAATCGCTAAAAAACTCTTTATACTATTTAATTAATAATTATTGTGCATTATATGATCCGTTTTTGCAATCGAAATAATTTGGATTAACGCCATAAGTGGCCGTTTTTGGCGGTAATTCAAATTTCGAGTTCAAAAGCAAACCCAAAAGTTAAGTATAAGTATTTAATAAATAGTATAGGTCGGGCGACGTCAGATATGTATGGAATGATGGTGCTATACCATAGCTTTGGTCGAATCGGGCCTTAATGGCATCCTAATTATATTGATCTTAATATTACAAAACAAATTCTGGTTTATTTTTTTCATCAATATAAATAACCAATAGAAAGACTACGGTTACATTACTAAATTATTGCTAATATTTATCTTATCTTTCATAAAAAGATGATAAATAATTTACATATGTATTTCTATACTTGTGACATCATTGCTATTTATCGGAAAAATACCGCAGAAATGATACAAGCAAATAATCATGTGGTGACGTCACAATTATTGCTAACCCTTATTGAGTGGGTGTTGAACATGGCTGAGAAGGTCATGAACTCAACCTTATTTATGACATATCTTTGGAATGTTGTGTAATAATATCGTCGCTACCGATTTGGCTATGGGCCGATCTCAACGATCAGGTATATTTAGGACAGGTGTCTTATAGTATAGTGCACAAGTGTTTGCGCAAACACATTTTTGTGATAGCTGGCTGGCAGACGGATTACCTGATGGTAAGCGATCGCCGCCGCCCATAAACACCCGCAATACTGAAGTCCGAAGTACGCTGCAAACCTCTTCCCCCCCCTCCTTACGCAGATTGGACCTCTGGTACTCCAACTCACGCAGCCTCCCAGGGTCAAACGATCAGATCGATCAAATGACCCTTGTGTTTGTTTATGAAACGGATATTTGTATTGGATCTGGATGTTTGAAGTTACTTCATTGTTCCCGGTTTCTATACTTTGAACTTTTTTGAACTTTAGGCACCACACCCAGCCAGCACACAATGATTGATTCCGGTCAAACCGGCACACCAAGGGGCGCAGATTTTAAGGGAGTTAAGGATAAGAGTTAAGGGAGGGACCACCACCAGCCCGGTGTACACCGTTGCAACCAGTATAGGAAGTTAAGGAAAGGAGTTGATCTGAGACTGCCCAACTCATCTCGTTGGGCAGTCTGCCAAAGGCAGTACGGTTCACAGTACATCAAGGTATACACTTGCAGTACGATAATGACTCTTATGCCCTCGACATAAGGGACATGGTCACAATATCTATCAAACTCAAAGTCAAATCATTTAATGCATTCATGAATGAAGTTTTAGGTGTTACGATTATATTCTAGTACATCATGTTAAAGTACCGGGCCGTGATCTCAGGGGTCCTTGGTTCGATTCCCGGGGATTTTCAATCTTCATGTAGACAAGAAATTCAGAAATCATCCAAAACGTGCAGGTTTCGTCACGATGTTTTCCTTCACCACCGAGCTAACGGTAGAAATATGTACATGGAATTGAAAAACCTAGAGGTGCAAGCTCGAATCGTACCACAACCCCAGTTTGGAAGGCGCGTTCCCACCCATTGAGCTACCATCGCTCTAGTCATCGTCAGCCCATTTAAATCCCCGCTGCTGGGGCACGGGCCTCCCTTAATCACATGAGGGGTAGTTGCCATACTCACCATGCAGTTTTCCTTCTCTGGGTGCTGATGATCATGCCAGCAGCTTTACCTTAGTCGCCTTTTACGACACCTCGGTAAGAGTGAGGGTGGCCTATTCTACTCTGCCGGGGACCACACGGCATCGCTCTAGTAAGGTAAATAAACTCTGTACGGATATAAATAGCAAGAAAAGAACACAAAAAGGTTAGTAGTTTTCGTAGCAAAGCAGGTATTATGTTAAAAAAAACTAGTATAATGATCGCTAAGCTAATAGAAATGTGGCTACTAATGTTTTATTGCTAACCATGTCACAGGGTCATCGCGACAGAGCGCGCCTCCTACGTACCGTTATAACAGCTGTGTCAATAACAGTGAGGGATCTCCATATCGAATACAAAGCAACGAAAGGGCCTTGCATAACTCACATGTACTACTATATATTGTTTTAAACTTTCATGGTCACTAACATTAGAATAGTTAGTTACGGGATTTCTACCATGTACGTTATTTTTGAGTTGCCGGAATTTCGGCACTTTTGCAAGCGCCATGGTCACGGAGTATGTGCACTGTAATGTAACTCCTACGCAGTCTTTTACTACGCGCACCTATTTACGCGGATCTATTTTAAACAATTTCGGAGCGGCAATCGCTAAAAAACTCTTTATACTATTTAATTAATAATTATTGTGCATTATATGATCCGTTTTTGCAATCGAAATAATTTGGATTAACGCCATAAGTGGCCGTTTTTGGCGGTAATTCAAATTTCGAGTTCAAAAGCAAACCCAAAAGTTAAGTATAAGTATTTAATAAATAGTATAAGTGTTTCTAGAGAGGCTGTAGCTTCGAAATTGTTAAAAAGATATGGTTTAGTTGCTAACAATTTAGATTGGCGTCGCTAGTGTGCCCTTAAGATTTTAATGTCCTAACTCTTTCTGATTTTCTTACACTGTGTCGCAATGACATTAAACTGAAATGAGTCATTGCAGACTGTTCGTTCCGTACCACAGAATAATCAACATTGTTTATTTTTTCTACGGTTCAGTTCGATGCCTGAGAAATTATATCATAATAATCACACCATTGTGTTCAGAATTGCATTACGGGTCGGTGATCGCATCGCATGCGCACTTTACATCCAAATAAAGATGTAGAGCTGCATGAGAAACAGAGGGATTGCGAGTTATCGTCCCAAGGGACTTCACCAAGGTAAATAAATAAAAATACTCTGCGATTTTATACAATGCGCTTTTCCTTTTTTTTTCATACGACATTAATACATACACACGTGATTCTATATATCCACCAACCGATTACGGCTACGGCTGCCAATCTCAACGATCAGCCACATACGCAGCTTAAGGTGTGTGCGCAAATACAAGTGCACTCTCTATTCCCTTAATCTCATATTCCGATGGGACACCAGCGTGACACGACCGGAGAGGTAGCAGGACCAACGGCTTTCCGAGGCACGGGGGTACAATACCGCCAACTTCCAGACTTCGGGCTGACACTAAGAATTTCTTACCGAAAACTTAGGTACAAATTGTTTGGCCCGACCCGGGAATCGGACCCGGAACCTCTTGCGCAGCTGTCACTTTAGAGTGCGCCCCACTAACCCCAACGAGGCAGTTACTACGACACCTTATTATGTAATAAGTGACGGAAATCAACTCAAGAATTACAAATATAATATTTAAATACAACATATATTACACCCAGACACCGATCACACGTTTGTCCTTTTACTCTAGTCTTTTACTTAGTCTCGGTATGGTGCGTTCAGCCTGCCAGTTTTCCACAAAGACTATGAATATGCATGAGCTCACTCCATCGTAATTTAAGAGCAAGCCCATCAAGAAACCTGGTGGAGTGTAGGGTATTCGAATGATTTTAGATACCTATTGAACAAAGGCTACATGCGAGTATGCTTATTTAATTTCATTTATTTATTTGTGTGCCCGTGAATCTTATCGCAACGGCTTAGAGCTCAAGCGCTTTGTCCCCCGTCTCGCATACACTACTTACTGTCCATCTATGCCCCTACGCAATGATTTCAAAATACCCACTTCGACGCAATATTTTAACAGATACAATTTTTATTGTTATCACTCATTTTGTTGTTCTCATGTTAAGTGAATTATATAAATTCTTAATGGGAATAAATGTCTTTAAACATATTTGCATAAAACATAGTAGGTAAAAAGTTGTAAAATAAGTTATTGCTCAGCATGTAATGTCAAAATAATACAGACATGCAAAAGCTTCAGATTTTTTGATAACATTGTCGTAATAGCACTAAGATTTTACAATACTATTAAAATAATTTACATTAATAAATCCATTGCTAAATAGTTAGTACAATTTTTTTAAAATGAAAATTATTTAAAGAAATTATTGATAGTGTAGAAGCATTTTCCAACTAGCCATTTATGTTATACGATTCTGAAGCGATTTATTTTTGATTTTATAATTCACTGATAAAAGTTGGTATTTTGTTATACAGCGTGTTTATTTGATACGGGCGAATATTTTAATGGCGATTACTATTGGACCTAGGGAACCTGTTTATATACATTTCTTTAGGAAATTAAGGTACTTTTTTTTTCATACAAAATAATTGAGCACGCAATGTATTGCATCCACTGGTAGTTAACGTTAATAACATCAATTAACGTAGACATAAGTATCTAAACGTCATACGAGTGTCATGACACTCATGTCACTTGTCATGTCAAACAAAGTTGGACGGCATACATTGCTGCTGGGTTGCACTTTAGAAAAATCATTACACCTAATTAACCACAAAATTTAATGAAATGATTATCTTATACGATTCGTAGGATCAGATATTACAGCTGGATTAATTATTCGCCCGTATAAAATACACACGCTGTATATTTTTATGGCCATGACAAAACAGTGTTAACCATGGTTATCATGAAATAGAGGAGGGTGCATATTTTTTATCGGATCTTGTACTACAAATCTCCGATACGGAACTCGATCTTTCGACAAATGATGTCGAAAGTGATTCAACTTGCGGTGACTAAAAATATTATGAAATACGATACGATTTGGAGTGAGAAGTTAAAAACAAATAAGTGACCGAGAAATTGAGAGCGTTTTCTTTGAAGTGATTGTTACAAGAATATGGAAATTTTTCGTTGTTTTTTACCCGAGAGAAGCTCAAAATCACAGGTGATTACGATAGGAGTGGTCTCAGAACCGAAAGAACTAGAGAAAACGAACGTACATAATTATTTATACAGGTCGATTATTTCTGGGTTCGGTTCCATCTATTACTCATAGTACAGGGAATGGCCTATTTATATCGGTGTTAATTGTAGGGTGCATTTATACTTTCGTGAACTAAATAATAGTAAAGAGAGAGACTTCCGATTTTTTTCGCCATTACGATGAAAAGCATGTTACCAAAACAATTAACAAAAGAAACGTTACGGTTTTTACTGAAATCTCCATTAACATTACTCTGAATCATGTTCGATTCCCAGAATTTATGATTCAGAATTTATTGAATCGTATTAGATGCCAAGTACTCTGGTCACGAGCTGGTAGAGATGTGACATTCTACTTTAAAGAATAATCGATTTTGATAAAAAAACATGTTAAGAAGCAACTATTCAAATCATTTGAAAACCTTACTACCATCTAAGCGATATTATTATGAAAAATACACGTAAAGGTGAAGGTACCAAATAATCGTTTTGAAATCAATAATAATTATTTTTTCGAGAGCTGTTCTACTTTATGTTCAAGTACCAGTAAAGCAGAAATCAAATGGAAGTGGGTGCTTGAAAATGCGACGCCACAAATAATAAAAAGGACATACTTACCTATCTTTTGCTTACGTGGATCGCTTCGAAGAATACATCAATTAATTAGGACCTAATTCGATTAGGACATACAAAGAGAATATTTTTTGTGCGTAGATAACTTGACCGCCTATAACAATGATAAATGAAGGGTAGACTTACTTGGAGCACTCAATAATGTTGGGTCTCAGTAATAATTAAAAGTTAATATTTTCATAAAATTTAAATTAATTCATCTCAGAGCAACAGGAAAATTGTCGTAAAAAGCGGAGAGGTGCGGGCGGAAACAATCTACAAAAAATAGGATGTAATGACATGAATAGGCATTTTTTATTTAGCCCTATTCTTTATTTGTAATAAGTATATTGAAGATGTTTGAGAGCGATGGTAGCTCAGAATGCGCCTTTTTTATGTGATAGGTGGCAGACGAGCAGACGGATCACCCGATGCAAGGCAAGCGACTGCCGCCGTGCATGGCAACCCACGACACCAGTGGAGTCATAAGTGCGCTGCCAACCTCTAAACACCCCTTTTCCTCATACCCTTACTGACGCAGCGAAACACAGGACAATGCTGCTTCACGCCGGTCTTCTGTGAGGCTGTGGTATCACTCCGGTCGAGCCGGTATATTCATACCAAAGCGTGGCTCTCCCACGGTCAAAGGCGGGGGGTTGTTGCTCCAATCCAAGCATGCACCTTTTGATTTTTCATATCTATGTGCGTATTTCTACCATTAGCTCAGAGGTGAGGGAAAACCTCGTGAGGAAACC
This sequence comes from Marasmia exigua, assembly GCA_019059595.1. Taxonomy (NCBI): domain Eukaryota; kingdom Metazoa; phylum Arthropoda; class Insecta; order Lepidoptera; family Crambidae; genus Marasmia; species Marasmia exigua. The sequence continues at coordinate 12,758,836 of CM032482.1, read as the reverse complement.
TACACGTTTCGAATAGTTTCTGGAACGTGTAACCATGATTCAGTGGTTCCCCTGTCAAAAGGTTGCGAAGGTCTGACGGCATTTGCTTCATTGTAATTACTAGACTCCCCAAATCCTGAATCATGATCTGAGCGTACCCTGGGCTTAAAAGTGACAGCTTTGGACACACCTGGGAACTACAAGCTAAGGCGATAGAGAGAAGTAGATGTAAGCTATTATGTAATTAAAACATGTTTTTCTTTTTTCATTAACCCCCGACGCAAAAACGACGGGGTGTTATAAGTTTGACGTGTCTGTGTGTGTTTCTGTGTGTCTATCTATGGCTTCGTAGCTCCCGAACAAATGAACCGATTTTGATTTTGTTTTTTTTTTTGTTTGAAAGATGAATAAGGAGGGAGTGTTCTTAGCTATGTTGGATAAAAATCGATCCGCGATGGCCGCCGTCACAAAGATTTGGATTTTATGTTTTAACACAACTCCCACAATATGGGTATCATATAAAAGGGCTTGAGTAGCAGAATATATTTATTGTGAAAAATTTCAAATCCAAGATGTCAGAAAATGACGAATAACCTATTTGTTATTCTAACTGCCTCAATATATGTATCAAATGAATAAACTTTAGTTGTGTCGGGTTTTTTTTAAATTTTAAATTTAATTATATTTTATTTATTTTAAATTCCTCTTTCACATCCCTAGGTGGCTGTAATATTTGATTCATACCCTTAAGTTGCCACGCTTTCTCTCCCGTCATCATATCTTAGCCATTCAGTTCTGGTTATTGCTCAAGTTAAAGTACGTGAGAATGGCTTTGATTTATGGTGAGTGACATAGGGAGAAGTGTTAGTAAGATCTGTCCTCTGCGATTTCTTTGAAACGATAAGGTCGAGTTTGTGGAAGTGTCAGATAGTCTTTTCGCGGACGAAAGCGTGTTCTGAACTTATATGATAATTTAACATACTCTGAGCTACGAATGAGAAGCGATTTGCACCCATCTGTTTATCCGACGAGAAGTATTTTATATCAAATTTTATCTTGGTCGCATCGGTTAACTAAAAAATTGCGGTACAAGCTATTAGATATTAATTAACTATCAAATGAAAGGTGACTTTTTGATTAAAAACGGACAATTCAAGCAAAATTTAGAAAAAACTTTTAGATATAAATTCTTCTTATTTAGATATAAATATATTTTATTAAACAGATTGGTACAAAATAACTATTATCGGCATCCTTTTTAGACCTGCCAACCCAAAAGTTATGCCAGGAAATAATAGCCAACCTTAAAAATACAGTGCGACCAAAATCAGAAGGCACTACAGTGACATTGACAACATTTTTTCTATGGGAAAATGTTAAAATAGCATTAATTCCGATTTTTGCCACGTGCCAAATAACCGTGAGCCACTATAAGTTTACGATCGCGTAGTCACGTAAAACGTCCTACGAAGGTAAACATTTAAAATGCCAGCACTAAAATTGTCATAAAGCCTGAGAACTTTTAAATTAAATTTAAGAAATGTTCGCTTAATATTTAAAACCATTCTAAAGTGAGATCACTTGCACAAAGAATGAATCAGATAAGTATCCTTCTGCATAGGACTCAGCAGTCAAAAGCAAAGTGAATTTAGACTTTAAGAAATAAAGATAAGGTTTAAAATTAGCTGCTTACTTTGAATCCATTAGGTATAATTATAATGATATTAGAACATTTTTTTAGAAGAAAAAAGATTTAGTTATAATATGCTTGCAGAAATTTATAAAAGAAGTTAATAGAGAAGGATAAAATCTAAATCTAAATTCTAACAACATCTCATACGTTGACCTGATTCCGTACTAAGTAGCTTAAGCACTTGTGTTACGGATATCAGACAACAGAGGAACACAAATATATACTTAAATACATATATTACACCCAGACACCGAACAAACACAAGTGTTCATCGCACGAATGTTTGTCCAGGTTGGGGATCGAACCCACGACCTTTGGCGTAAGAGGCAGGGTCACTACCAATTGCGCTATCCGGTCAGTCAGATAAAAGGTGAAATAATAAAAAAATATTTGAAAATATATATAGGTTAATTTTCTATCATTGCTAGTTTATCAATTTCATTGTAAGTTCGAGCTGATAAGAACTAACAAATATGTGATTAGAACACTTAATTAAATACAACAGTAATAACAACTACTTGTAGATAAAAACATTTGAACTCGAAGGAATGAGAACAATGATAACTGGAAATATTTAGTAGTGTTCCTCTACTTCGAACTAGCTACATACATACTTGTCTCGAATACACTCACGTATTACGAATTGTTTCTATGATTTCTTATGACTAGCATCGAGTAATAGGCGAATGTGAATGATTCACTCAAATAGAGAAGTAATCGAATTCTTCGAATTAAAAACGAAATTCGAATGATTTCTCACCATTCGAATTTAAAATTTAGCCTTTAAGAAGTATTATTTGGTCAAAAACAAATAACATGAAAAAAGTTACGGTTCCCTTATTTCGAAACAAAAAAAAATAATTAAAAAATAATTTCGGTTAAAATTAATTCGAATGTCGAATTATCATTCAGATATCGGATAACATTCGAATATCGAATTATCATTCGACTTTTTTTGCATTGAAATGACGATTAATCTTTCGCAACACTTATGAGATCATTCGAATAATTCTATTGTTAGTTCTTGATACAATCACTTATCACTAGTAGCCAGAATCACTTAGACAGATTTCTAAACACCTCATGTCACAGGGTATAAGTTGGATTCATCTTTTCCCAGAATCAGTGTTTCCTTATAATCTTTCTAGGGCATTCTTAAACAACTTTGATACATCATTAGGTGGGATGCAAAACCATGACCATTCACTAACCGGGTGAATCCCTGTGAACTGGGTACCAGCTAAGCTACCTAATGCCATTGAACAATATCCTAAGGCTTGAGTAACTCGACGAATTTCCGTAAGTGCTTTTATTGCCGTGAGCCCAGTGAAAACGACGTATGAAATATTTTTTAAGTGCGTCATGTACTTATTATATTATCTTTATAAGGGCTCAAGTAAAGCTATAAAGTTCATAATATCAGGGTTCAGCAATATCAAGATAGTAACACTTCTTGATAATCATCCGATAACTATCAGATATTTATTGGATAGTTATCACTACTGTAAAAAAAAACATATCGACATTAATTAAAGGTTAAATGAAAAAATCAGCATCCATCAGATTTGACCAAAGAAGCCAAAAGAAAATCTTCATTTGATATTGATTCTATTTCTTCTTAGCTGCTATAGCTGCAGTGTAACCTGTTTGTTCTCCTAAAAAAACATCCAAAAGTTCCGCTGTACGCAGAATAATAATAATATCATCCAACCGATTACGGCTACGGCAGCCAATCTCAACGATCACGTAAGCAGGATATATTAAGTGTGTGCGCAAACACAAGTGCATTCTCTATTCCCTTACACTTATATTCCGATGGGACACCAGCGTGATACGACCGGAGAGGGGTTGGGCGCAAGACCAAAGGCTAATCATGCTTTCCGAGGCACGGGGGTAGATGACCGCCGACTTCCAGACTCCGGGCTGACACTAAGAAGTTCTTACCAAAAACTGAGGTACAATATTTTGGCCCGACTCGCACAACGGCGAATACTATTCACCTCTACGATCATTTGCTATTATCATTATTAATAATTATCCATCTGTTATTATCACGACAATTATCATTCATAATTTTTCTTTCATGCTCTGTATAATATCGTACACTTTAGCATGGCGCGCCAGGAAACATCTTTCGTGTTTTACATGTCGTTACCAATGAACCAAATTATTAACATCCGCCTATTTACGCGGTGGCGCACGAATGTGGACGGATTCCGTTCAAGAGAACTCATTGGGAAGATAATGTGACAGTAAAAAAAAACTATTATGGTACTTTTTTGTCTTTTTTTAACTGGTACGCGATTGGCCTTAATATCCTAGTGACGTGCAGGCGAATAAGCGCTTTCAAAATGTTACTAGAGTTGCCTTTAAACTGTCCCACTGCAGGGCAAAGGCCTCCATCATAGAAAACAAGTTATCGCTACTATGATGGGATTAGGCTTAATCACCACGCTTGCCAAATGCGGATTAGTGATCACATACCCGAGCTATGTCCGAAAACTCGAAACATACTTTTCGCTCGACCAGGGAATCGAACCCAGGACCCTGAGATCACGGCTCGGTACTTAAACCACTAGGCCAACAGGGAGTTTATTCTACTAGAGTTTATTCTACAGTACCTATTTGACAAATACTACGAGTACACTAGGCCGAAATACATCCATCTTAAAATATATGTAAAATAATGGTTTCGTCAGAAATCTAGAAATCGAGATCATATAACTGTTCTATAAGGTAGATCACTCATCCCAGCTTGTAATTCCCGATTGCATCCAAAGCTGTCGCTTCGGACGGATCCCGGATCGGATAGATCATGATTCAGGATTTGGGGAATCTGGTAATTGGAACGAAGCGATGCCGTCTGAAGATTTGAAAAATCTAGAGGTGCATGCTTGGACTCAAACCTACGCTGACTACCTCTCATATGGAAGGCGGATTCTTATCCACTGAGCTACAATTGCTCTACCTCTCATAAGTTTATCGCCTTAATGTTAAAAACTTTCGATTAATTTCGATTCAATATCACTTGAGAAATATAAGGGTGTATGTAACTCTTTATTGAAACGACTCAATGATCCGAGTCAGCCAAATGATACATTGTTCCGAATCTTTAACGTTCTCCCCGAATGAATCATTCGACTCAAATGGATCTCGAGTCCGAGTGACCCGAATGATCCGACTGAGCTGATTGATCCAAATGAGCTAAATGATCCATCCAAGTGAGCCGAATTATCCAAATGAGCGGAACGATCCGATGACCCGAATGATCCGAATGAGCAGAATGAATCAAGGATCTATCTGAGAGTCGATGTTCCAAATGAAGCGTTTTACTACTCCGCATCTCTGCACTGTTCTAGGTCCAAATGTTCAAATCTTTTGAAAGATAAGTTTCCCAGGTCTATTGAGAATTTCGACAGCTTGTCCATCTGATGAGCGACTGTCTGTACATTTCACGTAATTTCTGCATTACGCAGAAGTAAGTATTAAATCAGTCTGATATTTCAAAGGCGCTATATTCATCTTTTATCAACTTTTATCTACACCAAACGGTTTATTAACATTTTTGGCATTTTTACGATTTGCATTCATTCATATCGTATTACATGCATACATTCGGTTTTATAGTGCGCCGCCAACTTGGGAAAAAAACTATGGCTGAAAGCCAAAATATTCGGTACTATTTCAACTTTACCCAATAAAATGTTTGAGTAACAAGCTATTGTCAGTAATGGAATATTAGCGACTTTATTTTATTAATAATAATCCTCCAACCGATTACGGCTACGACGGCCAATCTCAACGATCAGCCACGTACGCAGGATACATTACAGTGCTCAAGTGTGTGCGCAAACACAAGTGCACTATCTATTCCCTTACCATCATATTCCGATGGGACACCAGCGTGACACGACTGGAGAGGAATTGGGCGCAGGACAAACGGCTTAATGTGCTGTCCGAGGCACGGGGGTAAAAGACCGCAGACTTCCAGACTCCGGGCTGACACTAAGAATTTCTTACCGAAAACTTAGGTACAAATGTTTTGCCCAACCCGGGGATCGAACCCGTTCCTTACATGTGGCTAGGTGACGGCCATGATGGTTTTTATAGGAACACCAAAAAATAAAACAGTTGGTGAAGATTTGAATTTGTTTTTGTCAAAAAATAAATAACATTTCACAACATCAGATAGATTGATTGATCTGACTCCGAGATAAAGATAAAGATTTCTTTATTGGCCACAGAACACAAACCAAACATGAGTGACATAAATACACAAGTATGACAAATTCTGTAGCCAACAAGGCCCAACATCAGCATTTGCTGCAGTGGTCGAAGCCGCTGCAGCGCTGGTTTTCGTGGGCGACGTACGTGCACACATACATAACATACAATAGGAAGAAAGAAGAAGGACAAAACAAGGAAAAAAAATAATAATAAAAAAAACAATATTAGTACATAATAAAGGAAGAAAATAGGTACTTTAAGGTGCCTAATAAACAATTATCTTATCTTAAAATAATAGTCTACCTAGGTTAGGTACCTAGCTCAAGCACCTTTTCGGATATCAGATTCAAAACCAACAACGGAATTACAAATATATACATTTAATACTTTTCTTTTGTAAATACATACTTTTAACACATAGGACACACCCAGACCAATACAAACAGACATGTTGATACACACAAATATTAGTACTGTGCGGAGATCGAACCCGCAACCCTTGCACCAGAGGCAGCGTTCACTACAACTGATCATAAAGGGTTGTCAAAAAAAGGACACCCTACATCTCTCTTATCCAATAACATGGATTAGTATACCATGTTTAAACTTGTTTACCCCAATTATAATTAGCTTATAATTCAAGTATTCCGTGAAAATCGTACATAGTAAACCTTGATGAACATTTCCTACAATACATTAGAATTAGTCAAACATTACGAGTACTGTGTGTCTGTGTCCTACCACGGTTCAGAGGAATACATGGTTGAAATTATCTGGCCTTTGATCTCTAAATTAATATGCCAGAACCAGGTTTTGAACAATTTAAATGGTGTATCTATTGTTTGGTTTGCTGTTTTATTTTTATCAAGGATCCAAGAACTCTAGGTACGTAAGTAATAAAATGGAGGGATATATAATTTATTGTTGGTTCTATTTTTTCATATTCTGAGCCTTTTTGTTTTATTATGTAAATGTTATGTAATTAAATGTTTCATTTGATGTTTACATCATAGAATTATAACGCCTAGAAACCGTGTGCGCGCAACTCAAGTGAGGCACTTGACACTACGTCAAAACGGCGGAGTTCGCCCGTTATAGTCCATTCAGTATCTGAAGGTGAAACGTTTCGTAACATGCATCCATCTTTCAACAAATAAAAATATTAAATATTAAAAATCATTAACTTTTTTGTGTTCTTATTGATCCAAAATAACAAGTATTTATCCTTCTCAATTAATCTGAAAAAGAAATTAAAATTACCAATAAAATTTTGTAAAAAATATCTCATGAATTATATAATACGCTAATCGGAATATTTGCTCATAGGGATTGACACAAACAATCGCAATAAATCAATAATCGGTATGGCGACCATCTTACCATCGAATTATGATTATTGTCTCGTGCAAAATATGTCCGTATTGATTGCATTAGGGACCAAGAAGTAGTAATTTCTTTTGGTAACGAAGGAGGTTCCGATACGTCAAGCGAGTGTTGTTATTTTTCAGATGAATAAGATGCATATTATTTAATTATTAGTTATTTATTGCGTGTGTACCACTAAGAATCTTTACATATTGTATTTCGTATCAAAATAGTTCAAATTCATAGATAAAATGTAAATTAAAATTAAAAATCAAACAAATAAAAAGTCGATTAGATATCTAAAGAAAATATTCTGGATTCATAAAAATATCGGTTAGGTTTAAAAGGAGCGTCTCACTTTTAATGTCAAAATAGAAGTGTCCTATTCACCTTCAGATACTGAATGGACTATAGTACGACTTAAAGTTTTTGTTTGTGCGCGTGTAGGCAAAAGCTTACGCCCACATTATTCAGTTATTTGCCTTATAGCTATCCAGGTCCGTCAAATGTTAGCTTTTTTTTTTGCGAAATGGATCACTTTTTCTTTCAATACAGTAAATTGGGGGAGTATTACTGTACTATTTATATATTAGAATAAAAGACTTACCACATATTATTCATCGAAGCTCAAGTATACTTAAACGACGTATGACGTACCTATGGGACAAATATATGACATTAATATAACAATATACAGTTGCATTATGTAATAGATTACATTTAGCCAAAAGCCACAAACATTTTAAATCGACCACAATAACCACAATAAATTGAATCATGGGTAAAGTTAAATAGGTTATATGACATACTAATACAGTGTAACGTAAATGAAAAGAGTGAATAAAAGATTACTTTACAATAATATAAAATACGTCATTCATCTTTCTCAAATCGTCACGTCATCGCCTACGCAGCGTTTCCTCGTTCTTCCCCCCTTGTTTGTACTACTAGTACTTATACTTACCGAATAAAGTAATTGCTCACCTAAAGGTCAAAACAACAACCATTAAAGTTGCAAGTATTTGCATTGCAACATTGCACCGGCTAGCTGCAAGTTTGCACTAGAAACACGCTACAATTCTGCGTACAAAGCTAATGCAAGTTTCTTGTATGGTTTCTTGCGGACCTGACGGCAATCAATGTTGCCAACCCCTGCTTGGCATTCCAAGTGCATTTTGTAATTATAATACGATTGGTAATTTTAGTGACAGAAATTGTGGTCCATGATCGATCATGACCATTTTATGAAATATTTTAAAGTCCCAGTTCATTGTCTTCATATCATGCATCGCCCTGTTGGTCTAGTGGTTTAAGTACCTGGCCGTGATCTCGGGGTCGCGCAAACAGTATGTTTCGAATATTTCGAACATTGCTCGGGTTTGTGACTACCAATCCGCATTAGGCAAGTGTGGCGATAAAGCCTAATCCCATCATAGTAGCGATAACTTGATTTCTATAATGGAGGCATTTCAATTTTCAATTTCAATTTTCGATTTCAAAAGTTTAATTTAGTTTTATCATCAGAATAAAAGTCTTAATGAATTATAGTTATAATTCAACGCGAAAATCTAAAAAACTGTAGAAAAAGTCACTAGTAACAGTTTTACCGTTTATAGTAATAATTTTGAGGCTTAAGTCATCAAAATCCGTTGCGTAGTTTTAAAGATCTAAACATACATTAGTTAGTACAGAGACTTAGTTAGTTTTATACTTGTGATTGCTGAAGAGCTGTTTTCCGGTTTTATGGTTTTATATTGATGCTTTATAAAAAAAGATCAAAGTGCTGTAACGAATTTGTTTATTTATTTATTATCATAGCACACAAAACAGATTACAATCAATGAGACTTATTTTAGTAGCATGAAATTGTACATAACGAAATTGTAGTCCAAAATGATGTATGCCTAAAAGCTCAAGAGATAATTAACGCAACAATAAACAAATGAAGTATTAAATTATAAATTTAATTAAATATTGAATTAAATGTCAAATCATAAATTAAATTAATTACAAGTCAAAAGTAAAATATAATTACAAGTCAAATTAACAATTTAATTACACATTAGGTATTAGATAACAATGACTTATCTAATATATAAAATTCTCGTGTCACAGTTTTCGTTGCCATACTCCTCCGAAACGGCTTGACCGATTTTGATGAAATTTTTTGTGCTTATCCGGTATCTATGAGAATCGGCCAACATCTATTTTTCATCCCCCTAAATGTTAGGGGTAGTCCACCCCTAAATTTTTATTTTTATTTTTTAGACAAAATTTTTAATTTCTCTTTTTTTATGATACAACATACAAAAATACATACAATCCTCAATTTTCACCCTTCTACGATCAACCCTTTTATTTATATGGCAAAACAACGTTTGCCGGGTCAGCTAGTGATTTATACAATTGTCGCCGGGACTGTTGCAGTGTTAGATAGAATATATCCATATCTCGTTTAAGGAGGCTTCAGTAATTTACCTAGTTTCTCTATTGAACCCTGGCAACACCACCGGTAATAAAAGCAGAAAGTTGGACATATTCGATCTTGGACCATGAGTCACCACGTTACTAAGTTGCGAAATTCAGACCCACTCGAGTAGTTCGCTTGAATCAGCTCCGGATTGTGGTATTTCCTGTTTAGAGGTTTTTATTTTGTGCTTTCCGTGCTCGATTTACAAGCTAACAAAGTATGGAATATAGGTTTTGTTTTTAGGTGATTGGAAACGGATCACCTGATGGTATGCGATTGCCGCCGCTCATGAACACTCGCAGCACCAGTGGAGTCACAAGTGCGCTGCCAATTTTAAACCTCCCCTTTTTCGCACTCACGCAGCGAAAAACAACACAGACGCACCTTCCGGAATGGTTTTCTATGCTGTGATATCACTTCGATCGAGCCGGCCCATTCATGCCGCATGGCTCTTCCACAGATGGAAAGAGATAGGTAGTGTAATTTAGATTGAACTTAATACTAAATATTTCAATCAGTTAGAGCTATGGAATCTCAATTCATAATCAAGTAGGTTCGAATCCGAGCAAGTTCATCTTTTTTAATGCTAGAGGTGGCAAACGAGCACAATGGTCACGAAATGGTAAGTAAGAAAGAAAGAAAGAAACATTTTATTGACCATCACAATAAATAATTTAACAATGAACATTCATTAGAAAACATAGGTAAGGTAACACTGACACATTAAAACTACAGACAAAGGTGAGTACGAGAACAGACGATAGGTAGGTAAATACACAGTTATATAATGAAAATATTCTAAATAAGTAGGCGTGTGTGAAGTGTGAGGTCAATCAGGTCCCAAGTAGTCACCGACGCCCAGCAATAGAGAGGTGACTAATGTGTTGCTAGCCTACCATCAAGATGTTAAGTTTGTCTGTCCATTTAGGACAGACAAACAGGTACAAGAAGTATTTTTTTTAGTATAGCATTTTTTTTGCTCAATTTATTCTTAAGTAAATAATGCACTTAACCATTTCTCGACAGTCTTTGGGTGGGATGAAATTTCATTCATCATCGTCAGCCCATTTAAGTCCCCACTGCTGGGGCCTCCCTCAATCACATGAGAGATAAATTCCATACTCACCACGCTTGGCAGACGGGTTGGCGAGGGTTTTGATATAAATGCAGAGTTTTCCTTCTCTGGGTGCTGATGATCATGCCAGCAGCTTTACCTTAGTCAATTTTTACGACACCTCGGTAAGAGTGAGGGTGGCCTATTCTACTCTGCCGGGGACCACACGGCCAATTCACGGAAATTTCATTACCGAATAACATTTTTAGTACTTCATACACTTTAAATAACATTTTATAACAGTACACTCAAGAAAAGGTGTTATTGAAGTAGGCGCCTAATCCCAGTTGAATAATTGAAGGAAGTTATAGCAAGATAGTTTTGGGCGCCGACTTCATTCAATAACACCTTTTCTCGAGTGTACTGTAATATTTTTTTATTTTATTTTAATAAATTTTATATAATAATAATAATAATTTAATAATTACTTAATACGCTCTCTCTTTCTTCCGTGACTTAGCTAAGCGTCTAGTCGAATTCACGGGAGAGCCAAAAGCTGGCAGCTACCTCGCCTAGCGAATTTCCATCGCGATCCAGCGGGGTAATGCTGCCAGCATTTTGGGCCAGCACGGGGACCTACTTTGTTTTAACTTTCCTTTTTATTTACTTTTAGTTCAATTCTATTTCTTAGTTATTGTCTTAATTTTCTTGTGTTTTTGTTCAATAAAAATGTTATTTTACACTTTTTGGTTTGTGATTTTTGAGGGCGGTTTTTTTTCGTAGAAATTGAAGGAATCTCATGCAAATTCCTAGCGAAATCATTCAAAACACTCCGCGAACTTCACCGTCAAAGACTCTAAAATCTACGTAACCCCCGTTTGAAGGTTCAATTTGTTCTGTCGGTTGACTCCGCGATTTCAATAGGAAATATGCTTTCACGTTACATCTCTCCCCCTTTGTTCTTTCAACGCGGTATTTCCAGAATTTTTCGTCGCAATGACTTATGATCGTGACGGAAGTCGCGATTCGACGAAACTAAGTGAGAGAGTTGAATTTGTTGTTGTTCACACAGTCACTTTTTGTTTGCATCCACTAGGCGTTTAACCAAACAAGTATAAATGGATGATTATTTCTAATTCAAATTTCTGTAGGTACATTTAATTTAGAAGACTGCACTTTTTTTAAGCATGACAACACTCTTTTAAACCTGATCGGAATGAAATCTCTTGTACCTTTTGTAACGCAGCCTGCAGGGGCTTCGTTATACTACATAACTACTCATAAAGAAAGTTACCTTTGGTGTTAACTATAGAGCTTCGTTTTCCGTTTGCTATAGAGCTTGTATATCATTTTATGATTATGTCTTGTATTAGCATTACTCTTTATGTGTTTTTAATGTTCCTTGTACATTTTTATCTGTAAATAAATTTAAAGTTATTGTTGTAAATATTTAGATTGTCTATCTGACATTGTCCGACAGCTGACGTTGTCTAACTGTTTTTATTTTTCTATCGAATTGTCTATTCAAATTTAACTATGGAGTTTAGCTTTGTTTCGAGAATATTCTATATTGTACGAATTTTAAAATTTAAATGTTGTAGAATAGAATGCGCATGGGCAATATAAAAGGACGCACATGGGCAGGACGACCAGTCTACCACCAGCTCTGAAGAAGCTCAGAACCTCAAGCTGTAACAGTGCCAGTATACGTTTACCCGTAGAGTAACGATGCCGGGGCACGAAAGGTGTTGCCTCCCTGCACCTACGCGCGTCTACCGTCACTCGTGCGCGTATCCGCGTCGCGCCTACCCGCGGCCGGCTTGCGGCGTGCGCGTATCTGCGTCTCGCGCCCCATTTGCTGCCTCCTGCGCTCGGCGGAGCCCTACCGCCCGCCTCTTGCGACGCTGGATCCTGCCGGCGCGCTGCCTGTGCTCACCCTGTGATACCGTCCTACCACGGTTGCCCATTTTGAACTTTTACCTTATATATATATTTAGTGTAGTGTACCGGTGTAAATAGCTAGTTTTAAGTTAGTTTTAAGTTAGATTTAAGACTTTAGGACGAGCCATCTTTGTACATATCGCTTATAATTATAGCCCTCTTCCCTCTATCCTTGTCTTTTCTTCTTCCCCCTATCTTTTAGCTCCGTAACCCTCCGTTACGTGACAGTTTGGCGCCCAACTCTATAGAATCCCTCCCTGTTCTCAAAATTCTAAAATAACTTGCACAAGTTTCTGTATATAACATACCTTTTGGCTCCCTATTAGACGTCTCTTACTTCTTAGATATTTCTTTCCCTATTCTTCCTCTATTTTTCTCACTAAAATAAAGTAAATAAAATAAAAACTATTGTAAATATTTTATTGCTTTAAAATTACAAATATCTTAGAAATGGCTCGTCTTATAAACTTTAATTTACTTAATAAGGCGGAACTTGAATACGAACTTATAATTAGGAACGAAACTCCTGCGGATAATCTTGTATCGCTTAGAAAACAAATTGTTTTATTGCTTCGTAATTTTCCTACGGAGGACATTATTGATTCTCCCGTTCCTCTGAGTGACGATTTGTCACAAGCTTCTTCTACAATCTTATATTTATCTTCGATGTTGGACCGATACGAATCGGGTAATCTGAAATTATCTAAGAAAATTGAAACTTATATAAATCACTTATTTTATCGACTTGACAGAATTGACACTGATGTAAGTGACAGCGACTCAAACCTTATAGAACTCTATGACGACTTAAAAAAGAAGTTTACTCTTTTGACTGAACGTTTTGACGCCTTTTCAAAACCAGCTGAGACTTCACAGGTACAAACCTCTTTGGACTCACCTTTGCCGATTTCTCAACCTAACTGTATGCCACCTTTTCATAATTTTCTCTTACCAAATTATCTAAATGAGCTAAAAAAAATTACTTTTGATGGGACAACTTGTCCTAGAGCTTTTCTATCGAAAATTGATGAATTTTTACTTACGAACAAACTTGATAAGCAAATACTTATAAGCTCGGCCTTCAACATTTTTGAGGACGATGCTTCTTATTGGTTTAAATTCCAACTAAGTCGTGACCCTTCGTTAACTTGGGATCGCGTTTCCGAGTTGTTAATTAAGGACTTTGGCCATTCTGATTATGACCATAAACTACTGCAGGCAATAAAATCTCGTACTCAGGGTAAATCTGAGTCTATTATGGTTTATATTCCGAAAATGTTTGAAATGTTCTCGAGACTAAGCGAGAAATTACCTGAGCAGGAGAAACTGCAAATACTTCTTCGTAACATCCGTCCTTGTTATACTTCTTTTGTTGCTCTTAATAAAGTTGATTCTATTGGCTCTTTAATTTCTGTATGTCAACAATTTGAGCGCTGTATTGACCGCGACTATAATTTTAAAGAACCTGAAATGAATACTCTTATTCCTGAATTATCCTATAAACCTAAACACGATTCTACACTTTTACCGAACACTAAACCTAATGTTACACATACTTTTCACTCTAAACATTCTTTCACTCCTAATTATGATTCTCATAAATCTAATAACTTTAAGCCTTTTCGTACGAACTTTTCTTCGCAGAATAAAAATTCTGCACATGCGATATCTGAAAATGCTCCCAAGTTTCAGGCGCATTTGTTTTGCGTTCGATGTCGTATAAATGGTCATTCTTTGAATTCTTGCACTAAACCAAGATTCTTAGTCTGTTTTAAATGTGGTTTGAAAGACTTTAGAGCTTCGGATTGCCCGAAATGTAAAGCTGACAAGCCTCAACCTTCTTCATCCTCTAACTCAAAAAACTAACATATGACTTGGATAAACGAAAAGAAAATTTTGATGTTGATGACTGGCATAATTGGTTAAAAATAATTAAGAACTTTTTCGCAAGTTATGGAACTTCTTCGGTTTATTACGACAACGAAAGAGATTTTAACCGTCCTTTTATTAACGTTTCTATTTCAAATGTTGAGTTTACGGCGTTACTTGATAGCGGTAGTTCAATGACTATTTTAGGTAATAACTCGCACTTTAAAATTTTGGAACTGGGCTTTTCGTTATCCAAGTCTGATTATATTACGGTTAGCACTGCTAGTAAGCATCGTGTTAAATCTTTAGGATTTTTTATTCTTCCTTTTACCTTTAACGACCAAACTAGACTTATTAAAACATATGTTATTCCTGAAATATACCCGTCTTTGATACTTGGTGTTGACTTTTGGAGGGAATTTAATTTGGTTCCCAAACTTTTATCGTGTGCCTTTTCTCTTAATAAACCATCCCACTTTAACAACTCTGTGGAGAAACAAATCCTACCTTACGAAAATCTTACTTCTGAAGAAAAGGTTATCGCTGATGATATTATTTCGCGTTTTAAGCAAATTTCCTTTGAAGCTAAGGGTGAACTTGGTCGTACTGATCTGGTTAGCCATCGTATCGATACTGGAGATACGCTGCCTATTAAACAACGTTGTTATAGACAAAAAGCTCTAATTGCTGAGGTGGATAAAATGATTGAGTGGAAGGTCATTGAGAAATGTGAAAGCCCTTGGTTGTCTCCGGTTCTTATTACGCCTAAAAAGAATGGCGAATGGCGATTTTGTGTCGATAGTAGAAAACTCAACTCAGTTACTCGTAGGGATGCCTATAGTCTTCCTTTTATCAATGAAATACTTGACCATCTCAAAAACGCTAAATTTTTATCGAGTATCGATATCGCTAAAGCTTTCTGGGAGATTCCTTTACATGTAGACGATCGGGATAAGACCGCCTTTTATGTCCCCGGTAGAGGAATGTACAGATTCACTGTTATGCCCTTTGGTTTAACTAATGCACCTGCTACACAGCAGAGGTTAATGGATATCTTATTCACTCCTGAATTTGACAACAAAGTGTTCTGTTATCTTGATGACATTATTATCATAGGCTCCTCGTTCCAAGAACACATAGGACTTCTAATTAAAGTGCTTGAAAAATTAACTTACGCTAAACTTACCATTAACTTTGAAAAAAGTCATTTTTTTAAGAAAGAATTAAAGTACCTTGGATATGTTGTTGACGATAATGGTTTACGAGCTGATCCTAGCAAAATTCAAGCTATTATGGACTTTCCTGTACCTACTTCACGCAAAGAAGTGCGTAAATTTCTGGGTACGTGTAGTTGGTTTCGTAGGTTCATTCCTAATTTCAGTACTATAGCTGCACCTCTTAATAAATTAACATCATCTGTTAAAACTTCTCCGAAATTTTCTTGGAGTTCTGAGGCTAACTCTTCCTTTCTGAAACTAAAAGAATATCTTGTAACTACCCCAATTCTTGCTTGCCCTGATTTTGATCAACCGTTTTCTGTGCATTGTGATGCATCTAACACTGGCATTGGAGCCATGCTTACTCAAACGGTTAACGACAAAGAAGTTGTTATAGCCTACATGAGCAAATCACTTAACAAAAATGAAAGAAACTACTCTACTACTGAAAGAGAAACTCTAGCTGTTATCATTGCCTTAGAACATTGGCGGTGCTATCTTGACAATGGCAAACCGTTTACTGTATACACTGATCATGCCGCATTAAAGTGGTTTTTGAATTTAACAAATCCTTCTGGTAGACTCGCTCGTTGGTCACTTCGCCTTTCTTGCTTTAATTTCACGCTGAAACATAAAGAGGAAAGGATAATATTGTCCCTGATCTACTTTCTCGTTCTAAAAGCGAGGACAGCCATATTATCGCTCCTTTATCTTCGAATGAAGCCACGTCTTTAGACTTAGAGCGCTATAATAAAATCTTTCGTAATTGTTTAACTGATCCTCAAAGTCATCCTAACTATACGATTAAGGATAATAAACTATTTCGTTGCACTAATACTCCTTATTCTTTAACAGACGATTTCATCTGGAAAGAAGTCCCTATCCCTTCTGAAAGAGAATCTTTGATAAGAAATGCTCATGGTTCCGCTACAGATCCGCATTTGGGCGTATTTAAAACATACAAAAAAATATCATTGTTATATTACTGGTCTGGCATGTTTAAAGATATAGCTAAATTTATTTCCAATTGCGAAACTTGTTTGGCTTATAAACACTCTAACCACTCGCCTTACGGTCCTATGGGAAAACCCAAAATTTGTTCTAGACCTTTTCAATGCATTTCTTTGGACTTAATAGGTCCATTGCCAATGACTAGGCGACGTAACCAGTACATTCTCGTTGTAAATTGTCTATTCACCAAATATACACTTATTTTTCCTTTGAAACGAGCTATAACTACTAGTATTATACATTACTTAGAGAATTCCGTGTTCTTAGTTCATGGAGTACCTCAAACAATTATTATGGATAACGGTCCACAATTTCAATCGCATGAATTCCATAATTTCCTTGGACGTTATAGAATTCCGCATATATCTTACACTCCTCACTATTGTCCTCAGGTCAATACTACGGAACGCTACAATAAAACAATTATTACCGCACTAGCTTCACTGGTCGGTGAAGACCATAGGTCTTGGGACCTTCACCTATCTAAGATTCAGTTTGCAATGAATAACTCTGTAAATGAAGTAACTGGATTTACTCCTGCATTTTTAGTATTTGGTCGTGAACTCATTACTTGTGGTTCTATTTATTCTCAGGGTTACGACTTAGAAGAAATTACCTTTTTACCTCGTGATTTATATGCTAGAAATATTGGCCTTCTATCGTCAATTTTTGATAGAGTTCAGGTTGCACTGCACATATCTCATGTAAAGAATTCTAACCGTTACAATTTAAGGCACTCTTTTAAAGAATTCAGTGTTGGAGATATAGTGTGGCGTAAAGACTACTCTTTAAGCAATGCTGGTGCATATTTTAGCGCAAAATTAGCACCTAAATATGTTAAATGCAAAGTCGTTGAGAAATTGTCACCTCTTGTATACATTCTTGAGGACTGCAACGGTTGCCGCGGTAAATGGCATGTAAAAGACTTTAAGTAATGACTACCTTACTGTTTGACTTTACTAGTATTATATGTATTTATTTGCACACACATTGGACTGATTTTGGCTACTTCAGTCTGATATTTTTTATATATACTTAGCGACTAATCTCGTCTCTCTTTACTTATAGGATTCTCTCTTATAGTACCTACTTACTTGCTTAACGTTTTCTTTTAAAAGGCGCTTCTTGACCTTTTAATTCTAAACTTTAGGGCTCTCTTTTGCCTTATCTACTTACTACTTAGCGCTTCTTTGACTACAGAGGCGTTTCTTTTAAAGGTAAATTCAACCTTTAAAATTTGTGTCCTTTGATAGGGAATACCTGAGAGAGACTAGATTGTCGGCTATGGTCATCGACACTAATGGGTTTTAAGAAACGGAGCGGCTGACAACTCCCTAAATAAGCCTAAAGTCATTCTTATAGGGTACTTCCTATGGAGTTTGCGTCATTGATAGTGAACCCTACTCCTCTTTGTGATTGGTTCGTATGTTAGAGTGATTGTTAGAGTGACTGGATTTGAACTGTTTTTGGATTGTGGAATGGTATGTTTAAGTGAAGGTTGACTGGTTAGACTGATAGTAAGGATAGTATTCTCTTAACCTTATAATCAAAATTTTCTCTGAGTCGAAAATTTTTCTGGGGTCGTGGGAGAAATGTAACGCAGCCTGCAGGGGCTTCGTTATACTACATAACTACTCATAAAGAAAGTTACCTTTGGTGTTAACTATAGAGCTTCGTTTTCCGTTTGCTATAGAGCTTGTATATCATTTTATGATTATGTCTTGTATTAGCATTACTCTTTATGTGTTTTTAATGTTCCTTGTACATTTTTATCTGTAAATAAATTTAAAGTTATTGTTGTAAATATTTAGATTGTCTATCTGACATTGTCCGACAGCTGACGTTGTCTAACTGTTTTTATTTTTCTATCGAATTGTCTATTCAAATTTAACTATGGAGTTTAGCTTTGTTTCGAGAATATTCTATATTGTACGAATTTTAAAATTTAAATGTTGTAGAATAGAATGCGCATGGGCAATATAAAAGGACGCACATGGGCAGGACGACCAGTCTACCACCAGCTCTGAAGAAGCTCAGAACCTCAAGCTGTAACAGTGCCAGTATACGTTTACCCGTAGAGTAACGGTGCCGGGGCACGAAAGGTGTTGCCTCCCTGCACCTACGCGCGTCTACCGTCACTCGTGCGCGTATCCGCGTCGCGCCTACCCGCGGCCGGCTTGCGGCGTGCGCGTATCTGCGTCTCGCGCCCCATTTGCTGCCTCCTGCGCTCGGCGGAGCCCTACCGCCCGCCTCTTGCGACGCTGGATCCTGCCGGCGCGCTGCCTGTGCTCACCCTGTGATACCGTCCTACCACGGTTGCCCATTTTGAACTTTTACCTTATATATATATTTAGTGTAGTGTACCGGTGTAAATAGCTAGTTTTAAGTTAGTTTTAAGTTAGATTTAAGACTTTAGGACGAGCCATCTTTGTACATATCGCTTATAATTATAGCCCTCTTCCCTCTATCCTTGTCTTTTCTTCTTCCCCCTATCTTTTAGCTCCGTAACCCTCCGTTACGTGACACTTTAAGACGAAACGAAATAACTTTTTGTCCGTGGGAGAGCCACGCTTCAGCATGAGCTCGGCCGGAGTAATACCACGGCCTGACAGAAAACCGGCGTGAAGCAGCACTGTGCTGTGTTTCGCTGTGTGAGTGAGGGTACCGGAGGCACATATATTTGAAAAATCCTGAAGCTAAGTAAGACAGTTTTTGGCTAGTGGGTCGCTTTTCAAAATGTTGCTCCTCTTCCACTGGAAATTCCTTTAATTTTAGCAGAATCTCCAAAGCAGGCAACTTTCGCTATGTGAGTGTTATAAAATGCCTATGCAGACCTTGGGACTTGTCGAGATGCCTCAAGTTTTGAAGAGCAGTTTAATAGAACTCACCTACTTCGGTGGCCTAGCAACAACTAGCTTACGAACTTGGCATAGTTTCGGAACAAATTGCTAAATGATATCGCTGAAACAAATACAATGTACTATTGAATCTACTTTCTCTACGTTAGGGAAACTGTTGTTTTTTTTTTTTGGTGATATGCATCAAAGTAGAAAGTGGTGTTGAATTCCATCATCATGATTGACGTTTCTAAGCCGAGATCGTGGATTCAAATACCACGGGGAACCAACAGTTTGTGTATGGAAATGGGCCAGTTTGGTTAGGACATGTATTGAAAATATTTATAGTAAATCTGTGCATCTTTGATGTCTCATGTGTTGCCGATATCCATGGGCGGCGGTAATCACTTACCTACCATCAGGTGAGCCGTCTGCTCGTTTCTCCGCCATAATGTTCCATTCTTCTTCCACGGTAGGCAGCGGCATGACTGGGCCCGCGCATTGTTGATGTCTATGAGCGATGAATATCATTTACAATTAGATGGGCCGCCAGCTCGTCTGCCTATTTTAGCAAAAAAACTAAAACATTGAGTTACATTTCCTTCACAAAAGAGAAAATATACTGCACCTTCATAAAAACATTAACAGGTAGGTACTTCTTTAATATTAACACCGCTCCCTTTATCGGCGATAAGAAAGCCGTTAGCAGTTAGTATTTGAATAGAAACTCCTTTCAAATGTTTGACAGAATTTTAATAACGGATTCAGTTAAAGTGTCAAGAACACCCGTGTTGGGGGGTGAAATATGACTTGGCCAGACGCACAATATCGTCCTTCGTGGCTCGGTGCATGCCGCCTTGTGACGTCACGTTAATCATACAGACCATGCAAGTAAATTGCATGCAATTTTCAATGATAGTGGAGCAAATTATGTCAGTAGAACTGCATGCAGTATTATTATACTGCTAATCTGATCCTTTATCCATTATTATGGCCATGAGCTGAAGCTCATATTTGGTAGGTGTACTAAGGTGGGTTCAATGTATCCCTCTGTATAATCTGCCATGCTAAAACAAATCCCAAAAATGCCTTACTCCTAGCACGGCGGTAAGAGAAACATCGCGATAAAGCGGTTTACCTATAAGCCTTCTCGTTTTTTATATCCATCAGGTGATCCGTCTGCTCGTCTGCCACCTTTCAAAAAAAAATGTCTTCTTAAATAAAACTCTGTAACAATTATTTGAAAAGATCAACCCCTGAGTTTCTTACTTGTGTTTTTCTCAATAAACATCGACATTCCGAACCAGCGGCACCAGCGATAGATTTATATGTATTGCCTATTTTGACATTCACATAAGTGTTCTGTATGGACCTAACTAGCATAATACGAAAACGAATGGAAAAAAAGTTTGAAAACTAAAACCCGACTACCAAAAAAACACGATCTAATGAAAATACATACTTGAAATGTGCTAAAAAAAACTTTCATTTCGGTACCAAATGAAAGTTTTTTTTAGCACACGGTACCGTGAAGCAAATTTTTTTTTAGTTCCTTACTCTATTACGTCATTACGTCTTGTCGCCTATAACCAGAAGACAATCAAGGCGCTTCTAACGACACCTCAATTGTTTAAATATGATAACAAGTTTAGAAGTTATGAGGGAACAGATGAACAACTGTACATACATACATATAGGTCAAAATCACCCTCCTTTTTGCTTTGCCGTAGTCGAGTAAAAAGGGGTGGATATTTCGACGACGAATGAGAGGGACGAAAGAGGAAGAGATACTACGCCAAATCGAGATAACCTGTGGGAACAGGGTAATGTTGTAGGCTGGTGATGAAAAAGTGTAGATAATACATATTATTCAATATAAATGTACAATATCTTGAAGCCGTGTGGCCCCCGGTAGAGTAGAAAAGGCCACCCTCACTCTTACCGAGGTGTCGTAAAAGGCGACTAAGGTAAAGCTGTGGCATGATCATCAGCACCCAGAGAAGGAAAACTCTGCATTTATATCAAAACCCTCGCCAACCCGTCTGCCAAGCGTGGTGAGTATGGCAATTACCCCTCATGTGATTGAGGGAGGCCAGTGCCCCAGCAGTGCGGACTTAAATGGGCTGATGATGACGATGATGACGATGAGATTGGTAGAAATATGCTGTGAAAACAAACCTTACTGATATTGGAATATAGCGCAAAATCATTAATATGTGAAATGTTTGCATCGATGTTTCATTGAGTCATTGCAGTCTTAAGAGACGGAGTTACTAGGGAGTTAAAGACGTAAAAGAGTGATTAACTTTTTTCGTCAAAAGAGTTATAACTCTTTTACCTTTTTCAAGAGTTATTTTGCGCATCCCTAGGGCTGGATGAGCAACACGGCAACATGCGTCTAAAGCGCCGTTAAAAACGGTGACAATTTATTGCATGCGTTCATTTTAAATTGCGCGTTTGAGGCCTAATGATTTAATAAGACGGTTAAGACAAAAATAAAAGACGGTCTGAGAATCGCGACTTAAAATACGAACCCTGTTCTAAATCCAAACAACCAAACTTATAAGAACCCTGTATTTTTGGTCGTTTGGGTTTAGAACTGCTGTCACATTAAAAAATCCGGCTTTTAGGCAAAAATGGATGTCACGTTTTCTTATACATATATACCTACTCTTAGGCATTACAAGTCTAAGCAAAGCTTAAATGACGCATAAGCTTAACTTTTACAAGTCGATAATAATTGACAAACTTACCTAAAGAGAAGCTGTATATTAAGTAAATACTTTACCTGCTCTCTTTGCCATAGAGACTTAATGTTTTTTAAACTGGATTGTCAGAAACAGGGCATGCACAGCGGGCGGGAAGAGCAACACGGCATCCCTCGGGACGCTTGTACCACATGTCACTCGCAAAACATGCGTCTGACACGCGTCGTAAAAAGCTAAACAAGTGTCAAGTTATTGCATGCGTTCATTTTAAATTGAGCGTTTGAGCCCTAATGATTTAATGAGACGTTTAGGACAAAAACAAAAGACGATCTGAGACTTGTGACTTTTAAAATACGAACCCTGTATATTTGATCGTTTGATCATTTGATCGTTCGAAACGACCAACGTTCAAGCATTACAAGTCTAAACAAATCTTTGTCGCTCAGTTTTAAACTTTATCTTTTGTTACAAATAGATAATAACTAAACGAACTTACTTGACGAGAATATTTGGGTATTAATTAAGTAGGCAATTACTTTACCTGCTCTCTAAAACGTTTAACTGGATTGTCAAAAACAGGGCATGCACGGCAGGATGAGCAAAACAGCATCCCTCGTGACGCGGGACGCTTTCCACGTGTCAGTCACAAACATGCGTCTGACACGCGTCGTAAAAAGCTAAACATGTGTCAAGTTATATCACGCCGCGTTCATTTTAAATTGAGCGTTTAAGGAGCCTAATGAGTTAGGTAACGAGAATCAGACGTTTGGGACAAAAACAAGAGACGATTTGTACTTTTAAAATTGGAACCCTGTATATTTTGGTCGTGGGTTATAGAACTGTATTCTTTGTTTAAAAAACTTATTCTTTTTTTTATGAAAACTTGAAAAAAAAAGGAAAAGTTTTTTCGAATGTAGCAAGAGGCAAGCGAAGAGGTAACGTTTCCTTAGATAATTCTAAACAAAAAATAAAGATGATGTCCCACAGTGAATGGTGGTGGATCTTAAGAGTTAGTATTTTTACGAATTATAGTAACGATGAAACGAACTTATGTGAATGAGTTTTATGTACGTAGACCATAATTTAATTTACCTGGTAAAGTAGACTAAATCTACTTTGATAAAATCTAAAATACAATATAATTAGATGATGAAACGAGCTTAGTTTCAACATTCAATTAGATTGTTAAAGAATTCAGTAAGGTAAGGCAAGGCTATTAGCTAATCCAACACTAATTTAACAAGTCATTATTTCTCATCACAATCGTTGGTTAAAGGTGGATTTACATGAAAAGAACATGGAGCTAGAGCTAGAACAAGAGCATTCTTTCGTGGTCTTTTAGTGTAAACAAAAACTCGTATTCAGCGTTTACATCAAACGAACAAAGAGCTAGAGCTAGAACAAGAGCATTCTTTCGTATTTTGTGTAGAGCTAGATCATTGAAGAACGAATGTTTTTTTGCTCATTCGTGTCAATTCTGTGGTTGATATTGGTAGTTAGTTCATTATGTCTGACTCTGATAGCGATATCATAATTACAAGTGCTGCATTTATTATTTTGTCGCAAAAACTAAAAAATAAAAGAAGAAAGAGACGTTGGTGGGTTACAAATTTAATGAAACGAAGGACACTGGATAACGTAGGTGAAACAATGACGGATATGCAAAAACAAGAAGAAAGTGGTCAATTCAAAAACTTTTGTAGAATGGCGCCAGAGGATTTTGATCATTTACTATCTCTGATCAGCGACAAAATTCGTAAATCAAGTACGAATTTTAGAGACTCGATTCCTGCTTAAGACAGACTAGCAGTGACTTTGAGATTTTTGGCAACTGGAGATTCCTATGAAAGCTTGATGTATTTTACTAAAATGTCTAAATCTACAATATGTACTATATCTGAAGTATGTGCTGCGATAAATGAAGCATTGCAAGACTATGCTAAGGTAAGTTAACCAATATATTTATTATTTTTATACATTACTACACACCTATTATCACGACCTTAATTATTAGTGAAAATAAGTAGATAAACTAAGACAATTTATTTTTAAGACATTTATTTTTTTTTTTAATTCAGAGAACTAACTAGAAAAGAAATGTTACTTAAAATTGTTAATAAAATACAACAAAGATTGACTGGTTTCTTCAGTTGCAGTATCCGGAATGTGTAATTGTTGGCCTATGGTTCACATTGCTATCTGAACTGTTTTCCATCTGGTTGGGTGGAGGAGATTGATGTGTGGATTCAGAATGCCGAATGTGTGTATTTTGTGAAGTGTCCTGAATGTGAAGACATCGGAGTTGATGCATAACTTGGCTGAAAATCAAATTTCCCCAAATCAGCGTCGAAAAGTATATTATTTATGTAATGTTCACATATGCTTTCGTCCGTTCTGAATATTCACGATGTTTTGAAGCAACATGATTTCCAAAAGCTTGACTCTTGTCCCTTATTTTTGATGCATGTGTATCTTTTAAAATACGGTAGGCTTCGGCTACTCGAGGGTCTTCAAGTTAGATTTTTAGGTGGTTATTGTCGTGTAGCCAGATCGCCGAGGTGTTGAAGGTTGAGATTGTGGTGTAGTATTTCTTGATCCTACTGAAGCTGCAGGTTGTGGATGTGTTGTTGAATCTGACCTGTGTATCTGCATTTGGGACCACTAACGCAGTTTCTTGTTCATTTCGCTCATTCTTCTGCTCATCAGCCTATGTAAAAAAGAAAAAAACCAATTTAATTAATATACACTCTAAAATAAGTTTTCATTCATTTCAGACACCGTCAACAGAAACAGAATGGCTATACAATCGCTCAGGAATTCAATGAGAAGTGGAATATCCCAAACTGTGTTGGTGCTGTAGATGGGAACACTGCGTCATACAAGCACCTATGAATAGCGGAAGCGACTTTTTTAATTATAAGTCTACATTCAGTGTAGTGTTAATGGCGATTGTGGACGCTAACTACAATTTTATATTCGCCAATATTGGTTGTCAGGGCAGAATATCAGATGGAGGAGTTTTCAGAAACACTTCTTTCTATCAGAAACTACAAAGTAATGAATTAAATTTGGCCTAATGACCAAAGCCTTCCAGGAAGACAACAGGAATGTGCCATTCATACTTGTAGCAGATGATGCATTCCCATTAGAAAGACACATCATGAAGCCGTATCCTGGTACTCACGCCAGGGGATCCGAAAAAACGAATTTACAACTACCGTTTGTCTAGAGCAAGACGAATAGTTGAAAATGCGTTTGGCATAACTTTCAGCAGTTTTTCGTGTATTAAGAAAACCTATGTTACTACAACCGGATAAAGCATCACTCATCGTAATGACATGCGTATACCTACATAATTATTTGATGAAAAGAGAAGCTTCTAGGAAGCTATATAATTCACCGGGCATGCTAGACAGAATTGAAGATCACGGTCGTTATTCCAGGCCGGTGGAGAAATATGGACCATTTATCATCATTCCTCCCGTTATCCAACATTGGACGAAGACACACTTTCCAATGTGAAAATATCCGGAAAGAATTTTCAGACTATTTCAATTTTACTGATATTTTGCCATGCAAAACAATATTGCATAATTGCAGGAGTGTGTACTAGGGTTTCAGGGCAAAAAGTTTTCGAAATAGTTATAAATGCAACTACCTACTTACTTAAAGTAAAAGCACCAATCATGGACAGTGTCTCAGTTTATATATTATCTCTGTTTACATAATGTAACGTGCAAGTAATAAAACAATGCATTTAAAACAATTTCCATGACTAGTGCTTTTACCCTACCATTAAATAAGTATTAAATAAACATAATTACCTACAGTCCTTGTATTTATGATAGTGATGGGAAATGACGGTCACTTTTAACTTTGGTCAAATGACGAGCAGTTGACGAGCACATGTTTGATTCACATCACTGTTAACAAAACCGAGACCGATTTTCTCAGCTGGCGGTTGACCTAAGGGTTGGAAGGGGGTGGGGGCGGCATGGCAGATTGTTAGCAACCCCCTTAAAACCAAATCATATACCCCTCCGACCCGCAAATCAACCGTAACCATTGGAAAATGTTTTGCGTTTGTGTACATTGTACGTAAATCCTAACTTCCTAATCCTAATCCTAACTAATATTATAAATGCGAAAGTGAGTTTGTTTGTTTATTTATTTGTTTGTTACGCCTTCACGCTTAAACTACTAAACTGATCGTCATGAAATTTTGCATACATAATGTCTGGGATATGGAGAAGGACATTGGGTACCTTTTATCCCGAAAAAAGAACTGTTCCAGAGGGATTAACATGAGCGCGGGCCGAGCCGCGGGCGAAAGCTAGTTCTAAATAAATGGACTATACTCACCGTGTTATTAATTTGGTTAGTGTCGAAATCAATTGTTTTCCTCGGTTTATATTTGTCCATCAAAAAGTGCATACTTTTAAATGCAAACCATTTAGAATTATAAGTACAATCGGCACCGCTGCCTGATGGCGTACTCATTGTTTTTTGCCTTTCTCGGCGATAAGATGCAAGGAGCGAGTCCATCTTCTTTTTTACTTCTTCAACATTACATTTCAGTAGTTTTGCAATTTCTTGCCAAGCATCTTGTTTGTAAGTTGTATTTTTATAGTGTTCATACGTCGGATCCCACAGACATCTAAAATTTTGATAGGCTTCTATCATTAGTAAACATTTTTCTTGAGACCAATCCATAATTTAATCGATACAATCGCTAGAACATAAGAACGCTTTGAAAAGACCGCTCAGGGGCGCGAGCACGTTCGAACACGCAAGAACGCTCTAAGTAAGTGTTCGCGCGCTCTAGCGGCGTTTACATCAAGCGAGCGAGCATTCTTAGAATATTCCATAGAAACTTTGCGAACGCACTCAGAACAACGAAAGAATGCTCTACGCCTGTTTACACTAAAATAATTTGACATAGTGGGGATAGAATGAGCATTCGCTCGTCTCATGTAAATCCACCTTTACGTGCGTGCGTGCGTGCGTGCGTGCGTGCGTGCGTGCGTGCGTGCGTGCGTGCGTGCGTGTGTGTGTGTGTGTGACGAATGTGTGATTTCGATTGTGATCACCATGTCATACAGAGAGGATTTGTTCAGTTTCTTTTTTTTGCTGACAGAATTTTAGCTCTAAACAAAGATATCGTAACAACAAATCCTAGCACACAATACCGTTAGTACTCAATCAATTTTCCGATTCCTGCACTTTACAACTCCATGCCTGAATGGGACTTGTCTCCATCGCCCGTCATCCGGAGACTCCATTGTCTTTACCTGAAACAATATGGAATAGATAAAAAGAAATCTTCAATATCAAAATACCGACGCAGCGCTCGGGTAATAGACACTTGATCCTTGGGGATTCTAGAGAGAAGTCGCAAAACGAAACACTTATTATAAGGGCTTTAAATTACATTTATAATACCAGTCTTTTGAGAAGCGGTCGATTAAATTCGTGTAGTTTAAAGTAGATGAGACGTTATTTCAAAAGGATTTAAGGTCTTATTCATAAATGTGTGTTAAATCTTTGTTAGCTAAAACGGAGTTAAAGCAGTTTACATTATTTTTTTGATATTTTTTTCTATGATAATATTTTTTTATGTGGTAGGTGGCAGACGGATCGCCTGATGGTAAGCCGCCCACCCACACCAGTGGAGTCACAAGTGCGCTGCCAACCTTTTAACCCCCTTTCCCCCGGATTAAGCCCCCGACACCCTCACTCACGCATCGAAATACAGCACAGTGCTGCTTTACGCTGGTTTTTAGTGAGGCCGTGGTATCACTCCGGTCGAGCCGGTCCGGCCCATTCATGCCAAAGTGTAGCTCTCCCACGAACAAAAAATCTATTTGCTTTCAAACGTCAAAACAAAACTGCTCTATAACACCGTTTTAGCTAACAAAGGTTTATTGAAAGTTTGTGAATAAAGCCCTTACGGCCGCACTCAGAGACGTCATTTAAGCTAACGTTCAAAAACTTTAGAATCGGTAGTCTTTATGCGTATCAAAATAAGAGTCAATATTTTTTCTTAAGTAGTGAGTTTATTTTAATAAGTAACCCCGGGTTACGTTTTGAAATATATATTTGTAAATCATGTTGGGGTTTGAGCACTTTGACCGCTAATTACATTTCTACTAGGCTCGTACCTATTATTATATTGGCAATTGCGTAATGATTCTAAAATAAGAGAACTGTTATTTTGATTGGCATCAATTAATTATACCATTAAATTTTCAATTGAACTGTTTATTAACGTTACCTGTATAATTAATCAATCTGTTTTACGACTTTTAATTACCTCGTACAATCGCAAAATTCTCTTCTGAGGGTATATTGTAGTCGAATTTCGAATTCGACATCAATGTCGAGTGCTCAAGAATAGACCCTGTGGAAGCCCAATTCTCGTGCTCGTGATGTTTATTATCATACAACATTTATCACTAAAACATAGTTTTTTTTGTGTGGTTTAAGGTGATATCCGCCATGTTTTCAAAATGTCATGAGCCTGAGAATTAGGCTCTTGTTCGTGAGCAGGGTTACAGAAATCGCAAACCTTTTCTTATTCTAGAAAAATTAATAAACTAGCCATTCAAAACATGAAAGCAATACTTAGCCCCAATAACTACAATAACAAGATAACTTACAGAGAAAGCAGTATTGTTGTGAAAAAACGCATTATCCGGGTAGGGCTGGCGCATTGGCCTTCAAGTCACGAAGCAGACCCAGTCAGAATGACCATTCGTGAGCTGGCCTCAACTTACTTGAAACACAGTGCAGTACAGACAGTGATATAACTTTTTATCTGATAGGGGGCAAGTGGTACATAATTAATTAGACGCTAATATGGGATAGAGGGGGCAGGCGAGCAGACGGATCGCCAAATGGAATGCGATTACCACACATGTGCCTTCTGCAATACAAGAGGATGCACAAGTAGGCACACTATCGCTTTAAAAAGTAATATGCTCTTAAACTTTCCGGAAATCAAACTTGAATGAGTTTTTTAAAGATTTGTCTTATTATTAGGTATTTTTTTATAAATTACTAAAAAATCGTCAAGATTTAAACAACATGATATATGTACATATACACGTCATAATTCTACTACCGGGTCGGGATCTTCAAATACGAAACTTCAGTCTTTTCATTCACCAATCGTTAAGTTCCTCCGATATAAGCACATAAAAATATTATTATTAATGGTTAAATAACATAATGGGGCTAAATGCGACGAAAATTAACAAGTGCATTCTAATTTGCAGTACTTAGGTACTGCTTGACCTTTCGACCGCGTAACAAGCGATGGGTCCGCTAAGTAGCAGTAAGTACTGCAATGTAATGTATTTGTTTATTTTAGTCGCGTTTAGCCCCGTTACATGAATTTTAGTAAAATGCAACGCGAAACTTTAAAATCGTGAAAAAAATATATATTTAGGTACAATATATCTAAGAATACGAGTACAATGAAATAATAGCAAAAGTTTATTTAGCACACAAGAAAAATATTACATTATAAAACTTATATTTATAGTATAAAGTACTACTATAAAGTAAGTACGTGCTAAAAAGGTTCCGTAGTGTCGTATTACCATGGTGGGAAACCGCGACGCTGATTTTCAGTGCGACAGAATGTGACTTTACTGCTAAATTTTCTTAACTGTACTAGTAGTACCCAATCCGCTAAGAGCAATAGATTGTTTCCAGTAGTAATATGAAACGTATTTTACGGTCGTATATTTTTGACCGTCATAAAAATTCGGCTGACTTTAAAGTAGCAGAAACCATTACAGCAGTTATGGAACCCAATGGAGTACAATTCTTTTACCCTCCTTTGTTCGAAGTAATATGAATATATATTAACTATAACTTAGTAGTGGTTTGTACAATACAAACTATTTAATAAAGCAATATGCTTATTTATATGCTTAATTTTTTCCTGCTCTGGGCAGATGCGTGATGCATCGGCATCGGCGTTTAGATAATATATTAGAAATAAGTTATGTTATACTTTATTAATTTTATTTAGTTAAATAAGCTACACTCATGTGTAACCGTGTCAAGGACAAACCGGCAAGGTTTTTATGACACTCTTAATTTAAATACTGTTATTGTAATATGGTAAATAAATGAAAAAAAAAATGACTTATTAGACTCGGCCATAGTAAAATGAAATAACGATAAAGACTAAAGAACTTATTTATATTGGTATCTTTGGATTGTATTAATTACCTATGTTTGGAATGTTGACTTTCTGTATTAAAATATATTTATTATTAATACGAGTACCTATAATAATATCTGCCTCATCGTACACTTCTTTTAAGTATATATATACCTACATTATTTGTATTCCTTCTTCTAGATCCACTTACCTAACTCACTCGCAACCATGTTTCACCAGAATACCAGCGCTGCTGCGGTATCGCAGATAATGCCGTAGCAGCAAATGCTGAGGTTGGGACCTGATTAACCACTCATCTTGTATATCTGCTAGTTATCTTCCTTGTATCCATGTCGTGTCATGTGTGCCTATTGTATTGTAGTTATAATACTGTGTATTGTTCTATGTTCTATCATG
This sequence comes from Marasmia exigua, assembly GCA_019059595.1. Taxonomy (NCBI): domain Eukaryota; kingdom Metazoa; phylum Arthropoda; class Insecta; order Lepidoptera; family Crambidae; genus Marasmia; species Marasmia exigua. Next base: position 12,727,872 of record CM032482.1, on the reverse strand, counting down.
TTGCTCTCTGTGCTGCGAATATTGTGATGGTCAATTAATGTTTTTTCTTTCTTTTTCTTTCATTCATCGGTCGGTGTGCTTACATTTAAACACGTTATTCTTGAAAAGACCACAGCAACATTATTTATACGTGTTTTCAAAATCAGCATCTTATGTATTTATATTTCTAAAATAAAGGAATTCTGAACCTGCATGTTCCGGATAGTTAACCGAAATTGTAAGTAGGTGCTTACAGTTACTGAGATAATTATTCGGAATGTGTAACCATCATCCAGTTGGTCTGGATCCCCTGTCTATCAGATAGTAATCGCTTCATTGTTTTTACTAGACTCCCCAATCTGAATCATGGTCGAAGCGTACCCTGGGCTCCGAGGTGACAGCTTTGGATGCAACTAAGAACGATACGCTAGGAGTATGACCAAGAAAAATACCTGGATAATTAATGCACCCGATCATCATGCGAGGCAAAAGTTTTGGACACCAAGTCGTAGACTAGGACATTCCCCGTATTACCTAGAACTGAAAAATCTAGAAATGCCCAACTTCGGTATTTAACTACAACACAGTTTTACGCCTCACAGAGTAAAGCAGTCTGACGGCAGATATCAAAAGATGAAGTATTTTATATCAATTTGCGCCTTCGTGCAAAGTATATTTAAGCCGCTCAGTTGCTCTCTAGCTTAGCATTTTAATGGTCCTATTTACGAGACCCGGGGAGACTGTCTAAAGATTTAGGGGATACTTTCCTAGAAAAGACAAGATGTTGCCCTTAAACTGAAGAGTGTAACTTATTGTTACAATTTGCAAAAATATTGTTAGCTATATTGAACGCAACGCTCGTACATAGTATGCTAAATATATACAACATGATTTTAAAATATTTTCATATTAGAAGATATGATAAAATAATGATTTTAATTGTATTTTACAGGTTAATGGTATTCGTTTAAAAATCTGATTCAACAGATACGAAATGATTTTTGGCTATATTTTATATATTTTTTCTGTATTTTTCTATGAATAATTTAAACACTGAGCTGATATGGCAATGTGGGAAATATATGTACCTCTTAACTCATCTACCAAATAGTAAAATTAATTAATTTTTTTGACAGGTATTACTTTGTAACACATTGACAGCTCTCCATAAAAGAGCATTGCAATATTAGTGGATTCATGTCAAACCATTTAAAAGCAATAAAAAGTCTCCCATTCATTAACTTTGAATTGAAATAGCTGTGCATTTTACCTGCATTCTCGGGCCACGCAACAATGAGCCTTAACGCGTTATTTTACCCAAATCGGCCGTCAAAATCTTGGTTTGGCTCAGCAAACGCTGATTGGCTATTGTGGCTGCAACAATAAGCAATCATCTCCAAGACCAGGGGTTCTCAAAGTGTAGACTTTAGACGTAAATTGTAAGCGGCAGAAGGCGGGTCACGGAGGAAGAAAAGAACCTAAACGACACACATCACCATCCTTTTCTGTAACTGGGTGTGTATGAATGTTATCTGGGTGTATACGTATTTAAGTACATAATAATATAAAATATTTATTGCCAGAGGTATTTACATACAGGTCTTTAGATACAGCTACTTCTGCACTAAGCAATACTGCTTGTGTCGCAGAAATCCGGTGACAATTACCTTGTGCTTTTTCTACTGGGTCAGACTTATCAAGTACATATTTATTGCTAATTTTAATACAGTTAACTTATTAAAGTTATTAATAAAAACACATATGAACAAGTTGCTAAGAAGTAGTGAAATAAATGTAATAAAATGATTAGTGAAGATTATTTATTTTAAGTTGAGGGCATAAAATGATATGTTTGAAATTCCTCTGTTGTCTGATATTCCGTAACATAAGTCTTTAAGTTACTTACCTGGTACGGAATCAAGTCAAGGTATGAGATATTGTATGATTTTATTTATTTATGATTAGGAACCGCCCGCGTGTTTCTTAAAGTTTCTTATAGGGTGTAGGCCAAATTTAAGTTTGCAGGTCTTATGGACCTAGTTTCTAAGATATCGTGATTAATTAGTGAGTTATATTTCGCTTTTTTACAAAATAAAATAAAATATATTTTTTTATATAAAACGTGCTTCTTTTCAGATTAATGGAAATCGCCTAAAGTTTGGGAGCCATTGGCTAGCTAATAGCGAAGTGTGAACCGCACTCGACCGATGCTCGTAATGATGACGCTGATGACACTTCAATCCCTCTGTGTCAGCTCAATGACGTCATGGAAATCATGGCGACATAACATGTGTCGTAAATAATGAAGGACTGGACAGCTATTTGCTATGGGCAATGAATGAATATTGTCATGGCTCTGTGGAACGTACGGACACAGAAAGCTAGCTGCTTAGCGGGAACATAGAAGAAGATGTGGCCCATAGAGTCATCGTAGGGTGGATACACATATCTGTGGGGAAAAGTGTATAAGATAGGTAGTTATACCGGCGCTGCTATACGGAGCCGAGTGTTGGCCTGTCAAAGAAACGAATGTAAACGAATTCCATACAGCTGAAATAAAGATGGCTCAGATGGGCCGGAGGTATCACGCGACTGGACAAGGTTAGAAATGAACACATTCGTACCAGCCTCAATGTAGCACCAATAGATGAAAAGCTTAGCGAAAAACTTGGTCAAGAGAGCTCTAAACCTGCCGGAGAAAAAGAGAGTCGTGGACATGGTGGAACAGCATGACGGGACTTTTAACGAAAGAAAAGCTAACTGACCCGACAAGCCTGGACACACTGTCCTATCGCCAAAAGATTAGGAGAGACAACCCCACCTAAAGTGGGATAGAGCAAGGAAGAAGAGAAAGCTAGCTGCTTACATCGCGAAGAAACAGGCTACGCACACATACTTCGTAAAATAAAGCTTGATTTTCTGATCAACTCATGTCACTTGACCTTTATTTCAATGAACATTAGGTTTACCATTTAAACAAGTTTTATTCCATACGTTTAAAGACCATTTTTCTGAGTCGCCAATAGCTTTCATTCTAATCAAGCTAAATTACGGACTTTAGGTGCATGCGCGTACAGTCGACGTGGTTCGGCGTGAGACAGAGACAGACTGTACGGAATGTGTTCAAGAAAGACACGGTACGATATACTGGCTAGCGCGTAGGTCAACGAACACTTCCATATCAATTTCAGAGCCGACCTTCTGTGGTTAGTAGAGCTTTTGTGATGATATAATGTGCAACTTGTCTGTTTTAGTGGATGGATAAATTCCGTTTGTCCTGCAGTGGGACAGTAATGAGAATGACAGTACAATCTAACAATGATAACAGCCTTTTGGAATAAATTTGCGGTACAACTTCCCCACGGTAGACGGGATGCCGACGATCTGGTGAAGGTCGCGGGAATCCATTGGATGCAGGCGGCGCAGGACCGATCTGTGTGGAGATCATTGGGCTCCCCCAATGGCCTCCGCCTATGTCCAGCAGTGGACGGCTATTGGCTGAAATGATGATATTGATGATGACAACTTCCCGCTGTATGTATTTTTTGGGCAACAAGAGGCGTGTCGCTCTACACAAAAAAAAACATGAGTTGATGTTGTAAATACTGGGTAAACTCTAATAGGAAAGCAATAATAATGGTAGGTAAGAGAGTTTTCCTAAAATTGGAAAAAACTCGAACGATCAAGATGACATATCTGACAGCCGTTCGCTGATATCAAACCCAGATTTTTTAAATCACACCCTATGCAATTTTGGTAAGACCGGGTATAATTTCCCTGCCCGTTATTCGACCGCCGAATAGAGCGCTTGAAATGAACGAAGCCACTGCAATTACTGGCACGGAAGCTACGTCTTTTTTGGCAAACGGTAATTCAATATCTCACCAAAGAAATAGTACTGAACAAACGATAAGGATCACAAATAACAGTTGCCAGGTCTTGGAAATTAAAAAGCCGGACAATACAGCTAATTAAGCCGGACATTAAGGTAAAAAAGCAGACACCCAAAATGTATAGTTTACTAACAAATGTTCAAATTTTAAAAGCCTACAAAATCAACGTCTAATTTAGCCGGCCACGCCTAACTATGTCCGGCTTTATCCGGACAACTAACAAACCTAGTCACAAAAATTTTAGATGACATCAAAAAAGAGTCGAAGGCTCGTAATATTTGGAAATAAAGAGCTGAATTCTGCGACAATTTTCCTTTCTACAGCATCAAGTCCTTATTGTACACCTAAGGAGCGAAAGCAATTGAATCACCGGATAGCAATTCAGCCCACAATACTGGCTCTTGCCAGCCCCAAAACTTAACTTCAGTAACAAAATGGGAACCTAACTTCACAGCAATTTCGCTGAATTATAACTTTATGCACAGAATAAAGATTTCAGTAGCACACAATTGTTTTGTTGACAAGCCGCTCGATCGACCTTATAAACGGAAAAATTTCGCATCGAATATTTTGTTCACTATGCGCACTATAACGCGTAATTTCTAGCGGTAGATTACATGTCATATTAGAAATTCATCATAGCATAACTCCCTGCGCAGTAGCAATTTTAGGAACTTACGTACATACAATACACAAACGCTTTTGGACTTTCGGTACTGTTGAGACATCATGCATTCTCTTTCTGAGTCAACTTCTATAATAGAGACAACTACATATTTGAGCAGCTATAAAGAGGCATGTACATGTCAATGCGGGGCCTCCCGGGTCCTCCCCGTCCACTCTTCCCACACCGCATGCGGGCGCCAAGGACCTGTCAAAAGTTACGAAGCGACCTAAATGGCGGGAGGTGCGATTGTTGAAGCTGACTTAAATGATGAAGTAGAAAAAATCTAGATCCTAGAAATCTTTTTTTACACTGTACGCTGTACATTGGTCAATGCGGGGCCTCCCGTGTCCTCCCCGTTCACTCTTCCCCGCATCGCATGAGGGCGCCAAGGACCTGTCAAAAGTTACGAAGCGACCTAAATGGCGGGAGGTGCGGTTGTTGAAACTGACTTAAATGCTGAAGTAGAAAAAAATCTTGATCCTAGAAATCTTTATTTACACTGTACGCTGTATGAGTCACCAAATCAAAGTAACAATTTCAGGCAACAAAGAGGAAAGTGAACAGTATATTTTGAAAGGAAATTAATTTCAGCAAAACACAATGAAACGTCTACATAGAAAATCAACAAAATAATTCCCATCGTAAGCAAAAAGATTTTGATAGTAGATTGTTACAAAACGGTGCCTTAAATAAGGGTGCGTGCAGATAATTTTCCGTAAGGTCTATCCTTATTTTCTATGGCGTTTAAAAATAACCGGATAACAATTAATTGTAGATTTTAACTTTTTTGGACAATAGATTTTTGCCAGACAAATAACTGGCTGGAATAAGATAACGTTCTCCTGTTAAATATTTATTTCAAAAATGTTACTATTAACTTATGGGCACAAGTAAGGGTCATGGTGAACAAAGTCCAAATTCCATCTGGTTCTATTTCCTTACATTAATATGATACATATGTCACATGGGGTCCCACAGGGAAGTGTCCTTGGGCCGACTCTCTTTCTAATATACATTAATGAGCTTTGTAATCTTCGGGATGTCGGTGGCAGGATACTTTCCTATGCGGACGACACTGCTATCGTTTTTACTGACCGCACATGGAAGGCAGCACAATCACGGGCAGAGAGGGGCCTACTTGTTGTCTCAAATTGGCTTAAAGACAACTTACTGACCCTAAACATACAGAAAACAAATTATATCTGCTTTTCTCCCTCCATAAAAACCCAACCAAGCAATAACTATAAAATTAGGATTCACAACTGTCATAACAATAGGAATATAATTGCCCTTGTAGCCTTATAAATAGGGTCACCCAAATTAAGTACCTTGGTATAATTCTAGACCAACGCCTTGTCTGGTACCCCCATATTGAGCACTTAATAGATAGAACTAGAAAACTTATGTGGGTCTTTAAAGTTCTAAGAAAAGTTTTGTCAAACTCACTCAAGAACAGACTTTACATATCCTTGGAACAATCAGTTCTCACCTATTGCATTTCGGTGTGGGGAGGGACTTGTAAAACCCATGTCTTGGGTTTGGAAAGAGCCTAGAGATCTCTTATTAAAGTTATTTACGGTAAACCGTATCGTTTCCCTACTGACTCTCTCTACAGACTCATTCTAAATTGCCATAAATCACTTGCTTATGTTAACCTTGCTTATAGAAGAATTAAACATGTAGTAGCTTCCGTTGCCCGCTTGCATACAGCTTTTGCTGGAAGGCAATACGTAGGCCAGTCCGCTTTTATTTATAATAAAATTAATAGAATACTCGACTTATACCCGATGTTACCACGTCACTGCAAGAAAGCCGTTGTGATATGGTTAACTACACCCAAATACGATGAGGTAGAAAACTTATTTGTGAGAGTTTGCTGAACGTTTAAAAGCTAAATATCTGGTGCCTGGTTGTGGTTTATTATCATCACCGACCCCAAGGCATATAATCCGGAGGGGATACAGGCACCTAGCATTGCCTTTCCCCCACATATGCACTCATACACTCAAATACCCTTCTTTTTTTTGACGCAGGGGAATGCCTCCTTATGCATACCCTCTTGCCGGGGGGCAGGCGAGTATGTCGGACTCTCCTCTGGCGGGGGCTTCTCCTAGCGAGAAGCCGGCCTGAGGCATACCGACTAGACCCCAGCGACGCTCCCTCATGGCCAGAGTGGGGAGGGGACATGAGTACGGGTTAAAGAACCTTACCTTCACGTCCCTCCCCAGGCGGAGGGCCCAACACTCAAATACCCTGGTGGGTATTTGAGTGTATGAGTGCATATGTGTATACGTTAATACACCCAAACACTTAGCCATACACACTTTCTCTATATATTTCTCTCTTACACACACATACCCACTCACTTACGCACAAACATACATACACATTGAGCAAAGAGAAAATAGTAATTACATCCTTTCACAAAATTGCTTATCCTTTTTTTTCTCATATGTTTATATACTTTGTTAATTATAATTCTCGTAGATTCGCCATTTATGTAATATAGATCTTAGCTAACGGTAAGGGAAGAAGCGAGCCATACCCAATACAAGTGTCTATGACAACTTAGTGGGTAGACTCGGCCACTCAATGTAACACAGACTATTGAAATTACTTAAATCTTAATAGAATAAATTATGTAGGTAGGAATTGTGTATTGTTCGTTATGCACTTTGCTTAACTTTAACATCGACTCAGGTCGCGCCATCACAAATCATAGTGGTTTAAGTGCGTGATTATTTTAAGATAATTTGAAATGTATTTTTATATGATAAATAAATAAATAAAGAAAATATTTTTTTTTATTTATTTATTTACAGTACTGTAATATGCATGATTGTACCTTATAGGGTACATGCTTAAGGTACCTTATTATTCTAATTCTTTATGCTAGAGGCGACAAACGAGAATCGCTAAATGTGTTGCCGGTCTTTTTAAAAAATAATATCTAGAGTCTTTATTTTTATCCATGATGGTATTTTTAAAAAGTAAGCTTGCATTTTGATTTACCATATACTCAGCATAAATATTGAAAGAGCATTGATTGCAACAGTAGCCTAGCCAAATAAGGCTTCCATTGCCCTCGTAGATCATTACCACAATATCGCTCTCGGGAGAAACCAGCAATGTACCTTTAATAGGGGTCTATTGTAGTCTCGACGGCTTAATTACTCTTTGCTCGGGATATTACCAATGTATCAGTTAGTAGCTCGACTCGATATTTTAATATTCTCTCGAATACATGAGTCGATCGGCTGATTGTAATTAAAATTCGTTTAATATATTAAGGCTACTGCGTGGCCAGATTTTGGTAGCAGAAAGTAAGATATTGAAGAATTAGAAGAAAAAAGAGGGATTTCGCTTTTTTATGTGATAGGTGGCAGACGATGAGACAGAACGCCTGATGGTAAACGATTGCTGCAGTCCCATAGACATTGTTCTTGTTTAAAATTAAATGACGAAAATGATTGAAAAAAAGGCGAATTAATACTTTAAACCCCAAAAATCTGTATGTGACTTTCTTTGGCCAAAAGTCATATTCTCAAATATGACAGTTTATGTATCTAGCTGCAAGGTAGAAAATACAAAGAGAGTATGGCCTACCCATACAACTGTATGGATAAATTACTATATGGATATCATCGTAGACTTTTTCTCAACTCTTATGGTTCAGTATAAAGCCAAGAGGAAGCCAACCAATAAAAAAATCAAAGTGAAATCAAGTGTCAATTTTTTCAATCGAAATTATATTTTCTCGATATCACTCGAATCGATTCATTCGAGCGAATATAACTCGAGCCTCACTACTTGTTTCTGCGATATTGTCGAAGTATCGGCACAATAAAGGCGGTTCATTTGGGGGAACATTTTATAATTAAACCTATGTCAGGCCTCCGCTCGATGGCCTACAAGTATTTGATAATTTCCCACTAATTTTGTCACGAATTATTAGGAACACCCTATGTTCTTGATTTCCGCCTTTGAGTTATAGTGGGTTCTATGTCGTTTGATCTTTTGATGTTCAAAAACTTAATTTTAACTTGAAAGAACGAAGCCGAAAAACTTAATTAAGAGAATAGTAGACTGACTAACTCTAGTACATATTAGGTCATAGTACTGTTTAATAAACAGTACTTTATATCGATTGACCCTTGCGCTGATTCTTCAATGACCTATCTCGTAGGAGCTCTAGAGAATTCTATTTGTAAATAAAATATTGTACGTTTACAATATTATTGACTTGTATTAATGAACTTGACTGCGCCCGCGGGGTTACTCACGCAGAATTAGTCTTTATTATAAAAGTCTTCATTCAAACTTCAAACCCGCGCAACTGCCCCTTATGGGATGAAAGTTCAAAAGTCACATTTTTTCATTCAAAACCGGTGCCTAAACATCTATTTTAAGATTCTAACTTTTTAACTGTCAAGTCCCCCATACTGCATTTCATCCCCTAATTTACCCCTCAAAGGCTGATTTTCCAAAACCGTTTTAAGTGAATTACTTTTTATTTTAATTATGCGTATGTATACATTTTCACTTTCATAACATCAAAGATGACGGACTACCATAACAAACTTCAAACCCCCTTAAGGGATTGACTTTGTAAAAATGTTAAAACAACTTGTTCTTGGTTTAAGATAAGGAGAACGTATATTAATATTCAACGTTCTGACTTTAAAATTTAAAATAAAAAAATGGCTAAACCCCCATTCTGGCATTTCCCCTATTTTACCCCTTTAAGGGTGATTTTCAAAAAAACGTTAAATGTGTTACTTTTTATTTCAAAGTATTAATCGGAATAAAAATATTCACAATTCTAACATCAAAGATGGCGGACTTTCATACAATCTTTTAACCCCTATTTCTAAAATCCCCCCCCCCCTTAAGGGGGCTCAAGGGTTGGTTTTTCAAAAATCCCTTCTTAGTGCTCACTTTCAGTATTAAACGAACCCCTTTCTAGGGTGAGTAGTTTGGGCTGTGGGTGCATTCCTAGTCACTTAGTCACTCAGGTTCTCTAGATAGACGAATAACAATGAATGTTTTGTATCAGAATGTCAGGCATAGGGATTGCAATCCAGCGGCGTTTTCAATCCAGCTGGATTTTTGCTGGATTGACCTGAATCCAGCTGGATCCAGCGCGGATCCAGCAAAATGTGGAACGAAAATAGAAAGACGCCATTTTGAGCCTTTTTTATTAATTTTTTACTTTTTACGATAAATCTATGAAATATTCCACTTATTTGGTGATATCATATAATTATCAATGTTTTCTTTGCTTTTTTAATCATTTTACATCAAAAGAATCGACTTAAAATGAAATAACTAACTCAATATGTTAATATATAATATTAACCTCATATAACATTTTAGATAAGGTTTCTGAGTTGTGCACTAGGTTTTGCTTGATTAAAGTTTTCTTTCTATTTTTTGAGCTCCATTTCAAGCTCCTGCTCCAAAGTCATTGGTGAAGGTTGTGCCACTTCTGCGTCATTATCTAGACCCTCCTCCATAAAATCCATAATATCTTCTCGCACCGGCGGCCCTACAATCTATTGTTTAGTCACTCGTTGTAGCAGAGTTTTCATCTCCTGCCGCATCGCATTCTTATTTGGTACAGGATAATAGCCAGGCTTTAATAACCGCTTCTTCAAACTTTTTTATATTTTTCAATGGACAACATTTCAAATTTTTAACATGTCCATATTTTTTTTTATATGAAAGTAGACATAAAATGAACAGACCCATATTTTTTCTTTTTTCAAAATTTGTCCATTTTCATGCATAAAATAATTATTGAAATTCTTTTTATTCTAAATAGACGTAAGCGCCAAATGACGTCATCGGACGGCTGAATACAGCGATATTCCTTTGCTTATCATTGTTTTAATAAAAAAAGGTACTACTGTCAAAGGTAAATAATACTAGTGTCAACATTGTCAACGTCATTCATACATTCAACGTTGACAAGTTGTCTTTTTTTTTGACAGTTACATGTCATGAGTTTGGCATTACGTAAATTTAAAACTAAAATGTGCTAAGCAAAGAAATATTTTACATATTGCCGTCCGATGACGTCATCTTACGTTTTTTAGTTTTTAATTTTTTTCTCAGTAAATAAGCAATATAAAAAATGAATAAATATATATTCGAGCAGCGGAAAAGTAAACAAAGAATTGGTATTTTTTGTTTCAGAGCTTAGCAATTTTGAAATGTTGTCCATTACACTAACGTACCAGTTACTTCGGAGAGGCGCCGTTCTTTGATTCTGTCGCGTCGCCCTCCGCGCTGTTTTGAAAATGGCGGCAATTCAAAAGCAAATAATTGGAATTGATACGTTTGCGGATCCGCATCGCTGGATCCAGCACTGCGTGCTGGATCCAGCATGTTCAAAAAAGCGCTGGATCCAGCTGGATTGCAAGATGCTGGATCCAGCAATTGCCTGACTCAGGCACACACATTGCTGCTACACGTTATAAGCGAACCTTCTTTATTCATAAACTTTTAAAGGGACGAGTACCGTAAAAAATGGACAGTTTAAGTCTCTTTTCGTGAATCAATTTATTCATCTGCTCGTCTGCCACATATCTCGTAAAAAATACTGGCATTTAATTTGATTCCGCGCTATTGTGCTAAAGCTTTTAAATTAAGTAATAGAAGCGAAAGCTCTACAGGTAGCAGTTCACTTTATCGAATAGAATATAACATCCCCTTTTCTCTTAGCGTTTTTCCCTGTCCTAACGACCCAGAGGCAGTTCGATGTAACGGCCCGAGCCCATCGGGAAAATGGGAAACATTACTATATAATTTGAAGCGATTTTTAAACCCGATTAGAATCTCAGCAGGTGCACCTTTATCAGATTGTAAATTGGATGCGATGCCATTATTCGCTGTTGCTTTTAAGATAATGTTTTTTATGACAACATAAGCACACGAGCAGATGCGTTGCCTGACGGTTAGGCCGTAGTTAAGACGAGTGTTGTGAGATTACCCTTCCCATGGACCACCCGTTTAGGTCAGTGGTTTGTGCGCCGGTTGAGAAGCCAGGGTCGCGGGTTCGATTCCCGCAGCAACACAAATGTTTGTTGATGAAACAGATATTTGTGTTGGGTTTGGGTGTTTGTGGTACATTCAATGTTCTAGAGGGTCTAATTTAAAGCAGACGTCACGACCGAATCGGAGATTCTCTCTCTTTCAAACGCGCTGTGTGTCTCCTTTGTTTGGACGCGACAGGTATTTTCTCGTTCGTTACGGAACGGCTTCAAAATAAGGCACCTGGTTTCTATAGCACAAGGGAAAACCTTAGTTAGGGACCAGGACTATTTTAATAATTTCAATGTTTCTTCAATTTTTTTTTTTCAATTTCGATATGCCTTTAAAAGAGAATTACAGGAGCTATCTAAAAATGTTGGGAACGGCTGCGAAATTTGTTCAGGTATTAGAAAAAAATGATTGAAAAGATACGCTTACAATACGCCTTGTGGACATAGATCTGTACTAGGTACGCTGGGCTGCTTACGTATTTTCAAGCGTCTATAAAGTGTCTATGAAGGCGCCGTGGACAGTTACACTAAATTAATAGATCTAGATCTACCAACCGATAAGATAATCGACTAACCCATTTTACCAACTGATCAATAAAAACGATCCTCTATAAGGGACAAGTTCAGCCCATGTGGAATACTGCTCCCATCTCTGGGCTGGTGCACCTCAGTACCCACTTCCGTCTTCCGTTTGACCGCGTACAACGTAGGGCTGCTCGAATTGTCGGTGACTTGACTCTCTCTAGTCGACTTGATCCTTAAGCACTGCAGCTTTCCTCAGCATTCTATATCGCATCTATCATGGGGAGTGCTCTGAGGAACTGTTTGAACTACTCCCTGCAGCTGAATTCTTACATCGAACCACTCGCATGCGATTGTCATTCCATCCTCATCATCTCAATGGATGGCGGTCTAATATTGTGAGTGTCTCGCGGAACTTTCTACCACGTACCTCAATTCTGTGGAACGATTTGGCTGCAGGAGTATTTCCAGACGGCTACGACTTAGGGACCTTTGAGAGAAGAGCGTACTCTTTTTTAAAAAGACCGGCAACACATTAGCGATCTCTCTGATTTCGCAGATGTTCATGGGCGGAGTTGATTACTTTCCATCAGGTGACTCGCTTGCTCGTTTGTCAGCCTCTAGCATAAAAAAAAACGATCAACGTTCGATTGACAAGTAGAAATCATCGATCGAGATAGACTTATCCATCGAAATGTGCTCTCGTTCTAAGATCAACCGATTGGTCTGGTAACACCCTAAAAAATATATTACCGGCAAACTACCAAGTTTTAACCCTCATTTGGAAGAGGCACTTGAATCACACGGGTCTGTAACATCGCAAGTAGATAACGAGATTTTTTTCAGCCATAACCATTTCCACTGACGATAGTAGTTTGACGATAATGTACTTGGAGTAGTGTTGCGCGTCACCAGTTCAGATTATAGTTAAACTATCGACATTCTGGGCTGGTGGGTGGGCAGGCCCAGACTGTCTATTCTCTCGCGATCGACGTAGTTACTGAATTCGACATTTATATGGACGAATGTATAGAAATGTCTCATTTGACTTCTTTGTCGAGTGCACCAGAATTGTCCCTCTGGACACCCAAGTAAAATCAATATTTTTATAATTTCGAATCTCATTCTCGTAATTTGTATATGATTAAATTTTTCTATACAGAAATGATAAAAACTATCTTCCTACACTGCAGCATTAGTTTGAATTTTCGGACATCAGACAAAACGGTCTTGTAGTACTTTTTTAATGTTCACAGTAACTTAAATTACAAGAAGCAGTACCTATATGTAATTAATACGTGCGAGCACCAACAGCATCTTGAAAACCCTAGCTGACAAGCTGGAGAGTCATTTTTATAAACACTGCAACCGGGTGATGATGACATAATTTATTTAAAATTTATATGCATTTAAATTTTATTCGAAATAATAATTGAGATGGAATATAGTACCATACCTTTAATCTAATTTAAAATTGAATGTTACTAACATAAAATTAAGACTTTGTACTAACAATATATGGATTATAATCTGAAATAAATGATAATTTAATTTTAATTTAATTTAATTTTTTGAACTAACGTATTTGTAGCATCCTTACTTGCAATATGTATAACTCGGTATCAGTAAACTATCGATAGCAAAAGCTATCGACGAACGTCACTACGTCTTAGTGCGCTCCCCCAACCAGACAAGGAGTTCGTAACTAAAAATATTGGACGTATACCTAAGCATCTGCTCCATATACTTAGAGGAACATAGGATTTCCATTAGATACCTACTTAGCTTGACAGCGGCTGCCACGGCAGGCATGATCGAATTACCTTCTGTGTATACTCACTTATGTACAGTTACATATACAGGTTGTCCCGTCAATAATGGATCATATCGAAATAGAACATAGTTCGTTTGGTGACCTACAACTAATTTGAACAGTTTTTTGAAAAACTTTATGTTAGCTAAGAAAATAATCATTTTAGACGATTTTTCTGCCTAAAATTAGATTTTTTGGTATCATGGCTCCAAATTATTAAAATTTATATAAAGTCGCTAAATATATTAACGGTGACCTGATTCCGTACTAAGTAGCTTAATAACTTGTCTTCCCTGCAACCAACCCTGCTCCTCAGGTAATGACTCGTCATTCCTGAGGACACAGCTGAAGAGGTCAAGAGAAGAACATGGATCATGGGCAAGTCCGTGCTCTTACAACTGCGTCCCAGGCATACAGCGCCTATGGAGAGGTCACTCCACCCGTGCCTGAAAAGGTGCGGATCACAACACGGGGGAAATAGGGCTTTACAGCCATCAACGCCGATCTTCTAGATGCTGTGGCCAATTGATGAATAACTTGTCTTACAGATACCTATCAGACAACATAGTAATTTGGAAAAATGTCACAATTAATACAAATCCATTAGCGGTGTATCGTATAGTATCGTCGGTGCGTCACCTTAACTTGAAGCATGGAGTGGGATTTACTCACGTCCTCACTTTGCAATTAAGTTAAATTGATTTCTAAGTTAAGGCAACAGCCTTAACTAGGTTCAAGATCGGTTCAGCTAATGAAATGAACCCTCTTAACTGTAATATGATAAACATTCGTGACATGGGTCGCAAATCGGTGCGGAATACTGTATGTCCCATACTGTTGTTGGGTGGAGAAAACCGTTAAGTGAAGTGAATCAGGGTAGACTCGGATAAATTGCCCTTAAGTTGTAATTTTGAAGTCATTATATGACTGGCTGGATAGCGCATTTGGTAATGGCCCTGCCTCATACGCCAAAGGTTGTGGGTTGGATCCCCACCCTGGACAAACATTCGTGTCATGAACACTTGGGTATGTTCAGTGTCTGGGTGTAACATAATTATATATTTAAGTATATATTTGTAATTCCTCTCTTGTCTGATATCCGTAACACAAGTGCATAAGCCACTTTACTGAAACAGGTCATTGTGGAAGAAATGGACAACACGACTAAAAATATTTCAGCATTTTTATACGTTTGTCGAATAAAGAAAGAACAAAGATGACCCATATTTTTTAGTTATTATCAAATGTGTGTTTTTATTAAAATTTATTTTTTAAATTAAGGAAAAGAGTGAATAGGCTGTTACTAGACAGACAGACGTGATCCATCCTAGGCCACATCATCACTTACAATCAGGTGAGATTGTGGCCAAATGTCTGGCTATTCTAATAATAAAAAAAATAAAATAATATGAAGTAATCCTGAGGCTCAACAGATTGTGATGTCGGTGCTTTATGCCCAATAAAAAAGTTTATGAGTTACTTACTGTCAAAATGTTTTTTTTCTTGATATTTGACGTTTGGTTTACTGGATTACCTTTTTTAAAACCAACGTGAGCATAAGCCTTATTAATTTGTCATTCCGAGTGATGACGTCACATGAGAATTCCTGCATTTAATTTTTTTCTCCTTAAATATCTGTATAAAATTTTTCTTAAATTTCTAAAGAGTCTAATCTAGAAATAGTATTTTTCATTTCGGAAAATGTTTTTTGTCGTATTGCCCATTATAGATTGAGAAGATACAATGAAATACCGGCGAAATATCTATTCACAAAAAATCCTTAAGAGAATAATCAAAATCATCAAAGTTATTGTAAATTGGTATTGAATAAATTATAGACCACCCAAGTTCTTAATTAATGTCACAAATGACTTTTTAAGTTAATGTCTCAATGAGAGTCGAAAACAAATTCATGTTGTTTAAAACTTTGAGCTTTGTTCATAAACATTCAATAAACATTTATGAGCTAAAACGGCGTTATACAGCAGTTTTGACGTTTAAAAAAAATAATCAAAAAAATAAAAAATATATATGAAAACTGCTTTATAAACACCGTTTTAGCCAACAAAGGTTTAAGAAACATTTATGAATAACTGCCCCACTCATTAACTTAGTTGGCTACTTAAGAAAAATATTGACACTTATTTTGATACGCATAAAGACTACCGATACTAAAGTTAATTTAAATGAGGTCTCTGAGCGCGGTTGTAAGATCTTTAGTATTTTGACAGCCTCGGTGGCATTTTAAAGCGACTGCTGCGCAAGAGGACCCCGGTTTGATCCCCGGGTCGGGCCAAAAATTTGTACCTAAGTTTTCGGTAGGAAATTCTTAGTGTCACCCTGGAGTCTGAAAGTCGGCGGTCATGTATCCTCGTGCCTGGGAAAGCACGTTAAGCCGTTGGTCCTGCGCCCAATCCCTTTGCGATCGTGTCTCGCTGGTGTCCCATCGGAATATGAGGGTAAGGGAATAGAGAGTGTACTTGTGTTTGCGCACACACTTGAGCACTGTGATTCGTTGAGATTGGCCGCCGTAGCCGTAATCGGTTGGAGTATATTATTATAGTTCAAAGCTGTCATATCCATTATCCGTGATATGAACTATTTTTAATCCCTCTTTGTAACATATGCTATTTCCCGGAATCTTCCAGATATCCAGTTCAAGTCACACATTCATTTCGTTTTTGACATTCTATTTTCTCTAGTCAGCGCCAGCCCGTCGCGAGTACATTTTCCGAGAACACCACCAGCTTTGTAACTTACCTCAATCTCCCCTACTATACCAACTTATCAAGTTATAGAGAAAATGTGGTTTTAAGTGCATTTCTTCGAAATGATTTTTACCTCAATGACAGCATGTTTGATTAGCACGACTCAGTCCTTGTGTAAGCGGCTTATGTATTGACGATATGATACGTCCCTTCCGTTAGCACGACTGACAACCTCAGCAATTGTTTGAATACTCGTCTCCTACGTAATAGAATACGTCATGAAGTGTCAAGTAGACATCCTGTTTATGTTGATGATGTATCTTCTTTTCTTGTGGTGTGGTGTTCATTTCAAATCGCCGGCTAAGTATGAAATAGCCATTGAGTGTTTATTTAAGTGAAGTCATTTTCAGCGTAATTATTATAGATAAGGCTTGAAGAGCTCTTCTTATTAGGGCATTTTTTTTTATTTACCATCAAATAAAATTACATATTATACATGTACAATTAGAAGACAGCTCATAAAAGCACCGAGGTTTGACTTGTGCTATCATGAGCTGAGTTTTACGAACTTATATTTTAGGAATTAAAAATTATATTTGGATTAATATGTGAAAAAATTAGTACTAAATTTTCAGAGAAAAATAATGCCTAGAAAACGTGTACGCGCAACATTTAAAATACGCCAAAACGGTGGTGTCCGCTCGTAAGTACGACATTAAATGGTTTGTTCGTGTGTCTCGGTGAAGTAAAGCTCTCGACCAGATTTAGCTGTTTTTGCCTAACTTTCGACGTACTAAATGAAGACTATCCCATCTAAACGTTATTAATCCTTAGATTGTTTATAGATGACTGGATTATAACTTCCCTCAGATATTCAACTGCCACGATCAAAACACGAGACACTGCAACCAAACAGGGCAACCGCACAATCAAAGTCTCAAACCCACCAGCAATTACTTCTAATTAGAGGCAGGAAAATTTGAAAATCATCGCTACCAGAAAAAGTTATCGCGTGACTCGTAACACGTAAGACAATCGACTCGATACGATAGTGTTACGGCACAATCGAGTAGGGCTCGTTTCGCTATCTGAGAATCGATAAGGCTTACTGTCCACTAATCCACTTAGACCTCACGTCATGCGCGCCCTCGTCACTTGACGCTTGCATTTTACGTGCATATATCATAGATACAAACAAAACTGGTCGCTGAATTCGAAGCTATCCCGTAACAAAAGATAATATATCTATCGCTTCCAAACAAATGAGACACATAGCGAATGTGAAAACGGGTGAAAATAAAAAATCCGATTCGGCCGTGAGTCTGTTTCCACCACATGACGATCGTAGCTCCGATGCATGTAAGCAAACATTTCTGGATAGCTAGTGGCTGGTCAGCCACTCTTGCGAATGTCTGCGGAACGGACTTTGACCTGTGGTTCTGTCATATTAACATGAAAGATACGGTGGATGCAAAAATTGTGCCCACTTATAACATAATAGGCAAAGAATACATAGACTCAAAACGCCGAATGCATCGCGTGTTAAACAGGCTACACACATACATACGCACGCACAGAGATCTCGGTGTGGTTCGACATGTGACAGAGACAGACTATAAGGAACTTATGCGTCAGAGACACAATACGATATCCTGTCCTAGAGCGTGGGTCAACGAACTGTTTGATAGCTAGAGCTCACTTTATTTGTTATACACACGATTGGACGACTTTGCTTCGCTATCGATATGACAACGTTATGGCCGCTTCGCTATCTGACAATCGATAAATAGTCCAACCGCAAAACATCGTTATCGATCTGTATAAATAAAGGTTAACTTTGCCAGCGCCGGCGCACTCTATGTAGATTAATCATGAGTCATTGACCTCGGGCTAAATGGAACTCTTATGCGCCAATCTCGAGTGAATTTTAATCGTGTTTCTGTTTCTTACAGATATTTCTCTGCTATAGTGACTAAGGCAGGAATGGATTCTTGGAAACACCATTATATCGGTAGATGCGTTAAGCCATTTTTTTAAAGAGGCACAGTATGTTAGATCTCCTCAGCATGATAGTAATCAAGAGCCCAAGTTGCAATTACAACGGAAACGATGTCAAGGCATCACCTCCGTTGGCACCGCCCATACTGGCCCGTAAGATGCTTCTTCACGCTTCGTTTGAAGGAATCCTTATTGTAGGAAGGAGGAAATACATGCGCCGGCAACGAGTTAAATTTTTCAACGGTGCGGCAGGGATAGGGACTGCCAAATTTTTTAGTCCGTGATGGAATGTAGAGATTTTTCTATCACAAACCGATGTATCAATACTACTGCTCTTGTACAATTTCAGGATTTTAAGTGGAACAGTAGAACTCGTAAATAAGTGTTGTCATCATCATCGTCAGCCCATTTAAGTCCCCACTGCACGGGGACGGGCACGGCCTCCCTCAATCACATGAGGGGTAATTGCCATACTCACCACGCTTGGCAGACGGGTTGGCGAGGGTTTTGATATAAATGCAGAGTTTTCCTTCTCTGGGTGCTGAATAAGTGTTGTATCTAAAAGATTTGTATGGTATTCTCTCTTAGAACACGGGACTCACAGAAAACTGGCTGGAAACATCGTTTGCGCCATATTTCGCCGCATGAGTGAGAATACCGGGGACCAACCGGGGGGAAAGGGGAGTTAAAGTGACTGCGTGGTGATTGTAGCAATTGTCGCCGCCCATAGACGGGTGTTCAATCGCTTACCCATCAGGTGATCCGTCTGCTCGTCTGCCACTTTTTTTCTAAAGTGACACAGTATATTAGCTCTCTCAGCCTGATGGTAAGCAAGAGAAGAGCCCACGTCATTACATAAAAATGGGAAAAGATAGAATTAATCGAATGATTCCTTTCAAACGCCAGGCCTTTTGTGGCCAGGCTTTTGTTCAGAAATTGGCAACCAGTAAGGCATGCCTACGCTACCTTCAGCAAACATCCACAGGCTACTAATGTGCTACTATTATCATATGAAGTGAAAAGCAAACAACTTTTGACGCAACAAAATTTACTGTTATCATTTCATTGTTACGAAAATGAAACCTAGAAATAGACACCAAACAATACACAATAACGACATTTCTCAAAGCAAAGAAAACCTTATAAAAATCCGCCAAAGAATTACTACTTGCAAATTGACAAATTAACAACTCGTATAAAGCCATAACACGTTAACTTCGCCATTCGCATTAATCATTTGGACACGTGGTCATTATAACGTATTTTCACGTCTGGTACAAACCCGGTGGTCGGCCAACCGTCATCGGATAGCCGGACGGTGACGTCATTTCTCAAACATGTCGCAGAAGCCGTACCGTCCACATGGTGTGGCCAACTTTGTATTTTACGAGTATTTTGTGATATTACACGACCTAGAATTTCTAGTGCATTGTGCAAAGACGGCTCTACCCGAAGATAATTTGCCAATGTTAAGTAACTTATTAAGAATAAGTAGTCGAAGTCAGTCAAAGTCATAGTCACGCAATAAAATACCGGTGTTTTACGTTTTATCGACCTATGGATTCAGCTAAAAGCAATTGCGGGTTTTAAGACTATCAGGTCCAAGCAAGTTGTCACGAGACAACTCACTCGACACACAATAGCAGTGTTAAAAACGATACAATCCAACAATTCTTATTATTAGGATCACTTTGCGGCACACTTCACTGCAAAAATAGACACCAAATTTGTACACTCAGAACCACTAGACACTAATTTAAATAAAACCTTTGAATTGCATCATCCCACACGGCTTGTTTAAGCCCTACCCGCCGAATCCAAAACCAACTTTAAAAAAATTAAAAATATTTATTGCCAATATAACATTACACATATTAACACGGAACTGACCCCCACACTACGCAATGCCTGTCCTGTGGAGGTTGGTTTTACGAACTGTCAATACTGTCATATGATAAGCTAGATTTTTTTATATGATAGGTGACGAGCAGACGGATCACCTGATGGTAAGCGATTGCCACCGCCCATGGACACCCGCGACACCAGTGGAGTCAAAAGTGCGCTGCCAATCCTTAAACTCCTTTTCCCCCCGGATTAGTCCTCCGATACCCTAACTCACGCAGCAAAACGCAGCACAGTGCTGGTACACGCCGGTTTTGCTGTGAGGCCGTGGTATCGCTCCAGTCAAGCCGCCTCTAACCCGGTCAAAGATAGGCTTTTATGTGACAGTTGGCAAACGAGCAGACCGATCACCTTATGTTACGCGATTTCCGCGCTTATGGCCACCCGCAACACCAGTGAAGTTACAAGTGCGCTAACAACCTTTCCCCTGGATTGGGCCTCCGGTACCCTCACTCATGATTTGAAATAACTACAGCAGAGACACTGGTAACGTCACTTTCCAATTTCTATTTTCAACAGTCTTCCCATCAACATCAAAACCAGTCTGAAAGCCCTATATATTATAAATTTTATTGACATGCTGTCATATGAATGATTTAATTGTTGAGCGTATTATCATAGTATAACAAGAGCTTTAAGCTTTTATTATACTCTGGTATTATTATAAAATTTTGCCGCTTTCTTTGGATTGGAGTACCTGGCAACATTGAACGTGCTCCCATCATCCACGCATCACCCGCCCACCCGAGACCGCTCGTAAAACCTCACAATACATTGCCGCTTTAATTTGCGCGCTACAAAATCTGCTCAACCATACACAGTAGTCTATACCGAACAATGAGGAAAACACGAGTTATGCTTTTTAACTCGTCAGAGAGGTGAGTGCAAGGAGCATAAATTAAGGGTAATGAATGACTTATTGTGTAAAAGACAGGAAATTATTATTGGTGGGTTGCGTCGGGTTACGCCGAGGGTCGAATGGGCTCGGCGGTCTCAGATCGATTATGTAACCGTCTAATTACATGTGTTCATGTATTTGCTTATTAATCTTGGGGGGGCATTTCGTTGACCTTGGAATGTTGTATTTTTTGTTTGGTGATTTCTAAAAAAACAGTTGCTGTGTTACTCGCCATTTGCCATGTGTGCGGCAATTGCTACCATCAGGTGATCCGTCTTCTCGTCTGCAACCTATCACATAATAAAAAGATTATCGGTATTATACACACAAAGAAGCTTTAATAACGAGTGGTTATTACAACTGCAGGCTGACTGCTGCGACCAACCAAAAGTCGAACTAGAAATGTCGTTGGCCGCAGTTCTTCAATAAGACAACTTTCCATATTACAATAATTTGTAGACTGTCATCCTAAAATAAAAAATAAATTTTGTTTATGTTTCAGATCCTATAGATAGTACCTTTGATATTGCAAGAAGATAGTACCGGGCGTGAGCAATATCGAAATTGTTTGAATAAATTAAATATTTGATGATTGATTTGCATTTAATATTTTCAAAAGATAAGTGTATTTACTAATAGGTAGGTACCTCCACCTTCATTGTAGAAAATACCTTTAATAATAAAAATATTGTAAATTCTATGATGTGCTAAAACTAGGCATTATTAGAAAGGTCAGCCAATTTCTTTAACTCTGAGCAGTTCTTAAGGTGAGGTCTTAAGGTCCAACGTGTACGCGAAAAATTGATTCACGCCAAAAGCGGCCACTTAGTATAAAAACGGATCCAACATTTGTGCATGGTTATTTACTAAGTAGTATAAGTGTTTGCCTAGAGGTTGTAACCCCGAAACTGTTTAAAATAGATCCGGTTTAGTAGCTAAATTTGAAATCGTTTGGCGTCGCTAGTGTGCTTTACCCGTCGCCTTAAGTCTGTATAGAGCCCATTATCATTCCTGTTACTGCTTTGCTAATAGAGCGCCGTGCGAAGGGAAGGAATTAATGATGAGCTGATGCCTCTCTGAGGCTGGCCTACAGAGCCTCGACCATCGCAGGCGTGTGACAAGAGGTCTTCAATTATCGGATCAATTTCGAAAAATGTGCTGAGGTCCTCAATAATCTGATCCCCTAGCTAGTCCATTCCATCACCAGACAACATGCGCAGCGAGGGCCTTTCATCCTTATATTGTTGACTTACCCCTTACCCGCACGAAGCGGTAAGCTTCCACATTTATAATGCGGACTAGCTAAGGAATTGGAACCCCTTGCTGAGGTCTGTTTTCGCTGACCCTAAATTGGACATCTTTACATTAAGAGTGAGCATCTTTTAAGGTGACGGCTAGGGCACACTAGCGACGCTAATCGATTTTAATTTATAGCTACTAAACCGGATCAATGTTGGGTCCGTTTTTGTCCGCGAAAAAATTATTAATTACCGCCAAAAGCGGCCACTTTTAGCGTGAATCAATTTTTCGCGTACAAATGTTAGGTCCGCATTTGTGCTTGGTTATTTAATAAATAGTATAAGTGTTTGCCGAGAGGTTGTCACCCAGAAATTGTTTAAAATTGATCCGGTTTAGTAGCTAACCATTAAAAACGAATGGTGTCGCTAGTTAGGCTACCCTTCGCCTTAAGTGAACGCGTAACAGCTTGGACTACGAGTATACCAAAATCATTTCTTCCCATGAAGTGATATTGTGATCAAGACTTTCTATAGTCAAATAAAACAAACTAAAGTGTATTTATATGTCGAAATTTCATGTGGAACTTGTAACAAGAAGAAACTAATTTTTCTATTCCGTTCTTGCTGCACCAAACCCTATTTTTAGAACGTAACTCGCTTCAGAACTCATAATTGAATAAAGGCACAATTCATAAGCCAAACCCGGGTTTCAATTCGTTGCAACGGTACAGTCAACCCCATCAAAAATGGAGTCGTTATTCCCAAAACTTGAGTTATTCCATTTTTAGTTCCACTTTTCAATACAAGCTAGAACTTGCGGAGTGCAGGGTTATTGAAATGCTTGTACCTAGATGATCCTTTTGGAGTATACTTTCCCAACGGGTAGTATTGTTCTGGATATGGTTTGAGTGAGTCTTGCACTCCATATTAAATAGTTCGACCTTATGTCTAGGGTTGTCTCGCGGTACGTAGGAAAGTAAAAAATAAATAAAAATTGGTTTATTGCTCTCAACCTTATATTTTACCAAATTGTAGCTAGTCTTGTGTTAGCATTTGGTAGTCTTAGCATGTGCTGGACCAGGTGGTTACCCAGTCAGCGCTGTTTATCAGACACTTCCACTTCATCATCCCGGATGATGATATATATGCGAGAAGTTCGGTCATGAGGGCTATAAATTTAATAAAAATAAATCACAGTTTAAATATCCAAATGACAAAAAAGAAAATGAGAATAGGAGAAAAAACTTACATTGATATTGGTTTTAAATATGATTTAAAGTTTTTGACTGATGGGCAATGGGATGGACTTTTGGGATGGCATCAGCATAAAAATACCAAAAAGCCAGCACTACATGTCTTTTTCATTTTAATTTCGTAAATAGGCAGATGAGCCTGCTGCCCATCTAAATTGTCATGGTAAATGTTGGGTCCAATCATGCCGCCTGCTTACTGTGGTAAAGTCACTCTCTTCAAACCTGGTTTTCAAAAAGGACATGTCATATGAATGTAACTATATGACCCAAAGCTAGCGATTTCCTACCTAAAAACAAAAAAATCTGGCTTTATTGCCCATAGCAAATTTTGTGAAAACCCTATCATGGCTATACTCACAAATTCTTTGTTGAAGGCGTATACAAATGTACCTAAACCTAATCCTACAGGCCTTTCATCATCATCATCGTCAGCCCATTTAAGTCCCAACAGCTGGGGCACGGGCCTCCCTCAATCACATGAGCGGTTATTGCCATACTCACCACGCTTGGCAGACGGGTTGGCGAGGTTTTTGATATAAATGCAGAGTTTTCCTTCTCTGGGTGCTGACATGCCAGCAGCTTTACCTTAGTCGCCTTTTACGACACCTCGGTAAGAGTGAGGGTGGCCTATTCTACTCTGCCGGGAACTACAGGCCTTTACATCAATGATAAATTATGTAACTGACATAATGACTGCCTCGGTGGCGCACCTTAAAACGACGGCTGCGCAAGAGGTCCCGGATTCGATCCCCGGGTCGGGTTTAAAACTTGTACCTAAATTTTTGGTAATAAAATTCTTAGTGGCTTTTTTTTATTGCGAATAATAGGCAGACGAGCATGCGGCCCATCTGATGGTAAATGGTAATGGTTGCCTTGAGTCTGGAAGTTATCGGTCTTGTAGCCCCGTGCCTCGGAAAGCACGTTAAGCTTTTGATCTTGTGCCCGATCCCTCTCCGGTCGTGTCACAGTAGTGTCCCATCAGAAAATGAGGGTAAGGGAATAGAGAGTGCACATGTGTTTGCACACACACTTGAGCACTATAATTATATCCTGATAATAATATTGTGATCGTTGAAATTGGCCGCCGTAATCGGTTGGAGGATATTATTATAAATGATTTAAGTATCATCACAGGTTGTGACATTGCAGTTACGCTCATGACTGTACAGCCCGATACGGGAGTAGTTTTTGCATCCGCATGTACTGCACATAAACCAAGCACAAATTGACCTAAACCACACAAGGTATAATTATAATGTATTAACATATCCATCTAAACATAGCTGATAACCCTGAGCTAGGATCGCTTATCCCACTCGCCTCCACCCCGCCATGGGAGCTGGAGGCTGGAGTGCTGGCCGCCGTCTACGAGTGGACGGCGGCCAAGCGAGCGGCTGGCGAGTCCTTCTGCCCCCGAGAAAGGGAGGCGAGAAGGAAGGAGGACCGCCAGCAAATGACGGAGGCATGGACGGCCTCTCTCCAGGTGGAGAGGTACGGCCGTCCCACGCTCGCGGCGCTCGCCCCGGTCTTGGACCGGTGGCTCGAGCGCCCCCACGGGTTTTTGTCCTTCCGGACGGTGCAGGTACTTACCGGGCATGGTTGCTTCGGTAACTACCTGCACCGCATTCAACGGGAGGACACTCCTTCGTGCCACCAGTGCGGCGCTGCGGAGGACTCGGCGCATCACACGTTGGTGGTGTGCCCGTCCTTCGACCAACAGCGGTCCGCGCTGGTCGCGGAGGTCGGACATGACCTCTCATTGCCCAGCATAGTTGAAGCTATGCTGGATAATGAGGGGGCGTGGTCGGCCTTCGCCCACTTCTGTGAGGAAGTGGTGGCGCAGAAGGAGGCGGCGGAGCGGGAGCGCGAGATTAACCCCCTCGCAGGCCCGCTTCGAGCAAGGAGAGGACGAGTTCGGCGGAGAACTCTTCGTCCTCTCCGTGGAGGTGGCCAGCCGGCAACAGGGACGGGGGTCCCTGTGCCGGCACTGCCATTGGCACCTCCACCGCTCGTTGGGGACGGCTCAGCTCTTCCGGCTGTCCCCAACCCCCCTCCTCCCAGTCTGAGGAGGGGCGTGGCCGCACACCCCGTGTAGGGGCCTGTGGGGGAGTGGGGTTGCGGGGAATAGCCTAGCGCAGTTCCCGTGACCCCATTCTATACCCACGGGTGGTTGAGCCCCGGGAGTTTTAGTGGGTATGCCCTCAGGCCGCTTCTTGTTAGAAGAAGCGGCCCGGAGGGTGAGTCCCACAGTACCCTGTCGTCCCCCCGGCGACAGGCTCTGCGTAATGCATTTCTCCCGGGAAACCAAAAAAAAAAAAAAAAAAAAAAAGGATCGCTTATCCGGTCCCGGTATTATCGTGTGCTTACGTACTGGAATAGAAGAAAATGGCGTATATTTTTACAATTCTATTTTGAACCGCATTAAATATGCAAGTGGATGGAGGAAAAAGAGACGTGCAAACACGATATAAACACAACTCGAGTTATTTTCACCTTAATATAATATTTACTTTACTCGTATGTAACTGACTGTCTGTCCTTGTCTTGTCTGATTGGGTGAAGTGCCGAGGAGTGTTCCGGATTTTTTTTTTATGTATTAGGTGGCAGACGTGCAGACGGATCACCTGATGGTTTGCGATTGCCGCCGCCCATTGACACCCGTGACACCAGTGGAGTCACAACACAACCCCCTTTTCCCTCGGATTGGACTTCCAGCAACCTCACTCACGCAGCGAAACACAGAACTGCTGCTTCATTCCGGTTTTCTGTGAGGCCGTGGTATTACTCCGGTCGAGCCGGCCCATTCATGCTGAAGCGTGGCTCTCCCACGATCATAATCCCAGTCGGATCAATTTAGAAAACAAAGTGTTGCAAGGTAGTAGTTAATTCATTCGTCTACTTTTTAACGTTCGTAGTAGCACAGTTGTGAAGTGGTACCGCAACTAGAAAATTTTAGTGCATATCAAGTTCTTTTTTACTGTCTTGGGTTTGAAATATATGTTCTGGATGACCTCCTCAGTTATCGACATCAAGTACTCACAGTACAGGGAATGTTCCTGGACGGGAAATGTGTAGTCCTAAATTGTATGGAGGCTCGGCTAAGATCTTGTACAGTTGTCCATAGAAAGGCCTATATAATATAACAGGTACAACACCTTGTCACTATGAAATTTCTTCTATAATGGCTTATTTTCTGGTACAAACATAAAAAATCACAAAACATTAGCAATACCTATAGAATAGCAAAAACAATCATGGCGCGATTGACATTTCGACGACGACGTCTGACAGCTGTCACGTTTAACAAAACAAATAATATAGTTTATGTAGTGATAAGTAATGAGATCTGACTGTGGTTATAAACGCCAACGATTGGGAGTAAAATTATTAAATTGTCTTCAGAGTTGTACCACGTACATGAATGTTTATTTTTTGTGAAGTTAAGTATCAGCCTATATTACTGTCCCACTGCAGGGCAAAAGCCAACATCATAGAAATCAAGTCATCGCTACTATGATGGGATTAAGCTTAATCATCACGCTTGCCTAATCCGGATTGGCGATCACAAACCCGAGTAATGTTCGAAAAATTCGAAACATACTTTTTGCTCGACCCGGGAATCGAACCCAGACCCCAAGATCACGGCCCGGTACTTAAACCACTAGACCAACAGGGCGTCATTTTTTGTTTTGTTCCCTAAATCAGCTGATATTTCAGAGAATCCGATCCGGGGGAAAGGGGAGTTTAAAGGTTGGCAGGGCACACTCCACTGGTGTCGCGGGTGTCCATGGGTGGCGGCAATCGCTTACCATCAGGTGATTCGCTCATTTGCCACCTATCACGTAAATAAATGCTATATTTTAGACAATGTCCTGGCCAATTATGGGACATGTCTTTTCAATAAGTTGATTCCAGAGAGAAGTGACTCAATTAATGTTAAGCACCAGAATTTCCACACAACATTTGCACAAAACTGTGCATACTCTCCTAAGCTTTCTTAATACGTTTACAAATACGAAGTCGTTAGTATAAAAGTGGAAACTTTAAGCATTAAGCTTATTTATTTTCAATTTGTTTCCAGGTAATTTTTTTCGGTTTCCTTCGGGTCTTGCCTGATGTAGTAACTTACTCTTAACATGGGATGTTTTGCATTAATTATGCAAATCGTTAATCCTAAGTGGGGTTTGTACAGCTTGAATATATTTTTATCGTATTTTCGGCAACCACTTGCCCCAGTGGGACACATATTTTTTATATAGGAGGCAGACGAGCAGACGTATCACCTGATGGTAAGCGATTACCGCCGCCCATGGACACCTGTCACATCAAAAGAGTCACAGGTGCGCTGCCGGCATTTTTGAAAGGGAGTACGCTCTTTTCTTAGTTTTGCAGGTCGTATTGGTCTGGAAACACCAGGCGATAGTTGATTCCATAGTTTTGTCGTACGAGGTAGAAAGTTTCTTGAGAAACGCACACTGCCAACCATCAAGATGATGGGCATGGAGCTGTTGACGAGTGGAACGATGACGGAATGAAGCGGCAGGAATCAGTCCGAACAATTCCTCAGAGCACACCCCATAGTATATACGGTAGAATATACCTAGCGCAAACGCACCCCCCTGTACATTTGTGTGCATGAACATGTCTGCTTGTATTGGTCTGGGTGTTGTCTATGTACTTTACCGGAGAGGGATCGGGTGCAGGACCAGAGTCATGGTACATGAATGCCAACTTTTTTTTTTCATTATGGCAGACAAACGACGGCTCACCTGATGGTAGGTGAATTACCGCCGCCCATAGACATCTGCGACACACGGGGCATCGCAGATGCGTTGCCGGCTCTTAAGGGTGGAATAAGCTCTTTATTTGAAGATCACCAGGTCGTGATTATTCGGAAACACCATCGTTGGTAGCTGATTCCATAGTTTAACCACGCGCGGTAGGAAGTGGCGTGAGAAGCGCACTGTGGTTTAGTAAAATCCATCCAAGTGATGTGGGTGAAATTTGGAATTCTGGGGTGATGTACGATGATGTGATGCCTTGACATCGCGACCGTTGTAATTACAACGTGGGCTCTCCTCTTGTCCACCATCAAGCTGAGGAGAGCCAATACACTGTCACTATAAAAAAGCTTCCAAATGTACCATATGACATAAAAAAGGAACAACCTCTTCTCTCTTATTCCAAAACGTGATTTTAAATAAGTAGTGGTTTTAATACTATGAATAACTGAAGAACAAGAATAAACATTATTACAAAACTAAGTTTAGCGTTACTTCATTTATAAACTATATATAGTTAAACCACACGGACCCCTGGTTTTAAATCGAGTACTAAAATAATAACCTCAAAATATCGATTCAGTAACAATGACAGCTTGTGCCTGTGACAGTTCATTCGGTTTTACAATAAAGTTATTTGTCAGATAGCAGACAATTTATTTTTTGGTTTTAATCCCAAAAATATAAGCAATTTCTATTTATTTTACTTGGAAACCATATTTAAGTAATATAATATTTTCATTTATTGTTCCTTAAAAACATTTCTTAAATATTTTTACTTCAGACAACAAAACAAGGTTAAATGTAAAATGAAATGTCACTGAACGAATGATTGAATGATTCGATCAATTTTGACACGATCCTTCGGTACTAAATGGTCTATGAGTCGAGGATTTGTAATAAAAATTTAAGAAATAACATTATTCCGTTAATAATCCTGAACTTACTAGTTTAGGATTAAAGCCGGTATCAGAGTAGTTATTTGTAATTAGAGGGATTGTGTCTCTTCAGCACACGTTCAATATACTATATGTATAGATAAAGAGTCAGCCGTCATTTGGCTTTATATAGTATAGATATTATCTATCTTCCGAGGCACGGGGGTACAAGACCGCCAACTTCCAGACTCCGGGCTCCCACTAAGAATTTCTTGCCAAAAACTTAGGTACAAATTTTTTGGCCCGACCCGGGGATCGAACCCGGGACCTCTTGCGCAGCCGTCGTTTTAAAGGGCGACCCACTAACCACTGCGCCACCGAGGCAGTCAACTAAGCGAACTAAGTGAGGTTAAGCTGTTGGCCCGATCCCTCTCCGGTCGTGTCACATTAGTGTCCCATCGGATTATGAGGGTAAGGGTAAGTGCACTTGTGTTTGCGCACATACTTGAGCACTATAATATATCCTGCGTACGTGGCTGATTGTTGAGATTGGCCGCCGTAGCCGTAATCGGTTGGAGGATGTTATTATCTATCTATATTGTCACGCCGAACCACGCCGAGATCACTGTTGATTAGCACGTGATGTAGGCAGCCGATTGGGGTTCATCTACATTAAACAAAAGCTACGATTACGTGATGTTTGATTATAAGAACAAACCTTTACTGTATTCAATTGAAAAGAGAAACTCAAAGAGAAATAGCAATCTACTATAATATCAACTTTAAATTGCGTCATGGAATTATGAATAATAAATGAACAAACCTAATTAATCCGTGTTAATTAACGTAATTAATTCAGGTAATTATTGTAATCCTGAAAATGATAATCCGAATCTCGTTGTAGCTAAGTGAAATGTCATGACCTCACGGTCAAAAGTTTCGACCATTTTTGACCAAAAAACAAGAGCAGGTCTAAAACAAATGCTAAAAAAGTCGACAGATATTGTAGTCTAGTTATCCTACGGTTATTTCTATTTGCGTCTATACTCGCACTCGTGGGGTGCGAGTATAGACGTAAATAGTGTGCGAGCGAGAAGTGAATAGATGCGCCGCCATTTCTGATCCCATTCTTTATCCGCACAGGTTGTACTTGTAAAGGAATAAGCATTAGTTATGGCTTTTGGCTACGTGCCAAATAACCGTAGGATAACTAGACTACAATATCTGTCGACTTTTTTAGCATCTATTTTTTGTTATTATGGCTCTACCCGAAGATAATTCGGCAATGTCAAGTAACTTATTAAGAATAAGTAGGTAGTCGACAGTCGAAGTCAGTCAAAGTCACAGTCACTCAATAAAACGCTTTATTGACCTACGGATTCAGCGGATATCCCTCTAAAAGCAATCGCGGGTTTTAAGACTATTAGGTCCAAGCAAGTTGTCACGAGACAACGCACTCGACATACACTAGCAGTGTTAAAAACGATACAATCCAACGATTCTTATTATTAGGATCACTTTGCGGCACTTCACTGGACAAATAAACACCAAATTTGTACACTAAAAACCACTAGACACTAATTTAAAACCTTTGAATTGCATCTGCCTATGCGGCTTGTTTTAGCCCTACCCGCCGAATCCTTTTAGCATCTAACAATTCCCTATTGGCGAATTTGAGAGGCAAAACTTGGGCCAGACTAGAGACCCCTGCGAATCACGACTTCATCCATCTTCGTAAATAGGTTTTGAAAACATTTCCCGTGTTTTATAAAATAGTTAATTTATGTTGTATCGCATTGCAGGAGCTGTCTGTCTGTATTCACCCCCCTAACTTGCTGACTTATGACTGACATTCTCTGGCATTACTTATTTTCTCGACGTGAGAAAGCACCTTTTGGATTTTGAGGTTATTTCGTAGAATTTAGATAATTTCCCTGTGTTCTAAAGAATATTTTTTGAGAGTGTAAATTGTGCAGTTCGTGAAATTGATAACATGACAATCTGTGAAGAGACTCGATGCAAGGTATATTGCAATGAAAATCGTACCTACATATATTTAGGTAAGTAAGATTCATTTTACATGTGTAAGAAATAACAAAATTTTCATAGTCAGTACTAAAAATATAATCTTAATTCTAACAGTTCTTATTCTTTCTAAAACTCAAAATGGCTCAGGTCAATCAATCATGGCAATGTAGAATTGAGAACCTCTTATTTTTGAAGTCGGTTAAAAAGAGTTGTACCCTTTTGATATTTATTTTATTTTATTAGAGACAACTAACATACATTAAAATCTTAAACAAAACACTGTACAATTACATGATAATTAAATGTATAACCAACAGCATCGCTATGTATATGGATATGTTGAAAATAAACAAATATTCTAGTGTTTTAGTGTGTAGGTATGAAAGCTATGTTAACAAAAGAGTCTATACAAATACTAATTAAAAATAATTTACAACCAGCCATAACAAAGACATTTCAGGCTAATGAACAAAAACACAAGAAAATTAAGACAATAACTAAAAGAAATAAAAATAAGCTAAAAGAAAATAAAAAGGAAAGTTAAAACAAAGTAGGTCCCCGTGGCAATGTGCCCAACATGCTGGCAGCATTATCCCGCTGGATCGTGATGGAAATTTGCTGGGTGAGGTAGCAGCCAGCCTTTGGCTCTCCCGCGACTTCGACTAGACGCTTAGCTAAGTCACGGAAGAAAGAGAGAGCGTCGGAACCCCACGGGCCCAGTGTTTCAACACCGAAAGCTATAAAGTGGTAGTCACCAGATAGGCTAATTGTAATAGCCTAGATACTTATCCTATCCGTATTTTGTAACATAAAACAAATAACAAATCTACAAGCAACTCTTACATAGGTACTTGACTTTCATTGAATAGGCCAGTGACTTTTCCTTTCCTTTCTAATATATAGCTACATAATATCATTGCGTAGGGTGCAACCAGTTGCTACATTCTACCCTTCACCAAGTCGAAGAAGGAATATTTTAATTAAATAAATGAATGTATTTATCAAGTACTGTATCTGTTTAATTGGATATCAAGAAATAAGATGTATGCAATATTTTTAAAGGGAGAAAGTCATTTAGGTTAACTATTGGCCCCATTTAAGTGGTCTATTCAATGTGAGCGTGCGAATAAACAATGTAACACAGAACCATATTATAACAAAACCATCAAGATCATAGAAGACTTGGCGAGGAGAACAAGGCATGTCCGTCAGACGATTAACGAGTATGTAAATACAATCGGAATTCCGTAATTTTCTTTATACACCTATTTTCATCACTATCCGTTTCCAAAGATCCGGAAAACAGGGAAAACATGTTAACAATATGCAAATGTACACAAAACACACAGATTATAAAATGATTGACAGTTGACAGCTAAGCTTGTGCGTTTGCTCAGTCAATAACGCCCTCCACATATACAATTTATAAGGAGGTAAATTCTACAGACAGCAGGCAACGCTTATAAGTAATCTGAAAACACGAAACGCTTGCGGGATGTAATCGACAGCTAGCTCTATCTATTGGTATAAAGTGTGAACTAATATCCCGAAGCGAAGTGAGGGTAGGCCACTAATTTAAAATAAAATGGATTTATTAGGACTATCGTCAGCCCACGGCGAGTCAAGTACATAGGTACAAAAAATGTTCGATTTACCATCGTCGTTCATGGAACATGATCGTGGAATGTGATTTCGATTACAACCTACGAATACGCGAAGATTGAAATGTGTAGCCTTGATTCGGTTGGTCTGGTCTGTTAAGGGGACGTTCAAGTATTATGTAAGCAGAATTATTATTTATTTACCCCACCACCCCCCCTTGTCAGCAAAAGTAAGCAAAGCTCTTACCTCCTCCCCCCATGCTTACGTACACATATTTCTTTTTTTTCACAGCTCGGCAACCCTACTAACCGTATGCATTAATTCCCCGAAAATACGTTTCGTTTTCAAGCAAACAGAATGTGAGGGTTGCCATTTGTGTTAAAAAGAAAATAATTACCGCTGACGTAATCATCATCTAGACTCCCCTACCCCCCATGTCATCCAAAATAAGCAAAGCCCCTCCCCCCATAATGCTTACGTAATACTTTAACGGCCCCAAAAGGGAATGGAAGGTCAGACAGCAGTCGCTTCATTATAATTAACAGACTCCCCAAATCCTGGATCATCGTCTAAGCGTATGTACTCCGGGCTCCAGAGCGACAAGCTTTGGACGCTACCGGGAACTTACACACTGAGATGTTTAAAAAAACTTTTATCTTGCCATCAGAATGGTAATTCCGGTTCTATTCAGATAAGTTCGTAATAATAGTTTAACGAATGGTTAATTCTGAGAATTCTGTGGTTTAGGACCAGGGTGGTCTGAGTCATATCTGGCTTATATTATCAAACAATAGGTTCGGAACTTGTCCGGTGTCGGAGTCACGATCAGTTAGTGATGCGCCTCGTGAAAATCACTCGAGTAATTTTATAATTTTTGTTCACTCTACACACAAAATAAAAAAATAAGCGATTGTTGATTTCCTTGCGACTGCAGGCTTTTGACAGCGAAGGAAATGCCAGTAGGACATAAAAATGAGACGTCCAAAAAATCTATTGCATTAACAAAACTATTTAGAATAGGTTATTTTACACTTTAATCCAGGATTTGAAAAGACTGGTAATAACAATGAAGCGACTGGCTGTCTGACCTCCACTACCCTTAAACAGGGGAACCAGACCAACTTTACCATGTTTACACGTTCAGAATCCATTTTTTTTATTTATTTATTTGGGAAACATACAATTAAATTTGATTTTAAGTTAAAACAAATACAAATAACATAGAAATCAGTAAAGTTCAGTATTTAAACATAAAATGAGTGCTTATGCTTATGTACAGCACAAAATATGAGGCAAGCAAAGTGAAACACATTTGACAAGTAGGTTAGTAACCAAATTAATTAAATAATACAATACTAATAAAGCAATCAAATACCTCGATAAAATTTAGGACTCTAATAGAGCAAATCTAATCTCTTTTTTGCACAAATCGAGTGTCTGAACATGTCTATTTCGCAAAATTTTGCATTATAATTTTTATATGAACTGTTCAAAAAAGTATTATGTGCATAAATTCTTTTACAAATAGCTAAATAAAACAAATCACGTTTTCTAGCACTTGTCCGAGGGCATTTAAATTTAATACTTTGTATTGTGTTGTTCTATGCACGATGCGGCGAAAGAGCAAGCGTGTCACCTAATTGGTAAGTAATCAACGCCGCCCATGAACATCTGCTAAATCAGAGATATCGGTAATACGTTGAGAGCCTTTTTCAAAAGAGGTCCCCTTTGCTATTTAAAAGTCCCTAAGTTTTAAGCCGTCTGTTATCTCAACAATCGAGAAATTATCCGATACTTGCAGGTTTCCCGTTCTTATCCACTGTTTTTCCATCATTACTAATTTCTTCAATTTGATATTTGACTGAGAACTGAATAACGAAATTTGACAGGTTGTATAACTCAACCTACATAGTCCGTAAACGTTTTCTGATGTCCCATCACTACGATCACCTTTCACCAATGACTTTATCGACCATCTATAGGTTGCAAGGTAATGCCTTATTGTCAAGAGTTGGTCTGAGACTTGCTCAATCATAATCTAAAGACTACGGTCGTATGCAATATCTTATACATGTACCTCCGTTGACATGAGTGCGATATACGCAAGCACTCGATATTGCAGTCGAATTAGAGATTTGTATGGGCGAGATTTGTTACATACAAATGTAGGAAATCTCTAAATTCGATTTGAATGTCGAATCCACGAGAATGGTGACCATAGGTCTCGGTGTAATTGAAGTTTCAGCAGACGTATCGGTCTATCTGTTTGTAACTTTAGTTAAACACAAAATAATACCGTGACAATGCCGCTTGCAAGAGTTGCAACAGTCCCAGAATAACAGAAATTCAAAAATGAGGTTCTTTCCTACATAAGTGTTCTAAGTTCCTAGTTGTATGCATTTTGGATATATCTAATACTTTTTCTAGATCTTGTTCGCATCAAAGGGAAACATAGTGAGGAAACCTGCACGTATCGTATATAGTTATTCCTACAATATTTGTGATAATGATTCTGGACACGTGACCGTGATCCATTTGGCCTGGTTCCCCTGTCTAAGGGTTGCGAAGGTCAGACGGCAGCCGCTGCATTGTAATAGGCTTGTGTGCTAGGTCAGAGATTGGCAGATTTTTTAAATAGCATTGAGAAATGACGGTCCAAAAGGAGCTATGTACAAAATTTCAGCTTGAAACCTTATGTATTATTAATTTACATTACATTTATTATCATACGACATATATCACTAAAACATCGTTTTTTTGTATGGCTTTCAGGTGATATCCGCCATGTTTTCAAAATATCACGAGCACCAGAATTGGGCTCCTGGGTGATTCAAGACCTGTGTATACCTACTGGTAGGTTAGGTTAGGCCTCGGTGGCGATGCGCTGTGGCTAGGGGCGTTTAAGAATACTGCCAAGGTTTGCCCGGCCTGTCGTAAGAGGCGACTAAACGGGCTTTCGGAGTACGTGAGCGTATCCACTGCTGGGGAGTGGCTTGCTCAGCATATGACTCCGCGGGGGACGACATTACTGGGTGTCCTGGTAGGTAGTACAGCGTTGAAGGGCTGTATTGCGCCAGATAGGGGTGAAGCGGCGAGAGCGATTAGCGGTACGGTCTAGTCCCAGCTGTGGGGTTTCCGACCGCGATGGCGCGGAGATGGACACCCCAGGGGTTTTAGTTAGGGTTTGAGTCCCACACACCACCTTGTTCCCTACATATAGCAAGATGACGGCCATGACGGTTTCCCCTGGGAAAAAAAGGCCTCGGTGGCGCAATGGTTAGTGGGTTGCATTTTAAAGCGACAGTTGCGCCTGGGTCCCGGGTTCGATCCGCGGGTCGGGCCAAAATTTGTACGTGAATTTTTCTGTTAAGAAATTCTCAGTGTAAACCCGGAGTCTGGAAGTTGGCGGTCTTGTACCCCCGTGCCTCGGAAAGCACGTTAAGCCGTTGGTCCTGCGCCTAATCCCTCTTCGGTCGTGTCACACTAGTGTCCCATCGAAATAAGAGGGAATAGAGAGTCCACTTGTGTCTGCGCAAATCTTGTGTAGTATAAGATGTCCTGCGTCGATGGCTGATCGCTAAGATTGGCCGCCATGGCCGAAATATCGGTTTGGAGGACATTATTATTATACTGGTAGGTATGTATGACTGGAAAAGTACCTATTATGCGTATGTTTGTAGTGTATTCATCAAACGAATCTGGGTTGTTATTTAACATGTAGGTCATCGCTTTAATAGAACATTTTTGCGGCTGGCATTTGTTGAATTGAAATATGTTATGTCGTGATTTATCATGTCGACATCGATGTTGAAGGTTGTCTGATAGATATCGCTTTCATCGATAAGACCGCCGCGGCATTCGGCGCGCCGAAATTGTACCTTTAAAGTGTACATTAAATTTCTGTAGTGTCTAATACTAATGCTACTTTATAATGTAATGTAATATTTATTTTTATAAATATACATAAATGTAAAAAAAAACTTCTAAAAATAGCTTCTCATTTCGTTCCTCAAACAATACTTTATTACGTAAGATTTTACTTTTCTTTCCTAGAATGTGGTCTTCACTTTATTAGCTTAAGCATCTGAACTGTATCTTAAACATATAAATTATTTGTATTGTTGATTATAATCAATAATTATCGTTATGTGGATAAATAAATAAAAAAATTCTTAATAACGATAATTATCGTTATGTTGATAAATAAATAAAAAAATTCTTTATTGCTTACCGAGGAATTTAGACTAACAAAGATTTAGGTAAATTTATTACGAAGTAAATACTCTATGTTATTAATTATCTGTGGCATGACGACCTGTTTGGAACAGTGGTAGTGAACGCTGTCTCTGGTGCAAGGGTTGCGGGTTCGATCCCCGCACAGTACAAACATTTGTGTGCATGAACATATCTGTTTGTATTGGTCTGGGCGTTATCTATGTATTATAAGTATGTATTTACAAAAGAAAAGTATTACCTATATCCGTAGGAGCTTGAGCTACCTATCTCGGAGTCAGATCAATGTATGTGATGTTGTGAAATATTTATTTATCTAACACATTTGTTGAAATGAGCAGGAGATCCCAAACAAGGCACAGCCTGTATCTTGGGTAACCAGTAACTTACAGTAATTGATGATGAATAAATCACTACACAGTATAAATTTCGCTGTCTGTGCCTATGTATGTTTAGATCTTTAAAACTACGGATTTACTGTGGTTTTTTGATAGATTTGTTTACGAAAATCTATTTAAAAAAATCAAGAGGAACATTTATATGCAAAACCCATAATATTGCACCCGTGTGAAGTCAGGGCAGGTAGCTAGTAAACTAGACGTCCAACCTTTCCCCCAAAGTTATAATACTTTCGCTTAACTGTTTAAAAAGACCATCATCATAGTACACCTTGTTGAATGCAGTTATTTCTAAATATTTGAGTCACATTAAACTTAGATACAAATTATCACTAGGTGCGGCCTGATATCATATCACCTCCAGTTATCACTGCTATGATAAAGAGAAGGTCTGGGAACAGCTACCGAGGTAGTTAGTCATGCGGCATTGCTTAGGAACAGGAAATTTACACTTAAATTGACACGATAAGTGTCTAATAAAATAAGTAGAATTTATAAATAGAATGAGTATGACAATCACATAACTGGCACATAAGAATTTTGTCGTTCTGCTTAAGTGAATTTATTAAACATGAATTAAATAAGGAATTATAACGTGTTCGGATTTTAGAAGGTTAACGAGCGAGATTTTTTTTCATTCTAATTCAAAATTATTTAAAAATCGAACGTGTCGATAGATACCTAAGGTGATTAACACTGGCTAAATTATTGTTGCGTAGACGAACAGTCTAATTCTAATAAAAAAGCTTTTGAATGGAAAGTCATAGGATTATATGATTTTATTACCAGTAGTACATAGAATGGGAACAAAATTATATTTTTTAAATTAATAAAGTCACTCATGCAATTGTGGTTACAAAGATCAAAAGTTCAATTCCCAGTCGTGTCAGTATCTAACTTAATGGATTGACGGTTTTTTCAAGTAATAACATTGAATTTCTAACTACTTACGTAGGTAGCAGATTTCTATTTTTCGTCTTTTAGATAGACGTCTAGGATCTATGTATCCTGTGAGAAACAGCCTCATGTGAGAAACAGTGCCTGCCATGTTATTTTAAGGTACCTACCTATAAATTTAAAATAGCTTACATAGATTTAAATGTAAATGAGCTGACGATTGCAAATCTTGTTCTAGTGGAGATGGAAACGTAAAGTGGGTTACAAATATTACTAATAATTTCCATATCCGTAGGCAGACATATAGTAACTTACAATTTACTTAGTCACATGTTTCGTTAAACGTGTGTACTTGGAACAATGACCTAATAAATAATAAAAACTGAATGAATGGTTGGTTATTCTCAAAGTTATGTTGTTGGTACTACCGGTTTCTGCGAAAGAGTTACTTAGGTATACTGTACTCAGTATTAGTACCTACTTATTTGGTTTTAAATTCACTAACTTGATGTTTGAAGGCCAGGTCAATGAACTTAGGGCGGCGCAAATCGCGTTAAGTGAATAAGAAAACGACTACCTTCTCAAGTTAGGCCTCGCAAGGATTGAGATTGGAAGTTAGGTACAAACCTACTCTGAAATCACTGAGTAATTGGTTATCAAAGCCCACGGATTTAACTGAGTTAGCTAGGTACTTACCTACCTACTAATTCATTAAAATTGGTCTAAAAGCAATCCTCAATGCCTTTGTAACTTGTAAATTTAATAAATAAAGATAGCTAAAGTTTATTAATCTTATCGTGGTTATTAATTTTGATAAGTAATTTTGCTTCTTTGATTTGGGAAGTTATTTACAAGCAAGCTTGCCAATATCTCCCAAATTAGGCAGGTACGGGAACCAGTTTACTGTTATCGGTTATGTTACCGGCGAAACGAAAATCGGGCCGTTAAACTTTATCCACCACGTGTACTTTAAACTTGGTCTGTGTTCACGTTCCTACCTTCACACTGAATTCTCAAATGTCCCGAGAACAAAAGGCGATAGAACAAAGCGCGGGACACGGCGTGCGCGTGCACAGGTAGGAAAGCAGTTTTTACCTTTTGTGAACTGCGCCGACGCCACCGCTAGCGCTCCAAGCATCAGCGCGGAGAGGATCCCCCCGCCCCCGCGCGACATGATTCTTGATTCAACTTTATTACAATTTTATACACGTCACAGCAACTTGTCACAGCCACGCACTCACCGTCTTGTAATCACACAAAACACGCACACTATCACAAAACTCGAACGCACATCCATTTGAAAAATGTTCGTTTCTTCGATAAGGTAACCGCTTCGCGACTCGTGGGACGATGCAGGTAAAACGAGTAAGCCTATTAAGTTACGATGACTTAAAACTAATTAAGATTTACTCTAAACGTTAACTAGACACTATTAGCTAATTCCGACACGGTGGTTCTATGGAGAATTTTGTTTGGAAACTTCACATATTTTCGTAAGATTATTTCGAAGTTCGGATCGGCGACAGGCGTAACGCGCGACACGACCGCTCGTCGCATCGTTCGCGGCAGACTGGCGTGAAGTGAGCGAACAATCAACAAGTCGCGGTTCGAGGCGGGCCTTCTCGCGGGCATGCGCGCTCGCGTCTATCTTCATACCTGACACAAACAATGTTGATATGGCGGGCTCACCCCGCGTCCCGCGGCCGGCGAAACTTCCAACCAGTTTTATGTTTTCGCGCAAAAACAAGAAAACAGGATTTCTCCTCGATGCACTCTGTTCGAGTCTGGTCTATCCAGAATGGAGCGGGATTAAAAATAAATCAGTGACATAGCTGGTTCTGACAGAGCGGTATGAAAAAGTAGGTTTGATGTTGGAGTTCTGTATTTCTGCTTGTTACTTCGATACGAGTAAAGTCATTAAGATGCGTAATGAAGGTGGCGTACATTTATTCGTAAACATAATTAGCATTCCACATAGCAGGCTTGTTTTTGTGATGTTGCGGCTTCCTCGCCATAGCAACTGTTGCTATGGGTTTGTTCTTGTAGATCTTCGCGATTCTGGAAAAGGAACAAGTCAATTAAATTATATAAACATTGGAATATTGACAAAAAAACAGAAGCTAGGGCGTTGTTCACGTATTAATATTGATTTATGATGTTAACGACGCCTTGTTTTTCTTTAGAGGAATATCCGGTTTTCTATTAAATGGAATATGTACAACCGTGCGGATAAAGAATGGGATCAGAAATGGCGGCGCATCTATTCACTTCTCGCTCGCACACATATTTGCGTCTATACTCGCACTCGTGGGGTGCGAGTATAGACGCAAATAGTGTGCGAGCGAGAAGTGAATAGATGCGCCGCCATTTCTGATCCCATTCTTTATCCGCACAGGTTGTTATAAATAAAATTAGTAGAATATTAGTATATGTATAAGGTTCCTTAAGGCATTCGAAATCGGGAAAATGGGCCGGCTCGACAGGAGTGATACCACGGCCTCACAGAAAACCGGCGATATGGTTTTTTTTAATGTGGTAGGTGGCAAACGAGCAGACGCATCACCTGATGGTAAGCGTTTGCCGCCGCCCATAGACACCCGCAACATGCAGTAGTCAGAAGTGCGCTACCAACCTGTGAACACCTGTGTGTGTTTCTGTGAGGTCGTGGTATCACTCTGGTCCAGCCCGCAATTCATGCCAAAGCGTGGCTCCCCCACGGTACATACATACCTGACTGTCATACATATTGCTGGGCCATACGTCCCTCGTCCGAAACTGCATGCCAGTACCGCAGTCCCCAATGGCTGGCTCACAGTCTGACCATCTGGACCACAATCCAAGGACGCAAGAGTTCTGTGCCTGTTTGGATTCTGACACACTTGGCTCATCTTGGGCGTCCCTGTTAACAATGTCACACACTTACAGTCGAGGAGTTGATGTTAAGCAGTCCACAATACGGTATTTGACTACTTTTTTATTTTTGTAATCAGAAGACCTCTCAATGATATCGTTGAAAGAATTAATTGATTCTCATTTAAACTACCTGGGATATCACAACTTTAAAATCACATTATTTTGGGCAAACCCAAAACGCTCCATACAAATGTCTACAACGTATGCGGATAAAGAATGGGATCAGAAATGGCGGCGCATCTATTCACTTCTCGGTCGCACACCCGTGAGTGCGAGTATAGAGGCAAATAGTGTGCGAGCGAGAAGTGAATAGATGCGCCGCCATTTCTGATCCCATTCTTTATCCGCACAGGTTGTACGAAGATTTGTCGTCACACACAAGTATTTTGTATGCGTTTCATTTCATTCGAATTTTGTATAGTAGCTATATCAAATGTTTCGTTTATGTCAATGGTTCTATTATAATAGTTGGTGCAAATTTTATGAGTTATTCAATGGTATAATTATTTTAAAATGGACTTGCCCATGAATCTTTGACTGACCACAAAACCGGCTACACGTTATAGTTTTAATTAAGATTTTTTGCTATTGGCTACAATATAAATATTATATCAAACTCTCAAAACAGAGTGAAAACTTAAAAACTAGGTAGATTACATGAGATGTACAACTTAGGTGGCCTTATCAGCAATCTCTCCAGGCAACCTTTGGTAAAGGACACTATGAAGGGGTAGGGCGGTGCAAATTTCCAATACCTCCGTTTAATAATTCCATTTTCGTATTATTTCTGTATTTGTCTAGCAACACTAAATGTATCAACTTGTAGTGGAAAATTTAAATGCGTCATTTTTTAGACCGAGTACTCTTTAAGGTGACGGGTAGGGCACTCTAGCGACGCAATTGAATTAAATGGTTAGCAACTAAACCGTATATCTTTTTAACAATTTCGAAGCTGCAACCTCTTTGAAAACACTTATACTACTATTTATTTAATACTTAACTTTTGCGTCTGCTTTGGTACTCGAAATTTGAATTACCGCCAAAAACGGCCACTTATGGCGTTAATCCAAATTTTCGAGTTCTAAAACAGATCAAAAAGTAGTGCCCAATTATTAAATAAATTTTAAAAATGATTGATTAGAGACTTCCACTCCAAAATTGCTTAAAATAGATCCGGTTAGTAGTAGCTGACATTTAAATCGATTGTTTGTCGCTAGTTAGGCTGCATGTCGCCTTAACAGCGGAATAAATAAATTAAATCTAAAACACATATACATTACAACCTGTGCGGATAAAGAATGGGAGCAGAAATGGCGGCGCATCTATTCACT
Organism: Marasmia exigua; assembly: GCA_019059595.1. Lineage (NCBI taxonomy): Eukaryota > Metazoa > Arthropoda > Insecta > Lepidoptera > Crambidae > Marasmia > Marasmia exigua. The sequence continues at coordinate 12,684,894 of CM032482.1, read as the reverse complement.
TCTCGCTCGCACACCCACGAGAGCAAGTATAGGTGCGAATAGTGTGCGAGCGAGAAGTGAATAGATGCGCCGCCATTTCTGATCTCATTCTTTATCCGCACAGGTTGTACACACTTATACTTATGTATATATATATATATACTTACACATAAAGTCTTATTTATTTATTTGAAACTTTATTGCACAAATTTTTGATACAATAAGGCGAACTTAAAGCCAAGAAGCAATTCTCTACCAGTCGACCCTTTAGGTCCTGCAGAAAGTGTCACTGGTGCGGCGAAGGAAAATTTGTAGTTACTAGTTAGGAGAAAAAGAACCACTAATATTAAATGTAGCTACATTATATACATACCTACATCTATAAATATATTTAAATAAATATATTATTAATAAGTACATTACTAAATAAATCCAATATATAAGCTGATCTTTTATAAGTCTATTTAACGTAGTCAACTTTATCCGTATCTGCGGCTCTTGACATCAAATATCTCACTACTACTAATACCAATACGATATTTGACTAAGCTCGAGATTTTACAAAATATAAATATTTTATCAAAATATAGAGGTACATATTTACCTATATTTTGATATAATATTTATATTTTAGCCAATAGCAAAAAATCTTAATTAAAACTATAACGTGTAGCCGGTTTTGTGGTCATTCAAAGATTCATAGGCAAATCCATTTTAAAATAATTATACCATTGAATAACTCATAAAATTTGATCCAACTATTATAATTGAACCATTGACATAAACGAAACATTTGATATAGCTACAATACACAATTCAAATGAAATGAAACGCATACAAAATACTTGTGTGTGACGTCAAATCTTCGTACAACCTGTGCGGATAAAGAATGGGATCAGAAATGGCGGCGCATCTATTCACTTCTCGCTCGCACACTACTTTGCTCTATACTCGCACTCACGTGGGTGTGCGACCGAGAAGTGAATAGATGCGCCGCCATTTCCTGATCCCATTCTTTATCCGCATACGTTGTAGACATTTGTATGGAGCGTTTTGGGTTTGCCCAAAATAATGTGATTTTAAAGTTGTGATATCCCAGGTAGTTTAAATGAGAATCAATTAATTCTTTCAACGATATCATTGAGAGGTCTTCTGATTACAAAATAAAAAAGTAGTCAAATACCGTATTGTGGACTGCTTAACATCAACTCCTCGACTGTAAGTGTGTGACATTGTCACAGGGACGCCCAAGATGAGCCAAGTGTGTCAGAATCCAAACAGGCACAGAACTCTTGCGTCCTTGGATTGTGGTCCAGATGGTCAGACTGTGAACCAGCCATTGGGGACTGCGGTACTGGCATGCAGTTTCGGACGAGGGACGTATGGCCCAGCAATATGTATGACAGTCAGGTATGTATGTACCGTGGGGGAGCCACGCTTTGGCATGAATTGCGGGCTGGACCAGAGTGATACCACGACCTCACAGAAACACACACAGGTGTTCACAGGTTGGTAGCGCACTTCTGACTACTGCATGTTGCGGGTGTCTATAGGCGGCGGCCTACATGATGTGATGCGTCCATCAGGTGATGCTTCTGCTCGTTTGCCACCTACCACATTTAAAAAAAACCATATCGCCGGTTTTCTGTGAGGCCGTGGTATCACTCCTGTCGAGCCGGCCCATTTTCCCGATTTCGAATGCCTAAGGAACCTTATACATATACTAATATTCTACTAATTTATTTATAACAACCTGTGCGGATAAAGAATGGGATCAGAAATGGCGGCGCATCTATTCACTTCTCGCTCGCACACATATTTGCGTCTATACTCGCACTCGTGGGGTGCGAGTATAGACGCAAATAGTGTGCGAGCGAGAAGTGAATAGATGCGCCGCCATTTCTGATCCCATTCTTTATCCGCACAGGTTGTTATAAATAAATTAGTAGAATATTAGTATATGTATAAGGTTCCTTAAGGCATTCGAAATCGGGAAAATGGGCCGGCTCGACAGGAGTGATACCACGGCCTCACAGAAAACCGGCGATATGGTTTTTTTTAAATGTGGTAGGTGGCAAACGAGCAGAAGCATCACCTGATGGACGCATCACATCATGTAGGCCGCCGCCTATAGACACCCGCAACATGCAGTAGTCAGAAGTGCGCTACCAACCTGTGAACACCTGTGTGTGTTTCTGTGAGGTCGTGGTATCACTCTGGTCCAGCCCGCAATTCATGCCAAAGCGTGGCTCCCCCACGGTACATACATACCTGACTGTCATACATATTGCTGGGCCATACGTCCCTCGTCCGAAACTGCATGCCAGTACCGCAGTCCCCAATCGGCTGGCTTCACAGTCTGACCATCTGGACCACAATCCAAGGACGCAAGAGTTCTGTGCCTGTTTGGATTCTGACACACTTGGCTCATCTTGGGCGTCCCTGTTAACAATGTCACACACTTACAGTCGAGGAGTTGATGTTAAGCAGTCCACAATACGGTATTTGACTACTTTTTTATTTTTGTAATCAGAAGACCTCTCAATGATATCGTTGAAAGAATTAATTGATTCTCATTTAAACTACCTGGGATATCACAACTTTAAAATCACATTATTTTGGGCAAACCCAAAACGCTCCATACAAATGTCTACAACCGTATGCGGATAAAGAATGGGATCAGAAATGGCGGCGCATCTATTCACTTCTCGGCTCGCACACCCGTGAGTGCGAGTATAGAGGCAAATAGTGTGCGAGCGAGAAGTGAATAGATGCGCCGCCATTTCTGATCCCATTCTTTATCCGCACAGGTTGTACGAAGATTTGTCGTCACACACAAGTATTTTGTATGCGTTTCATTTCATTCGAATTTTGTATAGTAGCTATATCAAATGTTTCGTTTATGTCAATGGTTCTATTATAATAGTTGGTGCAAATTTTATGAGTTATTCAATGGTATAATTATTTTAAAATGGACTTGCCCATGAATCTTTGACTGACCACAAAACCGGCTACACGTTATAGTTTTAATTAAGATTTTTTGCTATTGGCTACAATATAAATATTATATCAAAATATAGTTAAATATGTACCTATATTTTGATAAAATATTTATATTTCGTGAAATCTCGAGCTTAGTCAAATATCGTATTGGTATTAGTAGTAGTGAGGTGTCGGATCTATAAAAATGTAGACCCGCGGATTCGGATCTGAATACTGATATTTGATGTCAAGAGCCGCAGATACGGATAAAGTTGATACGTTAAATAGACTTATAAAAGATCAGCTATATATTGTATTTATTTATAATGTACTTATTAATAATATAATTATTTAAATATATTTATATATGTAGGTATGTATATAATGTAGCTATTTAATATTAGTGTTTTTTTTTCTCCTAACTAGTAACTACAAATTTTCCTTTCGCCGCACCACTGCACTTTCTGCATGACCTAAAGGTCGACTGGTAGAGAATGCTTCTTGGCATTAAGTTCGCCTTATTTTATCAAAATTTGTGCAATAAAGTTTCAAATAAATAAATAAGACTTTATGTGTAAGTATATATATATATATACATAAGTATAAGTGTGTACAACCTGTGCGGATAAAGAATGAGATCAGAAATGGCGGCGCATCTATTCACTTCTCGCTCGCACACTATTCGCACCTATACTTGCTCTCGTGGGTGTGCGAGCGAGAAGTGAATAGATGCGCCGCCATTTCTGCTCCCATTCTTTATCCGCACAGGTTGTATGTATATGTGTTTTAGATTTAATTTATTTATTCCGCTGTTAAGGTGACAGGCAGCCTAACTAGCGACAACAATCGATTTAAATTGTCAGCTACCTACTAAACCGGATCTATTTTAAGCAATTTTGGAGTGGGAGTCTCTAATCAATCATTTTTAAAATTTATTTAATAATTGGGCACTACTTTTTGATCTGTTTTAGAACTCGAAATTTGGATTAACGCCATAAGTGGCCGTTTTTGGCGGTAATTCAAATTTCGAGTACAAAAGCAGACGCAAAAGTTAAGTATTAAATAAATAGTAGGTATAAGTGTTTTCAAAGAGGTTGCAGCTTCGAAATTGTTAAAAAGATATACGGTTTAGTTGCTAACCATTTAATTCAATTGGCGTCGCTAGAGTGCCCTACCCGTCACCTTAAAGAGTACTCGGTCTAAAAAATGACAGCATTTAAATTTTCCACTACAAGTTGATACATTTAGTGTTGCTAGACAAAATACAGAAATAATACGAAAATGGAATTATTAAACGGAGGTATTGAAAATTGCACCGCCCTACACCTTCATAGTGTCCTTTACCCAAAGGTTGCCTGGAAGAGATTGCTGATAAGGCCACCTAAGTTGTACATCTCATGTAATCTACCTAGTTTTAAGTTTTCACTCTGTTTTGAGTGCAATAAAAGTATATTATTCATTCATTCATCCGCCAAAAAGTAACGGATACGGACAGATCTTTGTCTGACGCGGATATCTGCGTATACGGATGCGTATAGGACTGCCTTGGTGGCGTAGTGGTTAGTGGGTCGCATTATAAAGCGATGGCTGCGCAAGAGGTCGGTTCGATACCTGGGTCGGGCCAAAAATTTGTACCTAAGTTTTCGGTTAGAAATTCTTAGTGTTAGCTCGGAGTCTGGATGTTGGCAGTCTTGTACCCTCGTGCCTCGGAAACCACGTTAAGCCGTTGGTCCTGCGCCCAATCCCTCTCCGGTCGTGTCGCCCTGGTGTCCCATCGGATTATGAGGATAAGGGAATAGAGAGTGCACTTGTGTTTACGCACACACTTGAGCACTATAATATATCCTGCGTACGTAGGTGATCGTTGAGATTGGCCGCCGTAGCCGTAATCGGTTGGAGGATGTTATTATTATTATTATATTATACGGATAAGGGTATCTGGCACAGTAGTTTAGTAATTGTAATTGTAAATTGTAACGATTGTAGCTCATTGGATAAGAATCATGTTCAAATTCGAGCATGCGCCTCTAGCTAGTATCAGCCTATAAACTGTCACACTGCAGGGCAAAGGCCTCCATCATAGAATTCAAGTTATCGCTACTACTATGATGGGATTAGGCTTAATCACCACGCTTGCCAAATGCGGATTGGTGATCACAAACCCGAGCTATGTTCGAAAAATTCGCAACATACTTTTCGCTCGACCTGGGAATCGAACCCAGGACCCCGAGATCACGGCCTGGTACTTAAACCGCTAGACCAACAGGGCGTTATGCGCCTCTAGTTTCTTCAAATCAATGTGCATATTTCTACGATTCGCTCGGTGCAGTGGTGATCGAAATCTCGTGAGGAAATCTGCACTAATAAGAAATTATTCTGAGAACGTATCACCAATTGATCTGGTTCCCCTGTCAAAGGGTTGGGAAGGTCAGACGGCAGCCGCTTCATTGTAATTAGCTACCACATCCCAAATCATGGATCATGGCATGCTTCAAGCGTACCCTGGGTTTCGCTCCGAAGTGACAGCTAGTAGTAACTGGGAATAAATCACGCTACGACGATGATGAGTACTTTTAAATTATACTAACTCTTCGACTTCCTCTTCTGCTTCTTCGTCACCTTCTGCTTCTTCATCAGTTGCTTCTGAAATTAATTAAATGATATTTATATTCACGTTGGGCTTCCATTACCAATACTGCAACCTGTCAAATTTCCTCATTACAATGTTTGATATGGAACCAAAGTACGAGTATATCAGGATGATTCTGTTAGATCAGTGGTTGTTACACTTTTCCTCATGTAGGCCCAGTTGACTAATATCGATCTTGCCGCAAACCACCTGAAGATGAAGTGCAAAGTTAGGTACGCGCGCGTTGGTGCTCGTGTTGTGTTTGCTTGTTAGTCTTGTTAACCAATAATTTACCATGGCTGCGTGGACCTCTTGGAATTCTTTCAGGGACCACAGGTTTTACACCGGCAATGGCACCGGCATGGATGAACTCAAAAGCAACGCGTCGGCTGATGCATTCCAAAGTTTTTAAATTATTATGTCAGTGTCACTTTCCACTCCTTTGACTTTTTTTACATTATATCGGACAAACGAGCAGATTGCACACCTGATGGATAAGCAATCACCGCCGCCAAGTAAACATCTGCAATAGCCGTTGCCGGCTTTTAGGAAGGAACTGTATGCATATTCAAAGCTTGTCCTCTTGATGGGTGAGTATTTCATCCTCTAGCTTGGGGACTTGTTGTGTCTGATCAGATGAATACCCAATTTTAGATTTCATACCTTCCTTATTTTCGTTGCAGTCTTCCCCCTGTATAGGGTAGACGTCCAGGAGTCGGACCTTTAGAAGGGCGAAGGGCTTCAAATCATTTAGATTCATTTGGTAAAACGGGGATTCTTTGTTGAAAGACCCCACGTCCACTCTCTTTACTTTGTCGTTTGGATTTGTGGCCTCTCTTGCGGACTACAAAAAGAGATTCATTTTTAATTATATGTAATATATGTCTTCGAAATAACCTATTAGAAAGCGATATAAGATACTTTTGTACCTAACCGACTTGAGAAGAATAACGAGCTATAAGTTGGTTTGCTGGACTTTAATGGTCAAGAGGATCGCAAAGCCGCTGCTGCCCTAAAATATATTCTATCTATAAGCTAGCTTATTGGAGATTTCAATGTGGCGACATTGAAGTCTTTAGAGGCACTGAATATATTTTATAGTCTGTGTGGAAATATTTCTGAAAGCTGGCTCTTCGGTGTAAGAGGTCAATGAAGGATGTTTAAACTTGTTCCCAGGCTTATCCAGGAATCGGGGACAAACGTAGGGCTGATAACATTTGAGGAGGGGGTCCTGTGGTGCGTGGAACGGGTGTTCTACTACCGGCATTGCACGGACACGATCGACTCTCTCGGCTGTCCCCATTGCCTCCCCTGGCCCCAGAAGAGGAAGCGCCGTGCCCGCCCTGCAGGCGGGCTTCCGTCTGGGATAAGTCGTGGTGGCAGGTTACGTACGGCCCACGACTTCTCCCACTATGGATGTTGACGGAAAGTCCCTGGAGTTTTAGTCGGTAAACCCTCGCTGCCGCATGAAGGAGTCCGACATAACCCATCCGCCCCCCGATGGACGGGTATGCGTAACGCATTTCTCCAGGAACATCAAAAAAAAAAGAAAAAAGGGCAGATTGCGTTTATCATTTTTATAATAAGTTTCGTCTATCTTTTGCGACTTGATGCGTCTATTGGGTTCCTCTAATGTCAATCAATCATTTATTTATTAGTTTCTCTATTGTTTCAAATGTACAGTACTGGCGATAGACAAGAATTCTTACCTCATAAGATACTCCATCCATAGTCCCAGCGTCCCAAGGGTACAACGGAATTTCAGCCTCATCCCACCAGCCTTTAGCAGTGCACAACTCAAAATGAGACGTGCCCAAAAACCAGTCAGGAGATGGCCTCATGCCCACTACCATGGAAAATCGGTGGTGGAAGCGGTCTACTCTGAAGAGAGAGTGGGAGGGCTCAAACATGTAAGGGTGGTGTCTTCTCTTCCCTCTTATCAGGGTTCTGGTTCCACTGGTTTCTGCCATCTAAAAAAAAATCTGTGATTGTGAGCACCTACTTAAATATTATACACAGATTCGGCGAGTAGGGCTAAAACAAGCCGCGTGGGCTGATGCAATTCATAGGTTTTAAATTAGTGTCTAGTGGTTTTTAGTGTACAAATTTTGAGTTTATTTGTGCAGGTAATGCGCCCTACTGGTCGCCTTCCGGATCATTGGTTTTTTTTTATGTAATAGGTAGGCAAACGAACAGACGAATCACCTGATGGTAAGCAATTGCCGCCGCCCATGGACACCCGCGACACCAGTGGAGTCACAAGTGCGCTGCCAACCTTTAAACCCCCCCTATCCCCCGGATTGGGCCTCCGGTACCCTCACTCACGCAGCGAAACACAGCACAGTGCTGCTTCATGCCGGTTTTCTGTGAGGCCGTGGTATCACTCCGGTCGAGCCAGCCCATTCAGGCCAAGCTTGGCTCTCTCACGGTAAATGGTACGGTGGTCCAGGTATGCTGCCTTGGCATATCGATCTGTCTAGCTGACTTTGTCTCGCCCATTACGTTTGAAACCAACTCACTACGCTGGCTCAGCGACCTGAAGTGGATCTTGGCCTCTGACACGAGATTTTTTTTTGCGTTGTCGTTTTCGTAACATTGGTCTTTTTACATGGGTGGGCCGTTAGCCCACCGCACAATCCCCATATGTACAGCATGTATAATACTTTGGTCATCGAGTCCATCGAACTTGACTGGCAGCTAGAGGCTGTGCTGGCGATCGTTGGCCCGTTGGCACTACGCCGTGAGGGCCAGCACGTGGATCTTAGCTAAGTAGATTTCCTTTATTTTAAAGGTATTTCTATGGTACCAAAAACCGAATCTATTTTGGAACTGTACTAATTAGATGTCAAGTCCACCAACCCTAGGTATTAATTACAGTCTATACTGCGAGTATTTGAAAGTGTTTGTAATTAAACATTCCGTTAGAATGTCATGTGGTGTTTAGTCATTATATATTTATATCAGGTATCTAGACTAAAAAAAGGCTTGGCTTGACGTCATAAGAGATGTTGTTGCGTGTGAATAGTCTCACCACACTTCATTTGCCTAATATTACTCTGAACGTATTATCATGGTCAAGCTGGTCTTGTTCCCCTTGTAAAGGGATACGAAGATCAGACGCAGGGTCATTTCACTTAGGTAGTACTTTTTTTCCTTAGTATGTGAAAAATAGTTCAGCGGTTTTCGTTAGATGGAGTTTGTAAAAAGCAAATTAAACTTTAAACAGTAATCAAGCAGATAGGTTGGCGTTATTTCGGTAGATGTCACTATTCAAATTTACATCGCGCTAGTAAGGCGTGTCAAGCCACCTGCCCATATAGGCAATTTTAAAAAAGTAAGTGTGGGAAATAGACCAAAGATCTAGCAGGTAGCTCTTATATATTAATTAAACGTCTCCCTGGCTGATGCTCGAAAAAGTGGCCAGTACTACATAGCCGTTAAGTATTGGTCGTTTTTCTCAAGATGGCGCTAGTACTGGCTATGCCTTTATCTCAGTATATATGTTTCTCTATATTCAGACGGCAGTCGCTTCATTGTCATTACCTTTCCCCAAACTCTGAAACATGGTCCAAGCGTACCCCGGGTGTTGGTGACGGCCACAATCATTATTTTTACCAATTCTCTTTGATATGTTTTTTATATGGTTTAATTTTAATATGACCTTTTGACGTTTTATTATTAAAAGAGCATTAAAAAGGGTGTAACTGAAAATATCCTTTTCTTGGACTAATCCGGGGATTTACACGCTAAGACGAGGAAATGAGGTTACGAGTTCTCGTGTGGCCAAGATCCAATCGGCTTGCTGAGCCAGCGACAAAGTATGTTTTCAAACACAAATACTTGAATTAGGCTACACCTGCCGTACATTTTATTTTTAATATGAAAAGATGGCAGACGTGTAGGTAAGTGGGTCGCCTGATGTTGCCTGTTAGTGAGTGAGCTTCCCAGTTAAGTGCATTGGGAAATACAACATTAAAAACATTTTTCGATTTTGAGTGTGCCAAGTACTAACTTCCAAACACTCAAGATCTCCCAGGAAGATTCTCATTCAGTATTATGATAAGTGTTAATTTTATGGCGCTTTGATATTATTTATTTAAGAAAATTGTGTGCATTTAGTCTGGACAATGCTGAGGTATTTCTTTAACTTATTTAAAAAAAACCTTAATGGGTTCTGACGATAGTCGAACCCAGGATATTACACTTACCGAATATCTGCTCTTCTAAGTGATCTCCCGAGGACGCCAACAAAAGATATTTTTTTGAAAAATGCAGAAAAAATTTTTTTTCTTACCCTGCCTACGATCTCCTGTTCTAAAAATCCAGGGTCTGCGTTTTCCACCAGCTCCTTCAGCCCATTCGTGGCGTCCTGCCCTTGTGACCACAGGACATAATCATTGGCATGGGATGCTCCCACCATGTGCGTATACCCATTGTCATCAGGCTTGCTAGGGTAGAATTGAGGGTGGGACACCCTGGACCATTTGCCGTAGAAAATTACCTGCAATTACAATTAACTGGATTTTTTGGGAAAAAATCAGAATCATATCTTAACATAAATTGGCGCTATTCAAAAGGTTGAATAACCCTCAACGAAATTAACCCCGATTTTCCAGACGCTTAAAACATTGTCTGAATAATCTGACAGGGCAATTTTTATTTGTCTGCTATTGTCCGACCGTTTCCACTAGGTGTGGCTCCAATACTCATTAGTAAAGTTTTGCTTATTTTATGAGTCAATAAAAGTAAGGAACATCTTTTAAGGAACAGCTTTTTTGGTAGTTTTTTTTTGCATTATTCTGTAAGACTTGCCTCCTTGAATATTTATTACTATGGTGCCAAAGCTGTAGGGTCATTTATCCTTGATTTTATTTTAGTTGGAATCAACATCTTCTTACATTTTCAGTGATGCTTGAAATGTTTTTCGCTATGCCAAATTTTGACAGTTGAATAGGCCAAGCCGCCAAGCCTTAACAAAATTCACCATTAATATTTTTGGCCGACAGTTTGACATTTGGACCAAAAATATATGAAAGTGCGAGGATCTTCTTTACAGAGGAAAAGTTAGGTTTAATTAAGGCGACAGGTACCCCTAACTAGCGACGCCAATTGATTTAAATTGTTAGCTACTAAACTGGATCTATTTTAAGCAATTTCGGAGCTCCAGTCTCTAAGCAAAACTTTATATGTACTAATTATATAATAATTGTGCACAAATTTTTGTTCTGCTTTAAATAATTCAAGTTTCGAGTACAAAAACAGACCAAAAAGTTAAATATAGTTAAATACATAGTATTAGTGCTTTCCGATAGGCAGCTTCAAAATAGTTAAAATGATATCCACTTTACAGTCACCTTAATAAAATAATTTATATTTGTTGCAACTTTGGTCGATGACCTTCGCATTAAGTGATCAAAGGTGAAGTTAATTAGGATGGATGGTTGGTGTAAGTGACCGCCAACGAAGATCTAGGACTGATTGAGATTTTCTGGCTAGACATTAGTCGGGTGTAAACCCGCGTGAATGTGCAAGAAAAAGCCATTTGCGATCTAATTGACTTTTCTATTCAACAATGTAGATATATTTTACTGAATATTACATTACAGACTAGACTGCGCCCGCGGCGTTACTCACGCAGTTTTAATCTTTATTACAAAAGTCTTCATTCAAACTTTACACCCGCGCAACTACCCCTTAAGGATTGAAAATTCAAAAGTCACTTTTTTATTTAAAACCGGTGCCCAAACATAAATTCTTAAGGTTCTAACTTTTAAACTGTCTTATCCCCCCATTTCATCCCCAAATTAACCCCTCAAAGGGCGATTTTCCAAAAACGTATAAGAGTAAACGTATAACTTCTTATTTTAATTATACGTATATAAACAATTTTTCACTTTACCATCAAAGATGACGAACTTCCATACAAACTTCAAACCCCCTTTTCCACCCCCTTAAGGTTCGAATTTATAAAATGTTAAAGCAACTTGTTGTGTGATTTTCAAGATTCTTACTTTAAAATGTCTTAATCCCTATACTGGAATTTCATCCCCTATTTTACCCCCTTTAAGGAAGATTTTCAAAAAACGTTAAATGGGTTACTTTTTATTTAAAATTATTAGTCAAAATATAAATTTTCACATTTCTAACATCAAAGATGGCGGACTTTCATACAAACTTTTAACCCCCTTTTTACCTACCCCCTTAAGGGTTGAATTTTAAGAAATCCCTTCTTAGCGCTCACTTTCACTATTAGAGGAACCCCCTCCCCAAATTTCAAGTTTCTAGGGTCAGTAGGTTGGGCTGTGTGGGCATTCCTAGCCACTATATCTTAGTCACTAAGGTTCTCCTTTTACATATATAGAAGATATTATTACAAGCACTCTTCAACAACGCCCTGTTGGTCTAGTGGTTTAAGTACCGGGTCGTGATTTAGGAGTCCTGGGTTCGATTCCCGGGTCGAGCGAAAAGTATGTTCGAAGTTTTCGAGCGTAGCTCGGGTTTATGATCACCAATCCGCATTTGGCAAGCGTGGTGATTAAGCCTAATCCCATCATAGTAGCGATGACTTGATTTCTATGGTGGAGGCCTTTGCCCTGCCTGCAGTGGGACAGTTTACTTTTGAACTTTAAATATTTTTAACAACTTTTGAGACTTATTTAGTAACTAGGCAAACACTTATACTATTTATTAAATAATCATGCACAAGTGTTGGGACCGTTTTTGTACGCGAAATATAGATTCACGCCAAAAGTGGCCGCTTTTGGCGTTAATCAATTTTTCCCGTACGCGGGGGACCCAACATTTGTGCATTGCAATTGCAAATTGGCGTCGCTAGTGTGCCCTACCCGTCACCTTAAGTAAAATCCAAATTTGAGTAATTTGACATTATTAAATTAGTAATTTGACATGAAAATTATTATTCATTATTTTATTTGTAAATAATTAATTTATTATTTTATTTGTAAATAATTAATTCATTATTTTATTTGCAATTTCATTAGTATTTTAATTTAATTTATTGACTTTCTTTGTAATTTTATTTAATTTGTAGTTGAATTGAATTTGTAATTTTATTTAATTTGTAATGTATTTTAAATTTTAATGTAATTTAATTTAACGTTTTAATTTCAACTGTAATTTCACTATTGTTTTACCGAATAAACCCTCTTTAGCGCATAGTTGTGTTAATTAATGAACTCGTAAGCTCCTAGGCATACATAATTTAGGACTACAATCTCGATATGTACAATTTCATTCCCTGAACAATGTTTCTTCGATTGTAATCTGGTTTATGTGATAGAATAAATAAATAAATAAAATTTTATTCGTTTATTCTAAAACAGGGACCTTGAACGTAATTTTATAGTTTTGTGGAACTGTTTGGCTTCAGCAGTATTTCCCGACGACTATCTCTAGATCTTCAAGAGAAGAGGTCTTCAAGGCCAGTAACGCTGATTCGTTACTGGCCTTGAAGATCTCTTTTCTTGAACCGCGACCTCTCCCATTTCGCAGATGTTCAGATGATGTTTGTGACGATGATGGGTGGTGATGATTACGAACCATTAGGTTACCAGCTTGCTCATTTGTCGCCTCTAGCATAAAAAATATCTGCATGAAAAAACCTCTGGGTCTAGGCTAGATTTGACCAATATTTATCCGTGGAAAAATCTATGGTATAAACATATGGTAAAACGTCAGATTTGTATAGAATGACAGCGCTGTACCATAGATTTAATATTGGAATAAGATTAGTCGAATCGACACTTAGATCGCTCGAATCGGGCCTTAATAATTCGTTTGTAAACCTTTGTTAACTGAAACTGCGTTATAAAGCAGTTTCGTTCTTTTTTCGAAAATGTTGTAGGTATGTTTTTTTTGTTTCAAAAGTCAAAACCTGTATAGCTACCAAGGGTTTATTGAACTTTTATGAATAAAGCTCCCAAAGTTTAGTCATTGGTATTATACTCCTTTCGCTTTATCATGATATCGGTGACAGCAGGACAGATTTATACGTGAGTCACACGTTAGAAAGAGACTAACGTGAAAAATGTATAGATTTTGACATCTGTCACCTATATCATGTTAAAGCGAAAGAAGTATAATGACTTTAACTCACCTCATACCTAGCTTCGCTGCATGCGTTGCACACATCCACAGGTGTCGTGGGAGGGCTGTCTATGGGAGCCCTGTCATCTTTATGCAGGATGATGATCAGGTCCGGGTCATCCATGTAGTAGACATCCTTGTTTTCGGCGACCATCGCACGAAGACGGACCACTTGGTCCTGGTTACTCGATCTTGGAGATATCCAGTGGATCTGAAAGTTGATGATAAGAAAAATACCACGAATTACGTATTATGGTGTCGCGAGTGTCCATGGACGGCGGCAATCACGTACCATAATGTGCCACCTATCTCATTAAAAAAACCCAAAAACGTGAATCAAGTACTCACATCGACCCTATACTTGTCAGAATAGTCCATACTCTCAACGGAGTTGAAGCACTTGTCACTATACCGGGACTTCTTCCCTGTCTCCGTGTCCAGGGTCTTAAGGACGCCCACGTCGGCAGGACTCGAGCTGATGATGTAAGTGCTGTTGTCCACCGCTGGATCCTCGGCCGTGATCATGAACCAGCGGAAAGGGCGGTCGTTCTTCGTTGACATTAGGGACACTGAAATATATTAAAGCGGTCAAATACACGGTCATTATTTTCCTAAAACTATTGTCTCATTGTAAGGTTTACTCTGGTATCCCGATAGCAATAAATAACCGTGGCAGTCAAACTGCTATATTACCTACGTAAAATCCCTATTTTCGTAATTGACATCAGAATCTTAATAATTAAATGATCGATAGAAGGGGTCAATGTATATTTGAGATTCTGATAATAACATCTATTGAGAGACCTTACACTGACGAAAAAGTTTTAGGTAAATAATAACCATGATGGCCACCCGATTTAAGCGCTCGAACGAGGGGTATAAATAACGCCTGCCGTAAAATAATCGCAACAATACATTGGTGATATTGCAGTTACTCACGACAAAGTGAAAATTCTTTTCATTTATTATCACTTGTCTTATGACGTATCAGCTGAAAAGCAAAATGAAAATATAAGTAAGTACATAGTTGAAATGTGTGATGGTACCGTAGGCCTAATCGAAATGGAAGTGCAGGGAAGGGGAGTTCATCTACTCGTTTGCCACCCAATTGTCACAAATGAATCTGACCGTGGGACAGCCACGCTTTGGCATGAATGAGCCGGCTAGACCGGAGTGATAACACGATGTCTCAGGAAAACGGCGTGAGGCAGCGATGTGCTGTGTTTGGTTGCGTGAGTGAGGGTACCGAAGACCTAATGCACGGGAAAGAGGAGTTAAAAGGTTGGCAGGGCAATTGCTACTATACTGGTGTTGCTGTGTGTCCATGAGCGGTGGCAATCGCTTACCATGATGTGATCCGTCTGCTTGCCGGCCACCAAAGAGAGCATTTGAAATGTTTGAAACAGTTTTTTCATCAAAAAAGTATGGGCTTAATTAAATACCCTAATCTTGGATAAAATAAATACAGAACCGGAACTTCATACCAACGTAAGTCTGCCCCTGCATATAAGTCAGGTTCTGCATCTTGGTCTCAATGGTCATCATGAAGACGCCGTTGTTCTCGCTGGGGTCCATTAAAGCCTTAGGGGGTTTCTGGTCGCATCTCTTCGCGCATACCGCAGTCAGGACTGAGAGGAGGATCAAGATGCGTTTTGGATACCTGTAACCCAAATAACCAATCCAATGTTTCAATCTTGGAGAACTGAAAATCAAACAGAGGTTATCGTCAACTGTGCAATTACGAATCCTCAAATATTTTATTTTGGCCACGTTATTCGCAACGAACACTCCACATGGAGCGAATGATTGTCCAGGGACATGTGGATGCGCTCACCAAAGCGTTGGACAGACCTCATTAGGGCTGTAACACAGACAGCCATTGTCCAAAACTCCCGAGACGCTGTGGACCGCAACAAGTGGAGACATATCGCGCGAGCCGCATCAGCACACGAAAATGCTACATATCGTCAACTACGACCACTCTGTCAAGAGTGAAAGACTAAGGAGAATTCATTTGGGTTCCCCAAATGAGCTTTAGATAAATTTGACCTTCAATACTTGTTTTGATACACCGATACACCCTGTATACATATACATATAATACTTTTACTCTTTAGAAAATACATACTTATAATAAATAAAAATCACCCAGACCAATATAGATAGACATGTTTATGCACAAAAAATATTACATTTAATGGTTTAACCCCTATTATTTGAATTGACGGTGGCAAGAATATTACAGTAACATTGGTAGTTTAATTATAGACGATACCAAAATGGCGTCTGTCAATAAACAAACCATCCCATTTCGGTAATGACAGCACATTTTACTTCACCGAAACACTACAAAGAAAGGTAGTATA
The DNA here is from genome assembly GCA_019059595.1 of Marasmia exigua. NCBI lineage: Eukaryota > Metazoa > Arthropoda > Insecta > Lepidoptera > Crambidae > Marasmia > Marasmia exigua. The sequence continues at coordinate 12,668,832 of CM032482.1, read as the reverse complement.
CCTTCCTACACTAATAAGAATATAATGTCTGTGCTAGATTTAAAACTTTCTAGATCTTAAAACTTTTAATTTAAACGTCAAAACTTGGTTAGAACTAAAAGCGGCGGCAAATAAAAACAAAGATGGCGTGAATCTACTAACAAAACACTCACATTTGGAGACCCAAAGTTCACTGGTTCACAGTCCCACAGTCTACTTCACAACAATATTGCGATATTCCTGCTCCTACGCTGGTGAAAATTCAATTTCACAAAATCGATTAGGTTAGCCGTCAACTCAACGTGGACTCTGTCCTCAAAATAGCCCGGCCAGCGACGGCTTGCTTGGAAAATTGTCTATCTATAATTTACTAAGTTAAGAGTGGCGCGTGATGGAAGCCAAATATGAGTCGGCCTCGCGTTTCAAGAGATTAGTACTAACTAAAATTATTACGGGACTTCCGTATTGTTTCGTATCAAACAATTTAATAAATTTTATTTTAGCTTCTTCCCTTTCGGAATTGGCATCGCATTTGTGAATCCATTGGTGTTACGGGTGTGCATGAGTGGCGTCAATCAAATCAGTGATCCGTCTTTTTTGCGCCGGGCAGGAGTAAACTCGCCCTATTAAATCTCGTCCCAGAATTTTAGGATTTTATTGCTGGACAGAGGCCAGCAAAAAAATCCTGAAATCTAAACTAACCCAACCAATATTTTTGTGGCGGTAATAGCCTCGTGCAGTTCCCGTGACTCCATTCCATACCCACGGGTGGTTGAGCCCCGGGAGTTTTAGTGGGTATGCCCTCAGGTCGCTTCTTGTTAGAAGAAGCGGCCCGGAGGGTGAGTCCCACAGTACCCTGTCGCCCCCCGGCGGCAGGGTCTGCGTAATGCATTTCTCCCGGGAAACCAAAAAAAAAAAAAAGGTTAGAACAGTGGCCAGCGAAAAAATTCCAAAATTCTGGGACGAGTTTTAATAGGACGAGTTTCCCCCTAGCCCTCTTTTGCCACGCATCATCACGAATAATTTCTGGTTGCGACAGCCATCTATTGAGCCCAGGATATGTTTGGACCATAGTCTAGGATTTCTGTAGTCTGATAATTACAATGAAGCAACCCTTGAACAGGGGAACAGACCAACTGTATCACGGTTACACGTTTAGAATAATTATCTCGACAATGGTAGATGAGTATCCACTGTTTTGAGATAATACGGAATGGGCAGGTTTAAAGGTTGGCAGGTGTGAATCCACTAGTGTCACATAGGCTGCCACCTATCACATAAAAATAAGGCATTTGAAACACATGAACATCACAAATGCCGGCTCTTTTCTTGAAGATCACCAGGTCAGGAAGATACTAAATTACCAAATTCTAATAAGCCAGAGATCTTTTAAGAAAAAGTGTCAGATATTCACTTATGCGGTTTTGCCACCCGTCTCCTTGGACTGTAGCCAAGCAAGCTGGAGTATATGGATACTTTCAAAGACGACATATCGCTCGCAGTGCGTTCTCGTAATATGCTAGCCCTTTTAGCTAAGATTGTGAGGTCAGCAAAAATAAGCTAGGTACCTATACGGTTTCGAATTTTGTGTAATGTTAGAAGAAAAAATGATTTATAAATAATTTCCCAACACATTTCCTGGAACCCTGTTTTATAGCTATCATATTACTTAGGGCTATGCTTATCGATACCACGGAAATGAGTCAAGAGGATCTGGTCAGGACCAATACAGGACATAGATTCTTCCCAGTTTCCTACTGAGCTTTTCATTGTTAAATAAAAATACCTACTGATAATAACGATCAGATAAAATGATATACCTTGTGAGGGGCTTGCCACGGCTGCCGACTTCCTGTACGTGGCCTCCACTCGAGGACCTTTCCGCCCTAACGGCCGTCTGTTCTCCTCGCTATGTGCCTTGCCCATTGCTTTGGGCTATGTCTGTGTGGCAGCACAGGACCGATCTGTGTGGAGAACATTGGGGGAGGCCTATGTCCAGGAGTGGACGTCTATTGGCTGAAATGATGATGATGATGAAAATGATATAGGTATCTTACTATAGAACTGCTTGCTCTCCAAGTACCTATGTAGGAAGTACGTTATTAAGTTAAACATTTATATTTGGCTATTAGTATCAAAGGAACGAAAGGACTACACATTCTGAAATAAATATCATAATACACAGATTATGAACAAACACAAGGACTCATCTCGGATTTGAACTCACAACTATTAGAATGTGAGACTGAATCTTAAATGCACATACGATATGAGTTTAATGATGATTACAGACCGACAAAGATCAGAAGGCACTTCAATGACATTAACATAGGGGCGCTGTACATTTTTTTATGAGAAAATTTCAAAAGTAAAGGAAACAGAGTTAGTTCCGACTTTTGCCAATTACCAAATAACCGTGATAAATGATAAAATGTAGACAGATGACATGATGCGTATGAAAAAATCAAACAAATAATTATTAACGTTTTGTAACATACTTTAAATTCAATATTCCAGCATTAATGAGCAACTGTTTATGTCATTACAATAAGTTTAAATAATAATTGGCACCCATATCGTTTCCGACTTTACATGAATATTTTGCATCAACTAAAATGAATAATTCGGATCCATTTGCCGATACGCAGAGTACGAAAATAAATAAGCATTACTGGTCCACTGGTTACATGAAAATTTCATTCATTGTGGCCACGCTAAAAAAGGGAACAAATTGAAATTGAAATATTGAACGTTGTTTTCTATCTATATCTGTTTCGCCTGATAAATGAATAAACATAAAGTTATTGTTATGGAACTGATTGCGTTGAAATTTACTGTAGGCGTTTTAGCGCGATTGAGTACCTTGATCGATGAGTTGAGAAGGCCCGATCGTAACTGCTCTAATGTAATTTTAGTTTTACAAATCCTGGATTAAGAGACAAATCTACCGGTATATTAAAAAAGACTCAGCTATAAAGTAGCAGGTACCATTTCTTTGCTGTCGAAATAAAACTAACTCGCTTTGAGTTTTTGTGTTGTATGTAAGTAGTTAAACACAGTAGAATAAATACAAAATACAAATTCAAAATATTTTTTTTGCGGTAAATAAGGCGGTTAAATAAAAATACTTCATGTAGATTTTACATCAATTAAAGTACTTAAAACCTATTTAGCCATTAAACAATAGCATGCAAATTGGTGTTGCGTACCTACGTAGTTAAAAACCATGAAAAGTACCTAATGTTAATATATTACATTAAGGTGACGGGATAGGCGTACGCGAAAAATTGATTACCGCCAAAAGCGGCCACTTTTAGCGTGAATCAAATTTTCGCGTACAAAAATGGACCCAACATTTGGGCATGGTTATTTAATAAATAGTATAAGTGTTTGCCGAGAGGTTAGGACACACTAGCGACGCCAATCGATTTTAATTTTTAGCTGCTAAACCGGATCTATGTTAAACAATTTCGGGGTTACAATCTCTTGGCAAACACTTATACTAAGTATTTATTAAAAAAACCATGCACGAAGGTTGGGTCCGTTTTTGTACGCGAAAAATTGATTCACGCCAAAAGCGGCTACTTTTGGCGTGAATAAATTTTTCGCGTCATCGATTGGCGTTGCTAGTGTGCCCTACCAGACCTTAGGACCATTGGATATGATGATCTATCTTGTGATTTGAGCCCATGACCTTCGGGACTTATAGACAGTTGTAGTTAGTACCTATCTTTAATAAGACTTAAAACTTTTCTTTGTGCGAATACAAAACGTCCAAAGGAGAGGAAAACATGATATTCGCTGGCAAAATGAAGCCTCTATGAAATCTAAACGCGCGAATTCGTATAATTTTCGCGAAGAAAACTCGCATTCTCTATTGAATTGAGAATGCAATACTTTTGAGTGGGATTGTATGAGGCTATGGAGTCACTGGAGAATGAAAATATGTTTAGCTTCTCTGAATATTAAGGTAAGCTTAGGGCTGCCAACACTGTCGGGGTGGTTTTTGTGGATATGCCTCTGGACGGTTTCTGATTAGCAAAGACCCAACCGAGGAGAGAAATTGCACATCGGGCAGACGGCATTTCACCTCGTCAACAGAAAAAAAACCTGACCCCCTTGATCGGAAGCGCGAGTTCCCCGGTTTTGGCGCATTTACCCCGGATATTTCAAAACAGTTTTCATACACGACTTGATTTTAAAATATATTTTAGTTAGTACTGGGATCAACTCGGCGAAGTTCTTCGTAGAATCTTGCAGTGGCAGGGGGTCGATTTGGGGGGCAGCCTGAATGCTGTTTTGGGGGACATGAGGGTGAGTGACTACCAGTTTAAACCAAGCCCGGACGCTCCCCGGACGTCTTCCAAACTAGGAGAAATACGGGGAAATCCGGACAGATGACAGCCCTAGGTAGGGTGTACAATGCTGTACCTGAAAAGAATTTCAGGCTCCAAGTAGCGCTAGGTTTACATTTAGATACATTACAGATATTATTACCAGAAATCCACCTCATCTCCTCATCTAAGATTGTAATTCCCAGTTGCGTCCAAAGCTGCCGCTCTGGAGCCCGGGGTACGCTTGGACCATGATTCAGGATTTGAGTCTGGTAATTACAATGATGCGACTGTCTTCTGACCTCCGCAACAGGGGAATCAGACTAACTGAATCATGGTTACACGTTTCAGAAACTATCAGAGACGTGCAGGTTTCCTCACGACATTTTCCCTCACGACTAATAGTAGAAATATGTATATAGATTTGAAAAATCCAAAGGTGCATAGTCTTATCCAACAACCCCCCATATGGAAGGTGCGTTCTTATCCACTGAGCTACCATCATCATCATCATCGTCAGCCCATTTAAGTCCCCACTGCTGGGGCACGGGCCTCCCTCAATCACATGAGGGGTAATTGCCATACTCACCACGCTTGGCAGACGGGCTGGCGAGGGTTTTGATATAAATGCAGAGTTTTCCTTCTCTGGGAGCTACCATCGCTCAAGATTAATCAATCACTTTTCAAACACTTTCAAAACAATATCAAAATTGGGTCATCCGTCTAGGAGCTACGATGCCACAGACAGACAAACACACACACACACACATACACGTCAAACTAATAACACCCCTACCGACCATGAGAGAGCCACGTTTGACATGAATGGGCCGGCTCGACCGGAGTGCTACCACGGCCTCACAGAACAGTGTTTCGCTGGGTGAGTGAGGGTACTGGAGGCCCAATCCGGGGGGAAGGGGGGTTTAAAGGCTGGCAGCGCATTTGTGACTCCACTGGTCGCGGTTGTCCATGGGCGACGGCAATTGTCTGCTCATCTGCCACCTATCATATAAAAATCGACTGACCGGATGGCGCAATTGGTAGACTCTGCCTCTTACGCCAAAGGTCCACGAGCTTTGGCGTAAGAGGCAGAGTCTACCTCGATCCCCACCCTGGACAAACATTCGTGCGATGAACACTTGTGTTTGTTCAGTGTCTGGGTGTAATATATGTATTTAAGTATATATTTGTGTTCCTCTGTTGTCTGATATCTGTAACACAAGTGCTTAAGCTACTTAGTACGGAATCAGGTCAACGTATGAGATGTTGTGAGAATTATTATTAGAATTATTAAAAAAACTTCATCGTTTTTTCGTCGGGGTTTAAAAATATGTGCTATTGTATTTTAAAATCCTTACGCAGATTCACTGAGAGTGTGGCCAGCCTAACTTTTCCTGAAAGCTACTGTCATAACGTACCGTTATGGCATACGCGTATTTCGCAACCCCATACATATGCAACAGACTGCTCTCCGAGGCTGCGCCAAGGAATCGCATCTGCACTGATTCTTATTTACAACTTGCATCCCGGAATGCACAAAGTAGGTATTATACAAAGTGTATCAGTGAAAAGTTACATCCTTCTGAACACGTTCTATTAGTCAGTTAGAACTTTTGTTTGAAACAAACAGTCGTGTGGAATTCGGTTTGACACAAAGTAAGAAAGAAGAAAGAAGAAAGAAAATACATTTATTGACCATCACAATACACATGAAACAAACATATACAGTTGGTACACGGCTTAAAACAACAAATTTTACACAGAAGAGGGACAAAGAGATGTGGATAGTGTGTGGTCAATCAGGTCCCGACCTCAGCATTAGCTGCTACTACAATATATGCATTGCCGTAGCAGCGCTGGTATTCTGGCGGGACCTGTTTGCGAGCGAGTGTGATAGGTAAGTAGCTTATGCTTTATCCATTCCATAAACTAAGTATCTCCGTTTTACAAACAAACAGCTACCATCGCTCAAGATTAATCAATCATCTTTCAAACACTTTCAAAACAATATCAAAATCGGACATCCGCCTAGGAGCTACGATGCCACAGACAGACAAACACTCACACCCACACATAGATACGTCAAACTAATAACACCCCTACCGACCATGGGAGAGCCACGCTTGGCATGAATGGGCTGGCTCGACCGGAGTGCTACCACGGCCTCACAGAAAACCGGCGTGTTTCGCTGGGTGAGTGAGGGTACCGGAGGCCCAATCCGGGGGGAAGGGGGGTTTAAAGGCTGACAGCGCATTTGTGACTCGACTGGAATTCGGTTTGACACAAAGTAGCTTATGCTTATCCATTCCATAAACTAAGTATCTCCGTTTTACAAACAAACAAATACATATATACACCATTCTCATTTACAATATTATTAATGTCTCGAAATTCGCGCCAAAAAAATGCATTCCCCATGTCATTTTAACCGATTTAAAAAAAAAAGAGGTTCTCAATTCGAAATGTATAAATATATGTATATTTTATTATGTTTGTTTGCCGATTACTCTGCCATTTATGACCTGATTTCAAAACTACACCAGTATTAACGCCTGACTGTATTAATTTTGCGGCTCTGCTGATGATGGAAGGTCAACTCCTCAATATTCCTGTCATAAAATGAGACACTAAAAAGCTTAATTACATTTAATACAACATTCAATGGGCGCCGACTTCGGTAAAACCTTTTCTCGAGTGTACTGTTCTAAATGTTATTTGAAGTGTATAAAGTGATAAAAATATTATTTTAGACTTTTTAGTTCGAGGTTTTTGAAGGCGGTTTTCTTTACGCAGATTTTTTTTAACAGAACAAAACGGCTATTCGTTTACGGTACAGTACTCAATTTTTTCACGAATTTAAAAAAAGTAAAATAAGAGGTTGTTATTACTCACAGTTACACTCTGTACTTGTTATTTTTACATGTCGAAAGCCTCATAATACGTATCGTGAATAAAGTAAACGATAAAATAAATAAATAAATTTCCCGGGGGAATACAGCATGAGGTTCTTCAAAAAAGGAGTTTTATGGTTTTTAAGGGGTCGGCAGCGCGTATGCAGGTCCACTGGAGTTGCAAGCGTCTAAAGGCTGCGGTAATTGCTTACCATCAGGCGAGCCGCACGCTTGTTTGCCACCGACGTAGTATAAAAAAAAATCACGACATCACAACATTGATCTGACTCCGAGATAGGTAGCTCAAGAACCTGTGTTATTACTGATATTAGAATCAACAGTGGGATTACAAATATATACTTTTTTTTGTTAATATATACTTTTAGCACATAAAACACACCAAGACCAATACAAACAGACATATTCATGTACACACACATACACAGAAATGTTCAAATGGGGATCGAACCCGCAACCATTGGACCAAAGGCAGTGTTCACTACCACTGTTCCAAACTGGTCATCAAACCTACCTTCTCTTTTATAATAATAATAATCGGGCAGGTGCCATAGTCTCTCCATAGTGTCAGTTAACCGGTCCACTAGCACCTCAACCCAATAGCCCAGTTTATTTTGTTGTCCATTCTTTTCAATAATCTTATGCTATACGTGGGACTGACCTTGGCTACACTTCTGTAGTGTATACAGGGATAGTCGCCGGCTGGTGTCACATCACATTATAGTAAAACTGTCAATTGAACGGGCCTCTACGTGTTGGCTTCGGCCCCACGCACGCCTTTAAAAGTCCGGGACATAATTGCCCGTGGTTATAGCACTGCCATGCACTGCACTGACATACATAATAATAATTAAATTCTCTCTTCAAGTAACCAAGACTCAATATGCACAATAATAAAACATTACAATGAATCTGCACAGCATAATCCACAACTTGCAACATTAAATAAGGTTGTAGGTATTGCGTATTGATGGGATTAGATTTAAATAAAAGAAGAGACTGATTTAAATTTTCTATTGTTACAATAATTAAATTATTTAAATAAAATACTAAAAAATAGGGAAAAAGAGTAGGCGCGTGCGGCGCGTGCTAAGCAAGGTATATGTGGCTCGTGGCAGAGGGGGCAGCGGGGGAACCGATGCTTCGAAAGATGGCTGTGATTGGTCGCCGTAAATCACATCATCTGGGAGCTGTGTGTTTGGTTGAAGGTGGCGCGAACACACGTACCTACAGTCCAACTACTGGTGCCACCGCCTCGAGCCCTGCGCACCAGGGATGCACATTTTTTGCGTATTGTAGCAAAGAAACAGCTGACATGCGCGTCTGCAAACATACCTGATGCGCTACAGAATCGAGGCAGTCCCAGCAGTATCCTGAAGGCCTTATTATACTGGACCCGCAGGGAACTGAAGGCCATTTGCGTGTATTCGGCCCACAGGCCTCCCGTGTTAAAGGAAGTGCAGTAGGCTCTAAAAAGAGTCACTTTCACATTCCCTGTACAGCGAGCAAACCTGCTGGCCACCATATTCGCCCTGACCGATTATTATAAAGCTATTTCTCATAACCCAAGAAGGATGACCGGATAGTAGTTCTGTCGATAAGAGCATGTGCTGAGATTTTTGAAGAACCCTATAATTTGCGGTCCTGCCTCAAAATGGACAACATTTCAAAATTGCTAAGCTCTGAAACAAAAAATACCAATTCTTTGTTTACTTTTCCACTGCTCGAATATATATGTATTAATTTTTTATATTGCTTATTTACTGAGAAAAAAAATTAAAACGAAAAAACGTAAGATGACGTCATCGGACGGCAGAATGTAAAATATTTCTTTGCTTAGCGCATTATAGTTTTAAATTTACGAAATGCCAAACCCATGACATGTAACTGTCAAAAAAAAAAGACAACTTGTCAACGTTGAATGTATGAATGACGTTGACAATGTTGACACTAGTATTATTTACCTTTGACAGTAGTACCTTTTTTTTATTAAAACAATGATAAGCAAAGGAATATCGCTGTATTCAGCCGTCCGATGACGTCATTTGGCGCTTACGTCTATTTAGAATATAAAGAATTTCAATAATTATTTTATGCATGAAAATGGCCAAATTTTGAAAAAAGAAAAAATATGGGTCTGTTCATTTTATGTCTATTTTCATATAAAAAAACAATATGGACATGTTAAAAATATGAAATGTTGTCCATTGTCGGATGAATTGGTGATGAATAAGGTATGTTTAGCCGTGTGGTCCCCGGCAGAGTAGAATAGGCCACCCTCACTCTTACCGAGGTGTCGTAAAAGGCGACTAAGGTAAAGCTGCTGGCATGATCATCAGCACCCAGAGAAGGAAAACTCTGCATTTATATCAAAACCCTCGCCAACCCGTCTGCCAAGCGTGGTGAGTATGGCAATTAACCCTCATGTGATTGAGGGAGGCCCGTGCCCCAGCAGTGGGGACTTAAATGGGCTGATGATGATGGAGGTATGTTCAGGTATTTGTATATGAGCGATGGTAGCTGAGTGGTTAAGAACGCGCCTTTCATACGGGGTGTCGTGGTTCATATCTGAGCATGGAATTTGCTTGCCATTAGCTCGCACTAGCGTTTCGGATAGTTTCTGAAACGTGAACTATGATTCAGATGGTCTGGTTCTCCTGTTTTAGAGTTGCGACGGATCTCAAGATTCTTCAATCGGTTAACTCGCTCACTGATTCAGTGTTCCACTGACACGAATGAGCGACGAACTACAAATGATCACTGATAGCGAGAGAACGGTTCAGTCGGTTCGAAAGAGATAGGTAGAATAACATCTTTGATTGAAATGACAGCCACACAATGTCAGTGTCACAGAAAAAATATCTTTAAGCCAATAGTACTAAAAATGATATTTGGTAAAATAATTTTAAAAAGGGGTCATTCTGAACTGTGGTTCTGAATCTATCTGAGCGTCGATGTTCCAAATGAAGCGTATCACTGAAACGACTCTTTTCACTGTTCAAAATTCAATTGATCTAAACTTGAGAAAGATACATTTTTGCCAGGTCTAACTATAACAACATGTATTATTTAATAATACAATTATCTTTTGCAATGTACTTAAATGCCGATAGCCGGTATTGGCCACAAAAACCTCCGTGTTTACGAGTAGGTTTGATGAAACCGGATGTGATTAGAATGATTTTGCTTGTTTTTTATTTCTAATAAGTAATTAAAAGAGCTTATTTTAGTATCCTTCAACCGATTACGGCTAAGGCGGCCATTCTCAACGATCAGCCACGTACGCTGGATACCTTGAGCACTATTATATGTATATATGCTCAAGTGTGTGCGTAATACAAGTGCACTATATTCCCTTAGCCTCATATTCCGATGGGACACCAATGTAACACGACTGGAGAAGGATCGGGTGCAGAACCAACGGCTTACCGTGCTTTCCAAGACAAGGGGGTACAAGAGCGCCAAATTCCCGACTGCGGTGTGACACTAAGAATTTCTTGCCGAAAACTTAGGCTTATAAATTTTTGGCCTGACCAGGAAATTTAACCCGTGATCTCATACGCAGTCGTCTCTATAAAGTGCGACCCAGTAACCTTTGCGCCACGCAAACAGTCATAAATAGAGATAAATAGGAAACAGAAGCCGATCAAAACAGCACCTTGCTTCTGTAGGTACGTTCAGCAAGCTACTTTTGAGCTTAACACTTTAGTACCATGTCGAAGTAACATTTTTTCGGATCCTTTGGAAACTGCCTACTATAATAGGCAGAAATTTATTTATATCGGTAGAGGGGCAAAGTAAACAGGCATATTTGTATTTACATACGACATATATATACAGGTGTCATATGCCGACTTTGCTCCTTGAATCACTAGGTAAATCGATTCTTCACACGTCAAGCAGATTTTGTCTCGCGCTTTAGCGTCCTTACGCTTGGCGTCGGGATCCGTGGGGTCAATGGGTGAAGTAACCACGTCCCATAGCTCCAAATCCGTTAACAGGCATTCGATGGCAAATGCCCATGTGTTGAAGTTTGATCCATTTAATTTATTTATGGAAATACCTGATGTTTCTGCAGTTCCGTGCCGCGTGCCGTATGGCACCGATGGATTATCCATAGCACTTTTTGGTATCTATACGATTATAATGACTATATAGCGCTCTTCAACGCGCGATGCCCATAACCATTTATTTATATCAGTGGAGGGGCAAAGTAAACAGGCATATTTTTATTTACATACGACATATATTTGGGTAAGCAGACAATTGAACACCGAACAGACTGACATACAGGATGTCTTCTTAAATCCAGAGTGTAGACTTTGTCTATGAAAGCCCAAGTAGGTTTAACACAGAACAGTTACTTTGACATGGTACTTCAGTACAGTGTTAAGCGTCAACACTTCAGTGTTAAGCGACTTTTGATGCTGCACGTACTCGAGGATTGTAGCTTCGACACGCCGCTGAAGATAGAGTGCACGCCAGGTCAGAAGTCCGGAAACACGGAACTAAAATTAGAGATTCCTTGTGTCTTTCCTAGCTTTATATTGACACAAGCGCGGTTTTCCATGGTGGCGCTGTCTCTAGCTGGCCAAAGATAATCCAGAAAAAAGTATTCGTCGAGAATAAAATGAAGAATTAACGGTAAAAAAGAACTATTATATACAAAATTTCAGCTTCTGTTTGTATTGTGCCACCGAACAGTACCCGCGAACCCATTGAACCCGCAACTCTTGCGCCAGAGGCAGCGTTCACTCTTTTTTTTGTTACCCGACTACGGCGAAGCAAAAAGGAGGGTTATGATTTTGACCTGGCGACCACGGCGATACGGCGTAATAACTTCAGCAGAGACAATTTTCTTGTTTCGCACTTTTTAGAGCGTGTTTTTTTTGGTCAAAATAAAATGATAAGCTTACGGTAACCACATCAAGACTTCTCAATCCTCTTATTATAACTATACACCTAGGCATCGGGATTACTCACTGGAAGGCTGAAGCTCGACAAACGCAGACAATAAAGGCTCATGTATTGTACGAGTCCCATTGTTCAAGGTGAGCTCATGTTGGTCTAACACAGCTAAGTTTACGTTTGGACTAACTTCCAGTTTGCTGTATTGTATGGGTGTGAGACTCAGCTAGGGATCGGTTGAGATAGTGCAATTTAATATTGATAAGTTTTTCTTGTATAAAAAGATAAATATTTTTTTATTGGCCACAGAACAACATGACAACTTTAGCATTTGTCTCTCCTCTCTTCTTTATATCTGTGTCGTTAATGATGAGTCTACAAGCTACAATATTAATTAATGCATTAATTTAGTCTAAGGTTTATAGTATTCGATTTATTAGGTTATTTTCTTTGTATTTTTTTTTTACTATTATCGTGCAATATGCTTTCCTTTCGCTGCTGTCCACGCTTCCAAAATTTGTTTAGTTTCTTGGTTAAAGGAATGGGATTTTTGGAAATGAAAAACAGTACTTATATTTATTTGCTCACTTCGTTTTTTTTAAATATACATTTAATTCAACGGACACTGGTTCCGTGGCTTTTTTGTGCTTATTCTTTTTTAAGGGTGACCCTTTTCTCACTTCGTTTCGGGATATTAGTTCCACTTCATACCAATAGATGGCACTAGGTTGTTAACCGATTACATCTCACAAGCGTTTCGTGTTTTTGGTTTACCTATAAGCTTAGCACAGAGTAGGTAGTCGATATTAACATTAGAGTATAGATAAGGGCTATAATGCTGTAATCTGTCAAGGTTCTTCAGCTCAAAATCAGAGAAGACGCGAAAGTATGCCTAGAGTATCGCTCGATCTGGCTGTCCCGAGCCGATTAAAGTCATCAAAGTGTAGTGACGACTAATATATTTCGCAAATCGGTCAATTTAACTAGATACATTAACTGCATAAATAATTTGGTAATGTCATATAAATAAACCAAACTACCATGTTACATTTGCTGTTGTCCTCCAAAACGAACCTTGGTTCATTTTATCATTGACAGACCAATTTTCTCCGACTTATTTTAGGTCTACTTTTCGTATTATCGTCGTACAGTTACCCGCCCAGGAGCCCAATTCTCGTGCTCGTGATATTTATTTTCCTACGACATATATCACTAAAAAACAGTTTTGTGTGGTTTCCAGGTGATATCCTCCATGTTTTCAAAATATCACGAGCACGAGAATTGTGGTCCTGATCATAACCTCAAAGTCGCGAATTCGTCAACTGCCGTTAGTCCCAGATAGGCGGCATCCAACGTCAACTCCATAGAAAGGTTCTCAATTGCAAGTTATGAAAGCAGCGCACGTCTCTTGGAGGGAAAATTTACATCAAACGTAACAATGCACGCCATTGACTATTCCGACAGGGGTAGACGCGCAGGGTATAAACCGACTAAAAATTCAGACGGAACCGAGATCTTGAACATGCTGGATGCGTTTTAAGAACAAAACGCGCGCAGCTACGGTGACCATGTCTCTCTCTTTAATCGGTCTCTCATTACTGAGAATCGTGGTCACTGGAACTCATCAGCCAAACAAACCTTCTCCATTGATCCCGATCGGAAGTAGCCTTCACCACGTTGTAGAACTTTGGTAGGGATGTAGCTCCTTTTATTTGGTTAGACCATTAGTATCGTGGCCTCTAATAATAAAACCAAGGTCGCCGAAATTGGTTGTCAAAAAATTGGGCGTGCGTGGTCTTGAGTGTCCGACGAAGCTACATAGCTTCCATACATATGATATAGATTTAATAATAATAATTCTCACAACATCTCATACGTTGACCTGATTCCGTACTAAGTAGCTTAAGCACTTGTGTTACAGATATCAGACAACAGAGGAACACAAATATATGGTACTTAAATACATATATTACACCCAGACACCGAACAAACACAAGTGTTCATCGCACGAATGTTTGTCCAGGGTGGGGATCGAACCCACGACCTTTGGCGTAAGAGGCAGGGTCACTACCAATTGCGCCATCCGGTCAGTCATACAGATTATTTTATTGGATAAAATTCACAACTTAAAAACTGCAGTAATAGCTAGTTTTTAAGTTGTGAATTTTATCCATTTTAGCACTTACTTTTAGTCCAGAAGCAAAGAAGGTTAGTTCTACACCGTAATTTTTTTATTGTTTCCCGAAAACCATATACTTAATAGGCATCGTGAAGAAAGACCATTTAGCATGTGCAATCAACAAATTAAGCGAAAAACAAATCAGATGTTCCATACATTATCACTTATCATCATCATCATCAGCCTATCGCAGTCCACTGCTGGACATAGGCCTCTCCAAGTGTTCGCCACTGTGATCTATCCATGGCTTCTCGCATCCAGCTCTTGCCAGCCATCCTGCGCAGATCGTCCTCCCACCTTGCCAGAGGGCGCCCTACATTACGTTTGCCAAGACGCGGTCTCCACTCCAGAACTCGTTTACCCCATCGGTTGTCGGTTCTGCGGCTAATATGGCCAGCCCACTGCCACTTAAGCTTGCTAATCCGGTGAGCAATGTCGATAACTTTGGTTCTCTGCCGGATCACCTCATTACGGATTCGATCTCGGAGAGAGACGCCGAGCATTGCTCGTTCCATAGCCCGCTGAGCGACCTTTAACTTGTGGACCAGCCGTACCGTAAGTGTCCACGTTTCGGCTCCGTATGTCATGACGGGTAGGACGCACTGATTGAAGACTTTCGTCTTTAGGCACTGTGGTATCGACGATATGAAGACACGACGTAGTTTTCCAAATGCTGCCCAACCTAACTGGATTCTCCTATTCACCTCATCCTCGAGGTTGTTTTTACCCAATTGCAAAGTCTGCCCGAGGTATACGTATTTTTGAACAACTTCGAGGACAGCACCGTGAATTGCAATCGGTTCCGGTAGAACATGTTCATTGAACATGACCTTGGTTTTATCCAAGTTCATCCGTAGGCCGATGCATTTAGAAGAGTCAGCCAGGTCATTCAGCATCTGTTGTAGGTCCTGCAGAGTTTCTGCCATTATGACGATGTCGTCAGCAAATCGCAGGTGAGAGATGTATTCGCCATTGATGTTGATGCCACGTCTCTTCCAGTTCAGCGTCTTGAACATATCCTCCATTGCATTTGTGAATGTATTATACACTAATATTATACACAAACTATTCAGTAGACTCGCCAACACACCACCGCTTCGGCCGACAGTCTGAGCACAACTGAGCTCCCCACCTAACCGGGGCGGCTTATATAACCGAGCGGTGAGTGTGCCCGAGGCAACTACTAGTTTGGCAGAGTGACGCATCGTCTTTCGTGAGCGACAACTTCACTTAGAGTTGGGCATACACTACATTCCCTTCCATGTTTTATTTTATATTTTCCTATTTACTGTTCGCTTGGTAGAGTAAATTAAAAATACACATTTGGGTTTTCTTCACAAAATATAATTTTATTAAATTCATGCGTTCATTTTTTATTGCAACATAACAAAATCAATTACTTAATTTATTTTTTCTTACGCCTATTTGCAACAACACCTTTCTTTCCTATCCCTTTTTTTTTCAATCATTTCTCTCTATTTCCGATTCAGCCACATCATCTTCCAAATTATTTTCATTATTCACGACTTCCCATTGACCTTCGACTTTCTTTAAATGTACAATATTTCTTCTTGATATCTTTCCCGTTACATCATTTCGAATACTTATGTCTCCTCCGATACCTTTCTCTACCGTATGCGGAGTAGGATCATAGTTTAGGCTTAGTTTATCCTTGACACTATTTTTTACATACACTTTATCTCCAGGTACCAAATGGCACTCTCTAGCTTTTCTTTTCCTATCCGCGTATTCTTTTCCTGCTTCTTTTCTTTCATGATCTCTGTCTCTGACGTCAAAATCTTCTATTTTTGGATTGTGTGTAATGTCTCCTGACATAGGTAAATTGTCACGATACTGCCGTTTAAAAAATAATTCTGCTGGGGTTCTTCCAGTCACACTGTGCGGGGTACTGTTGTACATTGCTAAGTATTCTAGCAGCGCGTCTTGCCAATTTCTTTTCTCAACTTGACAGATTTTTAACCTCTTTAAAATGTCTCGGTTCTGGCGTTCAACCTCTCCATTTTGCTGAGGCCAGTATGGTACTGTATTGTACAATGTGATGTTTCTACTGCTGCAAAACTGCTTAAACTCTTCGCTACAAAATTGTCTTCCATTGTCAGCTGTTATCGTGATTGGATTACCCAGCCTACTAAAAATCTCTTTCAGAAATTTTATTATATCTGCACTCGTTATTCTACGAGTAATTTTTACTTCTTTATAACGGCTAAAATAATCAACAATCACTAAAATGTAATCACTGCTTGGTAAGGGACCTAATAAGTCAATGCATGTATCTACCCAGGGTTCATCGGGTAATGTCCGCCGTTTTAGTGGATTTGGAGGATTTGGTGCTGAAACTAGAGTGCAACCTTTACAGCATTTAACTAAGTTCTCCGTTTCTTTGTCGTACCTAGGCCACCATACTTTAGTTCTTAACCTAGCCTTCATTTGCACTATCCCTGGGTGTCCTTCATGAGCAGCAGTTAGAACGCGACAGCGTAGTGTTTTTGGAATAACTATTCTGGTTCCCCTTAAAAGTATGTCGTGGTAGAAGCATAACTCGCTTTGAAATAGTTTATAATTCTTAACTTCTTCATCCCATTTATTGTTATAAATACCTTCTCTCACTTTCAAAATTTCTGTATCTTGCTTTGATGCCTCCATTATTTCTTCTAATGACACCGCTTTTGGTCTACTGTCCTCGGCAACCTGGTGTATGTAAGTTTCCGTGACATTTTGGTTTGGTGTTCCCTGCAATCGGCATAATCTTGATAAACTATCAGCTATATTTTCCTTGCCCGGTTTGTAAACAACCTTTAAATTTATAAGCCTGTAACCGTAACATCCATCTTTCTATTCTGGCACACGGTTTGGATTTAGGACCGAAGATGACCTCTAAAGGCTTATGGTCTGTGACCAATTCAAACTCTTTGCCCAATAAAAATACATAAAAGTGCTCAACCGCCCAAACCAGAGCTAGTGCCTCTTTTTCAGTTTGGCAATATCGCCTCTCACAGTCAGAGAGTGTTCGATGACCATACGCAATAATTCGCGGGCCATGGTTATTTATTTGAACCAAAACACAACCTAGTCCTACCGGACTAGCATCTGCTATTACAACAGTCCGGTCATTAACGTCATAATACCCTAGAGTAGGGATATTGGTTAATTCTGACTTTAATTTGTTAAACGCAGATTCTTGTTCTTCACCCCATAGATCTTTTAAAGCGGTAGTTTTGTTTTTCTTGTTGCGGAGTAGTGCTTTTAAAGGTTCTGTAATTGTTGCCAAATTTGGAATCCATTTGCCAACATAATTTATCAATCCCAAGAAACTCTGAAGCTCACCTATGTTTATAGGTGGACGAAATTCTTGTATGGTTGATATGTACTTATCCAGGGGTTTAGCACCCTCGTATGATAATTTATGTCCTAAAAATTGAACCTCCTTTTGCCTGAATATACACTTATCTTCCCGCAATACTACGTTGTTTTCTTTAAGGGTTTCCAACACCTTCTTTAATCTTTGATCATGTTCTTCTATGTCCTGTCCGTAAACCAATATGTCGTCGATAAAATTAATAGCGCCATTACATCCCAGTAGCATTCTTTCTAATGTTTTTTGAAAAATTTCTGGCGCGCAATTAATACCAAACATTAAACGTTTATACCTATAGAGGCCTGTGCTTGTTATAAATGTTGTAATGTGCCTAGAATCTGGGTGCAGTTCAATTTGGTGGAATGCATCTTTTATATCCAATTTTGAAAAATACTTGGCGTTTTTTATTTTCGGGAGTAATTTATCCATTGTTGGCAATGGGTGGTTTTCACGAAGGATGGCTTGGTTGGCTCGCCTCATATCGACACAGAGTCGGACTTCCCCCGTATTTTTTATTACAGGTACTATTGGGGATACCCATCTAGATGATCCTCGAATTTCCTCTATGATATCTTTATCTATTAGTTCCCTTATCTTATTATTGACCTTTTCTTCAAGTGGAATCGGAATTCGTCTAAGTGGCTGGGAAACTGGCTGAATCGTATCATTAATCGGTATCTCTACTAATAAATCTTTAAATTTCGGGAATACTGTATCCATATGGTTAATTTCAAGACCAATTTTGAGTACACCCAATGACACAGCCGTGTCTTTTCCCAAGAGGTCTCTGGTTCCTTCAGCAATCACATAAAATGTTGCATTTTGTACTTTATTTGCAATTTTGATGTTTGAATCAAATGATCCAAGTATTTCTAAAGGCTTCTTACTTCCATAGCCGTAAAACATTTTATTGCACTTGTTTGTTTGATTGTGAATCTGCACGTTACCTTTTTTCATATTTTGCCAAGTTTTAGCTGTGATTAAATTGCATTTACATCCAGAATCAATCAACATTGTAACGCTGACTCCTCCAATTTGACATTCTAATAAACTATCTTCGTCTATTCTGAACACATATTGTATATCTTCAGCTCGTGACTGATCTATCTGATTTGCATCATTTTTTCTAAATCTCTTGTTGTTATTATTTTTGTTATCAATTTCTTGGTACTTCCTCTTAGTAGCTTCCTTTATTTTTGACCTGCAAAATTGTCTATAATGTCCTTTTAATCCACATTTGTGACATTCTCGTTCTCTGGCCGGACATTTGCGATCTTGAGATCCGTGCCTTGGATTTCCGCATCTTCCACATCCTGATTTATCTGTCCCTTTTTTATGAAATGTTCTTTCGGTTTCCTTATTAATTTTTATTTTGTTTATATTTTCACGTGATGTACTACTTTCTCCAAATTCTTCTATTTGCCGACTCACAGCCTCAAGAGTATTGGCTTCCAAAATGATATTTTTTAAAGTTAATGAGTCTCCAGTTTGTAGAATCTTTTTTCTTAATTCATTAGAAGAACACTTTTCTGTTATTTGATCGATTATTTGATCGTCCTTATCCTTGAATTGACACTTATCCGCTTGTTGTCTTAGTCGTACCAAAAACTTCTCGAATTTTTCGTTAGGCTCTTGTTTAATCAATCTGAAAAGGTGGCGTTCATAAATTTTACTTTGCTGGGGTAGAAAGTATGCATCAAGTTTAGCTATGGCCACAGTAAAGACGTCAACTCCATCTGTTGACTGTACATTTGCGCCAGGGATATTATAAAAAATCTCCTGGAGTTCTATTCCTCCAAAATGAAGCAATGTAGCCCGTTTCTTCTCTCCTTTATCTATGCCAGCCGCTTCTAGATAGATCAATAATGCTCTTTTCCAGCGTTCCCATCTTGCTCCTACTGATGAAGGTTCTCCCTCACAGTCGAATTTTTCTATGGCGAATTGCGAATTCATGCTTCTTTCTGGAACCAATAAATAACGACTTGCTACTATGTGTAGACGATCCTATTCAATTTAATGACCAGTAGATATATACTACTGACAATCCCGTCTAAATATACCAGTAGCTGTATTCTACTACTCATGTCGTCAATTTAATGACCAGTAGATATATTCTACTGCTAATACCGTCAATTTAATGACCAGTAGATATATTCTACTGCTAATACCGTCAATTTAATGACCAGTAGGTATTTTCTACTGCTAATTCCGTCAATTTAATGACCAGTAGATATATTCTACTGCTAATACCGTCAATTTAATGACCAGTAGGTATTTTCTACTGCTAATTCCGTCAATTTAATGACCAGTAGATATATTCTACTGCTAATACCATCAATTTAATGACCAGTAGATATTTTCTACTGCTAATACTGTCAATTCAATGACCAGTAGGTGACCTACTGCTAGAATCGTCAATTCAATGACCAGCAAGTATTTTCTACTACTGCTAACCTACTATTGTATTATTTTAATAGTAGTTCAGCCATTAAAACAATTTTTTTTCTTGCATATTATGTACTTACGGCCCTAGCACTTCTATTATATTATATCCAAAATTAGCTTTAGAAACAAAAATATCTAGATAAATATGATGGCTGCCTAATAAGATAGTGGTAATAAAGTCAAACTATAAAATAGGTATGTAACGGTCTTGTCATCACTAAAGATATAATAATTTAGTAAATAACTTTTATTTTTTAACACATGCTGACGCGGGAATCGAACTCGCTGCTTCTACTCCCCATTTTAGATAAATAGCGGCTTGTTTAATCGCGTCTTATAATTTATTAATATTTGTGGGTAGATGAAAAAAAAAAGATCCGCTGTTTACCGATAATATCGCACACTGCGCATATCAATCTGTTATTTATTTAAATGACTTGACCAGGAATCGAACCCGAACACATTAAATAAAAAAATTACGTACTTAAATTATTAAGTTGTTATCTTTAAAACCAATGTTAGGTACCTAATTTATTTTACTTTGTACCTAAGTTTTCTTGATTTCCTCAGTGGAGTGAAATATTTAGAAAATATATAATATAACTCACCATTTGTCTCCTCGTCGCCAATGTATTATACACTAATATTATACACAAACTATTCAGTAGACTCGCCAACACACCACCGCTTCGGCCGACAGTCTGAGCACAACTGAGCTCCCCACCTAACCGGGGCGGCTTATATAACCGAGCGGTGAGTGTGCCCGAGGCAACTACTAGTTTGGCAGAGTGACGCATCGTCTTTCGTGAGCGACAACTTCACTTAGAGTTGGGCATACACTACAGTGAACAATTTCGGGGAGATGACGTCCCCTTGTCTCACTCCTCGATGCAATGGTATAGGACTTGTTTGCTGATTCTGTACTTGGACGGACATAGTAGCGGCATCATAGAGGCATCTCATCACCTGGATATATCGCCAATCGACTTGGCATCGCTGCAGGGACTCCAGAACAGACCAGATTTCAACCGAGTCAAAGGCTTTCTCATAATCCACAAATGCTAGACACAGGGGCTGATTATACTCTTCTGTCTTCTGTATAATCTGCCGCACTGTGTGGATGTGATCTATGGTGCCGTATCCGCTCCGAAACCCAGCCTGTTCCGGTGGTTGGAATTCGTCGAGTCTCCGCGCAAGACGGTTCGTGATCACTCTTGAGAACAGCTTATAGACGTGGCTTAAAAGGGAAATGGGTCGATAGTTCTTCAAAAGGGTTTTGTCCCCTTTTTTGAAAAACAAGACGACCACACTCTTACTCCACGCCTCCGGAGTTCTCCCTTCGAAGAGGACATCGTTAAAGAGCTTTTGGAGTTCCCTCAGTACGGGTAATCCTCCAGCTTTCAACAACTCTGTTGTAACGCCATCCTCTCCAGGGGCTTTTCCATTTTTCAGCTGTCCAAGAGCAATCTCGATTTCGCCAATGCTGACTTCTGGCAAGTCTTCGGTGAAATGGCGTGTTAATGTGGCCCTAGAGTCCTCATTTTCGGGATCAGGTCGAGATGCATGCGAAGCGTATAATCGGCCATAGAAGTCTTCCACTTCTCGAAGGACCGCCGGCTTTGAGGCAACAACTTCTCCACGTGATGTGGTCAGCTTGGTCAGGTGGCTTCTTCCGAGAGATTGTACGAAAACCTTCGACCCCCGATTCTGCTCGATAGCTCTTTCAATCGAGAGAGTATTGGAGCACCGGAGGTCGCGTCGCACTAGTTTACTGATCTCCCGGTTTAGAGTCCGTTTTCCTGACGAAGTGGACGGTGGTTGCTCACGTCGTTGTCTCATTAGCCCCAAGGTCTCATCAGAGAGTTTCGACTTCCTACCTTTGCGCTGCATGTTACAAAATCTCGTGCCTTCTTCCCTGAGGACTCGAACCACATTTTCGAGGTTCTGGTCAACGTCCGTTGTGGTTTCCACGGCATTGAATCGGTTTTCCAGGTTTAACTGAAACTTTTCAGATCCTTTCATGGATTGCAGTAGAGTAGGCCGGAGTCTTGACCTCATCAAGCGGACTCGTTCGGCTTTAACGTCGATATTCAGAGTGCCTCTGACAAGTCTGTGATCGCTACCGGTATTGAACCTGTTGATCACGGAGACATCTCTGAATATATGCCGCCTGTCCGCCATGATGAAGTCGATCTCGTTTTTAGTCATAGTGTCGGGGCTCTGCCACGTCCACTTTCTTTGGGGCTGCTTCTTGAAGAAAGAGTTCATCAAAAAGAGTCCCTCTCGTTCGAGAAAGTTGACAAGCATCCGCCCCCTATGATTCCTAACTCCAAATCCATGGGATCCTACTACCGATTCGTTGCAATTCTGTACTCCCACTTTAGCGTTGAAGTCCCCCATGACAACATTGTAGTGGGTTTTGGTGGTGAAGTGGAGGGCCCTCGATATATCATCGAACATTTCCTCCACTTCATCGTCTGAGTGTGTCGAAGTCGGTGCGTACACTTGCACCACCTTGAGGCTGTACCTCTCGGTGAGCTTGATGATGAGGTACGCTACCCTGTTCGACACGCTAGACATTTCCACCACGTTATCAGAGAGGGACTTATTGACCAGAAACCCGACGCCGCCTTGAGAATGTTGGTCTCCCTCGCGGAAGTACATTAGGTGGCCCGACTCCAAGGTTACGGTGTCCTCGCCCTCTCTTCGGACTTCGCTTAAACCAAGGATGTGCCACCTTATTTTCCCAAGTTCCACCTCGAGTTGTGCCAGATGCGAATCAAGCCGCAAAGTGCGTCCGTTGTACGTCGCCAGGGTCAGTTTGTTGTGGTGGCCTCCCGTAGCCCGGAGATTCTTCGCACCCCCCGTCCCGCCGTCACCATGGTCGCCACCATGACCAGGAATAGCGGGACTGCCGGGAACTGGGGGCCGTGGCTGTAGTTTTACTCGCATTGGAGGATTTGCCCATAATCGCCACGCTGGGCAGGCGGGTTGGCGATCGCAGGACGTGGATTTTTGCGCCAGTGACGCTGCTGCCCGTCACTGGCCTGGCGTATTTGGCCACGTCATAGCCGTGGTTATACCGCCATCGGTCGGTCGCCAGAGCCTCGTTGGTAATTTAGCAGGATGCACCACGGGCAGGTGAGGTTGGCTTGGGGCAGGAAGGTGGTAGATTGCCCCCTTACACCCCTTAATCTTAAAAAAAAATTAAAACTTAAAAAATAATAATTAAAAAAAAAAAAATTATCACTTAATATAAATTCAATTTTGTATGGAACAGCTGTTTCTTTTACCTATTATGAGGTTTTCGGGATGTAGACGATAAAAAAATAACGGTGTATAAATCGAATTCGTTTGTGTATCCGTAACATAAATGCTCTGTAGGTCTAAGTACCGGGCCATGATCTCGGGGTCGGTCGAGCAAAAAGTATGTTTCGAATTTTTCGAACATTGCTCGGATTTGTGATCACCAATCTGCATTAGGCAAGCGTGGTGATTAAGCCTAATCCCATCATTGTAGCGATAACTTGATTTCTATGATGGAGGCCTTTGCCCTGCAGTGTGATAGTATATAGGCTGATACTTTAAAAAATATGTAACACGTTGTCAAGTAGGTACTGAGCTTTCCAGAAGTGGGTCACTAATAACTGGGGATTACAGGACCGCCGCGTGGTCCCCGGCAGAGTCACTACATAGGCCACCCTCACTCTTACCGAGGTGTCGTAAAAGGCGACTAAGGTAAAGCTGCTGGCATGATCATCAGCACCCAGAGAAGGAAAACTCTGCATTTATATCAAATCCCTCGCCAACCCGTCTGCCAAGCGTGGTGAGTATGGCAATTACCCTTCATGTAATTGAGGGAGGCCCGTGCCCCAGCAGTGGAGACTTAAATGGGCTGATGATGATGATGATGATGATGACAGGACTCCTGGGAAGTGACATCTTGTACGATTGTAACATATCCAGTATCTTGACATCATTGGCCTCAAAATTCAATTCATAAAATTTCTTTTACAATTTTTCGGCCAGTTTAGGCCTTGATTTAGGCGCCGGAAAATGGACAAAGCTGACGAACAAGCGACTGCCTGAATACCGCATTCCATTTTTATGCAAAAATCTCTTCATAAAGTGATTTGGTCATTGATATCTTAAGGGGATGTAGACGATCTTAATAAGAAGATTCCCAAATAAATTATTCATGGGATCGGGACTCAGTCTGGTGAAAATTACTAGGTAGATAGTTGGAGTTTAGGAATCTTTGAGCAACCTAAACCTATCAGTGTCTTGGGTTCATGTTTTCGTTCATGGATATATGGACTCCGTTCATGTGATTTACTATTGTTTAACCTTTTTCACTCTGAGCGAAGCGATGATAGAGATATTAGGATTTAATGGCCCAATCCGCTGGAAAGGTTTGCAGCGCATTTGTGGTGTCGCGGGTGTCCATGGGCGTCGGCAATCACTTATCATCAGGTGAACTGTCTGTTCGTTTGTCACCTATTACATAAAAAAAAATCGTAAATTATTTTTATGTGATCTGAGGCAGACGAGCACACGAATGCACGCCTGATGGTAACATTTTTATTCAACTGCACCAAGGATCGTAGGTTCAAATTCAAGAAGCATTTTTCCTTTAATTGCTTACAGAAATAAATAACAACGGCCTACTACTAACATAAGTCAAAGAACCACAGATTACTTAGACTTTTATTCGTTGTAAAATAAATCAACCTACTAAGGATGTAAGTGGCAAGCTTAGATTAAATACAAAATAGCGGAAGATACGGTACAATTTAGACGACTGAAAACGGCCTTGAGGACAACTACATACACACTGCACACATACTCACAGTGCAGCTCTATGACACATTGGTTTAAAGTTGTACGATATTGGAAGACAGAGACAAACCTATTTTTTGACATATGCGTGAGTGAGTCAAGCGTACTACGCCCAGCTACGTCTACTCAGAGTTAAATACTATCAAAACGACTTAACTTGTCACACATTAATATATCGTATATTTCTAACTCGCTCTGCAAAATGGTGACCAAAACATTAATGAATTTAGAAATATCATGAGAAATTAAAACTTTCCTTCTTTTTATGAGTGAAATGGGATTCCATCAGTTTTATTTTTGAATAATTGGTACAACGTGTAAAAGCGTACGGAAGCATTTTGGTAACCTTTAGCCCACTTAAAACAACTAAAGACTATTTTTGTGTGATACGGCCGCTTGCCAGGCTCACCAATTTGCGACTGCGTGCAATTAGGCGACGGGGACCTAATTTAGCGGTCCACGCGGTTGAGACGAGTCACCTATCTTCCGCTATTTTGATTTAATCTAAGGTGGCAAGTCTCTCTGAAATTCCTCGCATATTTGAGCTCATGCATGCGACGGCGTTTAACGGGATTCGTCTGAAGCTATGAACCCTTTATTTAGGCAGTTCGCTCAACAATTTTCATTATGTTCTTGGAAAAGCTAGAATAGAGGCAAAAAATATTTGGTTTTAATCACTCGATATTGGCAAAGTTAAATAGATGTCATAACAATAAAAAATTTTTGGTTGACAACACCTCACTCTGAGTGGCGTTTATCCTTCTAATATTATAAAGGATAAAGTTTACGAGGAAGTTTTGTTTGTTTTTTTACCGACTTCAAAAAAGGAGGAGGTTTATGTTCGACTGTATGTTTTTATTAAATTATTTTTTATGTTATGTTCACCGATTTCTCCGCCATTGTTGACCGATTTTTACAATTCTTTTTTTATTTGAAAGAACACACTTCCAAGTTGGTCCCATTTTGAAGGGATCCCAGAGAAATCGAGGGTTTACCAAAAAAACACTAAAAAGCATGAAAAAAAGTTTCCTACGGTTTTTTTTGTAGAAATTTTCACGCAAAACCTACTGAATGGATTTTAATGAAACTTCACAATCATTATCGCGCTATGAAATAATTATAGCGTTAGAAAAGCTAAGTTATTTTTTCTTAAAGTGACGGGTAGGTCACACTAGCGAGGCCAATCGATTTTAATTTTTAGCTACTAAACCGGATCTATTTTAAACAATATCGGGGTTACAACTTCTCGGTAAACACTTATACTATTTATTAAATAACCAAGCATAAATGTTGGGTCCGTTTTTGTACGCGAAAAATTGATTCACGCCAAAAGTGGCCGCTTTTGGCGTGAATAAATTTTTCGCGTTCGTTAATAAATAGTATAAGTGTTTGCCGAGAGGTTTGAACCCCGAAATTGTTTAAAATAGATCCGGTTTAGTAGCTAACAATTAATATCGATTGGAATGTTTATACGAATAACATACCGTATACGACCCCATATCACGAATTTTCCGTCAGTCTAATGAGCTCGTCGGTGGTTGCGCTAAGAGCATAGATACTTTTAGCTTCTCTTTAGAAGTTAAAAACAGTCGGAGTTGATTTAAAGTGAAACTATCTGTATCTATTATCACAAGCGTCATAATGTCTCACTCACATCAACCTCTATTTTTATATGTATTTTCTACTTCATTCATCATCATTTCATTGACAGCCCATTTAAGTCCCCACTGCTGGGGCACGGGCCTCCCTCAATCACACGAGGGGTAATTGCCATACTCACCACGCTTGGCAGACGGATTTTCTACTTGCAAGTAATTATTATTATAATTATCGTTTCATGCTATTTCTCAGCTCTGAAGCTGGTTTTAAGTTCAGTTACGGGCATTACGCCAAGTACCTGAACTTAGTGTGTGATTAAATTCGGGAATCTGTGCGTGTGTCTGTGGGGTTTGTGTGTTCATATGATTCGTCTTGAAGAAATTGTCGTACAATTCGGCAGGTGTTCAGTATAGCACCTTTCTGCATTGTGATATAAGAGTTTTCTGGAAGATCTAGCAGTTTAATGCTGTGATGTTAGTGTTTCGGTATCACTCCTGTGCTGGAAAGTACGAGTGGTACAATGTAATTGCCTGCCGCTCTCAAGGGATGTCTTATCTCGGTGCCAGCGTTTGGGCCGATCATCAAAAGACAAGCCAAGACCGCTTCTTGTCCAGTTCTGCCGGGTCGAGGATCGGGATCGGGTGTGGTATGCCAAGACCACTTTGAAGGGCACCGGAGTAACCGTCTTGGAGTTTCTCACAAGAGTTCCTGGAAGCGCGTAAACGCCTGGGGATCTGCAAATGCTGGACGCGGAGCGGAGTTATTATCGTCGCAGCACCGGATGGCAAGCAGCACAGAATAACCTCCCTCGGCGAGCTGTTCTTCTTTCAGTTCTGAGTATTTGTGTATTTTTCTGATATAGATTTATTAATGTTATGAGTGTTAGGAACTGTAATATCTATTATATATGCAGTATTATTTATTTTGTCTAATAAAGTTATATCCGGTCTATTACAATGTGTGGTTTTGTCTGTTAAAATGGCTCTATCAAAGTATAATTTGCAATTAGGACTCTCAAGCACGGCTTTTGACAAGTACTGGTAGTACGGTTTTACGTTTTACGTTACTGGCGGTATCCATTTATGTTTGATTTCTAACTTTAGCTAAATGTAATATGGGACTTGATTGTGTCTGTGAGTTTAATCTGTTTGAGTCAGAACTGGACAGGCGTTTATGATATGTTTAATGGTCCCAGGGTTTCTATGGCATTTTCTACATCTATCATCCTGCGCGCGAGAATCATTTATAATGTTTTTCTAGAGTTTTTGGTGTTGATGACTTGATCTTGAATTGATATTAAAAAAACCCTTCAGTCTCCGGAAAAAGATAGCCTAATTTCAGCCATTTGTTGGAAGCATTCATGTCAATGTGATTTTGTTCCAAGTCCTGAATATGTCTACCGTGCAGTTGTTTTTTGCGCCACGTGTCTCATTTCAGATTTTCCGATTCCTGCCTCGTATCAAAACTTATATTATTGCTTTGTAGGTTAAGTGGAGTGAAATTATTGTCGGACTCATTACAACTTGGTGTATTTTACTATTTTTTACCTTTTCGTAAAAGAATTTTCTGATATTTGCAATCTAATTTTCCTACAATACTTTTAAATATATTAATCCACGGCCTCCTTTGTCTCTTTGTCTTCGCCAAAAGAGTATGTCAAAACAGGAATGACATAGGTATTTATAGCGTTAAATAAATGTTTTGAGTTAATAAATATTTATGTGTGTCATTCAAATCCATAGCTTTGATATTAATTTCGTTACTTATATTAAAATCCCCTGATACTGTCTTCCCTTTCTTTATATGCAGAGTTTTACAAAATTCAATTCAAAATTCAAAAGTACTTTATTTGCATAGGCTTATATACAGCTCTTACAAATCGTCATGTACATGAGAAAAATAAATATAGCTATGTATAAGTATTATACATGTAATTAAACATATATGTCGATACAAAAATATACTAAGAAATGAATAAATATAATGTGATTCTACCACCGGAATCGGAAAGTTTTACAAAATTCAATTCAAAATTCGAAAGTACTTTATTTGCATAGGCTTATATACAGCTCTTACAAATCGTCATGTACATGAAAAAAATAAATTATAGCTATGTATATTATACATGTAATTAAACATATATGTCGATACAAAAATATACTAAGAAATGAATAAATATAATGTGATTCTACCACCGGAATCGGAAAGTTGATTCTGACGAGAAGATCCGGCAAGAAACTCGCCAGTTACTCTTTATAATCGTCAAAATTTTTGTAAGTACAGTATCATGGGTGTAGGCGAACAGTTTATCATTTCCACAAATTCTTGTCATTTAAGTAATCATTAACTGTATAATAGGCTTTTGCCATTAAATAATTTTAACATGTGTTTTAAATTTAGGCATTGGTAAATCAACAAGCTTTTGTGGTAAGTAATTTATTAAATATTTTGATACTCATTCCTACAAATGAATTACCAATCTTATGATGTCTGAGATGTGAAACAGCAAGCTTGTGTTTATTTCTAGTGGGTTATGTTTGTCGGATTTTTGAGGGAAGTTATCAAAATTTTTATAAACATACATAATACAGTCAAAGATGTACTGTGATGCTAATGTTAAAATGTTAATTTCTTTGAACAAGTTTCTAAGCGAGTCTCGTGGCCTAAGTCCGTATATGGCCCTGACAGCTCGTTTCTGTAACACGAAAATAGCTTGAATATCAGCCGCAGAGCCCCATAACAGCAGACCATAAGACATTTATCTACACCAAATGTCTTATTTATGTCATTACTGAAATTTGCTTATTTTACTTATTTCTATAGTCACTGTAACATATTGTCTGTTGAATGGATTTTTGCAAAGTGTGTAGGTACGTATGTAAGGGTTTCAATCTAGCTCCTAGGTCATAAATATATAGCTTGTTATTTCTATTGACTGTGGTTACAGTGTTTTGTATGTACATCAACAAATAAATAAATTAATAAATAACTATCTATATAATGTAGCTTATACTATATCAGAATAACATGCAGGCAGGCTTGAAAATTGGCAAAGATACATTGTATATTATCGAAAATATTACGATAATACAGAATAACAACGTTTCGTCGTATACTGATCCCTTCTCCGAAACTGAACAGTTTTCCATATATTTTTCATTTAATATTAAAATAACTGTGTCCTGCCTATTCTGATTCTTTTTTATAATTTAGCGAAACTTGTCTTTGATTGTTACGTAAAACATTAAACAAAGCAGATTTTTTAAATGTTTCATCATTTAAAAAATCATTTCTGTTTTAATAATTTATAAAAAAAGGGAAACCTAGGGACATGCTAACAAAGGCCTTAGATTCAGAAAAAATATTACTCTTCCGGCTTTATTTATTTTTTAACATGGCTCTGCCCGTAGATAATTCGCCTATGTCTAGTAACGTATGTTTATTTTTAATCCACCTACGGATTCAGCGGATATCACTCTAAAAGCAATCGCGAGTTTTAAGGCTCTATTAGGTCCAAGCAAGTTGTCACGAGACAAGTCACTCGACACTCAATAGCAGTGTTAGAAACAATACAATCCAACGATTCTTATTATTAGGATCACTTTGCGGCACTTCACTGCACAAATAAACACTAAATTTGTACACTAAGAACCACTAGATACTAATTAAAAACCTTTGAATTGCATCAGCCCGTGTGGCTTGTTTTAGCCCTACCCGCCGAATTCTTCCCGGCTTTATCCATATACTGGTTTGAAATGTCAATTTCTACAATTCAATGAACATTAAACTTAGATTAAATCAAAATTGATTTAATCTAAGTCCTTAATACTAAAATTTGCTCGCGGCACATAACTTCACAAAAAGCTTCAAATATGTACCTAAACTAGAAAAAAAGCAATACGACAAAGTATTAATTTGAAGCATTAGAATTACATGTTTAACATTTCATATTTTACGAAAGGGGGGTAAGTGCCCCCCCTTTGAGTAGAGAAATTCCCTATTCAAAGGTCTCTACAGAATCCAATTTAGTTTCTGCTTGGGGTTTAAAAATACCTGTATGCGGTACCTCTACAAGGTACACCTGTATCACACAGTACGAAGACAATAGTAGCGTCTGGTTGGGTTATTTTAAATCTCAAATGAAATAAAATTCCTGACTTTCCCATTGTAAAATTAAAAACGTGACTTCGCCAATGAAATGCCAGTAAAACTTTTTAAAGACAAGTTTTTTTCTTTTCAGCACAACGGGGCCCAAAAAGTGGGCCGAAGCCACAGCGTTCCACTGAATGCGAAGGAGCCCTTTATTGCGTTTGCTTTATTCCTCACTTTTCATTGTACGTACCTTTTGGCTGCCATAACGGAACGAAACGTTTAGCCTGTTGTGGGCTTTGGGGAAATGAGAAAGAGTTTTTGAGAGGATGCTCGGTCTCTGGCACGAAACGTAGTGAGGATTACGAAGCTTTTAGTATTAACTTCTTATGGTCCCGTTGTTCGGGTTACGCCTAAACCATGATCCTAGTTAGCAAGACTGGTAGTTACAGAAAAACGTTTAGACAGGGGAACCAAACAAGTGGATTGTGGTTAGTTACACGTTCTGAATTTCAGTTTCAAATCTCAACTTAAATCATGTAATCATTTGTATATCATGTTTTATGCAAATAAATGAATATGATTTATGATCATCAACCTCTGATCTCTCTGTCAAACCGCAAATTGATTTGGTTCATAAAACTAAATGTAAATGGTAAGAATGGGATGCTGACGGAATGACTCAACTTTATCCGAATTTTATCGGTTAAGAGATTCAGTTGAGATTAATGACTGCGTTGATAGCGCAGTCGGTTTGCTTGTGAGCTGCATTTAAATAGACTACAGATTCACGTAAAATAATATCCGAGTTGAATACTTAAATTATTTATATTCCTTTTTTTATGGCGAGATAAAGAGTGGAAGACACGTTTTCAAAAATATACTCTTCTACCCATGAGTACATACACACACACGGTTATTAATTCTACCCAAGTATGTTCCATTTCCTAACATTTCGAATATAAGTATTAAAAATCCAGCAATCTTCTATCCCAAAACCCTTATTCGATTCTCAAGTACGGATTTGGTAAACACTCGAGAATGCAATAACCGTACTGAGTCGATACTCAAACTCAAAATACTTTCCAAGGTTGGAAGCGATGGGATGGACGCGCGCTCGCGGTCGTGCTGTAGAATAAATATGAAGAAAACACCCCTATTTACACGCATCCTTTGGAAAGATGCATTGAATACTCCTCGGAGAAACCCGTGGTTAGTAATCGAGAGAATGCAGTCATAGCAGTTCACTGGCTTGATCGAGTTACCTATGAAGGATTTTCTAAACACCAAGCATGGCGAGGGCTATTTACGTTGTTGATATCATCATCATCTTAGCTTTTAGTCCCGGTTGCTTCCCAAGCCGTCGCATCGGAGCCCGGGTCCGCTTTCCTGCTTCTTCTACTCCTCCACTTCGCACGATCTTGTGCATTCAATGTAGTCAATTTATTGCCACGCATGTCCTCAATTACGACGTCAAGCCACACCTTTCTAAGTCTACCCCTTCTGGCGGGGCCGGGTGGTGGTTGCATGGCCAGACATTTGTTTCCCACGTAGCTGTCTGGTTTTTTTCGCAGGACATGGCCGTACCAACGTAGGCGACTCTCCTGAAGTTTCTTACAGCAAAACGGCCACGGCAATACGGTATAATAATTTTAGCAGAGACAATTTTCCTTGTTTCTTACATTTGAGAGCATGTTCTTTTTGGTAGTCGGGTTTTAGTTTTTAAACTTTATTTTTTATTTAACACATTTTAGTTATGTTAAAAAAAATACATATTTGAAATAATATGCTAAAAAAGCTCTTTCAGTTAATACCCCACACGGTACCGTCAAGCAATTTTTTTTTTAGTTCCTTACTCTAAGTCCCCTAGAGGGCGCTGTAGTCAATTTACCGTGACGTTATGTCGCTTATAACCAGAAGACAATTAAGACGCTTCTAACGACACCTCATTTGTTCAAATATGATTACTAGTTTAGAAGTTATGAGGGAATAGATGAACAACCATACATACATACAGGTCAAAATCATAACCCTCCTATTTGCTTCGCCGTAGTCTGGTAAAAACGAGTACAATGAAAAAGGATTGCCAAAGTAGATAATGTAATATCCGAATTCGGACAAAGCCAGTTCACAAAAAGGGAAAATCGTCAATTAAGCACTAATTACAGTTTGTCGCCAAAATAGGGCACACGACACTTTGATTACAGACGGCACCTGGTGATTTTTTGCGTCCTGTAATTACTTTCGGATTGTTGGCTGCACTGTTTTCTTTTGTATAAACGCAGTGTAAAGATTTACAGTAGAAAGTAAGAAAGAGAAAAAAGGTAAAATCTATGAACTATTGACCACAAAAAAAACATAAAACATAATACAGTAGAAGAAACTTTTCTTAAAGTTTAAGTGGTGTTCCCGGCATCCACTATGATGCTCGAGCGGTGCTGGTATTCTAGTATGGCTTGTTGTAAAGTGTACTCCTTTTTCCGCACTCTCTTTCGGTCCATACAAATAAATAATTAAATTCTTTCTTGGCAAAAACTTGTGTCAATGACTGCCTCGATGGCGCAATGGTTAGTGGGTCGCACTTTAAAGCAGAGCTTTTAAGCGGCTCGGAGTCTCCGTGCGTGATCGTATCAGAAATGATGAGATCCGCAGGAGAACTAAGGTTACAGACATAGCCCAAAGGATTGCATGCCTCGAGTGGCAATGGGCAGGGCCCTTAGCGAGGAGAACAGACGGCCGTTGGGGCGGAAAGATCCTCGAGTGGAGGCCACGTACAGGAAGTCGCAGCCGTGGCAGGCCCCCCACAAGGTGGACCGACGATCTGGTGAAGATCGCGGGAATCCATTGGATGCGGGCGGCACAGGACCGATCTGTGTGGTGAACATTGGGGGAGGCCTATGTCCAGCAGTGGACGTCTATTGGCTGAAATGATGATGATGATGATGACTTTAAAGCGACGGTTGCGCCTGGAGTCCCGGGTTCAATCCCCGGGTCGGGCCAAAATTTGTACCTACCTGAGTTTACCTGTTAAGAAATTCTCAGTGTTAACCGTGCCTCGGACAGCACGATAAGCCGTTGGTCCTGCGCCTAATCCCTCTTGGGTTGTGTCACACTAGTGTCCCATCGAAATAAGAGGGTACGGGGATAAATAGTGCACTTGTGTCTGTGCACTATAATATGTCCTGCGTCGATGGCTAATCGCTGAGATTGGCCGCCATGACCGAAATATCGGTTCGGAGGACATTATTATAAGTCAGTGACTTGTGCACTAGGGTCGCAGAAGTCTATGAGTGAGTTTATACCGTAATAAGTGTAAACAAATTTAACTTAATGTACAACAATGGACAAGAAATCGGAAAGAAAAGGATACAAAGCTAGGGAATGTATAAAAGTAGTTAAGGAGTGATTTGTGTGTACATAATTGTGGGTATTGTTAATGTAGGTAAAACCTGCTTTTTCTCTAATCAGACACTGGCAATATTTTGACACTGTTTTGAATTTAATGTTATGTACTTTGTTTATAATTATATATCATGCTCCCAGCGATAAGACCGCCTAAATTGTACATTGTATCTCTGTATACCTAGCTTTTAAGTTTTGTATGTTGTGCAATAAAGAGTATCTATCTATCTATCTATCTATCATGTTTGACTGTCTCCATGTGACCAAGATACCGTGTATACATAAACCTATTAAATACAACTAGGTAATTATTTGGATATTCTAGCGGCTATTATTCCGGCTTTTTTCCACTGCGTCCTTCCTCTGCATCAGAAGTTAAGTGCGGGTGTATGTGTGTGAGAGTGCATGTGTCTCTAGGAAATTAAGGTCTAGAAGCTATGATTTGACTGTGTGTTTAGCTTGGTATAGAGGTAAATAGTAATACGTTTTAAAGGTCAACGGTCATTGACGATCCGCTTAGCGCAAGGGTCGTCGGTTCTATTTCACCAACACCAATTTTGATGTTCGTTGAAGAAACAAGTCTTTGAGTTGGGTCTGGGTTTTTGTAGTGCCTTTATTGTTTTTTATTGTTTTACCTTTTTTCTTTATTGGTTCCCATATTACAAGGGAAATCCCTAGTTTTGAAGAAGGACTGTTAGGTCTACATCTACATGTTGCCTCAATTTAAATTAAATAATTAATGCTGATTTAAAATTACGAAACGTTGTCAGCAAGCAAACCGGTACATTTTACATACTTTAGACGGAGAGGGCTGATGCATTAAATACGGCTCGCGTTTTCGTAGTTCCACGAACAGTTTAGGCAACCTTTAGTTTCCAATTACAATGAAAACGCGCGCTCGTCAAAATATTCCATGTCCAACTACTGGAAATATTTTTACTGGGGTATAAAGAAAAACTAGGGACGAAATGAGAATTGGAGTGCGTATTTTGTGTTGTTTAGCTGCAAACTGGGAAATAATTAAAGGTTCTTCGAATTAGGTAATGGCCTTTTTAAAGTTGTTGAAATCTAATTAGAGATGAGGAAATTCGTTGAATTGGTAGGGCTACTGACTTAGTCTGGTCGATTGCGAGTGAAAGTAGATAGGAACTGAAATTTACAAATTTTCCCTTACCATTTCGACATAAGTGGTGGAAATACCTAAATTGATATACAAAGGCCACTACTTCGATAGTAGAGTCAAAGTCAAAGGTACTGCTACTAGGTACACTGTACTATTTATAAAGAGATAAATCCTATAGAAAGCGGCAACGCTTATAGGTAATCCAAAAATTACGAAACGCTTGTGCGATGTAATCGACATCTAGCGCCATCTATGAGAATAAAGAATACGAAGTGAGGGCGGGCCACTAGCGTATACATATTGAAAACAAACGACAAAATGTTGCTCCTATTCCTAAATGTAGTATATAAATACTACATACACATAGGTGCTGCACAGAATTGCACAGAAGTTGAACGCAAAATGAGCTGTCCGTCCCGGGTCGCCTTTGTCGCGAGTCAAAGCTTATTTGAAGTCAGCGTCGAGTTGTCGATAATTAGAAGGTGAGCAACCTCAGCGAACCGTTAACTAGTAGGTAACTTCTGAAATATACTCTGTGTGCTCTAAATATTGGATTTAACTACTGTTTACTCGTACTTGTTATGTTAGGTACCTATTATAGTATAAATAAATACTAGAGCAATAAAAATACAGCAATAAAAATTAATGTCACGGCTAAACATAAAGCTCGCATTCACGACCAGTGTATCCTATCAGTGCTTACTTATGGATCTGAGACTTAAGGTCTTACTAAGGATATTCTCCTTAAACTACAGGTTACTCAAAGGGAAATTGAGAGGAGGCTGGTTGGAGTAGAAGAAGAAATGAGTGGGTCAGAGAGCAGAGCAAAGTTAGCGACGTTGTCAAACGGGTCTTGAAGTTGAATTGGGAGTGGGCTGGTCATGTCGTCCCAAAACACGGCTCGTGGTGCAAGGCAGTGGTAGAACGGAGACCGTGGGGCGAGAAACGCTCAAGAAGAAGACCCCTAATGCGTTGGTGTGACGTCATCAAAAGGCTGGCAGGAACAAAGTGGATAGAAACCGCCCAAGAGCGACAAAAATATAATACACTCTAGAGGTTTAAAAATGGCTAAAGAATCATGTTGATTAAAAAGGTATCAAAAACAAATGACAAGTGTTGTTTCTAAAATAAGAACATTGAACGGAACTTGAACTCAAAATGGCGCCTTTGTCGCAAGTCAAAGCTAATTTGAGGTCAGCGTCGAGTTGTCAATAATGAGAAGTGTCGGTATGTACCAACCTACTGGTTTTATAAACAAAAAAATGACATAATGTTGTTCCTAAAATTAGTTATTAACATTGAACAGAAGTTCAACGGAAAATTAGCCGTCCGACCGGCCATCGTCGCGAGTCAAAGCTAATTTGAAGTCAGCTTCGAGTTGTCAATAATATAATAAGTAGTGTCGGTGGCCTAATTCCGCGTTCACTTCTGTGCAATGTAAAACAAACGACATAATGTTGTTCCTAAAATTAAGTTATTAACATTGAACAGAAGTTCAACGGAAAATTAGCCGTCCGTCGGAGCCTTTGTCGCAAGTCAAAGCTAATTTGAAGTCAGCGTCGAGTCGAGTTGTCGATAATTAGAAGGTGAGCAACCTCAGCGAACCGTTAACTAGTAGGTCAAACTTCTGAAATATACTCTGTGTGCTCTAAATATTGGATTTAACTACTGTTTACTCGTACTTGTATGTTAGGTACCGATTATAAATATAAATAAATACTAGAGCAATAAAAATACAGCAATAAAAATTAATGTCACGGCTAAACAATAAGCTCGCATGACGAACCGGGTACCTATGCATTGCCTTACTGATGGATCTGAGACTTAAGGTCTTACTAAGGATATTCTCCTTAAACTACAGGTTACTCAAAGGAAATGAGAGGAGGCGGGGGAGTAGAAGAAGAAATGAGTGGGTCAGAGAGCAGAGCAAAGTTAGCGACGTTGTCCAAACGGGTCTTGAAGTTGAATTGGGAGTGGGCTGGTCATGTCGTCCCAAAACACGGCTCGTGGTGCAATGCAGTGGTAGAACGGAGACCGTGGGGCGAGAAACGGTCAAGAAGAAGACCCCAAATGCGTTGGTGTGACGTCATCAAAAGGCTGGCAGGAACAAAGTGGATAGAAACCGCCCAAGAGCGACAAAAATATAATACACTCTAGAGGTTTAAAAATGGCTAAAGAATCATGTTGATTAAAAAGGTATCAAAAACAAATGACAAGTGTTGTTTCTAAAATAAGAACATTGAACGGAACTTGAACTCAAAATGGCGCCTTTGTCGCAAGTCAAAGCTAATTTGAGGTCAGCGTCGAGTTGTCAATAATGAGAAGTGTCGGTATGTACCAACCTACTGGTTTTATAAACAAAAAATGACATAATGTTGTTCCTAAAATTAGTTATTAACATTGAACAGAAGTTCAACGGAAAATTAGCCGTCCGACCGGCCATCGTCGCGAGTCAAAGCTAATTTGAAGTCAGCTTCGAGTTGTCAATAATATAATAAGTAGTGTCGGTGGCCTAATTCCGCGTTCCACTTCTGTGCAATGTAAAAACAAACGACATAATGTTGTTCCTAAAACTAGTAGTAACATGGAGCAGAAGTTGAACGGAAAATTAGCCGTCCGTCCGGGGAGCCTTTGTCGCAAGTCAAAGCTAATTTGAAGTCAGCGTCGAGTCGAGTTGTCGATAATTAGAAGGCAAGCAACCTCAGCAAGTCGGTTACTGCTGAGAGTAGCCGTGTGAGTTCTACACTTTTGGACTGGAATTTGATGTTGGAACTAATGGCCAATATTTAAGTTGCATATGCAGTGCAATAAGTTTCTCTTAAGTTCCTGTTGTAAGTACCGGGCCGTATTTAAGGGTCCTGGGTTGGATTCCCGAGTTCGAGCAAAAAGTATGTTTCGAATTTTTCGAACATAGCTCGGGTTTGTGATCACCAATCCGTATTAGGCAAGCGTGGTGATTAAACTTAATCCCATCATAAGTAGCGATGACTGGTTTTCTATGTTGGAGGCCTTTGCCCTGCAGTGGGAGAGTATATAGGCTGATACTTACTTACCTACTTGCTTAAGTTCCTCTTTGAAACGAATGAAGCAGTCTTGAATGTGGCATAATAATAATTACGTTTATCATTTTTACTATGATGAGAACATCATAGTAAAAATGATATATGTAAATGCTGTTTGTAATATATGGTAATATAAATTATCATCCCACACTGGAGAAACAATCGTGTGATGAACACTTGTGTTTGTTCAATGTATGGGGAAATGCTTTAAGTATTATAATGTAACTTCTCTGTTGATATTGTAAAACAAGTGTATAAGCTACTTAATAGGGAATCAGGTCAATTTATGAGATGTTGTGTGTAAATCACATACATTGTTCTAAGCTCGTCCCAAACTAAGCATTTTTCTTGTGGGTAATATGGAAACCGGGAACATCGAAGGTACCACACGCCTGGCACATATATCTGTTTCATCAACAAACATTTGTTATTTGTTAATGTTGTTGGTGCGGGGATCTCACCCGCGACCCTTGCGTCTCAACCGGCGCTCATGCCATGATACATAATGACCAATGATAAAAATAATGATATTTTATAAATATATACATACTGGTCAAAATCATAACTATCCTTTTTGTTCCGCCGTAGCCGAGTAAAAATAGGTAAAATGAGAAAATTTTACATTAGGTAGGTAGAGTGACATATTAGTCCCTTCGCATTTCAAAATACACAACCAAAAAATCCATCCACTTTCTGGACCAGCCATGAGGTCAGTTTTCGCGCATATTTCCCGCGTAATAAAGCTCTCCATAAAGCGAAATTAAAACGGACGTCCTCGCACATTTTCAGCCTAACGTTCATTTGCAAACCGCGCAACTGACTCTAGTAATAGGCGGTCGCGTCTATGTGCCTTAGGCTGGGCGAATGGAACCGATTGAGGGGCGAAATTGACTGACTGAGGAGCAAATGACCGCTTGAGGAACGAATGCCACCGATTAAAAGTGATCGATTGAGGAGGGAAAGCGTCCGATTGAGGAGGGAAAGTGACCGATTGAGGAGCGAATGCGACCGATTGAGGAGAGAAAGTGACCGATTGAGGAGCGAAAGTGACCGATTGAGGAGGGAAAATGACCGATTGAGGAGGGAAAGTGACCGATTGAGAAGCGAGTTCGACTGATTGAGGAGCGAATGCAACCGATTGTGAAGCAAAAGTGACCGATTGAGGAGCGAGTTCCACCGATTGGGAAGCGAATTCTTCCGATTGAGGAGCGAATGCGACCGATTGAGAAGTGAACTGATTGAAGAGCATTTTCTTAGAGATGATCACGATTGACACGCAACTGACTCTAGAAATAGGCGGTCGCGTCTTTGTGCCTTAGGCTGGGCGAATGCTACCAATTGAGGAGCAATTTTTACAGGGATAGACCACTGGCACTTGTACTCGTACGGCGCTTGCGGTCCGTTCCGATGGTTTGCCTTAGTATCCCTCTGTGCCGGTGCCCTGTGTCCTGGAGAGTTTAGAATTATGTCAAGAGCTTACTTACCACCCTGTTTCTCTCATTTCGTGACTTCCTGCTATTTCGTCATCAGTTCTTCCTGCTATGTGACATGTATGTAGAAATGTGTCTGAGATGTATTGATTTACATCACAGTTTCTAAAAACCTAGTCAAAACCCTACTGAGAATTTGTGTAAGAAGCAGAGGTAACTAAGTCGCACCGAATCGCTCGTCCACAACCGACCTAAATAACCTAAAACAAATGAACAATAACACAATTTTCAACTTTATCGCCATCGTATTACGACCGTGCGAAAAACACGCTTACACGCATAGCTAATTCGATTGGCGCATATTTGACCGCGGGCGCACCGCGCCATATTCGGAAAATGTTACCTTTGATATATCGCCGTATAGTTATGGGACTATGCCAAATTGTTAATGTTAGTCACTATAAATTAGGCGGAATAGTCTGGGAATTAGAGCGTCTATTTGCTGTCAATATAGTTTTGGGTGTGTTAAATTTGTATGAAAATGTTATTGTTATTTCTATGCCTTGGCATAGTAACCTATTTATATTAGACTGTATTGTCTTGTACTAATATCAAATATTGAAAGCTGTGTCATTAGAGAAAAGTGATAACAGTTGCATTCATCATCATCGTCATCATCATTTCAGCCAATAGACGTCCACTGCTGTCCAGCAGTGGCCTATGTCCATAGGCCTCCCCCAATGTTCTCCACACAGATCGGTCCTGTGCCGCCCGCATCCAATGGATTCCCGCAACCTTCACCAGATCGTCGGTCCACCTTGCATTAATTAAAAGCACCTTGCATTAATTAATAAAATTAAATAATATTCGCGTTCCATTATCTGTTGCGTCCAAAGCCGTCGCTTCGAATCCCTGGATACTCTTTTGGAACTCTCAAAAGTAGTGCACAATTATTCAATAAATAGTATAAGTATTTGGTTAGAGACTGCCTCTCCGATATGGTTTAAAATAGATGCGGTTAGCGACTAGCTAAGAATTTAAATCGATAGGTGTCGCTAGTTAGGGGTACCCGTCGCCTTAAACATCGCAAATCGCAATTAATCCCATTTGTGTTGATTCTAAATACATAAACTCTTAATACGATAGCCGTTTAACATAATAATAACGATATTAGATCCCTAAACATACCAAAAGAACAGCCCTTTTTTCGAGCAGCCACATAAAATATTTCATTGAGATATAAAATGAAATGCCTCATCTTATGAGGCACTTTGGGCAATATATTAGTTGCCCTCGTAATATAATACCAAACATCAAATAAATGTTGCCACCACGGAATATACTGCCGGACGGCGGATGCAGGAATGCGAGTTTGGAGTGAATTTTTGATCATTACTACCCATTTTCCTTATAATAGGGATGTTTACAGACATTTCAGGACATAATCCATAGAACTTTATCTTTTTTTAGCCCAACATACAAACACGTGTTATAGACAAACATAATCTTAGGACATTAATTAGCATGCGTGGGTAAATAATAATAACACTCTATTTCCAAAGAGCTATGCTAGCTCAGTGGATAAGAAAGAACGTGCCTTCCATATAGGGGTCGTGGTTCGTGGTTTTTAACCTACTTCAAAAAAGGAGGTTCTCAATTCATGTATGTATATGTCTTTTTTTATGTTTGTTCGCAGATTACTTTGCCATTTATGAACCGATTTAGATGATTCTTTTTAGTTGCAAAGTAGATAGTCCCGTATTAGTACCATGATCAGGATATCAGGATCTGATGATGGGATCCTCGAAAAATTGAGGGAAACTCTCAAATTTTATAGGGACATGTAATGTTTTTGTATCTTTTTCAAAACTGCAACAGTATTTACGCCTGCCTGTATTAATTTCGTGGCTCTGCTGATGATGGAAGGTCAACTCCTCAACGGTAAGGAGTTAAAGGATAACTCTTTCGCTTTCGATGTACTCACAATTAGTTTTTTGGTTATTTGGCGAGGGTGGAAGAAGGAAGGGGGAGGGGAGGTGTCAAAAAATTAGACACTAATAAGCTTGAAAAAAAAAATTCTGCGAAAAAAAACCGCTTTTAAGTCGGCGCCCAATACTATCTTGTATTTTAATACAACATTCAATTATTCAACAGGGATTAGGCGCGGACTTCGGTAAAACCTTTTCTCGAGTGTACTGTTATAAAATGCTATTTCAAGTGTACAAAGTGTTATAAATATTATTTTTCACTTTTTAGTTCGTGGTTTTTGAAGGCGGTTTTTTTCACACATTTTTTTTTAAATCTGTTTCATATTTCTGCCATTAACTCAGCGGTGAGGGAGCACATACTGAGGAAACCTGCACGTCTCGGACAGTTTCTCGAAATTTTTGATACTGATCCATGGTTAAATGTGAGATAAAGATTCGTAGTTCGTATGATCGTGTAACCGAGATCTAGTTGGCTTGGTTCCCCTGTCTCATCATTTCAGCTAACAGACATCCACTGCTGGACATAGGCCTCCCCCGATGATCTCCACACAGTTCGGTCCTGCGCCGCCCGCATCCAATGGATTCCCGCGACCTTTACCAGATCGTCGGTCCACCTTGTGGGGGGCCTGCCACGGCTGCGACTTCCTGTACGTGGTCTCCACTCGAGGACCTTACT
Organism: Marasmia exigua; assembly: GCA_019059595.1. Lineage (NCBI taxonomy): Eukaryota > Metazoa > Arthropoda > Insecta > Lepidoptera > Crambidae > Marasmia > Marasmia exigua. The sequence goes on along the minus strand of CM032482.1, from coordinate 12,626,494 downwards.
GCCCCAACGGCCGTCTGTTCTCCTCGCTTGCCCTGCCCATTTTCAGCTTAATATCCCCTGTCTAAGGGTTGCGAAAGTCAGAAGGCAGTCGCTTCATTGTAATACCAGATTTTCCAAATCCTTGACTCCCGAAGAACTTTGGACGCTACTGGAAATTACACGATAGGAAAAGGATTATCTGATTCCTAAAATATTGCATATCGGGTTAAACTGTTGAATGATAGGTCTCTCCAAATGTTCGCAACTCCCATCGATCTTCGGCTATTCGCATCCAATTCCAACCAGCCATCTTGCGCAGATCGTCACTCCATCTGGCACGAGGGCCTACACTACGCTCACCGAGACACGGTCTCCCTACCAGAACTCGTTTACCTCATGGGTTTTCGTTTCTGTAGCTGATTCGGCCAGCCCACGGTCACTTCAACTTTCTAAGTATATCGATCTCTACCAGATCACCTCATTTCGCTGTGACAATGAGAGATAAATAAATTGGTGTACAGTAAATGAGGTCTACATATTATGTCGCAAACCCTGGACAGCACACCAAAACCACGAGGATCAGGGCGCGGTTTTTGAAACCGAATACAAATGAGGGATTATCCCTATTGCTGGGTGTTCACTGTAAATATGCATCTGTTGCTGTACTAAATCCCCTATCGTTCAGCGGGACAAGGCAATTTAGTTTAACGATTGATTATTCCTAAATAATCTATGACTGGGATCGCATAATCGTCAGGTAACAAACACTACACTATTGTATACATGTACGAGTATGTATGTACTTCAGAGAGTTAATGAAATACGAGTGCTACGCCGGTGCGGTTTCGCAGTACATTTAAGCTGTAGCTGAGCTAAAGGTACAAGGTTCGATGAATTGTCAAAATTCTTGACTTCTAAATCTTCTTATTCAAGTGCCTCTTCAACTAGCGAAGGTTGGCCGTCAACCTAGCATTTCCCTCTCGGTCTCTAGCGAGGCTAAACAGCTCCGTGGCGCACGCGATCCCCGTCCACTCCCGGATGTTACGCAGCCAAGATTTTTTCCTCCGACCTTCCACACGCCTCTTACCAGCTACTTTCCCTATCATAATATGCTGTGCTTTCTGCTATTCAGATCTAGTACCCGCTCATAGTATAGGGAGTGTTCTAGTTCTTATGTGATAGATTGCAGAAGAGTAGACGGATGCCCTGATTGTAAGCCCATGGACGCATAAAGTCCGTAGCCAAAAGTCAGCTCCATTTTAAGCCGACTTCAAAAAAAAGGAAGGAGGTTCTCAATTCGACATGTTTGGTTTTTTTTTAAGTTTGTTCGCCGATTACTTTGCCATTTATGAACCGATTTAGATAATTCTTTTTTAGTTAGAATGTAGATAGTCCCGGATTGGTACCATGATAAGGATATCAGGATCTGATAGTGGATCCTGGAAAAATTGATGGGAACCCTCAAATTACACGGCACAGGCAAACGTAATTTTTTTGTATCTTTTTTCAAAACTGCACCAGTATTTATGACTGATTGTAATAATTTTGTGGCTCTGCTGATGGTGGAAGGTTAACTCCTCAACGGTAAGGATCCTTTTTTATTTTGGTAACGCTGGAGGAATGCCCCCCTCCCTGTCCCATATCTTGGGTACTGGGAGGAGGTGTGCCTAACCCGCACTACACCACGTAGTCCACCGGAGTGGAGGGGAGAGGCACTCTTTTGCAGACCTGGCCCTCAGGGAAGGGACCCGACCCTGGCCTGTCGGCGTAGGGCACTCAGGTACAACTGGGCTCTCCGCGGGGGGATTCGAACCCCTCTGGCGCGTTCTACTAGCTAAACCTATCCAGCGACTCACTCACCCGTGGTACTGGGAATGGTGTCACGAGAACTGCCGAAAGGCTTTGCCCCGCAACACCGTCCCGCCACGAGCCCCTACGTGGGGTTAGCGGCCACGCCCCTCCCGATGTCGGGAGGGGGGTTGGGGATAGTCGAGTGAGTCGAACCATCCCCAACAGGCGGTGAAGGAGCCGTATATAGTACCAGCGTAGGGGCCCCTGCCCCTGTTGCCGGCCGGCCACCTCCACGGGAGGAACGAGGGCGACGGCGCCTACGTGTCCTCCTTGCCCTGAGCGAGCCAGCGAGGGGGTTTTCCTCGTTCTCACGCTCCGCCGCCTCCAACGGTAAGCTTAATCTCTGTTGAATAATTGAATGTTGTATTAAATTACAAGATAGTATTGGGCGCCGACTTCGGTAACACCTTTTCTCGAGTGTACTGTTTTAAAATGTTATTTGAAGTGATAAAAATATTATTTTAAACTTTTTAGTTTGTGGTTTTGAAGGCGGTTTTTGTTCGCAGATTTTTTTTAAGAGTCAGTCAGAGTTTTTTTTTCAAAATCACCAAATCATGTTTTTGATTTATTACAGACTTTTACTTAAGTCTGTATAAATGTGTATCTTAATATCAGATATGTAACATCACTCAGTGCCCTTTTCAGATGGCTTCAAAGATAATGTTTATGTTTCGATGTAGCATCCCGATTGGACTTCCGGCTTGAGACTATATCGGTGTGGTATGTCTGAAGCGGAACATAACAAATATGTTGTTTATCAACTTTGTAAATTTTCTGCTTCAGCGTGCAGAGCTAAGTACCCCTATAATACAAAGCAAAGCGGTTATTTCGCGAACTATCCGGCCCGTAACATTGTTCATCTGAACTTCCCAATAACTCCAGAAGATTCTTGCTTTTACTTTGACCGGGAGATTTTCTTTGTTTGTGTAACAAATGATGATATGGTATATTCTATAGGCATTGTTTGAAAGCAAGAAGGCACTTGCTTATTCTGAAGCATAAGTGTTAATGGACAACATTTCAAATTTTTAACATGTCCATATTGTTTTTTTATATGAAAGTAGACATAAAATGAACAGACCCGTATTTTTTCTTTTTTCAAAATTTGTCCATTTTCATGCATAAAATAATTATTGAAATTCTTTTTATTCTAAATAGACGAAAGCGCCAAATGACGTCATCTCATCGGACGGCTGAATACAGCGATATTCCTTTGCTTATCATTGTTTTAATAAAAAAAAGGTACTACTGTCAAAGGTAAATAATACTAGTGTCAACATTGTCAACGTCATTCAGACATTCAACGTTGACAAGTTGTCTTTTTTTTTGACAGTTACATGTCAAGAGTTTGGCATTACGTAAATTTAAAACTATAATGTGCTAAGCAAAGACATATTTTACATTCTGCCGTCCGATGACGTCATCTTACGTTTTTTAGTTTTTAATTTTTTTCTCAGTAAATAAGCAATATAAAAAATGAATAAATATATATTCGAACAGCGGAAAAGTAAACAAAGAATTGGTATTTTTTGTTTCAGAGCTTAGCAATTTTGAAATGTTGTCCATTATTGGAATATTTATACGGGGTGGAAAATGGGAATCGAACGGACAGACTATTTCATATCATATCTAGTAGGAATACGAAATACATGTTTATTCCTGTCATCATAGGAAGATTGTTTTTTTATGCTAAAGGCAACAAACGAGCAAGTGTCACTTGATGGAAAGGAATCAACGCCGCCCATGAACATCCGCAAAAAAATATAAAAAGAGTACGCTCTACGAGTAGTGTTTACGCAACGTGCTATGGGAACATGTTATTTTTTTATATCTATTTTATTTGTTTAGTAGTGGCCCGCCCTCACTTTGTTTGGGGCTTTTATTTACCACTTTGGGAGCGTCTCTTGCGCAAAGTATTGTGTTTAGAAAAAAAATATGTTAAAAACCTCAACATCATTTTTAAAGACCTATCCATAGATACCGTACACGTATAGGTTTGATGAAAAAATAATTTTTGAGTTTCAGTTTCAAGTGTGGAGGCCCCCCCAATCTTTTATTTTTTATTTTTTATCGATTTTTGTGTAAAAATCGTAATGCGGTTAACAAAATACATCTATTTACCAAGTTTCAATAGTATAGTGGCTGTGACACACGGACGGACGAACAGACGGACAGACATGACGAATCTATAAGGGTTCCGTTTTTTGCCATTTGGCTACGGAACCCTTAAAAATACAGATCTGTTTGTTGTTTCTATACTGTCGTAATCACACCACACCCACAACTACAGAATACCGTTTATACTTCATACAAAAACGGTTATTAGTCCTAGAGCTTTCATACATGTATAACATACCATACAAATTACAACAGCCTTGATAGCAGAACTTGCAGAAGCAAAAACTTCTCGGCAACCATCACACAGTTTAGTTGGAAATTCTCTCAGTACTCATTCAATTATTGGCGCATGTTTGCTTTAAAATATTCCAACGAGTAGACAAGTTTGCAAATGGGGGAAGAGGAGTCCATACTCAACCGAGTTTTAATGCATTGGGATCAGTTTATTATTTTGATAGAAAATGATGAAAGTTTGACTCAATTTTGGATATAAGTAAATAAACTATTTTGGTAGGAGCGGTGGTAGCTTAGTAAATAATGTAATGACTAGGGCTCGGATTAATATGTAAATTTGACGACCCGTTTGGAACAGTGGTAGTGAACGCTCCCTTTGGTCCAAGGGTTGCGGGTTCGGTCCCCGCACAGTACAAACATTTGTGTGCATGAACATGTCTGTTTGTATTGGTCTGGGTGTTTTCTATGTATTATACGTATTTATTTACAAAAGAGAAGTATTATATGTATATATTTGTAATCCCACTGTTGATTCTGATATTCGTAACACAGGTGCTTGAGCTACCTATCTCCGAGTCAGATCAATGTATGTGATGTTGTGAAAATATTATATTATTATAATTAAATACATATTTTTTATTTGCTAGATGTTCTCTACATCGAGTATGGTATAGGTATAGATTGAAAAACTAATTTTGTAACAAACTATTTAACATATATAACGTCGGACCAATATCAATCCCTGTGTGACTCGCGTCACATCCTACTAACTCCTCCAATAGATGTCGCTGGGAGTACATTAATTCGCACCAGCGTTTCGATTTTCCGGACCTATAAGGGTCCCAGTAAACTTTTGAAAGACAATACGAGTTCGACTAGCTCTGGTGCGGTCTCTCAGCTTGCATGGATCTTATATCTACCTGCCTAGGAGGCTCTAGTTTAGACGATTCAGGAGTCCTAGCTAGACTACCTAGTCGGCTTTCTCGACATTGGCCAAACTAATTTCGGCCCCTATATTTTTGTCAATTGTCATCATTAAATCATCTATCATCATCATCATTGTCGCCGTTTTCTTCGCGTCCCACCAACATCATCAAGTAACATCAGTTACAATTTTTACTTTCCATATTTTTCCATCTTTAATGGTTAAGTCCATACTTTCCATAAAATTATTACAATCATCCATATTTTCGAACTTCAGCCAATATTATGGCCGTATTTAGACCAAAACCGACAGTTTTGATTTAGATAATTTAAAAAACATGGGATTGTGCTGCATTCATATTAATAAGACCTATAGACGATTGGTAGAGCCGATGTGGTTTTTATGCACCATCGGCAATGCCTTTTTCATATCAAAACTCCCAAAAATTGGGTTCCTGGGGTATCTATTCTCTTAAGGTGAAGGGCATAGGGTAGCGACGCCAATTGATTTTAATTGTTAGCTACTAAACCCCATCTATTTTAAACAACTTGGGGGCTTCAGTCTCTCGGCAAACACCTATACTATTCATTTAAAAATTATAGTTAGCTATTTGATCTGGTTTTGCACTCGCATTTTGAATTACCACTAAAAGCGGCCAATTTTGGCGTGAATCAATTTTTTTAGTACAAAAACAGACCCAATATTTGGGCATGGTTATTGAAATAAATGGTATGAGTGTTTGCCGAGAGATTGAAGCCCCGTAATTATTTAAAATATATTTGTTTTGGTAGCTAACAATTAAAATCAATTGGAGTCGGTAGTGAGTCCTACCCGTCGCCTTAAGGAGATGAATGAAACTTTTGTTTTCACCTGAACATTTTGCTACCTTTTATAATTTTTGTAATGTAACTGTTACTGAAGTGATTTTTCACGATACACAATGTTTAATATGAAAGATATTCTTATTTAAACTCCATATTTTTTCCATATTGTAAAGTTTTTGGTCAATATTATATGTACATACTTCGATTTTTAGTACATATTTATCCGAGCCCTAGTAATGACGTTGACCGTGGGAGAGCCACGCTTCTGTATTATTATAATTGATACCAGAGACTCGCTGTGTTGTGTCGAGTGAGTAAGAGAAGAGGAGGCCTAATCCGGCGGAAAAGGTTTGGATCTCACTTGTGACTCCACTCGTGTTGTGTCCTCGGGCGCCGGCAATCGCTAAGCGATTAATAATGATGCTGATGGTAAGCCATCAGGTGATCCGTCTGCCACCTATGACATAAAAAAAAAGAAAATTGGCAACCGAGTTTTACGGTCCGGAAGTTGGCGGTCTTGAACCCCCGGCTTTCCGAGGCACGTACTACATATATTATAAGATAAGAATACAGCATAATATTATAGATTTACATTACATACATACAGTATAAGAGTTCAATATAACTTATATCATCATCATCATCATCAGCCCATTTAAGTCCCCACTGCTTGGGGAACGGGCCTCCCTCAATCACATGAGGGGTAATTGCCATACTCACCACGCTCGGCAGACGGGTTGGCGAGGGTTTAGATATAAATGCAGAGTTTTCCTTCTCTGGATGCTGATGATCATGCCAGCAGCTTTACCTTAGTCGCCTTTTACGACACCTCGGTAAGAGTGAGGGTGGCCGTAAGCCTTGTGGTCCCCGGCAGAGTAGAATAATTTATATATTTAAATAAAATTAGTTTCGTGCATGTCTAATATAAAATATTATTAAAATTATTCTTGTAGATGAAAGCGTAAGGTGACTCCTCCCCTCTCTCATCTATGCCGTGCCCGACAGGGTCCATAATTATACTGTACTATGTAATTACCACCTTTTGTAACATTATGTATATTACAAAGGTTGACTGGTAGAAAATGCCTCTTGGTATTAAGTTCGCCTATTGTATAAACTTTTTGTGCAATAAAGTTTTAAATAAATAAATAATGGAGAGCAATAAAGAATATGAATATGAATGCCGTTGGTCCTACGCCTGTTCCCTCTTCGCTCGTGTCACTTTGGTGTCCCATAAGAAAACGAGGTCAGGGGGTAGAAAGTGCACTTGTGTTTGCGCACACACTTGTGCACAATAATGCATGGATATTATTATTCCTAAACGGTATAATTGAGGCCACCACAAAGCATTCACCATTCGTCATTCCCGAAGACAGATATTAGTCATACCCAGCTGTATAAGATAAACGTTCGGTCCACTTGATACACGCCATCGTAATGTAAGTACCTACCAAAGGAAGTGAAGCTGGGTTTTACCGCCTTTTCCACTTTCTTTTTGATTAATGATAACACATAGGTGGGTACGTACTTTGTTTTATTATACCTACTCATAGTAAATGAGAAATGTTTAGTTTATGGATAAAATAAGAATTGTTTTTAGTTGTACGTTATTAATTTCTGACTTTAAAGCGTCGGCAGAGGAAGAGGTCCCGGGTTAGATCCCCGGGTCGGGCTGAAAATTTGGGTTTATTCCCGCTGTCCACCCCTTCTTGGTTGAAAGAGGGGGTGGACAGAGGGAATTATTTTAAAAATTGTTTCACTGTCCACCCGGGGTGGACAAGCAGAGGGTGGACAGCGGGAATAAACCAAAATTTGTACCTAAGTTTTCGGTAAGAAATTCTTAGTGGCAGCCCGAAAGTTGCAAAGCAGTCTGAAAGTTGGCGGTCTTGTACCCCTGTGCCTCGGAAAGCACGTTAAGCCGTCGGTCCTGCGCCCCATCCCTCTCCGGTCTTGTTTTTAGTAGTAAGTTATTGTATAATTTCTGACTGCCACGGTGGCGCAGTAATTAGTGGGTCGCACTTTAAAGCGACGGCTGCGCAAGAGGTCCCGATTTCGATCCCCGGGTTGGGCCAAAATTTGTACCTAAGTTTTCGGTAAGAAATTCTTAGTATCAGCCCGGAGTCTGAAAGTTGGCGGTATAGCTCGGAAAGCACGTTAAGCCGTCGGTCCTGCGCACAATCCCTCTCCAGTCGTGTCATGCTGGTGTCCCATCGGAATATGAGGGTAAGGGAATAGTGAGTGCACTTGTATTTGCGCACACACTTGAGCACTGAAGTATATCCTGCGTACGTGGCTGACCGTTGTGATTGGTCGCCGTGGCCGTAATCGGATGGAATATATTATTATTAATTTCACACGTCAAGATCATCTCAGTGTATCAGTACCAGTTATGCTCCGAAACTCAAATAAACTAACTTTAAGAAGAGAGAGCAAGAGACCACTATTTTATCATCATAGTAGCGATAACTTGATTTCTATGATGGAGGCCTTTGCCCTGCAGTGGGACAGTATCTATATATTGTCCCACTGCAGGGCAAAGGCCTTCAACTTTCAAAAAATTAGTGGTTTTATAAAATAGTATAGTTTCTTTGTGTATGTGTCCAACACCAAGTAAGACTTTCCATTTCATCTAAAGGTGGCTAAAAGAGCTTATTTTGTATATTTTCTTTGCAATAACTTTTTTTATGTTATAGGTGGCAGACGAGCAAACGGATTACCTGATGGTAAGCGATTGCAGTCGCCCATGGACATCCACGACACCAGTGGAGTCAGAAGCGCGCTGCCAACCTTAAAACCTTAAAAAGCCTCCGGTACCCTCAAACACGCAGCGAAACACAGCACAGTGCTGCTTCACGCCGGTTTTCTGTGAGGCCGTGGTATCACTCCGGTCGAGCCGGCCCATTCATGCAGAAGCGTCGCTCTCCCACGGTCTTATTTTGATGATTACTAGGGCTGCAGTGGAGAAATGCTCTACAACGTTTATTAGAGCCTGGTGAGATGTCTAAAATGAACTCCCTCTCAAGTGCCTTAACTTAGCAAACTCCATAAGCGAGTAGCTTATATGTGACATGTCACATTCAGTTTTGTAATTCAAAAAGTTTAAAACAAGACGCGTGACCTTCCCGCATTGCGGCTCCGGTCACGTTTTATATTGGAGCCTCTCCCGCTGCGAGACAGTTGTTGAAACTGCACACAATGGTGTGCAAGCTGAATCTATTACTACCCTGTCTCACTTGGATACTGGGGCCATAGTTGCCCAACGCCAGTAACAATAAAAACTCGGGGTCACATGTCTTTGAAATGAATGATCGAATCAGCTGTAAACCACCTAAAGATGTCCGGAACGCTCGATCTAAATGTGGTCCGCAGCGCTTAAATAATTATAATCATCATCGTCATCGTCATCGTCAGCTCATTTAAGTCCCCACTGCTGGGGCACGGGCCTCCCTCAATCACATGAGGGGTAATTGCCATACTCACCACGCTTGGCAGACGGGTTGGCGAGGGTTTTGATATAAATGCAGAGTTTTCCTTCTCTGGGTGCTGATGATCATGCCAGCAGCTTTACCTTAGTCGCCTTTTACGACACCTCGGTAAGAGTGAGGGTGGCCTATTCTACTCTGCCGGGGACCACACGGCTGATAATCATAATATCCTCCAACCAATTACAGCTACGGCGGCCAAACTCAACGATCAGCCACGTACGCAGGATATAGTGCTCAAGTGTGTGCGGAAATACAAGTGCACTCTCTATTGACTGACCGGATGGCGCAATGGACAACCTTTCATATTTTAACATGTCCATATTGTTTTTTTATATGAAAGTAGACATAAAATGAACAGACCCATATTTTTTCTTTTTTCAAAATTTGTCCATTTTCATGCATAAAATAATTATTGAAATTCTTTTTATTCTAAATAGACGTAAGCGCCAAATGACGTCATCGGACGGCTGAATACAGCGATATTCCTTTGCTTATCATTGTTTTAATAAAAAAAATGTACTACTGTCAAAGGTAAATAATACTAGTGTCAACATTGTCAACGTCATTCATACATTCAACGTTGACAAGTTGTCTTTTTTTTTTACAGTTACATGTCATGGGTTTGGCATTACGTAAATTTAAAACTATAATGTGCTAAGCAAAGAAATATTTTACATTCTGCCGTCCGATGACGTCATCTTACGTTTTTTAGTTTTTAATTTTTTTTTCAGTAAATAAGCAATATAAAAAATGAATAAATATATATTCGAGCAGCGGAAAAGTAAACAAAGAATTGGTATTTTTTGTTTCAGAGCTTAGCAATTTTGAAATGTTGTCCATTAGTAGTGACCCTGCCTCTTGCACCAAGTGTCATGGGTTCGATCCCCACCCTGGACAAACATTCGTGCGATGAACACTTGTGTTTGTTCAGTGTCTGGGTGTAATATATGTATTTAAGTATATATTTGTGTTCCTCTATTGTCTGATGTCTGTAACACAAGTGCTTAAGCTACTTAGTACGGAATCAGGTCAACTTATGAGATGTTGTGAGAATTATTATTATTATTTTTGTTAACATTTTTGTCTCAAAATGGTTGTTAAAACATTTTGGTGTTCATACTGGACTCACGGACCTAGGCCAAGTGAGCCGCAGCTTCTGTTATTGTTTTCATATGATTTGCATCGTCCTGCAGGAACTTACGAACAATACGACACGTGTTCAGGATAGCGGCCTTTTGCATTGTCATGTATTTTCGGGTACATCGAGCATTCGTAAGGCAGTCAGAAGGTGTTTTGGAATTATACCAGTGCTAGACAACACCAACGAGAAGATGTACACTTTATTCATATTCCAGATTTTAATTATCTCCTCTTTTAATTCTGTATATTTCTGTATTTTCTCTGTAATTGTTTTATGTAAATTATGCGTATTTGGGGCACTGCAACATCTATTAAATCAACTGTCTTTTTCTGTTTGTCAATCAAAGTTATATCAGGTCTATTGTTGTGTATAGTTCTGTCTGTCAATATTGCTCTGTCTCTCTATTATTATTATTATTATTATTCACTTACCCTCATATTCCGATGGGACATCAGCGTGACGCGACCGAGGGATTGGGCGCAGGACCAACTGCTGAACGTGCTTTCCGAAGCATGCACAAATGTTGGGTCCAACACGTACGCGAAAAATTGATTCACTCCAAAAGCGGCCACTTTTAGCGTGAATCCATTTTTCGCGTACAAAAACGGACCCAACATTTGTGCATGGTTATTTAATAAATAGTATTAGTGTTTGCCGAGAGGTTGTAACCGAAATTGTATAAAATAGATCCGGATTAGTAGCTAAAAATTAAAATCGATTGGCGTCGCTAGTGTGCCCTACCCGGCACCTTAATAAGAGTGTTGCTAAAAAAACTGTACGAGTCTTGAAATATTTACAAAGCATTGCATAACTTTCTTTGCCGTCAATTCAATATCGGCTATGAAAAATCCGATAGAAAGCGCCCAACTTCAACAGCATTGGTTGTATCGTACGACATATTGACATTTTGACATAACTTTCAAAAATAACCAATCACCTTATTGATGGACCTCAGTCCTATTGTACGCTACTTCACGTCCTATTGTACGCTAGAATCAGAAGGCACATCAGTGACATTGACAGAACGGCGTTGTACAACATTTTTACTATAGGCAAATGTCGAGATTCTGGCGGTAGGACTAAAATACTCTGCGTGGGCTGATGCAATTCAAATGTTTTAAATAAGTTTCTATTGTAAAAATCACTATAACACACAATAAGTCGCGAAGTGATGCTTACAATATGAATAGTTGAATTGTATCGATTTGAACCAGAGAGCAATGGAGAGGGCTATGCTCGGAGTCTCCCTGCGTGATCGTATCAGAAATTATGAGATCCGCAGGAGAACTAAGGTCACAGACATAGCTCAAATTGCATGCCTCAAGTGGCAATGGGCAGGGCACATAGCGAGGAGAACAGACGGCCGTGGGGGCGGAAAGTTCCTCGAGTGGAGGCCACGTACAGAAAGTCGCAGCCGTGGCAGGCCCCCCACAAGGTGGACCGACCATCTGGTGAAGATCGCGGGAATCCATTGGATACGGGCGGCACAGGACCGATCAGTGTAAAGAACATTGGGGGAGACCTATGTCCAGCAGTGGACGTCTATTAGCTGAAATGATGATAATTTGAACACTGCTATTGTGTGTCGAATGAGTTTTCACGTGACAACTTGCTTTAACCTAATAGAGTTTTAAAACCTGAGGTTGTGTTTAGAGTGGTATCCGTAGGTTCGATAAAACGCAAAACACCGGCGTTTTATTGAGTGACTGTGACTGACTGACTTCGACTGTTGACTACTCTCTGATATCAATAAGTTACTTGACATTGGCAAAATATCTTCAGGTAGAGCCATATTATAAAAAACAAATAGGAAAATGTCAAAACATATTCCCGACTTTTGCCACGTGCCAAATAACCGTAGGGGGGCCCTATACCGATTCAGAATACGATAACTGTGACAAATCGAAGTGATCGAATTATCTGAATTGGTGATAATCTCAGAAATCTGTCATCGGTGTCCCAGTGAAAGAGACTCTCACTCTGTGTATGGAATGTAAAGATGCGTGGCCCATTGGCTTTTATAGCGAAAAAAATAACTCGACAATTCGGCGCAAAGATAAAAATCCGACGCACTCGTAAAAACTCGCTTCAGTCCACTGCGAAGTTTTAATGGCCCATAAATTGTTGGCTACAATGAACGCTATTTTCATTTAGCAAAGTGGCGGTAACAACTTCGAAGGATTGTCAGCGAGAAGTTTCATCTGACCACTATCTTATTAGGAAATAAATATATCAGAGAACAGTATGTCGAATCTGTAAAATTCGAACAACCACGCGCATATTACATAGCCATTCCCCCTCACCTCACTTTCGAGCCAAAATCGAATGCAAGGAACGTCGAAGTGATCAAGGAATCACATAACATAATGCCACTTATGAATTTTTTGGGTATAGCAATGTTTTGCAATTTTTCTTAAGTAAATAATGCACTTAAGAATGCCACTTCTTACGTCCATCATTACGAGTTATGATTTCTGGCGCTTATTTACCGCAATTGTCGCGGATTTGATTCCCCATAGTATAATACAAATGTTTGTTGATGAAACATATATTTGTATAGCTTTGTTCCTGGTTTTGGAAACCAGACTCAACACAAATATCTGTTTCATCAACAAACTTTTGTGTGAATACAAGGGAAAACCATATGCCATGTGGTCTTATATTTTTTAAATAAATTGGTGAATAATGAGGGTTTTCGCGTGTGAAAAATCCACTAGATGGCGTACTGTTAGACCGAAGTCTAACATCAACCCGATGGTTGTTTAGTTTGTCAAATTACATTTTGACAGATCAAGTTTAAAAATAACCAATCACATTGTATATGGACCTCACTCCTATAGTACTCCATCTAGCGGATTTTTCACACGCGAAAAGCCTCATTATGAGTCACTAGGATTATTTTGACGTCACCGTTTGAAACACCGTTAAGCTTAAAGAGCATGTTTCAGTTCACTGTTATTCTCTATAGGAATTCCAGTAATTTTAATGTTGAAGCCTTATATATCACCTAGTTTCACCAGCACCACAGTTCCAGGAATAGTTTAGTCTAACTCTAAGCCATTGATCTAAATTACCCCGATGGTTTAAACATTCAATTGCTAGGAATACAGAGCTTCCGGAGTATACGAGACTTGTGCAAAACAGTTCACTAAAGTGAAAAGAGTTGAAAATTATAATATTTTATTGAATTTAAGTCCATAGTTGTTATTATGAATGCCAATATGTTTAATAATAATATCCTCCAACCGATTTCGGCTAATGATCAGCTACTTACGCAGGATATATTATAGTGCTCAAGTGTGTGTGCAAACACAAGTGCACTCTATATTCCCTTGTCCTCTTATTCCAATGGGACACCAGCGTGACACAACCGGAGAGGATTTGGGCGCAGGACCAACGGCTTAAGGCACGGGGGTCATAAGACCGCCAACTTCCAGACTTCGGGCTGACACTGAGAATTTCTTAACAGAAAAACTCAGGCCAAAATTTTGGATCCCAGGAGCCGTCGCTTAAAAGGGCGACGCACTACCCACTGCGCCAACGAGGCAGTCACATAATTACCACTTGTTCAGAAGTTCATTTTAAGCACTTCACGTAAGGTGACGGGTAGGGCACACTAGCGACGCGATTTGATTTAAATTGTTAGCATCTAAACCGGATATCTTTTTAATAATCGAAGTTTGAGTATCTCGAAAAGAACTTATACTATTTATTCAATACTTATAATTAACTTTTTGGTCTGCTTCCTACTCGAAATATGAATTACCGCCAAAAACAGCCACTTATGGCGTTAATCCAAATATCAATTGCAAAAAGAGATCAAAAAGTTAATTATAAGTATTAAATAAATAGTATTATATTCTTTCCGAGAGCCTCGAACTTCGAAATTGTTAAAAAAATATCCGGTTTAGTTGATATTCATTTAAATCGACTGGCGTCGCTAGTTAGGGGCCATCATCGTCATCATCGTCAGCCCATTTAAGTCCCCACTGCTGGAGCACGGGCCTCCCTCAATCACATGAGGGGTAGTTGCCATACTCACCACGCTTGGCGTCACGGTTGGCGAGGGTTTTGATATAAATGCAGAGTTTTCCTTCTCTGGGTGCTGATGATCATGCCAGCAGCTCTACCTTAGTCGCCTTTTACGACACCTCGGTAAGAGTGAGGCCACCCGTCGCCTTAAGTGTAGATCACTTTAGGGTTCTGCGTTACTTGTAATTCTATCCAAGCGACTGGAAATTAAGGTGTCACACGCGTACAACCGGCGTGAAGCAGAGTCTGTGCTGTATTTTGCCGAGTAGGAGTGGATATTAGTGGCATAATGCAACTAGTTTTCCGTATTTCCATGAGTGGCGGCAATCGCTCACCATGAGGTTATCCGTCTGCGATTGGCCGCCGTAGACTAATCAGCCAAAGTATTTGGTGACTAGTACAAGTAAAAACCAAAATTTGCATTCTATTTTTATGGCTCAATAGGCTAAAGTAACATTGTCTAATTTTAAAACCTACATTTATGTAACCACCCTATTATTGCAAATAGATTATTTTTTATTTTGTATATACTATTTGAATTGACTTCAAGATTAGAAAAGGCGCACACTGGAGACTTCTGTCAGCGTGACAGTTTCTCTATTGTCCCCGCATGCAAGGATCACGCAGGCCAATTCAAACCTTCTGTCCTTTAGTTACGGACTTGTCGCTGGCCCCCATGGACAAAGAGTCACCAGGGCGCGCTACCTTCTAAGTGAACTGGTAGGTACAAATGAACTACTCTTTTAGGAGCAACCCAAGCCTAGAGCTAGTAAACTCATATTGTGCGAGCAAACGTAGCTGTTGGCCTTATGAACCGCAACTAGTATTTATGTTTAGCTTATATCAACCACTATTTGATATAAGCTAAGGATATGTATTAATTCATTCTTTGAAGGATTTTGGGTATCATTAAGAGTTTTTGTAAATGGAATATTTATGAATGTTGTTTCTAAAGTTAATCTTCCGTTAACTATTATCATAAAATAATTTACAAAAGCCACACGATGATATATTTTTTTTATGTGATAGGTGGAAGACGAGTAGACGGATCACCGGTTTGGTAAGCGATTGCCGCCGCCATGGAAAAGTGCGCTGCCGACCTTTAAACTCCCCTTCCCCTGGATTGGTCCTCCGGTACCCTCACTCACGCAGCGAAACACAGCACAACGCTGCTTCACGCCGGTTTTCTGTGATATCTCAGAGGAATAGTGATTTACGAGATTTAAACTATGTACCATATTTTTGAGTTTCCAAATAAGCTCTAACTCAAAAATAAGGTACATGGTAGAAATCTCGTAATTGACTATTCTAATATTAGTGACTATGAAAGTATTTAAACAATATATTATCTCAGAGGAGTGGAAGTTTCTGAATAACAGGGTACCTACCTAGCCACCTGGGCCAGCATATGCTGAGATAAATACTTACCAATTGCTAGCCTAATGAATAAGATACACGATTTGCTGATTTGGGTAAGTTGTTGGGTGGGATATAAATAATAATAATAAAATAAAAAATAAATAAATATTTCACAACATCACATACATTGATCTGACTTCGAGTTAGGTAGCTCAAGCACCTGTGTTACGGATAACAGAATCAACAGTGGGATTACAAATATATACATATAATTTGTAATCCCACTGTTTTTTTATCAATAATATTTTTTTAATTAAAAAAATATTTTTTACTGAAAACTATCTTTCACGTTCCTAAACGTTGCAAATAGTTAATTAGGGAATAGTATTATTATTACTTAATTTAATAGTCAACGCCCTGTTGGCCTAGTGGTTTAAGTACCGGGTCGTGATCTCGGGGTCCTGGGTTCGATTCCCGGGTCGAGCGAAAAGTATGTTTCGAATTTTTCGAACATAGCTCGGGTTTGTGATCACCAATCCGCATTTGGCAAGCGTGGTGATTAAGCCTAATCAATAATAAATTTCATAGGTAAAAACCATTATAAAATTAATTAACTTTCCCTAAATTCTCCCCTTCATAATTATCAGTGATCATTGGATAGGGCAATGATCATTATTTTCTACTCAAAATAAAAAGTATAATATCATTAAGAAATTATATCTTTCGTTTATTATCTGCCATAAATCATAAAATCCGATCTACAGGTGTTTACAAAATTGTCCTCTAAATTAGCCATATTAATCTTGTGAATAAAATTCCTCAGTAAATTCATTTAATCTAAATAATGGTGGCAGGCCCCTCTAGTGACGCGACTTTAACAAAATTTCATTCGAGTGAGTCGAATGACATCGCAAAATGTTGACTCGTGAATTATATCGTATTGAATAAGCACGCTTAAGTGGTGAGCTGGCCACGTCGGCTGAGAACTGACTCTCGGAGCAGACGTGTTGAAATGAATACCATAGTGTTAGCACAATATATTAATACACAGAAGGACAGCCCGAACGGATCTTGAAATCGAAAATACCGTTCAGCCTCGCAAGTGTTGACGCGCGGCATCAGTTTCAGTGTGGTGCCCGGCAGAGTAGAATAGGCCACCTTCACACTCTTACCGAGGTGTCGTAAAAGGCGACTAAGGTAAAGCTGATGATCACATCAGCACCCAGAGAAGGAAAACTCTGCATTATATCAAAACCCTCGCCAACCCGTCTGCCAAGCGTGGTGAGTATGGCAATTACCCCTCATTTGATTGAGGGAGGCCCGTGCCCCAGCAGTGGGGACTTAAATAGGCTGACGATGATGACGATGATCAGTTTCAGTTATGTGTTGAGAAAATAAATGCAAAACCTAATATGTTACCTAATAATGTGTTTTATTTATTATTACTATAATGTATAAACTATTTTATAACAGCTGCAGACTTACTCTGGCGTTTTCGAAAGAAATTTTTAAATTTACTCGAGTAGAAAAAAACACACGTTCGCATCACTATCTACGCTCCTCTAACAAACTGCCTACAAGTTATATTTAAAATTAAGCTTATAAATTAATAATGAACAACGGTTAGGGATAGGTAAAGATATGCTGAAACAATAAGAAATATCGATGAGTATCACTAAATACCGGATATACCTACTGGATGGAAAAAAAAGATTGGGAAAGTACGTTAAATCCATAAGTGAGAAGATTTACTTTTTTATTTAAAAAAATGTAAACTGCATAGAGCAATTTTGCTTCTATGTCTCTGGAATCGAACGGGAAAAAAAACAAAATATGATTTGATCGAATCGATTGGTGGAATAAAATTGCCAATCTTTTTCGGATTTTTATTCATATTCATATTGTTTATTGCTCTCCATAATGTTACAAAAGGTGGTAATAACATAGTACAGTACAATTATGGACCCTGTCGGGCACGGCATAGATAAGAGAGGGGAGGAGTCACCTTACACTTTCATCTACAAGAATACGGAATTTTACGGACCGCGTATGATTTTCAACCGACTTCAAAAAAATGAGACACTAAAAATGTTTATGTTATAAAATGTTATTTGAAGTGTATAAAGTGTTAAAAATATTATTTCACACATTTTAGTTTGTGGTTTTTGAAGGCGGTTTTTTTCTTTAAGATATCACGAGTTTAGAGAGCATACATTATTTATTTAAGTAGGTTGTATCCGTTGCTATTTCCTCGATAAGTGATCCGCGTCGTTGTCTGTTGTTACATCTCTAACAGGGCTATGGTAACTTTGTAAAACAGCTTAACGTTCTAATTTCCATCACAGGCCAATGGAACATTTAATTAAGTCTGTTTTGACCTTTTTTCTCTCTTTTAAAAACAATAAGCCTTCTTCCTCTTTGATGTTCTTCCCGGTGTTCTTAAAGAGGAATAATTAAGCCTGATGAAAGATAAAAATGTTTATTGAGCGGAAGTGTCAGTGGAATTTGTTATATCGTGAGATTTTAGACTGCCCGTTTTGATCAGTGGTAGTGAATGCTGCCTCTGGTGCAAGGCTTGCGGGTTTTGCTCAGTATAAACATTTGTGTGCATGAACATGTTTGTTTGTATTGGTCTGAGTGTTTTCTCTTTTTTTTTATATGAGAGGTGGCAGACGAGCAGACAGATCACCTGATGGTAAGCAATTCCGCCGCCCATGAATACCCACCCACTCTGTATAAGTATGGTTTTACAAAAGATAAGTATTATATGTACATATTTGCAATTCAAAATTCAATTCAATTCAAAAAATGTATTTATTCAAATAAAGGTTTTACATTTTTAAAAACTACCTTGCCTATGCTAAGCCGAGGCTTGTGTTACAGGCAATAGTTGTCTTCCTAAATGTGTACAGAATATTAGAAAAATATAGTTTCAAGTTGGTATAAAGGAGAGGATTAATCATGTTTATTGCTTAAGAACTAAGAACAAGCTAAGAGTAAATAATTCAGTTATTAATGAAGAATTTATTAATTGCAGAGTTATTCACTGTTTTAATAATGTTATTTAATTTATTTTATTTTATTTTATTTATTTATATTATGTAATGTTATACTCGTTTATCAATAATTATATTAAATATGTGTGTGTGCGTGTGTGTGTGTGTGTGTGTGTGTGTGTGTGTGTGTGTGTGTGTGTGTGTGTGTGTGTGCGTGTAACATTATAAAGTAATTATGCTTTCTTACTTTATAATGTGTAACAAGCTCTCGGTTTGGTCATAATTTAGGTAAGTAACCATTCGTGGATCATATTTCTACATTTGAATTGTGTTGCTGAGTATATGTCTACGTCTTGACATGTCTTATTGAATAAGAAATTACTCAGAAAGCAATAATGATGCTGAGCAAATGACGTTCGAAATAATTCCGCTGTTGGTTCTGATATCCGTAACACAGGTGCTTGAGCTACCTATCCCAGAGTCAAATCAATATATGTGATGTTGTGAAATATTTATTTATTTTCTCCGTTCTTGACTTTATAAGATTTTATTTGGGGTCGGCAAAATCTAAGATTCATCGAGGGGGTCCTTCGCCCCGAGCAGCGAACATATTTTATATGTTCAAATATTTTTGGCAGGCTGGAACGTTTAGATCATTTTTTACTGTACCTAATCTATACATACCTGTATAAAAGTAATCCAGTTTACTTGTCAAGCACTTTTTGTTGTCAAGAAAATTCATAAGTAGGTATTTCGAAAGCTCACTTGCTAAGGAAATAGCGTTTAAATGAAATATTTGTTTATAAAGCAATAACGAACTCGTCAAATACAAAAGGAAATAGAAAAACATTAATTTTTTTTTTTAATAAAGTTGAGCTGAAACACGTGTCAAACAGAATAAAACAAAAAGCCAAGATCGACAATAGGTAGGTACGTAATTAATTCGTGAAACTAGTGTTGTCCAGTCTTGCGTCGATACTTACCTTATTTTCATGGAGCAAGTATGGGATATTTTATACCTCTCCTACCTTTTACACTCCTATTCACGAAAGATTTTTTCACGATGTCTCTCTGCTTAGATGGGGTAGCACAAATATCCAAGGAATGCGTAGCTTGCTCACGCAATACTGCGTCACCTTTTAATTTCAAGCGACAGAATGAGAGAGAAGATAGTATGCTTACATACGATAGATGGAGCTCTTCAGTTTTCATACTTTGCATAATTGCTTACGCTGACGTTATGATTCTTCGAAAAGTTCGTGCTGAACCATCTAATTGAAGTAAAAAAGATAAAGATGAAAAATTCTTCATTCAATTTAGGTCCATACAGAACACTTATGAATCAAAGGTACACACGGCGTCACGTCAAGTTACCCTTGTTGACCTTTGAACCGTGCTTATGTCTGGGGAACAAGTGCTATTTTTCCACTGCAGGGTGGTAAATTGATCTGACGCTGAATGTACGTACAAAGACAAAGGTATAAAGTTCATGCTGCCTCGAGGGAGACGTCTCGGTTAGCGCTGGTTTTTAACTTCTCCCGACTCTCTAAGGCGGAAGATGAGAGTATGTGGTTTTGGCTGGTTGACATCTAAGCAGCTAACTTACATCTAAAAAATAATATAACATCGCTTCTGTGTGTGTGTGTGTGTGTGTGTGTGTGTGTGTGTGTGTGTTGCTGTCAGGAGTGTCGCTGAAAATGGTTTAGCTATTTAAGAGGGAGGAGAATTAAAATGAGAAATCTAGTTCAAAAAACAACGCGTAGGGCTTTTGTCTTGTGAAAAGGTTGTTTCAAATTTTCAACGAAACATTGTTTCTTTTGAAGAGCTGTTTTATATATCATTCTAAATCATTCCATCAACATCCATTGATACCAAATCTATCAAATTCTTTTATCAGATTTGATTGAAGTTCAATATCAATTGAGGAAATTCGACTCTCCTGTGCCCGTAATAAAATTCATATAGCAGGGCTAAAGGGTTCAAAATTTAAACGAGTGTATTGTAGTACAGTACTTACTACTTGGCGTTTCGAAATACTCAGTTCAAATTTGTCTAGGGATATAGCAAAAACGACCGTTTTGACTCTGAGTATAAATGTATAACTCAAAATACATACGTAACAGATTTCAATTTTTTTTATCACCATTACAACAATACATGTACTATGTATATATTATTGGGTATGTATGTATTGTTTATTATTATTTATGTTATGTAATATTATTAATATATAAAATATGTATATTTCTGCCATTTTCAATTTCATTTGTTAAACTGCTTTGCACTACCTTCCCCTATTACGAATACGATATTTCTTTCCTCTACCCAAAGGTTGTCTGGGAGAAATCGGTACAAGCGATAAGACCGTCTTATTGTACTGTCTTTTGTTGTTGTATCATGTTTGTATTTTCTTTTTGTGCAGTAAAGAATATCTATCTGCCAATCTGCATTTTCCTCTACAGTTACCTCGGGAGAACGTCTTAATTTTAATAGGAAAATATCAATCATTGCAGGCAGGGCAAGCTGTTAAGGGGTAAGTTTATGGCCCTAAAAATTATATAAAAAAATAAAAAAGCCTAAAAATTGTTATCTCGCTATCGCTAGCGAGATAACAATAGTTGGCTTTTTTATTTTTTTATTTAATTTTTAAATACATCTTACACCTAATACATTACAGTATCGCGAGATACTGTAATGTATTTTAGGCAGGTTGTGGCGAAATCCAGCAAAGAATATAACCATTTTCAACGGACGCAAAAAATGTATTTCATACAAATTTCTGAAAACTTGTATGAAACGCTAAAAGCGTCGCAGTTTCTTGCTCCGCCTTTTGGAAAGATACATTACGTGTCTTTAGAGCACAGAAGCGCTGTGTTAGGTCGATGTTCCGTCTTAAATCCGATATGTCTTGCAAGCCATTTTTTTTAAACATAGTATTTTATCTCTTCCTTGCATTTTTATTTTGAAAAGTGCGATATTATTCCTACTTTTTGTTAATGATTTATGTCTAGGTTATGTTTCTAATTAAGTTTCCTTGTTTTGTATTGTGCCAAATAAAGTTTTCATTCATTCATTCATTCATTCATATTTATTAAGAAAAATTTAGATGAATTTCAATTTAGAACGCGGGAAAAGCAAAAAGGGCAAGCTATGCTCTGTTCTCAGCAAAACCACATTGTTTAGTTAATCTACATTTTGTATGGCTCCACGTATTTACAACCACATTCCAAAGGCCATTAGAGACACAAATGACATACATATATTTAAAAATAGACTAACTGATTATTTAACTAAACATGTTTTTATTCTGTTAGTGAATTTTTCTTTGAAAAAAATGTAAATGACATACAATTATGATTGAATTTAAAATAGCATGATTTTTTTATTGCTGTTTGTTAATTATTATTACTAATATTATGTTACTTTTATCATTTAATCATTGAGCTTTCGCAAAATATTTTGAACGCCTTAAGAGGCAGGTCACAGTAGCGCATATGTATAAAAGATGTAACACCACTTACAACCTGTGTTCCACAATAAATTATTATGATTATGGAATCGGTTATTCTTTGCTGAATTTGGTCCTAAGTTCAGTTAAAACATTACTCTATCTCGCTAGCGAGATAACAATAATTAGCCATTTTTTATTTTTTTATAAAATGTTTACCAGTAGGGCCTTAAAATTACCCCTTAACAGCATGGCCCGTCTTGAATGATTGGTGTTTACCCGTAGGATTAAGTTTCTCGAAGTAACTACAAAATTTCTTCACTATGATTTTTTTTATGACATGTTTGGCCGACGAGGCGACGGATCACCTGATGGTGAGCGATTGTCGCCGCCCATGGACAATGTATCATTGTAACCGTAAACATTTTTTTAAAATTGGTTTCGTAGTTTTTGAGTTATAAATATACTCGTATCTATACTCAGAATGTCAAAACGGTCATTTTCTTAATCTCCCTAGACAAAGTTGAGGTGTGTACAATGCAACGCGAAAAATCGTAAAAAACCGAGACCGACAAAACAAAACTACTGGAAGCGAACTTTCTTTGTTTCCGAAAAGAAAATGTTATTTTTGTATCAAGAGAGACAATTTAAATTGTTCGCATTTCATGGGAAGTTTGTGGGCAGCGTTATGAAATCATTGGGTGGGTGTCTATAATAATAATTCGATCGAAGGTTCTTGAAAGGGCTCGAATCGATTAATCTTTATCCGAGAATAAGCTATGGTATAACGGTATCTCCCCTTTATTCCCACTAGTTCCATGGAACAGTTCCATCGTAGAACTAATGGGACTTTTTTTTCCCACATCTCCAGTGTGTATCTGTGAACATTTACATCCCTTTAACCACGTGTTCTACCAACCATTCTGGACAACATTTTGTTGTACGACTTTTCGAAATTCTGCCGTTCGCTAACTAAAAGGACGCTAAGCCACAGCGACTCCCTGTGGCTTAGCGGCCTTTTAGTAAGCAGACGGCAGCATTGATAAAAAAAAGGTCAGCCCTCACAACCCTCATTTCCTGTCTACCAAAGGGCCATGATTATACGTTTCTGAATAATTTCCGAAAAGTAGGTTTCCTCGCAATTGCTTCCCGCCGAGCTAGTAGTAGAAATACGCACATAGATTTTAAAAATCCAGAAGGCACTTTCTTATCCACAGAACTACTCATTGTATTCTTAAGTAAATATATACTTATTGTATTTTTTTAGAATAACTAAAAATATCCAAAACTGCATGCATGAATGGGCCGGCTCAACCGGAGTGATACCACGGTCTCATAAAAACCATCCTGTTTGGCTACATGAGCGATAGTACCGGAGGCCCAATCCAAAGGGGGGTTAAAAGGTTGGCAGCGCAATTTAGACTCCACTTGTGTTGCGGGTGTCCATGGGCACTCGCCTACCATCAGTTGACCCGCCTTTTTTTTATGATATAGGTGGCAGACGAGCAGACGGATCACCTGATGGTAAGCGATTACCGCCGCCCATGGACGCCTGCAACACCAGTGGTGTCACAAGTGCGCTGCTTACCTTTTAACCCCCCTTCCCCTGGATTGGGCCTCCGGTACCCTCACTCACGCAGCGAAACACAGCGCATGCACTGCTTCACGCCGGTTTTCTGTGAGGACGTGGTATTACTCCGGTCGAGCCGGCCCATTTATGCCGAAGCGTGGCTCTCCCACTGTTAAAAATTACATAAAAAAGTGATTTTAAATAAAATTCACTGGTTAATAAATATTCTTTCTGTATTCCAATAGTAGTTGCATCTACCATTTTTCCAGCATAGGTGAGCGGTATTGGCCGCCTGGAGTGATATCCAAACACGCCGCCAATATTCGCGCCAATACCAGACCAGAGAGTCTAATACTCGTTTTATGAAATGTTCCGCAAATATGGCTGGTGGGAAATTTGTAGACGGCCGCGGTATCTTTTGATTTCAGTTTTGGCTGAGTTTTTGGCCCGTTTGGATGAGTGATAGTGAATGCTGCCTTTGGTGCAAGGATTGCGGGTGCACTGCGTCGATCCCCGCACAATACAAACATTTGTGTGCATGAACATGTCCCGTTCTATTGGTCCCAGACCAAGTTTTCTATATTTTATAAGTATGTATTTACAAAAGACAAGTCATCATCATCATCATCATCAGCCCATTTAAGTCCCCACTGCTGGGGCACGGGCCTCCCTCAATCACATGAGGGGTGATTGCCATACTCACCACGCTTGGCAGACGGGTTGGCGAGGGTTTTGATATAAATGCAGAGTTTTCCTTCTCTGGGTGCTGATGATCATGCCAGCAGCTTTACCTTAGTCGCCTTTTACGACACCTCGGTAAGAGTGAGGGTGGCCTATTCTACTCTGCCGGGGACCACACGGCCACAAAAGAAAAGTATTTTATGTATATAACGGAGGCTGGTCGAGGTTTCCGTTATCAGATAGGTTGTGCAAGATGGCAATATTGAAATTAGAGTCCACAAAGCGAAGTAAATTCGGAAGTTTTAAGCGTCTATTGAACAAACTATCAACATGCAATGCGAAAGAACACAAAGGAAAGGCGGCAGGTTCGACATAGCGATGATTATTCTACATTCGTCTGCATTTGTTCACTGCGCGATCCCATAGTCCGTTCCGGTATCACCACAACCAAATCCTATCAAAAAATCAACCAAAAACCCACTTTTACTAAGAATCCCTCTAGCGATTCCCGCGTGTCTCAAGTGCAAACGTCAAACTGACAGCTCGCTAAATGTAAAGTAAATGGCCATGGAATAACCAAAAAGTATCAATCATTGCTACACCAACTCTGCCCTAGGAAGTTCCTTGACGTTTCCAAACATGATAGAGGGCACCACTGTGCTGACGTTCTGACATATATATTTGTAATTTCGCTGTTGGTTCTGATATCCGTAATACAAAGGTGCTTCAACTATCTCTTAGTCAGATCAATGATGTGATTTGTAAATTTATTTATTCGGTCCTTTCCACCACGATCCGAAATGAATGGGCCGGCTTCTGTGATTCCGCGGCCTCTCAGAAAACCGGTGTAAAGCAGGGTCTGTGACTCTGTGTGTGGTTCGCTACGTGAGTGTCGGTTGCTCGGCGGCAATCGCTTCTGCTGCATAGTGGTGTGTCATCCGTCTGTTGGTCTGCTAGGCATTAAAAGAAAAATGTTTTTTTTGTAATAAAATTCACTCAAATTTGTAGATGGTTAGGTTAGAGTTATTGGTTTAATTTGTATGTCTATTTCCGTGATATAATATTCTATTCAATAAGCCAAGCAGTCGAAAGCGAGCAAGTAATAAACAAAACTAAAATTATTTTAATTCACCACTGCCATTACACCGCTTTCCACAATACAAATTGTAGACTTCCTACTTGCTATTATTGAAAACAACATTTCCTAACATATTCGTACTACCCCAGTGTAATATGAACTCAGTATGTAGATACCACAAGATCCTTTTTTTTGCTTAATAAATATTTCACAACATCAAATACATTGATTTGATTCCGAGATAGATAGCTCAAGCACCTTTGTTACGGATGTCAGAATCAATAGTGGGATTACAAATTTATACGATACATATAATAATTTTCTTTTGTAAAGACATACTTCTTGTTACGACTATGTGCCTCTGCATGTCTCATATGCATAGTCGACTGAACATTCTACCCGATTCGATTGGAACAGTAGTAGAAAGAAATGGAATAATGTCGAACGTTCTGGAAAAATCTACTGATCTCCAGATACCCTAGTCACAGTATGCGGTTGAAAGTTCGAGAAGGTTTGACTCGAAATTTCTAGTAAGAATCTAGAAATTTCGATTTCGAGAAGGTTCACCCGGAAGTTCGCACTAATGGAGCGCGGCACCCAGACCAATAAAAACAAACATATTCATGTACACAAATGTTTGTGCTCGAACCCTTGGACCAAAGGCAGCATTCGCTATCACCGTTCGTCCAACGCGTCGTCACATACTATCAAAGATTTCTACTATTAGTTCAGCGGTGAGGGAAACATCGTGAGAAAAGCCTACACGTCTCGGCTAGTTTCTGAACACTGTGGATACCTAAAATATTTGAGATAATGATTCTGAATGTGTAATCGTGATCCAGTTGGTTCAGTTCCCCTGTCTAAGGGTCGCGAAGGTTCGACGGTAGTCGCTTCATTGTAATTATCACACTTTGTAAACCCTGGACCGTGGCCCAAGCATACCCCGCGAGCTCAGAAGCAATGGCTTTTTTTAATCAGCTGGAAATAACTCTCCGAGATGATGGATGATGATGATGTATGCAGCAAACGCGTGAGCGCGCTATCAAAATCATTTCACCACTAACACCGACTTTCCCCGAGTGAGTGACGGTACCGGAGGCCCAATCCAGGTGGAAAGCAGATTTAAAGGATGCCAGCACACTTTGTGACTCCTCTGGTCTTGTCAATGAGTGTCGGCAATGACTTCCCATCAATTCATCCGTCTGCTCGTCTGGAATCTATCACAAAAAAGGTGGGTCTACGCTACAATAGAGCGGAGCAAGTTTTGTTGACAAACAAGGCCACTACTACTGGTTACTTTTATACTGTGTCTTTTTTTTACAGGAAATTTGATACGGAATAACGGTTAAATTATTCATACTAGGTGTGATTCTTATAACAGTCTCCATTACGTTTTGATTACCAAATGTGGTAGGTACCAAATTGGTAATTGTTTCTTTGTTTATACTATTAAGGTGTGGGCAAACACAGCGCGTAGAGACGGAATTTGGTTGCGAACTAGTTTAGAGCTTCTTCGAGTGGCAGCCATCCAATCATAGCGCGTCGGGCTACGCGCGACAGCTGCGCTAGATTTTCGAGAAATTTTTATACATATGCAGGAAGCTTATATTTGTAAGCAAGTTAGATAAAAGTATTCAGGTACATTCAAGTATTCAATAATAATGCTGCCGGGAGTCCTGCATCTGTGCGCGCCGGACCGATATGTCTGGCGAAGGAGGCGCCCTCCATTGCAGGTGGTGCCACCAAGCAGAACTAATTTGCTGGCAAAAACGCCCCTCTAGCCTTCAAACCCCCCTTTCCCCCGATTGGACCTCCAGTACCCTCACTCACGCAACTAAACATCGCCGCCCGTGGACACCTGCAACCATCAGAGTAAAGGAAAACGCTTGAAACACCTTGCGCTGTGTTTTACTGAGTGAGGGTACCAGAAGCCTAATCGGTTATAAAGATTGGCAGCAAACTTGTGACTCCACTGGTGTTGCGGGGAGTCTATGGGCGGCGGCAATTGCTTACCATCACAAATTAAGTAGAAGATACCTTAGGTATGGTCAGCATCAAAAGTAGCTTACCACTTCCCACATTGCAGCGCCCGCCCGGGTCTATAGTGATACCTTTTTTTATATGAGAGGTGGCAGACGAGCAGACGGATCACCTGATGGCAATTCCACCGCCCATGGACACCCGCAACACCAGTGGAGTCACAAGTGCGCTGCCACCTTTTCCCTCCCCCCCCCCCCCCCCCCCCCCCCCATGCCTAAGCGTGGCTCTCCACATTTATTTGATTACAACTAAAATTGTAACCTATAAATGCAATAAAAATATTGAGTACTTTAGTACCATGTCAAAGTAACATTTTTACGAACCAGTTGGAAACTGACTATAATAGGCAGAAGAGTTACTTTAATGCTGACCGTACCTCAGATTTATTTATTCAGATTAGGCCGTGTGGTCCCCGGCAGAGTAGAATAACTCACACCCTCACTCTTACCGAGGTGTCGTAAAAGGCAACTAAGGTAAAGCTGCTGGCATGATCATCAGCACCCAGAGAAGGAAAACTCTGCATTTATATCAAAACCCTCGCCAACCGGTCTGCCAAGCGTGGTGAGTATGGCAATTACCCCTCATGTGATTGAGGGAGGCCCGTGCCCCAGCAGTGGGGACTTAAATGGGCTGACGATGATGATGATGATGTACCATCAGAAAATTTCGTATGCTTGTCTGTCACCTTACTTACTCCACTGGCTCAGTGACCCGAAACGAGTCTTGGCCTTCGAAACAAGAGAACGCCACTTTTCCCGATCCTGCACTACTTGTCGCCAGTCACCGGCCTGAAGTTCTCGCAGATCATTTTTGCCTGTCACCTAAAAAAAACAAATTCTACACATAGGTATGATTTAGTGATTACGTCTTACCTCTATGCGAGCTATTTGCGGGAAACAAAGAACACATAGTCCGTATATTGTACCGAAGTTAAACCACCTCATGTTACAGTTTCATATTTTGTTGTTAATAAATTTCATTAAAAGTTTCCGTCGGCTCCACACATCGTCTTTGAGTTAATTAAAAACTGATGCGGTAGGTGGCGCTCGTCTCGCTGCACCTTCATTACTCGTTTGTCAGGCCGTTTGTTTTCTATAGAAAATTATTAACTGCATTTTATAGGCTTTATAACAAGTCTATCTATGAACATGACATATGTGTGTTCTTGTCATAATTTCAAACAAGTTTCTATGTAACCTCATCATCATCATCCTAGAGTTTTGTCCCAGTTGCTTCCCATGCTGTCCTTTCGGAGCCCAGGGTCTCCCTTTCCTGCAACAGCTCCTCCGCTTCGCAAGTTCTTGGGCATTCATAGTGGTCTGGTCAGTTTATTGACACGCATGTAATCCCTTACGACATCAAGCCATACCTTATTGAGTTTACCCGGCAGTGGTGGCATGGCCAGACTTTTGTTTGGAAGGCTGGCACGCATGCGCGTGGTTCTCACGCGGTCTTTCCGCATAACTCCAGAAGTTTCTATGTAGCATGTCTATACTATTTATAAAGAGATTACGACAAGGCTCATGCAACCCGAAAATACAAAACACTTGCAAGATGCATTCGACACCCAGCGCCATCTATACGCACCGTTTTGAACTAATGATCTTCAGAAAGTAGACTGTCTAGTCTTCTCATGTTCTGTAGGCCACGTGGTTACACCTGCAACATCAGCTGTGGAGTCTCAGGTGCGCTTCGGCCTTCTACAAATGAATTCGTTTCTTGAAGGATTTAGATAGAAACATTTATTCACTGAGAATACGACACCACAACACATTTTACAGGTACAAACGGACGCAACAAGTAGATTATACTACATTAAAACCTACAGAAAAGGAAACAAATACAAACTAAAACAACAAACGAAACATTACAAAAAGAGAGGATATACGATTTTACGGCTTTCCGGACCGATACGACTTTTAGATAGTATGTATCGATAATTTTGATCGTACCTACAGACAGCCACACTCATGTCAAATAAAAATAAATTCACTTGTACACCCCAAGGACAAAATATTAATTTATTTATCCACCTATTTATGTCGTCCGTGCGTCACATTAGGGCTCACATTAAACCAGCGCCATGGCCTGAGGTGCAGGTACTCCTACCGAAAGTCATGGCCGAAGCTGAGTGAGTTTCATTTCAATGATGATCGCGACACAGTTCACATACACCTGTATATTGTCCGGCTTGAGCAGCCAAATGTATTATTACTTTTTTTTATATTTATATCTTCTCTTTTTCTTATCTAATATTTCGTTTGTTGTTTAAGTTTGTATATGTTTCTTTTTATGTTTGTTTAAATGTAGTATTATTCATTATACTTGTTGTGGACGTTCGTATCTGTTAAATGTGGTGTGTCGTATTTTCAGTGAATAAATGTTTGTATCTATCTATCTATCTATCTAAATAACATTAAGACCAGAATGGGACGAAGAAGTTCGCCGGATTGCATTACCCAACGTTTTTCCCTGTACAGTCAAGGAAATTGACTGATCGACATAATTCTGAATGGTTACTGTTTATATTTATCGACGGTAAGCGACTGATGATGACGAATCTTACTTTTTTTAGAACTATTTTAAATTTACCTGATTCTGTGCTAAGTAATTGGAAAAGGCAGTATATTTGTATCATTGATATTGACGTTAGTTATACATAATTTTTTACAGTGTTTTGGCAAAATGACAAAAATCTGGGTTATGATTTCTTCTTAGGCAAACGTAAGTGATATTCTTCAATTTATTTTCTCTAAAGAAAAGTAGAGTAGTAGTACTAACGCCTATGGGTCAATGTCATATTTCGGCCATAAAAGACTTGTCACACTGTACGATGCTGGACGAAATTATGTACATAATATACTTACATATTTTGGTTGCTTTAGTCACAATTAAATAGGAAATATATAACGTAAAACTACGTTTTTTATGTGATAGGTGGCAGACGCCCACCTGAAGCACCAGTGAAAGCGTGAGAACTGCCAACCTTTAAACTCTATTTCCTCTTGATTGGACCTCCATTACTAACTCGGCTAAAAAAGTTTGGGTAAAATTTGTCATTATAATACGAACAAATTATGAAGACCTAAACATTCAATGTCCTCTATTGTACAAAAAATTCTGCCATAATCCAACAATGTAAGTCAAACCTCGCGAAACATACTCAAACTTCTTAAATCGAATGTGAGCGGCTCAGAAGCGCGCTCAATCAAAATTTAACTTGATATTGGAAAAGTTGCGGACTGATACGCGACACTACCTGGCGTATTAGTGATGAGACACAAATAAAAAATCAGTATTTTTTTTATACAACCCCCCTCCTGATGTTAAGGTGTAATTCCCTGTTACTTCCAAAGCTTTCGCTTGCCCGAGCCCGGAGCCCGGTGTACGCTTGGACCATGATCTAGGGTTCGGGAAGTTTAGTAATTATGAAGCGACTGCCGTCTGACCTTCTGACTGGATCACGGTTGCACGTTTTGAATCATTATCTCAAATATTGTAGGTAACCATATTTTTTTAGAAACTATCAGAGACGTGCAGGTTTCCTCACGATGTTTTCGACCACCGCCGAGCTAATGGTAGAAATATGCACAAAGATTTTGTAAAATAGGATCTGAAGTACATCATTAACAATAAAACTGTATATGGGGATTTGAATACGAAATATTATCCGCAAATTGTGGCGAGGCAACACACAGAGGCGACTGATATTATTTGAAAGACCCTATTCTAAGTAAAGTAAGTTTGAGGGCCGCATTCAGAGACGTCATTTAAGCTAATTTTCATTAACTTTAGTATCGGTAGGCAGCTGTATCAAAATAATTGTCAATATTTTGTCTTAAGTAGTCAACTAAGTTAATCAACGGCTCTGAGTGCGGAGTGAGAGAACAAATTGCAAAAAAAAAATGGTACTTTTTCCTAGTAGTGGGAAAAAATTACTCGAATGAAAATGACTCAAAAACATATTCATCACATCACTAGGCTTTTATGAGAATCCGGATTTGTGGAGTTATATTGTTTGCATGGATCTTTACCGATTCGGTATTAAAGACCACAAGTTTGTATCTGCAACTTGACTTTGACAGGGGGTTTTGTAAAGACCGCCACACCAGGAGCGGCTTTAGCCCAAGAAGCGCCCGGGCGCAATCAATAACCTGGCGCCCTCTTGTTTCAAACCGCGTGAACAAAATGGAATACTTACAATATGTTCGACTACCTATGGGCAGTCGCTTCATTGTAATTATCAGACATCCCGAATCCTATATGACGGTCCAGTGACAGCATTGGACGCGTCTTCATCACACGCTAAGATGAAGGAACGATCAGTACTCGCGTCTGTTCCTTGCGGAGCGTTACTGTGGAGGCTGTATGTGTAGCGAGGGGCTCTTGGCGCACTCTAGCTTCTGACGCCCAGGTGCACCGCACTATAGGTAAAGACGCTCCTGAGCCACAAATCAATTTACCACAATCTGTCGAAATTCCTCATTGATATTGAACAAAACTTATCTGACATTAAAATTAGAATTCTTTGATGAAATTTGATAGATTTGTATATATTAATGTGTGGCCGATCGTACCTACTGCAAATTTTATATAGATGTGGATAATTGTCAAAAATACTGTCGCCCATAAACATTGGTCGTATATTTTGTTAAATATGTGAAAGAAAAATCAGTTAAATAAATAGAATCATCTTAAATCACCCGCTAATTTCAAAGAAGAAGCACAATGTGGAAATAAAACCGGCCAAGTGCGAGTCGGACTCGCCCCTGGAGGGTTCTATAATAATATATAATATTAATTCTCACAACATCTCATACATTGACCTGATTCCGTACTAAGTAGCTTAAGCACTTGTGTTACAGATATTAGACAACAGAGGAACACAAATATATACTTAAATATATATAAAACACCCAGACACTAAACAAACACAAGTGTTCATCGCACAAATGTTTGTCCAAGGTGGGGATCGAACCCCACTACTACGAAGGCAGGGTCACTACCAATTGCGCCATCCAGTCGGTTCTGTAACAGCAAGTAAGATATTAAAAACATATTAGAAACCTCAACAGCAATTTTAAAGACCTATCCATAGATACCCCACGTATGGGTTTGATGAAAAAAAAAATTTAGAGCTTAAGTTCTAAGTATGGGGACCACCCAATTTGTTTTTCCTATTTTTGTGTCGTTTTTTCCTATTCTTTTTCTAAATCGTAATGCGGTTAACAAAATACATCTATTTACCAAGTTTCAATAGTATATTTCTTATTGGGATGTGACATACGGACGGACGGACAGACGGACAGACAGATATGAGGAATCTATAAGGGTTCCGTTTTTTTGCCATTTTGCTACGGAACCCTACAAATTACAAGTAAAAAATATGTTATGACACAGTTATACCTCATACATTATAGTCTGATCACGGTTATTTGGCACGTGGCACAAGTCGGAACTAACGCTGTTTTCTCTTACAAGTGTCAGTGCTTTTGATATTTTCCCATAAAAAGAAACATTGCACAGCGCCCTCATGTCAATGTCATTGAAATGCCTTCTGATCTTGGTCGGTCTGTTATACGTCATAGCCAAAAAAAAACATTACCTTCGATATATGCCACGCGCCAAATCATACTTTTAGCACCGGGTTCTGTCAATTTACATTCCATTACACGCAACTTTGATTTTTGGTTAAGTTCAGCAAAAAGCTGCTTCTCGAACTCATCGGATGGTGTCAGAATAATAAAATATTTGTCAATTGCAGTCGTACACGTGTCACCGACGCTAATGTTGGATAGATTACACTTTTGACAATGTAAACAAAGTAGACCTGTGGTCGCCAGGGTGACCACATTAAATACGAATAATATTTTATTTATAAATATTATTCTATATTTATACTTCATTCTATTAAGAGCAGATTTGCACTGTCTTATCCCGTTTCAACTCGCTGTACCTTTTCCTTACTCTACGGTTGTCTGGTAGAGATCGCTACTAGCGATAAAACCGCCGAGATTGTATTCATTACATTCTGTAAAATTCATGATGGGACAGCAGTCTAAAATCATCATCATCATCATTATCAGCAACCCACACTCGTCCACTGCTGGACATAGGTCTCCCCTAATGCACGCCACTGCTCCCGATTTCCGGCCACTCTCATCCAGCCCACACCAGCCAGCCTTCGAATGTCATCATCCCATCTTGTCGCAGGGCGTCCTACACTACGCTTACCGAGTCGCGATCTCCACTCAAGGACTTTACGGCTCCAACGGCTGTCAGTTCTGCGGCTAATATGACCAGCCCACTGCCACTTCAGTTTGCTGATTCGGTGGGCTATGTCGGTGACTCAGTCTAAAATAATGGTATGTAACTAGCGCACATTTTGTTTTGATCGCAATTTTCTGTGTCGACTGACGACTCTCAAGTGAACTTTAAGTATTGTCCTAGTTAGTACCTAAACTTTAAGCATTGTAGTTAATTACTTAACACTGATTTGGGGAGGTAAGGGCAGGATGGGGCAATTAGTGACGTGGTGAAAGGCTCCGAGCTTTGGCCCCATGTCACTCGCCCACCCATGAGATGATGGATAGACAGATGAGGGAGAGTCGCAGGAGTTTTAGTCGGTATGCCTCTGGCCGGCTTCCCGGAGAAGCCGTCGCCAGAGGAGAGTCCGACATAACCCATCCGTTTACAGACGGATGGGTATGCGTAACGCATTTCTCCTGAGTCAACAAAAAAAAAGGATGGGACAATTGCCCCACCCTGTCCAGCCTTGTTTTATCACCCCGGAGAAATGCGATACGCATACCCATCCACCGGGGGGCTGACGGGTTATGTCGTACTCCCCCTCTCGACTCATCGTCCTCAAGTAGGGAGGGACAATGATGACAGGCACGAAGCCTTCATGCTCTACGACCCTCCACGGACGGAGCCCGCTTACAAGGCCGTCAATGAGGAGTTTTCCAATGACATTAGTCAGTCGGTTTCTCTAAAGTGATCACAGATGGCGCTGCCTGTATCTGTATAAAAATTACAGCGATTGGTCGTGACGTTTAAAATGTTGCTATATTTCATTTTCATTTTCCCATGAATAAAAAAGATGTTTTATTCAAAAATATTTGTTATTCTGAATAATCAACACAACAATGAACTCCCTTTAAAACCTATAATTCGATAGGAATATTTAATGACCAACTGCCTAGTTTCAAATGGGCAGCAATCAAAAACATCTCCAAGCGCCATGGCTGACACCGCAGTTTTTTACAACTTATTTTAGGTCTACTTTAGGTTGGCACCTATAAGATGTTATTTTCCATGTAACCAACCATACAGTTACTTTGAAATATTTAGGTAACCGTGAAAAACCTAGCAACTGGTAAATTCTCCCATAAATTAAGGAGCACAGGATATATTATTATCCAACTCCTGAAATATATATTTACTGCTTACACCATCTAGCGAGTAACTTCAAAGTTGATAAATACCTACTGGAAAACTGCTAATTCTACGGCTAATAAGCCATAGACACAGACATTTTAGCTCAAGAGGGTTTTTACGGTGCAGTGGCGCCGTCATATCATTTTTATTAATTGTAATGAATTTAATACATTAAATGAACTGTTAAGACATTTTAATGTAAATATGAATTTTGAAACTTATTTTGTACACGCTATTCATGTCACAAATATCATAGATACTCGAATTTAAGTTCAAAGTGGCCATGAAAGACTCGAGTCCAATGGAACAGAACCGGCTGAAGAACCTTAGTATCAGCCTATATACTATACCACCACAGTACCAAGGCCTCCATCATAGAAATCAAGTCATCGCTACTATGATGGGATAAGGCTTAATCACCACCCTTGCCTAATCCGGATTAATGATCACAAACCCGAAAAATTCGAAACATACCTTTGTACGACCCGGGAATCGAACCCAAGGCTCCGAGATCACGGCCCATTACGTAAATCACTAGACCAACAGGGCGCCTTGTCCTTAAAAGTAAAGTAAAGTATCAGCCTTTAAACTGTCCTACTGCAGGGCAAAAACCTCCATCATAGAAATCAAGTTATCGCTACTATGATGGGTTTAGGCTTCATCACCACGCTTGCCTAATTCGGATTGGTGATCACAAACCCGAGCCTTAAACTTTAAACCAGACACAATATGTCTGATATAAACTGAATTGGTGTACAGTAACATATCCCATCAGACTGGACGTATGGTCACTCCCAAAACGAAACGGGAGTGAGGGGGACAACCGCAGACAGCAGTGACGTCACCCAAACGAATTAATGGTCGCTTTTGACGTGGCAATATTAATCTTTTTAATTGTTGCCCGTTAATCCCCTCTGATTGGTCGGTAGATAGTTGAGTTAATGATTAATGATGCAATACTGATACAGCTGTAATGAAAAGCTATCATCGTTGACTTTAACGTCCATGTCTAAATTATAATATATCCTCCAACCGAATCGGCGGCCAAATCTCAACGATCAGCCACTTACGCAGGATAAATACTATAGTGCTCAAGTGTGTGCGCAAAGGCAAGTGCACTCTCTATTGCACTATCCCTTACCCTCATATTCTAATAAGGTAATGACAGCTTGACTCCCTCGGTGGCGCAGCGGCTAGTGGGTCGCACTTTGAAGCGACGACTGTGTAAGAGGTCTCGGGTTCGAGTACCGGGTTTGGCTAAAAGGTTGTACCTAAGTTTTCGGGAAGAAATTTTTAGAGTCAGTCCGGAGTCCGGAAGTTGGCGGTATTGTACCCCCGAGCAGAGTGAAAGCACATTAAGCCGTTGGTCTAAATTATACAAGACGTAAAAGGGCATCCTAAAAATATTTGAGGTAACTCTTATATGGTGTGAATTCTACTCGTACAAATAGAATTTGAAAAATAGCAGTTTTGTAATCCATTCAACTATACTATTGGCCGTGTGGTCCCCGGCAGGGTAGAATAGGCCACCCTCACTCTTACCGAGGTGTCGTAAAAGGTGACTAAGGTAAAGCTGCTGGCATAATCATCAGCACCCAGAGAAGGAAAACTCTGCATTTAGTTCAAAACCCTCGCCAACCCGTCTGCCAAGCGTGGTGAGTATGGCAATTACCCCTCATGTGATTGAGGGAGGCCCGTGCCCCAGCAGTGGGGACTTAAATGGGCTGATGATGATGATGATTCAACTATAAAATTGTGAGCGGTCTTAGTTTGATAACTATCCGACACGTTTGGGTTTCTTAATATATTTTTAATCACTGTTGAGCAAATACCTAGTAGTAGAAATAATCAGAGCTAAGTATTTTTTTATGTGATAGGTGGCAGAAATGCATCGCGAATTTAGTATGAAAAATGAAGAGTTGCGTGCTCGGACCCGAACTGTCACTTCATCGTTTGGACGGCGCACGTTTTAGCCAATGAGTTACAATACCATTGTAGGTGTAAAATATAAAAAATATAAGTAATATTCACCCTTAAGCAGGAAACTATATTTTTCAATAAACTGTATCTATCTATCTATCCATCTAGACATATTTTTTTAAATGTATGTATCAATATAATTGTATATCTGTCCCATAGTCCAAACATCTTTAAAAATATGTTATACTTGTACTGCAGATAATTCCGTAGCAGCAAATGCTGAGGTCGGGACCTGATTGACGACCACACACAACCACACCATCTCTTCTCGTATCGCCTCTCCTCTTTGTATCTGTGTCGTGTCTAACACGACATAAAAATGCCTATTGTATTTACTTTTTCTGTGTTGTGATGGTCAACCTAATCTCAACTGCAGAAATACTGGCCGGTTAAAGGTCACACTGAAGAGAGGGAAATCTCACTATTATGACCGCTGGCCATTTGGTTGACGTAATTTATGATTCTGCCTAAAGATACTTGGTTGAATAGAAAAACAGTGTTATCGTCTCAATTAAGTGTATCAAACATTTTGTTATCCATAAACCCGGGAATGGTCCAATATCTCATAAAATCCAACAGAAGCTGGCAAACACAACAACTTATTAGGCCTTTGGTACACTGGCAGGTGATAATTATTTATGTCTGGAGTACAGCCTGTGAAAACCAGCCCAGTCAAATACCAGTCAAAATAGGATGTCATTCATTCATCATCATCAGACCGGTAGTATCCACTGCATAGTCCTCCTTTACTTTACGCCAATGTACCCGGTCCTGAGCCGCTTCAATCCATGAAGTCCCCCCGAGTTTAGTGATGTCAGCGACCTTAATATCATTTGTACCACTTAACATGCAAAAAACGTTTATGATTTATGGCCCATCGTGGTGCTAGGACACCGTTAGTTTAGGACTTGACTCCATCTGCCATCACCGCGCCTACCTATGGACATGCATCAAGACATGGAATGCGCTCCCAGCTCATGTGTTTCCTCCTTCATACAATCCGGGGTCTTTTAGGCGGGGCGTGAATGCGGCATCTCAGCAGGGCCGTCAGGTTGAGGATGGCAGACTCAATGGGTACTTTGTTAGTTCTTTTGTGCCTGTCAGCCTCATATTTGGATTTCACGGCCGCTTACCATCAGGCGGAGTGAGGTCATCCTGATTGGCCTTTCTATAAAAACAAAAAGTTCCATCACTCTTAATCCGACGTCTTGGACTTTAGTCCTGCGATTCATCATTTCAGCCACTAGACGTCCACTGCTGGACATAGGCCTCCCCCAATGTTCTCCACACAGATCGGTCCTGTGCCGCCCGCATCAAATGGATTCCCGCGATCTTCACCAGATCGTCGGTCCACCTTGTGGGGGACCTGCCACGGCTGCGACTTCCTGTACGTGGCCTCCACTCGAGGACCTTTCCGCCCCAACGGCCGTCTGTTCTCCTCGCTATGTGCCCTGCCCATTGCCACTTGAGGCATGCAATCCTTTGGGCTATGTCTGTAACCTTAGTTCTCCTGCGGATCTCATCATTTCTGATACGATCACGCAGGATATGAAAATAAGATGTAGAGGGAAATAATTGAAACACATTTTTTGAAGATGGAATTATTCTTGAATTACAAGAACTTTGCAACGATATGTACAG
The DNA here is from genome assembly GCA_019059595.1 of Marasmia exigua. Taxonomy (NCBI): domain Eukaryota; kingdom Metazoa; phylum Arthropoda; class Insecta; order Lepidoptera; family Crambidae; genus Marasmia; species Marasmia exigua. Next base: position 12,587,672 of record CM032482.1, on the reverse strand, counting down.
TATATTCCAGCTGATAAAGATGACAGATGGGTAAAGATGGGAAGAGATGTCCTGGACGTATGAAAAAATCGTGGTTGCGAAACATACGGGAGGGGACCGGATCCCCAGCGTGGAAGAACTCCTCCTTTTTGAAAAGAGAGAGAGAAGTCTAAGAAACTGGCGGCCAACCTTCAAGATTAAAGAGGCACCCGAAGAAGCGTAACGCATCAAAGAACTCTCCGATCTCGCAGATGTTCACGGGCGGCGGCGACCATCACGTGAACTACTACACCGGTTCGACAGGATGATACCACGGCCTCACAGAAAACCGGCGTGAACCAGCACTGTGCTGTATTTCGCTGCGTGGGTGAGGGTACCGGAGGCCCAATCCGGGGAATACAGGTTGGCAGCGCACTTGTGACTCCACTGGTGTCGCGGGTTTCTATGGGCGGCGGCAATCGCTTACCATCAGGCGATCCGTCTGCTGGTCCGCCACCTTTCACATTAAAAAAAAAAGCTGCAATTCCAGTTTAAGCCATACTGTTCCACGGAACTGAGGCACGTGGAAGGGATCTTTTGTACCTCCCCTATCCTTTGCACTCCTGCTCACGAAAGATTCGTTTCATCAGCGTCACGAGGTCTTTCGGTTTGAAGTGCCTGTAGCCTATATGTATGTGGTAATCATCTCCAAGAATTGCCCTTATGAATTAACCTTTACACTAGCCATAACACAAACAGAATAAAACTTTATACGCGGGTCTAAATTTTTTATGAGCCAGGTATATTGTTATCATCGGCCCAGTTTCACGTTACACCTTTATTTCGGATGTTTTCTTCATATTTTACTGCGGCATAAACGAGTGCGAGAACTAAGTGAGATAGCGGTCTCTTCTTCCACTTTACGGATGTCGTAAAACCTTCTAAATGTTCTATGATTCATATTTGCTAAGAATACAAAGTGGCAGTTTTGAGCTCTAACAATAAAAGGTTTGTCTTTGATGAGTTTTGAGTGCTGCAGCATTATAGGACGTCTCAAGAAGTCCCATAGGACATGAAGAGAAAGTACCTTATATACTTAAACTATCCTTTTTTGGTTGAACAAAACACTACTTTATTTCTTATAGTGGCCGGCCCTCACTTCGTTCGTCATTACATCCCCTTTATACCAATAGATGGCGCTAGGTTACAATTACTTCGCGCAAGCGATTTGTGTTCTCGGATTGCATATAAACGTTAGTGTGCTCTACCCGTCACCTACCTCTTCATGAATAGTATACAAAAGACAAAAAACTGCATTCCATCGAAGTTTTTTTTTGGATTATGCTTGTAGGTATTGCACGGGAATCGAACCGGAAATAAAATATTTTATTCTTATTCTGCCTACTTTTTTATTCTGCCAAGCGATAAAGTCGTTACTAACGATACATTTTCTCTCAGAAACATTAGTTCTTACACTCGTCTGTCGTGAAAGGTTATCCTTAATGCTGAATATTTAGCATACAATAAATCATCATCATCATCATCATCAGCAACCCACACTCGTCTACTGCTGGACATAGGTCTCCCCTAATGCACGCCACTGCTCCCGATTTTCAGCACCCCCTGCCCTGCCGTTACCGAGACCGCCGCCTTGGCCCGGAATAGCAGGGCTGCCGGGAACTGGGGGCCGGGGCAATACAGTATCTGTCATTAGGGGGCAATGGACCATAACCCACCACGCTGGTCCAGTGCGGGTTGGTGGGTGGTTCGCCAGGGCCTCTTTTGTTGGTTAGCAGGACGCGCCACGGGCAGGAGAGGTTGACTTGGAACCCGAAAGATGTTGTGTGGGTCCCCTTACGTCCCAATACAATAAATACTTTGGGTGTTTATAAAATACCTATTGTTCCTTTGATACATTTTGTTTTTAGTACTGAATGTACCGATTGATGATTATTTTTTCAAATAACCAACTAAACGGAGATTTGTTTTTTTATGTATTAGGTGACAGACGGATCACCTGACGGTAAGCGATTGCCGCCGTCCATGGACGCCCGTGACACCAATGGAGTCACAAGTGTGCTAGCAACTTTTTGACCCCCCTTTTCCCCGGATTGGGTCTCCGATACCCACTCACGCATCGAAACACAGCATAGTACTGCTTCACGCCGGTTTTCTGCGAGGCCGTGGTATCACTCTGGTCAATCCGGCCCAATCATGCCGAAGCGTGAAGCGAACTTATCAAGTGACTTGCAAGCTCATTGGCACTACTACTGGGCTGTTGAGCATAGCAGTGGAATAGGATAGCCTATATATATAGCTATGAACAGTAGTGGCCTCTCCAAACTTTCGATAGATCCTCGAGTACTCGCAACCAGCTCCAGTCAGGCATTCATCACTTCACCTGGTTTGGTGGCTTATTGAGACGCGGTCTCCATACCAGAACTCTTTTACCATCAACAGTTGTCGATTCTGCAGCTAAATATGGCATGCCTACTAATTATAGAAGACTAAAAATCTTTTACAGGTCAGGCACTTAATTCTACAATATTACATTAACACTACGAGTACAACATCGTCAAAAGAAACCTTAACTCAAGCCACAAGCAAACTTTAAATAAATTGTACGTACATAAACAAAGCAGCGAGAACAAAGAGGTAATAAAGTGAACTGAGTTTTTTTAACAAACTTTACTAAGATTGCGTTAAGAAAGAAATAGAATATTCGCAGGTAGCCGTAACGACTCCCAGTGATTAACCATACCGGGACTTATGTAAAGTAGTTCACTCAATTGGAAAGAGTGTTGATGAGGTTTTGAAGATTCACTTTTTCACTCATATAGTTTAGTAGTTTCAGCCAAAAGAATAAAGTGATAGAGTTTCAACTAAAGAGCTGTAGTGTACGTACATGAGGGTGTACGTCGAGGGTGAGATTATCTAACTAGATGAGGATCTAGTCAGATAATATTAACTTATCTAGTTTAATAATAACCATGCCTGTCTAACTGGTGCAAAATAGTTACGTAGTTGTCGCTAAAGAGCTGTAAATAGTTAATAATTTGTTCAATACAGTTCACTCGAATGAACCGTGATGCCGTTAAAGTTACTAATCTAGTCTGTACAATTTATGTAAGTAGTTTAATAAACTAGTTACTTTACACAAAAATGTACATCCAAGCAGAATGAGTGATGATGTTATTTAATTTTAAAGTTTGCTTTCATTGATAGGAACTGTAAAGATACTGTTTCAGAACTGCAAAGATGCAAATTCAGAACTTAAGTTTCTACCACTTCAATATCCTTTAACTAGACAAACAACTGAACAACATGGTACACGAACGAGTGAGTGAAATGAACTCGCTCGTTTAGTAAACTGGTTCAATCGAACATCTCATTCAACTACAAAAGTACAACTTCGCAGTCTAGGAAATGAAACATAACTCATGTGGAGATTTTTACCGCAACAAATACGATATTTTGCCACAAATGGGGAAAAAGGAAAATGCATTTATATTTACATTAGGATAAATCAAATGTCCATTTGCAAGAGGATAAGCAGGAAAAAAGAGGACGGAGAAATGAAGCGGTAGTTTTCCCCTTGGATAAGGTGAACTCAGACCTAGAGGCAGAAGTCTCAAACGATGGTCGGACCAAATAGCAGAAGAACTTAATATACCAGGATCCCAATTCTCGGGACGTAATGTTTTGTTATCATACGGAATCTATCACTAAAACATCCGCCACAGGCCATCCGCGCTATATACAGCCTTAGATCACGTGACTCACTTAGGGAAATATTTAAAGAAATAAATATTTTAACCGACTGCATTATGTATGTAAGTAAGAACTTGCACACTTTTCCAAAAAAGTCCGTAAGTCATATTCGAGAAAAATTTACAACAAATTAAGCTGTACCCTTAAAGCCCCTTTTACGGATCCGTGACCCCGCCAAAAAACTTTAAATTTAAATCTTGATTCTTGAATCTAGATTGTAACATAAATGGCATGTGCAAAATGGGCTTGAAAATTCACATACCATTTTTTATATTAAATGTCTTGATTACTTTTTCATTTATTGTCTTAATTTGAATTACAATCAATAAAATCGGTGGCGGCGAGCCCTTTTACGGATGAGTGGGATCCATAAAATTTCGTCAAATGCTTAGATATTTTTGGTAGATTTGAATGCTAAGATCATTTTGATACTGACTGCACCTAAAAAATAATTTGCGCAAATACGAGTACAAGTACACTCTCTCTCTTCTTAGCGCCTTATTTAAAAATAAATAAATAAATATTTCACAACATCACATACATTGATCTGACTCCGAGATAGGTAGCTCAAGCACCCGTGTTACTGATATCAGAACCAACAGCGGAATTACTTTTATTTTGTAAATACATACTAATAATACATAGAAAACACCCAGACCAATACAAACATACATGTTCATGCACACAAATGTTTGTACTGAGCGGGGATCGAACTTGCATCCCTTGCACCAGAGACAGCATTCAATACCACTGATCCAAACAGGTTTATAAATGTTTGTTAAATCCTTGTTAAACCTTCGTTAAATAAAACGCTATGATCTGAACTTATTCAAAAAAAGAGTGAATAGGCTGTTACTAGACAGGCATGATCCATCCTCGGCCACATCATCACTTACCATCAGGTGAGATTGTGGCCAAATGTCTGGCTATTATAATAATAATAAAAAAACTAATAAAAAAAAAACGATGTTAAAAAGCAGTTTTCATTCTTTTTTCGAATATGATTTTTTTTTGTTTTAAACGTCAAAACTGCTCTTCGAATACCTTTTTAGTTAACAAAAGGTTTATTGAACGTTTATGAATAAAAACCTTTAAGTGTATATGTGTCCCAAAGCTTTACTATGAAACTATAAAATCCTGGGCAGTCAACTCCTTCAGGAATATAAAGCTGTTCATCGTATTTCAGAAATTAAAACGGTCCGGATAAAAACATCTCCAGATGTAAATGTACCCGCTGGCCCACAATTTAATTTTATGTTTGCTCCCGTTGGTAGTTGGAAGAAGTAGGGATGAGACGGTTACATCAAAATCGATTAAATAGTAAACTTTTGTTTTTATGAAAATAGCCATTTTGTGCAATTGAGAAAAGACCTAATATCGTGGACTACCTCGTGCCTAGGTGTTAATTGTCCAGATAGTGATATCCTCATAATAAAAAGTATATATGTATGTTGGCCGTATGGTCCCCGGCAGAGTAGAATAGGCCACCCTCACTCTTACCGAGGTGTCGTAAAACTCGACTAAGGTAAAACTGCTGGCATGATCATCAGCACCCAGAGAAGGAAAACTCTGCATTTATATCAAAACCCTCGCCAACCCGTCTGCTAAGCGTGGTGAGTATGGCAATTACCCCTCATGTGATGGAGGGAGGCCCGTGCCCCAGCAGTGGGGACTTAAATGGGCTGACGATGGGGGTATGTGGGATGGGGTTTGGAATAAAGCCAGGGATTTAAGGAATAAGTAACTGTATTTATAAATCTCGAAGCGTAGTCCTACACGTCTTTACACCGTCGGCCATTCGTCTTCTGTCTCACTCTCGCACGTCATTCTAATTCAAACATCGATCTCTCACACATTCCTTGCCATGGATCTACCGATCACCAATCTCACATGTAATATAATTCATCATCATCATCATCATCAGCCTATCGCAGTCCACTGCTGGACGTAGGCCTCTCCAATTGTTCGCCACTGTGATCTATCCATGGCTTCTCGCATCCAGCTCTTGCCAGCCATCCTGCGCAGATCGTCCCCCCACCTAGCCAGAGGGCGCCCTACATTACGTAAATATAATTACGGTAATATAATTAGCATAGCAATAGTTATCATTAAGTCACCTCAAAATTGTAGGTGACAAGTAAATAAATTAAGAGGTCTTTTGCAATGTCAATGTCCTGCGGTTAGTCCTTGGCCCAAAATATGCGCGCTTGTAACTAAATCAGTCATTTTATCTGATGTTATTATCATAGATATCACCTTATAAAATGCGGGGAATGCGGTGTGTAACCAAACCCTAACCGAAATCCCTGAGGTGTCCATGTAAGTGCAGCCGCTTGAAATTGTCCTATTAGAACTATTATCACTCAGTCAAGAAGACCATTCTCAACGTGGGAAAGCCACGCTTCAACATGAATGGTCCGGCCGAGTGACAGACAGAAAAACAAAATAAACAGCGCCTGTGCTGTGTTTCATCGAGTGAGTCCTCATTCATTCCACCGGATAAGGCCTCCTGTACCCTCTACAGGAGGCCTTATCCGGTGGGAAGGGGGTCGCACTTTGGACTCTACTGGTGTTAGGAATGTCCATGAGTGGCAGCAATCGCTTACCATCAGGCAATCTATCTGCTCGTTTACCATCTATTACTTAAATTGAATGAATAAATATAAATACGGATGGGCGAGCGGGAAAGAGGTCGGAGTGCCCGGGTTGAACTCGTCCGCCATCTTGGGTACTATTAAAGTGCCTTGAGGAAATAAAGCCTGAGTTAATTAGCTGAACTATTCTTTAATTCGATTGATTTTACAAATCAACAAAATGTAGAGTAAGTTGCAAGATGCAAACAGATTGCGTTGTCAAGTTGTACACGATAGCACTAGACTCTCCGCGTTTAGTGCTATCGTCCGTTCGCTAAGGCCGCTCACGTTCGAATGCCCCTTTTCGACCAAGCATAGACCACTCCCAAGCAGAGACAGTGTCAGCTGTCACAACTTGACGTTTCACAACACAACCTGACATTGACAGATGACGTCTGTCACTATATGAAGTTGATAGGTGACGTTTGTCACTGAATGACGTTGACAGGTGACGTTTGTCACTGAATGACGTTGCAGGTGACGTCTCACAGGTGCGACAGAGGCGCCACCTCGCCGACAAATATAAATGTAAATGTGATGATAATATAACCTATGAGTGAAATAAATATTTTTTTACATTTATTACATAAAAAAGACAGTTCAACCTTTTCTTAAATGGTTCAGTATTTTTTCCGAATGGGGTTTAGTGATGTGAAAAGGTATCGATTTTAAATTATCGATTTTATCAGTCCCACCTCTAAAAGAACTTGTGTACTTTTTAGCATTTTATTCAGTTGAGCTGCAATTACTGTGTATTGCTGGAACTTTGTTGTTTTACACTTTCTTTTGCCACTAGCAGTAATAGCAATGCGCTATGAGTTAACTCGGTTAGCGGGGCGGACTTACAACTACTTGTAGTTGGACCCACTCTGCTCGGCGGTCTTTAGGGTTCCGTAGCCTCATCTTAGTGTGTCATTCCCAGTTGTGTCCAAAACTGTCGCTCTGGAGCCCAGGGTACGCTTGGACCATGATTCTTGATTTGGAGAGTCTGGTAATTACAATGAAGCGACTGCCGTCTGTCAGTGATGACTTACGGAACCGAAACGTGGCCGCTTACAATGTGCCGATTAAGGAGGCTCAAAGTCATACAGAGAGCAATAGCCCAAAGCCCTAAAGGTGGACCGACAATTTGGTGAAGGTTGCGGGAATCCATTGGATGCGGGCGGCACAGGACCGATCTGTATGGAAAATATTGGGGGAGGCCTATGTCCAGCAGTGGACGTCTATTGGCTGAAATGATGATGATGATAGGTTGTTAGGGAGTACATTTAGTATTAATTTTACAACCCATTTGGATCAGTGGTAATGAATGCAACCTTTCGTGCAAGGGTGGCGGGTTCGATCCCCACACAGTACAAACATTTGTGTGCATGAATATGTCTGTTTGTATTGGTCTGGGTGTTTTCTTTGTATTATAAGTATGTATTTACAAAAAAAGTTTTATATTTATATATTTGTAATTCCGCTATTGGTTCTGATACCCTTATGGGTATCAGAACCAATAGCGGCGAAAATAATAGGTAGCTCAAGCAGCTGTGTTATCACAGCTGCTTGAGCTCCCTATCACGGAGTCAGATCAATGTATGTAAGTATCAGTCTATATACTGTCCCACTGCAGAGCAAAGGCCTCCATCATAGAAATCAAGTCATCGCTAGTATGATGGGATTAGGCTTAATCACCACGCTTGCCAAATGCGGATTCGTGATCACAAACCCGAGCAATGTTCGAAAATTTCAAAACGTACTTTTTGCTCGACCCGGGAATCGATCGATCGGGAATATATGTGATGTGTAATATTTATTTATTTTAGGCATTTTCATATTTACCACACTTTATTGACCTTATTATTTCCTTTACCCAACATCATTTGAATTATCATTTCTTATAGTCCGTCTGTTTCCTAGTCACCTAGTCTGAAATCAATCGCGTCTTACCACGACATAATCCTGGACTTCAAGCTACGGAACCTTTTTCCAATAAGCGCGACGCGCTCTTAACAGTTTTTTTTCGTGTTCCGTTTTACTACGCAATTACAATAATTTATCTCGTTTAGTTCGGCCCTCGCCTGAATATTGCAAAAAGAATAGTAATAAGACCGCTGAGACGAAGCTATATGAAAATTACTTCCCTGAACTTTTACAGGTAAAAGATGAACTTCTGGTAATGTTAATACATTTACAGGTTATTTGGTTAGCTATCTTAATTTTTTGTAGCGTAATTTTTTTTAAATTAGAATAGCCACACATTTGGCCTCAATCTCACCTGATTGTAAGTGATGATGTGGCCGAGGATTATCTGATGGAAAACGATTAAAAAATTGTATGTAAATAAGTATGTACCAGATAGTTTTTAAATTTTTCGCGTTGCATTATAACTATAATTGGAGCTCCATTCTCGGGTTTATCCTGGAACTAGAGCTACATGAGGTGCTGTAATAGGTTACGGGGCTGCTACAATAGATCATCTACTGGTCGCAGTGGCTATGAGACGCAGGGCTCACCCCATTTCTATCAAATAATAATAACTATAATTAATCAAAACAAAATCTGCGAAAAAAAACCGCCTTCAAATACCACGAACTAAAAAGTGTCAAATGTGTGTATTTGAAGTGTATAAAGTGATAAAAATATTATTGGACACTTTTTAGTTCGTGGTATTTGAAGGTGGATTTTTTTCGCAGAAAAATTTTTTTAAGCTTTTTAGTGTCTCATTTTTATTTACAAACGGCGGTACAAATAACGACGGGTCAGTTAGTTTATTAGGTACCGGAGGCCCAATCTAGGGAAATGGGATTTTAAAGGTTCACCGGTGTCGTGGGTGTCCATGGGCGGCGGGAATAGCTTACCATCAGGTGATCCGTCCTCTCTTCTGTCACCTATCACATAAAAAAGTGCCATTTTGTGTAATGGTGCTCCCGCCAGTTCATCGTCATCGTCAGCCAATTTAAGTCCCCACTGCTGGGGCACGGGCCTCCCTCATGAGGGGTAATTGCCATACTCACCACGCTTGGCAGATGGGTTGGCGAGGGTTTTTATATAAATGCAGAGTTTTCCTTCTCTGGGTGCTGATGATCATGCCAGCAGCTTTAGCTTAGTCGCCTTTTACGACACCTCGGTAAGAGTGAGGGTGGCCTATTCTACTCAGCCGGGCACCACACGGCCAGCCAGTTCCGCCAGTTCACTCTTACGAAAAGATTTGATTGTTCACTTTTTACTAAAGTACTTAGCAATTTAGCATGTCTTACGCGGTGGTGTCTGTCATAGTATGAATTAATGAATCTTTATTTGCATAAATACGGTACGTACCTTATGATATTAAAAGAGATGAACATCTTAACCATAACATGGCATGCAAATCTGTATAAGTAAGTACACATATCAGTATTTAGATTACGAATTAAGGTTAAAATTACAGTATGTATATTACATTCTATCAGTGGCGAAGGGTGAATATTTTCAAAAGGGAAGCCGGAATATGAAATTAACTTACCAAAATGCTCAGCATGCCCATGGATACCCGTGACATCATTGGAGTCACAAGTGCGCTGCCAACCTTTAAACCCCACTTTCCCACGACTTGGACCTCCGGTACCCCCACTCACGCAGCGAAACACAGTACAGTGCTGCTTCACGCCGGTTTTCTGTGAGGTCGTGGTACCACTACGATCGAACCGGCCCATTCATGCCGATGCGTGGCTATCCCACGGTCATATGTTAAAGTCGAAAAAAAATATATTTTGATTGGCGCGGCCTAATTTTACTACATGTTTTTTGTTTTCAAAACTTAGACAACGAAGTCTTGTTCGATAGCAAATAATCTGTGCGACAACAATATATCAGTATTAATGACATTTTTAACTGACGACCGACATTAAGATGACTTCAGCACAACATACAATACAAAAATTAATCAAATTCACCACAATTCAACACCAAAACAAATAAAATTCGACAAAACGAAAGCAACAAGTTGTTTACAATTAGCATTATCCGCCATTAAATAAAAACTAAAAAGCAAGGGAAATAAAAATATAGTACGCTCCTGTCATGATTTAATACCGTGCTACATTCATTCTTAATTCGGAATCATTACAATTTCACTTCTTTCTCGCTTGCACCTGTGCGTTGCTAATTAACCTATCTCTATAACAAGCCGATAGGCATCGAGTTATTTCTTTGTAAAATTTGCACGTGCTAAAACGAGACGGAGCATGACGATCTTTACACATAAATGAAAAGGACAGATGCTCAGTATGAGAATTTGTAGTATGAAGAAGTAACTCGGTATTTTACCGGCTTGCCACCTGCATTATTTGCGTTGCTCATCAAATTTTGTAGGCGTTAAGTCTATAATTCAAACTACATATTTGAACTATGTAAGTGTGACACTAAGTGAATTTAACAGATAAAAATATCGTTGGCCCATAGATTCGATTTTTCGTAAGGGAAGCCGACGGGAATCGGGTTGTATGGACTCTTCGCCACTGCATTCTATCCAATTATTATTTTTGTATTATTTGTCACATTAACGCATGTCAAAGTACTTAGTTTCTATTAGTAAGTAACACAAATGTCAGATATAAATTTATTATTTTGGAACATAGGTAAAATCGTTCTATAAAATTTGATTTGACAAGTATTCTGTCACAAAGTAGTACTTAGCACTTTTCCCCAAGTAGATGAAACAGTTCATATTTAAATCATTTTATATTAAGATCCTTTAGTCGTTTTGGAAGCCTATTATAGATTTGTATTCCCATTCCCAGTGCCTATAAAATCGGACAAATCGAATACTGCGCCGACTCGAGAAGAAAATCCAGTCTTAAAATGAAAATCTAAAACCAGCCAGTTATATTGAGATCGAACAACCAGTGCGTCTCACAACGGGATAACTAAGGAGATCAGTTTCATTTGAAAAAAATCCAGATCCTTTCTTAGCCTTTGAGAGAAAAAGAAGTACTGATTCTGTGAAGACATTCATAGGGAGGGAGGCAGAATTGTGTCAAAAAGTATCGATATAAAAATATTTCTTGGGAACTTAACAACTTTTTTCTCTCAGGGGAAAACAACATGGCTAACGTATTGTAATATTTTATTTATGTGATAGGTGGCAAACGAGTAGACGAATCACCCGGTTTACGCCCTACTGCCCATTGACACCTACATCACCAGTGGTGTCACAAGTGTACTGCCAACCTTTAAACCGCCCTTTTCCCCGGTTTGGGCCTCACACAGCGAAACTCAGCACCAACGCTGTTTCACTCAAGTTTTCTGTGAGGTCATGAAATCAGTCGGGTTGAGCCGGCCCATTCATGCTGAAGTCAGGCTCTCCCATAGTTTATCCACTGCTCAAGCAGTTTCATAACTGCAGCTATAAGTTATCGGTTATGACTGCAAGAGCAGTTCGTGTATAACGGCCCTTGTGCAATCGTAGTCGGATACTCCACAGCCGGGACTGGACTGTACCGCTATTCGCACTCGCCGCCTCATTTATTGTATCTGTTTTTATAACAAAGTTTCGATTTTTTGTCTGAAAGACCTAAATATGTAGTGCAAAAAACAGATTGAAGATCTCCTCAACACAGATTTAATATCAAGAGGAAAGCTTTATTAGAAATCCTTCCCTTCCTTGAAATGCTAAAGTCCAATCTTACCATTAAATAGGTGGTGCAGTTGGTAGAAAGGGCTATCGATAGTATCGATATTTTCACAAACCTACGCGTTCATTGAATCTATCCTTCGGATTATCCACTCGGCGAGGTAGGAATTTTAAATTTTAAAATTCTTTTCTGTCAGTTTGTTTAACGGTTCTAGCGACCGATTAAGTATCTCGGTTTTATTAAGCGGTAACTTAGACTGGATGATTACAAAATATAATAGTACAATTGGGCGGGGAATACATTGTTATATCGTGAATATATTTATTTAAATAGAGTGTATCGGTAATGTTAATATATGTCAACCATACATATCCGGCTCCATTTTGATAAATATCAAAATTCCGGTAGTGTAAATGTAGCCAGAGCCTCAAAAGTCACTCACTACTAGAATCTTTATCGCCGTCTCTGTAACACTTGCTCTGTATCTCTTTTGATAGCCGCCGCCCATAGAGACCTGCAACACCAATGGAGTCATCAGTCCCCTGCTTTTCCTCTCCCCTGAATTTAGCCTTCGGTACCCTCATTCACTCACAAAACAGCGCAAGCGCCGGTTTTCAGTGACGCGCCGGTTTTAACAGGCCGGTTTTCTGGCGGCGTATCACTCCAGGAGGGTCAGTTTATTTATACCGAAGCGTGACTCTCCCGCGTTAGTAACTTGTTACTGGTTTTCTTTATACTTTGATGCAATCCGCATAAACTCGTAAAAAGTGAATGTCGTTACCGTATAACTTCGTTGGTTAGAAAACATGAGAAATACGTTACTTCCTCAATCAGCTGCTTCCATGCCATTCTCATTACCTGAACTAAGCGCATTTGGTAGCGACTCTGCCCCGTACGCCAAAGGTAGGTTCGATCTCCACACTGGATAACACATACGTTTGTTTAGAGTCTGAGTGCAATTACATATAGGTATGTAAGGTATTTAAGTATTATGTGTATAATTTCTGTGTTGTCTGATGTTCGTAACAGTACAGAATCAGGTTAATATATGAGCAGTGGTATGAATTTATTACTTATTGCTTGGCTAAAATGAATCCTCATTTGAGTATTGTTATACACGTTTATTACGACAGAAGCTCTAGAATTTCTTCAAAGCTTGCTCTCCGCCCCAAATCACAATAACAATTAACGAAGAAATGTCTCTTGAAGCCGGTGAATTCGCCAAACAAACCTGGCCATCACAGGTGACAAATTTTTGACGAAAATATTTCCAGTCCCGTTATTCCATTCTCCCCGCCTCACACATCAAAGGTAGAATGTAATTGCGAAGCGAGAACTCCATATACAATGCTAGTATTGTCGCCTGGGTCTGTCCGGATGAGGGTATATGTTTGTTCCATATCATTGCGTCTACTAGTTAAGATAAGTTTCAATGATGTTAACTAATAAAAAAAATATCAAGTTCTTAAAGTATGTGCGTAGAGCCTTTGTTCCCGTTGAGTCACACCATTTTGTGTTACCTTGAGCAACAAACACGAGTACTGCACGTAGGTCTAAGTTCAGGACCAACGGGCTAGCGGGCCGTCACTGTCAGAATTAAGTCAAAAAAAAAACAAAGCATGATCATAGCTCTAAAACATTTTCAGGGTCCAAAACTTCTTTCTTAGGTCTATTTCTATTCAGTATCTATTCATCTTTGATTTATAACTACACTTTATTACTATCAAGTGAATGAGAAGATCTCTGAAGGACCGCATCAGAAATGATGTAATCCGACAGAGAACCAGAGTCACCGACATAGCCCACCGAATTAGCAAACTGAAGTGGCAGTGGGCTGGTCATATTAGCCGCAGAACTGACAGCCGTTGGAGCCGTTAAGTCCTTGAGTGGAGACCGCGACTCGGTAAGCGTAGTGTTGGACGCCCTGCGACAAGATGGGATGATGACATTCGAAGGCTGGCTGGTGTGAGCTGGATGAGAGTGGCCGAAAATCGGGAGCAGTGGCGTGCATTAGGATTAGGAGACCTATATCCAGCAGTGGACGAGTGTGGGTTGCTGATGATGAACGAGAATAATGGCATGAAAAGAATTCTCGCGAAAGATCCAGATGGGCAAACGATCAAAATAAGGCGTATATTAAAAATTATTTCCTTACTAAACCTGAAATCGACTTTATTTGGGCTTTCTTTTTTCTAAATTTTTATCCAATTCGCATGGTATTGATGCTAAAATTATATAGAAGCTGTTCTGAATACAAAATGATCATAAAAAAATATTTCACAGAACCGCCAATTTTAGATGTTTCAGTCAAAACCATTGTAGGCTAAATCTATGGCAATAAGGTTGATATTCGCAAGCGTTCATTTAGAAAATCGCAATTCGGAACAAACGAACAGGGTTATTCTTTCTGCACGTAGCGGTATCATCAACGAGTTAACATTTTAAAATGGCCTCTTTTTACAACTTCACAAACCCATGTGTTTGCGCTGCAGATAGCTACTCTTTGAGCAATTAGTGACACGTTTCAACCTGCCGTAATGGTTCGTTTTAACGTAAAATATGCTATTTTTTATTATATTTTTCTATATTATAGTAGCTCTTGTTTACGAGGGACGAGATAAGTGAGTGAAACTTATGGTGACGGGTAGGACACACTAGCGACGCCCATCGATTTTATTTTTTAACTACTAAACCGGATCCACGCCGGATAACGCCTTGTTGGTCTAGTGGTTTAAGTACCGGGCCGTGATCTCAGGGTCCTGGGTCGAGTGAAAAGTATGTTTCGAATTTTTTGGACGTAGCTCGGGTTTGTGATCACCAATCCGCATTTGGCAAGCGTGGTGATTAAGCCTAATTCCATCATAGTAGCGATAACTTGATTTCTTCGATGGAGGCCTTTGCCCTGCAGTGGGACAGTTTATAGGCTGATTAAAAAAACCCGGATCTATTTTAAACAAATTCGAGGTTACAATCTCTCGGCAAACACTTATACTATTTGTTAAACAACCATGCACAAACGCTGGGTCCTTTTTTGTACGCGAAAAATTGATTCACGCCAAAAGCGGCCACTTTTGGCGGTCATCCAAAATTCGAGTGCAAAAGTAGACCAAACAGTTAACTATAAGTATTAAATAAATAGTAACGGTGTTTGCCGAGAGATTGTAATCCCGAAATTGTATAGTAGCTAAAAATTATAATCGATTGGCGTCGCTAGTGTGCCCTACCCGTCACCTTAACAGTAATGAAACGAGTAGAAGAGGCTTTTCGGACTCCATATTACAGATGGTTGCGCGACTCAGTGAATAAAAACGCACCTTCAATACCGGGGGTTGTGGACCGAATCCGAGCGTGCACCTCTAGATTTAAGATTCTAGATTTTCAAATCTATTTGGGTATTTCTACCATTAGCTCTGCGGGGAAGGAAAACATCGTGAGGAAGCCTGCACGTTTTGGATAGTTTCTGAAACGTTTAACCATAATTCAGTTGGTCTGGTTCCCCTGTTAAAGGGGTGCGAAGCTCAAACGGCAGTCGCTTCATTGTAATTATCAGACTCCTCAAATCCTGAAATATGTTCTAAGCGTACCCCGGGCTCCAGAGCGACTCAGCTTAGGACGCAATCGGGAATTACATGCTATGATGAGGAGGTGAATGTATTGTTTAGAGGATCACCATTTAAAGCGACAGCCGCAAATGTTTCTGGGCGGCTGTGATTACATAACATCAGGTGGCCCGTAAAAAAATACCACACGACGGCACCATGTAGAGAGGCTCGACGTCTTCACTCGATAAATAAATAACTATTTCACAACATCACATATTACATTGATCTGACTCCGAGATAGGTAGCTCAACCACCTGTTCAATTCAATTCAATTCAAATAATTCTTTATTTGCATAGGCTTGTACACAGCACTTACAAATCGTCATACATTTGAATGACTTAAAACTATTTATAAGTACTTATGTATAATTTACATGTTAATACATATATATGTTGATACATAAAATATACTAAAGAAATAAATAAACATAATGCGATTCTACCACCGGCTCGGAAAGTTGTTTCTGGTCGAGAAGATCCGGCAAGAAACTCGCCAGTTACTCTTTTTAATCGCCAACTTTTTTACAATGGTTTATTATCCTCATACCAAGTCATACAGTCTAATGCAACACAAAATAGAATGAAGCAAATTAAAAGCTAAATATGAGGTAAACCGAAGCGGACCAGTCCCCAAAGGTGGCACCTGTTCACAAGTATGACGTATGTGTCAGCCATCATTTCACTCAACCATATTAGAGGGAATGTAATGACCCGCCACATAACGCCACCACCTCAGAGACATTTGAGTGAGCATGACTACTTAGGTTCCCCTCATAGGTCACAGAGTACTTAATCCAATACTAATAAACTGCAGGACGAGGTGTACAATAGTAGGTGGTTAGCATCTTGTCAATTGTTTGATTAATCAATACTAATCAATTTGTATACATTAATAAATGCTGCTAAGCCTAATTTATTAAAAATCTAATCTAATCTATATGTGATATGGATATCAGAATAAACAGCGGAATTACAAATATATACGTATAATACTTTTCTTTTGTATATACATACTTATAATACTCGATGACGAATAAGAGATAACATTATTTCAATTATAATTAATATTCCATTATCTGTACACGTGTAAAGCAATCGGATACCTTTCTAAACAATGTGTATGTAACGATAAGATATTAATGTTTTGACCTTTTAACAATACTATTAAAACCCTAATTTCATCGAATAAATCAAGCAGTTAATAATCAACATCAGTTGCATTAATACATCACCAGCGCCCCACACTTCATGGAGACCCTGCCAGGATTCGAACCTGGAATCTTCTGATCCTCTTCATGGGATACAACATAAGTTTCTTCAAATAAGGCGTGTTAGGGTTTTATAAGGGTCGACAGCGCGTATGCAGGTCCTCTGGAGTTGCAGAAGTCCTAGGTTGCGGTAATCGCTTACCATCAGGCGAGCCGCACCAGACGAGCAAACCAGTGGACCGAACAAGCACTTATATATATTATTTAATTTTCAGTCGTATTTCTTAATTTTTCTTAGTTTCATGTTGGGGGTTAAAAAAGTGTGCTCTATCTGCGTTCTTTAACTTACTAACAATGAGTTGGTGCTGAAAGAAAATTAGACTTCCTGTAGTCCGCAGTAGCGAGTTAATTAACTTAGACTGGTGTTTTGCGCCCTCTTGCGGTCGCCGCGAGCAGTCGCAAGCGATGAATTACTTTTATAAAAAGCTTACTTACATCACTTTATAGCCAGGCTTTCATTAAAACACGTGGTTTAGAAAATAAAACAAGTTGTATCTAGTTTTGACTTAATTTTTACCTTATAGATGTTGTTGTCTAGAAAATTGAACTCATTAGAAATATGTACGTAGTAAGTGTATACTATTTTTGAGTTACGAATATGTAGCAATTCGATACGACATTTTGAACGAACACATCGTATGTAGCTGATTATTTGTTAGCTACTAAACCGGATGTATTTTAAACAATTTCGGGGTAACAGCCTCTTGGCAAACACTTATACTATTTATTAAATAACCATGCACAAATGCAGACCCAACATTAGATAGAAATATGTACGTAGTAAGTGTATACTATTTTTGAGTTACGAATATGTAGCAATTCGATTCGACATTTTGAACGAACACATCGTATGTAGCTGTCGAACAAACATTTATAACATTGTGGGTTATGGCGTTTCTTAACGCTGTATCTCTGATTACCAAGCTATTAAGGTGACGGGTAGGGCACACTAGCGACGCCAATCGATTTTATTTGTTAGCTACAAAACCGGATCTATTTTAAACCATTTCGGGGTAACAGCCTCTTGGCAAACACTTATACTATTTATTAAATAACCATGCACAAATGCCCACATTTGTACGCGAAAAATTGATTCACGCTAAATGTGGCCGCTTTTGGCGGTAATCTATTTTTCGCGTACAAAAACGCACCCAACATTTGTGCATGGTTATTTAATAAATAGTATAAGTGTTTGCCGAGAGGTTGTAACCCCAAAATTGTTTAAAATAGATCCGGTTTAGTAGCTTACAATTAAAAACGAATTGTGTCGCTAGTTAGGGCAACCTTCGACTTAATTTAGTGCTTTCCAATTTCAATAATAGGTTTAAGTGGGGCGTGTGACTTGCGACCAAATAATGCTCCATTTTTTTTTAGGTCAATATTTTATTTTATTTTATTTAGATTTTGGTCAAGCGTTAGCCGCTTGACCAAAATCGCGCCTGATGGAAAGCGTGGATGAGGTCTGGGATGATACGCGTCTGCCGTAATGATGCCTGTTTACTGTTGCCTTAAAGATGTCCAGATTATAGTGGTCAGGAAAAACAGACCTTGGCAGGGAGTAACATTCCCTACATTACATTTATACCAGTGTTGTTCCGATAGCATACTTAGTTAATGCTTCATTAGTCTTATTGAAAATATCGACATCTGGAATCTACAATCTACGATTTCTATTGTAAAACACAGGCAATACTTTTGATTTGCAAACCAGTACACATATTCGATATAGCGTAAGATTATTTAATGAAAAACTAAAATGTTAGTGTGGCAGGCGAAAGAAAACAACCGGTAAGGGGGTAAAAATAAATATATTAACAAAACAAAATTATAGAAAAATACAGAAAATTTACATGCTATCGGCCGAAACGTCAGAAGAAGAAGAAGAAGGTACGTCAAAGAAACACTTTTTCTATTTATAATGGCGCCTAAGCGGCAAGGAGGTCTGTCCTCGACAGTTAGGTTGGTGTTAATGAAAAAGAAAAGAACTAAATGATACACGGCAATTGTGTTCAATCCATTAGGTAAACAGATAAATAAATTTGGTCTCATACAAAATACGTGAATACTTTTGGGGCGCAGGTTTATTGCACGATTTCGGCCACAAGTGTCTGGTTTTTGTATATTCCCGCCAGATTCTAAACTCCTTTTCTACCTACATGAAAATAATAATGTGCCTGAGCAAGTGTAAATTGTTGGGTCATCATTTATTTCAATACGTTTTCCGATACAAGTAGTTAATTAACCCAGGAGCGAGCTTTTAGTTGTTTCCCTCACTTGCGGTTTTGCTGTCACTCCGATGAATTACATTTTATAAAAAAACCGGCCAAGTGCGAGTCGGGCTCGCGCACAAAGGGTTCCGTAGCAGCAAAGTCCAAAATTACAGTTAAATCAACCTATCTCAAAAACTATAAGAGATACTTTGATCAAACCAAAAATCGTTGAAAGAGTTAATTAGCATGCATCACCTCTATTTTTTTTAGAATTTTATACCCCGTAGTTATAAAAATAGAGGGGGGGGGTACATACTTTTTACGACTTTGAGAGCTGATATCTCAAAAACCGTTCACTTTAAGAAAAATGTTTTTTAGAAAACTTTATATCATTTTAAAAGACCTTTCCATTGATACCCCACACGGGTATGTACATCGAAAAAAAAAATTTCATCCCTCAGTTACATGTATGGGGGGCCCCACCCCCAATTCTTTTTTTTACTATTTAGTGTCATATTTTTGTAGCGGTTCATACAACACATATTCCCATCAAATTTCATCACTGTAGTACTTATAGTTTCCGAGTAAATCGGCTGTGACAGACGGACAGACGGACAGACGGACAGACGGACATGACGAAACTATAAGGGTTCCGTTTTTGCCATTTTGGCTACGGAACCCTAAAAAGCGTGTTTTTATGATTTAGTGCAAATGGCTGGGAATCTCTGCTCTTCTTAAATATCACCTACAATGTGACCGAATATGGGCCGGAAAAATCAAATGTAAATTCTTTAGAACATTTTAAGAAATGTTCACAGGTATGGTATTCCCCAAAATTAAGAACTTTTGAATATCACATTACCTATGTGATATTCAAAAGTTCTTAATTTTGGGGAAAATGGAGCGTAGGTACCTACAAAGTTATGAATATTAGATAGGTAGGTAATGCTTTTTCCCGCTATCGGGCGATGGTAGCTCAGTGGTTCTGAACGCGCTTTCTATACGGGGAGGACGTGGTTCGAATCCAAAGATGCACCTTCGGATTTTTAAAATCTATGTGCATCTTTCTACCATTAACTCGGCGGTGAGAGAAAATATCGCCAGGAAACATGCACGTCTCGGATGACGTTCTCAGACTTGTGGATACCTACAATATTTGAGATACTGCTTCTGAAGGTGTAACCGTGATTCAGTTATCTGGTTCCCCTATTAAGGCGACGGGTAGGGCACACTAGCGACGCCAATTGATTTTAATTGTTAACTACCAAAATAAATATATTTTAAATAATTACGAGGCTTCAGTCTCTCGGCCAACACTTATACTATTTATTTAATAACCATGCCCAAAGCCCAAATGTTGAGTCTGTTTTTGTACTAAAAAATTTTATTCACGCCAAAAGTGGCCGCTTTTGGCGGTAATTCAAATATTCGAGTGCGAAACCAGATCAAATAGCTAACCATAACTATTAAATAAATAGTATAGATGTTTACCGAGAGACTAAAGCCCCCAAGTTGTTTAAAATAGATCTGGTTTAGTTACTAACAATTAAAATTAGTTGGCGTCGCTAGTGGGGTATACCCTTCACCTCCAAAGGTTGCAGGCACTTCATTTTAATTACCAGACTTCCTGAATCATTCCTGAATTATTGGTCTTGCTATAATTATGCAGTCAACTCTAACCCCAGCACCGGGAAGTCAAAAGGTTAATTTTAAAATAAACGTAACTAACCCTTCCATTCCAAGCACTGACTGGGATGAATTAGCTTTAATAAAAAGCCGGGTTTATTTAACAAGAAAATTTAATCTAGACCAGAGCAAGTACCTAGGTGCTTTTTTAAAACGTTTCATTGAAATTGAGTTGAAACGTCGTGGGAAACTGGAGACGCTTTGTTCAACATCGTGTTTCTTGTAAGCTTCTTATTTGCCAGTAATTTGTTAGTAAGATAAATACTTCGGGCTTTGAGCTACAGTTACATATGCTCATTATATGCGTAGCATGCTTTTTCAGCATGTTCAATATGAGCATGCTTAAGGAACTGTCCACATTTGCTATCAATAAGCGTGCTATTCCCCATATTTAAGCATGCTTAAAAATAAGCAAACCTGTTTACACATGCTAAAGCACTCCGCCACACTCCCCCTTCCACCCGCACTGCAGGTAGCGTGCTTAAAAATAAGCAAACCTGTTTACACTTGCTAAAGCGCTCCGCCACACTCCCCCTTCCACCCGCACTGCAGGTAGCGTGCTTAAAAATAAGCAAACCTGTTTACACTTGCTAAAGCGCTCCGCCACACTCCCCCTTCCACCCGCACTGCAGGTAGCGTGCTTAAAAATAAGCAAACCTGTTTACACTTGCTAAAGCGCTCCGCCACACTCCCCCTTCGACTCGCACTGCAGGTAGCGTGCTTAAAAATAAGCAAACCTGTTTACACATGCTAAAGCACTCCGCCTCACTCCCCCTTCCACCCGCACTGCAGGTAGCGTGCTTAAAAATAAGCAAACCTGATTACACTTGCTAAAGCGCTCCGCCACACTCCCCCTTCCACCCGCACTGCAGGTAGCGTGCTTAAAAATAAGCAAACCTGTTTACACATGCTAAAGCACTCCGCCACACTCCCCCTTCGACCTGCACTACAGGTAGCGTGCTTAAAAATAAGCAAACCTGTTTACACATGCTAAAGCACTCCGCTACACTCCCCCTTCCACCCGCACTGCAGGTAGCGTACTTAAAAATCAACCGGCGTGCGATTTTTGAGCATGCTCAAATTTAGCATGCCTATTTGTAGCACGTCCGCTCATACATGCTACTAAGTAGCACTTGCTATGAATTTATGAAATTAGTTTATGAATAAAGGTACGAATAAGGTACCCATATTCATAAACTAAAGGTTTATGAATAAGGTTACACATGCTTATTTTTAAATAAGCATGTGTAACGGTGCCTTTATTTATAAACGTTCAGTAAACCTTTGTTAGCTAAAACAATGTTATAGAGCAGTTTCTACGTTTGAAACAATAAAAAACCGGCCAAGTGCGAGTCGGACTCGCCCATGAAGGGTTCCGTAGCAGCAAGTAAGATATATGGAAGGTAAATTGCGGTTTACGGTTTATAACGTATTAAGAAAAACTACTTACTAGGTCTAGTCCAAACCAATTTTCGTTGTTAGTTTTCATGATTGTGCATATCATATATTTTTTTTAGTTTTATAATTCATTTTATAGGTTTGATGAAAAAAAATTTTGAGTTTCAGTTTCAAGTATGGAGTCCCGCCATTTTTTTATTTTTTCTAATTTTTGTATAATAATCTTAATGCGGTTAACAAAATACATCTATTTACCAAGTTTCAATAGAATAGTTATTATAGTTTCGGAGAAAAGTGGCTGTGACATACGGACGAACGGACAGACAGACATGACGAATCTATAAGGGTTCCGTTTTTTGCCATTTAGCTACGGTTAGGGTTCCGTAACATACAACATTTTCAAATAAAGAATGTTAATTAACAATTAAAACGGTTTTAATTTCCTTATTCTAATCCCAATCCGGGGGAAAGGGGGGTTGAACTGATGTGACTCCACTGGTGTCGCGAGTGTCCATGGGCGGCGGCAATCGCTTGCTATCTGGCGCTCCGTCTACTCGTCGGCCACTTATAATATATGCAAAAAAACTGACTGCCACGAATCCTCGAGTACAAAAGTTAATTCACTTTGGATAACTATACTGTCATATAACACTCTACCGTTTGCCGCGAGACCTTGCGTTTAGTATAGTCATGGACTAATGATATTTAATATTTATCTATGGTATAATGTATATGTCGCAGCCATCTGTTTATATAAGACGCCAAGGGCGTTCGTTTAACGTTGGCATCCAATTTGATACCTAGGCTGATAGTTGTAAGAACTAAAATCACTCAACGTTGAACAGCTTATAACTGCGTAATGAAAGTTAACCCATTCGAAATGACTGATGAAAACTCAGCCATGTGATTCAAATTGATTTAGGCTTTTCTCTACTACAGCGCTAGTAAACATCAAAACAAATATGGCGTCTGCAGGGAAAATAGCATGAATGTTGTGGTTCGATTACCTAGCTTTTGTGTGGAATTATAAGCAAAATTGAAGTGTAGGATTGTCAAACTACGTCTTTTGCAAGTTTTTATAAAAAGTTTGAGTTGAGTGACATAATTCAAACAACTATCGGCCTAGGCATCCAATTGGATGATGGTGGCGACAAACCTTAAACCATCTGGTTAAGCGTTGCGGTCAACGAAATGGCTAGTTGTTTTTCAGCCGTATAGGATGCCGGCGTGTAACGAACGCCCTAGGCGTCCGATTGGATGATTAACTTAACCAGATGACTGCGACATATTTCCCGATTAGGCGATTTCCCTTAATTTTTTTGACAGAAAATGAAGAACTGAGTCAATTACCAAAATAATACTCTTATTGCAACAGTAGAATATTACAAAGTAACTACAACAGAGCTGAATGTGTCCTAGTGTAGTGGCACAGTGGCTGTATATCAGCTGTAAAGTGGCGGAGAGGCTGTCACGAGCAGCCGAGCCACTTCAGAGGCCGATTTAGCGCACATTGCGAAAGTAAACAAAATGTGCATTAGGTGAAATACCTATTTAGATACTATTTGATAAAGAACAGTGGTATAATTTTATTACTTACAGACATAACATAAGGTATCTCAACGATAGTAGCTTTTTTTTACAAAACCTTCATTTGAATAAGTCACCCTTTTTTCAACCTTTCGGGATTGCTGGTAGCTCATTGGATAAGAACGTGTGCCTTCTTAACGGGAGATCGTAGATTCAAGTCCGAGCATGTACTGATTTGTTCAAATGAAATTTGTATCTATGTGCGCATTCTAACCTGCACGTTTTAGATAATTTCTCAATCTGTGCCTGGGTACCCTACGAAGAGCCACCTCTCATATTTTTTTTTTATATGAGAGGTGGCAGACGAGCAGACGGATCACCTGATAGTAAGCAATTCCGCCACCCATGGACACCCGAAACACCAGTGGAGTCACAAGTGCGCTGCCAACCTAGTAAATAAATAAATAAATAAATAAACCTTTTCCCCTTCCCCCCATTGGGCCTCCGGTAGCCTCACTCACACGGCGAAACACAGCGCAGGCGCTGCTTCACGCCGGTCTTCTGTGAGGCAGTGGTATCACTCCGGTCGAGCCGGCCCATTCATGCCTTAGCGTGGCTCTCCCACATTTATTGATTTTTTTATTGAAATGACAACTCGTTACAAAATAAGTAGTTAATAACCAAATAGGCGACACTACTGGACCGAACAAGCAGCCTGAAGTGCACATTAATAGACTCACTTGGCATGTATGCAGTTGCAGGCACGATAATCTTGGTACCGAAACAGGCGATTAGCTGCTTAATAGATCCACTAGCAGCCAACAGCCACCGTTATTCCTATTAAGTGACCACAACACTACCTTAGTAGCGCCTAGTAAGCGTGTTAAGGTGGCCACAAACGATCAGTTCTTTCTTAAGTATTTGGTGTTTCGTCACTCCAATGTTTACTCGGGACATTCGAAGGATTTTTTTTTGCAATTTAGCGGACAAATGAGACAGCTCATCTGATGGTAAGTGATCACCGCCGTCCATGGACATCTGCAACACCCGAGGTACCTATCACATATGCGTTGCCGGCTCCTAAGGAAGAAATAAGCCCCTTTCTCTAGCTTTTTATATAACTATGGCAGTTCTCAAATCCCTTTTCACTGAAAGTACAGCGGTCCCCGGTTAACGTCTCTGAAGTGAATTCGTCCCACTGTACGTATATTTTACAGTTCAAATGTCAATGATTGTGGAATAATTGGATTTGTGGTCTGCCACGGTCATTGACTCTCAAATGACCCGAGTAAACATTGGAGTGACGCCGTGGATTTAGAAAATAACTGACTACGTGTGGCCTTTAGTGTTACATGAATTCTATGAAAATCATATATGTTGTATGCACTATTAATTAATTTATTGCATGGAATCATTTTCTCATCCGGAGGTGTAATTGTTTGTCACGGCGTAGGTAAGACGAAACGGCAGCGGTTTTACTAATACTATGATGCTAATCATAAAGTTTGTGAAAATGTATGTGAATGAATGAATGAATGGTAACTTTATTTGGCACAACACAAAAATGGGAAACTTATCCTAAACATAAATGATAAAAGAACAGTAAACCCAACATGCGGCCCCTTAGCAGTAAGAGCGGTTCTGGTGCAAGAGACCAACTCTGACGCGTACATATCAGAATAACACATAGCTACAATTTATAAAGATCATGCAGGTGATTCTCAGGGCGCAGTTCATCATCATCATTTCAGCCAATAGACGTCCACTGCTGGACATAGGCCTCCCCCAATGTTCTCCACACAGATCGGTCCTGTGCCGCCCGCATCCAATGGATACCCGCGATCTTCACCAGATCGTCGGTTCACCTTGTAGGAAGCCTGCCACGGCTGCGACTTCCTGTACGGGGCCTCCACTCGAGGACCTTTTCTGTTCTCCTCGCTAGGGCGCAGCTAGTTTTGAATAAATTCATGACTTGGTGCAGTAGTAAAACGAGTTCAGGAGTCCGCGTGCGTATTGTAGGAGACCTCAGGCCAGGTGGAATATCAATTTCCATAAGATCTGGATCCTCATCAAGGCCAGCTAAGCTGATGAACGACTATGCTATATATTTGTTAGATCCACCTTAGTAGCTTCTTGTTAATTCTAGGGCTCAATGTCACGAGCAAAAATATCAACAATAAAAAAAAAATTGATTAATCCGATGGCTCAGCGACCCAAAATGAGTCTTGTCCACCAATACGAGATGCCGCCATTTGTCTCGACCTTGTGCAGCTTCACGCCAATCTTCTGCTTCCATATCTTGCAGGTCCGCGTCTACTACATCCCGCCAGCGATAGCGTGGACGCCCAACTGGCCGCCAGCCAGTAGGTTGTCCCAGATATGCTTTCTTAGCGCAGCGATCTGATGCCATTCTCTCGATGTGACCAAGCCATCGGATTCTATGTGCTTTTGTCTCTCCTAGTATGTTGGGTTCTGCTATCAGTTCTTCTACTTCAGCATTTTCTTCTTGTCTAGGACCAAACCTTTTCCGGAGGATTTTACGTTCGGTGACCAGGAGTTTGTTTTCTTCTTTAAGTGTCAGTGTCCAAGCCTCACATCCATATATTAGTATAGGTCTTATGATGGTCTTGTAAATTGAGATCATCATCAGCAACCCACACTCGTCCACTGCTGGACATAGGTCTCCCCTAATGCACGCCACTTCTCCCGATTTTCGGCCACTCTCATCCAGCCCACACCAGCCAACCTTCGAATGTCATCATCCCATCTTGTCGCAGGGCGTCCTACACTACGCTTACCGAGTCGCGGTCTCCACTCAAGGACTTTACGGCCCCAACGGCTGTCAGTTCTGCGGCTAATATGACCAGCCCACTGCCACTTCAGTTTGCTAATTCGGTGGGCTATGTCGGTGACTCTGGTTCTCTGTCGGATTACATCATTTCTGATGCGGTCCTTCAGAGATACTTCAGAGGTCCTTCAGAGAATTGAGATCATCGTCCTCCAACTTAGAAGCTTGGACACTAACACCTTATGAAGCACAGCACTACACCTCAAGGTATTCTGAATCCGAGTCCTCAATTTCGTCGATCAAAAAAATTAGGAAATTGGAATCTATTGACATAATTTTAAGTCCCCACTGCTGGGGCACGGGCCTCCCTCATTCACATGAGGGGTAATTGCCATACTCAAAACGCTTCGCAGACGGGTTGGCGAGGGCATTGATATAAATGCAGAGTTCTTTGCACCCAAAGATCATGCCAGCAGCTTTACCTTAGTCGCCTTTGACGACACCTCGGTAAGAGTGAGGGTGGCCTATTCTACTCTGCCGGGGACCACACGGCCATGAGATAGAATGGGTTTACAATTTAATGTATTTTATTTCGTTACATTATGATGTATTGAGCTGAAACCTTTTGACTGCAATCCGTCACGCATTTCTATTTAGAATATGTAGATTTTTCCAATTTATCTTTTCAACTGTCAACAGGATGTGCCTGATTGGCTAGTTTTGATGTGAGACCTTAGGATATTTTTTTATGATATAGGTGGCAGACGAGCAGGTGGATCGCCTGATGGTAAGCGATTGCCGCCACCCATAGACACCCATAGATTTACAAGTAAATAATGCATCGTATGCACCGTAGTCTACCTATAACATGGACTAATTATTAGTCTATGATCAATTATCTCCAATTAGCTAATCGAAAGCAGCGTCACGTATAATGCTGATAATGATAATGACAGAGAGTGACGGGCGCAGCGATGGCAGCGACTCATGACGTCGCGTCATGACGTCAGCCGGACTGGCGTGAATAAGTAAACAGATCTATTCGAATCCTCAGAACTACCAATCTGTGTCTATGTTAATCCTACAACATTACACACCAGTAGAATAGCTAAAAATAATTAAAAGAACAAAACTCATTACCAGCTGGATTATCATGACTGGTAATGATTTTCTTTCCTGGAGTTTGATAATATAATGTAATCCTCAGAATTAGCATTCTATGTCTATGTTGATCCTTCAGCATTACGCTGCAGTAGAATAGATAAAAATATTTAAAAGAACAAAACTCATTACCAACTGGATTATCATGACTGGTAATGATTTATTTTCCTGGAGTTTGATAATATAATGTAATCCTCAGATTTAGCATTCTATGTCTATGTTAATCCTTCAGCATTACGCTGCAGTAGAATAGATAAAATAATTAAAAGAACAAAACTCATTACCAGCTGGATTATCATGACTGGTACCTAATGATTTTCTTTCCTGGAGTTTGATAATATAATGTAATCCTCAGAATTTACATTCTATGTGTATGTTAATCCTTCAGAATTACGCTGCAGTAGAATAGCTAAAAATAATTAAAAGAACAAAACTCATTACCAGCTAGATTATCATGATTGGTTATGTTTTTTTTTCAAACCTTTATCAACTTTTAGGCAAAAATAACGTTACCAACGTGAAAAATCTATATTTTCAAATGTATTATTTTAGTTATTATATCATATTCTAAATATTGCTAAAGTATAGCTTCTGCTGCAGCATTTGAAGACTGCTATGACTGCGATTTGCATCGTGTAAAACACACTTGTAAACTCAGAAAACTATTAAGACGACATTGCAAACGCCAAAAAAGACTTAGCACTCAACAAATTTAACAGAAATGTGAAATGAAAATAAAAATATTTTATTTCCACACTTAAGTCGGATTAAGTTATTTAGAAATCTAAAACTAAACTTAGTAAATTACTTGGTAGGTATTATTACTAGTTACATATACTTGACAATGAAACAGCTAAGAAAAACCTTTAAAATATAGCAATCGTCCAAGGTCAATGAACTCTCGAACAAAACCTTTTTTCCTTTTTTAATTCTGTGTGGTCCATTCCAGATTAGGAAACGTCCTTTAAATACGAGCCAAGCAGAGGACCTTCGTGGATCCCTTATCTTTTTAGTCTGCTGTTATTTGATTAGACCCTAATTTGGCGCACTTTTGTGGTCCCATATGGTTAATTTGTATGATAATTACTCTTTCGTAAATCTTTTATGTTCAGCCAACTTTCTGGTACTTAATATTTTTATTACTCGTATCATGCTTGTATGTAACTTAGGAGTCATTACCATAACTAAAAATGTTGACCTAAATAAAAATTGTGAGGCATTAACAGAAAGAATAACGTTTATTATTTTAAAACTAGACGAATACGATTTCTCACACCTTGGACGAGCCAAATCACGGTGATTTAGGGTTGTCAACTTTTCGTGGTCCTTAAAATACGAAAGTTGCCCGTCGTTTCACTCCTGTCTGTGGAGAGCGCTAGCTGGCGCGTTTTTTTATGTTGTGGGTGGCAGACGAGCAGACACAATTGCACAGCCAATCTTTGTATCCCCCTTTCCCCTAAAGACTCCGGTACACTCACTCACTCGGCCAATCATAGTCGAGGCGCTTGACGACATAAACCGTATAGGTATTAGCCGAGTGATATGTGAAAAATTGCAGCTGAAATAAGGCCGAAGATCTCCTCAAAACACTCCCTATTGTAGACGCGATAGGCGATGTACAGTGATGCTATATCTCTACCCAGTAGTAGAGGAAAAAGCATGTCGGGAAAAGCCTTAAGGTGACATCGCGACGATACTAGCGCCGCGAAGTGATTTTATCAAAAATTGAGCAACATATACTTTCCTTAAAGTATTTTTGCTAACTTTTTAAAAACATGTCTCCTAGTCGAGGTGTAAACTTAAACGAATGTCCTGCTTAGCAGGTATCTATAATGAGCTTCCCCTTATAACCTCCCACAAGTGTGGATGTTTACACACCTCGTGGGAGTGTTTTGGCCTTACCGTTAATTTCAGAATACCCCCGGGCCTAAATTGCCGCTGACTGGCTTACAATAATATTACCAGTGAATGTTTAGGCCTAAGTATGAAGTACAGACAGCCGAGTTTTACCTTAATATCAATCACGTTTAGTTCAATAGCAATTGAGGTATTTCAAGAGATTGTAGTAACCTTATATGTGTCTGTACATGTAAAGACAACCCTATAACACAGGCAAAGCCGAGTCCGAGTTACCTGCATTTTTAATGGCGCGCTCTGAGCGCCCTCACGTGGCGTATTTTCACAACGCATTTAGATCTATCCTCATGCGAAAAATCTCTTTTCAACGTCTGGTTAAAAATGTGCAAATTTAGAGAAATTTCTGTTATTACGAGTTACCTATTTTGTATTCTTTTTTGTTGTTCTACGAGGCAGATTAAAGAGTTATCTTTGTTAACACCACCAATGATAATATTTCTTTTACTTTTAAATCCTTAAGAACTTTCTAGTTATAATATCTAGTTATTAATTTTACTGGTGTTAAATCTGTTAAATCTATTATCTATTAATCTATATGTATAACAAAACACTAAACGCCCCGTTGGTCTAGTGGTTTAAATACCGGGTCGTGATCTCGGGGTCCTGGGTTGGATTCTCGGGTCGAGCAAAGGTTTGGTTTCGAATTTTTCGAACATAGCTCGGGTTTGTGATCATCAATCGGCATTAGGCAAGCGCGGTGATTAAGCCTAATCCCATCATAGTAGCGAAGACTTGATTTCTATGATGAAGGCCATTGCCCTGCAGTGGGACAGTATGAAGGCTGATACTATACTAAAAACTTCAATTGGCTAGTAATTGACATGAATAAAATTAACACTACGAAAATGTGATTATTAATGTGATATAAAATCGCAATTGGCTTTTTCTCTATAGGACATTGGTATATGATTTTTCACTACCTTCTCCCCTCCCACCGCCCCGCACAGAGCAAGGTAATGATGTTCCGTACACGCAATCTTGCCCCGTGGTCCGTAGCACGTAGCGCCGTCGTAACGGCTGACAGTGCTACGAGCTGCTACGAGCAGTGCTACGTTAATTATCTATCAGTGTGTACAAATGCGTGTACTGTATGCGTTATTTACACATTGTATTTTATATACATGGGTATTAAATATTTTTATATTTTTTATTGAATAATAAATATATTAAAGAAAGTACTACAGATGAAATGTTTTTAGAGGTAACAATATCTTTTTAAAATTGTCCATAGGAAATCTCAGACGTAAAACTCTGTACCTGTTAACTTTTTTATTTCCATATTACCTATGTTATACAAATAAATGATTCTATTCTATTATATTCTATAGTCCTGACAATAAGCGTTTTACCTTAGCAAGGCCGAGGCCATATAACATCTTATTTTCTTACATTTAGTATCAAACTATGCTTTTTTTATGGGTAAATGAATATTTTGACTTTTATGGTGTGTTTGATTTAGCGGAACGCCCGTGGTAATTTTGTAAGACTATTACGAAACACGCTTTTAATAAAAACTTCCCAATTTTTAAATAAAATGATTATTAACTTTCTGCAAAAGAAAAACAATATTCATATCCGTAACACATGTGCTTAAGCTACTTACTTTGTTCATTTAATCTCATATCGATGGCTACTTAGTACGAAATCCAGTCGATTTGTGAGATGTTGTTTGAATTTCATTCTTATCATAACTATTTACATAAATATTAGCACGTGTAAATTTTATTTAAATAACTCCTTACTTTGTTTGCTCTCTTACATAGGTATACATACACACACACAATTTGTTTCATCATCAGCAACCCACACTCGTCCACTGCTGGACATAGGTCTCCCCTAATGCCCGCCACTGCTCCCGATTTTCGGCCACTCTCATCCAGCCCACACCAGCCAGCCTTCGAATGTCATCATCCCATCTTGTCGCAGGGCGTCCTACATTACGCTTACCGAGTCGCGGTCTCCACTCAAGGACTTTACGGCTCCAACGGCTGTCAGTTCTGCGGCTAATATGACCAGCCCACTGCCACTTCAGTTTGCTAATTCGGTGCACAATTTGTTTAGTGGAATATAAATGGAATTTGAATTATAAAAAAGGAAAATAAATCTAATATTGTAACTAAGTTTTAAAATTAAGGAAAGTATTAACATAACGTATGTAATATTTAAAGAAGAGCGGAGTTCCCTAATACAAGCAAATCTGTTACTTAGAGGAAGCTCCAACCACAATTTTCTATATGACATGTGTGTTATTGAATAAATAATTTTGAATTTTGTATTTTATTAAATCAATACCAACATGGTCACACCCTATTAAACTAAATATGTTTTTCCAAGAAACGTTTACTTTTCCAGCTAAATTGTCATCTTTTATTCTAAAAACACCCCATAAACTTAGGGTTCCACTTCACTCCCTTACCCCCATTAAGGGAGGGAAAAATACCCTTTACTGAAAATTGGGTAATCGTCGCTCGGCGGGGGTTGATTATTTCTGATATCGCCCCGGAGAGCACCCCCAGAGATATGCAACCTTTTCAGAACGGGTGATTATACTGATTCTTTCATTGTGTTAATTGGGGTACATTTGAAACATTTCAGAGTTTTATTTCAGAGTTTGGGGACCGTTTCTGTGACAAATAAAGCAGATTCTCGTTTGTAAATGTGGGAGAGCCACGCTTCGGCATAAATGGACTGACTCAACCGGAGTGATAGAAAACCGGCGTGAAGCAGCACTGTGCTGTGTTTCGCTGCGTGAGTGAGGATTTCGGAGGCCCAATCAAAAAGCGTACTAGTGACTCCACTGGTTTCGCTTGTGTCCATAGGCGTGGGTCCATATGGTCGTGATCTCGGGGTCCTGGGTTGGATTCTCGGGTCGAGCAAAGGTTTGTTTCGAATTTTTCGAACATAGCTCGGGATTGTGATCACCAATCCGCATTAGGCAAGCGTGGTGATTAAGCATTATCCCATCATAGTAGCGAAGACTTGATTTCTATGATGAAGGCCATTGCCCTGCAGTGGGACAGTATGAAGGCTGATACTATACTAAAAACTTCAATTGGCTAGTAATTTACATGAAGAATATCATATATCAGACATGAATAAAATTAAGACTATGAAAATGTGATTATTAATGTGATATAAAATCGCAATTGGCTTTTTTTCTATAGGACATTGGTATATGATTTTTCACTACCTTCTCCCCTCCCACCGCCCCGCACAGAGCAAGGTAATGATGTTCCGTACACGCAAACTTGCCCCGTGGTCCGTAGCACGTAGCGCCGTCGTAACGGATGACAGTGCTACGAGCTGCTACGAGCAGTGCTACGTTAATTATCTATCAGTGTGTACAAATGGGTGTACTGTATGCGTTATTTACACATTGTATTTTATATACGTGGGTATTCAATATTATTATATTTTTATTGAATAATAAATATATTAAAGAAAGTATTAGACATGAAATGTTTTTAGAGTTAAAAATACGAGTAACTATATCGTTTTAAAATTGTCCATAGGAAATCTTAGACGTAAAACTCTGTACCTGTTAACTTTTTCTTTCCATATAACCATGTTACACAAATAAATGATTCTATTCTATTATATTCTATAGTCCTGACAATAAGCGTTTTACCTTAACAAGGCCGAGGCCATATAACATCTTATTTTCTTACATTTAGTATAAAACTATGCTTTTTTTATGGGTAAATGAATATTTTTTTGAAATTTGACTTTTATGGTGTGTTTGATTTAGCGGAACGCCCGTGGTAATTTTGTGAGACTATTACGAAACACGCTTTTAATCAAAACTTCCCAATTTTTATATAAAATGATTAATAACTTTCTGCAAAAGAAGAACAAAATTCATATCCGTAACACGTGTGCTTAAGCTACTTACTTTGTTCATTTAATCTCATATCGATGGCTACTTAGTACGAAATCCAGTCGATTTGTGAGATGTTGTTTGAATTTCATTCTTATCATAACTATTTACATAAATATTAGCACGTGTAAATTTTATTTAAATAACTCCTTACTTTGTTTGCTCTCTTACATAGGTATACATACACACACACAATTTGTTTCATCATCAGCAACCCACACTCGTCCACTGCTGGACATAGGTCTCCCCTAATGCCCGCCACTGCTCCCGATTTTCGGCCACTCTCATCCAGCCCACACCAGCCAGCCTTCGAATGTCATCATCCCATCTTGTCGCAGGGCGTCCTACATTACGCTTACCGAGTCGCGGTCTCCACTCAAGGACTTTACGGCTCCAACGGCTGTCAGTTCTGCGGCTAATATGACCAGCCCACTGCCACTTCAGTTTGCTAATTCGGTGCACAATTTGTTTAGTGGAATATAAATGGAATTTGAATTATAAAAAAGGAAAATAAATCTAATATTGTAACTAAGTTTTAAAATTAAGGAAAGTATTAACATAACGTATGTAATATTTAAAGAAGAGCGGAGTTCCCTAATACAAGCAAATCTGTTACTTAGAGGAAGCTCCAACCACAATTTTCTATATGACATGTGTGTTATTGAATAAATAATTTTGAATTTTATTAAATCAATACCAACATGGTCACACCCTATTAAACTAAATATGTTTTTCAAGAAACGTTTACTTTTCCAGCTAAATTGTCATCTTTTATTCTAAAAACACCCCATAAACTTAGGGTTCCACTTCACTCCCTTACCCCCATTAAGGGAGGGAAAAATACCCTTTACTGAAAATTGGGTAATCGTCGCTCGGCGGGGGTTGATTATTTCTGATATCGCCCCGGAGAGCACCCCCAGAGATATGCAACCTTTTCAGAACGGGTGATTATACTGATTCTTTCATTGTGTTAATTGGGGTACATTTGAAACATTTCAGAGTTTTATTTCAGAGTTTGGGGACCGTTTCTGTGACAAATAAAGCAGATTCTCGTTTGTAAATGTGGGAGAGCCACGCTTCGGCATAAATGGACTGACTCAACCGGAGTGATAGAAAACCGGCGTGAAGCAGCACTGTGCTGTGTTTCGCTGCGTGAGTGAGGATTTCGGAGGCCCAATCAAAAAGCGTACTAGTGACTCCACTGGTTTCGCTTGTGTCCATAGGCGTGGGTAATCAGCAGTCAAAGTCACAGCTACTCAATAAAACGCCGGTGTTTTAGGTTTTATCAACCTACGGATTCTGCCGAGTCCAAGCAAGTTGTCCGTGACAACTCAATCGATACACAATAGCAGTGTTAAAAACAATGCAATTCACCGGTTCCTAACTTTAGATTCACTCCGCGGCACTTCACTGCACAAATAAACACCAAATTTGTTTACTAAAACCACTAAATACTAATTTAAAACCTCTGAATGGCATCAACCCACACGAGGTGTTTGACTCCTAGCGCCAGAAACTCAAAGCTAATTGTTCATGAGCTTAATTATGGATGGTCTTAATGCGCGTTAAAATATGTGTCAATATTTTTCTTAAGTAACCATTAAAGTTGATTTGAACTCTCTGAGTGGGGCACTTGGAACGCCGTGTGGTCCCCGGCAGAATAGAATAGGCCACCCTCACTCTTACCGAGGTGTCGTAAAAGGCGACTAAGGTAAAGCTGCAGGCATGATCATCAGCTATAATGTATCAATACGGGGATTAACACGATATTTATTATGTGAAATTATGTCAGTCCGCTCGTAACCACGGCTGCTGCAACGTAGCCGAAACGTCGAGCCAAATATGTGAGTACACAATGTTGTTTCACACAATAAATATCGTGTTAATCCCCGTATTGATACATTAAAGTTATAATGCATATCTAAAAAACTATATGATCATCAGCACCTAGAGAAGGAAAACTCTGCATTTATATCAAAACCCTCACCAACCCGTTTTCCAAGCGTGGTGCGTATGGCAATTACCCCTCATGTGATGAGGGAGGCCCGTGCCCCAGCATTGGGGCTTAAATGGGCTGACGATGACGAGTGGGGCACTTCAAGTTCATTTTCGTACATGTAAACACGTCGAACACTTATAAAATTAGTACTTAATACACTAAACAAAGAGAACATTGGTGTATATGTGCATTTGGCGTGATCAGGCACCACTGAGGCGTGACGTCACGCTCATGAACAATTATGGCCGCACTGAAGTGGCTTTCGAAGGATTGAGTTATTAGGCTTAATAGTGCATTGTTTTTTACTGACTCGGTTTCTTTCGTTTACACAGGATGCATTACTTTAGTGTGCTACTGTGGTATATATGTCACCGGAAAATAACAAGATCCGTAAGTTTATCAATTTACTAGGAAGTTTATAAACTTACGTAGGATTCTAAACGGGAGATAAATTGTATTATTTTACGTACACATTTTCGTAAATTTATCAATTTCCGACGTTACACGGGAAATTTATCAACTATTTTAGATGGTCCTACCAATCACAGAAGCTCTTTTAAATATACGAATCTTTGAAATACGTAAAATAACACATTGCTCTCTGATTGGTCAATGTTCATAGTGGCAATGCCAATCAGATCGCGCGTAGCGTTTGGATATTGCTCACTTATTATTTTACGAGTGAGTTCAGTAAGTTTATCACTTTACGAAAATGTGAACGTAAAATAATACAATTTATCTCCCGTTTAGAATCCTACGAAAGTTTATAAACTTCCTAGTAAATTGATAAACTTACGGATCTTGTTATTTTCCGGTGACATATAGGTACACCGTGCTTTCTAAAGGTGACGGGTAGAGCACACTAGCGACGCAAATCGATAGCGATTTGATTTTTAGCTAATCTATTTTAAACAACTTCGGGGTTGCAACCTCTAGGCAAACCCTTATACTAAGTATTTATTAAATAACCAGGTAAAAATGTTGGGTCCAACGCGTACGCAATTTTTCGCGCACAAAAACGGACCCAACATTTGTACATGGTTATTTAGTAATTAGTATAAGTGTTTGCCTAGAGGTTGTTACCCCGAATTTTTTTTAAATAGATCCAGTTTAGTAATAAAAATT
This sequence comes from Marasmia exigua, assembly GCA_019059595.1. Classification (NCBI taxonomy): domain Eukaryota; kingdom Metazoa; phylum Arthropoda; class Insecta; order Lepidoptera; family Crambidae; genus Marasmia; species Marasmia exigua. The sequence continues at coordinate 12,551,152 of CM032482.1, read as the reverse complement.
AAAATTGATTGGCGTCGCTAGTGTGCCCTACCCGTCACCTTAGCCGTCTTACTCCCTTATTGATGGCATTATACTGATGATAGCAAACATTTTCCCCCAAGGAACATAGGGTCTAATCTAAAAAAAAAAACCTTCCCATACAATTTGCACCAATCAGCTGATTACTTTTGTATGGGAAGGTGTTTTTTATTGATAGAGTCTTAGCTCTATGTTCCTTGGGGAAAATGTTTCTTTTCATAAGTATAATACCCTCTATAAGGAAGTAAGACTGTTAAAAAGCGCAGTACTGTATATATACTGTGGTATAACAAGAGCTTTAAGGTGGCGGGTAGGGCACACTAGCGACGCCCATCGATTTTAATTTTTTGCTACTGGGTCCAACGCGTACACGAGAAAATTGATTAACGCCAAAAGCGACCACTTTTGGCGTGAATAAATTTTTCGCGTACAAAAACGAACCCAATATTTGTGCATGATTATAAGTGTTTGCCGAGAGGTTGTAACCCCGAAATTGTTTAAAACAGATCCAGTTTAGTAGCTAAAAATTAAAATCGATTGGCGTCACTAGTGTGCCCTACCCGTCACCTTAACGATAGCTCTTGTTATACTGTGACAATAGTAAGAATTATTTATCAAAGAACAAAGCGCAAAATATGAAAAAATAATATTAAATATGTAAATATTTTTCATTTTTGCAATTTTGTATCAAACAATTAAAATTAGAGTAAAGAAAGTCAGATAACATCTTCCAATTTTGAATCGAATACTGACTTATTTCAGCCACATAATGAGAAGAGGTGACGAGGGTCTTGAAGAGCTGATTGTTGCTGGGAAACACGGAGGAGCACCCTCAAAGAAGTTTTGCTCGGTTGGCAGGGACACGATGAATAGGCACCAGTGGAGGCAGATCACACAAGCAAGGTGCAACCCGTCCACATCCACTGATGACCTCGGTCCTCAGTCATGAGGAAGTAATAAAAAAATATGCTTAAAAAACTGAGACCACATCACACTATTGATCAGTGTGATGTGACTATAATGTATCAAGACGGGAATTAACACGATATCTATTATGTGAAACAACATTGTGTACTCACATATTTGGCTCGACATTTCGGCTACGTTACATACGTTAGTATGATGTGGTTTCAGTTTTTTTTAGGTGACACGTGGCAGACGAGCAGACGGATCACCTGATGGTAAGCGATTGCCGCCGCCAATGGACACCCGCGACACCAGTCAGTGGAGACACAAATGAAGAAGAAGAAGAAGAAACAGTTATGTTTCGCGGCATTGTGCTGACAACGCTGCTTCACGCCGGTTTTCTGTGAGGCCGTGGTATCACTTCGGCCGAGTCGGTCCATTCATGCCGAAGCGTGGCTCTCCCACGGTAATTTTTTTGCCAGTGGGACCAGTCCCACAGTTTGGTTTTTCTTTCCTTCCTTGTTACTATGGAAACCAGAACGAAAGTACCACGAACACCCACAACCAACACGAATATTTATCTCATCAATAATAAACATTTGCCTCGGTTCGGGAATCTAGCCCGCGTTAGATATTCTTTAGTGCACAAAAGCAAATTACAGGTATGAGTTTAAAAAAAATAAATTTTCAAAACTAAAACCCGACTACCAAACAAACACGCCCTAAAAAGTACGAAACAAGAAAACTGTCTCTGCTGAAATTATTATGCCGTATTGCCGTGGCCGTATGCAACATTGATTTTTTTTATATTATTATAATGAATCTGTTTTTCTACTACAGTTGGTGGCATACGGCCACGGCTATACGGCATAATAATTTCAGCAGAGACAGTTATCTTGTTTCGAACTTTTTAGAGCGTGTTTTTTGGTAGTCGGGTTTTAGTTTTTAAACTTTATATTTATTTAATAAATTTTTAGTTATGTAAATAAAATTACATATTTGAAATGTGCTAAAAAGGCTCTTTTTTTAGTTCCTTAGTCTAAGTCCCCTAGAGGGCGCTGTAGTCAATTTAACGTGACGTAGAATTACTGGGTCACCCGTTATAAAGCCCAGACCCCGCACCCTGCGATTTTTATTTATTTCCAAAAATAAAAGGAAAACGTTTCACAGATGCCGAAGAAGCCGTGGCTGCGTATAAAAAGGCCGTCGAAGAGACCCCTAAAGAAGAGTGGGCCAAGTGCTTTTCTCAGTGGTTTCATCGAATGCAGCGATGTATTGATGTGAAGGGACACTATTTTGAAAAGATAAAATAAAAGTAACAACTTGCTAAATTGTTCAGTTTTTGATTTTCTAAGAACTTTCAGTGTCGCCTTCGTACGTTCAGTGCGGATCGTCCTGTCAGTCGATATAATCTTGCATAGTCGATAATTTTGGTGCACAAACCTAACTTATCGATTATATCCTAACACGAATAAATTGTTGTATTATAAGCTTATCTTTTGAACAAAAACGCCCAACTGCAGTGAGCAGCAAATTCTAAATTCATTAATGTAGACGCAAATATTTCGAACACTCTCATTTGTTTGGTATTTGCGCAGTGTACAATTACCAGTTAATCCACCTTTGCAATTCATTTTATTTATTTGGTATAATGCCGAAGTCCCTTCAACAGGTAGTCCCATAGAGTAAGAAAATAATAGGTTGGTAGTGAAACACATTTTATGTACCTCCAGGGTCACTTTTGAGGCAAAGAATGTGATGTGATACTATTTTTTTTATGTATGTATTTAACGAGCAGACGGATTACCTGATGATAAGCAATTGCCGCCGCCCATGGACACCCGCGACACCAGTGACGTCACAAGTGCGCTGCCAACCTTCAAACCTCCTTTCCTTCGGATTGGGACTCCAGTACCCTCACTCACGCAGCCAAACACAGCAGAGTACTGCTTCACACCGGTTTTCTGTGAGGTAATGGTATCACACCGGTCGAACCGGCCCACTGTGGGTGAAAAATTGACGTCCCCTTTCATAGGATTTTTTGAAAATGAAGTGCTTTTTTGGACACTTTAAAGTATGCAAGTACTTCGACAACATCAAAACATTATACGATATAGTATTTATGTGTCTTGTCTCATTGTGTAAACAAAGTAATGTGTGATTTTGTGTTTCAAATGTATGAAAATGAAAACGAAATAATTCATAAATTCTTTCGATCTTCTACTGTAAGGCCGAAACTTTCAGGTATTGTTACCCACTCTGTAACAAAGCTATGCAACCTTTAATCTTGATCCCGGACGTGCCCGATTAGAAGTTATGAATTAAATACTTCATCCATATTTGGACGACGTCTTCGTGTAGTTTTAATGTGCCCTAAAAACACACACACACGCATATTACGGATATATGTGTGTGTATGTATATCATCTCTTATATACGTACCTATGCATATAAATATATAAACCCTGTGCCCTGTCCAGGAGCACAAGTTTACTTTTGAAATCAAAGGTAACTAGATTTTCTTCAGTGCTAACACCTAGTTCATCATCCAGATCACAGAGTACTTTTTATCATGCGATGCCTCCCATACTGTATGTGTGTCGACATCAACCACTATATTCAGTGCTCGAAAAAAGTTTGAAGATCTAAGTCCACTTCAAAAAAGAAGAAGAACCAAAAACCTTATTGCAGAAAATGATTTTGATACACTAGCTTACGCTCTGGCCAATAAATCTGTGGAAAACGATAACCAAAGGAACTTCGCTGAATTAGCGAAACATTTAATAAAACATCCAAAATGCATCATTTGTCTCACCTTTGCCCATAACCTCTTCAACCTTTTATTGCCGGCCGATTTATTTTAAATTTGCCAAAGAAAATAATTTAGATATTAAAGAAAAAATGGCAATCATTGAAACAGAAATTTCTGCTCAACAGCCATCATTTGTTGGAAATGCAAAGGTGAGACACAAACTGCACATTTTGTGCTTTGGGATTTTCCCATATAACTTCGTCAGTATCATCTCTCACCACTTTCAGAGGTACAAATGAGCACATAAATATACTGGAATCATCACCATCCAGTTTTTGCTTGTAGTTGCTGTGTCCAGATGCACTGTCAAATCCCCATTTACTGATCAAAGATAAATTATTTTCAGTTGTTTCAGTTTCCAGAGTTTTAAATAGCCTCGTTACCGTTAAATCTAAAATAGATTGTAGTTTAAGTTTCACTTCAGCATCTGTTACCACCATACTTTCTTCTTCTACGTAGCACTCTTTTTTTCTCATTTCTCAAAGCATCATATGAATGGAATATATTACACCCCATATCTTTTGTCGTCTGCCTCAATACAATATATTGCCATTTAGATAAATTAAGTGACGTCGATAGACCCAGTGGTAAGCCATTGATGCATCATGTGGATGTTTTATTAAATGTTTCGCTAATTCAGCGAAGTTCCTTTGGTTATCGTTTTCCACAGATTTATTGGCCAGAGCGTAAGCTAGTGTATCAAAATCATTTTCTGCAATAAGGTTTTTGGTTCTTCTTCTTTTTTGAAGTGGACTTAGATCTTCAAACTTTTTTCGAGCACTGAATATAGTGGTTGATGTCGACACACATACAGTATGGGGGGCATCGCATGATTAAAAGTACTCTGTGATCTGAATGATGAACTAGGTGTTAGCACTGAAGAAAATCTAGTTACCTTTGATTTCAAAAGTAAACTTGTGCTCCTGGACAGGGCACAGGGTTTATATATTTATATGCATAGGTACGTATATAAGAGATGATATACATACACACACATATATCCGTAATATGCGTGTGTGTGTGTTTTTAGGGCACATTAAAACTACACGAAGACGTCGTCCAAATATGGATGAAGTATTTAATTCATAACTTCTAATCGGGCACGTCCGGGATCAAGATTAAAGGTTGCATAGCTTTGTTACAGAGTGGGTAACAATACCTGAAAGTTTCGGCCTTACAGTAGAAGATCGAAAGAATTTATGAATTATTTCGTTTTCATTTTCATACATTTGAAACACAAAATCACACATTACTTTGTTTACACGATGAGACAAGACACATAAATACTATATCGTATAATGTTTTGATGTTGTCGAAGTACTTGCATACTTTAAAGTGTCCAAAAAAGCACTTCATTTTCGAAAAATCCTATGAAAGGGGACGTCAATTTTTCACCCACAGTGATATATGCCGAAGCGTGGCTCACCCACGGTCGCACAGTGCTGCTTCACGCCGGTTTTCTGTGAGACCGTGGTATCACTCCGGTCGAGCCGGCCCATTCATGCCGAAGTGTGGCTCTCCCACAGTCAAAATGGGCCTTAAGGGAGTCGGCCTATCAACATCTCGGGCCGGCGGCATTTCACCAGGGTGATAAAAAATACTATAAAATGGTCTAGTGTAGACCTTAGTTCATATTTGCAAGGTCCCTGGGGCGGCGCTATGTTGCACTGGAAAATTGTATTCTGTGGTATTTGCAGAGTAAATTGTTGGGATATAAACTCGAGTCAAAGCAGCACAAAGCTAAGTCCGGAATGCTTTTAATATACTGGGGCTATGAGAGCAAACAGCATTCGTATAATATTCCTTATCCTAATAGTATTCCCTTTCAATTAGTGAATTAACATATATATTATTATGAAAATATAGACTGTAATTTATTAATCAAGAATTAGGCTTTCTGGAGCATTAAGAAGCCGAACTTTGAAAATGAATTCGTCACACACTAAAGAAGGAGATAATTCTTCAAATAATGGACGACGCGTATTTGAAAATAGAACACGACATGTTCTTCAATAGAAACAAATGAAAAGCGAAATTTGAAAATGGAACATAGTCACAGACTGCCAGCGGCATATCTACGCAGACTATACTGTAACAATATCACAGATAATATTTAATAAAATCAAAACACCATCCTTTACTATATTACGATGTTTGTTAGTTTGAATGTCTTTTTATAAAAAAAAAAGACATAACTATATAAAAAGTATGAAACAAGAAAATTGTCTCTGCTGAAATTATTATGCCGTATTGCCGTGGTCGTATGCCACATAGATTTTATTTTATTATTTCGTAGGTACTTTTTGAGCATGTTTTTTTTGTTAGTCGGGTTTTACTTTTTAAACTTTATTTTTATTTAACATATTTTAGTTATTTAAATAAAATTGCATATTTGAAATGTGCTAAAAAGTTCTTTCATTTGATACCCCACACGGTGCCAAGCAATTTCTTTTTACCTGACTACGGCAAAGCAAAAGGAGGGTTATGATTTTGACAGGCTATGTATGTATGTATGTATGTATGTTCATCTGTTTCCACGTATCTTCTTAACTACTTATCGGAATTCGACAAATGACATATCATTATAAGCGTCTTGATCGTCCGCTGGTTATAGGCTATATGAAGTTTCACAAAATCTAATGTGGCGCCCTCTAGCGGACAAAACATACAGAGTAAAAAAATAAAGTTATGATAAATATGCCGTGTTTGGTATCATTTGAAAGCGCTTGACTTGTACATTTTGAATATATATATATATATATTACTAGCACTTGGACACCAAAATAGTACAAATAAAATAAAAGTAAAAAAACTAAAACCCAACTACGACAAAAAACGTCGCTGAAAAAGTATAAAACAAGCCTTCGTTGTCAATTTATGCAATATTCACTATGTAGAGATAAAATTTCATGTTTGGAAAGGCGTAGTCACACGTTAAATATACTACCCTTTGACAACGTGTGACTGCGGATTTCCAAACATGAAATTTTATCTCTACATAGTGAATATTGCATAAATTGACAACGAAGGCTTGTTTTATACTTTTTCAGCGACGTTTTTTGTCGTAGTTGGGTTTTAGTTTTTTTACTTTTATTTTATTAGTTCCTTAGTCTATGTCCCCTAGAGGGCGCTGTAGTCATTTCAACGTGACGTCATGTCGCCTATAACCAGAAGACAATCAAGACGCTTCTGACGGCACCTCATTTGTTTAAATATGATAGCTAGCTTAGAAGTCATAAGGGAACAGATGAACAACCACACATACATAGAGGTAAAATCATAACATTTTATTTTTATTTAATTGTGTTAGTTTATTTTTAATTTATTTATTATTGAATTTGAATCGAAAATGTAAATAAGTTTTTAGTTACTTGAAAATAAATAAATGAAAAAAAATAGCCCTACTTTTACTTCGCCGTAGTCGGATAAAAATGGCGGCTCTACAGGACCGAACAAGTACTCTTCAAAAAGGAAGATTATTTAACCCTTAAGCCATCCATCAATAAATCACACCAAAATCAGAAATATCAGACGGAACAGCATCCAAAACGCAAATTAATCATCAAACCGCACCTGCCAAATAAAATACTTACAGAGCTGGAACGCCAATTCATAAATTGCGCAGCAGTCGGCTGTCAGGTTTGTGACAAATCCCGCGTGAGGTGAGGTGAGGGATTGAACGTTAATAATGTAGGTTAACGGGACAGACCCGCTAATTAAGCGTAGGTAATTTACATGGGTTTAGAAGTAAAATAAAGCATTATCTGGCTTTAGTAGCTTCTCGGCGCTTCTCCCCCCGGGGTCGGGGGGAGGGATGGGGACAGCCGAGAGAGTCGTGCCGTCCCCACCAGGCGTAGGAGGAGGTCCGTGCAATGCCGGTGGTGGGGTTACAGCCCCACGCACCAGCGGACCTGCTCCTCCCAGGGAAAGGAGACGCAAGTATTGGCGTCGTCTCCTCCCTCTACGTGCCTTGCGGATCGCGGGGGCGAGAGGGTCAGCCTTTCGCTCGCGCTCCGCCGCCTCCTTCGCCTCCATCACATGCTCGCAATATGCGGCAAAGGCCTTCCAGGCATCCTCACTTGCTAATATAGCTCTCGCTATATTCACGTCCAAACCAAAAGGGATGAGATCAACCTGAAATACAAAGGCCTATATTGGCTAATGGGAAGAAACTCAAGACTAGCATTAGACAACAAGCTTCTTCTATATAAGACCATCATAAAACCAATATGGACGTACGGCTTGCAGCTCTGGGGCTCTACTAGCGCTTCAAACATCACCATACTGCAAAGAGCCCAAAATTACATACTGAAACAACTGTCAGATGCTCCATGGTTCATCAAAGTAACGGAAGTCCATGAATTCCTTCAAGTGCCAACAATAACACAGGAAATAAGCAGCCATAGAGACTGCTACAAACTGCGACTGGAAAAGCACCCAAACCAACTTGCAGCGCAGCTCACTATCCCTGAAACCATACGTCGACTGAAAAAGCGTCGAGACATATTCGACAAGAGTGACCACCTTGGGTGGCACCAATGATGCTAGCCCCGCTGGGAGTGGCACCTAACCCATACAACATCCAACGCATCTGCTTATAGTCCATATGACTGATCGCATGATAATATAAGAAAAAAATAATAATACTAAGCATGAGTCAAAACCTCGAAACAAAATGATGTCTATAGTGATATTCGCGCGTTATTTAAAAATAAACAGAAAATAAAATCACGCAAGGAATGTTTAACACACTTGAAAAACGTACATACGTAGTACTAACATTTAAAAAAAACGTTAGCACTGGAGTGGTGACGTGGTGAAATTCTTTCTCTACCGCACCCGTATAGAAAATGCGTCAGGGCTGGTTGGATCTCTTTCGCACTCTGCGACGGATTTTTCCGAAAATGGCACATTCCGTTTAAAGCGCGCGTTTTCCATGGTTTTTAAACCTTTGTTACAAGAATATAAAAAGCAATTTGAAAATCGAATATTCTATCGTAATGCCGTAATATTAAAAAGTCAAACCAGTAGTATATACGGTCGGAGAATCTGCCGCATAACTTGAAGAGTAAAGGTGAGGTGAGGTGAGGGATTGAACGTTAATAATGTAGGTAACGGGACAGACCCGTAATCACTTGCAGCTTGCATACCTTTTGTTTGAATTGACGCCATTTTTTTTCACGCGTGCGAGCGATTTTCGTTTGAAAGTGGTTATGTGGCAGATTCTCCGAGTTTACCTACTCAGTATCTTCTACTCAGTATCTTCTACGCCGTGTGGTCCCCGGCAGAGTAGAATAGGCCACCCTCGCTCTTACCGAGGTGTCGTAAAAGGCGACTAAGGTAAAGCTGCTGGCATGATCATCAGCACCCAGAGAAGGAAAACTCTGCATTTATATCAAAACCCTCGCCAACCCGACTGCCAAGCTTGGTGAGTATGGCAATTACCCCTCATGTGATTGAGGGAGGCCCGTGCCCCAGCAGTGGGGACTTAAATGGGCTGACGATTTATTTATTTATTTATTTATTTACGATGATCTTCTACTTAGTTTGTGACCTATTCAGAGATTTTGTTTGAACTCCATGAAAAGCTATATGCATAGAAAGGTATCACAAAAGCCCAGAGGACGATGGCAAATATTAGAATTATCAAAATTACTATTCCATAAATCATACTACTCAAAGTGCTCGTACAGATATCATCATCATCCTCCTGCCCTTTTCCCAGGTTATCTGGGGTCGGCGCAGTATGTTTTTCTTTTCCATACGTCCCTGTCATTCGTCATCGAATCATCCACCTCTTTTTCCATCATGTCATTCTTCACACAATCCATCCATCTCTTTTTCGGCCGTCCTCTGTTCCTCCACCCACTTACGTTTAAACTCATCACTTTTTTGGCAACATGTTCTTCCCCTCTTCTCCTTACATGGCCATACCAGGAAAGACGATTTGCCTTCAATTTATCAATAATGGGGGCCACTTTCATACAGATATAGACCGTATTAAAAATAATAAGTTCCTCATCAAGGAATGTTAATATCTCTGTATTAATGCTTATTCGCACAGATATGAATAATAAAATGTGACGTCACAAAGTAGGACCCCCCACTTTTTAATGTCTCACTTCTTTGACAACCTTTTTTTTCCAAAAACCATAATGGCCGTGACCTTCCTACGTGTAGGGAACATGGTGGTGTGGTGGACTCTAACCCTAATCGAAACCCCTGTGGTGTCCATCTCTGCGCAATAGCAGTTGGGAAACCCCACAGTTCTTTTTTGACAACCTCCACTAACTATAGAGTTACGAATAAACGTACTGATACATAATTTTAAACCTAGCAAAAACGTATCTTTCAAAAGATTGGAACATTTGCATCTGGATCAGTGCAGAGATGCGGAACAGTGTAACGCTTCATTTGGAACATCGACTTTCGGATAAATCCGTGATTCATTCCGCTCATTCGGATAATTCGACTCACGCGGATCATTCAGCTCATTCGGATCATTCGGCTCATCGGATCATTCCGCTCGTTCGGACTCGAGATCCATTTGAGTCGGATGATACATTCGGACCGAACATTAGAGATTCGGAACAGTGTATCATTTGGCTGAGTCGGATCACTGGGTCGTTTCAGTAAAGAGTTAATACGTCTACATAATTTTATTTTTAAATTTGAGTAGGTAAACAACGTCATTGATGCACGCCGGTCTGGCTTGATTTGAACCTAAAAATAACTGACAGAATTTGTTGCCATAAAAATCACGGCAGCTTAAAATTGACAAACTACCACTACTCGTATTTTTCGCTACGCAAATAGGTCAGTTCAGTTAATCACGACGCTCAACTCGTCAGTGACGTGACGGCGTCAGTATTATCTGACGCTGTCGTTCCGTGACGCGATACGTGGTGACTGGTGTGGCCGCCGCGATAATGGCGCCCGATTTATCATTATTATTCATGCATTAATTCGTAACTGGGGTTATTGCTAACACATACATGTCTACATACTAATATTATATCTACACCTACTAGAAAAGGATCAGCCTATAAACTGTCCCACTGCAGATAAGACCTCTATCATAGAATTCAAGTCATCGTTACTATAATGGGATTAGACTTAATCACCACGCTTGCCTAATGCGGATTGGTGATCAGAAACCCGAGCTATGTTTGAAAAATTCGAAACATACACTTTGCTCGACCCGGGTGCCACGATCTCGGGGTCCTGGGTTCGAACCCAGTACTTAAACCACTAGACCAACAGGGCGTCGTATATCTATAGTAATAACCAAAAAATACTAAGTAGCCTATTTCAACCAGTTATATAAATATTTCACAGCATCACAATATTGATCTGACTCCGAGATAGGTAGCTCAAGCACCTGTGTTACGGAAATCAGAATCAATAGTGGGATTACAAATATATACATATAATACTTTTCTTTTGTAAATACATAGAAAACACCCAGACCAATACAAACAGACATGTTCATGCACACAAATGTTTGTACTGTGGATCGAACCCGCATCCCTTGGACCAAAGGCAGCGTTCACTACCACTGTTCCAAACGGGTCGTCACCAGTGACAGTGTGACTCCGGTCGTGTCAGTGTGACACGATCGGAGTCACCCTCAAAAACCGACGGAATAGAGAGTACACTAGTGTTTGCGCTCACACTTGAGCACTATAATATATCCTACGTACTCGTTGGATGCGAGTATAGACGCAAATAGTGAGCGAGCGAGAAGTGAACAGATGCGCCGCCATTTCTGATCCCATTCTTTATCAGCACAGGTTGTAAGTGGCTGAACGTAGAGTGAGATTAGCCGCCTTAGCCGAAATCGGTTGGACGGTATTGTTATTATAATAGTTTAACGATTAAAACAGACTTGCATCTGTGTCTCGAAAAGCACGTTAAGTCGTTAGTTCTGCGCCCAATCTTTCTCCGTTTGTCACATGGTGTCCCATCGGATTATGAGGTTAATTAAGGGAATAGAGAGTGCGCTTGTGTTTGCGCACACAATTGAGCACTATAAGGAAACATCGTGAGGAAACCTCCGTCACCGATCATTGAGATTGGCAGCCGTAACCGGAATCGGTTGATATATTATTATTATATTGCTTAACATTTGATATTCTAGGCTGTAGACATTTATATTTCAACACAAGTCCTCACTTACTCCATTTCAACCAGTCAGAACGTAAGGCATAGAAATAAGCTAGACATATTTCACAAAAGCGAATTCAGATTGTAAATTCATTTTCAATTCTCTGTTTGTACTTGCTCTGGCACATCCTACATTCTCTCTTTGAGAGTCCGGACGTTATAAAAAAATCCTGGTTGGAGTTAGCTATATCACAGTATCAAGATGGGCAGTAGCAAGGCATAGGATGTTCACCTACATACCTAGTATATAAATTGTGTTTATTTATGGTATTATTATTATAAAGTATAATATTTATACAGTTCACTTTTATTTCCTTCTCAATATGCACCACCTACACCTCCTCTACAATCAAATGTCCTTTGCCTGAAGGTTGTCTGGTAGAAATCACTCCCAACGATAAGACCGCCAAAATTGTACATTTAGGTTTCTGTAATTGCCTCAAGTGGCAATGAGCAAGGCACATAGCGAAGAGAACAGACGGCCGTTGAGGCGGAAAAGTCCTCGAGTGGAGGCCACGTACAGGAAGTCGCAGCCGCGGCAGGCCCCCCACAAGGTGGACCGACGATCTGGTGAAGATCGCGCGAATGCGGGCGGCACAGGACCGTTCTGAGTGGAACATTGGGGGAGGCCTAAGTCCAGCAGTGGACGTCTATTAGCGAATACTTGACACTGGCGAATTATCTTTGGGTAGAGCCATAATAAATTAAAAACACTTGACAAATTGCTTGACACAATTTAGGTGACAAACATTTTAAATAAAAAAAAAATATGTGAAAAAAAACCGCCTTCAAAAACCACGAACTAATAAGTGAAAAATAATATTTCTAACACTTTATACACTTCAAATAACATTTTATAACAGTACACTTGAGAAAAGGTGTTACCGAAGTCGGCGCCCAATACTATCTTGTGATTTAATACAAAATTCAATGATTCAACAGGGATTAGGCGCCGACTTCGGTAATACCTTTTCTCGAGTGTACTGTTATAAAATGTTATTTGAAGTGTTATAAAATGTTTTTTTCAAGCTTTTTAGTGTCTCAGTTTTTGCAGCCCCTCCCTCCCCTTTTTTTATGAAGTCAATTAAAAAGAACTGTTCAGTGTTTGAAAAGTTGGTGAACTCCACCTTATTTTATATTAGCACAATGAAAAAAAATCAAAATGTCCGTTCGGGAGCTACGACCCTTTCTGTGAAGGCGTGGTATCACTTCGGTCAAACCGGCCCAATCATGCCGAAGCGTGGCTCTCCCGTGGTTAAAAAATCCTCAATAGCGTTCAGTACTTACCATTTTTTTTATTTTAGAAAAGTAAAAAGGATAATCTTGAAAAAAACATTTCAACATAGCAGACGTGTTTTTCAATATACTATTGCGAAATTGGAAGCGCCGGAGATTAAAACTGGTGGATTTTATATATTTATTTCCACCAGTTTTTGTTCTTGTTCATAGAATTTTCGGCAGATTCGGACTGTGAGTAATACAGGGTGTATCTGTGAATATTTTCATCCCTTTAATCACGTGTTCCGACAACCATTCTGAATAACATTTGTTCTACGACTTTGTTACTTGTTGTGTGTTTTTTTTATGATATAGGGGGCAGACGAGCAGGCGTATCACCTGATGGTAAGCGATTACCACCACCCATGGACACCTGTCACGTCAAATGAGTCAAAAGAAGCAGAAGCGCTGCCGGCATTTTTAAAAGGGAGTACGCTCTTTTCTTGAAGGTTTGCAGGTTGTGTACAAAATGACAAAGTCACGTGACCGACTTTGTATGAAAAGTTATATTTTTTTTTTTTGAGTTAAAGGTTATAGGGATGTAAATGCAGGGGCGTCTTTACCTATAGTGCAGGGGGAGCGGTGCCCCCGGGCGCCGGAAGTTAGAGGGCGCCGAGAGGCCCCTAGCTAAACATACAGCTTCAATTGTAACGCTCCGCAAAGAGCGGGCGCTGGTACTGATCGTTCCCCTCATCTTAGCTTGTGATTCCCAGTTGTGTCCAATACTGTCGCTTCCAAGCCCGGGGTACGGTTGCACCATGATATAGGATTCTAGATGTCTAATAAATATAATGAAACGACTGCCCATAGGTAGTCAAACATAATTCTCACAACATCTCATACGTTGACCTTATTCCATACTAAGTAGCTTAAGCACTTGTGTTACAGATTTTGTTCGCGCATTTTGAAACAAGAGGGCGCCAGGTTATTGATTGCGCCTGGGCGCTTCTTGGGCTAGAGCCGCCCCTGTGTAAATGTTCACAGATACAATCTGTTTGAAGAAGTTTGACAAATTCTAGTTACTGTACTCTTCTTCTAACCTTTTGAGAATACCGGCATGTAGCAGCGTCTGTGCTGTGGTTCGCCGAGTGAGTGAGGGTATCGGAGGTCACATTCGGCAAAAAGGGGGTTTAAAGTATGGCACCGCACTTGCGACTCTACTGATGTTCTGGATGTCTACGGGGCCGGCAATAGTTTACCATCAGGTGATCCGTCTGCTCGTCTACCAGTGCCACATAAAAAAGCGTACGTTGTCGTACCTTTGACTCTGGGCACTACGCGTATTGATCACCAACATTCTTCACTGTACGTGCGCAGAACGATCTCATTTCTCAATGTTTATTGGTCGAGCCGTATTGTGGCGATTCATTACATCATCCCATTCGATTTGAGACCATTCCGTTGTGCTGTAATCTATTCTTTTATTTGTTTAGTTACTACTACTTCTTATTGGGTATCAATGTTTTTGCAGGCATTTTCCCACTCTGTCACGTTTTCATGATGGCGCATTCCTTATAAAGTCAGCGCGTCTAACAGTTTTGCTTGTATAGTAAAGTAAAGTATCAGCCTATAAACTGTCCCACTGCAGGGCAAAGGCCTCCATCATAGAATTCAAGTCATCTCTACTATGATGGGATTAGGCTTAACCACCACGTTTGCCTAATGCGGATTGGTGATCACAAATCCAAGCTATGTTCGAAGAACTCGTAACATGCTTTTAGCTTGACCTGGGAATCGCACCCAGGACCCCGAGACCATGGCCTGGTACTTAAACCATTTTTCATCAAATCCACAACGTGTGGGGTACCCATAGATAGGTCTTTAAAAATGATATGGAGGTTTCTAATAAAAAAAATCTAAACTTAGTACTTCGCGCCCAAAGTGGTAAAATGTGTGCCCCCATCTAACTTCTATAATGAAAGAATTATAAATCTAAAAAAAAAATAATACTTATACATTAACATTGGTTTTAATTAGATCTAGTAAGTAGTTTTTTTTATACGTTATAAACCGTAAACAGCAATTTACCTTGTATATATCTTACTTGCTGCTACGGAACCCTTCATGGGCGACTCCGACTCGCACTTGGCCGGTTTTTTTAGGCCTGCCCTGTAGTTGACATCCATCTGTCGACCATTGAGTAAATATGTTTGTCCATCTTTTAGGGTTCATTTTGCATCCTTGGCCCGCCCGCTCCCATTTCAGCTTCGCAGTTTTTTGGCCCACAGTCCGCAATTCCCGTCTTGAATCGTATTATAATTTATCAAGGACGGGAAATTAACACGATATTTGTTATTTGATACAACATTGTGTACTTACATATTTGGCTCGATGAGATAATGTGAGGGTGTCCGAAGATTCACAGCCCGGCCCCAGCAGACGACGCCGTGCTCCGCCAGTCCGCTCGTGACCACGGCTGCTGTAACGTAGCCGAAACGTCGAGCCAAATATGTGAGTACACGATGTTGTATCACATAACAAAAATCGTGTTAATGCCCGTCATGATAAATTATAGTTATAATGCAACACGAAAATCTAAAAAACTATGGATTCGTATTATAATTTATCAAGGCGGGAAATTAACACGATATTTGTTATGTGATACAACATTGTGTACTTACATATTTGGCTCAATGAGATAATGTGAGGGTGTCCGAAGATTCACAGCCCGGCCCCAGCAGACGACGCCGTGCTCCGCCAGTCCGCTCGTGACCACGGCTGCTGTAACGTAGCCGAAACGTCGAGCCAAATATGTGAGTACACGATGTTGTATCACATAACAAAAATCGTGTTAATTCCCGTCATGATAAATAATAGTTATAATGCAACACGAAAATCTAAAAAACTATTGAATCGTATTAATGTTATAAATTTTATCTAAGGCAAAAAAGAAGTATTAAATCTTTGCTTCAACAAACTGACACTTTCATTCATTTCTAACCGACTTCATAAAATATACAGTTACACGTACCAAACGGTTCAAATGTACCTACATTCATGTTGCGTACAGCTAAGGAATGGAACTCTCTGCCGAAAGATGTGTTCCCTGAATGCTATGATCTGAACTTATTCAAGAAAAGAGTGAATAGGCTGTTACTAGACAGGCATGATCCATCCTCGGCCACATCATCACTTACCATCAGATGAGTTTGTGGCCAAATGTCTGGCTATTCTAATAAAAATAAAAAACTTACTCTTTTGTTTTTTCCGTGCAACCAGCAACTAAACAACTTCGGAGAAATTGAATTCAGAGAATGAACGATAGCAACCACGAAGAATCCTTTTGACAACCGAATCGAACGGGGAAGGTGTCCATTTTGAACAAAATATAAATAAAGTATTTTAATTATAACCTTTTTCTTTTTAAGGGTTCCACGAAATCCCTAACTTACTAGAAACTTACAAAGGTTTTTTTCCAATTAGATAATTGGAAAAAAACCTTTGTAGGTTTCTAGTAAGTTAGGGATTTCGTGGAACCCTTAAAAAGAAAAAGGTTAGACGAACTTAGATAAGTTCGTCTTAATTTATAAAGCCTTTGTTGAAAGTTGTACCTTTGTTTTATAATTTTGGTTAATTAGAGCCATATTGTGAACGAATAAGGTTGTATTTTTTTATTGAAAATTTGTTATCGCCTCACTACGTATATTTTGGTACGATGACGTATATGGTTATGGTATGGACCCTTTTTTTCTTTCTGTTTTTATGTGATTGGTGGCAGACGAGATCCATCTGATCACCTGATGGTTAGCGATGTCCGCAGTCACAAATGCTCTGCCAACCTTTTCTCCCGGAATGGTGCTTCACGCACGCCGGTTTTTTGTGAGGCCGTGGCGTGCCGAAGCGTGGCTCTCCCACGGTTTGAAATCCTGCCTCACGCGCTAAAGGTTGTGGGTTCGATTTGCGCTGAAGATAGGTAAACATATGTCTGAAAACGTAACACAAGTACTTAAACCACTCAGTACAAGTAGTCAATGTTGAATTTGTGGGAATTTATTCAACGCCATGATAATCATACTTACTTTGTTAATCCTAAAATAGGTAACCATTCCTTATCTGAACCAAATCATTAAAAGGAATTACTAACGCATAATAAGTCTAGTTTGTATTCAACTCTGAAGAAGGCATAAATATCAAGTAAAGGTTAGTATCGTGTATTATTTTGATGGCTTAATCGTTTTGGCAAGTACGCCGGTTAGGCACGGGGACTGCTACTGAATATCAAACTCGAATAATTAATTTGTAAGACGCTGGTTTAGGAAAGGTTTAAGTTAAATTAAACGGCTGTTGAATCGAAATATAATATCGAGAATAGTGCATACGAGATATTTATATATCCGCGCGTGGAAAAATAAAACGCTACACTAAAATTAGCTCCGAAGCGACGGCTTTGTGACCCAACTGGGACTGATATGCTAAGATTTTTAAACAAACTTTATTCACAATAGAGGTGCAGCACTTCCTACAAAATTCATGGCCCATGTCGAATTTTTCCAAGCTCCTAGCCGCTAAACTAGAGCCAGAGTGACGCACGCAATGCGGTGGGTGCCCATGTCAGGCTAGGGTTGTCGAAGACCTACTGCTTACTTTAATCGAAGGGTTCTTGTCTTACTAAAAATCGAAGTGTAGGAAGGCACAATGATTTTTCTTGTAATCAATCAAATTAATTTTTAAAACAGGAATAACCGCGGTTATAGTATTATTACTCGTATGAACTCACAGCTTGAATTTTGAATTCGTCATAATCTTAAGACTTAATTTTAAAAAGATTTCATGCACAATCACAATGTGGACGTGAGCTCAAAAGTGGTTCAAAAATGGCTGATAAATCGAACCGCATTCCAGTTCAGATTTTTATAGGTCCAACTCATCAGAGCATCGAGAACAAATAATATTCTGATGCAGGCGTGATACCGAGCCAACTGTACTATTAAAGGGAAAAAAGTACCTTTGATTTCATTGGTAAAGCTTCAAGTAATTTTACAGCGAATAACCAACGATCCGCTATAAATATATTTAAACTTGTAAGTGTCCTTCGTTTTATTTAAACTCAGTGCTAATGCGTTGATTAGCTGTAAGATTTTCTAAAATTGTAAAATGAAAGATTCGTTTATTCACATCTTTTTCATTTAATTCCAATTCAAAATATTTTTATACAAACCTATGCAAAGGTTTGTATACATACAGCACTTTCAAATCGTGATACATTAAAAATTATATCTATTTATTTTAATGTATAATATACATGTAATTACACATATATATGACGCCCTGTTGGTCTAGTGGTTTAAGTACCGGTCCGTGATCTCGGGGTCCTGGGTTCGATTCCCAGGTCGAGTGAAAACTATGTTTCGAATTGTTCGAATATAGCTCGGGTTTGTGATCACCAATCCGCATTTGGCAAGCGTGGTGATTAAGCCTAACCCCATCATAGTAGCCATAACTTGATTTCTATGATGGAGGCCTTTGCCCTGCAGTGGGACAGTTTATAGGCTGATACTTTACTTTTACTTTACACATATATAACGATACATAAAATAAATTAAGAAATGAATAAAAATAATGTGATTCTACCACCAGGGTATTCTGGTTGATTGAGTTGATTCTGGCGAGAAGATCCGACAAGAAACTCGCCAATTAATAAAAAACCTAATCCTTTTTAACGTTTACATAATTTCAGCTCATGATAAAATCAAATTCAATAAAACGTAGGCGGTTCACCCCTAAGTTATATGCTCGGTGCGGCCGTCGTCAGTCAAAATGACAAATCCAATGGTGCCTACTTTTTATTTTATAAGCCGAGGCCTTCTAAATCGTGTTGGTTTTTTTATGGAAAATACCGATATTTTCTGGTTTACGAGGACACGCTTACGAATGCCCGTTTAGGGTGATTTGGGGGTAATATGAGAGGTGGTAAACATGATAGAACGCCCTGATGGTCTAGTGGTTTAAGCACCGGGCCGAGATCTGGGGGTTTTGGGTTCGATTCCCAGGTCGAGCCAGAAGTATGTCTCGAATTTTTCGAACATTTCTCGGGTCTGTGATCACCAATCCGCATTAGCGTGGTGATTAAGCCTAATCCATCATTGTAGCGATAACTTTTGCCCTGCAGTGGGACAGTTTATAAGTTGATACTACAAAACATGATAGGTGTTTTGGCATTACTGATGTTGGTGTGAAATTGACGCACACTTGGTACGCAGTTGGTTGCCTGGTATGACTGCCTCGGTGGCGCAGTGGTGGGTCGCACTTTAAAGCGACGGCTGCGCTTGCGGTCCCGGGTTCGATCCCCGAGTCGGGCCAATATTTGTACCTGAGTGTTTCTGTTAAGAAATTCTCAGTGTCAGCCCGGAGTCTGGAAGTTGGCGGTCTTGTACCCCCGTGCCTCGGAAAGCACGTTATGAAAAAAAACTCAAAATTTTAGATAGATGCCAAATCAAAATAGTACTAATAAAACTAATAGTAAGTTTGACAACCCATTTGGAACAGTGGTAGTGACGGGTTCGATCCCCGCACAGTACAAACATTTGTGTGCATGAACACGTCTTTTTGTATTGGTGTGGTTGTTTTTATATATCATAAGTATATATTTACAAAAAAAGTATTATATGTATATATTTTTAATTCCACTGTTTCTGATATCCGTAACACAGGTGCTTCTATCTCAGAGTCAGATCAATGTATGTGAACATCACATACATTGATTGTTGTGAAAAATTTATTAATTTATGTTTGACTTACAATTTGAGTAAAATTGTATGAGTGAGATGCAGACTGTTATGGACCAGGTAGGTTAGCGCTCTTTAAATTCCTTCAAACATAGGCATCTGCCTAAATTAAGTAGAGCTATTCGACGTTACTATTAAAAAAATAAGGCACTTACTAGTGAGTGTTATTACTTTAATTAATCATCATCATCATCAGCCCATTTAAGTCCCCACTGCTGGGGCACGGGCCTCCCTCAATCACATGAGGGGTAATTTGTGGTCCCGGCAGAGTAGAATAGGCCACCCTCACTCTTACCGAGGTGTCGTAAAAGGCGACTAAGGTAAAGCTGCTGGCATGATCATCAGCACCCAGAGAAGGAAAACTCTGCATTTATATCAAAACCCTCGCCAATCCGTCTGCCAAGCGTGGTGAGTATAGCAATTACCCCTCATGTGATTGAGGGAGGCCCGTGCCCCAGCAGTGGGGACTTAAATGGGCTGATGATGATGATGACTGCGGACTGCCTGCCAAAGCAACGGGTGCATTAAATGCACCCGATCCGGGGCTCGAACCTGGGACCCCAAATTTAGGGGTCCCGGGTTCGAGCCCCGGGTTTCAATATCTGTACCCTCAGGTACAGATAATGTCAGCCCGCAGTCTGGATAATAGCGATCTTGTAAAGCACGTAAAGATTTTTATCAATTCTCGTGCATGAATTTAGAGATTTTACACATTTGTCCATACAACTCTATAATTCAACTTTAATGTCGAGTGATCGAGAATAGATCCTCAGATCCTTCTTCGGCCATATCACACTGGTGTCCCATCGAAATATAAGAGTAACGGTGCACTTGCGTCTGTGCAAACATTGTGCACTAATGTCGTCCGTCGGTTTGGAGGACATTATAAGCGGAAATCTGTATCTACAGACAGGACGTCAGATCTATAAATATCGTTTTAGTAGAAAGTTGTCGATCACCTTAAGGTAAATTTTTCGGTTGCACGGCAAGAAACAGTCATACCAACATACCGTTTTAAAAAGATGTGCCAACCTTCTTTAAATTTTCTTTACATCAAAAGGAATCTATGTTGCTGTTACAAGCAACTTTCTGATCTAACAGTTAAGCCTAATTTTCTGTGTAACAGATATTACTCTGACAAATTTACTAAAGGTAATAAGTGCTCAAAGCATATCAAACGAATTAATTTTAAAACTGACAAACCTTTTCGTTCTTTGACTGTACAGTCAGCGTCAGATCATGTCGGTCCAGACAAAAGGGCGGTCCAAAGGTCAACAAGGGTAACTCGATGTGACGCCGCGTGTACATACCTATTCATAATTTAAGAAACTATCAGGAACGTGCAGGTATCCTTACGATGTTTTCCCTCACTGCCGAACGCACGATTTGAAAAATTCGGACTTCGAACCTTCGACCTACCGCCCGGAGAGCTCGTAATCCACTGTGCTTCCATCACTCTGGTAACCTGTACAGGACGTAAAATCTCTTAAAAGGCCGGCAACGCTCCTCCACTCCTTCTGGTGTGGCTGATGTCCATGGGCGGCGGTGATCACTTACCATCAGGTGACTCGCTTGCTCGTTTGACTCCGTTTCTCATAAAAAAGTTGCAAAATACACTCAGATTAATATACAGGATGTATCTGTGAACATTTACATCCCTTTAACCACGTGTTCTACTAATCATTATGAACAACATTTTTTCTATCACTTTTGGAAATTCGCATAAAAAAATTTCAACTTTTCATATAAAATAGGTCACGTGACTTGGTAATTTTGTATGGGGAGTGGAAAAATATTTTGATGAATCTCGAAATGTCGTTGAACAAATGTTGTTCAGAATGGTTGGTAGAGCACGTGGTTAAAGGGATGTAAATGTTCACAGATACAACCTGTATATTCGCTCAGAACGCTGCGGTAAGATGTGTCCATACATGCATACAACTTTGTATAACGTTTAAAAACTCGGCTTCGAACCTTCGACCTACCGCCTGGAAAGCTCGTAATCCACTGAGCCACCATCGCTCCGGGCCATCCCTGTCATTAGGCTAAGTGATTGTTCCGGTAATGACGCGAAATGGCCGCTGCATGAATATTTAAAGGGAAACCTGTACAGGACGTAAAATCTATGAATAATGATTAAGCCTCCTTTATATTTTTTCGTGTTCGCAACTTTTTCTGATGGACTTTTTGATGTCTGTTTCTTGTGGATACAGTCAATTAAAAGTGGTAATTAATTAGTTCATTTTGTGATAGGGAACGGAAAGAAAAAGAATGGCGGTTCCATCACTCGAAAAAATACATCGTATTAAACATTAATCTATTCGTTCTTTGTAACAACTTTCAGTAATTAAGTAAAGTAAAAGTATCAGCCTATATACTGTCCCACTGCGGGGCAAAGGCTTTCATCATAGAAATCAAGTTATTGCTACTATGATGGGATTAGGCTTAATCACCAGCTTAGCTTAGCAAATGCGGATTGGTGATCACAAACCCGAGCTATGTTCGAAAAATTCGAAACAGTTTTTCTCGACTTTTTTTGTTAAAAAGTTTTTACACAAAGTTTTATTCATAAATGTTTGTAAACATTTGTTAACTAAAACGGTGTTATAAAGCAGTTTTCATTCCTGTTTTGACAATTTTTTTTGAAAAAAAATTGTTTCAAACGTCAAAACTGGTAAATAACACTATTTTTACCCGACTACGGCGAAGCAAAAAGGATGGTTATGATTTTGACCTATATGTATGTATGGTTGTTCATCTGTTCCCTCATAACTGCTAAACTAGTTATCATATTTGAAAAAATGAGGTGTCGTTAGAAGCGTCTTGATTGTCTTCTAGTTACTGGCTACATGAATTCACGTTAAGTTTATTACAGCGCCCTCTAGGGGACTTAGAATAAGGAACTAAAAAGCTTTTAGCACATTTCATAAATGTAATTTTATATACATAACTTAAACTATGTTAAATAAAAATAAAGTTTAAAAACTAAAAGCCGACTACCAAAAATCACGCTCTTAAAAGTACGAAACAAGAAAATTGTCTCTGCTGAAATTATTATGCCGTATTGCCGGGGTCGTATGCCACCTACTGGATATATCAAATAGATTCATTATAATAATAAAATAAAATACGACCACGGCGATACGGCATAATAATTTCAGCAGAGACAATTTTCTTGTTTTGAACTTTTTAGAGCGTGTTTTTTGGTAGTCGGGTTTTAGTTTTTAAACTTTATTTTAAAAAACAAAAGTTTACTGAATGTTTATGAATAAAGTCCTTATTATTCGACCTAACTTCAATTTTTTTCTTATTATGTGATAGATGGCAGGCGAGCAGACGGATCATCTGATGCCGCCCATGGATACCCGCAACACCAGGGAGTCACAAATGCGCTGCCAATCTTACGTTTACGAGATCGGTACAATCGACAAGAACGCAGAGTTCTATCAGTCAAATTTAAAATTTCTAAAGTAAAAAACGCGTTTTTCCTGTGCCCTGTGTTTTAAAATTTGGGCTGACACACGCACGTGTCATGGAAACTGACAGACAAGCCGTCGCCGCCCACAGTGCGTGCGGTGCGCTTGGATCTTTTGTAAACAAATGTCAAAGTTTGCGCACAATGCATGGGGATATACGCCGTCACCATTTTACTTTGTATTTTTCAACATAGCTATTTCGTGTGCCATCACGAACCTGGAATGCATACTTACCTATACTCGAAACTTGAATTCAAGACCAAAAAAACTACAATAGATACGTCAGTGTCAAATCTATTAATGTCACTTATGTCATTGTCAAATTAAGTTTTCAGGTTTTTTCAACCTTTTTGTTATATGCTTATTTTCTTAGTATAGGCTGGCACAATTCATGATAAGGATTTTCTCAAAAAATAGAAACTTAATTACATCTTCATCTTTACCATCACTAATGTCAGAATCTCTGACTATGGAATCTGAGTCGGTCACTCGACCCATGGATTCTGCCGAGACTATTCTTAACGAAATCGCAGGATTTAAGACTCTCTTAGGTCCTAGCAAGTGGTTCAGGTGACAACTCACTCAACACACAATAGCATTGTTTAAATCGATTAAAATTCAAAGATTCCTATATTAATATCCCTTTGCGGAACCTCACTGCACGAAACAATATGTAAGTTCAATGTTGTACCAAATGTTATTAACACCTGAAGTGACACAAGCTCAATACCAGCTTTTCTACCAAACATTACGGATGATTAAGTTGTTATTAAATTGTCTTGATTTTATGTAAATATAAGTCAATAAAATTACTTCTTTATATTATAGAATTAAAATTACAAATAAATAAATTATGTTGGCGTATGTTTTTAAGAAATAGGTATATTGTAGTAGATTTTTTGGTCTTAAATTCCAGTTTTGGAATTAGTTGTAGGCTACACCTTCTTAAAAGGCCGTCAACGTTCCTCCACTCCTTCTGGTGTGGCTGATGCGCGGCGGTGATCACTTACCATCAGGTGACTCGCTTGCACGTTTGCCTCCCTTTCTCATAAAATCGTTGCAAAATACACTTAGATTCATATACAGGGTGTATCTGTGAACATTTACATCCCTTTAACCACGTGTTCTACTAATCATTATGAACAACATTTGTTCTATCACTTTTGGAAATTCGCATGAAAAAATTTCAACTTTCCATATAAAATCGGTGATGTGACTTGGTAATTTTGTATGGAGAGTTGAAAAATATTTTGATGAATCTCGAAATGTCGTTGAACAAATGTTGTTCAGAATGGTTGGTAGAACACGTGGTTAAAGGGATGTGAATGTTCACAGATACAACCTGTATATTCGATCAGAACGCTGCGGTAAGATGTGTCCATGCATGCATACAACGTTGTATAGAGTTTAAAAACCAATTTATTTTTTAATTTTTATATAAATTAAAAAGGTTTCCTTGGTTGATTAAAACGCTTGATTAAAAAACGAGCATATACGGGTTATCTAACGTAATAAAATGCAATAAAACGAATTCTTTTTTAATTTATGAAATCGTGAATATGAAAAAATCGGTTAGGACTGCTAGATGAGCCTCTGAGTGTAGATTCGATCAAAATAAAATACTGCGCAGTAATTTTTGCGTAATATCATAGACTAGTTATATATATGAGATGTTGTATGAATTCATTTCACTGGATTCTTGTTTTTTTTTCTATGGTTGCTACTGCGTTGCCTACGGCGAACACATAATAACTCTGCCAATGTCGATTGATTAGAGATTTTACTGGATTCAGGCGAACGCATGCTGAAAGTTATTATTATACATGATCTGTGAACACTTCCATCCCTATAACCACGGTTCCACAAACCATTCTAATGAACATGAACATGTCATGTATAAGAATGTATTTACAAAAAAAAAAGTATTATATGCATATATTAGTTATCCCACTGTTGGTTCTGATATCCGTTATACAGGTGCTTGAGCTACCTATCTCGGAATTAGATCAATGTATGTGATGTTGTGAAATATTTATTATTATTTATTATTTGCTGTGCGGTCCCCAGAAGAGTAGAATAGGCCACCCTCACTATTACCGAGGTGTCGTAAAAGGCGACTAAGGTAAAGCTGCTGGCACGATCATCAGCACCCAGAGAAGGCAAACTCTGCATTTATATCAAAACCCTCGCCAACCCGTCTGCCAAGCGTGGTGAGTATGGCAATTACCCCTCATGTGATTGAGGGAGGCCCGTGCCCCAGCAGAGGGGACTTAAATGGGCTGACGATGACGATGACCTAGGTATCATAATTTCACCGAGGATAAAATTGTCAACCTGTACAGAGATTATCATTGAATAATTTCAAATACCTTTGGACATTTTCGTCACATCTGCCATTTCATATAACATTTCAATGTAAATTTGAAAATACTTTACATGAATAGGCTTCGAGTTACGAAATTAATTGTAACTAATTTAAATATACTTTATCAGATGCACACCTCATTAGCCTTTCAATGACGTGTAAATTATGAATATTATTGATGGCACGATAACATCCAATTATCCAAATTATCCATATAAACCGGTACCGAGGCCAACGGGTCTATCCATTGGGCCGTGGAATATAAAGCGGCGTGGTAAATTGTAGACGGGTATATGCGGGTATTCACACAACATTACAAACGTGAAAATGATTGTCTATAGAAGCTAAAATAATGCGCCACTACTTTAATACAAACACGGCCCACAGTCTCACAAAAACACCGGCGTGAAGCAGCACTGTGCTGTGTTTCGCTGTGTGAGGTGGTGGCGTTATGTGGCGGGTCATTACATTTCCTCTAATATGGTTGAGTGAAATGATGGCTGACACATACGTCATACTTGTGAACAGGTGCCACCTTTGGGGACTGGTCCGCTTCGGTTTACCTCATATTTAGCTTATAATTTGCTTCATTCTATTTTGTGTTGCATTGGACTGTATGGCTTGGTATGAGGATAATAAACCATTGTAAAAAAGTTGGCGATTAAAAAGAGTAACTGGCGAGTTTCTTGCCGGATCTTCACGACCAGAAACAACTTTCCGAGCCGGTGGTAGAGTCGCATTATGTTTATTTATTTCTTTAGTATATTTTATGTATCAACATATATATGTATTAACATGTAAATTATACATAAGTACTTATAAATAGTTTTAAGTCATTCAAATGTATGACGATTTGTAAGTGCTGTGTACAAGCCTATGCAAATAAAGAATTATTTGAATTGAATTTAATTGAATTGAAAAAGGTTGGCAGAGCACTTGTGACTCCACAGGTGTCGCGGGTGTCTACGGGCGACTGCAATTTCTTACCAAGCGATCTTTCTGCTCGTCTGTCACCTATCACATTAAAAAAAGAATACCTGGTTCCGAAGTGGTTTATGTGGACATGCTGACGGTAGTGAAATCTAACGATGCGTACTCCTAGGTTTGAGCTTAACGGGCACCACTTAGACTGATCACCTGTGTTAGCTGCGTGAGTGAGGGTACCGGAGGCCCAATCCGGGGGAAAGGGGGGTTTAATGATTGGCAGCGCATTTGTGACTCCACTGGTGTCGCGGATGTATATGAGCGGCGGTAATCGCTTACCATCAGGCGATCCGTCTGTTCGACTGCCACCTATCACATAAAAAAAATGGTTTTATACACATTTTGCATTATACTCGTAATATTTTGTCTCTTCTTACCGTGTAATTCGCGGTTGCGTCCTAAGCTGACGCTCTGGAGCCCGGGGTAAGCTTGGACCATGATACAGAATGTGGGGAGTCTGATAATTACAATGAAGCGAGCGACTGCCGACTGACCTTCGCAACCCTTTACAGGGGAACCAGACCTACTGAATTACGGTTACACATTTCAGAAACTATCCGAAACGTGCAGGTTTCCTCACTATGTTTCCCTCACCACCGAGCTAATGGTAGATATACGCACATAGATTAGAAAAATCCATAGGTGGCTATTTGAACCACGACCCTCAGTATGGAAGGTGCGTTCGGTAGCAATGAGTTACCATCGTTCGTAATATTATGCATTCCTGGTTAATTGTTAACCTTGGTATTTTTTTTTTAAACGAGGTTTGATAGATAAGAGTTATTTTTATTTGTAGTTGTTGTTTGTATTGTTCTGAGTGTTTCCTATGTATTATAAGTATGTATTTACAAAAGAAAAGTATTATATGTATATATTTGTAATCATCGTCAGCCCATTTAAGTCCCCACTGCTGGGGCACGGGCCTCCCTCAATCACATGAAGGGTAATTGCCATACTCAGCACGCTTGGCAGACGGGTTGGCGAGGGTTTTGATATAAATGCAGAGTTTTCCTTCTCTGGGTGCTGATGATCATGCCAGCAGCTTTACCTTAGTCGCCTTTTACGACACCGCGGTAAGAGCGAGGGTGGCCTATTCTACTCTGCCGGGGACCACACGGCGTATATTTGTAATCCCACTGTTGATTCTGATATTCGTAACACAGGTGCTTGAGCTACCTATCTCGGAGTTAGATCAATGTATGTGATGTTGTAAAATATTTATTTTTCCACGGTAGGCACCGCCCACAACTGTGCCGTGAGAACCCCAAAAAAAAAGCATAGTTCACTACAGACTTCACTCCAGTTATACGACGTTGCCAAATTCAAATTTAGAATTTCGCGCTTTCCTTGGTTCGATTTAAATAAGATGAGGAGTTTGAACAGGCCCAAACAGCATTGTTAATGTCTATGATCGGCGGTTACTATTTTCCATCAGATTAGCCACATGTTCCTCTATGCCTGCCTATTTTAGAAATAAAAAATTATCGCATGAAGCCCGTGTGTGGATATGTATAAACGCGCCTTAAAACGGCTGTTAGGTGTTGCATGTTTAAAAAATATCATTATATTAATTGCATGTATTCTACGTAACGGTTCACTGCGGTTCTCAAAGTCCATAATTATTTAGGATTAAATCTATAAAATCGATGTTGTGTTAGTTAATGTTTTACATGATTACATTTTATCGTCGATGGTTTAATACGACGAACGAACGGTAGAGTCCGCACCACCAAAGAAGTCGCGTGAAAAACGCACTTCAGTAGCCACTCAATTTTCAGCTTCATGGTTATGACCATGGAGCTCAAAATTCACAAAAGGAATTTAAAATTTTAGTTCAGTGTTTTGATGCGGGACTTCTTTCGTGGCACGGACTCTACAGCTGTACCTGAGTACTAATCGAAAGCTTAGGGAACAGTAAGGTAAAGAAGATCCTCAGACTATCCTACTAGATATTTTTGGTCTAAATATAAAAGTGCCGACCAAAAAGAAATTGGCAGCCTTCTGTTAGTCCCCCTTATGTTCAATTGTAAAGTTTAGGAATTCCAAAAAAAACATTTTTTTTGTTAGACAATTCTCTGAAAATGTATGAAGATGTTGATTTTTGAACTCAAATAAAACCAAGGATAATTAATATACAGCTTTGGTGCTAGTCCCACAGAATGCAGCAAAAAAAGGATTCTGGCCGGCACTTAGACCAAAAAAGATGTCCTTTGTCACCCCGGTGTCATCTACGAAGCATATTCCTAGTTATAACCAAGAGCATAATGCCACAGTGAACTGGGAACAATGGACAACATTTCATATTTTTAACATGTCCATATTGTTTTTTTATATGAAAATAGACATAAAATGAACAGACACTTATTTTTTCTTTTTTCAAAATTTGGCCATTTTCATGCATAAAATAATTATTGAAATTCTTTATATTCTAAATTGAAGTAAGCGCCAAATGACGTCATCGGACGGCTGAATACAGCGATATTCCTATGCTTATCATTGTTTTAATAAAAAAAGGTACTACTGTCAAAGGTAAATAATACTAGTGTCAACATTATCAACGTCATTCATTCATTCAACGTTGACAAGTTGTCTTTTTTTTGACAGTTGCATGTCATGGGTTTGGCATTTCGTAAATTTAAAACTATAATGTGCTAAGCAAAGAAATATTTTACATTCTGCCGTCCGATGACGTCATCTTATGTTTTTTAGTTTTTAATTTTTTTCTCAGTAAATAAGCAATATAAAAAATAAATAAATATATATTCGAGCAGCGGAAAAGTAAATAAAGTATGGGTATTTTTTGTTTCATAGCTTAGCAATTTTGAAATGTTGTCCATTGGTCTGTCGCATTTAGCATAAAAAAGCACAACTCACAACTAAGAGCAGGGGGCACAAGTGAGCAACGAGTAATATTGTTGACCAACGTTTTTACAATGAATAGACAGGTAGGCTAAAAAATACTAATTTGTTGTACAGGGTGTATCTGTGAACATTTAAATCCCTTTAACCACGTGTTCTACTAATCATTCTGAACAACATTTGTTCAATGACTTTTCGAAATTCACCGAAATTTTTTTCGATTCCCCATACAAAATGACCAAATCACGTGTATGAAAAGTTGAAATTTTTTCATGCGAATTTGAAAGTGATAATTAGAACAAATGTTGTTCATTATGGTTAGTAGGACACGTGGCTAAAGCGATGTAAATGTTCACAGATACACGCTGTATATAAAGAATGACTAATATTTTTTCAATTATAATTTATCAAAGACATTATATTTAATTACAACCTTCGAAAGAATTTGGCAAATCAAATGTTTTTAATACCTTTTGCTTTGGAAGAAATGTCTCGAGCACAGAACATAAAACTATTAACTAACCATTTTGGTAGATTTAACAAAAACAATGACAGCATCTTGATTTATTCTGATTGGACATAATAAGTCCTAGTCACTGATTGTTGAAAATAAGCACGCCTAGCACGTGATAATTATGTAATAATTAGGTGAATTTTCCTCAAATTTGCACTGGCTTGCCATAGAAAACAAAGTGACAGTATAAACAACTGTCAAATTGAAAACCACTTAAGATCAAAAGTAGCTCTTAAGTCGTTGAAGTAAATCTTATTTTGAAATAGCAAAACCCACCAACAGGGATGACATAACAGAAATCTCGTCCTTGACTTTCCAATATCGAGGCGGGAAATTCAAAATTACGAAAAATTTTACGTTCCGGTCTACGGGAAAAAACACAACGTTGCAAGGTTTTAGCTGACATTGGTATCGAAGATTTTAATGACGTACGGCGTACCGGACCAGATATTTTTATGTTTACATTAACAAATACAAATACTTTATTTAGCCATCCATTCCAACAACAATACATCTTAGAATACTACCACTCTAAGCCTACTAATAAGTCAATAAACAGTGCAGTATAACTGGACTTGTATTGATTTATACCTATAAATAATTAAACTAAACTTACTAAGACTATACTAAGATGACAATTAAAAGTTGAACATATTATCGAGTTTAATGAGGGTGGCATAATATATCGAATCCGTACCCCTACCCGTCCCTACAACCTGTGCGGATAAAGAATGGGATCAGAAATGGCGGCGCATCTATTCACTTCTCGCTCGCACACTATTTGCGTCTATACTCGCACTCGTGGGGTGCGAGTATAGACGCAAATAGTGTGCGAGCGAGAAGTGAATAGATGCGCCGCCATTTCTGATCCCATTCTTTATCCGCACAGGTTGTAAGTAAAAACTGTGTTGCGGCCGATCAGTGTTCCTCATCGTCCGACCTATAGAGCCCTCACATACTCGCAAGAGTAAGCTGCCGTTTTGCTTCCTAGAAGTGTACTAACACGATGCTCCACATGTATTTTAGTGAGCACATAAAGTTGATACGTCTGGGAAAGCTTGAGATTACTTTTATAATTTTCCTTTTACTCGTATAAAAAGAGGTTTCTCTCTTCTTAGCGTGTAATTCCCAGTTGAGTCCAAAGCTGACGCTCAGGAGCAGGGGATTCTTGATTTGGGGAGTCTGGTTATTACAATAACGACGACCCGTTTGGAACAGTGGTAGTGAACGCTGCCTTTGGTCCAAGGGTTGCGGGTTCGATCCCCGCACAGTACAAACATTTGTGTGCATGAACATGTCTGTTTGTATTGGTCTGGGTGTTTTCTATATCTTATAAGTGTATATTTACAAAAAAAAAGTAATTTATGTATACATTTGTAATCCCACTGTTGGTTCTGATATCCGTAACACAGGTGCTTGAGCTACCTATCTCGGAGTCAGATCAATGTTGTGAAATATTTATAAAAAAAATAATAATAAAAAAATAAAAATAAAGCGACTACCGTCTAAACTTCGCAATCCTTTTTAACAGGGGAACCAGACGAACTGAATCATGGTTACACGTTTCAGAAACTATCCAAAACATGCAGGTTTCCTCCCAATGTTTTCCCTCGCTGCTGAGCTAATTGTAGAAATACGCACATAGATTTGAGAAAAATAAAAGGTGCATGCTCGGACTCCAACCTGGTATGGAAAGCGCGTTCTGAAACACTGATCTACCATTGCTCGTATGTAAACGCAGTATACATTACATCATCATCAGCCCATTTAGGTCCCCACTGCTGGGGCACGAGCCTCCCTCAATCACATGAGGGGTAATTGCCATACTCACCACGCTTGGCAGACGGGTTGGCGAGGGTTAAATGCAGAGTTTTCCTTCTCTGGGTGCTGATGATCATGCCAGCAGCTTTACCTTAGTCGTCTTTTACGACACCTCGGTAAGAGTGAGGGTGGCCTATTCTACTCTGCCGGGGACCACACGGCCAGCTACATTACAGCTACATTACATATATTTTATAAAAATCGCTCCGTGTTAGGTATACCTAACTAACAACTGCCATTCATCATGAAGATATCTTCTAAGACACTATTAAAGAGACCGCAATTTGAATAGCAACATAATTGATGTGTCTGCAAGAATTTCGGTCACCTTGCCTTATTTGAGACCAATTTAAAATTGAACGATGCTATTTTCTAAAAAAAATCACTAGCATAAAAAATAGCTATTATCGCATATTTTATCAAACGCGTCTCGTCTCTTACAAAGCTGATAAATGGCTCGAGTGCCCATATTGTTAACGAAAAGCTTTAGAACAGAGTACTAATAAATCAAATAACACTCTTCAGGGAGGCTGTACAATGCCTACACGAATCGCCGATAAAGAACGTGGAATAGACTTAAGCAGTGTGTAAAATGTACCAAGCGAGTTTTGGTGGCGGGTTCCGTGTCTTTGTCCTGCGTTCGATATTTTAGCTTTATGGATAAGGCTTAAAGGTACTGTCACACATGTTCATGCTTAAAGCATGCTACTTTTGAGCAAGTGCTACTTAGTAGCATGTGTGGACAGACGTGCTACAAATAAGCATGCTCAAAAATCGCACGCTGGTCGATTTTTAAGCATGCTACAGGTAGTGCGTGTGGAATGGGAAGTATGGCGGAGTGCTTTAGCACGTGTTAAATAGTTTGCTTATTTTTAAGCATGCTAATATATGGGTAATAGCATGCTTATTGATAGCAAACGTGGACAGTTTATTAAACATGCTTATATTTACATTACAAATGAGCATGTGTATAAGCAGCTTATAGGTGAACCGAAAAGAAGACACACTTTCGCGATGCATACGACATCCAGCGCCATCTATTTGTAAAATTTGTAACTAATTTGACCGTCGTAGATCCACGGTTCGCCATGAATGGGCCGGTTCGATCGGAGTGATACCACGACCTCACAGAAAACCGGCATAAAACAGCACTGTGCTGTGTTTCGCTGCGTGAGTGAGGGTAGCGGAGGTAACAAAAAAACTTAAAAATTATCCTTTTTTTCTTGGCACAATTGACGTTTTTATCTATAATAACTTTTTGATTATTTCTTTTTCTGAATAACTAACCTACACGTCCCTAACGTTGTCCGTTAAGCACAGTTAATTATGGAGTGGTAGCATTACCGAGGGCCGAGGTGATCACTTACCATCAGGTAGCTCGCTTGCTCGTTTGCCTCCCTTTCTCATAAAAAAAAGTATGGAAAATACAACTTCTCAGAAAATCGCCATACAAAACGGTAATGTCATAGATAGACCTAATAATCATCATCAGCCCATTTAAGTCCCCACTGCTGGGGCACGGGCCTCCCTCAATCACATGAGGGGGAATTGCCATACTCACCACGCTGGGCAGACGGGTTGGCGAGGGTTTTGATATAAATATAGACCTAATGATATAAACGCTCAACTTTCAACTGCCTCGGGTGGCGCAATGGTACGTGGGTCGCACTCTAAAGCGGCGGTTGCGGAAGAGGTCCCGGGTTCGATCCCCGGGTCGAACCAAAAATTTGTACCTATGTTATCGGTAAGAAATTCTTAGTATCACTTCTTAGTGGACTGAAAGTTGGCGGTCTCGTCCTCCCTCTCTGGTCGTGTCACGCTGGTGTTCCATCGGAATATAAGGGTAAAGGAATAGAGAGTGCACATTGCGTGTTTGCGCGCACACTTGAGCACTGTAATATACAAAAGTTTGTACCTAAGTTATCTGTAAGAAATTCTTAGTATCACTTCTTAGTGGACTGAAAGTTGGCGGTCTCGTCCTCCCTCTCTGGTCGTGTCACGCTGGTGTTCCATCGGAATAAAAGGGTAAAGGAATAGAGAGTGCACATTGCGTGTTTGCGCGCACACTTGACTACTGTAATATATCCTGCGTACATGGCGAGTCGTTAAAATCGGCCGCCGCACCGTATTTTTTTGGAGGATATTATTATATTTATTTATTCATTTAATTGCGCATGTTACATAAGTTTTAAAACTAAATATGCTAATTAGTGTTGACTAGCGGTAAACATGACTCTGACACAATGTATAGCAGAACTAAAAACTATGGATGGTACTGGAGTTACAATTCCAACAACAGACTGGAATTTCACTTTTTTTATGTGATAGGTGGCAGATGAGCAGACGGATCCCCTGATGGTAAGTGATGATAACTACTTGTTATTATACCACTTCTATGTATAAAGTGTAACAAACAACTAATACACTTTCCGAAAAGTGTAGGGTTAGGAACTGATATGTAGCGTGTGAGCGAGTGGCGATCACAATAGATCAAACTGGTCGCAGTGATACTGGTCTGAATAGGACCTGCATAGCCGCCCGCTTAATAAAAAATAAATATTAAGTGTATGTATTATGTCATTTAATTGTTATATAAAAGTTCAAATCCTTTCTACGGAACCCCAGCATCTAGGATCATTCTTTTGTGCTAATCTTATCGAATTTTCGTAGGTTTTCTTACAAAGAGCACAATACGCTCCCCGTTATTCGCTCACAAAGCGCCTACTGACAGAGCTAATAATGTCAACCTCTCATAGCGTATTATATTTTTTAACTACATAATACCTACAGATTAATGTCACGTCCGTATGTTTTGAAGCTCATTTTTTTCGATAAAAATTGTCCTTGTATATTTTAATGTCTATTATTTTTATCCCACGATGCAAAAACGACGGGGTGTTATAAGTAAGACGTGTCTGTGTGTGTGTCTGTCTATGGCATCGTAGCTCCCAAAGAAATGAACCAATTTTGATTTTGTTTTTTTTTTGTTTAAAAGATGAATAAGGGGGGAGTGTACTTAGCTATGTTGGATAAAAATCGATCCAAGATGGCCTTCGTCACAAAGAAATGGATTGTATGTTTTAACACAGCTCCAAGAATATGGGTACCTATCATATAAAAGGGCTTGAGTAGCAGAATATACTTATTGTGAGTAATTTCAAATCCAAGATGGCCGCCGTTGGGGGTTTTTAACTACATAATACCTACATATTAATGTCACGTCCGCAAGTTTGAAGCTCTTTTTATTTTCGATAAAAATTGTCCCCTCGTAGATTTGATGTCCATTATTTTAATTTATTTCCTTTGCCAATAGACAGTGTCAATTACTTTGTGCAAGTGTTTTGTCTTTTCTGGCCACACATAAGCATTGTGGTTGTCTATAAAAATATCTCGTTTTAAAAGAGTAGATATATGTAGATTCAATTTTAGATTTGGTAGGAAGAAAGAGTTTTAAGGTTGGCTGCGCACCTGTGACTCCATTGGTCTCCATGGTCGGCGGTAATCGCTTACCATCAGGTGATCCGCCTGCTCGTCATAAAAAAAAACTCGAACTGACGCCGTCTGTACATAGACTTTTTGAACACCTGTTTTAATTCATTAAACCCTCGAAAAGTTTAAAAGACTTACGTGTGAAGATATTGTTCTAAAAATCATTTGCGGAATATTTTTTCTTAATCTAAATAAAATATGGACACAGCCGCATGCGCAAGCTAGTCCGAACCTAAATGTAAAGCAAGATTTAAAAAGCCGTTTTGTTGACCGAAGCAAAAGGGGCTTTCTTCCGGAATTTTAAGAGGGGTTGAGGATGTTGACATTTTTAATAGTCATTTCGTATTGTGTAAATAAGGGCCGATGAAGGCAGGGACGATGTTACCCTGTTGTTGATCAAAAGATAATAAACTGCCTCGTATTGTTGCAATTTTAAAAAATTGTAACACATTTCTGCCATATTCTTGGCATGTTTTCATGGAGGGTATTTTTGTAACCGATGGGGATTACAACCGATGGGGTAAACGAGTTCTGGAGTGGAGACCGCGTCTTGGCAAACGTAATGTAGGGCGCCCTCTGGCTAGGTGGGAGGACGATCTGCGCAGGATGGCTGGCAAGAGCTTGATGCGAGAAGCCATTGATAGATCACAGTGGCGAACAATTGGAGAGGCCTACGTCCAGCAGTGGACTGCGATGGGCTGATGATGATGATGATGATTTTTGTAACCTAGCTTGTCTAAACCATTTTTTTAACAAATATAAATTAGGTAGGTACCTACTCATAGAAATGACTATACAGTATAATACGGCATTTGACGTGTTAGAACTCGAACTCGAGCTGAATGAGATTATAATTATACAACATGCTTGTTTGAACTGCTGGTTTGTTATTATAGAAAATAATACTTGGGGTTATGTAGGCCCGATAAAAAATCTCGCCGGCGCGATTTAGCTTCGCTTCAAACGGCGCTAAAGTACAACGCCATCTATTGGCGGCCAATGACTAACAATGTCCGATACTAACACTAACATGACTAGTTTTCTTATTTTTGTATTCAAGACCTCTCAATGATAGAAACATCGTTGAAAGAATTACTAGATTCTCATTTAAACTACCTGAGATATCACATCTTTAAAATCACATTATTTTGGGCAAACCCAAAACGCTAAATACAAATGGCTACTGGGATGTGACGTCACACGACAGTATTTTGTATGCATTTCATTTGAATTTTGTATGGTAGCTATATCAAATGTTACGTTTATGGCAATGGTTCTATTATAATAGTTGGTGCAAATTGTATGGGTTATTCAATGGTATAATTATTTTTTAATAATTTCATACTTTTAAAATGGACTTGCCCATGAATCTTTGAATGACCATAAAACCGGCTAGACGTTATAGGTATTTTTAATTGAGAATTTTTGCTATTGGCACATATTTACCTAATATTGTGATAAAATATTTATATTTTGTAAAATCTCGAGCTTAATCAAATACCCTATTACC
Organism: Marasmia exigua; assembly: GCA_019059595.1. NCBI lineage: Eukaryota > Metazoa > Arthropoda > Insecta > Lepidoptera > Crambidae > Marasmia > Marasmia exigua. The sequence continues at coordinate 12,514,229 of CM032482.1, read as the reverse complement.
TATACATTTATATTAACTGTTTAGTTATTTGAACTTATAAATTAACTTACATACTTGCATGTAAGCTGCATTACTATATACTATACTACTACTTTGAAACGAACATCAGTGAAGAAACTTTATATTGAAACAAATGGCATTTATTGATCATCACACATTCACAACTAAGAGAAAACAAAATCGTTACTCAGAAAAACGAATTTAAAATATATATATTTTTTTATTTATTTATTTATCACATGAAATAAAAATACAATAAATCTTATACAAAAGCTTTTAAAAACCACTAAGGTTTACTCTAAAGCTTAAGAGTTCACAAATGATATAATTTAAAAAAAAAATAACTAATACTAAATATTACAAATAACTAGTGTAGGGTACAATTATAAATATTACCAGCCAAGACCACTATAGCAATGAACAAGCATCACTACAGTAGCCCAAGGAAGTAATCTTTAAGCTTATATTTTATATTTTCTATAGTGATTTCATCCACTAACTTCTGCGGCATATTATTGATAAGTCTAGGCAGTAGGTACTTCACAGTGCGTGCGCGTACGCGTTGTTTGCGCGCGGCTGCCAGAGCCGGTTCTTGCAGCTAGCTCGAGTGTATACCGGGTGGTCAATTTGTGTTTTAAAGGATTCATTGAAAAAGTGCTCCTTTAGTAAGGTATATTGAAATAAATACCCATACAGTAGGCACATATAAGTATTTTTGTATGTGATAGGTGGCAGACGAGCAGACGGATCACCTGATGGTAAGCGATTGGCGCCGCCCATGGAGATCCGCGACACCAGTGGAGTTACAAATATTTAACATAACATCAGTGGCGTAGCGTAGGAGTCGGCTGTCCGGGGCAGAAGAATTTCTTGCCCCCCAGGGTGAAGCTTAGATTTTTCTCTCTTCGCCACCCGGGACGCACTACGGTACGCTACTGCACAACACGGATATAAGGAAAAGAGAGGCGATACAATAAGAGAAGGTGGGACTGTGTGTGGAGGCTGGTGAACTAGGCAGGACCCTCAGTCTTTGCAACTACGGCATTATCTGCGGTACCGCAGCAGCGCCTGGTATTCTGGTGGGATTTTTTTATTTATTTTGTATATCACAGGGCACCTAATTATAATCTTGAATTAAAATATTCAGTACATTGTACACATGACATCTCGCAGGGGCACCGCAAAACATTGTGAAAGATACCTCACGCTGTTTTTGTAAGCGTGCACACTCTAAAATACTTTTTTAAGCAAATATAATCATCATCATCATTTCAGCCAATAGACGCTTACTGCTGGACATAAGCTTCCATCAAAGTTCTCCACATAGATCGGTCTTGTGCCGCCCGCATCCAATGGATTCCCGCGACCTTTACCAGATCGTCTATCCATATTGTGAGGGGCCTGTCACGGCTTCTACTTCCTGTACATGACCTCCACTCGAGGACCCTTCCTCCCCAACGGCCGTCTGTTCTCCTCGCTTTGAGCCTTGCTCATCGCCACTTTAAGCATGCAATCTTTTGGGCTACGTCTGTGACCTTAGTTCTCCTGTGGATCTCATCGTTTCTGATACGATCACGCAAGGAGATTCTGAGCATAGCCCTCTCCATTGCTCTCTGGGTGACTTTGAAGCCCAAGACTTTACTTTAAGGAGGCCCTTAATCGGCACATAAAATAAATATGCTTTAGGTAATATACCAAAGAAATGTGAAAAATCATTCGGATGTTATGCCAATGTTGACCGACAGTACGCACTGTACAGCCTTCTGTTTTACTGTCATCCTCACACTCTGTGGCATAAAAGCGCATCCGCAATATTGAGCTATAAATAACAACTAACACGAAACAAATGTTATACGGCAGGGAAATGAGCACGAGCTACTTTAGTTTCAAAATCCAACACATACTTTAAGTATATACTAAAATGAATGAATGAACGTGAACAGCCTATCTATAAGCCTGCAGATGGTTAACCTCATGGTAAACGATTGGCGCTGCCCGTGGACACCAGTAGAGTCACAAGTGAGCTGCCAACCTTTAAGCTCGTAAACGTACTCAGGGAAACACACACGCTTCACAAAAGTTGATACATCTGTCACAATTAGATGAAGAAGCTTGATGGAATTTATTGATCTAACGTGTGGCTGATTGTACAAGTTAAACCTAATAGGCATAGTCAGTACAGTCTAATAGGTACAGTCAATGAAATGTTAATCATCAGCCGTGTGGTCCCGGCAGAGTAGAATAGGCCACCCTCACTCTTACCGAGGTGTCGTAAAAGGCGACTAAGGTAAAGCTGCTGGCATGATCATCAGCACCCAGAGAAGGAAAACTCTGCATTTATATCAAAACCCTCGCCAACCCGTCTGCCAAGCGTGGTGAGTATGGCAATTACCCTCATGTGATTGAGGGAGGCCCGTGCCCCAGCAGTGGGGACTTAAATGGGCTGACGATGAATGAAATGTTAATACCTCGACTCTTAAGGCGGAACGTTGTATACTTATTTGTGCACGTGACTGTACAACCTTTTTTTCCGAATATCCAAAATATTTCATTTAAACGTTAAAATGTTTAATGAAAGCAAATCTGAACATGAAAAAATTCACTTTTACGATTCAGGTTAGTAGCTAAGTAGTAAGCGTTATAATTATGTGCAAATATAGCGTAGCATTCATATAACCACTAATAAAACATTCTCTAAAAATTCTGATACAATTGCTTGCAAGTTTAAAGTTCATCTACACCGTATTTTTTTTATCGTTTACATCTCGAAAACCACATTGTAGGTATTACTGCCGGTTTGGATATTTTTTTTTCTATGGAACAGCTGATCTTTTGGTTTCGTAGCCAAATAGCAAAATCGGAACCCTTATATATTCGTCCTGTCTGTCTGTCCGTCCGTATGTCACAGCTACTTTTTTCCGAAACTATAAGAACTAAACTATTGAAACTTGGTAAATAGATGTAGTTTGTTAACAGCATTACGATTTTAACACAAAAAAGAAAAAAAATTTTGGGGAATCCCCATACTTAGAACTGAAACTCAATTTTTTTTTTCATCAAACTCATACGTGTAGGGTATCTACGGATAGGTCTTTGAAAATGACGTTGAGGTTTCTAGTATATTTTTTCCTAAACTTAATACTTTGCGCAAGAGACTCTCCCAAAGTAAAATGTGCCCCCCCGCCCTCTAACCTCTATAATAAAAGAATTATAAAACTAAAAAAATATATGATATACATTACCATGAAAACTAACAACAATAATTGGTTTGAACTAGATCTAGTAAGTAGTTTCTATTTAATACTCTTTAATGCGTTATAAACCGTAAACCGCAATTTACCTTCTATATTTACTTTACTTGCTGCTACGGAACCCTTCATGGGTTAGTCCGACTCGTACTTGGCTGGTTTCTATTTCGCTTATTTGGTTGATCAAACATGCTATATGAATACCTTCTACGTGGTTTTCGGGATGTAAACGTTAAAAAAATAACGGTGTGTGTAAACAGGTAAGTTCTACAGACAAGGACAAGGCTTATAAGGAACCTAAAAAAAAGGCTTGTTTCCTATTTTTTTCTCTTGTTGGTAATATAAGAATCCCTCAAAAGTGAAAATATCGGTGAAAGAATGGATTTGTTAGCTAGAAAACTCTTTGAGATAGGACAATTTTAAAATCACTTAAAATAGACTTGCTCAAAACGCTCAATACAAACAGCGACGCGAGGCGTGACGTCAGCCCTCACTAGTTTGTGCGCATCGCAAGTTAGCGTTGTTCTATAGCTATAGGAAATAGTGCGTTTATAAAAATGGTTTCTTAACAAAAGTTGCTATAAATTGAATAAGATATCGAGTGCTATATAAATATTTCGTAAATTTAAGACTTAAAATTTACTTGCCTATCTTTGCCTTTGAGGGCTCTAAACAAAAATAATACATAAGGTTTCAAGCTGAAATTTTGTACATGGCTCCTTATGACCATTATTTCTCAATGCTATTTAAAAAATATGCCAAGCTCTGACCTAGTACACAAGCCTACGCAGTGCTATCTGGATTGGTAAAATTTAGCAAAAATTGGTCCCAAAACGATGTGAAGACGGGTCACTTGTTATGATCAAATAGATCACTCCATCAGGAGGAGGAGGCCAGGTCCTATTGCCTTCCATGAGCAGTTTATATTATAATAATTTATAAAAAAAATGTTTTCGAATATTGGAGTTTCTTTGGAAAGATAGGAAGCCACATATTCGTGTATTCCATATAAAACACGTGAATCATGTGAAGATCCCTTGTGCCTGATCGATCAGCGTCTGCGTGTTATTCGTTGTTTCTAAAATGTGCCATTGCGCCAGTCAGAGGTCTGGCGCAATGGCACATTTTATAGTGTACAACCTTTATCCTTATTGATGCATACATTACACATATATTATCATCAGTGACTAACATACCTACATTATGTATGTGTGTGGTTTCTATATTGATTATGACCCTTAGCAAAAGTGCGTAATGATTTTGACTGATTTACTGATTAAATCGTTCAACATACATATCTAGTTAATATTGTCTGGTATATCTATTATTTATTTATCACATCAATAATTGTCTAAGAATATGATATATGAATTTTAGTGAATTTCATATAAAATTTAAAAAAATAATCTCACTTACCTGATTACTTTGTCCGCCAGTGTATCAGAAACTGAAACAATAATAACGTAATTAGCCATAACAAGTTTCATAGCGATGCGCGTAAACAATAGTTATCTCCAGCCATAAACAAGTAGATAACCCGTCGCATCGTAACTTTTTTTAATAAACGATCTTAGAGATGTGCCATCTCGGAATACATGACTCAAACTCAGAAACACTTTTAGGGCACACTAGCGACGCCAATCGATTTTCATATTTAGCTACTAAACCAGATCTATTTTAAACAATTCCGGGGTTACAACCTCTCGGCAAACACCTATACTATTTATTTAATAAGTATAGTTAACTGTTTGGCCTGCTTTTGCACTCGAATTTTGGATTACCGCCAAACGTGGCCGCTTTGGGCGTGAATAAATTTTTCGCGTACAAAAACGGACCCAACATTTGTGCATGGTTATTTAATAAATGGTATAAGTGTTTCCCGAGAGGTTGTAACCCCGAAATTGATTAAAATAGATCCGGTTTAGTAGCTAAAAAATAAAATCGATTGCGCCCTACCCGTCACCTTAAGCAAGCTATGCAGGCAGCCGGAGTTATGGGTCCAAATATTATGTGCCTCGAGTGAGTAACTCAAGTCGACACGTCACTAAGCGATCTTCATTTAAGAGCGCTCGTAAAGCCACGTTTCATATTCTTTGATTAACTTTACACTTTTAAGCCTACGGTACGGCAAGGTACGCTTGCGATGCTTAAAATTAAAGTAACTGCCTATTAAAAGTTATTGTTATATTACATAGTTTTCAAATATACGCACCCTTAGTAAAATACCGACCTAACTCAAAATTGTAATATAGATGCTAAGTGAAAATAGTATAGGCTAAAATCCAGGGATGAAAGGTCATCTAACAACAATTTTGAGTTAAGTAAATAGGTACACTCACATATGAACACGAGATGAAATTTGAAGTGCGTTATTTACTCAAGGCTACTAAAGAATAAATTGCAAAGAATTGCTATAAAAATATCAACAATTTTGAGTTAGGTCGGTATTTTACAAAGAGTGCGTAAGATTGTAGACAAAAATTGTTAAAATATTTTTTTGTAAAAATATCAGTCATTAAAGAAATACCTTTCTTAAATGGATGAGTTGTAACATAGCCGATAACTTAGAATGTATCATTGCATGAAGCATATAAATTGAAGTAGGTAACATCTTTCAAGTGCATAGTATGAAAGTAATCAGAGTTAATTGAAAGGTAGCTGGAAACACTTGGATATAATCCGACAAACACGAGAAAAAATAAAAAAAAAGTAACTCTACTTTTTATTTTAAAGCTTTGAAAGGAACGCTTTTATTATTTTATTTAAGTAGGCATGTACGTAAATATATAACGGAGGCTGGTCGAGCTCCTCGTTATCAGATAGGTTGTGCAAGATGGCAATATTGAAATTAGAGTCCACAAATTACAAAGCGAAGTCAATTCGGAAGTTTCAAGCGTCTATTGAACAAACTAGCAATGTTCAATGCGAAAGAACACAAAGATTAAGCGGAAACTCGGCAGTTTCGGCATAGCGATGATTATTTTACATTCGTCTGCATTTGTTCACTCCGCGATCCCACAGTCCGTTCTGGTATCACCACCATCGAACCCCATCACAAAATCAAAGCAACCAACATTAAACTAAGAAAACACACACCCTTAGAATAATAACAAGACTAGAAGGATAGTTTCCTTACTGCTGTCACCTCCAATTTGAAGCACAAATTTGGTTTTTCAAGTTGGTACTACGTACGTAGTATCAACATAAAAATGCTAATTAATGTTACCAGTCACAACATATTTCCCTAACACATGGGAAATGGTTATTGCAGTAACTGTACTGTTTTTAATAGAACCTAGAACAACGCTTACAAGTATCTACCTAACTGTGATTATAAAATTAGTTGGCAAGTTATGTTTTGATATTTATGATGCCTTGACAATACAATAATGAATAAGAAATAAATAAATAAAGAGCTTACCTACTTATTTTAATGGTTATCAGGGTGAGTTTTAATTCGTGTAAAATGTGGATCCGTGTATTGCACTGTCAGAAACACATCAATTTACATAAATCTTAAAATTATTATTAAATGAATAAACCAATTGCATAATATTCTTGCTTATTTATTTATTAACATATAAAAGTTCTCAGTTCTACTCAAGCTAATTTATGTTCATGGACAAGCAGATGACAATAGCAGTACTTTTAACACATATAAAAAAAAAATTAAATCGCTAAAAATACCAAAAACTTACAGAGATATTTACAATCAAAGTTTCAAGTAAAAATACAGATAAAAAAACCGATAGTTTTTCCCGCACTTTCAAAGATTCAACTTTGAAACTACTTCAACTTCGTCAATTACAGCTTTGAAATAATGTTTAGTACTTATAACTGTACGTAGGTACATTACGTATTTATTTTTAATATGTTATTTTTTACAGTTTTATAGCCTTGCATTTCCAATTTTAATGCCCTTGCCACTGTATCTGTTTCTTCAAATAGTTTCTCTTTGAGGCCGGCTTTGAGGCTCTCTGTGTGGAAATAACGTTTATTTTTATGTGATAGTTGGCAGACGAGCAGACAGAACACCTAATGGTAAGAAATTGCCGCCGTTCAGTGACACTCGGTGGAGTCACAAGTGCAAACGTTAAAAAAAGGAGGGTTGTTATGTCACATTGTGTGGAAATAAAGTTTGTTTTTATGTGATAGTTGGCAGACGAGCAGACAGAACACCTAATGGTAAGAAATTGCCGCCGTCCAGTAACACTCGGTGGAGTCAAAAGTGCTACCAACCTTTAAACCTCCCATTCCCGGATTGGGCTTCCCGTACCCGCACTCACGCAGCGAAACACAGTAGAGACACTGCTTTACGCTGTAAACATCAGTAGCAACCGATTAAATTAATTAGTTGGAGCAATGAAATCTTACAAAAGTTGAAATGGGGAAATTATTTTTTTCATTATCAGGCAACACTGAGCATTTGAATAAATCGTTTGTATTTTTAGCTTATAAAACACAACATACTATGAAATATTGAAGGTTTATCTGTGAAAAGTGATGTTATTACACTTCTTATGGTTTTCCGAATCATTGTGACAAAATTTGACCGCACAAATCGTCATAGTTAATTAATTTTCGCGAGATGCGTTTGACAAGCATTGACATTGACGACTGCGGAGCGATCCGGGCGTCTGGAGCCGTACGGCTCCGTTTGACTTGCGTCAAACAGTGGGCACAGACTAGGTTTCTAGTCTTGTTATTATTCTATGCACACACCGAAAACCCCTCTGGCGATTTCCGCGTGTCTCATACGTCAAACTGACAGCTCGCTAAAATCAAAGTAAATGACAATTGACTAACCAAAAAGTATCTTCTTCTTCTTATTTTATCTGTGGCAATCAAATGGACAACATTTCATATTTTTAACATGTCCATATTGTTTTTTTATATGAAAATAGACATAAAATGAACGGACCCATATTTTTTCTTTTTTCAAAATTTGTCCATTTTCATGCATAAAATAATTATTAAAATTCTTTATATTCTAAATAGACGTAAGCGCCAAATGACGTCATCGGACGGCTGAATACAGCGATATTCCTTTGCTTATCATTGTTTTAATAAAAAAAAGGTACTACTGTCAAAGGTAAATAATACTAGTGTCAACATTGTCAACGTCATTCATTCATTCAACGTTGTCAAGTTGTCTTTTTTTTGACAGTTGCATGTCATGGGTTTGGTATTTCGTAAATTTAAAACTATAATGTGCTAGGCAAAGAAATATTTTACATTCTGCCGTCCGATGACGTCATCTTACGTTTTTTAGTTTTTAATTTTTTTCTCAGTAAATAAGCAATATAAAAAAATTATAAATATATATTCGCGCAGCGGAAAAGTAAATAAAGAAATGGTATTTTTTGTTTAAGAGCTTAGCAATTTTGAAATGTTGTCCATTCTCGACTGAGAATTACTCCTGCCATTATCGTGTTTTAGATTTTAGGCATTATTAAGCGGGACAACCGAAGATAATTCGCCAATGTCAAGTAACTTATTGAGAACAAGTAGGTACTCAACAGTCGAAGTCAGTCAAAGTCACAGTCACTCAATAAAACACCGGTGTTTTGCGTTTTATCGACCTACGGATTCAGCGGATATCACTCTAAAAGCAATCGCGGGTTTTAAGACTCTATTAGGTCCAAGCAAGTTGTCACGAGACAACGCACTCGACACACAATAGCAGTGTTAAAAACGATACAATCCAACGATTCTTATTATTAGGATCACTTTGCGGCACTTCACTGCACAAATAAACACTAAACTTGCACACTAAAACCACTAGACACTAATTTAAAACCTCTGAATTGCATCAGCCCACGCGGCTTCTTTTAGCCCTACCCGCCGAATCCAACCAAAAAGTATCAAAACCATCGCTATCCCGACTCTGCCCAAGGAAGCTACTTGACGTTTCCAAACATGATAGAGGGCGCCACTGTGCTGACGCTCCGACATATAAGCATACAATAGTCGTGTTAGTTGCACTTTTTATTACTCAAGAATGATTGGACCGATTTAGCTGAAAACTGGTGGAGATGTAGCTTAGAACCAAAGGTAGGACATACGATTATTTTAATTCCGAAAATGACAGAATGAAAATAACGAAACCTACGAACTCAGCATCCCTGTTATCTAAACTAGGCTTTACTTTCAAGTTGGGCGTTTAAAAACGATAAATAACTTGGTAAACATTGAACTTTATATCGAATAAAGTTGCGCAACAAAAAATCGGAGCGATACAACTTTCCCAATACTAATAAAAGTTGCCGGCGTACGCGCCTCCCGACTGGATCAGTTTTGTTTATGTTCAACCACCGTACTTCGCTTTTAAGAAGTTGTGAGTTGTTGCAAACGTATAGGTTTGATGGCAGTGAGGCGAGACTGTATGGTGAAAACCCAAGCCGTGACCTCTTTATCAAAAAAAAAAAAAAGCAGTGAGGGGAGTTAAACTTTCACGTTGCACCTTGGATTAAGGTGACGGGTAGGGCACACTAGCGACGCCAATTGATTTAAATTGTTAGCAACTAAACCGGATATATTTTTAACTATTTCGAAGCTGCAGCCTCTCGGAAAATACTTATACTATTTATTTAATACTTATACTTAACTTTTGGTCTGCTTTTGTACTCTAAGTAAATCCGAATTAACAAACAGATCAAAAAGTGGTGTACAATTATTAAATAAATAGTATAAATGTTTGCTTAGAGAATCCCTCTCCGAAATTGTTTAAAATAGATCCGGTTTAGTAGCTAACATTTTAATTCGATTGGTGTCGCTAGGTTGAGTTAGGATACCCATTGCCTTAAATAAAAAGAGGATTCTTCCAAGTAAAAAAGGGTAATTTTCAAGATTTTATTTTGCGTCACAAATACCTTAATATCTGATCTCTATTTAATATTAACCTTAAAAATTTGTCTTAAATCAAAATAAAATTATAAATGGTGAATTTCGATTTTAATATAACCGTTGCACTAAACAAATAAATTTATATATTTAAACGCGATGGATATCAAGGGGGCTTATACGGCACAGTGGCGTCGCCAAATTTAAATTAATTGAACTAAATTTAGGACATTAAATGATAAATTATTCACACAATTCATAAATCAATAACGGACGGACCGGTTTGCCGTTTTTTGTCTCGAAAAATGACAGGTTCGTGTGGGATAAACAAAAACAAATACTTCACAGACAACGCCGCGGGCGAAAGCTAGTATTATGTATATAACCATGTCTAAACGCGACAAACATTAAAGGGTCTTTACGGTATAGTCGGGACTATACCGTAAAAACCCATTAATTTTTCATTTTTCAAGCATCTTTTGCACGCGCTATTCGCGTTATAATAATCTCTAGTAGGTAGGTGTCAATTTATTTGAGGGTAAAATATTTATTTACAGAATGCTAAAAATAAACAAAAAGGGGAATACTATTTACAAGAGATGATGGATGAGATGAAAGAGAGTAGGATCGTACTAGAGATCTCTAGTATGAATTAAAATAAAAGTGGACACTAAAAACTTAAAATTCTAATTTCCTTTATACGATGCACTTGATTGCTTTACTGAAGACCTGTCTCTACTGTGTCGGCTCCTGCTGTGCATGTTAACTGCAGTTCGGGCGTGGGATGCATAAGTAGCATCGTAGTCACAAAATCGGACATTTCACAACATCACATACATTGATCTGATTCCGTGATAGGTAGCTCAAGCACACCTGTGTTACGGATATCAGAATCAACAGTGGGATTACAAATATATACATTTAATACTTTTCTTTTGTAAATACACATTTATAATGCATATAAAATACCCAGACCAATACAAACAGACATGTTCATGCAAACACATGTTTTTACTGTGCGGGGATCGAACCAGCAACCCTTGGACCAAAGGCAGCGTTCACTACCACTGTTCCGAACGGGTCGTCAACAATTGACATCGGGACATTTGGCAAAAGAGTCATCATCATCAGCCCATTTGTCCCCACTGCTGGGGCACGGGCCTCCCTCAATCACATGAGGGGCAATTGCCATACTCACCACGCTTGGCAGACGGGTTGGCGAGGGTTTTGATATAAATGCAGAGTTTTCCTTCTCTGGGTGCTGATGCTCATGCCAGCAACTTTACCTTAGTCGCCTTTTACGACACCTCGGTAAGAGTGAGGGTGGCCTATTCTACTCTGCCGGGGACCACACGGCCACGGCAAAAGAGTAGCTTGAACCTAACATACAGGTTGTATCTGTGGACATTTACATCCCTTTAACCACGTGTTCTACAAACCATTCTGAACAACATTGTTCTACGACTTTTGAAAATTCGCATAAAAAATGTCAACTTCTCATACAAAGTCGGTCACGAGACTTGGTCATTTTGGGTCATATCGGGAGTCGAAAAACTTCTCGACGAATTTCGAAAAGTCATAGAAAAAATGTTCTTCAGAATTGATGATAGAAAACGTGGTTAAAGGGATGTAAATGTTCACAGATACACCCGTATAAGTAAATTCTATTGCCTATAGTATAAAGTTAAAATTTGAAACTTTCACGTTGCATTTTGCTAAAATGCATAAATCGGGGCTAAATGTCAAGCAGTAGGTACTATATTGATTCTTGCGATAGGAGTCAAACAAGCCGCGTGCGCTGATGCAATACAAAAGTTTTCAATTAGTATCTTGTGGTTTTTAGTGAACAAATTAGGTGTTTATTTGTGCAGTGAAGTGCCGCAAATAAAATTCAACGATTCTATTTATCAAATCGATGAATTGTATTGTTTTTAACATTGTTTTTGTGTGTCGAGCGAGTTGTCAAGGATAACTTGCTTGGACCTAAGTCTTAAAATTCGCGATTGTGTTTAGAGTGGTATCGGCAGAATCCGTAGGTCGATAAAACGTAAAATACCAGCGTTTTATTGAGTGACTATGACTTTGACAGATTTCGACTGTTGACTACCCACTTATTATCAATAAATTAATTGGCATTAGCAAGATATCTTCGGGTAGAACCATAATATGAAAAAAAAATATTATATTGTAATTTTTTATTTTCGTCGTTTCGTTGTTTTCATACAAATTACTTACAAAATACATACGCTTCGGCGAGTAAGACAGCGCATTGCGACTCCACTGGTGTTACGGGTGTCAATAGACGGCGTCAATACCATCACGTGATTCGTTTACTCATCTGCCTCCTATGACATAAAAACACGGTTGCTAAAACAAAAAGTTTAGACGTATTTCACTTTACCTAATTTGCTAGTCTCCCTGCAACTTGTAAGAAGGACGGATGAGTGCACAATGTAGATTTATGTTCTTCATTGTCCGGCGATAATGCCTGCAGAAGGTTCTGCATTGTAAGATCATGGTATTTTTACTATTTTATTTTTCCACACATCTATTTTCATTTCCCCCGAGCTTTCTTCTTTAGGAGCTACCTACGGATAGCCATAAATCAATTTACACAAATCGAATCTCTTATTTTAAGGTTAAAACGTTTGGTTTAATAACAACATCATTTTTTAGATTTCCGTAGCTAAAAGGCAAAAAACGGACCCTTATAGATTATTCGTCATGTCTGTCCGTCTGTGTGTCCGTCGGTATGTCACAGCCACTTTCTCCGAAACTATAAGAACTATACTAGTTATTGAAACTTGGTAAATAGATGTATTTTGTTAACCGCATTACGTTGCATAGCGATGTGGTGGCATTACGACTTAGTAACTAGTAAGTGGGACGTAAGGGGGCCCACACAACATCTTTCGGGTTCCAAGTCAACCTCTCCTGCCCGTGGCGCGTCCTGCTAACCAACAAAAGAGGCCCTGGCGAACCACCCACCAACCCGCACTGGACCAGCGTGGTGGGTTATGGTCCATTCCCCCCTAATGAAAGACACTGTATTGCCCCGGCCCCCAGTTCCCGGCAGCCCTGCTATTCCGGGCCAAGGCGGCGGTCTCGGTAACGGCAGGGCAGGGGGTGCTAAGAATCTCCGGTATACGGAAGGCCGCCATACCACACTGACCTTGGCGACGTTTAACGGACGCACGCTACGACTCGACTCACATTTGGCCCAACTCGAGGAGGAACTGAAGCACATAAGATGGCATGTTCTCGGGCTGTGCGAAGTCCGTAGAGAGGGCGAGGACACGCTGACCCTAGAGTCTGGCCATCTTATGTACTTCAGGGAAGGAGATAATCCGTCACAGGGCGGCGTCGGGTTCCTAGTCAACAAAGTCCTCACTGACAACGTTATTGAAATCTCCAGTGTGTCGGCGAGGGTTGCGTACCTCGTAATTAAATTAACCAACAGGTATAGCCTAAAGGTTATTCAAGTGTACGCTCCAACGTCGACATACCCGGATGATGTCGTGGAAGAGATGTATGAGGACATCTCTCGAGCCTTACACACCACCACCAAGGCTCACTATAACGTTGTCATGGGGGACTTCAACGCTAAAGTGGGTGTACAGACTTGCAGCGAATCGATGTTGGGATCATGCGGCTTTGGGAGTAGAAATCATAGGGGGCAAATGCTCGTCAATTTCTTAGAGCGCGAGGGACTTTTCTTAATGAACTCGTTCTTTAAGAAACAGCCCCAGAGGAAATGGACGTGGCAGAGCCCCGATACTGTGACTAAAAATGAGATCGACTTCATCATATCGGACAAAAAGCGAATATTCAGAGATGTCTCAGTGATCAATAGGTTTAAAACCGGAAGTGATCACCGACTTCTCAGAGGCACTCTGAATATCGATTTTAAGCTTGAACGTTCTCGGTTGATGAAGTCCACGCTCCGGCCAAATCTGCTCCAATCGCTCGCTGGTTCCGACGCCTTCCAACTAAAATTGGAAAATCGGTTCGCTGCTTTGGAAACCACAATTGACGTGGATATCGACGAAGAACTCGACCAAGTGGTGGAAATCCTTCGGGACGAGGGTGCAAAATTTTGTGAGTTGCGACGTATGGGCAAGCGGTGTAAACTTTCGAAAGAGACTCTGGACCTAATGGACAAGAGGCGGAACGATCCATCAGTCACTTCGGCAGAACAACGGGCTCTGAATAAGTCCATCTCCAAGCTGATAAGACGTGACCTCCGAAGTTCCAATACACTCTCAATACAGAGAGCAATTGAGCAGAACCGGGGGTCCAAAGTCTTCGTACAACAGCTTGGAAGGAGCCACCTGTCGAAGGTGACCAAAACAAACGGAGAAGTCGTCACTTCAAAGCCTGAGATTCTTTCGGAAGTTTACACCTTCTACAGCCAGTTATACGCGTCGCACTCACCTCACCCTACGCCGGATGAGAAGGATTTAAGAGCCACATTAACCCGCCATGCGACGGAGGATCTTCCCGACATCAGCCTGGAGGAGATCGAAGCAGCTCTTGGGCAACTTAAAAATGGAAAAGCCCCGGGAGAAGACGGAGTTACAACCGAGCTTCTGAAAGCAGCCGGCAAGCCGGTGCTGAAGGAACTTCGGCGTATATTTAACTCAGTTCTTTTCTCCGGGAGAACTCCTAGGGCGTGGCAGCGGAGCTTGGTCGTATTGTTCTTCAAGAAAGGCGACAAAACATTACTGAAGAATTATCGACCAATTTCTCTCCTGAGTCACGTCTATAAGCTGTTCTCAAGAGTCATTTCGAATCGCCTTACACGAAGACTTGACGAAGCTCAACCTGCAGAGCAGGCCGGATTCCGACGAAGTTATAGCACCATAGACCATATTCACACAGTGAGGCAGGTTATACAGAAGACCAAAGAGACCAGCCCCTGTGCATGGCGTTTGTGGACTATGAAAAAGCTTTTGACTCCGTCGAGACCTGGGCTGTTCTAGAGGCCTTGCAAAGGTGCCAAGTCGATTGGCGATATATCGAGGTGTTGAGGTGTCTGTATGACGCTGCTAATATGTCCGTAGTAATCCAAAATGGCCAAACTGAGCCTGTCCTGCTGCGACGTGGTGTGAGACAAGGAGATGTTATATCTCCGAAACTTTTCTCCGCTGCGCTGCAGGACATGTTTGGAACGCTAAACTGGAAGGAGCGCGGAATCAATATTAATGGCGAGTACATGTCACACCTACGATTCGCAGACGACATCGTCATCTTGGCGGAAACCCTACAAGACCTACAGGAGATGGTGAGCAGCCTGGCTGAATCTTCCAAACATATCGGTCTTCGGATGAACTTGGATAAAACCAAGGTCATGTTCAACGAGCTCGTTGATCCGGGACCGGTCGCTGTTAATGGAGTACCTCTCGAAGTTGTTCAGGAATATGTCTATCTAGGACAAGCGCTCCAATTAGGCAGAAACAACTTCGAGAGAGAAGCCAATAGAAGAATTCAGCTAGGCTGGGCAGCATTTGGTAAACTTCGTCAAGTCTTCTCGTCACCCATCCCTCAAAGTCTTAAGTCGAAAGTCTTCGACCAGTGCGTCCTCCCGGTCATGACTTACGGTGCCGAGACGTGGACACTCACGGCTGGACTAGTCCACCGGTTCAAAGTCGCTCAAAGAGCTATGGAAAGGGCTATGCTCGGAGTATCTCTGAAGGACCGCATCAGAAATGATGTAATCCGACAGAGAACCAGAGTCACCGACATAGCCCACCGAATTAGCAAACTGAAGTGGTAGTGGGCTGGTCATATTAGCCGCAGAACTGACAGCCGTTGGGGCCATAAAGTCCTTGAGTGGAGACCGCGACTCGGTAAGCGTAGTGTAGGACGCCCTGCGACAAGATGGGATGATGACATTCGAAGGCTGGCTGGTGTGGGCTGGATGAGAGTGGCCGAAAATCGGGAGAAGTGGCGTGCATTAGGGGAGACCTATGTCCAGCAGTGGACGAGTGTGGGTTGCTGATGATGAACTAGTAAGTTGTCACGTTAGAACTTGGTCCAAGCAAGTTCTAACGTGACAACTTACTCGACACAAACGATTCAACGACTCTTATTTATTAGGATCACTTTGCAGCACTTCACTGCACAAATAAACACCAAATTCGTTCACTAAAAACCACTAGGAATTAATATTTACCTTTGAGTTGCATCAGCTCAAGCGGAATGTTTTAGTCCTACCGCCAGATTCCTAACATCTATTCAAAGAATATCAGATTACAGATTGTAGTAATCTGATGTGTGGTTGCCTATACGTCGCAGCTATCTGATCAAATTAGTCATCCAATGTAACGCCTAGGGCTTTCTAGAGCTATCGTTAAACGCCGGCATCAAATAGGATGCTAGGCCGATAGATGCTGATGGCTACGATGTCTACGACATTCAGGGTGTATCTGTGGACATTTACATCCCTTTAACCACGTGTTGTACCAATCATTCTGAGCAACATTTTTTATACGACTTTTTGAAATTCGTCGAACATTTTTTCGACACCCCATACAAAATGACCAAGTCACGTGTATGAAAAGTTGAATTTTTTTATGCGTTTTTCTTAAAGTCATAGAACAAATGTTGTTCATAATAGTTGATGGAACACGTGGTTAAAAGGATATAAAGATTGAATTTTTAGTGACGTCTTGTCTCCGGTCTAAGATATTTATTAAATTACTGTTGCTCCTTGGAAAACCTATATGCGTATATATAATGTTCCGTCGAAAACGAATCCTTTTAATAACCTAGTTTTATTTGACACTGTGCAGTTTTGATACAACGTACCCGTAAAAATATTCCCACAAAACTTAAAAGCCAGCATTAAGGAAACATCAACAGAGCCCAAACTATGTAGATGCACCGCAGACCGTAAAACATAAGCAAGTAATGAATAAACCAGTCTTAGTCTTCCGGTGCAACATAGTGTTGCATTTTCTTGCACCTCAGACGCGGATGCAAATCCTGTCTGTGTTGCCAGTACTGTCATAAATTATCTAGCTGTTACAGAAAAGATAATTTTCTTGAAGATAAGAACAAAACATGACATCTTCACCCTATTTACAAAATGCGATCTAAGAAACGTTCCAGGATTAAATTCGTTTTAGCCCTTTTTAACGTTGCGGCTTAAAAAGCGATGGCATAAGCTTTAGTACGGTAATAATAACTTAAGACCGCATTCTATAATAACGTGGATTTTGTTTCTATAACTGTATAGAAACAATAAATAGATTTTTAACCTAAACAAGCAAATGAATGCCCTGATGGCGATTGCCGCCACCCATGGACGGGTGCCCAACATGTCAATGTCATTTTCGAGCCAAAGGCAAAATCAAAATGTCTTTATTCAATTTAAGTCCATACAGGATATATATGAATGTCAAATATTATCTAATCTAACAGACTTAGATATGTTACTTTTAGGTCCCAATTTAAATAAACATATAATAATCTAAATCCCCGTAATTTGCCGTGTGGTCCCCGGCAGAGTAGAATAGACCACCCTCACTCTTACCGGGGTGTCGTAAAAGGCGACTAAGGTAAAGCTGCTGGCATGATCATCAGCACCCAGAGAAGGAAAACTCTGCATTTATATCTAAACCCTCGCCAACCCGCCTGCCAAGCGTGGTGAGTATGGCAATTACCCCTCATGTGATTGAGGGAGGCCCGTGCCCCAGCAGTGGGGACTTAAATGGGCTGATGATGATGATGATGAATCTAAATCAGTTCACAGCTTCTGAGTCCAGGTATAGGTCCAAAATCTGGCAATAATTAGTGCAGGATAGACCGAAGTCGCGATCTTCGAGTCGAAGACTTGTTTCAGAGGTCAAGACTCATAAGTAGTAAATTAAAGTAAAGTATTACGGAGATTCGTGAAAATTAACTTACATTGTAATAAGAGACGATTTATGGCAACTTCGGACCTTTCGTTCTTGACTTAAGGGCTTTTGCACTCGGGCCTTTTATGCTGAACATTTGTTCTGGATTATGGGAATGTTAGCACGTTTTTATGAATCCTTAGTTGTGCTGTAGCACAAGAAGAATGGAAATTTCAAAACTGTTTGTTTATTCCCTTGTACTAAGTATAATTTGCGACTTTACATCATCATCTCGCTGCCCAAGTCCCACGTCATCGAGAATGGGTTCTATCGCGTGTGAAATATCCGCTAGATAACGTGCTTGTGAACTGAGGTCCAACTTCAACATCATTGGTTGGTTTATTCGTTAATTGACAATGATATATCACGTCTAAAAATACCCAATCAACTTGTAGATGGACCTCAGTCCTATAGTAAGTACGCCAATTTGCGGATTTTTCGCACGCGATAGCCTCCATTGGCCCACTTCTTACTAAAGTGTAGTAGAGTCTCTTCTATACAACCCGGTCATCATTACTCATGACAATTTGTGTGGTCGCTAACTCTCCATATAAAGAAACATAGTGTAAGATGCCTGTTGTGGCACGATCTATCAAAGGGTTAAGAAGGTCCAAAGGGTTGAGAAAGTCAGACGGTGGTCATTGTAATTACCTGAATCATGGTCCAAGCGAACTCCCAGTTACGTCCAAAGCTCTAGAAGCTTTGGACGCAACTGGGAATTACACGCTAAGATAAGGAAGAGGAATGCTGGGTACGATTGATGATTTGTACAGGATGGCAGATTTTTATTGTTTTTTATTATATTCACTTGCACAAAATGTCTCCACTCATCTTCGCTTGGTGGGAAATGTAGAGCCATTTCCCACATGCCTGCAGCATTTGAACAGCTCTTTTATGATAGCGATTTACGAAACTATTTTTAAGCCTCAAGATCGACTCAGTCTTTTAATTGTTAATGCGACTAAACGCAAGTCGCAAGCTCGCGGGGCATTCACCGCATCAGTTCCCCAGCACTAAATAGTTTGGACACTGATGCATATGTACATACAGCAGTAACAAAGATGCGACTAATCGCAAATCGAAAGCACTGACCTACGATTTGGTCGTGAATTCTTTGTCGTTGTGGACACTCTCTTTAGCAGGCAATGTAGACAGCTGGCGTTCTATGTATTTGGCCTGCGCATGTAGCCGCACCGCATCTTGAACACTAAACAGTTTGGCGGCGTTTTGTGTCTATGTGCTTCACCAAAAGTTTTAAAATCCCGTGACTAGTCGCAAGCCTATGGCGCCCGCACCGCGACAAATGTCTGGCCATGCCTCCACCGCTGGGCAAAACGTGTGGACCTAAAAAGATGTGGCTTGACATTGTAAAGGATGACATCCGTGGTAATAAACTGACAACTAAGGATACACAAGACTGTGTGAAGCGGAGATGTCAAAGTAGGAAAGCGGATCCCGGGCTCCAAAGCGACAGATTAGGACGCAACCGGGACAAAACGCTAAGATGATGATGATTTTTATAAACTAAGCTTGATTTTTGCGATTCTTGCGCTTAAACTAAGGGATATTCACGACTAGTCGCAAGTGCAAGTCGCATGCCACCCGCATAGCATTTTAAACAATATACTCCTTTCGCTTTAGCATAGTATGGGTGACAGATGTCAATTTTTTTTCAAGTTTAGACTCTTTCTAAGGTGTAACTTACGTATAACTCTGTTACTAGTTTTATAATATCTGTGACTCTGTCCTGCTGTCACCAATATTATGATAAATCGAAAGGACTATAAATAGTTCGGCGGTGTTCTGAGTCTATACACAAAGGAATTTTGCGCTAAAACTAAGAGTTTCTATTTTCGCGATTTTAGCGTGTTCGCGACTAGTCGCAGGCGCATGGCGCCCGCACCGCATCTTGAACACTAAATAGTTCGGACACCGCGCAAGTTCGCTACGTGCCTCCCCGTTGTTAACATCAAGGCACAGCCAACTATTTGCACTTCACAAATTTGATTTCCAAGTGTGGCTTTTGATTTAAAATTTCCGGATAGTTCCTTGGACTTGTCCGTGAGAGTGAGACGGTGGGGAATGTGTTTGTAGTATTAGTTGAGATAGATACAGAAAAGGGCAACGGACAACTTTACTATGGTTTTTCCGCCATGTTTAACAAAGAATAGTTTCAATCATTTGATGGCAAACTAAGCGTTCATCATGGTATACAATATCTGAATTCCAGACAGTTACGGAGTTTTATGAGAAGTTAAAGAATGAGATGTGATTTTATGAAACACAGCTAGTAACATGCCTTATACTAAGCACAATATTTGTGACGCAAAAAAAAAATGAAATATAAGTACATTATAAAACTGGAAACATCAACTTCCACTATCACTTAGATGGAATGTCAAAAACAATTCTGCCTCAGGATTCGGTGGGTAGAGCTAAAACAAGCCGTGTGGGCTGATGCAATTCATCATCATCATCATCATCATCAGCCCATTTAAGTCCCCACTGCCGGGGCACGGGCCTCCCTCAATCACATGAGGGGTAATTGCCATACTCACCACGCTTGGCAGACGGGTTGGCGAGGGTTTTGATGTTGATGCAATTCAACGGTTTTAAATTAGTGTCTAGTGGTTTTTAGTGTTCAAATTTGGTATCTATTTGTGCAGTGAAGTGCCGCAAAGTGATCCTAATAATAAGAATTGTTGAACTGACCGGATGGCGCAATTGGTAGTAACCCTGCCTCTTATGCCAAAGGTCGTGGGTTCGATCCCCACCCTGGACAAACATTGTTTGTTCAGTGTCTGGGTGTAATATATGTATATAAGTATATATTTGTGTTCCTCTGTTGTCTGATATCTGTAACACAAGTGCTTACGCTACTTAGTACGGAATCAGGTCAATGTATGAGATGTTGTGAGAATTATTATTATTATTATTTGTAAACATTTTTTGTCTCAAAATGGTTGTTAAAACATTTTGGTGTTTTTATTATTATTATTATTATTATTATAATTGTATCGTTTTTAACATTGCTATTATGTGTCGAGTGAGTTGTCTTGTGACAACTTGCTAGGACCTAATAGAGTCTTAAAACCCGCGATTGCTTTCGGTGTTATCCGCTGAATCCTTAGGTCGATAATACGTAAAACACCGGCGTTTTATTGAGTGACTGTGACTTTGACTGACTTCGACTGTGGACTACCTACTTATTCTCAATAAGTTACTTAACATTGGTGAATTATCTTTGGGTGGAGACATTATAAAAAAAACTGCCTCATCAGAAAAAAGTGTTAGTGTGTTTTGTGAATAAGTCGACTTAGTTGTCTGAATAGTTTGTTACCTTTGCAGCGTTTGTTGTTGAACCACTGTATCCTTGGAATCTTGACGAGATGTCTTTCTTCCGTTTTATGGTAAATGGGAGATCTTAAGGCAGGCAGCTAAATATCCTAAAGAATTTCCACTAGCAGCATTTTGGGGACACCAGTGGAGTTACATACTTGTGACCATTAGTAGAGTTACATACTTGTGACCATTAGTGGAGTTACATACTTGTGACCATTAGTGGAGTTACATACGTGTGACCATTAGTGGAGTTACATATTTGTGACCATTAGTTGAGTTACATATTTGTGACCATTAGCGGAGTTACATACTTGTGATCATTAGTGGAGTTACATACTTGTGACCATTAGTGGAGTTACATACTTGTGACTATTAGTGGAGTTACATATTAGTGACCATTAGTGGAGTTACATATTTTTGACCATTAGTGGAGTTACATACTTGTGACCATTAGTGAAGTTACATACTTGTGACCATTAGTGGAGTTACATACTTGTGTACCAAATTGTGCTGGCGCTATGTGGCGGGTTTCCCCTAATATGATTGAGTGAAATGATGGCTTACACATACTCGTACGTCATACTTGTGAACAGGTGCCACCTTTGGGGACTGGTCTGCATCGGTATACCTCTTATTAATTATTTTATTATTTTCTTTATTTTATTTTATACTAGCTGACCCGACAGACTTCGTCCTGTTCAAAAAATGTGTAATGTGGCAACAAATATGAACTTTATATAATAGCAATAAAACTCAAATTTATTCTACGTTTTAGTTAGTAAACGTTTGTATATGAAAAAGAAAAGGACTGTTTTTAGGGTTTTCCCGACAATTATTCGATTTTTTCTCGCGGTAAGAACCATCCTTGGACTTCAACGAACAGTTTAAAAAAAGAATTGGCCAAATTGGTCCAGGCGTTGTTGAATTATGCGCTTACCAACACATTTTGCGATTCATTTTTATATTATAGATTACAATTAAACTGAATGACACATAATTGTATAAAAGTTTGGCGATTAAAAAGAGTAACTGGCGAGTTTCTTGCCGGATCTTCTCGACCAGAAACAACTTTGCCAGCCTGTGTTAGAATCGCATTGTACGCGAAAAATTGATTCCCCCCAAAAGCGGCCACTTTTTGGCTTGAATATTTCCCATACAAAATCGGACCCTACATTTATGCATGGTTATTTAATAAATAGTATAAGTGTTTGCCGAGACGTTGTAACCCCGTACTTGTTTAAAATAAATCCGGTTTAGTTGCTAAAAATTAAAATCGATTGGCGTCGCTAGTGTGCCCTACCCGTCACCTTAAGGATTCACTGTTGTAATTTTATTTAATGTCTCATGTTCACCACAATTAATGTAAGTAATTTGACGACCCGTTTGGAAAAATGGTAGTGAACGCTGCCCATGGTCCAAAGGTTGCGGGTTCGATCCCCGCACAGTACAAACATTTGTGTGCATGAACATGTCTGTTTGTATTGGTCTGGGTGTTTGTATGTATTATAAGTACCTATGTATATACAAAAGAAAAGTATTATATGTATATATTTGTCATTCCGCTGTTGATTCTGATATCCGTAACACAGGTGCTTCAGCTACCTATCTCGGAGTCAGATCAATGTATGTGATGTTGTGAAATATTAAAAAAAAATCTACTGGCTAGTTACGTTGATGCGTCACCTTGTCCAATTCCCGATTGCGTCCAAAGCTGTCGCGAAGTAAGTAAGCACACGAAATGCCTAGACACCTACGGCTATTTTGTGCAATACATTATTTGGCTGTCTTAGAAACCGAAAGTGAATTTAATAATAATGTCCTCCAAACCGATATTTCGGTCATGGCGGCGATCTCAGCGATCAGCCATCGACGAAGGACATATTATAGTGCACATATGCACACACTGCAGCCAGCCAATGTGGGCGCTATTCGGGGTTTGGTGGGCCTTAGGAGAGGCCCTAGGTCCGTTGGACCG
This sequence comes from Marasmia exigua, assembly GCA_019059595.1. NCBI lineage: Eukaryota > Metazoa > Arthropoda > Insecta > Lepidoptera > Crambidae > Marasmia > Marasmia exigua. Next base: position 12,490,920 of record CM032482.1, on the reverse strand, counting down.
GTGTGTGATTAGAGGCCGTACTGGCGAGCCCCTATTACCCCGAATGGGTTTGCGGTAACTTAAAAAGGTTCGTCCTATATAGCCCGCGTTCCCGCTCTGAGAGTTACTCCCTGGCGAGGGATGGAAACGGTCGCAGCCACTAGGACCCCCCAGGGGAGAGCCCCACACTACCCGGCCGTCTCCCAGCGGCCTGTTGTGCATAAGGCGGCGCCGACCAACGGCGCCGACGTCGGTACCTTCTGTGTGAGTCGGCGGCATTCTCTCTGCGTTACCAAAAAAAAGGTAATATGGTCACGGCCTACGTCTATATCTATACTATTTATAAAGAGGTGAATCCTGCAGACACCCCAATAATAGGTAATCCGAAAACTCGAAACGCTTGCGTGAAGTAATCGACACCTCACGCCATCCATTGGTAGAAAGTTGAACTAATGTCCCGAAACGAAGTGAAGGCGGGACACTAGTATTTTATAAACCGCTTTTCCAACCCGACCGTGCGATCCAGGTGGCTTAATTTAAAACCGTCCCGTAACGAACAAGAATATACCTGTCGCATCCAAACAAAGGAGACACAGCGCGTGTAAAAGAGAGGGAAACATCGATTCGGTCGTAACGTCTGCTTTAAATTAGGCCTCTAAGATCCAACTCAACTGACAGCTACACACAGCTTTAAACTTACAACACCCTTTTTTGCGGGGCACTGATGGTTAAAAACGTTGTTATTACACAATTTTACGCCAGAACAAAATTTTTTAACCCTACTTAAAATTACGTACATTTAGGGCTACCATCCGTCCGGATTTCCCCGGATTTGTCCTAGTTTGAAGAACCGACGCGACGGTGGGGTTTTTGAAAAGTGTCCGGGTGTAACCCGAACTCTTTTGTTGTCAGAGGATTTTTTTTAAAATAAATTTTAATTTAATTTTCATCTACAAATTCGAGATCGCATTTAAGAAGACTCGGCAAAATATGTAATGCCGGCCCTCCCTGCATTCTCGCGAGACCGTATGCCGAGTACACTTGGTAGCACTCGCCCCGCCTCGTGATGTCACGGAGTTCCTCCCCTCTTCTCCCTCCTGTGCCGGTATTTGGCGCCCGAGTCAAAGGGGTCTCGCGAGAAACGGCGAGAGCATTATACACTCTTGCCCGTTCCAGTTGCCACACGTCTCTGAAACTACTTTATGATCTTAGGTCAAAAAACCGTCCTTTTTCTCTAAGAAATTACCCTCTAAAAAAACATATTTTGCCCAAATCTCCGGCATTTTTACAGTGTTTGTCCGGCAGCAATTTAGGTGATGGCAACCCTACATACGTTTCGCATCCACGTGACAAATTCCTAAAATAAAACAAGCAAGTCAAGTTTGCGTTTTTTAATCTAAAATAAAATTGAAATAAGTGTTTCCAAAGAGCATTTCTACAGGGTTCATTATACAGTAATCCGGGGCCGAATTACGCCGAATAATCGGGCGACCTAATCTAATTTGAGACGCGTAGGTGAGGTCGGTAGGCCTTTGATGGCGCCCCGGAACAATGGTACGGCCTTCCGGTTGACTGGTCATACAATTGATACTAACTTTGTAACTTTATCATTTAATATGAGGCCTGCTTAAGCTGTTTTTTTACATGATAGGTGGCAGACGAGCAGTCGGATCACCTGACGGGAAGCGATTGCCGTCGCCTGTGGACATCCGCGATACTACTGGAGTCACAAGCTGGTAACCTTTAAAACCCCCTTTGCCCCGGATTGGATCTGGTACCCTCACTCACGCAGCGAAACACAGCACAGTGCTGCTTCACGCCGGTTTTCTGTGAGGCCGTGGTATCACTTCGGTCGAGACGGCCCATTCATGCCGAAGCGTGACTCCCCCACGGTCGCTGTTTTGCTGCAGTTCAAATCTATGTACAAGTTGATATGAAACGCGCTAACGGACACGCGGTCGAAGAGTCTGTTTAGAGTCTTATCATCTCAGCGGTACGTTTGGACCATGTTCGAGGATTTGGTGGTTTTGGTAATTATAATAAACTACAAACAACTACCGTCTGACCTTCGCAACCCTTAGGCAGGGGAACCAGACCAACTAAACTATCTATACTTTTTTTTATAGTGACACAGTATATTGACTCTCCTCAGCCTGATGGTAAGCAAGAGAAGAGCCCATGTTGCAATTACAACGGTAGCGATGTCAGGCACCACCTCCGCTGGGACTGCCATACTAGCCCGCGAGATGCTTCTTCACGCTTCGTTTGAAGGAATCCATAGGAAGGCGGATATACATGCGCCGGCTAAGAGTTCCATAAATACATTTATTGATTGTGCGGCAGAAATAGAATTTGTTAATTTTTTTAGTGATGAAATATTTTCCACTGTGAAGCGTTGACAGCGTTGTCCGGCGCGTGTAGTATTTATATAGAGGTAAATTTTGCCGACAGTGGCAACGCTTATAGGTGTGTAATGCGAAAACACGAAACGCTTGCGCGATGTAATCGACACCTAGCGCCATCTATTAGTGATAAAGTGGCACTGATGTACCGAAACGAAGTGAGGGCGGGCCACTAGTGGTTACGTAAAGCGAATTTGTTATATTTTTAAAGCTTCTTTTGCAAACGCCATTCATGTCGCAATCATCTCTAGCAATATTTAAATTTTTAGCGGCCACATTTTTGACTTATTATTTTTTAAATAACACACTTAAAAATTTCATCTCGTGTTCGGGCCGGACTCGAACCCACACCATCCACAATCCGGGTGGATGTTCTACCAATTAGACCATCGAACGCGTTACTGAGCCGACGAAATTTGTAAGTGCTTGATTCGACATGAGCTATCGATAGTAAAAGTCAAATAAGTCAAACAATTCTTTATTTTTATAGGCTGGTACACAGCACTTACAAATCGTCATACATTTGAATGACTTAAAACTATTTATAAGTACTTATGTATAATTTACATGTTAAAACATATATATGTATTAACATGTATATGTTGTATGTATTAACATATATATGTTGATACATAAAATATACTAAAGAAATAAATAAACATAATGCGATTCTACCACCGGCTCGGAAAGTTGTTCCTGGTCGAGAAGATCCGGCAAGAAAACTCGCCAGTTACTCTTTTAAATCGCCAAACTTTCATACAATGTTGTGTCATCATCATACCAAGCCATACAGTTTGATTGTTACACAAAATAAAATAAAGGAAATAATAATAAAATAAAAATTATGTGGTAAACCGAAGCAGACCAGTCCCCAAAGGTGACACCTGGTCACAAGTATGACGTATGTGTCAGGCATCATTTCACTCAACCATATTAGAGGTAATGTAATGACCCGTCACATAGCGCCACCACCTCAGAGACATTTGAGTGAGCATGACTAATTAGGTTCCCCTCATAGGTCACAAAGAGTACATAGTAGTCAATTATTGAATAATCAATATAAATCAATTTTAAACAGTAATAAATGCTGCTCAGCCTAATTTATTAAAATAGAGTAATTATATAATATTAATAATGTCCGTTAATATAATTGAAAATGCTACAAGTGTGCAGGCATGGAGGTAATTATGTCCATGAATTCTTATCATTTAGGTAGTCTACAATTTTATAGTATCCTTTACTCATTAAACAGGCTTTCACGTGAGATTTAAATTTATGCGTTGGTAACTCAATAACATGTTGTGGCAACTTATTGTACATTTTAATGCTTAGACCAACAAATGAATTATTAATTTTTTGAAGTTTCAGATTTGGAATCGCGAGTTTGTGTTTATTTCTAGTGTTAAAACCATGACAATCAGATTTTTTCGAAAAAATGTCCATGTTCTTTTGCACGTACAAAATACAGTCTAAAATGTATTGAGAAGCTACGGTTAAGATGTTAATGCTCTTAAATAATTCTTTAGCGATCCGCGACGTCTAAGGTAGTACATGGAGCGGATGGCCCTCTTCTGCAATACAAAATATAGTCTGTATATCAGCAGCAGACCCCCACAACAAGAGACCATAAGACATTACACTATGAAAATAACTAAAATAAACCAATCTCGCGGTTTCAATATCGGTCAGACGTCTAATCTTCTTAACCGCATACGCAGCGGAACTAAGTCTTCCCGCCAAGGCTGCGACGTGGGGACCCCATTGCAATTTGGCATCCATGGTAATGCCAAGGAAAACTGTTGAATTAATGACTTCAATACGTTCATTATTCATAGTGATGTTAGTATTGACCTGTCTTACATTGGGCATTGTGAATTTTACACATTTAGTTTTCTTAGCATTAAGAAGTAAGTTGTTAGTGGTAAACCAATGGAGAACTTGTGACAGAGTGTCATTTACATGATCAAACGTATTTTTTCGTCGGTCTACATTAAAGATCAACGAAGTGTCATCAGCAAATCACTCCCATCAATAGAGGAGTGCCTGAAGAATATGTCCCATTAATGTTTACTTTCTGAATTGTATCAGACAAGTAAGAATTTATCAAACTTAGTGAAATCTTGGATACACCATAATGAGCTAATTTTAACAACAATGTTTGGTGCGTAACGCAATCAAATGCTTTCGATAGCTCACAAAATACACCAACAGCATCCTGCTTGTTTTCCCATGCATCAAAAATATGCTTGATAAGTGCAACTCCTGCATCAATTGTTGACTTACCTTTAGTGAACTCAAATTGTTTATTATGAAGCAGGTCGTTAACTTTAAAATGAGACAGGATCTGAACGAATATGACTTTTTCAAAAATCTTACTCAGTGCTGGTAATATAGAAGTAGGCCTAAAGTTAGGGTTACTTTTATCACCTGATTTGAATATCGGTATGATTTTGCTATATTTCGTTAAGTTAGGAAATTGGCCTTCGTCAACACATCTGTTGAATATCATTGCTAAATGGGGTGCGATATGCAGTATAATATTTTTTTAAATGTCTACGTATATTCCCAAAAGATCTTCAGTTTTTTTTTTATATTCAGATCTTTAAAAGTTTTTACTATTATCTCAGGTTACATGGGTAAATCTAAAAGGTGTTTTACATTCGTCGACTTTTACTTTTAGCATGGAAACAGCAAGATGTGAACTTGAGTTTAATGTACTTGTCGTTGTCACTGGTATATTAGTGAAAAAAGACTCAAATGCATTTGCCACATCAGCATCAGAGTCAAGTTGTTTGCCATTGATTTTTAGAGAGACCTTGTGTTCTTGTGTTTTGTTTTTACAAGTGTCTTTGTTTATGATATTCCATGTGATTTTAATTTTGTTAGTTGCTTTACTTATTTTGTTTTTAATGTAGTTTGATTTAGCAGCAGCACATACTTTCTTGAAGCATTTAGAATAGTTTTTTACATATTCTATTACTGTAGGATCACATGAATTAGCCTTAATGTCATATAATTCAAACAATTTTCTTCTGCTTATGTATATACCTTTAGTGACCCAGTCACTTAATTGATTTTTAGAATTATTTTTAATGGTCTTCTTTGTGAAGATGCCATTAAATTCCTTTTCAACAATTTCGAAAAGGCTTTCATATAATTGATCAACACTATTTTCAATATACGGAATTGAGGATATTTTATTACAAATATTCTCCTTGAACTATTTTACACGCCCCTTAGTAATGGGCCTACATGTGAAACTAATTTCGATGATAGTCGATAACAGCCAACTGACCACTGTGATCAGAGTTTATGAAATTTAGTATAGATTTTTCCCCTACATTACAATCACAGAATATGTTGTCCAAACACGTAGCTAAAGTGGAGGTGACTCTTGTAGGTTCATTGAAAAGGTGGTGTAAATTGAAAGACTTAAAAAGATTCAGAAACCTAATAGAGTTCTGTAAATCCTCTAGGATGTTAATATTAAAGTCACCGCACACAATAACTTTTTTACTTTTTGCACAAACTTTTCTCAAGACCTTTTTGTGGTACTTTTCATAACAGCACCTTCTAGCAACACCACCTTCGAGTCTACTTGATTACTTTCAATTAATATAAAACGCAATATCTTTCTCGTCGTCGGCGATGAGATTGGAATCGGCTTAATAAGTTTGTAGCGAAATACCGATAACTCCCAGACTCCCACTACGATGCGCAGGTTTCTTTTTATGTGATAGGTGGCAGATGAGCTGACAGATCATCTGATGGCAAGCGATTGCCGCCGCCCATGGACACCCGCAACACCAGTGAAGTCACAAGTGCGCTGCCAATCATTAAACCCCCCTCTCCCCCGGATTAGGCCTTCGCTACCCTGACTCACGCAGCGAAACACAGCTGTGAGTTTTACTTTGCTCATTGTTGATGATGATGATTGCAAGAGCCATACCATGGAAATATTCGCAAAGTGTATAAGACAGGGGTCGAGGTTCGCATCCCAGCATGCACCTCTGAACTTTTCAAATCTATATGAATATTTCTACGATTAGCTCGGCAGTGAGGGAAAACTCGGGAGTGTGTGTTGCCAGTGATGACATACGGAACCGAAACGTGGCCGCTTACAATGTGCCGATTAAGGAGGCTCAAAGTCACCCAGAGAGCAATGGAGAGGGCTATGCTCGGGGTCTCCCTGCGTGATCGTATCAGAAATGATGAGATCCGCAGGAGAAGGTCACAGACGTAGCCCAAAGGATTGCATGCCTAGCGAGGAGAACAGACGGCCGTTGGGGCGGAAAGGTCCTCGAGTGGAGGCCACGTACAGGAACTCGCAGCCGTGGCAGGCCTCCTACAAGGTGGACCGACGATCTAGGTGAAGATCGCGGGAATCCATTGGATGCGGGAGGCACAGGACCGATCTGTGTGGAGAACATTGGGGGAGGCCTATGTCCAGCAGTGGACGTCCATTGGCTGAAATGATGATGATGATGATGATGAGGGAAAACATCGTAAAAAAACCTACACGTCTCGGAAAGTTTCTCAGAATTAGTGCATAACTACAATATTTGGGATGATGATTCTGAACGTGAACATCCCAGGCACAGTAGATAAATAAGCTAAAGCAGTATCGATACTCCGCCATTTTGGACTGAAAGTTACCTACCGTATAGGGTTGTCCGCTTATTTTTGTAAAATATTATTCTTACCGTGGGACTACTGGTTTAAGTAACGGGCCGTGATCACGGGGTCCTAGGTGCAAAAAGGATCATCTGGTGAGTGTTAAATTTGAGCTAATGATATTTCTTAAGAAATAAGCATAATACTAGCATTCAATATTCGTACACAACGGTACACAAAATTATTCTTAAAGTTACAAATGGCTACGCAAAGATACATAAAATTAGTAAATTTTGACTAAAATTAAAACGCTCCTTAGATACACCACTTGGCTTAGTGTTTGCGGTTTGAGCGGCCCTGCAGTGTTCGCGAGCGCGAGCCGATATCTAAATGCAATCATGACGACTGATTTCCGCAAAGTTATACAGTCATTTGATCACATTCGATGCTTAATGAGAGAAAAAAAAATCCTGGTCATCATCGACGACCCGTTTGGAACAGTGGTAGTGAACGCTGCCTGTGGTTCAAGAGTTCGATCCCCGCACAGTACAAACATTTATGTACATGAACATGACGTCTGTTTGCAATTTTACAAAACAAAAGTAGTTATATGTATATAATCGTAATCCCACTGTTGATTCTGATATCCGTAACACGGGTGCTTGAGCTACCACCTATCTCGGAATCAGATCAATATATGTGATGTTGTGAAATATTAATTATTATTAATCATCTCAGCTTATCATTTCGAATTGCGTCCCAGCGACGTCTTTTTTCTACAAATCTTTCTCTCCATCTCAATCTAATAATATCTACCGGACAACAAGGTGCGGCGACGGGTTTCATCCATATGTTGTTACCCCTTATCTGATTATAGAGATTTGCTTCCACGTTCAAAATGTGGACAGCTAAGGAATGGAACTCTTTGCCAAGGTCTGTTTTTCCGGACCACTACAATCTGGACATCACATCTTTAAGGCAAGAGTGAACAGGTATCTTCTAGGCGAACGCGTTATATCCTAGACCTCATCGTCACTTTCCATCAGGTGTGATTGTGCTCAAGCGTTAGCCTATAGCTCATAAAAAAAATCCCTTACCTGAAGCGACACCCCTAATCATCTATCTACACCTATCTGACTTATGTCCATTTTATTTAAACTGAACTCAGTCGATCATAAAACTCCCGATAGCTCCAAAATATGGTCTCGTAAATTTGTGACGTCACGGCGGTTACACGGTCCTGTGAATAGCCCGCGATACATTATACAGCGACTGATTTACAGCTAACTATAAATATCCACACGACTCTTTCGTACCGGGAGAATAACTCATACTAACAAAGACATCGGGATGTAACGCTTATACGATTTCCTTCCTATTCGTGTTGTTTGTAATACAATATTCGGTACTTGTTTTGGGGACCATCGGCAATGAAGCTGGCGAGATTTAGTGTTCAACTACCACGACAAAAAAAAATTATGGCTATGAAACGTCAACAATAGTTTGACCTATGAACGTTTAACCAACAGAATATTTTGCCTATGAACGTGCTATGGGGTCACCCATAGCGCGCGAGATGACCGAGTAAAGTGAGCGCACTGCGAAGTTCTGATTGCAAAAAATAATGTTGGTAAAACATTTAAAAAATCTGTTGAGGAACCGTTTTTATGGCGAAAGGTTCATGGGACAATCGTTATGTGGTCGAAACGTTAATGGGGAACACGTTCCGTTGGTCAAATGTCCATGGGTCAATCGATTGTTGCTGAAATGTTACAGAATCAAGTTTGGTGTCTGTGTGTCTTTCTTCACTGCTAAAAAAAGACACGGCTTTTTTTGGATGCCGGGGTTTGAAAACCTGTTTGGACTCCTCCATTGCTTTCCTTATTTTTTTTTTTGTATATAATTTTTTTTTTTTTTTTGTATATTTATTGGTCCTACGCGTGTACCTACGGTCGTGTCACACTGGCTAATGTCCCATTGAAGCAGCGCTTGCGCCATGTTTAGCTGAGTGAGTGTGCGTACTGGATGCCCAATGTAGAATGTTCACTAATTTTATTTTTAGCTCTCCTAAACTCAGTTACAAAAATTACGATACGTCGTGTAGTTTCCGAGATATTGGATTTCAAAATAAACGGGTTGTAAAGTGACGTCATCAGCGTCTGAGTCACTTGCTCAGTCCATTCGCCAATTAACATTCTAAAATTGGTAAGTATTAGATTGAGATGGCTAGTGATGCCACTGATGTTGTGGGTGACCATGGGCGGCGGCAATCTCTTACCATCTCGGCCCATCCCAAGAAAACATCACTTGATACAAGCCGCGGCAAATAAATTTAGCGTTATATTATTTTAAACTTGCATGGTCACTAACATTAGAATAGTTATTTACGAGATTTTTGAGTTTCCGATATTTTAGCACTGTTGCAAGCGCCATGGTCATGTGAGCCGCGCCATGGTCAATTGAGTGTAGTGTGTCGAGAACAGGTGCGAGAAAATAGTGAGTTAGTGAACAGTGGTACCGCAGGTGCGCGTAATATAAGTCTGCGAAGGAGGGTCGACCGATTTGTCTGCCAGTAACATCTTTCCCGCAAAAAAATCAGTTTGCCGAAATATCGGAAACTCAAAAATGAGGTACATGGTCGAAATCCCGGAAATAACTAGGTATTCTAAATTTAGCATTGATCTCGAGACCGGAGAAACCAATTTTAGTATACGAGTAAATAAAAGTGACCTACATATTTCACAAGTGCACAAATACTCTCCTTACGCCGAGCGCTATACTTAAGTACCGCGGCCTGTATAAGTTATTGATTCTATTAAAGTACCAGGGAAGCAAAAGTCAAGTGGATATATGTGAGTGATATAGATATCTATCAATACAACTGTTATGCAATCGTAATTCTTATTTTCATTAATATTTATTATTGACTCATGTTATTCAATACGATTTGAAGATTCATTGCATATTTTCTTCCTACAATACTCGCGAACGAGACTACCATCAACAAGAAATGTAACCTTTGTTTACCATAAAATATTCGTCTGAAACCATTGCTTACATCCAACATGGCTGGTTTATTGTTATAGCCCCGCGATCCGGTGAATAAAATCTTACAATATTCTGTTGCCCTACTAATATTAAATGCGATAGTTTGTGAGGGTGTATGTAAATACTAGCAGTCGCCCGCAGCTTCGTTCGTGTGGAATTTGGTTTGCCATAAAGTAACCCATGTGTACCGGCATGCCTCTCTCAGCTTGGGAACGTAGGTTAGCGATTTAATCAAGAGCTGATATTCGTAAAATACAATAAACGAATTAAACTCCATAAACATAAATTATAAATTCAAAAAACCCGTACCAAAATTTAGTCTAAAGTTCAGTTAACAGCAGTTTCAATTTATGTTTGGGCTTTTTAAATTTTATCGGGGGTTTTCAATTTATTTTTTATTTTTTTGCTTTTTTTTTCAAATTCAAATTAAAATTTCTTCATTTCGGACAACGTTTGGCCCATTGGTTACTAGAAATTAAAAAAATAAAAAAGAACTTATGAGTAGAATTGGTAAAAAGTGCATATATTTCCTTATTGTGTCATGGGTACATGATAATCGGCACCTCTTCCGGGTCGAGTGCCCGTAAGGTATTAGGGGCACTCGCTCGTTTCGCGGGGTGGAACTTTGGTCATCGTTCGCACGAAGTGTTAAGCCATGGGTACATTCGGATCATTTGCCACTACCTCAGGATGCTGTTGTCACTTCCTCGCACTCGACTTATCAGTGGCGCCACTTTCTTTCTCATGAGAGCTTGAGATCCTTCTATTCCAGCTTGCGCAAACATTGCAAACGCACTGCATAAGCGAGGAAATCCCAGAATCATACTAAAGATAATATTATGTTTGTCATTTTCTGTGTCCAGTGTTGTACATGTTGTGTCAAAAGATTGTGTATCGTCAGTGAAGTTCTAACACCACGTAAGTCATTTTAAGCAACTTTTCAGGAAAGCCAAAAGAACTGATCGGAGACTTATGTGCTATTTCCATTAGAATTCAATTGTTGCCTCCCCTCTCTTACCTTTTCAAAATTTAAAGGTTTTTGATAGCCGTGAAGTCAGTTGACTTCAGATTGATCTTCCAAGTCTCTAACGAATGGCATCAAAATGTTATTTATAACCATCACCAGCAAATTAGTAAAAAAATAAAAAACTGATTTGTGACTTACGTGATCATCTCAAAGCGTGGTTTATTTTATGACTTCTGTGCTGTTACTTTTTCGAAATTTTAAAGGTTTTTATTGGTCATATCTCGATTCTGATTGGGCAAAATGACGCGTCTATCGATTCTCTAGCGAATGACATCAAAATGTCTAAACCGCCGAAAAATTACTTACGTGGTGTTACAGCTTCACTGACGGTATGTATGTTTGTATAGATTATGTTTGTATTGTTAGTATGTGGAACCGTCCCATCCAGTCCCCAAGTTGCGCCTCTGTTCTTTCTCTGTACCTATTTGGGTCCACACTTACGGGTTGTATATAATGGAGGCGGAGAGTAACAGAGGCGCAACAATGTCTTAGGTTAGCCGCTGAAAACCAGCTTCGGCGGTGGCTATGTCCGGCCAGTGTCGACAAAAGCTGAGCGGTCACCTATTTGACACTTTTTTTTTTCATTTATCTTTCTTATGATTCATAAGTAATATTCTAATAAAATAAACGTTATTTGACGGAATAATAACCTTTTTCATCTACATATTTTACGACAGAAATAACCCCAAGAAACAATAGGCAATATCGTGGTACGAATAAACGATGGTACACGATGGTGCACGATGTTGATTAGTGTTATGACAATAATAGAAAGAATTAAAAATAAATGTCTCACTATTGCTATCAGTTATTGAAGACTTCGGTTTCTCTAAGATTCCATCAACAGATCCTGAAATATTTTGAATATTTTCTACGCACAGCCTTTAGATGCATATTACATTTTTACTAGAATGAACAACTAATACTGTATGACTGCTTCAAAAATTCAACCCTTCAACCCTTTCACCATCCTGGTGACCGCCTAGACCACTAGGCCACCGAGGTATTACATTAGGTATAATCTCTGCATTTGTATTATCTGCATTTTCGCTGCTGTGAGCAAGTGATTCACCTATGTTCGTAAACAAAAATCATCATTTCATTTCATTACTTATAAATAAGCAATTGTACATGCTTTTATACATGTACCTAATAACAAACATTTTTGTATGCAACTAACTCAATCCTAGAATGTCACACATTTATTCATATCCAGACCATCACTAAACTTAAGGTTTCAAATACTTGAGTGTAGGCAGACTCAAGTAGTTGAAACAGGCTAAAGAAGAAGAAGAAGAATATTTCATACCATTCTTAGAATTCTGATGATTCGTTATAATCCTTTTGCATCTTGTCAGATGTTTTAATTGGAAACTTTTAAGGGCACTGCATCTACGCTCGTGACTGTACGAGCCGATGCTCTTCGTCCGCATTTGCGCGAAACGAAACGAGAGTTGACGGGTGGGTGGTTAAGCCATTTAGCGTTAAGAGAGGTGTCCGGCAGGGTTGCGTTATAGCACCTATCCTGTTTGGCATTTACTTTTCTCTGCTCATAAAGATGGCTTTTGACAGAGTCGAACAGGGGATACACTTGCACACCAGGAGGGCAATCGCGCTAATAAATATCGTATGGAACAAAACTGAACTTAAGTTGAACTACAGCTATTTCTACGTTTCGTATCGCGCTAATGTTTTAGCTGCGTTTAGAGTCGCAACTGAAACGCAACTGAAACGTAACCGCTGTCAAACAAGAAAGTTGAAGTGACGCTACTTATTCAAGAACTTTTCTCAACTTTTGTGTTGTTTGGTTTTAATTTTCAACTTTTTCCAAAGTAAAATGAATCACGCCTACATTTATTTGTTGGAGAATGCTCACGAGTTCGATGTGGCGATGGCTCGGGCTCAAACCAGGAGAAAGAATTTGTGTGAAAGATTGCAAAGTTTTGCCTTTAACTTGACTGATCGACAATTTGTAAAACGGTATAGACTGTCGAAAGATCTAACTAGGGGTTTGATTGAGGAACTGATTCCTCACATGCCACCCACACTACGATCTGATGCGTTGGACGTGGAAACTAAGGTAAATATCTTGTATGGCGGTGAATGAGAAATTGAATTCCTATTTACAGAGACTCCATCGTATAAACGGAGAGGATTTGTATCTTTTGGGTAGATTTATACTTAACATAAGAAACATAACAAACAAATTGCAGTAGAAAATGTATTTGCTAGCTATATCACTGCTAAGATTAAAAAAGATTGGGTCATCATAACATAAAGCATTTGATGCATAAGTGAATAGTTTAAGTATTAATAAAAAAAAGTCATTTTAGGAGATTCAGGGTATCCTTTAAGGACGACTATGATGATACCTATCTCAGAGCCAGAGCCAGACACCCCTGAAGAGTACTACCAGGAACTTCACCTGTCTGCAAGGAGTACAGTTGAGCGTTGTATAGGAGTTTTGAAAGCTCGCTTTAGGTATGTTATACTTGTAGTGATTCTGTTTTTAAATGAAATATTAAATACTTGCAATATCAATACATACTTTTAAAAACATTTTCACAGGTGCCTATTAATTGACCGGAAGCTGCACTACTCACCAGTAGTTGCAGCAAAGATAACAAACGCTTGCTGTGTACTGCATAACATAGCACACAGCGCCAACATCTTTTACACTCCGCTAACTGCTGAGGAAGCGGCTCGAGAGCGCACCTTGACTGAGGGTGTGAACAGCGCAGTGCCTAGGACAGACAGGGGCCGGAGCGCCCTTAGCGAGTTGCAGCTAGGGCGGTCGCGCCGGCAGGCACTCGTCCACCGTTTGTGGGAAAATAGAGACAGAGTACATAGTTTAATAAAACATCTTTTTACAAAATTATTTTTTTTATTAACAATATATTTTGTATTTCCCTCATTGTTCATGTTGTTGCCCATACTGAAACAAAATAGAAATTAATGACCATGTATAGAACGACGCGATTTTTCGTAAATTCTATCAAATAGAATTTACGAAAAATGGCGTCGTGCAAAATAATAATACTGATTGTGTTGTTTTATGTACCTCTGGTTTCATGTATACATGGTGTTTGCTAACAGGTGTCTCAAAAGGAAAACTTAAAAATTATGTGGCACTACCCTGGAATAGCTGATTTCATTCATAGTATTTTCTTTTAAATTTTACTTTTTTACAATTACTTTAATTTTAAATTTTCTTTTTGGGACACCTGTTAGCAAACACCATGTTGAATTAGTTAGAAAGAATAATAAAATACCATATTGGCGAAGTGGTCAATGCTTGCAGCAATAATTTGAAACGATTGTGCAAAAGAGTTCACTGCTTCGGCAATCTTTAATGCTGCTTCTGCTCTCAATCGTTCTATTTCTAGAACCATGTTTCTAGACTCGTCCAATGCTGTTCTGCTGGCTGAAATATTCAAAATTGATCTATTTTGAGCATAGGTAACTAAATTCCAAGAGAAGTTCCAACTGCCGCACTGTCGTGCATATTCGCCGTTGCTCTTCCATTTTCTATAATATTATCACAAACAACAATATAGAAGAAGAATTATATAAGGTACATATTTTTACATAAACAACAGTACTTACCTTAAACTTATATATTTTCTCCGCCGAAACTTTACTTTTATAAGTTTAAATTTTTTGTAATGCCGTTATTTTGTTGGTAAGCATAATAGACAAATACCACAGACCAGCGTGGAACTGTCAGTGTCAGACAAAACTAGTGATATAGCAAAAAGATAAATCGACTATTGATTGTACTGAAATACTAGCTAGTATTAAAAATAATAGGTTAACGTCACTATTGGTTACGGTCCAGTTGTAATCTGACTTTGGTAAACGTTTAAGCTTTAGCGCGATACCAAATTGTTCCGAGGTTAGATTATAACCAAAACTGAATTGGGACCAAAACAAATACGAACATAAACTTTTTAAGTTATCGCGATTGCCCTCCAGGACTGATGGAAAACTCTCCTTAAATTCAGACGTCACCGCGAAGACCAGTTTCTGGAAAGCCTGCTGTTTGCGGAAGACGCTGCCTTTCTCGGGCACACCGAAACAGATCTTTCGAACCAGAAGTTCTGATCGACAAATTCTCACAAGCTTGCAGGCTTTTCTCAATGTACATCAATGTTAAGATGATTAGTTCCCTAATAAATATATATAGTATAGCATAAATACTGTCCCACTGCAGGGCAAAGGCCTCCATCATAGAAATCAAGTCATCGCTACTATGACGGCTTAATCACCACGCTTGCCGGATTGGTGATCACAAACCCGAGCTATGTACGAAAAATTCGAAACATACCTTTGCTCGACCCAATAGCCGAACCCAGGACTCCAAGATCACGGCCCAGTACTTAAACCACTAGACCAAGAGGGCGTTCCCTAATAAATAAATTGCGACAAACAATCAGATGCAAAACATATTTTTTCACAGGTTCTATGAAAACGGATGCTGTTACAGTCCCACTGACAGTGGACCGGAGTGATACCACGGCCTCACAGAAAACCGGCGTGAAGCAGCACTGTGCTGTGTTTCGCTGCGTGAGTGAGGGTACCGGACTGCCAATCCGGGGGAAAGGGGAGTTTAAAGATTGGCAGCGCACTTTTGACACCATAGGTGTTGTGTTGTGTCCATGGGCGGCGGTAGTCGCTTACCATCAGGTGATCCGTCTGCTCGCCTGCCACCTATCACATAAAAAAATATGTGATAGATGACAGACAAGCAGACGGATCATCTAATGGTTAGAGATTGCCACACAATTAGTTTTCTGTGAGGTATCACTCTGGTCAAGACAGCCCATTCATGCCGAAGTGTGCCTCTTCCACGGTCTAGTCTACGCTGAAGCGGCTGTCTCTTATCCCCAATATCATCGCAACGTTGGCCCTACAGAGTAATTAGATACATATATGTGTAGTTTTGTGTAATGTAATGTTTTTGTGTTATTAGCAAATTCTTTCTTTAAAATTTGTGTGCATGAACATGTCTGTTTGTATTGGTCTGGGTGTTTCCTATGTATTATAAGTATGTATTTACAAAAGAAAAGTATTATATGTATATATTTGTAATCCCACAGTTGATTCTGATATCCGTAACACAGGTGCTTGAGCTACCTATCTCGGAGTCAGATCAATATATGTGATGTTGTAAAGTATTTTAAAATCCTGCAAAACTTATGCCTCAGCAACATATAGAATCAGCCCTAAAACGAAAATACCCATAAACATTGCGTGCAAATGACGCTTGAAGCTAAAATTGTTATCCAGTAACCCATGTCAGCACCCCACACGAATGGTGACTTTTACATACACAAACAGAAGTAAAGGAAATTACGCAAATAACATGTTTCACACATTGCAATTGACCCAAAAAGTATTAAATTATATACTGGGTCTAACATATGCATACTAATGTTACATTTCACTCGTGACCATGGGTGGATAGGGTGGTATACAAAAAAATGCCACATATTTCGTTATATTTATAAATACTAAGATGTATGTTTAGAGAAAAAAATATATAAATCTCGAGTGCTCGAGAATAGATAGATAGAAACATTTAATCACTTGAAAATGCGACACACCACATTTCTCAGATAAGAAAGGACGCAACAAGTATAATTATATAATATTTAAACAAAGAGAAAAAGAAGCAATTACAAACTAAAACAGCAAACAAAACATTACATTACAAATATAAAAGGAGACAAACAAAAAAAAAGTAATAATACGGCTTCTCAAGCCGGGCCATAAGTATTTGCGTACAGGTGTGTGTGTGTGTGTGTGTAAGGTATGTCGCAATAGTCAGTGAAAAGTAGCTCACTCAGCTTCGGTCATGGCTTTAGGTAGGAGTACCTTCAGGCCATGGCACTGGTTTTATTTGAACCCTAATGTGACGCACGGACGATATATATAGGTACATAAATAGTTTATAAATAAATTAAATATAATGTTCTGTCTAATGGTGTGCAAATTAATATACAATAAGATACAAATTAATATTATGGTGGGATATAAACAAGTAGTGTAGTGTAGTGAGAGCGAGATGCTCGCGTTATTGACGCCTTTATAATAGGTCCTTACCTCACTAGAATCGGCGATATTCTAGCCAAACTGAGGCCCTCGACCATTACAATGTACTAAGATTTTCGGTCCAGTAGTTTTGGCTCTGCGTTAATAGAAAGTCAGACAGTCTGTCAGTCAATTACAGCCTCTGCTCTCTATTATTGAAGCCTGCAATCTTCTGATTACTCATAATATTACCATATCCTCGTAGAAACCTTTCCAACCTAACGTATCGTAGGTAGCTAGGCATCGTGCGCAAGAGGTCCCGGGTTCGATTCCCGGGTCGGGCAAAAAATTTGTACCTAAGTTTTCGGTAAGAAACTCTTAGTTTCAACCCGGAGTCTCGAAGTCGGCGGTCATGTAACCCACGTGCCTCGGAAAGCACTGCGCCCAATCCCTCTCCGGTCGTGTCACGCTGGTGTCTGTCCCATCTGGAATATGAGGCTAAGGGAGTGCACTTGTGTTTGCGCGCACACTTGAGCACTATAATATATACTGCGTACGTGGCAGATCGTTGAGATTGGCCGCTGTAGCCGTAATTAGTTGGAGGATATTATTATTATCGTAGGTAAAGTAGATAGTATTATATTTAAAGAAAAAAGAGCGGAGAAAACACAATCTCTTAAGAAAGCTGATATCAAAGGAAGCAATAACGAAAATTTTAATATTACTTCATTTTCATTTTATAGGGAGATTGAAAGAAGCGCCTTCGGTGTGTTCTATGATGTAGCTTAATAACTTTAATATTGTTAGCCTTCATTGAACTATCTAAGTTTAGTACTACTTATGTAATTAATTATACTGTTATAGCTGTGCGTAGTGCCTATCTTAGGGCAGGCGCCATTCAAATGTTCGTTTGAAAAATAGCGTAGGAACTGTCTTTATAAAAAGCCGTGTTTCTTTTAATTTTTTCTTGTACACACATATACATGCAATCCGCCGTGTGGTCCCCGGCAGAGTAGAATAGGCCACCCTCACTCTTACCGAGGTGTCGTTAAAGGCGACTAAGGTAAAGTTGCTGGCATGATCATCAGCACCCAGGAAGGAAAACTCTGCATTTATACCAAAACCATCGCCAACCCGTCTGCCAAGCGTGGTGAGTATGGCATGTGATTGAGGGAGGCCCGTGCCCCAGCAGTGAGGACTTAAATGGGCTGACGATGAAACATGCAATAAATGTATATGATTCTAAATATGTTTATTCTAAATAACTTTACTCTCAAGGGAAGGGTTATAAAGATTGAATTAAAACCACCATTCGCACATTTATTATACTCGAATCGACATTCTTAAGGGATGTCACAACAAGGAACGCCCCGAGGGCATGTCCGCGTAAAAATTAAAAAATACCTCGCACTGTTTTGGCTCGTTGCACTCTTACTAAAACACGCCGAGATCACTATATGCAAACATTTATTATAAGAAGCCTGTTTAACATGCACTGTAGGCAGGCAGTTTTCTTTGTCTTTAATTTTCTGCTACAATTTTGTATGGTTTTGATTCGGTAGGTAAGGCTTAAACAAGCCGCGTGGGCTGATGCAATTCAAAGGTTTTAAATTAGTTTCTAGTGTTTTTTAGTCTACAAATTTGGTGTTTATTTGTGCTGTGAAGTGCCGCAAAGTGATCCTAATAATAAGAATCGTTGGATTCTATCGTTTTTAACACTGCTATTGTGTGTCGAGTGCGTTGTCTCGTGACAACTTGCTTGGACCTAATAGAATCTTAAAACCGCGAGTGAGAGTGATATCCGCTTAATCCGTAGGTCGATAAAACGTAAAACATCGGCGTTTTATTGGGTGACTGTGACTTTGACTGACTTCGACTGTTGACTACCTCATAGAATACATGGGCTGCTTACTTATTCTCAATAAGTTACTTGACATTGGCGAATTATCTTCGGATAGAGCCATAATAAAAAAAAATTGTATGGTTTTATGCTTTAAGCATGGTAAAATAAAAAGGCCGGCAACATAGCGATCTCTCTGATTTCGGGATGTTCATGGGCGGCGTTGGCTACTTTCCATCAGGTGACTCGCTTGCTCGTTTGTCCGCCTCTAGCATTTAAAACAGACAGAAAAAATGTATTGTTTTAATGGCTTGGGTCCCAAACATTACACTTAAGCGCGATTTTTTCAGGGGTTAGTCGATCCGGTTGCGCCCCCAGGGATGCTGTAGGATTACTCCAAAACCTACCCTCAAGGGCAAGGGCTTCCCAACAATGTTCATATGGATTAACTAAATTTAGGATTTTTTGTAAAAGAAAATGTATATTGCGATGTGAAAGTGTGTGTGTTTGTCTGTCTCCCTGTTTGTCCGTCCTTCACGGAAAATCGGATGGATGGACTGACGTGAATCTTTAATGGAGATAGTGGAAAGAATGGGGAGTAACAAGGCTCCTTTTTGTCTCGTTCTAACGCAAGGCAAAGGCTAGTTCCATAAATATAAGAACCTAAAAACGAACGAAACGAAGAACGAAAATAAAATTGAACAGGAGGTTGAGGTTCGAGCAAACACCTCTGGATTTTTCAAATCGAAGACCATAACCACGGGCATATCTCAGCATACCCAGACGCGAGTCAATTAGAAAAGTTCTTTCTTAAACTGAAGACTTTCTGTGCATGACCAAACACAATAAGCAATGCACCATCGAGGCCGCCAATCATTTGTATATACTTTTCTCCAGTCTCATTACCAGCCATGGACAATTGGATATCCGCCATATTTAAACTGACCAGACGTCCCGTTTTTAACAGGATAGTCCCTTTTACGGTTGCTGTCTCGGTGTCCCTAAATATAGTCCCATATCGGTTCGAACAATTTTTCATTAAAAGTGTGTCGTAAATAAAAGTTCCGTGCCGTGTGGTCCTGGCAGAGTAGAATAGGCCACCCTCACTCTTACCGAGATGTCGTAAAAGGCGACTAAGGTAAAGCTGCTGGCATGATCATCAGCACCCAGAGAAGGAAAACTCTGCATTTATATCAAAACCCTCGCCAACCCGTCTGCCAAGCGTGGTGAGTATGGCAACTACCCCTCAAGTGATTCAGGGAGGCCCGTGCCCCAGCAGTGGGGACTTAAATGGGCTGACGATGAAATAAAAGTTTAGTCCTTTTTTCAGTACTTACTAGCTTTTGCCCTTGGCTTTGCTCGCGTTAGAAGAAGTAGGTAAATCTACCTTCTTTTTGCACTTCACCTACCACCTTTTTGATTTTAGGGTTGACAACACTGCAAGGACACGACCTTCAGAATTGAAGATACCGATCACACACACAAGTTTTCCCACCAAAGACATCGGTCACCCACCCACAATCATTGTTACCAGGTACATTATAATGCCGGTGAATGACCGCAGTGACAAAGTAGAGCGATTTCCTGAATCCGTGATGAATAGAGCAAGGGCTGAGGTAACGATCGGCATTTGTAGCGCCCTTCAGGAATTACAGCACGTTTTATTAGCGGACATCGGCCCGAATCGGTTGTAAGGATGACCTGAAAATTATGATAAATTTAGAATCCTACCTATAGTCTGTAAAATATAGCTTAGATAGACAGATGTACCGTGGGAGAGCCACGGTAAAGTTCGGAATGAATAGGCCGACTCGACCGAAGTGATACCAAGGCCTCACAGAAAATAGCACTGTGCTGTGTTTCGCTGCGTGAGTAAGTGTACCGGAAGTCCAATCCGGGGGAAAGGTGGGTTTAAAGGTTGGCAGCGCGCTTGTTACTCCACTGGTATAGCGGGTGTCCATGGGCTGCGGCAATCGCTTACCATCAGGTGATCTGTCTGCTAGTCTGCCAGTCTGCCACCTTATTTCAATTTACAAAAGGTTTATCACTTAATCAAGTTATTAACCGACTTCAAAAAAAAGAGGTTCTCAATTCGTATTCGTTCGTCAATGTAAATATATATTTTTTTTATGTTTGTTCGCCGATAACTTTGCCATTTATGAACCGATTTAGATGATTCTTTTTTGGTTGGAAAGTAGATAGTCCCGTATTGGTACCATGATCAGGATATCAGGATCTGATGATGGGATCCTGGAAATAATGAGGGGAACTCTCAAATTTATAGAGACACGTAATGTTTTAGTATGTTTTTTCAAAACAACACCAGAATTTACGCCTGACTGTATTAATTTTGTGGCTCTGCTGATGATGGAAGGTCAACTCTTCAACGTCAAGGAGTTAAAGGATAACTCTTTCAATACTGTACTCACAATTAGTTTTTTAGTTATTTGGCGAGGGTGGAAGAGGGAGGGGGGGTGTCAAAAAATGAGACACTAAAAGGATTGA
Source organism: Marasmia exigua (assembly GCA_019059595.1). Classification (NCBI taxonomy): domain Eukaryota; kingdom Metazoa; phylum Arthropoda; class Insecta; order Lepidoptera; family Crambidae; genus Marasmia; species Marasmia exigua. The sequence goes on along the minus strand of CM032482.1, from coordinate 12,469,472 downwards.
AAAAAGAAGTTATTGAAGGCGGTTTTTTTTTTGCAGAATTTTTTTTTGAACTATTGATTTTCAAATTGACGACTTCTGCTCTGAGGATGAATACTTGTCCTCCTGTTCATAACGTGTAACTGGGAATCCATGTATGATTCAGGGGTTTGGAGAGTGTTGTAATTACAAGGAATTGACTCCCGTCTAACCTTAACAAGAGAACCAGACTGACTGAATCATGGTTACACGTTTCAGAAGTTATCTGAAAGGTTTCTTCGCGATGTTTTTCCTCACCGCCAAGCTAATAGTAGAAATATGCACATTGATTTGAAAAATCCAGAGTTGCATGCTCGGATTCAAACCACAATCTCCCACGTGGAAGGCGCGTGCACTAAGCTACTACCATTCGCTTTTCGACGTAACTATAAACAAAAATGCAATACAATGGTTAGGCTCAATGAAAATGTATTCACATTTATTTAATGCATGCGTTAAGATGGAGTCGACACGTACTGGAGTGGAGCCGTCGGCACCTGGGGAAACGCAGTGTTGGACGTCCTGTTGGTGTGAGCTGGATGCGGACCGCTCAGGACCGGGTTGGTTGGCGCTCTTTGGGGGAAGCCTACGTTTAGCAGTGGACGGCGATAGGCTGATTGATTGATCGATGCGTTAATCATGTGCCGGAATGGTGGATGTTTTTAATCAAACAGATACAATGTTTTTATAACTTGACGACCCGATTGGAACAGTGGTAGTGAACGCTACCTCTGATACAAGGGTTGAGGGTTCGATCCCCGCACAGTACAAACATTTGTGTGCATGAACATGTTTGTTTGTATTGGTCTGGGTGTTTGCTATGTATTATAAGTATGTATTTACAAAAGAAAAGTATTATATGTATATATTTGTAATCCCATTGTTGATTCTGATATCCGTAACACAGCTTGAGCTACCTATCTCGGAGTCAGATCAATGTATGTGATGTTGTGGAATATTAATTTATTTATTTATTTATTTATAATAAATAAAACTTAAGCAATCGAAAAAGAAGACGACCCGTTTGGAACAGTGATAGTGAACGCTGCCTTCGGTCCAACGTTTGAGGTTACGATCCTCGCACAGTACAAACATTTGTGAGTACTTTTAAAAGCGTGAACAAACCCGCTTGAAACAGCTGTAGCCTTACTTCATAGGTGCAAAATTCCCTCATTTCACAGGTGATTCCGAAAATCCGTAATTTCGCTGCATAATTTGCTCGTAATTTCCACTGGAATATCTTTCTGTACGCTTTCAAGTCTCCATCGGCACGTCCATACAAATAAAACGGTGACGTCACAAGTACTCAGAATAACGAGTACTTTGACAGTATGTAAATCGATCATTAAAATTCGCTTTAGAAGAGTACTCATCAGGAATTCTTTTTGAACTAGGTAACGTAAAAAGGGGTTATTTCAACTATTTTTAACACTAGAAATGTTTCAGTTACATTTTTCATGCTGTGCTTACTTATATGAAAGTATGCCCTATTATTTGTTAGAAATGGGGTGAGCCCCGCGTCTCATAGCCACTGCGACCAGTAGATGATCTATTGTGGCAACCCCGTAACCTATTACAGCACCTCATGCAGCTCCAGCTCCAGGATAAACCCGAGAATGGAGCTGATGGGGGAGCTTTTGATCTCGTCTGCTGAGATCATGTGTGCTCCTAGGTGCCGGCTTCTGCAGCGGTGCAACGCTATGCACTCGCCGAGGACGTGGATAATCGTTTCCTCGTCCTCGCGACAGAACCTAAGAAGAAGTATGCCCTACTACTAATTAATAAAATAACACCCGTCAACCGATTACGGCTAAGGCGACCAATCTTAACGATCAGCCACTTACGCAGGATATAATTTGTGCTCAGGACATCAATGTGACACGACCGGAGATGGATCCGGCGCAGGACCGAGGCACGGGGGTACAAGACCTCCGGGCTGACACTAAGAATTTCTTAACAACATCTGGATCTATTGTGGCAACCCCGTAACCTATTACAGCATCTCATGCAGCTCCAGTTTCAGGAGAAACCCGATAATGGAGCTGATGGGGGAGCTTTTGATCTCGTCTGCTGAGATCATGTGTGCTCCTAGGTGCCGGCTTCTGCAGCGGTGCAGCGCTATGCACTCGCCGAGGACGTGGATAATCGTTTCCTCGTCCTCGCGACAGAACCTAAGAAGAAGTATGCCCTACTACAAATTAATAAAATAACACCCGTCAACCGATTTCGGCTAAGGCGACCAATCTTTACGATCAGCCACTTACGCAGGATATAATTTGTGCTCAGGACATCAATGTGACACGACCGGAGAGGGATCCGGCGCAGGACCGAGGCACGGGGGTGCAAGACACTAAGAATTTCTTAACAACATCTGGAAAAACTCATGCACAAATTTTGGCCCTAACTACTAATTAGTAAACTAATGGGTTCCTGTCATGTGTCATTAAAGTGGAGGTCCAGGATCAGGACAAATTGTGTACGTACTTACCTGAGTCTTTCGTGAATTTACAGTGTTACCTACTCCAAGTTAGCGGAGACGGAAAACATCGGAAACCTGCACGTCTCGGATAGTTTCTCAAAATTGTGGACACCTGCAATTTTAGATTCTCGATTTTTTCTCCAACATCTACAGTCCCTATTTTTAAGTGGATCGTGGTATTCCTGCAGACCCGATCGTTGAGTGTACACAATATGCTCCGCTCCATATCTTTTTAGCAAATCTTGAGATTTGTTTTTATGCTAGAGGCGACAAACGAGCAAGCGAGTCACCAGATGAAAAGTAAACTCCACCGCTCATGAACATCCGCGAAATCAGAGAGATCGCTAATGTGTAACCGGCCTTTTTAGAAAAGAGTACGCTTGTAGTTCTCTTGAAGGTCAATTAGAGACCATTTTCTGAACCCCACCCTTACCTATGGTGTTCAGAAAATGGTACGCAAGCAACTGGTTGACATACTCGTTAGGCCCAAGAACGGCTTCCAGGTATCTAGATCTGGCAGTGGTTACACTAACGCGACCAGATGTTCTGTTTTCAACGAGACAGTACTTTTTAGCTCCGGGACGCAAAAATGTCCCGTTTCCAGACAGACCTTTTCTAAACTCATTTTTAGGGTTCCTTAGCCAAATGGCAAAAAACGGTTCGTCATGTCTGTCCGTCTGTCCGTCCGTCCGTATGTCACAGACACTTTTCTCCGAAACTATAGGAACTTATACTATTGAAACTTGGTAAATAGATGTTTTGTTTTTTTACACAAAAATTGGCGGGGTGGGTCTCCATACTTGAAACTGAAACTCAAAATTATTTTCTCATCAAACCTATACGTGTGGGGTACATCATTTTTAAAGACCTATCCATAGGGACAGGTCTTTAAAAATGATGTTGAGGTTTTTAACATATTTTTTTTCTAAACACAATACTTTGCGCAAGAGACTAACTCTAACTTCTATAATAAATGAATTATAAAACTAAAAAAAATATATGATATACATTACCATAAAAACTAACAACGAAAGTTGGTTTGGACTAGATCTAGTAAGTAGTTTTTTTTTAATACGTTATAAACCGCAAACCGCAATTTACCTTCCATATATCTTACTTGCTGCTACGGAACCCTTCATGGGCGAGTCCGACTCGCACTTGGCCGCTTTTTGACTAGGTAAGCAAGTCATTGTTTTCTGTTGACGGTCATACCATATTGCCTTTATATCAGTAGCAGGTGTTTCGTTTCATGTATGATCGTAAACCGCCCAGTGCTTAAGACCGGGCCGTAATCTCGGGACTCTGAGTTCTATTCCCGGGTCGAGCAAAAACGTATGTTTCGTATTTTTCGAACATAGCTCGGGTTTGTGATTGCCAATCCGTATTCGGCAAGCGTGGTGATTAAGCCTAATCAAATCATAGTAGCGATGACTTGATTTCTATGATGTAGGCCTTTGCCCTGCAGTGGGACAGTAAATAGGCTGATACTTTACTTTACTATTATGATTATAATATAACACCTAATAGGTAAGAAGAGATATACCTTAGCGCAAATTGACAAAAACCTTGAGCACCAGAATATATCTTGATGTGGATGATCGTTAAGATCGGCTGCCGTAGCTGAACCATTATTATTAAATGCCAAAAAAACGATGTCTCGTTTTCAGGCAAATAAGAAATGGTGATATATACTTCACCCATCACTTTAGGACGTAATGTGGACGCACCCGATGCGCATCTCACCGCGAATGCGCAGAATGCAATTCGCGCGCAATCTCGCGCCGTATGCGAGCGGCTCGCGAGTTGTGCATTCGCGACGTGTTCGTCAGATGTGGACGCACCCTTATACGAACCGCTTCCAAAAAGTTACCTAAAACCAAACGCGAAATTCATCAAAGTTTCATCTCTCCCAAATTGGCGGCGCACAAAGCCACGTAAGGAACTCCTGCAATTAAAGTGTTACACTAAGACAGAGTTTATAATTGATTGCGAAGCGCCTCGGGGAGCACTCAGTGTTCAAACGCTAAACGGCCATTAGCCGGAATCATAGCGCTCACGTATGCACAACATTATACTAGTTGGCGACGAGTTGATACACACCTGCTGGAGCGTTTGAGCTAGGCCAGTACTCGGTCCAGTAGCCACAACTTATGTAGATTGGACAGGGCTCTCCGTGGCATATCTCCCTCTCGCAACAAGTTTATCTACTTCATATTACTGTGTAATTCCTCCGCGCCCAAAGCGACAGCTTTAGACCTGGGGCCTTAGCGCAAACCGGACGTTACGGCCGGATCGGAGTTCCCCTCTAGAGAAATAGTAAACCGTGAACTGTTCGGGATCGGGGTGATTCGGTAACCGTCTTTTCGATCATTCATTCGTAACAAAATCAAAAATCTCGGATCTTTGAGAGTTGATTTTCCAAATTATTCAATTGAAGCGTTTCACTATTCCGCATCTTTGCAATGATCCAGAAGCAAATGTCCCAATCTTTTGAAATAGAAGTTTTTGCCAGGTTTAATTTCGGTAATGGCGGCCTAACTCAGACCAAGATCGACACAGAACATATTAGTACACAAGTGTTTGTGCAGACACAAGTGCACTCTTTATTCCCTTACCCTCATATTTCGATGGGACACCACCACGACCAGAAAGGTATCAGGCGCATGACGTGCTTTCCGAGGCACGGGGATACACGACCGCCAATTTCCACTCTTCACCAAAAAAGAAAAAAAATCGAAAAACAACCCCCGACACCCCCAAAAATACCCCTGATCAGTCAGTCAGTCAGTCAGTGGTAATCCAGCTATATATAATATAGAATAGAATAGAATAGAATATAGAATATAGACTAGCTTTTCGACGCCCCGCGCTTTGCGCGGGCGCGCCTTCGAGCTAGGTCTGCGACGCTTGGCCGCGCTGCGGGCTGCGCCCTGCGCGGCGACGCTACGGGCTTCGCCCTCCGCGGAGCTCGGCCTTCGGCCCCGCGAGACGATTTTTGAAAAAACAAAATGGCCGCGCCGTCATATTGGATTGAAAATTTAATTAGGAGTAGCGGAGGGGTGCGCGGGTGGATTTTCAAAATTCTTTTTTTAATCTGTTGCGTTAGTGTTCTTCTTTTGAACTTCGTTTGCGATTTTTCGAAATCCAAGATGGCGCCGCGTCTGGCGGCCATTTTGTGGGGGGAAAAAAATTGGCACTTTTCAAGTTGATTTTTCGGGGAGATGGCAACATCCGAGCTGGAAGGTTTGTTCCGGGCGTCGGGGGGTAATTTATCCGAGTGTTGCCACGACTTAGAATTTCTACCATATTTTTGGTAGTTTTTGGGCCACGGCCCCGAATAGTAGAAAAAAAAAGTGGTCTCTGTTGCCAAAATCGAGTATGCAGTCTGGTGGCAATTGGGAATCGCAATGACCTCCAGGTAGTTTTTTGCTAAAATTCTGGCAACACTGGAAATGGCGGCGGAGAATTTCTCCTCCGTTCCGTCCGTTCTCTCCTACGTTTGATGTTCACTTGGTCAACTAGCTAGTCGAGTGGGGTAGTAAGTACAAACGCTCCTCGTCGGCTTGATCCGGCAAACTATGGCAGCACTCACGTTATTTCCCCGGGCTCGGAGCTGTCGCGCGCCTGATTGACGCCTGCTAGCGAATCCTTGCATGCACTCCCGCACCAAAAACTGGAATAATACATCGATGAGACTGGAATTGTTGTGCTTACTTGATTAAAATGGACGGATTATAATGATTGGAGAGAATGCAGATGGATTTTTGTTTTTTTGTGAGTGGGAAGCGAGCAAACAGATCGTTGTACGAGTATTGGCAAGTAATCACCGCTGTGCATACACCACACACATTTTTTTTTATATTATACATGAATTCCTTCTCAGTTCAGCCTGGTAGGATTTCTCGGGGGCTTTGCAATAAAAATTGGAGTACTTTGAAATTACGTGTTATCGGTTTTATTCTTTGATTCGGAATTACATCAATTGTCACTACACTTAGGGGATTAAGGTGCAGCGACCTCCCCGAGTGGCCCCGCCGATAGTGTTTTTGTTCCTCTGCCCTTTTAAGGGCCAGAGGAACTGCTACCGGCTGGGTCCGGTGTCCCCTGGGCAACGGCGGGTAGTAATTGGGGCGACCCATAACGCTACCCGACGGCCAACGGTTGCACATTCCGGTGGACCGGCCCTGGTGTGTGACCGCGCTGAACAGTGGCGTAGCGTACCTTGTCGGGGCCCCGTATAAAAAAAATGTTTGGAGGCCTTTATATGGGGGAAAAGATTTTTCATAAAAGAAAAAAATATTGTGAAAAGAAATATTTATTTAACAAAACATAATTTAACCATTTTATAAATAAAATTTTTTGGACTTTTGAATGCACGCCTTTTAAGGCGGGAAAAAAAGTAATTGCTTTATAGAATTTTGTCATTTGTAAAATAAAATAAATTAGAGAGTTTTCATTTTTTTTCCTTACACTCTTTGGGGGCCCCCGTGGCCCAGGGGCCCCGTATAATTGATACGGCAGATACGGCGGTAGCTACGCCCCTGGCGCTGAAGCGCATTTTCCTACAGGGCCTCCATTGTCCGCCGAGGGTTCGGGACAAGGCTGATGTATTGGGAGGTAACCCGGGGAATAGGGTTTGCTTTAGGCCTGCAACGCGGGCGGGGTTAGTGCCTCAGCGGGCCTCCCCATCAGCCGTCTTGTCCTGGACCTTGAGGGCCCAGTAGACACATTTTCACCTGCCCTCCCCATCGTGGGGCGCCTCCGGGTGACACACCGCACATTTATGTAAGGCCGTCTTTTTTCGCTGGTCTACGCTGCGTCCCACAGCCAGTGAGATGCGACAACGACCAGCAACCCTCGCTTTTCCGCCCACCGACCGACTACGCAATCCAGCGTAGCTGGCCGTGAATTCGCAGGGTTTCTTTCGGAAGCCTGCGGGTTCGTCTCCTCCCCTGGCCCTGCAGCTAGCAGGCAATGGGTCGGTGAGATAGATATAAGCATTCGTTTCAGCCGCTGTAGGATAGATGGCGCTATATTAACTTAGAAGTAGGTTCTAACTACTTTCGATAAATGGCGTGGTTAGGCAGCTCTGTCCATTACAGTGAATGTCGCGGAAATCCTTTGAACGCGGATGGTATAAGACCGATCTGTGTGGAGAGGCCTATGGGAGAAGCCTATGTCTAGCAGTGGGCGTCTATTAGCTTGAATGATGATATTTGTACCCCATATGTACACGAGCAACCGAATCACTTGGCAACCGATTCCCGTCGACCATAGACACCACAAAAAGTGTCTCTAATCTAGGACTCAAACTTACTAACAGAATAATGCAAACCGCTCATGCGCAAACGTAGCATACATCTGGGAAACCACATTTTGAGCCCCAATGAAGCTAGGGATCTCAGGCCCAAACAATTAATACACTTTCTGAAAAGTTCAGGGTTTGGGACTGATATGTAGCGTGTGAGTGAGTGGCGATCACAATAGATCAAACTGGTCGCAGTGATACTGGTCTGAATGGGATCTGCATAGCCGCCTGCTTAAAGTAAAAAAAAAAACTACCAGAGGACTTAGGAATTCTTGACCGAATCTTTGTCCGTGTCCTTTTTGACACTCGCCGCGTGCGTCTCTTTCGATAGAATGCGACAGGTATATTCTCGTTCGTTTCAGAACGTATTCATTATAGACCATCTTGTACATGAGACATATACACCGTGGGTTAGTAAAGGTCATTATTTACCCATATTGTTACGCTAAACTTTAACCCACTTTAAATTCAGAGAACTGAATAATAAACCCAAATAACACATGGCTTGTCCTTTCCCTAGCACAAACAAATAAATAACAAACACATGAAAATATGACCACAGATTACAAACAAACTTCGGAACCCTCTTATTATTTTAGTAACTTCTCCGTTATTCGGAGGCGAATATTTTGGCGCCAACTAATGAAGTTTTAATTAAATAATACCAACACTCGGAGTGGAGGGTTAAACGCCAGCCCAACGAGTTATACATAAAGTGACCACACGTCACGTTTTGAAAGGGACTGTCCCGTTTTTCGGTTGTATAACCCAGCGTCACTAAGGACCTTGTAACTGTAAGTTCGCTAACTCCTGTTTTTTGAAAAAGCAAAGTATAATAATGTTCGTATTTTTTTTTTGGGAAAACTCGTTGCAATCTATTAGTTTATGATTTTTATGTGAACTATCAAATAAAAACCACGTCTGCTGACGGATCACCTCTTGGTAAGCGACAGGACAAGAGAGAGTCACAAGAGCGCTGCCAACTTTTAAACTCCCGTTTCCCCCGGATTGGGTCTCCAGTACGAGGGTACTGGATGGCGTTAGTGAGGACTAACGCAGCGAAACACAGAACAGGCGCAGCTTCATACCGGTTTGCTGAGAGGCCGTGGTATCACCACAGTATCACTCCGGTCGAGCCGGCCCTTTCATGACGAAGCGAGGCACTCCCCCGGTCGAATTACGCGGTGGAATTTATTCATTGACCGCTCTAATACGACTCGATCGCAATTCAGAAGATACGTCAGTAATCAATTGTCCTATGTGCAGCATATCGTGATACAATTTATAAGTAAATAAATGTTCTTACAAAAATATATTTTATCCCTTTTGAGCAAAAACAAGGGTCACCTTAGTTATACAGCAATGGTTTTTAATTTCCTCTTCTCATTTTGACCTTTGTGCTCAGAGGTATAAGGCGGAAGTTGAAGCCGCAAATATGTTGAAGGTTGGTTAATAGAGCTTATTTCTAATGTGCGTCATTGTTCGCCTAATTGAACGTCATAATTGATCGGACAACTCTGTGAATTATTTGGAATTCTAACTTTGCACTTGAATAAAATTGTACAATCAAACAACTATCTTGAAATCTTAAATGAAATTAGAAATGTCATTAAGAATGTGAAAGTTACAAGTATTCTTTAGAGTTACGAGTATTCTTTATTAGTTCGCATTTCTAAACCGCTTTTAAGCTTAGGTTGTGTAGAAATTTGAGTGAAAAAAAGATCTTAAGGAAACATACACGTTTCCGATAGTATCCCAATTGTTTTTTTTTAAATATTTATTACTCAGAACTGTGTTACAAAGTTGTTGAATTGGTAGGAATTAACAATTTAAGACATTTAAGATAAGAATTGATGAGTAGCTTTTTGACAAATGCTTCTATAGTGTAAGGGAATATCAAGCTGACATTATATTCTAATATTAAAATAATTATGTATATAAATAAAAATACAATAAAATTCAAATAAAAATAACCAAAAATGTGCTAAACTTATTACATACACAAATAATTACAAAATTGTTATAAGGCTCGGTACAATCATAAGCATTTAAAGCTTAACCGTGTACCGATAAAGGTGTGTGGAGATAATAATTCTGAAGGTGTAATCATGATACAGTTTGTCTGGGTTCCCTGTTAAAAAAATTGCGAATGTCGAATTGTAATTACCAGCCAAAATCACTGTTTTACTGATGCACTGTTTGTCTCCTCAAGAGATGGTACAATCCGAAGAAGATTTGCGACGGTTGCGTGCATTTGCACATATAAGGCTTGAATTAAGGAAGGAGTTTGACTAATTGATGAGGAACTGCCCGAGCGTGAGTCGCTTGTGTTGTGGTGTTTCACGCCCCATTTGGGGAGAAGTGACTATGAAAAGGAACAGGACATACTTAGACTTTGTAGGGAGTGAAGAAACGCACCGGTGAAAGAGCCCAGAGCCAGTACCTGGTGAGCGTCTGCCAAGATTCGGTCCGTATGCCGAGACGGTAGGAAAGACCATGGGTTGGTGGTGGGATGTGTTTGGCTGGAAGACCCACTCTTCGGCATGAATGGGCAGGATCGACCGGAGTGATACCACGGTCTCACAGAAAACCGGCGTGAAGCAGCACGGCGCTGTTTTGCTGCGTGAGTGAGGTTACCGGAGGCCCGATCCCGGAAAAAGCGGAGTTCAATGGTTGGCAGCGCACTTGTGACTCCACTGGAGCACAATTCTCGGGACGTGCGATAAAATATCGTACTTTCTGTAATGTCACTTTTCCAATGTCGTACGAAAATGTCGCCAAAATATCACAAAAGTCAAAAAACTCTATTCTCGTGCCCATGCGACAATGACAAATCACTTCCATAGAGAATGTGGCCCATATCATTTCCGCTAATACGTTCTGTTTTGTCGATTGACACAAATATACAATCGAGAAATCTTAATGTTTATTGTTTAAGTAATAATTCAACATTTTCTATCCTTTTTATATCAACAGTCAATTTTATGTTTGTATAACATCATAATTATCATAACTGCGTTATTTTTGCGATTTTATTTAATTGTTATTCCGTTACACCGACCGAAAGCCAAAAGATTATCTTTTCAGTCTGTTGCAAGAGACGGCCACTGCGCTGAAAGACGCGTTAAAAGAAAAAAAAATATAAAGAATTTTCTTTACACTGATTTTATTAATTACTGAGATGAAAAGGCTTAGTGACTAATATTTAAAAGTATGTAGGTAAAACAAATAAATAAAGGTGAAAATTTGTTTCATTTAAAGAAAATATAAGAAAATTTAAAATTCTCAACTAAACAATCGTTCACACAGAGAATCAATCATCTTCTTAGTTTGTGCAGTGAATTTAAACATGTTATGTGATGAATGAATAACCAAACGTCAATAATCAACAAAACGCGAAATGACTAAAACGTCACGTTGAATTGGAAAAATATCACCGAGATAATTCATAACGTATTGTCAAGACCATACGATACGAGTCGCACGAAAATATGTGACATATGTCACCATTCGACATCACGAGAATAAGCAAAAACGTTTTCATATGATATTCGCCATGTTTTGTTCATATATGTCGTATGATGATAAATGTCACGAGCCCGAGAATTGTCCATGGGCGGCGGCAATCGCTTCAAATCAGGTGATTCGTCTGCTCGTCTGCCACCTATCACATAAAAAAAACTGTGTATATACATTTAATACTTCTAAATACATACTCTTAATACATAGAAAACAAACAGACCAATACAAAAAAAAAGCATGTTCATGCACACAAATGTTTGTACTGTGCGGGCATCGAACTCGCAACCCTTGAACCAATGGCAGCGTTCACTACCACTGTTTCAAACGGTTCGTCAAATACGGTCAAAATAGGAGTACCTATTACCGTTATCTATGTGTATGTTATACCGTTTTGGTTTCGGTAAGAAATTCTTAGTGACAGGCCGGAGTCTGGAAGTTGGCGGTCTTGTACCCCCGTGCTTCGGTAAGCACGTTAAGCTGTCAGTCTTGCGCCGAATCCCTCTCCACTCGTGTCACAGTAGTATCTCAATTCATCGGAATAAGGTAAGGGAATGGAGAGTGCACTTGTGTTTGCGCACACACTTGTGCACTATTATATATACTGTGTACGTGGCTGATCGTTGAGATTGGCCTTCGTAGCCGTAATCGTTTGGAGGATATTATTACCTTTATCTATAATAAACAAACGTTCACTTAAGTAATCCGATTATCTCGAGTAAGCACTTATTTTAAAATCAATTTCCTCGTAACGCAGTAGAGCAAAGAAAGCTGTTATCTTGTTTGAACAAAGAGCACCTATGCTCCCGCTCCCAGTTAATATCGTAGGAAGAGGTCACTCGGTAAATACTTCAGCTGTAGAGCAGGATAAATTAAATTTTTTGCTGCTCCACTCAGTATTATTATAAGGAACTAGTGGCCCGCCCTCATTTCGCTTCGGACCTTACTTCGTTTTGCTACAAGTTCGAAACATTACCAATAGATGGCGCTAGGTGTCGATTGCATCGCACAAGTGTTTCGAGTTTTCGGGTTACCTGAGGTAGGCATCCTAAGTCTATGGGTAACCTAAGCCTTGTCGTTATTTCTTTTTCTGGAATGTATATAGTATATTATAGTACTGTCCCACTGCAATGCAAAGGCCTCCATCATAGAAATAAAGTCATCGCAACTTACTATGATTGGATTAAGCTTAATCACTACGCTTGCCTAATGCGAATTGGTGATCACAAACCCGAGCTATATTCGAAAAATTCGAATTCGGATCGAACCCAGGATCGATCCCGAGATCACGGCCCGGTTAAACCACTACACCAACATGGCGTTCTTTCTGGAATGTACCTCTTTGTAAATAGTATCATCTTCGGCAATTATTGATAGAACTTTGGATATTGGCCTCGACAATGACAGCGCTACCCAACTTACAAAAATTGTTCTTGTAGTGGTCTATATGACCAAAAAATTATATTCTTAAAGAAGCCGCATTATCACTAATAAGAGTGGATTTGGGCACAATTTATAAGATCAATAACGTTAAACCCCCCTTGTACTTGCTTTATTGTCCGCTTTTATTCCTTATACGTGTTATATTATGACAAACTTTTTTTTTTTTTATATGAGAGGTGGCAGACGAGCAGACGGATCACCTGATGATAAGCAATTCCGCCGCCCATGGACACCCGCAACACCAGTGGAGTCACAAGTGCGCTGCCAACCTTTTCCCCTTCCCCCCCATTGGGCCTCCGGTAACCTCACTCACACGGCGAAACACAGCGCAGGCGCTGCTTCACGCCGGTCTTCTGTGAGGTAGTGGTATCACTCCGGTCGAGCCGGCCCATTCATGCCTAAGCATGGCTCTCTCACATTTAAAACTACAAGGAAAATAAACTTGTAATGGCAAAAACAAAACCCTCCTAAAAAGCCATTCAACCTAAACGAAACTTATGGTATATATACCATAGATTTATTATCGGAATAACGTAGGTTGAATCGGAGCTTAAGCACATTAGACTAAGCATATTGTGTACACTAATTTTAGATTGTTTTGTCAAAAAGAAATGTGTGACTGTTTAAAAGCCAGTTGTATACCAAAATAATAAAATGGCATTTGTAAAAATAAATATCACGAAAAATCCTCAGAATAAACCCTTTCATCCATAGGTGTGCGTAATAGGATACTTTTATGCCCGAATTCCGACCCTTGTTTCACGCTAATTTCCAGTCCAACATAGGACTTAGGTATGTGCGTAATTATGATTTACAACCTTGTAATTTCGCCCAGAGGCATACCTGCGTGGGTCACGGTTTATGTGCTCGCCCTACAGGTCTATTAACGCGAAATATTTGTCTTCATAGATTTTTTTAATGAATTAAACTTAGTCGCTACAAAAAATTTTCAGTGACTCAGTGTTACCTAGTTGTAAGTTGAAATAAAAAATAGGATAGGCAAACGAGCAAGTGACGACCTTATGAAAAGCAATCATCACCGCCCATTTACATCCGCGAAATCAGAGAGACCGCTAATACGTTGCCGGCCTCTTTAAAAATGCTTTTTTTTATTAGAATAGCCAGACATTTGGCCACAATCTCGCCTGATGGTAAGTGATGACGTTTCCGATAGGATAGATCATGTCTGTCTAGTAACAGCCTATTGACTCTTTTCTTGAATATGTCCAGATCATATCGTTCAGGGAACACATCTTCCGGCAGAGAGTTCCATTCCTTAGACGTACGCAGCATGAATGTACTTTTCACATTGTACATGAATGGGCCGACTCGACCGGAGTGATACCAGGACTTTACAGAAAACCGGCGTGTGGCACCGCCTGTACTGTGTTTCACACTCAGTGAAACAGAGTACAGGCGGTGCCTCACGCCGGTTTCACGCCGGTTTCGGTACACTCACTCGAGTGAGTGTACCGAAGGCCCAATCCAGGGGAAGGGCCCAAGGGGATTTGGAGGTTGGCACCGTTGGCAGTGCACTTGTGACTCCATTGGTGGTGTTGTAAGTGTCTTAAGTGGCGCCAATCGCTTACCATCAGGTGATCCGTCTGCTCATCTGCTAAAAAAGGATACTGTAAACAGTCATCAGTAACTTATGGGTGACACCTGACCGCGAATGTAGGTAAGTAGAAATGTGTGTAGAAGGCAATTATACATTTTCCCAACATTCAACAAAAAAGGAGTGCTCCCCGTGACCCTATATGCTCTCTATTCCTAAGATCTTATTCTAAAGGACGATGAAGATGGCAAGTATCATAGCCCTGCGAGCTACCAAGTCCATACATCCAATGGTGTCCATCTCAGTACTCCCCAGCCGGGCTAAACTGTACATCGGTATCCAATCTGGTTCACCCGAAAACTCCACAAAACATAAGCAGGTGTTTCAAACAAAACCGCGTGCCGCTACATGGGCTATTTATCGCATTAATTGAAACCTGATGTAAATGAATCGGCCGATCACTGCGCATACACAAAGCATCCTCATTAGAGTTGGAAACTTTCAGCATTTTTACTATCGATTGTTCAATTCAGAATAATCCAGCTACGTGCATTAAAAAGGTTCCACATTACGATCATGGTGAGAAACATTGTCGCTCACCAAATTCGAAGATCGAGTCCGGAACTTGTGGAATTGGGCAGGACACCTAGATAAGCGACGCGATGGTAAGTATATAAATCTTATTATGACTGAGTGGTCACGCATACCTAGCGCGGGGTCAGAAGGCACGGCTTTTGATACGACAGCATGGGCGGAAATGGAGCTGTGGCTGATTGAGATAGAAAAGCCATTATTAATTAGCAGTCCTCTGGCTATCATCATCATCATCATCATCAGCCCATTTAAGTCCCCACTGATGGGGCACGGGCCTCCCTCAATCACATGAGGGGCAATTGCCATACTCACCACGCTTGGCAGACGGGTTGGCGAGGGTTTAGATATAAATGCAGAGTTTTCCTTCTCTGGGTGCTGATGATCATGCCAGCAGCTTTACCTTAGTCGCCTTTTACGACACCTCGGTAAGAGTGAGGGTGGCCTATTCTCATCATGGCTATGGCTATCATCATGTTGCTTTCCATTTTCTGGACATATGTCCAGCTTCTCCAAACGCTAGAAATCTTGATCAATCCACGTTTACTCGCGAGCCACCTTGCGCAACTCGTCACTCCTCCTGACCAGAGGTTGCCTCGTCGGCGCAGTGGGTAGTGCGTCGCACTTTAAAGTGACGCCTGCGCTTGGGGTCCCGGGTCCGACCCCCGGGTAGGGCCATTTGTACCTTAGTTTTGCTGTTAAGAAATTCTGAGTGTCAGCCCGGAGTCTGGAAGTTGGCGGTCTTGTACCCCCGTGCCTCGGAAAGCACGTTAAGCCGTTTGTCCTACGCCCGATCCCTCTCCGGTCGTGTCACACTGGTGTCCCATCGGAAATGCGGGGTAAGGAATAGAGAATGCACTTGTACAACATTGTATGAAAGTTTGGCGATTAAAAAGAGTAACTGGCGAGTTTCTTGCCGGCTCTTCTCGACCAGAAACAACTTTCCGAGGCGGTGGTAGAATCGCATTATTTTTATTTATTTCTGTAGTATATTTTATGTATCAACATATATCTGTATTAACATGTAAATTATACATAAGTACTTATAAATAGTTTTAAGTCAATCAAATGTATGACGATTTGTAAGTGCTGTGTACAAGCCTATGTAAATAAAGAATTATTTGAGTTGAGTTGAGTTGACTTGTGTTTGCGCACAAACTTGAGCACTATAATATATCCTGCGTAAGTGGCTGATCGTTGTGATTGGCCGCCTTAGCCGAAACCGGTTGGAGGATATTATTAGTATCACTGTTTTTTTACGTATTTGTGCCCAATGTAAGTGTTTGGAGTTAGTTACAGATGTTTGTATCGTGCTATGATGTCTAAATTAGTAAATATTTCCAATCTATTCTATTCTTAATGCGATAACCACTCCGGAACTCTTCTACCATGATAATTTTTGGTTCTACGGCTGATGTGGCTAGCTCATTGCCACTTCATACTTTATTCTGTTTGCTATCGATAATTCGCCGATCGATAACCGACACTACCCTAAATTTTGTAATGAGCAGAGCTGCATATTAACTCAGCGGTGTGGTCCAATTGTAATTTTAAATTGATTAAATGATTACGTTTAACATGTTAAAGGTGATGTTAACCGATTAAATAATTTATTTGGGTAACTCGGTAGTTGATCGACGGTGTCAAATGGGACGTTTATGAATGGGAAAGCTTTTTAAATATTTTTTTGCGTAGTTGGATCACGTTACACGGTAGTTAGTCACGGTAACAGTGAACCGGAATCACCGACATAGCCCACTGAATTAGCAAACTGAAGTGACAGTGGGCTGGTCACATTAGCCGCAGAACTGACAGCCGTTGGAGCCGTAGAGTCCTTGAGTGGAGACCGCGACTCGGTGATCGTAGTGTTGGACGCCCTGCGACAAGATGGGATGATGACATTCGAAGGCTGGCTGGTGTAGGCTGGATGAGAGTGGCCGAAAATCGGGAGCAGTGGCGTGCATTAGGGGAGACCTATGTCCAGCAGTGGACGAGTGTGGGTTGCTGATGATGATGATGATGACACGGTAGATAAATTGACCCGGTTATACACCGTTATTTTTTTATCGTATATTTCTCGAATATTATTCGAAATCAAAGCGGTTATATTGTGTGCCCTACATTTTTTTTCTTTATACATAGTTATTAATATATTTATATGTTTAAACAAGAGAATAATACATTTTATTTTAATCAGAATGTGATCCGATCGTCACTTATGGCTGCTGTGTGTGGTATAAGAAGACGCACCAACTCAACTGCGTGGAGAACCTCAGCAAAGTTCAAAGAACAGCCTGCCTTATAGCCACTGGCGCTCTTTCGTCCTCTCCCTCTGCAGCACTGGATGCCCTCCTGAACATTCCACCTCTGCACATTCATGTGCAGATGGAAGCGAGGATGGCCTTTACGAGAGCAAAAATCAGAGGAAGGACGAGATGGCAATCTAGGGTCATAGGTAACCTCTACAATGAACTAATGAAAATTCCGGTCATGGATATGCCCTCTGACTCCATGATCCGTGAATACCGCTTCGATCAGCGGTTTACAGTCTTGTTACCTAGTAGACAAGACTGGGAGGCTGGAACTCCCGGAAATGTTAAGCAGAATGACATCGTTTGGTATACGGATGGTTCCAGGAGGCAAGGCGTATCCGGGGCGGGATTTTGTAATGATCGCTTCAGAATACGCAAATTCGCCAACCTGGGTCGCTATACCACAGTGTACCAAGCAGAAGTCTTCGCAATAATTGGCTGTGTCCAAGAGAGTCTGCAAATGAATCTCCAGAATAAGAAGATATTCATCTTCTCAGATAGTCAAGCTGCCCTCAAGGCGTTAACATCCTGTGAACTTGACTCCAAACTCACTAGCGAGTGTGTCCTGCTCCTAAACCAGCTTGGCAATGCCAACATCGTAAATCTGATTTGGGTACCGGGACACTGCAATATCAGAGGCAACGAAGTCGCTGACGTGCTAGCAAAGGCCGGGGCAGAGAGCCCACTACTCGGACCGGAACCAATAAGTGGCGTTCCAGCCTGCATGGTCAGGTTCGAGTTAAAAGAGTGGGAGCATAAGCAAAGCACTGAATATTGGAAAAGACTACCTCGACTAGAACAGTCTAAGGCGTTGATACAGGCGTTCGATCAGAGACGAGCTGTAGAAATAATAAAACTGAGCAGAGGACATGTTAGGGCACTCACTCGGACCCTCACAGGGCACTGCAAATTAAATAAGCACCTGCACAACATGGGCCTTTCAGATACCAAAATCTGCAGGTTCTGTCGCGAGGACGAGGAAACGATTATCCACGTCCTCGGCGAGTGCATAGCGCTGCACCGGTGCAGAAGCCGGCACCTGGGAGCACACATGATCTCAGCAGACGAGATCAAAAGCTCCCCCATCAGCTCCATTCTCGGGTTTATCCTGGAACTGGAGCTACACGAGGGGCTGTAATAGGTTACGGGGCTGCCACAATAGATCATCTACTGGTCGCAGTGGCTATGAGACGCATGGCTCACCCCATTTCTAACAAATAAAATAAAAATCAGAATGTGGCTTTTCATTTATGGATGAATATTCCTACACGATTAACATTGTATTCGTTTGATTATTTTGGGTACATCACTAGAGCTTAAAAAGAAAATGGGTTGATACATACAACATTGTACCAACGTTCAATTCTCTAGAAAAGTATTTTTTTAATAAATTTATAAACAATTTAACATAGAGAGTAAATCGTGAAATTATCTTGTCTTAAAACAATAAATAAATGCAAACATAATTTGAAAAAAGTTAAAAAAATTACTTTTTTGACAAATTCCACCAGTTTGTTACCAGGTAATTTTGTTGAAGTGTCAATAGAGCCTTTTGGCCTTTTATTTTGGCCCAACTATAGGGCCGATTCAACCATACATAGGTCGAATCGAATTATTTTGGTTTGACTGGCAATTGATTTTATGCTAGAGGCGACAAACGAGCAACCGAGTCACCTGACGGAGAGAACAACGCAGGACCAACGCAGTGGCCAGTACTGCAAAACGGCAATTTCATAAATGGTAAAGACCTTTGATTATATCAAAGATAAATAAAGACCTATTATTAACATCAACGAAAATGATAAGGTTTTTCTTCAAAAATTTACTAAAAATATGACCTTGTTTTTTGAATAAAATATGTTTGTCATCGGGAATTTGGTGTCGAGTTTAGCGGAAGGAAGCGAGTGTGGAACTAGACTTAGATCGCTAACTTCATTCTATTCTTGTTAACTTTTCTTTTCCACCTAGGAATATATGTATTAGGAAAGGCGAAGTAAAATAGGCGCTAGATATTTCATAACGGCATTACTTAAAGGGAAAACATTTATTATCTGGAAAACCATTATATACACGATTAGAATACTTTTTACGGGATTTCTACCATGCATATATTTTTCTGGTAGGCAAATATATTATTTAATCTTATTCTAAAGGTTATTTAAAGTATCTAGAGACGGTCACCGCAACATATGTCAACAACAATAAATTATTCTATAAAACTAATAACTTCGAATCGAAAACTTAGGTACACATTTTTGGCCCGACAAGGGGATCGAACACGGGACGGGGGAAATACGATCATATAGCGAGACAGCGCCCTCTATCGCGCCCTAAGCGCAATGCATTGCCGCCGGTTAGGTACCGCTAGCACTTATTTTCTGTCATGTTAGTTCCGTAAACGCCCGCAGGGCAATACTGGTTTGATTGGTACGGGAGTTCCTCTCCCCCCACACCTACCTCACTCTCTCGCTAACCAACCGCGTCCATGTTAAGTTGTTGCTCCGATATAAATAATTATTATCATGTGTTAATTTGAGACAATATACGAAGATATATCTCCATAAAGTGTTTTGGCTACCTACCAACCAACCCTCACAGTACTAACACTACCCACTCCCAAAGTAGCTACGCTATAATCATAATAATTAAATAGGTATTTTAGGCGAGGCGTGAAGCGGCATCTCAGCAGTCCATCAGGGTGAGGATGGCAGACTCAATGCGTACTTTGTTAGATGTTTTGTGCCTGTCAACCTCATATTTGGATTTCACGGCCACTTACCGTCAGGCGGAGTGAGGTCATCCTGATTGGCCTTTCTATTAAAAAAATAAAAATAATAAACGGTATCTTTGATCGTTTTTGAGATAGAACTAAAATAGCTCAATCTTCCAACCTGCGTTCTTTCGGTTCAGATAACTTTCAAATAGGTACCAAACCCATCATTATTCATCGAAACATCTTTCGGATCCGTTATCTTCAATAACTACCTCCAACTCTGGAGATTACCGTTTAATATGCAGGTAGGTTCACTTTAAAACAATCCTAAAACTCGTACAAAGCTTTTTGGCAAAGTGTAGAGAATTACAGTCGCTCCACTCATGTAGGTACCTAAGGTTAGAGGTCAATCTGAGGTAAAATGCTTAAGGGGTGGCAGGCGCAACTAGTAGTAAGGTCTAGTCCCGATTGTGGGGTGACCAACCACGATTGCGCTGATAGTCACCCCGGGGAATCCCTCACTCGTGCGGGCAAAATTGCATGCGAGGCGGCGGCGGAATGATGGCGTAGGTGACAGCATGCAAACAAATGCATCGGCACGGAGTAGCATACGGCAGCACACGGATGCTTGACGAAGCACACGGATACTTGACGCAGCACACGAATGCTTGACGCAGCACACGAATGCTTGACGCAGCACACGAATGCTTGACGCAGCACACGAATGCTTGACGCAGCACACGAATGCTTGACGCAGCACACGAATGCTTGACGCAGCACACGAATGCTTGACGCAGCACACGAATGCTTGACGCAGCACACGAATGCTTGACGCAGCACACGAATGCTTGACGCAGCACACGAATGCTTGACGCAGCACACGAATGCTTGACGCAGCACAATGAATGCTTGACACAGCACACGAATGCTTGATGCAGCACAATGAATGCTTGACACAGCACACAAATGCTTGACACAGCACACGGAGGCTAGACACAGCACACGGATACTTGACGCAGCACACGAATGCTTCACGCAGCACACGAATGCTTGACGAAGCACACGGATCTTGACGCAGCACACGAATGCTTGACGCAGCACACGTAGCTTGACGCCACGACCATGCTTGACGCAGCACACGAATGCTTGACGCAGCACACGAATGCTTGACGCAGCACACGAATGCTTGACGCAGCACACGAATGCTTGACGCAGCACACGAATGCTTGACGCAGCACACGAATGCTTGACGCAGCACACGAATGCTTGACACGTCTTGACGCAGCACACGAATACTTGACGCAGCACACGAATGCTTGACGCAGCACACGAATGCTTGACGCAGCACACGAATGCTTGACGCAGCACACGAATGCTTGACGCAGCACAATGAATGCTTGACGCACGGATACTTGACGCAGCACACGAATGCTTCACGCAGCACACGAATGCTTGACGAAGCACACGGATACTTGACGCAGCACACGAATGCTTGACGCAGCACACGTTAGCTTGACGCACGAAAGCACACGGATACTTGACGCAGCACACGAATGCTTGACGCAGCACACGTTAGCTTGACGCAGCACACAAATGCTTGACGCAGCACACGAATGCTTGACGCAGCACACGAATGCTTGACGCAGCACACGAATGCTTGACGCAGCACACGAATGCTTGACGCAGCACACGAATGCTTGACGCAGCACACGAATACTTGACGCAGCACACGAATGCTTGACGCAGCACACGAATGCTTGACGCAGCACACGAATGCTTGACGCAGCACACGAATGCTTGACGCAGCACAATGAATGCTTGACACAGCACACGAATGCTTGACGCAGCACACGAGTGCTTGACGCAGCACAATGAATGCTTGACACACCACACGGCTGCATGCTATGTAGCGCGATTTCAAATGCAATTCGATGCGGACAGTTGAAGGTAGTTCCACTCTCAATATTTGGAGCACACTTTTGGCGACCTTGACTTCGACGCAAGGTCAAGGACACGATCCGTCTCGCTTGTAATCCTTATTCTGCTCCCCGAGGAACAGGGATTTCTGGAAACTTTTAATTTTATTGAGAGGCTAACCGCAGATAACAATGTTCGGCGTTCGGATATGCCACTTGACTTTAGATTACCGTAATCTCCCACCTGATTTATTTGAGAGGGTCGGCCTCGAGAATTATTATGTATTTAGTCACGTTGGTGAATTTTTATGAATCTCGAAAATTGTTCCGGTAGGTTTCAAGGGCAGATTTTAAGTGGGTTTGTTAAAAGATATTAAGTAACGTAAGCTTCTTTTGATTAAGCGACCATTCGAGATTAATAAAAGTAGGTTTCCTTTCTTGTAATGTAACAGAAATAAGAAATAAGCTTGTGCAATATGCACATTCTAGCTTGGTAAATACAACTTCCAGGAAGAGGTCGATCGACGAATCTAACTCTCAAGACGAAAGTCTTTAAAGCCTGTGTTTTTTTATGATATGAAACGGGCCGACGGATCACCTCATGGTAAGCGATTACCGCCGCCCATAGACACCTGCAACACCAGTTGTGTCACAAGTGCGCTGCTTACCTTTTATCCGCCCTTCCCCTGGATTGGGCCTCCGGTACCCTCACTCACGCAGCGAAACACCGCGCATGCACTGCTTCATGCCAGTTTTCTGAAAGTCGGTTTTCTGTGTTACCAGTGATGATATACGGAATAGAAACGTGGCCGCTTACAATGTACTGATGTATGGAGGCTCAAAGTCACCCAAAGAGCAATGGAGAGGGCTGATGCCCACAAAGAGTTGTGTAATCGTATAAGAAATGATGAGATCCGCAGGAGAACTAAGGTCACAGACATAGCCCAAAGGAGTGCATGTTTCAAGTGGACATTAGCAGGGCACATAGCGAGGAGAAAAGATGGCCCTTGGGGTGGAAAGGTCCGCGAGTGGAGGCCATGTCTGTACGTGGCTTTCACTCGTGGACACAGCTGTGACTTCCTGGATGTCGCAGCCGTGGTAAGCCCCCCACAAGGTGGAGCGACGATCTGGTGAAGGTTGTGAGAATCAATTGAGAAATCGCAGATCAAAGAAGAAAAAAATCAAAAGAGAAAGAAAACTGGCGTGAAGCAGCACTGTGCTGTGTTTCGCTGCGTGAGTGAGGGTACCGGAGGCCCAATCCGGGGGGAAAGGGGAGTTTACAGGTTAGCAGCGCAATTATGACTCCACTGGTGTTGCGGGTGTCCATGGGCGGCGGCAATCGCTTACCATCAGGTGATCCGTCTGCTCGTCTGCCACCTACGTCATAAAAAAAAACTAACTTCACAAATAAATCACATTAATCCGTCGCTCTGTTTTGCCTTTAAAGACGGACATACAGAGAGTCAGACAGACAATATTTGCATTTTTCTTCCAGAAAACTCTTCAAACACTAATCACACAAACTCATTCTAAATAAACATTATTGTTTATACTTTCCCGCACGTCCGGCCATAAACCCGCCTCTACAGCTTACAAACCGGGAGTGTCTCGCTAAATGTTTTTATAATGAACAAACTCATCTGTGGACATGCTCTTAATATTAATATAATATTTGCGCCCACAGAGAGCTGTGCAAAAGAAGACTAAAAATGCCAACTTTACCAAATGGCATGACAGATACTCTTAAAGGTGGCGGGTAGGGCACACTGATTTAAATTAAAATTGATTTCAATTTTTAGCAACTAAACCGGATGATATCTTTTTAACAATTACCAAGCTGCAGCCTCTCAGAAATCACTTTTACTATTTATTTAATCGTCATCGTCATCGTCAGCCCATTTAAGTCCCCACTGCTGGGGCACGGGCCTCCCTCAATCACATGAGGGGTAATTGCCATACTCACCACGCTTGGCAGACGGGTTGGCGAGGGTTTTGATATAAATGCAGAGTTTTCCTTCTCTGGGTGCTGATGATCGCGCCAGCAACTTTACCTTAGTCGCCTTTTACGACACCTCGGTAAGAGTGAGGGTGGCTTATTCTACTCTGCCGGGGACCACACAGCTAATTTTTTAATTTATTTAATACTTATACTTAACTTTTGAGTCTGCTTTTGTACTAGAAAATTGAATTACCAAAAACGGCTACTTATGGCGTTAATTCAAATTTCGAGTGCAAAACAGGTCAAAAACATGTGCACAAATAATGATTAAATAATAGTATAAATGTTTGCTTAGAGACTCCCGCTCCGAAATTGTTTGAAATAGATCCGGTTTAGTAGCTTGCTAGCTACTTTTAAATTGATTGGTGTCGCCTTAATGCACAACACACAAACTTGCAGATATTTAGAAAGAAAGAAGAAAGAAAATACATTTATTGACCATCACAACACAGAAAAAAGTAAATATGTACAATAGGCATAACACGACACGATACAGATACAAAGAGAAGAGGCGATATAAGAAGTGGTGGTGTGGTTGTGTGTGGTCAATTAGGTCCCGATCTCAGCATTTGCTGCTACGGCACTATCTGCGGTGCCGCAGCAGCGCTGGTATTCTGGTGGGTTTAGTGTTTCACTATGTGACATTTTGACGAACAAATTATTTCTTTTTCTATATTATGACTCTACCCGAAGATATATTGCCAATGTCAAGTAATTATATGTGAATAAAAAAATTAACAGACTCACCTCGCCTACTGTGGAATCTGACGCACATCACGACACTTCACCGTCACTTCACTCGGTTGAGTAAAAAAAGGCTACATAGGCCAATGGGGTTATATTGAATATTAGAACCTTTTTTATGGCTGCTATTGTATCTCGTTATGCCGAACACATTTTAACTCAGCCAAATACTGCTAATGTCGATTGATTAGAGCGACACGATTCATTAATTGAAAATTGACCGTAATACTCTTCTGGATATTATTTCAATTAAGTTCTTACACCATCTTAAATAAATGTCACAAAATGTGTATAAACACTGTGTTGCCAATAGATGAAATATAAATCGTACGCTGTGGTCATCGCACTCAACAAATAAAATTATCCATTTAGTGTGACTAGTCTTATAAACGAATAAAATACTATTTATTTCCTCAAAAACTTCTCGTATCTCGCGTTGTGTGTTTATATTTCTACCATTAGCCTGACGACAAGGGAAAATATCGTGAGGAAAGCGGCATATTTTGAATATTTTACATTCTTCTATTTCCTTTTCAGGTTGTATGTTTAAAAGTATATATAACCATGATTCAGTTAGTCTGACCCACTGTTTCAGGGTTAACAAGGTCGGATTTGCCTGGGGAAAGCTCCCATGGCAATACCGACCTTACCTAAACCCGGTCCATAATATTTTTCTTAAGGCTGATTCGACCAATCTTATTCCGATAGTAAATTTATGTTATTGGTCATTTTAATATTTTTCGACGAATTTCAAAAAGTCATAGAACAAATTTTGTTCAGAATGGATGATAGTACACGTGGAGAAAGTGATGTAGATGTTCGCAGATACACCCTGTATACAGTCACAGACCTGCTTCATTCCTGTCCTCGCCCAAAAAGATAATTGCCCATGCGTGTAGAATGCAAAGCGAAGGATGATGAAAAGATTGCAGCTTTGTGCGAACACGTGGAAGCAAGCTTTTGCCTTTATTTTGCACATAGAAAAATCTGTCCCGTTATAATGAGGTCGATGACTGGAAAGCGTATTTTTATACCGCTTGCCGGGGCTGTATTAAGGCGTATCTCGGGCCCTGGGGACACATCATTTAGGCCTATCAATACTTACAGCAACTTTAGGCTGAGGCCAGCTAGGAGTTAGGGTTGACTTTCGCCGTAAAGCAAAACATTAAATACAAAGAAAAGTGTTATGATTTTTAAACAGTTAATTAATAAATAATAATGAATTTATATACATTTGGGGATGTGGCAAGAATTTTGGGAGCCCAAACAATCACGGGCCTTGGGCACTTGCCCCGAGTATCCAATCAACATTTCAGCTCAATAAACGCCTACTGTTGGGCATAGGCCTCCCCCATGAACTCCACGCAGATCGGTCCTGTGCCGCCCGCATCCAAGGGATTCCCGCGACCCTCACCAGATTGTCGGCCACCTTGTGGGGGGGGCCCGGCTTCGGCCAGTATCCAATAGGAAAGAAAAAACGCTATGATGATGATGATTCAATAAGAAAGGTGAGTGCTAGGACAAAGTTAAAATATTTCAAATAAGAGAGAACCATCTTCAGCAACACGAATTGAATTTTTAATTTTGTTTATTTTTCTTTGCGTTACACACCACACCAAGTTATACTAGAAAAGAAGAAAATATTGAAGTCAGCGCATCACGTTAATAGTGAAAAACGCTTAGCTTAGAAACTTGAGGCAAAGAATCATCAGATTTTTTTTATTTACGCGTGGCCAATAATGCTAAGATTCCTCTCTATATACGTCTTACGTGTCTCTACGTTCTTGTAATTTGTATAATTTCGAAACAAGAAAATAGTCTCTATTGAAATTATTATGCCGTATCGCTGTGGTCGTATGCCACATTGATTTTATTTTATTATATTTAGGAATCAGATACAATTTTTATTAAATAAAAATACAAATTTATTAATCTAAAAATAGAAACAATTATAAATAACTGAAATATGAATAAATCACAAATGCAATTCTACGCAAAATTATTTATCTACCCGCGTTCAAGAATTACCGATACTCTCATGGAACTACGCAACAACTCGCACAACGGACGCCAGCAAAATAAGGGCGAGCACCTCTCTTCTGCCGTTTTTATAGCAACCATCATCTAATCCGTAGGGATTAGATGATGGTTGCTATGATTGGTGTTAAGAGTAGTCTTAACACCAATCATATCCAACAATATTATATAATGAATCTGTTTTGCTACAGTAAGTGGAATGGCAGCCACCTCGACAATATGGCTTAATAATTTCAGTAGAGACAATTTTCTTGTTTCGTACTTTTTAGAACGTTTTTTTGGTAGTCGGGTTTTAATTTCATTTTATTGAACATATTTTTAGTAATGTAAATAAAAATTACATATTTGAAATGTGCTAAAAAATCTGTTTTATTTGTTACCCCACACGGTACCGTCAAGCATTTTTTTTAGTTAGTTACTCTAAGACCCCTAGTGGGCGCTGTAGTCAATTTAACGTGACGTCATGCGCCTATGACCAGAAGACAATCAAGATGCTTCTAACGACCCCTCATTTGTTCAAATATGATAACTATTTTAGAAGTTATGAGGGAACAGATGAACGGCTGAATATATGTATACATACATACATTCAGCTCAAAATCATAACCGTCCTTTTTGCTTCGCCGTAGTCGGGTAAAAACGAGGCATAGACGAGACAGACTGATGGAATCCTGCACTGAGCCAAATATGCCCAAAAATATCCAGAGCACTCTGCACTGAGTAATCTGTTAATATTCTGTATATTTTATCTTGCTGTCAGCAATATTATCTTCGTCCACGAATGCTTTTTATTATTCTTTGCAGAAATCTATAAATTCTATGCGAGACAGAAAATGACATGTTTTAATATGTATTTACACTTTACAAGAGATGAATTGTAATAATTAAGTACCTACTAAAGAGAAACCAGCTGTTCCAAGTATAGCTGTTGATATCGAATATCCAGTTAATTCCTTAGACTTTACCTGGGTATATTTCAACTGTTTAGCTATTACGGTCCATGGAGTTCAGCCTGGGGTTGAGAAACAGACAAGGAAGTCTTAATAATAACTGACGACCTGTTTGGAACAGTGGTAGTGAACGCTGCCTCTGGTCCAAGGGTTGCGGGTTCGATCCCCGCACAGTACAAACATTTGTGTGCATGAACATATCTGTTTGTATTGGTCTGGGCGTTAGCTATGTATTATAAGTATGTATTTACAAAAGAAAAGTATTATATGTATATATTTGTAATCCCACTGTTGATTCTGATATCCGTAACACAGTTGCTTGAGCTACCTATCTCGGAGTCAGATCAATGTATGTGATGTTGTGAAATATTTATTCATTTTATTATTTATTAATATGAGGTCCCGTTTTTCCTTTGAGTACGGAACCCTGAGAAGTATTAAATGGTTAAGGCAAACCTTCAATTCGTTTGCCTATTTTGACATTCATAGTTGTACTGTATAGACCTAACTTACAACTTTATAACACTACTAGTGGACCGTCCTCACTTCGTTTCTTCGTTTAGACCAAAAGATGGCGCTAGGTATAGCTTACTTCACGCAAGCGTTGCCGCTGACTGGATGATAGGTATATATTTATAAAGAGGTAGGATTTACCTCTTTATAAATAGTATAGATAATGAAGCGAAATCTAAAGAACTATTGGACCTAACTAGAACAAAGATTTTTTATCTTTATATATATACTTTATTGCACCAAATTTTGTATACAATTTCGGCGGTCTTATCGCTAAAAGCCTTCGAGCAAAAGACATTTAATAGTAGTAGAGGGTTATGTGGCGCAATATGGAATAATGAAAAAAAACGTTTTATCTTCGGCATGAATGGGTTGGCTTGATCGGAGTGATACCACGGCCGCACAGAAAACCGGCGTGAAGAAGCACTGTGCTGTGTTTCGCTACGTGAGTGAGAATCTTGGGTAAAAAAAGTAAAGTATCAGCCTATAAACTGTCCCATTGCAGGGCAAAGGCCTCCATCATAGAAATCAAGTCATCGCTACTATGATGGGATTAGGCTTAATCACCACGCTTGCCAAATGCGGATTGGTGACCACAAACCTGAGCTATGTTCGAAAAATTCGAAACATACTTTTCGCTCGACCCGGGAATCGAACCCAGGACCCCGAGATCACGGCTCGGTACTTAAACCACTAGACCAACAGGGCGTCTGATCTCGGGTAAAGGGGGGTGTAAATGGCCGTATGGTCTCCGGCAGAGTAGAATAGGCCACCCTCACTCTTACCGAGGTGTCGTAAAAGGCGACTAAGGTGAGGCCCGTGCCCCAGCAGTGGGGACTTAAATGGGCTGATGATGATGATGATGATAGGGTGTAAATGTTAGCAGCGCACTTGTGACTCCACGGCGGCGGCAATCGCTTACCATCAGTTGATCTGTCAGCTCGCCTGCTAGGTGGCTGACACATAAAAAAATCGTATAACAAAATGGCCAGCGAGTATTCAAATCTTCCCCAATCTGCAATTGGTGCTGAAATCGTAAGCGATTCCAGTCGCACCTACTCGTACGCGATGGAATATTCAAATGTTTGCACGTCCGATCAATTATGCAGTCGTATGCTCTGTAACTATTGGCCGTTCTGATACTGTTAGACATCGCATAAGAGGTAAATAAACATCTTCCCTCCCTCACTCTTACCGAGGTGTCGTAAAAGGCGACTAAGGTAAAGCTGCTGGCATGATCATCAGCACCCAGAGAAGGAAAACTCTGCATTTATATCAAAACCCTCGCCAACCTGTCTGCCAAGCGTGTTGAGTATGGCAATTACCCCTCATGTGATTGAGGGAGGCTCGTGCCCCAGCAGTGGGGACTTAAATGGGCTGACGATGAGAAACATCTTCACGTGGGTGATGATACATCTTTCAAAATAATCGAGATTAATCATTTAAAACATACAACACAATAACTCACGATTCATTTGGCACTGCCTGGACATGATTGGTTATATTTTTCTTCTTTCTTTTCATTTGCATGAATTTTTAATTGTTCTCTGTTTTGTTTTTAGTTTGTGCCAAATTGTGTTTACAACTGCCGTATACTCTTTGTTGTTATGTCTATAATAATTACAACCTGTGCGGATAAAGAATGGGATCAGAAATGGCGGCGCATCTATTCACTTCTCGCTCGCACACTATTTGCGTCTATACTCGCACTCGTGGGGTGCGCACAGGTTCCGCACAGGTTGTAAATGTATTCTTTATTTCATTATTACAACTACGACTTCACGTCACTATGACGTCCCGTCCCACCGAAATATGTATGTAAGGGAATAAAAAGTGCACTTGTGTTTGCGCAAACACATTGAACACTTGACCGTGGGAGAGCCAGAGTGATATCACGGCCTCACAGAATACCGGCGTGAAGAAGCACCTTGCTGTGATTCGCTGCGTGAGTGAGGCTACCGGAGGCCCAACCCGGGGGGAAAGGGGAGTTTAAAGGTTGGCAGTGTACTTGTGACTCCACTCGTGGCGGCTATCGCTTACCATCAGGTGATCCGTCTGCTCGTCTCGTCTTATAATATATCCAGCGAACGTAGCATGAGGTCGTACGATGGTTGGAGGATATTATAAAAAAGTGGGGTAAAGTCCTACATATTTCCTCCTCTCATTGCCGACAAATAAATAAAAATATAAATATTTCACAACATCACATACATTGATCTGACTCCGAGATAGGTAGCTCAAGCACCTGTGTTACGGATATCAGAATCAACAGTGCGATTACAAATATATACATATAATACTTTTCTTTTGTAAATACATACTCATAATAAATAGGAAACACCCAGACCAATACAAACAGACATGTTCATGCACACAAATGTTTGTACTGTGCGGGGATCGAACCCGCAACCCTTGGACCAATGGCAGCGTTCACTACCACTGTTCCAAACGGGTCGTCGAGACAAATAAGTCATATGATCGAATCAATTCGCCTAAACAATAAAGCAAAGCAAGATGGCGAAAGTTCCAAAGATTTGTTGGCACAAAACATTAGGCAACTCGGTAGGAACACAACACAACACAAACACACAATCAGGGTGTTTGTTGTTCACTAGCTGACCGAGCACGTGCCGAGCATCTGATCTACATTCCGATATATAGAGTTACAGGACTAATTTAGAACCTCAATTAGAGACTGTTACTTAAGACCTCTATTGTAATGTAATACACTGTACAATTAAGTGGCATGTACTTAAGTATAAGCACAGTAATAAGCAAAATATTTGTGACCGTGGGAGAGCTACGCTTCGGCATGAATGAGTGATACCACGGCTTCACAGAAAATCGGCGTGAAGCAGCACTGTGATGTTTTTCGCTGCGTGAGTGAGGGTACCGGAGGCCCAATCCGGAAAAAGTGGGCTCAATAGGTTGGCAGCGCACTTGTGAATCCACTGGTGTCGTTGGTGTCCATGGGTGGCGGCAATTGCTTACCATCAGGTGATCCGTCTGCTTGTCTGCTACCTATCTCATAAAAAAGAAATTAACATAATCCACCTTATTACAAAACGCGGTCTAAAATTATTACTGTGCATTTAGGCTATAAGGCTCGACCGATATCTATATTTCAGTCTAGAGAATTCTCGGTTCTCGGCTTATAATAGTCGAGATTCTCGGGTACGACAGATTGTAACCTTAGTCGGAATGGCATTTAAATTTTACTGCGTGCGGCCTTTAAAGGGCGAAAGTACCAAAAAAAAATTTTTTTAGTTATAATATAATAGGTATTATTCAACTTTTCTTATTAAAACAGTTCGTTTTGTTAAACAGAAAGTATTAAAAAGTTTAATTTATCTCACATTTTAGCTATTCTCTGTCTCGGTTGTCGGTCTCGGCCGAGAACGAAATACATGCCATCCCGTCCCAACGCGCATTGTTAAAAAATTCTACGAAAAAAAAACCGCCTTCAAAATTCATGAACTAAAAAGTGTACAATACTTAATATTTTCAACACTTCAGATAACATTTGATAAGCACAGTCGAGAAAATATTTGACCGAATGGTGACAATTTGACCAACTTGGCAGTGTACTCTTTCAAATAAAAAAATAATTCTGTAAATCTTTAGACAAATTGTCTAAGTGTAAATCGGTCAATAATTGGCGGAGAAATCGGTAAACATACATAAAAATCATACCTACATACAGTCGAACATAGAACCTCCTCTTTTTTTGAAGTCTGTTAAATAGGGTCTGGAACGAGTTTTGTTCCGGATTTATTCTAAGATCATGTCATCATCATCATCATTTCAGCCAATAGACGTCCACTGTTGGACATAGGCCTCCCCCAATGTTCTCCACACAGATCGGTCCTGTGCCGCCCGCATCCAATGGATTCCCGCGACCTTCACCAGATCGTCGGTTCACCTTGTGGGGGCCTGCCACGGCTGCGACTTCCTGTACGTGGCCTCCACTCGAGGACCTTTCCACCCAACGGCCGTCTGTTCTCCTCGCTATGTGCCCTGCCCATTGCCACTGGGGTATGCAATCCTTTGGGCTATGTCTGTGACCTTAGTTCTCCTGCTAATCTCATCATTTCTGATACGATCACGCAGGGAGACTCCGAGCATAGCCGTTACTAATAATAATATCCTCCAACCGATTACGGCTACGGCGGCCGATCGTAACGATCAGCCACATACGCAGGATATATTACTCAAGTGTGTGCGCAAACACAAGTGCACTCTCTATTCCATTACCCTCATATATATTCCGATGGAACACTACTGTGCCACAGCGGGAGAGAGATCGGGCGCAGGACCAACGGCTTAACGTGCTTTCCGAGGCTCGGGGATACAAGACCGCCAACTTCCAGACTCCACGCTGACACTAAGATTTTTTTACCGGAATCTTAGGTACACATTTTTTGCCTGACCCGAGGATCGAACCCGGGACCTCTTGCGCAGCTGTCACTTTAAAGTGTGACCCACTATCACAGCGCCACCGAGGCAGTCACTACGCAAATTACTATGCAAGTGTTCACGTAGAATATGTACGCTTTACTACGCACACATTAGCACATTATATGCGTACGCATGCATGGGGGCATCCGTGTCCCGTGACTATGATCGGCCACATTCACTCGTAGTATCTACATATCCACGCTATCTCAAAAGTGACAAGCCTATGCGGAAGGGATGCGATGGTTGTAAGGCACCGCGTCCCGGCGAAATGAATGTAAGGAAAGGAAGGGAACCTAACTCTCTAGTGAGCCTAGCCCTGCCTAACCATGGAAATAAATACATATATAGATAAGGTAAAGAGAGCTTGCTCCCGGGTCGCCCACGGTAGCAAGCGGGAAGAGTCAGGACGGTAGGTGGGAGGGGAACCGCTGCCAGTCGAGCAGACTCACTCGACTGATCATAGTGACGGCTAAAGGTCTCTTGGCCGCAGCGGTAGAAATTAGACCCAACAAAGACGGTTGAAATCTGTTTAATATTGTTAATAACATAGTTTATATAGAACGTTTTATCTAATGAATACATAAAAAGGTATTTGCTAGTGTGCCGACGGTGCACGAAGACGGTCTATCGGTCAGGCGCGCTGCATGTAGTTCGTCGCTGAGTTGGTCTGTTTGACGTAGATCGTACACTAAACCAACGCAAAATTAGGTTCTATAAACTGGCTGAGCGGACTTAGTCAAACTTCTGTGCTTTTACTTATATTACATAAAAGCGGGTCCGTGTTCTACTTATCCACCCTTATGTACGCATCATACCTACACCTGCCGGTATCATGGTAATAATGGAAATCTAGCTTAATGCAAGTGACTATTGCTAAAGGCACTAAACTTTCCCAAGGAAATATGGGTCTAAATCATTGAAACAAAGCTACTTTTTATTCAAAAGTTTTTACTCATCTTTCTCCGGTATTTTCTCTATTAAAAATTTATAGAACCTGTGTTCTATCTTAGCTGCAGCTAAGATAGAACACACTGCTGCTTAGTCTTTAGCTGCAGCTTTCAATAGCACTGTAATAATATTGGCGTGGAAAGTCAATCATTTGCGGTTTAGACGGTTTAGCTGCAGGAATATTTCCCGACGGCAACGACTTAGGAACCTTCAAGAGAAAAGCGTACTCCTTTTTAAAATTCGTAGATGTCTACCTACTGATTTCTCTGATTTTCATGGGCGGCGTTGATTTTAGTTATCATTAAATGTGTTTTTAATTTAAAAAAATTTAATTAATAATTAACTAGTGGCCCGCCCTTACTTCATAATTTTTCAAAACCTGGTCTTTTCTTCTTTCTTAGCAAGAGTTCAAAAAAGTACATACTATTCATCTATTGGAAATAATTAAAAGTCTAAAATTTAAATTTGTATAAAAAACCCAAACACCAATTTTCACGACTCTCGGCATAATCATCTTAGCGTTTTGTCCCGGTTCAGTCCCAAGCTCTGGAGCCCGTGGTTTGCTTCGACTACTTTGCGCAATCTTGTGCATCCATTTTGGTCAATTTATTGGCACGCATGTCATCCCTTACGACGTCAAGCCCATAGCTTTAAAAATGACAAACCTTGCATATGACGTTTTTGCCCCCGTTCACCCTTTTAGGGGTTGAATAAAAAAATGCTGAAAGTACTGGAATTTATTTTGCGTAAGCAGTTCAAATACATTTTTTATGACTCCAGCTTTAAAAATGAAGAATCTTCCATACGAAATTCTTATCCCCCTTTCACCCCTTTAGACCACCTTTTTTTCCCTCGCCAACCCGTCTGCCAAGCGTGGTGAGTATGGCAATTACCCCTCACGTGATTGAGAGAGGCCCGTGCCCCAGCAGTGGGGACTTAAATGGGCTGACGGTGGGTGGTGACCCCTTTAGAAGCTGAAGATGCTTAATTTGTTTAAATATCCTTAACACCAATTTTCATGCTTTGAAAATGACGAATTTTCCATACAATGTTTTCACCCCATTTTCCCAATTCCGACATTTCGCAAAATGGAAGTACAAAATAAATCATCTTTATAATACCCGTCTACCGTCACCTCTGAAAACTTTTTCCGATACCCATTTTCGGGATCTGGAAATGAGACGAAAGGCCTTTATAGTGTACAGAATTTTCCCAACAACAAATCTAAATCACTTATATTCTTATTCGGAACTGGAATTGACTTTCATCGGGAGCGAAACTCGTTTTTCGTTACTTTTCCCAGAAGCACGGGGTAGCGACTAAAACAACATTAGGGAAGGCCATATAATATTTGAATTCGCCCATAGGGCCGCCCTATACAATAACTGACCAGATGGCGCCTTTGGTAGTAACCCTGCCACATACGTCAAAGGGCGTGGGTTCGATCCCCACCGTGGACAAATATTCGTGTGGTAAAGACTTGTGTTTGTTCAGTGTCTGGGTGTTACATAAATATGTGTTTAAGTGTATATATGTAATTCCTTTGTTGTCTGTCTTAGTACGGAATCAAATCACTGTAGAGATTTTGAATGAATATAATATTATACCTACCTAATACCTTGTAAAAAAGTTTTACTTCAAAACATTGAATAGGTTAATATGGTGTGTGACCCCCTCTTGCTCGGCTAAGGTGGCTAATCTCAACGATCAGCCATTTACGCTGCAAATATTATGCACAAGTGCCCTCGTATTCCAATGGGACACCAGTGTGACACCACAGGAGTGAGATAGGGCGCAGGACCAACGGTTTAACGTGCTTTCCGAGGTACTGGGGTACAAGACCGCAAACTTACAGACTCCGGGCTGATACTGAGAATTTCTTAACAGAAAAACTCAGGTACAAATTTTGGCCCGACCTATCGAACCCGGGGCCCCAAGCGCAGCCGTCGCTTTAAAGTGCGACTCACTACCTATTTCACCAAAACGAGGCAGTCAAACATATTATACTGCTTACTGTACATTTATGAATTATGCATATTTGTTAAAACCAATCCAAATTTATTTATAAGAAAAAAGGGTGTAATTAAGTTTAATACAAGATTTCCAAATAAGATAAATTTTCCTCCAATCAAGACAACCCTTTACAGTAAAAATATATATTGCATGGCTATAAAAATATTTAATAGGCTAGACGTGTAATGAAGTCATTTCCATTGAAGGTTTTTAAGAATAAACTTAAATCTTGGTTAATACAAGAATGCTTCTACTCCGTTGATGAATACTTTCAGCATTTCAATACACAGACATTGTAGTTGTAACCCACGTAATTGTGCTATTGTAAGTAAAATAGCTCCGTTGTAAACAATTTTTTTTTGCATGCCAGTTGCTGGTGAATTGTGCAGATATTGTATTTTTTTTTACCACCTTTATGTACCTACCACTTTTCGAGCAAAAATAAATTGATTCTTCTTCTTTTTAATTATACATTATGTATTGGGCCAATTCGCTGTGAATGAACAGTTACTAATATTGCATCTGTGGAACAGACAGATCAGATACAGCCACAGCATGAATTTTACGTTTTTTTTTTGTTCAGTTTTTTTATGTGATAGGGTAGTCGAGCAGACGGAGAGCGATGGTCGCTCTGTGGTTCACGCCTTTCATACGGGAGGTCCGAGTTCGAATCCGAGCATTCAACTCTCGATTTTCCAATCTATGTGCGTTTTTCTGCCATTAGCTCAGCAGTCAGATAAAACATAATGAAGAAACCTGCACGTTCCGGATAGTTTCTGTAACGTAGTGACGTTTGAAAACCAGGATGTAGTGGTGACCACACCCCAGTTTTCCAACGTCACCACGTGTTTTTGTGATGTTGTCTTTAACTATCTTTGGCTAATAATAATAATTCTCTCACAACATCTCATACGTTGACCTGATTCCGTACTAAGTAGCTTAAGCACTTGTGTTACAGATATCAGACAACAGAGGACAAATATATACTTAAATACATATATTACACCCAGACACTGAACAAACACAAGTGTTCATCGCACGAATGTTTGTCCAGGGTGGGGATCGAACCCACGACATATGGCGTAAGAGGCAGTGTCACTACCAATTGCGCCATCCGGTCAGCTAATCTAGCTAGTGTTAGACAGAATACACCAAAAGGCGCAGACACTTCCTGGAAACTTCACAAGCTTAAGTGACCTGACTGAACAACCACAAGAATTCCTCACACAAAATTTTTTCTAGAGAAGAAATAAAATGATAACCCTATTTATTTATTGTTACACAGCCTACATCTAGTACTAAAGCATTAACTTTTCATAAGTAAATACGATAAAGCAGCCAAAATATCCAAACCATTTGAGTTGATATAAAAACTGGAATATTAGCATCCTTTGTATCTTGTATCACAGTTGAGTCAACTCAATTTTATTGCTCAACGAGCTGACTCAAACGGTGGCTCACTCAATGCTCACTCAATACTCCACTAGATAAAGTTGCGGGCATCTGCCTCGGAGATACTTAAACAGTAATTACTGCGAGCCCAAGTGATTTGCATCTATCAGGGACACGTGGCCCGTGCTAGGACACATCTGTCCCTCTAGAGTAGGGTTCACAACTGTATTTGTTGGTCAATAACTTTATTGTGTCCCACCCAGGCAAAGATCCACCACGGATCACTGAGATGGCGGGGTAGGTAGGTACGTTATATTTTGAAACTGTTGTAGTATATGTACAGTAAAATATTATCTTCCCTTTAGCGTGTAATCCGGTTGCTTCTAAGCCCAAGGTATGCTTAAACTATTATTCAGAATTTGAGGAGTCTGGTAATTACAGTGAAGTGAACAGTTCCATCGACATCATCTGGATGGTTGGCAATCTTCAACTGTGCGTTTCTCAAGAAACTTTCTGCCTCGTACGACAAAACTATGGAATGAACTATCGCCTGCGGTATTTCCGGACAGATACGACCTGCAAACCTTCAAGAAAAGAACGTATTCCTTTTTAAAAGGTCGGCAGCGCACTTGTAACTCCTCTGGTGTTGCAGGTGTTCATGGGCGGCTGTAATCGCTTACCATCAGGTGATCCGTCTGCTCGTCTGCCCCCTATGCCAAAAAAAAAGTAGCGACTGCCGTCTGACCTTCGCAACCCTTTAACAGGAGAACCAGACCTATTGAATCATGGTTACACATTACAAAAACTATTCAAAACGTACTTTTACAAAAGGGAATAATAAAAATGTAATACATAACATACACGCTACGAGGTGCTGCTACGAAACTACTACGAATATCTCGTGCTACGAGATGCGTAGTAAAGCGTAGCACTTATGTATTCGTTGGTACGAGTATGATGAGTAGACTACGAGAATTCTCAACTTTTTTTTAATGCTAGAGGCGACAAACGAGCAAGCGAGTTACCTGATGGAAAGTAATGAACGCCACCCTCGAACATTCGCGAAATCAGAGAGATCGCTTATGTGTTACCAGCCTTTTTTAAAAAGAGTAGGTACGCTCTTCTCTTGAAGGTCCCTAAGTCATAGCCGGCGGGAATTACTCCCGCAGCCAAACCGTTCCAAAGAACTGAAGTACGTGGTATAAAGTTTCGCGAGAAACGCACAGTATTAGACTGCCATCCATTGAGATGATGGGGATCGAATGACAATCGCTTGCGTTTTCGCAAAATCACACAACATCACACATTGTCTTCGTTCTAAATATCTCAAGCATTGTGATACATATAACAGACAATAGAGGAATTATGAAAATAAACTTGAATACATATGTGTATTACATACAGCCACTGAACAAAACACAAGTTTTCATCACACAAATCTAGGTCCGGAGTAGGCATGTTGAGCCACTAGGTACACTGTGATAGCACCATATAAATATGTCCATTTGGTAGCCCTACCGTCCCCAATTTAGTTTCAAATTGAATCGTTCCAATGCAGTTGACACAAGGCGATTTATATATAGATATCGGTCACCGGCGGTTTTGTGACCAGTCCTCAGTCAATCAACACAGGGGAGACAGTCGTTTTGTGTTTTGCACAGAGGCCGTGAATTCAAATCACAAAGGGATTTGTGTATGTGATTCCAGTTTAGGTGGAATATTGCAGGATTGAGTCATTTGATTGTACGAAAAAAAGATCCAAGCTTCGAACGACACGTAAGCGTCTCAATCAGTAATTTGATATCCTCACAAAAGAAGATATGACTCTTTCGTCATCCGCGTGAGGATTAGTGTGTACAAAAGCAGCTGTTGGTCTATTTTCATTAATATTAAATATAAATATTTGTGGCAGGCCCCCCACAAGGTGGACCGACGATCTGGTGAAGATCGCGGGAATCCATTGGATGAGGGCGGCACAGGACCGATCTGTGTGGAGAACATTGGGGGAAGCCTATGTCCAGCAGTGGACGTCTGTTGGCTGAAATGATGATGATGATGATGATAAATATTTTACATCACATTCATTGATCTGACTCCGAGATAGGTAGCACAAGCACCTGTGTTACGGATATCAGAATCAACAGTTAGATTACAAATATATACATTCAATATTTTTCTTTTGTAAACACCGTGGGTGAGCCTCGCTTCGGCAAGAATTTGCCGTCTCGACAGGATTAGTACCACGGCCTCACAGAAAACTGGCCTGAAGCGGCACTGTGCTGTGTTTCGCTGCGTGAGTGAAGGTACCGGAGGCCTAATCCGGGGGAAAGGGGGGTTTAAATCAGAATCAGAAATCATTCAATGCAGTAAATGTGATTACAGTAGTTAAATAAAATTATCGTTTAGTTTCTCACATTTAACCGAATAATGTCGGCATGCAATAACATAAAGACATACATACTCGTACATACATATAAAGGTTGCCAGAGCACTTGTGTCTCCATTAGTGTCGCGGGTGTCTACGGGCGGCGCCAATCGCTTACCATCGGACGGCTCGTCTGCCACCTATCACTTAAAAAAAAAATACATACTTATAATACATAGAAAACACCCAGACCAATACATATAAACAGATAGATCATCGTTTGTTTTTAGATTCTCAAATGTTTTCTTCTACACTCCCATACCAGTAAGGCCGAACTAAGATTCACAGCTTACGAGCTGCATTCAGTACAAATAAACTCGATACTGGCCTGATACCTTTCGAAATAGTCCAAGCGGTCGTCTCCAATTAAAACAGTACATTCGATACCGGACCAAGCGGTTTTTGTGGCTCCAGCCGCCACCGCCACATGGTGCTGGAGAGTTGCCAGCCATGTCCAACCACGGCAATTAGACCGACGTTTATACTGTTTCGGCTAATTTTAGTGGATTATTATTGGTTCGGCTATTATTGTTATAGAGTTTGAGGAAAACTGGTACCTTTACACGGACACACGATGTCTCGAGCAGATATTAATTAACAAAAGTCGTAAGCAAAAAGTCTCAAATTAAAAAAAATCGCAAGTGATAAATCGATACGATATTATTATATGCAAAAGCTTTTGACTTCCGACTTTATTCATTTCTGCCGTCACGATTTGTAATGGTGGAAGACTTATACGGATCACCTGATGATAAGCAATTGCCTATGTACACCTGAAAGAACGGTAGAACCCCAAGTACGCTGCCAACCTTTTAACTTTAACTCATGTTCCAATTTTCATGATTTTCAGTCCAGTAGTTTCGGCTGTGCGTTGATCGATCAGTCAGTCAGTCACCCGCCGAGGCGTTATCTCTTTATTAATAGTGTAGATATTAATAATAATAACAATAATTCCCACAACATCTCATACGTTGACCTGATTCCGTAATAAGTAGCTCAAGCACTTGTGTTACAGATATCAGGCAACAGAGGAACACAAATATATACTTAAATACATATATTACACCCAGACACTGAACAAACACAAGTGTTCATCGCACGAATGTTTGTCCAGGGTAGGGATCGAACCTACGACCTTTGGCGTAAGAGGCAGGGTCACTACCAATTGCGCTATCCGGTCAGTCATGTAGATGTATCATATATTGTTATTATTTCTGCTTCCTAAGTATGATTAGTCCTGTATAAGCATTCGGATCACGGCATGTTTTTTCCGAGTTCGCTAATTACACTTCTGGTAGACACTTGGCCGGTTTTCCCGGCGGTTACGAGTCTCCTTTATTAGTGGGAACAAAAGCGCCTATTCATGTCAATGATTGTGAATGCTTCCAGATGACGAGGTATGGATGTATTTCTCTGCGGTTCATTACAGTGGTCTTATTCTGGGAATAAAGAATTTATTCGAAATTCAACTCCAACTTCTAAAAAATTAAAAAAATATAAAAGGTAAGAACTACTGAAACTACTGGACTGAAAATCATGAAAATTGGAACATGGGTAGTTTTTATTATGTAAAAGATAAAGTAAAAACAAAATTACTCTCCCGTAGTACACAGTAGCCACACTTCAATTTGAATGGGCTGGCTCGACCGCAGTGATAGTTGTTTTTGCCGAGTGTCTGGTGGTATTTTTTTATTGGTTTAATTACATACCACAGACTCTAGGTCCATGCTTTTTTTTGCTAGTTACATAGTTTGTTTAGTGATATCAAATTATAAATAATGTTGCTCCGCGCACAAAAAAAAAATGTTTTCTTACATACATTTTTATGAGATAGGGGGCAGACGAGCAGACGGATCACATTTAACAATATACCGTTTAAATAGCGCACTTGTACTAGTAGAGACTAGTATTGCGAGTATCCATGAGCCGCAGCAATAGCTAACATCAGGTAAACCCATTTCTCTTTTGACACCACATAAATCACATAAAAATAATACCTTCCTCCTGGCAAACATTCACACTACAAATGCTTCAACCTGCATTTAGAAATACACAAAGTATTAAAAGAACAAATATATCATAGGTAAATGTATCTTCTTTGTGTTTCATTTCCCATTGTACAAAGGACAAAATGCTTTTACCTTTTAACACGCAAAAAAGTAGGCGCAAGGAAAAATAGGAGACATGGAAAATAAAGAGGAAAAGTTACCCCATAGCAAGCAGGAAGGCAAAAACTTAACAACGCCGAGTAGCAATGAACTGAAATAGACATTATAGTTCAGGAGGTCACAGCAAAATTGTAGTAAAAATTATGAAATCAATTTTAATAATTAACTGATTAGACACTCAATTATTCCTCTCTGGTCTGATATCCGTAACACAAGTGCTTAAGGTCAATGTTTGAGACTGTATAAATTTATTGTTTTTTAGTTTTGTTACATGTACAATACTTATTTATTTCGATTATTCACTTAAATATCAGATAAGGACGACATTTGAAAACCACAATTATTTTTTAAAATTTAAAATAAAAAGGAAACTACAACAATACTAACATTCATTTATTTATTTCAAATTTTATTGTACAATTTTTCATACAATAGGAGAACTTAATGCCAAGGGGGTATTCTTCACTAGTCAACCTTTCATCTCATTCTCTTTTCTTCAATAAAATACCACTGATTTTAGACTGGGTCAAAAGAAAAGTGATTAAATATTTCATTGCGGACATAGAAACTATTACTACTTGCTTGACAAATAAGTACAAAACCGCAAGAACTTATTCAACGCTTGAATTTAAGTGCGATAGAAATACTTAGGCCTCTTATATTGTTTTTCCTGATTACTACATAAGCATAGTTTTTACGAGATTGATACCTTAAATAAGTAAAAAATCGACTGTTTTCGGGTGGGACTGGCGATAAAATTTTAAGTGCATTTTTTACTTATTATTATTGTTAGCCTGTACTGTCCCAATGCAGGGCAAAGGGCATTTTTTACTTACTTAAGAATAAATTCAAAAAAAACCTATACCCAATAAATTCATATGATACCTTGATTTCCGATATTTCAACCAAAATAAGGTACATCAAAGACGCCCTGTTGGTCTAGTGGTTTAAGTACCGGGCCGTGATATCAGGGTCCTGGGTTCGATTCCCGAGTCGAGCGAAAAGTATGTTTTCGGACATAGCTCGGGTTTGTGATCACCAATCCGCATTTGGCAAGCGTGGTGATTAAGCCTAATCCCATCATAGTAACTTGATTTCTATGATGGGGGCCTTTGCTCTGCAGGGGGATAGTTTATAAGCTGATTAAAAAAAAGTTACATGGTAGCAGTCCCGTAAAAACATACTTCGACCTCTCGTACTAAAATCCGTAAAGCTGAAAAAGCAAAACTGAAATGTCGGATTGTAAATCGAGTTAGCGATAAAGGGGGCAGTTTTTGTGGGATTAACAAAACGCGGATGGCTTCGCTTCGTTTGTTATCTTTGCTTCATGCATGTGACTATTTCATTAGCAACAATGTAAAACAAGCGGTAGTGTAGTGTGTGTAAGAATAACAAACTAAAAAAAAATACACGATATAAACTTTTGTGCTATAATTATTATTTGTGTTACTTTGGACTTTTGTTTTTAATGAGATGGGTAGCGAATAACCCTAACTAGCGACACAAATCGATTTAAATTATTAGCTACTAAACCAGATCTATTTTAAACAATTTCAGAGCGGGAGTGTCTAATCAAACATTTATACTATTTATTTAATAATTGTGCACTACTTTTTGATCTCTTTTTGCACTCGAATTTGGATTAACGCCATAAATGGCCGTTTTTGGTGGTAATTCAAATTTCGTATCAAAAGCAGACCCAAAAGTTAAGTATAAGTATTAAATAAATAGTATAAGTGTTTCCCGAGAGGCTGCAGTTTCGAAATTGTTAAAAAGATATCCAGTTTAGTTGCTAACAATTTAAATCAATTGGCTTCGCTAGTGTGTGAGTACATTGTCTTTCTTTCTTTCTATTAGAGCTGTGGATAAGCACGCGCCTTCCATACGGGAGGTGAGGTCCGAACATGCACTTCTGTACTTTTCAAATTTATGTGCTCATTTCTACCATTAGCTCGGCGGTGAGGAAAAGCATCGTGAGGAAAACCTGGACGATTCGGATAGTTTCTGAAACGTAACCATGATTCAATTGGTCTGGTTTCCCTATAAAGGGTTGCGAAAGTGGGACGTTAGTCGCTTATTTGTAATTTTACCAGACTCCACAAGTCCTGAATCATATTCTAAGCGAAACCCGGGCTTGAGAGTGAGATTTGGGTGGAACTGGGAATCACAGGCTAGAAAGGAGGAATTAAGTTTATATATAGTATCCTGGTATATAGTATATAGTATCCGCATCAGAAATGATGTAATCATACAGTGAACCAGAGTCACCGACATAGCCAACCGAATTAGCAAACTGAAGTGGCAGTGGGCTGGTCATATCAGCCGCAGAACTGACAGCCGTTGGAGCCGTAAAGTCCTTGAGTGGAGACCGCGACTCGGTAAGCGTAGTGTAGGACGCCCTGCGACAAGATGGAATGATGACATTCGAAGGCTGGCTGGTGTGGGCTGGATGAGAGTGGCCGAAAATCGGGAGCAGTGGCGTCCATTAGGGGAGACCTATGTCCAGCAGTGGACGAGTATGGGTTGCTGATGATGATAGTATCCTGGCAGGATCGCCATCAGATATTATGATGAAAGGTTTCGGTGATTAAAGAATAAACGACATGTTACGAAAGTGGTCGTGTATTGAATAATCCATAATATATAAGATAGTACGTAATTTCTAACTTACTAAGCAAACTTATCTCTAACGTCTAAAATGCTACGTGTGTGTTCCAATTCTTATTTATACACGGATTTACAAAGACCTTTTGCAATCATACTTCAATAAGTTATAATACTGTGTTTATTTATGTATTAGTATTATAAATTATATTATACAGTTAGAATTTGCCTGAAGGTTGTCTGGTAGAAATCGCTTTCAGCGACAATACCACCGATTTTTTTTTGTTTTTTAAATAAGAGGACAACCCTATACAGTAGGTAACTTTTTTTTTTACAATATTTTACAACATCACTTACATTGATCTGACTCCGAGATAGGTAGCTCAAGCACCTGTGTTACGGATATTGTACTTTTAAGTTTCTATAATAAAACTAGTTTTTTAAGTTGTGTATTTTTGCAATAAAGTATATCTATCTATATACTGGATATTAGTGTTGCTTTGTGATTTTGTTGATGTTGTTCGTGTAGTTGCGTAGTCTTTCTTTTATTCTAAGAGATTGGGAGGCAAGAATCAATATACGACCAATAAAAA
Organism: Marasmia exigua; assembly: GCA_019059595.1. NCBI lineage: Eukaryota > Metazoa > Arthropoda > Insecta > Lepidoptera > Crambidae > Marasmia > Marasmia exigua. Next base: position 12,424,777 of record CM032482.1, on the reverse strand, counting down.
CCTTTAACATTACGAAAAATTAACATCACGGAAGTCATAAAATGACCTACGCTTTGAGATGACCACGTAAATCACAATTTAGTTTTTTTTTTTTTGCTGGGGTTGCGGTTATGACATTTTTATGGCCTTCGTTAGAGACTTGGAAGACGGATCGTTTTTATCAATCAGAATTCAGTTGCGGCCATCAAAAACCTTTTAAATGTTGAAAAGGTAACAGAACGGAAGTCAACAATCGAATTCTAATGGGAATAGCACGTAAGTCTCCGATCAGTTTTTTGGCTTTCCTGAAGTTGCTTAAAATGAGTTACGTGGTGTTAGAACTTCAACGACGTTATGCCACTGAGTATGGAGTATGGTATAATAAATTATGCGTTTGTTAGATTATTTTTAAATATAGAATGTCATTTAAGCTCTATAATGTATTAGATAGATAGATAGATAGATAGAAACATTTATTCACTGAATAATACGACACACCACATTTTACAGATAATAACGCAACAAGTATAATCAAATCAAACACAAACTAAAACAGCAAACACAACATTACAAATATAAAAGGAGACAAACAGAGAAAAAAAATTAAGAGAAAAAAAAATAACAAAGTAATAATACGGCTTCTCAAGCCGGGCACTAAGTATTTGCGTACAGGTGTGTGTGTGTGTAAGGTATGTCGCGATAGTCAGTGAAAAGTAGCTCACTCAGCTTCGGCCATGACTTTAGGTAGGAGTACCTTCAGGCCATGGCGCTGGTTTTATGTGAGCCCTAATGTGACGCACGGACGATATATGTGGTACATAAATAGTTTATATGTATGTGTACATAAATAGTTTATAAATAAATTAAAGATAATGTTCTGTCTAATAAAGGTGTACAAATAAATATACAATAAGATACAAATTAATATTATGGTGGGATATAAACAAGTATAGTGAAAGCGAGATGCTATTAAAAGTATCTACACGAGTTATTTCATGGATTTAGTATTTCCGCCATCCATCGACCAATCAATGACTAGTTCAATACTGTATTAGAATCAATTACGATACCGAAATCATATAATAATGTATTATAGTCACAATATTAATTTAGTAATGTAAATAATTATACATATATAATAAATAATTATACATATAATTATTTAGAAACAAATAGTACACTACTACACCCTAAGAGGCAGATCTATCTTAAATACATAGATGTTTAATATAAGTTTACATAGCTGCATATTCACAAATGAAGCTTTTGCTGAAAACCTATACTTACGTACACTAGTATCTATCAAGTATATAAACAAATCTAACACGTTCGTCCTCCCAAACTATAATTTTGGCAAATATGCGGGTTGACACTGTCAACAATGGTTTAATGGAATCATCATTATATTACTCTCAAATAATGATTTGTACGAAATGTGCAACTATGGGATGAACTATCACTTGTAGTTTTTCGGGAACAATGCGACCTGCAAACTTTAAAAAAGAACATTTTATTATGAGATAGGGACCAGACGAGCAGACGGATGACATGATGATGATGCTGATGAAATCCTTTTAAGTAGCCTAGATCACCTGGACAGTAATAAGCAATCAATTGATACCTCATTCAACAAAATCGGCAGGGTAGTTAGTTTAGACATACTTATTTACATCCATACTAATCCATACTAATCCATACTAATATTATAAATGCGAAAGTAACTCTGTCTGTCTGTCTGTCTGTCTGTCTGTCTGTCTGCTACTCTTTCACGCCAAAACTACTCAACGGATTTAAATGAAATTTGGTATACAGATAATCTAGACCCTGAGAAAGCACATAGGCTACTTTTTATTGCGAAACGGGGGTGTAAGGGGTTGAAAGGGGGTAAAAAAGTTACTTTTCCACGCGGACGGAGTCGCGGGCGGCCGCTAGTAGACTTCTAAAACCATAACCCTTCCTCTTTGGCTTTGCCATAGTCGGGTAAAAAGGCGCAAGTAAGTAAGTAAGTAAGTAAACATTTTATGACCACATAAAAGATTTAACATACACAGGACACAAAAAACAATAAGCATATGGAGAATTGCACAGTAATACATAGGAAAAAATATTAAACAAAGACAAAAAAATAAATAATAACAAGTTAATATATAAAACCAGTGACCAAGGAAGAAGAAAAGGTTACAAGTGAAGTGGTCAACAAGGTCCAAGCTCAAGCATGTGCTGCAGCGGTTTGCCGCCGCTGCCGCGCTGGTTTTTAGTTTTGGACTTGAGTGCCTGGGGAAATCAACAAGGATGCGAGAATTTAATCAAAGATAACAAAAAGAAAAGACAAAAAGAACGAGGATACAAAAAAGCGTGACTCCTCTAGTGTATCCATGGGCGGCGGTAATGACTTCCCATATGGTGATCCGTCTGCTCATCTACGTAATATGTAAAGTTCTAAAGATAAATATATAAAATAATTTTGCAACTGAATTCTTACATCGAACCACACGCAAGCGATTGTCATTCTGTCCCCATCATCTCGATGGATGACGGTCTAATACTGTGCGTTTCTCGCGGAACTTTTTTTCTACCTCGTACCTCAGTTCTGTGGAACGGTTTCCCTACGGGAGTAAATAAAACAATTATTATAAATGAAGCGTTGCACGGCGCTATTGAGTACACTATTTTTAATACAAATGTTAGGTACTAGGTTTTGCTCGCGGCTTCGCTCACGTTAAAAAGAGACAAAAAGTAGATTATGTAACTCCCCAACCATTTAACTGTCTTCACTTAAGGTGACGGGTAGGGCACACTAGCGACGCCAATCGATTTTCATTTTTAGCTACTAAACCGGATCTATTTTAAACAATTTTGGGGTTACAATCTCTCGGCAAACACCTATACTATTTATTTAATACTTATAGTTAACTGTTTGGTCTACTTTTGTCGCCGCTTATGGCCTGAATAAACTTTTTTAAAGGCTTTTGGCCTTGTTGTACGTGAATAAATTATTCACGTATTCACGCTTTTGGCGGGAATCAATTTTTCGCGTACAAAAACAGACCCAACATTTGTTCATGGTTATTTAATAAATAATATAAGTGTTTGCCGAGAGATTTCAACCACGAAATTGTTTGAAATAGATCCGGTTTAATAGCTAAAAATTAAAATCGATTGGAGTCGCTAGATTGCCCTACCAGTCACCTTAAAGCGAAGGGTGGCCCTAACTAGCGACGCCAATCGATTTAACTTGATAGCAACTAACTGGATATCTTGTTAACAATTTCGAGCGTTTTTCTTTTTTCTTTCGAGTTCGAGCCTCTCGGAAAGAATATATACTATTTATTTACTACTTATTAATTAACTTTTTGATAATTTTTGCACTCGAAATTTGGATTATACGCCATAATCTTTTAATTCTTATTCTTCTTAAATGGCCGTTTTTGGCGGTAGTTCATATTTCGAGTAGGAACAGAACAGACCAAAATGTTAATTATAAGTATTGAATAAATAGTATGTATAAGTTCTTTTCGAGATGCTAGAACTTCGAAATTGTTAAAAAGATATCCGGTTAAGATGCTAACAATTTAAATCAAATGGCGTCGCTAGTGTGCCCTACCCGTCATTTTACAAAAACACGTCAATCCGTCTCCGTTTTGCCGTGAAAGACGGATAAACAGACAGACACACATTCTTCGTTAATTGTGTAAACGAGAACCAAAGAAGTTGTAAAAGAAATTATATAGAATGTGTAGGTGTAATACAAATTGCATGCAACAATTACTTTAGCGTACTTACTAAATGGACAGTTTCAGTAATAAACGCAGGTAATACGATGCTGGACAGTAATATCCTCCAACCGATTACGGCTACAGCGGCCAATCTCAACGATCAGCCACGTACGCAGGATATATTATAGTGCTCAAGTATGTGCATAAACACAAGTGCACTCTCTATTCCCTTACCCTCGTATTCCGATGGGACACCAGCGTGACACGCCGGACCGGACGTAGTGCACAAGAGTGTGCGCAGATACAAGTGCACTCACTCCGTCCTTTATAAACAGAATACGCCCGCAGAACCGCGGCGGGTATCGTCAACATTTTTGTGAGTCGACGATCTGATTTCCCCAGAGTTCTGTGGTTTAGATTTTAATGTTCATTTGCAGAATAAATAGCCTTTGTCTACAACTCAGGCTTTTTAATAACTAGCTCTTTCTCTTTGAGCTTCATCCGGCTCGTAGATGATTTTTAATTCGGCTCGCTTTTATTGCATATCCTGGCACAGCTACTCTTGTGGCTGAAGTGGTTTTGAACATTTCGTAGTAATCAAAGAACAATAATTTGCTTTGGGTTATCAACCTCTGAGGTAAGTACCTAATTAATAGAAACGGAAAATATAGGCAATACAAAATTAACTGTACTGTACTCGTCTCTTCTGACAATTATTAATTTAACTTTATATTAAGAAGCTTTCTTTTGTAAGCGTCTCCTTAGATTTTTAACCGTGTGGTAGAACCATGCTTCCGGAGTCAGACCAGTGTGGAGCTGCACCTGCGCTGTGTTTCGCTAAGTGAGTGAGGGTACCGGAGACCCAATCCGGGGGGAAGGGGAGTTTAACAGTGCACTTGCGACTTTTAATTTCGGATATCCATGGGCGACGGCGATTGCCTTACCATTACGTGATGCGTCTGTTCCTAACACACAAATAGAAAAGCACGGTTTTTTAGAGAAAATAACGGCCACGTTATTCAACTAAATAAATCTAAGTTTAAACTCAAGTATACACTTGCCCCTCACAGTCCAAAAGCAACTGAATCCACAACATTGAAACCTCGAGTCCCGAATCAAATCTAACTTGGCCCAAAGCCGCGAGTCGAGCGGCGCGGGCGTGCTCACGACACTCAGATTTAGCTTCCCGACTAGAAATCATGTTTACTATTTTTATGGCGGGCGCCTTTAAAACTTGAGACTGTTTGACTTCCCGATTCCTACTCGCCTCAAAATATTGAATTCTGCCAAGTTCCGGCAAACTTGTGCTACATTCCACTTATGAGATTGCTTCTACTGCAAAGAAAGTATGGCGTAACGTTCAATGATAAAAAATAACAGTAAAGTAACTCCCCATAAGGTCAGGATGCGCACACTTTCAAATCGGATACTTTAAGTAATGCCTGTATAGGCACGCACTATAATTAATCTGTCTATTAGTCCCTGCCCTCCTATGGCCGAGATTAACAACTTAACACAGTAATCACAGTTAAAACGACTTTAACAACTGATTCATCATCATCATCATCATCATCATCAGCCCATTTAAGTCCCCACTGCTGGGGCACAGGCCTCCCTCAATCACACGAGGGGTAATTGCCATACTCACCACGCTTGGCAGACGGGTTGGTGAGGGTTTTGATATAAATGCAGAGTTTTCCTTCTCTGGGTGCTGATGATCATGCCAGCAGCTTTACCTTAGTCGCCTTTTACGACACCTCGGTAAGAGTGAGGATGGCCTATTCTACTCTGCCGGGGACCACACGGCCAACAACTGATTAACATTGTCAAAACACTGTTATCGTGACGCCCTGCTTAGTCTAGTGGTTTAAGTACCGGGCCGTGATCTCGGGGTCCTGGGTTCGATTCCCGGGTCGACCCATAAAGTGTGTTTCGAATTTTGAAAACATTGCTCGGGTTTGTGATCACCAATCCGCAATAGGCAAGCGTTGTGATAAAGCTTAATCCCATCATAGTAGCGATGACTTGATTTCTATGATGGAGGCCTTTGCCCTGCAGTGGGACAGTATATAAAGGCTGATACTTTACATTTTACTTTTACGGTTATTGTGTGATTACCGTCGTTTGAAGAGTTGGTGAACTCAATGTTCGCAAGTTGTTCGCAATTGATCCTCGTCTACTTGCAACCAGCTCCTGCCAACCATCTTGCTCAAACCTTAACTTCACCATGCTTACTAGGCGTTACCTGATACACAGTTCCAAAACTTGTTTACCTTAACGGTCGTTGGTTCTAGCTGATATAGCCACTCCAGTTTACTATTCTTCTGAGCTGTGTCGATGCATTTGGTTCTATGCGGGATCACAGTGTTTCGTATTCGATTACGCCAATCATTCTTCCGTGCCCAGCTAGGGATGTTCGATACGATCCGAAAAAGCAACACGATCCAGCTGATTTTTGTATCGATACAAAAGCTTTCAATTCGTTAGTAGACCAGCCATGTATTGTCTCTCGATTTCAGTTCGCAGTGTTATAATAATCATAAAATAATTATCAAAAGTTGCAAACTAAGTCCAATTGTATATAAAAATAAAGTTTAAAAACTACATTACTGTAGCAAAACAGATTCATTATAATAATAATAAAATAAAAACAAAATGGCTTACTACGACCACGGCAATACGGCATATTAATTTCAGCAGAGAAAAATTTCTTGTTTCGTACTTCTTAGAGCGTGTTTTTTGGTCGGTCGGGTTTTAGTTTTCAAACTTTATTAATATTTAATATATTTTTAGTTATGTAAATAAAATTACATATTTAAATGTGCTAAAAAAGTTCTTCCATTTGATACCCCACGCGTTACCGTCAAGAAAATTATTTTTTTAGTTCCTTACTCTAAGTCCCCTAGAGGGCACATTTAACGTGACGTCATGTCGCCTATAACCAGAAAACAATCAAGACGTTTCTAATGACACCTCATTTGTTCAAATATGATAACTAATTTAGAAGTTATAAGGGAACAGATGAACAACCATACATACATACATACAGGTCAAAATCATAACCTTCCTTTTTGCTTCGCCGTAGTCGGGTAAAAATAGGTGGACATTCCACGAATACTAATGTGAAATCTATGCGGGTTTCAGTTGTTTATTCACTCAATAGATCAATTCACTCAATAGAGTGGATAGGCTAACGCAAAAGGACCCGAGTGATACTTGTACATTGCTTGCTCAAACGCAGAATTTGCGTTACAAATTACACAACTCACTGCGCGTATTTGAAATTTTGGACAGCGCTTTGTATGCTTCAAATTGTTGCAATTAAAATCTATAATAGCTTCAATACTATTGTCTAAGCAGCAAAATATTTGATATTAATTTCAGTGTTTTAAGTGGAACCAACCAAGTTGACTCCATCTCATCTTAGCGTCTAATTCCCAGTTGCGCCCAAAGTTGTCGCTCTGGAGCCCTGGATACGTCTGGACGTCATGATTCAGTATTTGAGGAGTCTGGTAATTAAGAATAAGAAATAATTTATTGAACACAACACATGATTACATACAAATGTAAATAAGGCCAAAACATTATAAAGTTGCGGCCAACAAGGTTTCAGCCTCAGCATGTGCTACAACAACCGCTAAGCAGCCGCTGCAGCGCTGATTTTCAGGCTGTACCTTCGAGCGACGACTTATAATAAAACATACAAACATAAAAAAAACTGGCCATTAATATTAATAGAAAACGGAACGACACGAATTAGACCTTTGGTTTTACCAAATCAAGTTGACTTTTACTTATATTTCTAAATAATATAGTTTTCGGAATACGGTACAGTTGGGTAAAAATCTTCTTTGTATAGTCCGAATAGGTATGTTTGCAGTTTTTGTTATTAAAGATGATCTCCTTCTTATGAGCCCTAATTAGTATCTAAATTTCATCATACGAATGTTTGTCCAAAGTGGGGATCTAATCATTATTAGTTTGTTTATATGTCATTTTGTTTTATCAATTTTTATTTATTTATTTATTTATTCTTTTTTGCACAAGAAAATAAAGTACAATTGGCGGACTTAATGCTATACAGCATTCTCTACCAGTCAACCATTGGGCGATGCAGAAATATGTATGACGGCTAAATAAATATATATCCATAAACATACATGTGAGTAATATACAATATGACTAAATATACATACATAGTTACATAATACAATAAACCTACTTATACTACAGTTAACTCATAAAAAAAAAACAGAAAAAAAAACGACGAATACCGGCTCACCTACATTGTAAGCAATAAAGAATTGGAACAGACACAATACTGTGTGGTAAGATACCACAGCAGTCATAAAAAAAGAGAAAAAAAAAGATAAGTTAAATTTCTAGTGAGCGGAGAAAATGATCACGAACTATTTTATTTACGAAAACATACAGCTTAATTTAGTTTTATTTTTAATGTATGTTAAGTATGTTGTTGCAATTAATAAACGTTTTATCTATTTATCAATGACATTTGGAGTATGAGACAGGGTCACAATCAAATCTTTCAGGGTGTGTGCTGCTGAGCTGCATGAACTCATTCCGCCATCCCCTTTTTACTATCGAGAGAGCAGGCGAACTGGGGGATATCATCCCTTCTTGGTGAATATTCCTCGATTGCGTACAAAGCGCATTTCCTCATCATTCGTGATGCGCACAGGCAAGGAGTAGAACGCCCTGCCAGCGTCTGTTTTTCCCAGTGAATACGACCCCAATATTTTCAAAGCTGGAGTGAATAGGCTACTTTTGGGTAAGCTCGCTCCATCGTAGGTTCCTCTCAACTCTAGAGTTTAGTGTGAACCCATCTTCAATAAAAAAAATACTTTTTATTGCACAAATTATCATAACATTATTGGTGTTGGGGCACGGGCCTCCCTCACATGAGCCGTGTGGTCCCCGGCAGAGGGACTAGAATAGGCCACCCTCACTCTCACCGAGGTGTCGTAAAAGGCGACTAAGGTAAAGTTGCTGGCATGATCATCAGCACCCAGAGAAGGAAAACTCTGCATTTATACCAAAACCCTCGCCAACCCAGGCAGACGCCAAGCGTGGTGAGTATGGCAATTACCCCTCATGTGAGGGAGGCCCGTGCCCCAGCAGTTGGGACTTAAATGGGCTGACGATGATGACGATGATGATGATTGATGTTGAGACATCCCCAGTAAGTAATACAATACTTGTGTTGGGGCTGACTCGCTCCTTCCCAAGATTTGAATAACATTAAGTACAATAAAATACATAAGGTTTTAGTAATAATGATGAATTTACATAAGTGTTTAATTTAGAATATGAATAGATTAAGTCAATTCATTTCGTTTCATTTTGAACCTGAATTTAATTAAAATTAAAAAGAAAAAAAGTAGTAATTAATAACATTAAAATTAAATAGTCTATGCTATTAATGAGCGCATTCAAGGATATGTGGGAATAGGGCATGCATGGGTTTGTGTATGTGTGTGTGTGTGAGTGTGAGTGAGTTTGTGAGCATATTCTGTGACTGTGATATAAAATGTATGTAGGTTCTAATCGTAAAGTAGAATCTATATAGTTATCGATTAGTATATATAATGTATGTATTTATTTATTGTAGGTAGGTATTATATAACTCTTTTCAAGATTTTTCTGTTTCATCGTAGTTCAGTGATTTCCACCATGATGTTAAAATAATTTTACATTCAGATAATGTTTTAGGATAAATATAATAAAAAAAAATGTGCCATGGGTACAGTCGACATGGAAATATCTTACTGTTTTTCATTTCCCTGTGCGCGCGCAGTTGTTATAATTTGGTTGAACGCGTGTACTATTGCAAGCAGTGTGGAGGCGAACTTTTGCGAATTTCCACGTTTGCCATGTTTCCAACTAAGTAATAGCAACCCATTAACTACTTTGTAACGTAAATACTAACGGTACATTAATAATTATGGCGCCCGTATGTTTTAGTAACTAGAAGTAACAACCTTAGTGGACCCTCTGTGAAACTAACCTAGTTCCACCCACTTTTGGACTAAATAAACATATTTTCTCCAAAAGTAAGTATCAACTTTTAAGGTAGTTTAGATTTCAAAGTTTCATTTAATTAGTAAACCCCCCTTACCATAGCGTGTAATTCCAATTCGCATCCAAAGCAGTCTCTCCAGACCCCGGGGTATGATTATAATTTTGGTCCAAATTCGTTCCACTCATATTTCATACTACGTAAAACGTATTAACTGTATATTATTTAGGTACCACCAACACCCAGACTCAAAAGCAATGTCTGAAAAATCTTATCTACCGTAAAATAGAGCTTGATTAGAATTTCAGCTGTCACTCGTACATTTATTTAAATAGACATAAGATTTATTACGTATTCGGCGGGTAGGGCTAAAACAAGCCGCATGGGCTGATGCAATTCAAAAGTTTTATTAGAGTCTAGTGGTTTTTAGTGCATAAACGTGGTGTTTGGGCAGTGAAGTGCCGCAAAGTGATCCTAATAATAAGATCGTTGGATTGTATCGTTTTTAACACTGATATTGTGTGTCGAGTGCGTCGTCTCGTGACAACTTGCTTGGACCCAATAGAGTCTTAAAACCCGTGATTGCTTTTAGAATGATAGCCTGAATCCGTAGGTCGATAAAACGTAAAACACCGGCGTTTTATTGAGTGACTGTGACTTTGACTGACTTCGACTGTTGACTACCTACTTATTCTCAATAAGTTACTTGACATTGGCGAATTATCTTCGGGTAGAGCCATAATAATAAAAAAAAGATTTATCATTTTAACCAAGTTTCATTCCAGTAGAATTTTATTACTATAGACCTTAAAATCTAATTAAGCACATTTTACGGATTATAGATTACTAAAATTAATATTAAAATAACTTTTATAAAAAGATTTTAAAATCTTGCTTCAAAAAGCAAACTTGCACACAGATTATCGTATCCTGAGATAATTCCCAGCTCTTACAACCATTACTGTAAATGCAAATTTCAAATTATTACGATTATTGCTCCACACTTGCATAAGGCTGTTACTTTATAATTGCGAGGGCTATTTTTATTCCGGCCATTTTGCGAGCGAGCGTTTCGCAAAAACAATGTACCTATTAGCATCACAAAGCCCTCGCATCCTAATGAGGGCTAATTGTTAAACCCACAAGGAACGGAACCCTTGCCAGCGGGTAATTGCCTGAAACACGCTGACAGGCCTCTGGTAGCGATGTATCAGATTGCAGAAATAACACTGAATAACTGCTTAATTGATGATACGTAGAGTTCGGTCCTTTAAGCGGGATCGAATGCGACTCGAAGGACCAAGTTTTGGAATAGGTTACTTTTGTTGATTAAAAGTGTTGTCACATATTGTAAGTGTGGTTCAATATTCAAATTCCACCGGCAACATACATATACCAATTTGTGTGAGTGCGGATACACTTGTCTGTGCTGTTGATATACTAATAATACTAATCTGCCTCGGTGGCGTAGTGGTTAGTGGGTGGCATTTTAAAGCGACGGCTGCGCATGAGGTCCCGGGTTCTATCCCCGGGTCAGGCTAAAAATTTGTACCTAAGTTTTCGGTAAGAAACTCTTAGTGTCAGCCCGGAGTCTGGAAGTTGGCGGTCTTGTACCCCCGTGCCTCGGAAAGCACGTTAAGCCGTTGGTCCTGCGCCCGATCCCTCTCCGTCGTGTCACCCTGGTGTCCCATCGGAATATGAGGGATAAGGGAATAGAGAGTGCACTTGTGTTTGCGCACACACTTGAGCACTATAATATATCCTGCGTACGTGGCTGATCGTTGAGATTGGCCGCCGTAGCGGTAATCGGTTGGAGGATATTAATACTAATCTACAAACATAGTTTTTTCACAAACAGCTAACAAGACTACAATGTTCTAGCAAATTTTTATACAAATAAGAGTTGAAATTCTACTAGCTTCCATCATTAGCCCGTTGCAGTCCACTGTTGGACAGCTCCTTACTCCACATATCCGCCGCTCTGCTCGATCATGGGCTCCTCACATCCAACTTCTTCCAGTCCAATGCCTATCACTCCATCTAATCGGCGTATTTACATCCACATCACTATTGATAATAAACTCTCATTTACTAGTGGTTAAAAAAGTCTCATCACCATTCATCCTCTGACGTCACACTCACAAGGGTGACTCTGCGCGTTTGATTACAATCAGCCTGCATCACGCCCCCGCATTAGCACCTAATCCTGTGGAATCACCCGCTTTTGTAGGCTGCAATTGCATAAGCTGCATTGTGTATGGATGAGAGATGACAAAGCAGTGCATTACGTATTAGGAATGCCTTTGTCACCTCTCTAGAATGTACCAATATCAACACAGCAATAGTAATTGGTCTTCTTATCTAAGCGTGTAATTCCCGGTTGCGTCCAAAGATGTCACTTTGGAGCCTGGGGTACGCTCAGATCCAGGATTTGGGGAGTCTGGTTATCGCAATGACTGCATCTGCCTTCGTTACTCACCAGGGGAACCAGGCTAACTGATTCATGGTTACACATTCCACAAACTATCCGAAACAGGTTCACGATGTTTCCACTCACCGCTGAGCTAATGGTAGAAATATGCACATAAATTTAAAAAAACCATAGTTGCATGCTCGGATTTGGACTACGATCCCCCGCATAGAAGGCGCATTCATCGGCTGAGCTACGATCGCTCGCATCGGAGTAATTAGTAACTCAATGAATATGGACGAGTGCCTTCCGAACGAGAGGTCATATATTCGAATCCGAGCATGTACAGTCGACACTTCGAGATACCCCCGCAGTGTAAGAGCCGTATGTACATACGTCTCAGACATGGATCAGAAATGTATCCTGTATACACGTTCAGGATCAATATCTCAAAAATTGTGGGTGGGTATCACTATCCTCAGTTTAGGAAACTATTCGAAACATGCAGGTTAGTGTTAGAAATACGCACATTTTGTTTTTTTGAGAAAGGGAGGCAAATGAGGTAGCGAGTAAGCTGATGGTAAGTGCTCACTGCCGCCCATGGACATCAGCCACACCAGAAGGGGGAGATGCGTTGCCGGCCTTTTAGGAAGGTATAGGCTCGCTTCTTGAAGATCTCAATGTTCGTGCCTGTTCGGAAATACCGCTGCGAGAAGTTGATTCCACAATAAGGAGGTGCGTGGAAAAAGATTCAGAGATCGTGTTCTCAAATTTAGAACTTCTGTTCGATAGGCGCTCGACTTCATCCACCGAGCTACCATCAGCACAAACCCTGTGGTCCATATAGTCTCATTATCACATCCTAAGTACGTAGGGCTACTCTGTCCATTTGATTACAATTAGGCGGCTAATCACAGGCCTGCGTCACGCGCATTAGCGTATAATCCTGCAGAATCACCCGCTTGTGTACCCAGTGATTTGGCAATGAGGTGAGATGACGATAACGGAGTAAAAGGAAAAATATTTCTGACAATTCACAATAGAATGAGCGTCTTCAAATAATAATAATAATAATTCTCACAACATCTCATACGTTAACCTGATTCCGTACTAAGTAGCTTAAGCACTTGTGTTACAGATATCAGACAACAGAGGAACACAAATATATACTTAAATACATACATTACACCCAGACACCGAACAAAGACAAGTGTTCATCGCACGAATGTTTTTCCAGGGTGGGGATCGAACCCACGACCTTTGGCGTAAGAGGCAGGGTCACTACCAATTGCGCCATCCGGTCAGTCAAGGTTCAAATAGAAATATAGTATGATTGGTTGTAAAAAAGTAAAGTATCAACGTATATCAGTATATACGAAACAGTACAGTAGTGGGACAGTTCCCACTGCAGGGCAAAGACCTCCATCATAGAAATCAAGTCATCGCTACTATGACGGGGTTAGGCTTAATCACCACGCTTACCTAATGTAGTTCGAAATATTCAAAACGTACAAAGGTACGTTTTGAATATTTCGAACTTCATTAGGCAAAAGCAAATTCAAGCAAAGGCTTGACCCGGGAATCGAGGATCCCGGTACTTAAACACTAGACCAACGGGGCGTTGGACCAATTGGTTGTAATCTTAGATCAAAATCATAAAACAAATTGAGTTTTATGGAACGGTTTGACAGCAGACCTTCAAAAGACTAGCGTATTCCTAAAAGGCAGGAATTACTCACCATGAGTCGGCTCGCATGCTGGATCATCGCCTCTAGCATAAAATATAGCTTTCAGATTCTTAAGTTATTTCACTTCTATTGCATTTAAAGTCTATAATTGACGCGTTCTCAACTAAATATTTGTCCTGGCAGACATAGCAGCATCCTAGGCCGCATCGTCGCTTTCAATCAGATGCGATTGTAGTTAAGCTTTAGCCTATAAAAAAAAAAAGTTCAGTTAGGGGCCTGTATAACCTCACACTTCCTCTTCTCTCTAATGAGTGACTTTCTTTTCCATAACTATGTAAAGTGTATATGTCTACTGTATATATTTTGAAGTAAGTAGTTGTATATTCTGTTTTTAGGGTTCCGTATTTTAACATTGTCGACTGTATTGTAAATACTGTGATATACTATGTAAATATTTATTAAGACGGGAATTAACACGATATTTATTATGTGATACAACATTGTGTACCTTACTCACATATTCTGCTCGACGTTTCGGATACGTTACAGCAGGCCGTGGTCACGAGCGGACTGGCAGGAGCACGGCGTCGTCTGCTGGGGCCGGGCTGTGAATCTTCGGACACTCTCACATTTTTTGATATTATTTCGCCACTAGATGAGCTGTATCGTAGCCGAAACGTCGAGCAACATATACACAATGTTTTATCACAATAAATATCGTGTTAATTCCCGTCTTGATAAATTATAGTTATAATGCAACGCGAAAATCTAAAAACAAAATACTGTGATAGCCTTTTCTTACTGTTCTATTGGGAAATTATTTCCCACTGGACACTAACGTATTTTTCTTTTCTTTAATTATTTACAGACTACTTTTAATTTCATCATTCTTAGTTAGTTTGGACTCTAACGGCGTCCTAAGCATTTATGGACTGTGATGAACTTCAAATTCATTCTCAATTAACACCGCAGACTAGACAATTGTGCTAATTACGCTAGTCCGGCGCATGTAATATCGCCTAATCCCGCCAGATTGCTGCTCCGAGCACACAGGGATTTCGACGCCTGTGCATTATGCAGTCCTTGGTGGCGCTGATGATAAGAGGACAGAATTAATCATTGAGTAATTAATACCTGATAATCCCCTCACACTTAGTAAATTGGGACGTGCGCCTTTCAAAACGCGAGGGATAGTTTTCGAATGAGATCGCAGGTGATCTGAATCGCAGGTGAGTGCCTATGAATTCTTCAAATCAAATTTTGTTTGTTATTACCTAGTTGTAATTTGTTATTACCGTGGCAAATATTGTGGCAGGAAAACATTGTGTTCGACTATCACATAAAAAAAAGGTTTTACCTTTTTTTTATGTGATAGTCGAACATGGACAACCGCGATACAAGTGCACTGCCCACCTTTAAACCCCAGATTGGGCCTCTGGTACCCTCACTCACGGATCTACTGGTGTCGCGGGTGTCTATGGGCGGCGACAATCGCTTACCATCAGGCGATCCATCTGCTCTTCTGCCACCTATCACATAAAAAAAATCTAGGTTTAGGAAAGAAACTGCTGGACTATGGCCTCCTTACTCTTTCTCCACGTGTTACGATTTGGAGCGACTGTGGCCCACTTGGAACTGGCTGGTTGCAGTTGGCTGTGAGCTCCAAAATTTCGTGCACTGCGTTAAATAAGTATGCAATAAAGGTGTTGTAGTCTATTCTAATCTTTATACTTTCTGTGCTTCCCGTGGCAAAAACTGACAGTCCTTGAGCATATCCCCGTGAAGAGTCAAATTAGAGAGTCGTGCCTGTCCAGCCATCACCTCTCTCGGTGTGCCGAGTTATTGCTTTGTATCGATGTGCCAGCTATTTTCGAGCTACCATTAAAGTGAAATCTCTCCTCAATCTTAACCTTCTTCACAGAGCGGTCGGGGCCATCATGTAGCCTCATGTAGCATTCCTGGCAGTTATTTTCATAACATCTCACCATTTCCATAACTATGTAAAGTGAACGCTGTCTTTGGTCCAAGGGTTGCGGGTTCAATCCCCGCACGCTACAAACATTTGTGTTTGAAAATGTCTGTTTGTATTGATATGGGTGTTTGTATGTTTTATAAGTATGTATTTACAAAAGAAAAATATAATATATGTATATATTTTTAATTCCGCTGTTGATTCTGATATCCGTTACACCGGTGCTTGATCTACCTATCTCGGAGTCAGATCAATGTATGTGATGTTGTGAAAAAATGATTTATTTCGCTCTGTCCGTCGTCAGTTTAGCGCACTCTAGCACTGCGGCGGGGCATAGCTTCCCTCAGCATTCTATACCGCATCAATCATCGGGAGTGCTCTGAGGAACTGTTTGATCTACTCCCTGCTGCTGAATTCTTACACCGAACCGCTCGCAAGCGATTGTCATTCCATCCTCGTCATCTCAATAGATGGTGGTCTAATACTGTGCGTTTCTCCCGGAACTTTCTACCACGTACCTCAGTTCTGTGAAACGGTTTGGCTGCAGGATTATTTCCGGAAAGCCTTCAACACATTAGCGATCTCTCTGATTTCGCGGATGTTCATGGGCGGCGTTGATTACTTTCCATCAGGTGACTCGCTTGCTCGTTTGTCCGCCTCTAGCATAAAAAAAACTCATTTCACTTATTTGGCAGTCTCAGCTTAACTGGTGGTTAAATATTTGTAATAGTGTTTCCACTGGATATTTTAAATATGCCTACAATGTTGATGAGCACTTGGTAACGCGTTCAGTGTTCTAATTGGTAGAAAATTCACCCGGATTGTGGAGCGTGTGGGTTCGAGTCCCGCCTGAACACGAGATGAAATAAATGTGTTATTTACTTAAAAAGCTCATGTAACGGGCCGTCCACGGCGATCTATCTTGGCCTATAACTGCCCTAGTACCCTAATTTTAAATGCGGACACTTAAATCTATCCTAACAGAGTTGTTTGTTTATTAGACAGCAATGGAGCGGAGCGCGGCATGCATAACTCATCCAATAATTTGCAACCGCTCAGCCGTGGCTCGACAAGGATTACTCATTAAGGATAACAAATGACTAGCGCCCTCTACCTTTGGGGCTGTAAAATTGAAATAGAATAACGCGACTCCATCATAAATCTGATAGTTGTTAAATCACGAGCACTGGTATTTTAGTTATGTGTTGTTTAAGATAAGATAAGAAACAATTTATTGACCAAAACACATTACACATAGAACAAAACAGAGAAAACAAGGTACAGAGACAAAAAGGTATTCGAAACTTGTACCTGTGACTAAATGTGTGTGCATGATTACTAATAAAACCTTTTTTTTTTTGGTGTCTTAGGGAAACCATCATGATAGTCATCTCATTGCTTTTGGTAGACGTCTTTCGAGCATGAATACATTTGCGCCATCGATTACGATCCATAACGCACCTTACCACCTCATAGAACTGGTGAGAGGGTTCATACATTTTGGTCGGTCCGTCGCGCTGGTGATCGGCCACGTGATCTTTTGCCTTTAAGATTCCTTGTCACTGACTTGACAATATCTATTCAAACCGACTAGACTTGAAAGTATCGCCCTTCCCAGCCCACTAGAACCACAACACATGAAAATGTGCGTTAAATAATTTTTTGAGCATCTCTGCGGATTTGCACAGTGACTCCCCCCTCCCCCCCCTCTCCCTGGCGCGGGTTAACACGTCAAATTTCCGGCCCGGCAGGTGTCGCAGGTATGTTTAATTTCGCTGTGGATGCCATGCGGTGGTTACGACCCATTCACACGTATTCGTTATTTTTTACAAAATGATGTTGAAATAAATTTATCCATGAGTACGCTGAAGTTAAGAGAACTTCGCTCAGTGACTGGTAAGAAATAGTGCAGGATCGACCAAAGGTGTTGTTGTCCCTCAGTCAGCGAAGTAAGTAAGTACAACCTGTGCAGATAAAGAATGGGATCAGAAATGGCGGCGAATCTATTCACTTCTCGCTCGCACACTATTTGCGTCTATACTCGCACTCGTGGGGTGGGAGTATAGACGCAAATAGTGTGCGAGCGAGAGGTGAATAGATGCGCCGCCATTTCTGATCCCATTCTTTATCCGCACAGGTAGTACCTACGCTGAAGTGGCAAAACTATTTTTTTATAAAAAAGTTATGATTGATAAAACATCAATTCTGCCAAAGAAAAAAGGTTGTCATTTCAAGTTTTTTTTTGCATCAAGAACACAATAATAAGTAACTGATTTTTATTTAATATAAGCCTTACAAATGTAATCTTAAATCAATATGAAATTATAGTATGGTGACTTTTTGCTTATCAAAGTAGTTATACATGTTATTGTGTCTAGAAAATAACGGCAATTTCATAATTTAACCCCTATTATTTATTATTCATTAGGCAGTAAGTGTATAGCTGGTCCCTTACCCAGTGAGATGCGACCATACGCTTCAAGTATTCAAGTGCAGTTCAGTTTTAGTTAAGTTGTTAAACTATATATCTCAGAATATACTCAACGTAAACACCGTTAAATTTAACTAGTTTTAATCTATACTTAATAATTTAAAAGTGAAAGTGTGTGTGTCTGACTGTCTGTTTGTCCGTCTTTCACGGTAAAACGGAGCGACGGATTGTCGTGTTTTGAAAATAGTTGAAGGGATGAAAGGTAACAAAGGCTACTCTTTGTCTTTTTCTAACACGAGCAAAGTTGCGGGCAAAAGCTAGTACATTTAAAAGTCTATTTCAATAAATTGGGTTCAATAATATGATAAACAAACTGCTTCAGTTTAAGCATATCATAGGACATATCGAGATCTTCGATCAATGGTAGAATAGATACGCCGTCGTTGATCGATAGATTGAAGAGTTTAGGAATTTGGTGATTTATATTTTCGCAAATATTAATGGAATAAAATCATCATCAACATTACCACCATCACCATCACCACCATCATCACCTCAGCGATTTTTTTCTGGTTGCTGGAACCTTGAGCCAGAATTTGTTAGGTCTGGTAATTCCAATAAAGTGACTGCCGGGCGTTCGCACTATTAAAAAGTACTCTGTGGTTTGCAGCCCTTACCTATAGGTACAAGGAAGTCGGACCAACTGGACGATGGTTACACGACGTCCAGAATCATTGTCACAATCCATCAAGAAGAAATTATCCGAAACAGTGCAGATTTCTCATAATACCTACTTTCCCTTACCTTACTTAATTGTAAGGTACGGGCTCTGATCTTGGGGTCCTGGGTTCGATTCCCGGGTCGAGTTCCATTTTAGCCGTCCGGCTAAGGAATGGAACTTCCTGCCGAGGTCTTTTTTTCCTGACGTCTATAATCTGGACATCTTTAAGGCAAGAGTGAACAGGCATCTTTTAGGCAAACGCGTATCGTCCTTGACGCTCATCGGCAACATCGTGGCTTTCCATGAGGTGCG
The DNA here is from genome assembly GCA_019059595.1 of Marasmia exigua. NCBI lineage: Eukaryota > Metazoa > Arthropoda > Insecta > Lepidoptera > Crambidae > Marasmia > Marasmia exigua. The sequence goes on along the minus strand of CM032482.1, from coordinate 12,405,511 downwards.
ATTGTGGTCAAACGTCAGCCTATTGACCAAAAAAAAACGATTTGAAAAATCTAGAGGTTATAAAACGGATTACCTCTTCTTATCGTGTCGATGGCGTTAATTTTATAATTTACCAGCCCAATATTCCGTCACGCGGACGGCGCTGTCCGTGGCCTGTAAGAATTCACCATACGTGCAGTTGTCTGCACCGCTAAGTTAAAGTGGGTAATACCCACTTTAACAAGTAGACAGTGTCTACTATGTCACAAAATGTCCATGTGTCACGTCCATCCTTTTCCATCTGTCTGCGAAGTTTACTCCGAAAGCGAGATGCCGTATGCACGGCGAGCTCGTTGGACCAACTTTTAATTCGGCGACTAAGCGACTGGAATGCATAATAAGTAGTAAATGGTTTATGCATATAGTCTTGCCCAGTTAGTGGTGCTTACTGATGTTTTCAGATGTCTGCAATGAATTGAGAGAGACACGCCTAAGCATGAATCATACGGTGATACGTCTGCCATTTATCACATTAAAAAAAATCCAAGGGCCTCACAGAAAACCGATGTAAAGCAGCCGCGCCTGTGTTCACTGTTAATTACGGATTCCCTGTTGGTAAGCGATTACCGCCGCCCATTTCCTGGGGGAATGTCTCCTTTGGTGGGTACAAACCCATCGAAGGAGACATTTCCCCCAGGACACAATTTGCCGTTTCAAACCTGAAAGTCCCTGAACCGGTTGCGAACCCGGGTCGCTACCGGTTCAGGGACCCGCTGTGGGAACAAACTGAGTAAATGGGGATATATGGATGCATCCAGCAATACTTATATCCTAGTGCGGCGCCGCCGCGTCCCCCAGACCATGGCCCATCCCCTGGCCCGCCCCTTGTGCGCAGACAACTAACTGTCTTTTTCTTCATCAGCATTCTTTCGTCCATCGTTGGGCATGTGCAGAGGCACATGCCCAACGAGATGCCGATTGGAGGTGCTTCGGAGAGGTTATTAGTATTCCTGGTCCATAGGATGCCTGCGTGACTTCTTAGATCATCTTCCTATCTAGCTGGTGGTCTGCCTACGCTTCTCCTAAACACGCGCGGCCTCCAGGCCAAAAATCCATCCAAGTGCAGATGTGAGTGAAATTTTGAGTTCTGGCGTGATGCACGATGTATATGCATGGATCTAAAAACGCTTTAAACGGCATTTGCCATTTTCAGAATATAATCATAATCATAATCATAAATCTTTATTGTTTCATTTGATATACAGGTCCTAAAAATAGCATAATGTCCTCAAATGAACCCTGCAAAGGGTATCACAATGAAAATAATAATAAAAATAATAGCATAACATTTACATTCCCTCTTTATTATTAAGTAATTATATTAAATGTCTAATAGCAATCGAATTAAAATGAAGTAGATAAATTTATGTATAAATATTAAATTATATATTTTAAGGGTTCAAATATTCATTCAGACTGTAGTAGGCATTTTGCAAAAGATATTGTTTTAATTTTATAAAAAAAAATCGGTATCTTTAGCAATACTTTTAATATCTTTGGGTAACTTGTTATATATTTTTATTGACATGTGTTCGGTACCTGAGCTTACTAAGTGCAACTTTGTGCAATACGTCACAGAGTATGAAAGAGATCCAACCGGCCCTGACGCAGTCTCTATACGGGTGCGGTAGAGAAAGCACGCCGCCCAGCACGTCACCCCAGTACTAAGTAACAGTTTCGCGCAGTTTTTCCAGTATGGCTTTCCATGAAAAGACACACACTGTTTAGGGTGCGTATCTATGGTTATATGTAGGTAATTGACATGACCTACACATTGGCTATCATGAATTTAGTAAGTATGTGGTTTATTGCCTTTATCAGATTAAGGCCCGATTCAACCCATCTTTATTTTTTATTTTATAGATTTTAGGAAAACTTACAGCTAAATATGATATACATCCAAAAAAAGACACTAAGGGGCAATTACAAGTTTATCTGTGGATCTATGGGAAAACGTCAGATTTGTATAGAATGACAGCTATACCATAGACTTAGTATTGGAACAAGACATGGAACTAGAAAACGCCCGCTTTAAACGGAATGTGCAACTTTCGGAATAAACGTCACTGAGTGTGAAAGAGATCCGACCGGCCCTGACATCCATCTTTATACGGGTGCGGTAGAGAAAGAACGTCACCCAGCACGTCATCCCAGTACTAACGGCTTCGCGCGGTATTTTAAGTATGACCTTCTATGGAAAGGCTCCAGTGGCGAAGAGTCCATACAACCCGATTCCCGTCGGCTTCCCTTACGAAAAATCGAATCTATGGGCCAACGATATTTTTATCTGTTAATTAAATTCACTTGTGTCACACTTACTTAATTCAAATAGTTTGAATTATAGACTTAACGCCTACAAAATTTGATGAGCAACGTAAATAATGCAGATGGCAAGCCGGTAAAATACCGAGTTACTTCTTCATACTACAAATTCTCATACTGAGCATCTGTCCTTTTCATTTGTGTGAATAGATCGTCATGTTCCGTCTCGTTTTAGCACGTGCAAATTTACTAAGAAATAACTCGATGCCTATCGGCTTGTTATAGAGAAAGGTTAATTAGCAACGCACAGGTGCAAGCGAGAAAGATCACTCATGAAGTAATGATTCCGAATTGAGAATGAATGTAGCACGGTATTAATTCATGACAGGAGCGTACTATATTTTTATTTACCTTGCTTTTTAGTTTTTATTTAATGGCGGATAATGCGAATTGTAAACAACTTGTTGCTTTCGTTTTGTCGAATTTTATTTGTTTTGGTGTTGAATTGTGGTGAATTGGATTAATTTTTGTATTGTGTGTTGTGCTGAAGTCATCCTAATGTCGGTCGTCGGTTAAAAATGTCATTAATACTGATATATTGTTGTCGCACAGATTATTTGCTATCGAACAAGACTTCGTTCTCTAAGTTTTGAAAACAAAAAACATGTAGCAAAATTAGGCCGCGCTAATCCAAATATTTTTTTTTCGACTTTAACATATGACCGTGGGATAGCCACGCATCGGCATGAATGGGCCGGTTCGATCGTAGTGGTACCACGGCCTCACAGAAAACCGGCGTGAAGCAGCACTGTACTGTGTTTCGCTGCGTGAGTGAGGGTACCGGAGGCCCAAGTCGGGGGAAAGTGGGGTTTAAAGGTTGGCAGCGCACTTGTGACTCCAATGATGTCACGGGTATCCATGGGCATACTGAGCATTTTGGTAAGTTAATTTCATATTCCGGCTTCCCTTTTGAAAATATTCACCCTTCGCCACTGAAAGGCTCATTCTTGCCTAGGGTGCTATGTCTATGGAACAGGATTGGTCGAATCGGCCCTAACAACTGCAACTGTGCCCTTCAAATGGTCTGCTCAGTCACATTTCATTTTATTCAATAGGTGGCAGACGGATCAACTGATGGTAAGCGATTGCCGTCGCCCATAGAAACTCGAAATAACAATGCAGCCCTAGCATGCGTGTTACAATCATTATAACACCTTATCCCCCAATTTGGGCCTCCCGTACCCTTACTCACGTAACCTCTTTACTCTTCGTCTTTTCGTAAACATACATTCCAGTTTGATTCGTGAGGTATATGTTCGAGAGTGAAGCGTATTGTGGATGAAGAACAAGGCTCTTAGCCCAAAACCGGTCCGTAACGAGAGAGAATATACTTGTCGCATCCAAACAAAGGAGAAACTCGGCTCGTGTGAAAGGGAGGGGAACTCCCATTCGGTCGTAACAGTAGCTAACCTAACAGTTGGCTAACACACCTACTTACTAACCACAGATTTAATAATAAACCTTATCCCACCTTATTACAAATCGCGATCTTAAGTTATTACCGTACTAAAGCTCATGTCATTCCGTTCCAACACGCAATATTAAAAGGAGCTGGCACGAGTTTTGTTTCAGGACTATCCTTAGTTCGCGATATGTAATAAGAGAGATAATGTCGGCTTTGTAGATAATACCAGGAGTAAAGAGTATCTATCCATAAAGAATAATTTGATTGAACAAAAAAACAAAACCACAAAAAAATAAAGACAATAACTGAGAAATAAAAATAACCTAAAAGTCAATTAAAATGAAAGATTAATTCATAAAGTAATATTCAAAAACAATAAAGAGGCCTTAAGCAAATAATTGAATTAAATTCAGCCATAATTAAAGCCCGTAATGTTTTAATAATTACATATTCATTTGACCCTCGTGGTTGTCGTTTAATCATGGATTCGCTCCGATGTATTTTATTCACTATTGTTGTTAAATTCAGACTAATTTGCCGGCAACTAATTAAACATTACTGGGGTGAAATAAAAATATGTTTAATTTCGAAACAGGAAATAATTACTTTTAACTACGTATCTAAACATTTGCATTTGCGCACTTGTGATTCCACTGCTGCAGCGTTTACCATCAGAGCATCCGTCTGCTGGTCAACCAACCTATCACAAAAAAAAAGAAAGTAAAAAGTACACACTCAAAATAATGCAACTTCATATTGATTAACAATATTCATAATACCATGCACTAAGAGCTCATAGCGAGGAGAACGGACGGCCGTTGGGGCGGAAAGGTTATCGAGTAACGCGTATCATCCTAGACCTCATCGGCGCTTTCCATCAGGTGCGATTGTGGTCAAGCGTTAGCCTATTGACCAAAAAAAAGAGTTGAGGCCACGAACAGGATGTCGCAGCCGTGGCAGGCTCTCCACAAAATGGACCGACGATTTGGTGAAGGTCGCGGGAACCCATTCGATGCGGGCGGCACAGGAACATTGAGGGAGGCCCATGTCCAGCGGTGGACGTCTATTGGCTGAAATGATGATGATTATGATGATGATGTACTAAATATATAGTACAGTGGCATAGCGTAGGAACCTTTCTCAAAATTTGTTGGGGAGCCCAAGTGGTAGAAATTTATCATCATTTTGCAAATCTTTCTTACACACGTTATAAATTATAAAAGCATAAAATTAAATTTTACACTTGATGTAAAGAAAACAAAATCCATGTGTGTATTATCACACTATACTTGATGTGAAAAAATCTGAAAAGGAAGTAATTGTAAGTAAGTAAGTAAACATTTATTGACCACATAAAAGATTTACATACACAGGACACAAAACATAAGCATATGGAGATTGCACAGTAATACATAGGAAAAAAATATTAAACAAAGACAAAAATACTTAGTTTAGATAAATCAATCAAAAATTGTTAGTTTTAGTTCAATTTAATATTCTGTCTTAAAAACTATTCGAGGCAAAGTTCTTTGTCCACGCTATTGGGAGTCTAAGGTACCTAGAGACTCGAAAAAAATTACGTGGCCAAGAAACTAAACTTCATCTGCTTTGGTTAAAAATATTCGTTTCCTTGAAAATCGACCTTTTGACCACATACATTCGGTTGAAAATACGGATCTAACACAGCCAAAGGTCAAAAAATTAATGGCACAGAAAATATTTCAATGCATGTTTCAACAGCCACTCGCAAAACGGGTAAGTATGCGATTACGATCCCGGCGTTATTAGAAAACTTCGAGAGGAATAAAACGGTTATTAACTGCTATATTGAGCTAATAAACTACTCAGAAAATAAATAATTCCAATTTGCTTCCAATTACCACGGCCAGAGGTGTAAAGCTAAAGTAGGCGTTATAATATTTTTAGTCTGCTTTTAGACAAGTTTTGATCATTCTAACCGATTTGCGGTCGTAATAAGATTAATATTTATCTATTTCATGATAAAGCAGACTTCTACAACTAGGTAGATCTATTTGATATCTACCCTAACTGGTTTTAAAAAAATTTGCGCAGTACTAGAATTCTCTCAAAAAATTGACATTAAATAATATTTATATTATGTCTTTAATTTTCTATAGAATAGGTAATCTTTACTTTATTTTTTAGATCGATTGGCAACTTTTTTATGACATAGGTGGCCGACGAGCAGACAGATCACCTGATCTACTTCATCATCATCATCATCATCATATCAGCCGACATCAATGTACCTACTTACAATCATCATCATCATCATCATCAGCCCCACAGGCCTCCCTCAATCACATGAGGGGTAATTGCCATACTCACCACGCTAGGCAGACGGGTTGGCGAGGGTTTTGATTATAAATGCAGAGTTTTCCTTCTCTGGGTGCTGATGATCATGCCAGCAGCTTTACCTTTGTCACCTTTTACGACACCGCGGTAAGAGTGAGGGTGATCTATTCTACTCTGCTGGAGACACACACCTACTTAAAATACAAAAAAAAATATTGCCTTATTTCAGGTGTAAAAGAGGAAGTCAAATTGCCATCAAACAAAATATTAAGTATATTAAATGGTTTTAATATTTAAAGTATCTACCCTTAGATAATTTAACACATTGTCTAAGGTATGTGCTAACTTATAAATAAAATCCCCTTTTTTTATGTGATAGGTGGCAGACGAGCAGACGGATCACCTGATGGTAAGCGATAATGGAGTCACAACTACGCTGCCAACCTCTAAACTCCCCTTTCCCCCTGCTCTGGGTCCTCTTGGACTAAGCCTGGATCCGCCCTTGGCGCCGGTAATCGCTTACCATCAGGTGATCCGTCCGCTTGACTTGCAACGTAACGAAAAGTTGCAAAAAAGTTTTTTGAAAGGTTTATGGTTATTTTATCCTCTTTTATTTTAAACGCTGTTAGAAAATATGCAACGATGTCATACGATATGAAAGCTGTGGGAGTCAATTTTTACTCTGAACGTTTTATGGTGATACAGTGGCGCCCCCTGGGAAATCTCTGACAGAAATTGTTTTGAAATAACCCGTTTTAAAGTTAACAATACGCTTCTGGTAGAGTTTTAGGTTGAAGAGCTAGTTTAGTCGAGCTAGTCGCTTTGTTTGGAGTCTAAAACTAAACTAAACTAAACTAACGTCAACTTTTACCAACTTATTATAAATCGCTCCTGTCATCCCGTTCCAACACGCAATGTTAAAAGGGGCTGGCACGAGTTTTGTTCCAAGACTATCTTTAGTTCGCGATTTGTAATAAGAGGGTTAGTGGGTTCATCATCGTCCGCCCATTTAAGTCCCCACTGCTGGGGCACGGGCCTCCCTCAATCACATGAGGGGTAATTGCCATACTCGCCACGCTTGGCAGACGGGTTGGCGAGGGTTTTGATATAAATGCAGAGTTTTCCTTCTCTGGAATGCAGAGTTTTCCTTCTCTGGTAAAAGTGGGTTATATTTTGCATAAAGCCTTCTAAGGGTCATGGTATCTCAGTGGATTACATCGCGCCGTCCATGCGGAGGCTAGTGGTTCGAATCCGAGCATGCAATTTTGGATTATTCAAATCTATGTGCGTAGTTCTATCATTAGGTCGGCGGTGAGGGAAAACTTCGTGAGGAAACCTGCACATTTCGGATAGTTTCCTAAACGTGTTAGCATGATTCGGTTGGTCTGGTTCCCCTGTTGAAGGGTTTCGAAGGTCAGACGGCAGTCGTATCATTGTAATTAAGGGGCCTAAAGCGACAGCTTTGGACGCAATCGGGTAAATGATAAGATGATGATGACGACAAAATTGTTAGTAAAACATCCGAAACTCGCACCTGCATATTTATGTAGGTGCGAGTACTTGGTAGCGAGAACTTGGTAATGCCATAATAATTACATAAAACTATAAAGTTAACTTTTCATTACATTGGGTACCATTATTCAATTTTTAACAGACTTCAAAAAAATATATACAATACATGTCGAATTGAGAACCTCCTTTTTTTTGAAGTCGGTTAAAAAGGAGGAGGTTCTCAATTCTACTCGTATATTTTTTTGTTTTTATGTTTGTTCGCAGATTACTTTGCCATTTATGATCCGATTTGGATGATTCATTATAAGTGTTAAAAATATTATATTACACTTTTAGTTAGCGGTTTTTGAAGGCGGTTTTTTGACTTATACGAATACAAAAAACTTGGGCTCTCAACAAATAAAGGTTATATTTAAAAGTTATGTATTTGATGGCTTACTTTTGAATTGGAAATAGCGCCAACCCGTCAACGTGTTTTCTTACATTTTGATACTCTCCGAATTCTATTCGCACTAAGGTAACCACATCTTCCTAATTTTACAGGCTATCCTGGTTTTTGCACGCAAAATGTTAATATGTCTTTACCTATAGTGCAGGGTGTGCGGTGCACCCGGGCGCTGGAAGTTAGAGGGCGCCGAGAGCCCCTCGCTACACATAGAGCCTCCACTGTAACGCTCCGCAATGAGCGGACGCGAGTACTGACCGTTCTCTTCATCTTAGCGTGTGATTCCCAGTTGCGCCCAATGCTGTCGCTTCGAAGCCCGGAGTACGCTTGTTCACCATAATATTTTTTATACTAGAGCCGACAATCAAGCAAGCGAGTCACCTGACCACATATAAGGTAAGAAACGTAAAATACAATACTTAGGTATTACAGAAATTATGCACAAAGGCGAACACGACCTGACATAAGTCGCGGCTTTGCGGACTGACTCTGGAAGACAGTGGGGAGATGGGGGGGCCTAGCTTCTAATGATCAGCATTAAATGTCCATTTGCTGACGATTTTGGACAATGGTGGCCGCTATATAATGATCTGTTCCAAGTTTTTCTTTGTCGTCATTGTCTTGGCGGATTGGACGTGGTCGTCACATCAGTGTGCTTCACAATCATTCTCCACTCCTCACGCAACATTTTTTCTTCCAGGTAACTTTTATGATAGACGTGTGTAACTCTTTACTGAAACGACTCAGTGATCCGACTCAGAAAAATGATACACTGTTCCGAATCTCTGATGTACGCTCCGAATGTATCATTAAACTCAAATGCATCTCGAGTTCGAGTGAGCCGAATGATCCGAATGAGCGGAATAATCCGATGAGCCGAATGATCCGAATGAGCTGAATCATCGAGTGAGCCGAATGTTCCGAATGAGCGTAATGTGTCACAGATCTATCTGAGAGTCGATGTTCCAAATGAAGCGTTTCAATGTTCCGCATCTCTGCACTGATCCAGATGCAAATGTTCCAATCTTTTGAAAGATACGTTTTTGCTAGGTGTACTTTATGAAGTAAATGTAAAATCACCTTTATTAAAAATTTATATTGTCAACGCAAGTAAAATACTAGTACAATATATTGTAGCCAATTTATAGTGCATCAGGGCTTTCCTAAAAAAAAACTGTATTTTTATGGTGGTTTGTACCCATTGTTGATCATGGTCACCCTATTTGTACCCAAAGTTTCCTATGGTGATTCGGAATTTGTTTTGCAAATTGAAACTATTTGAAATACCAACAAACCGTTAGTCGGTCGGTGCGTGTGCGAGTTGCTAATTTCGACTTTCCAACTCGAAAACGTTTGTGACGATTCTAAAAACCTAGAATATTTTTTCTTTTTTTTATAGCTCATCTAGTGACGTGTCCCATCGTAGTAGCGATGACTTGAATTTCCATGATGGAGGCTTTTGCCATGCAGTGGTACAGTATATAGGCTGATACTATAGTGAGACGATGGTAAGCAAAGACACTCGCAACTCCAAAGAAGTTGCTAATTCCGTTGCAAATAAAATTTTGGGCAATCCTCACTCACACGACGACCAAACACAACGTTTCACGCTGGTGTTTATTGATTTATTGCTGCTTATGTTAAAAAAAGTGTAAACATTATTTCTTCAATTCTGCGAATATCTATTTTGGATGAAAACAAAATTTTCAGTGCGACGAAAGGGGCGTTGAATTACGTAGGTAGTGTGAGCTCATCCCACTATCATATCAGTTTGCCGTTCCATTAAATTGTACGGTAACAGAATGGGATTAATGTACAATAATAAAAATATAGTATACGCTGTTTATTCGTAAGCCTACGAATTACGAAGCAATGGGGAAAGCATGGTGATCACTGATCAGACGGTGCGGCGTCCCTATACCATCACTTCTGCCAACCATTATTAAGAACAACTTTTGACAAAATCAATACATTGTTCCGGTGCCAAACTAAGGTTTTTCCCCATTTACTATGAAAACCATGAATGAACAAACAAGTTACTTAACCCACTTATGAAATGAATGTATGAAAAAGTAATTTAATATTGTTCTCAACGGTTGGTAGCAGAGGTGCTTAAAAAGAAACCCCCTTATACAAGTCGCGGACTAGGGGTGGTCCCGTAACAAAACACGTGCCAGCCCTTTTAACATTACGTGTTGAAACGGAATGACAGGAGCTGTTAGTAACGGTAATAACTTTAGATCGCGACTTATAATAAAGTGGTTACTGTTTACTTATAGATCCTGTACAGTACCTACACGGGAAGTAGCAAAAATTTTGCAAATCTACTTAAATATAACTGAAAAATAGGAAGTGGCTGTTAAATGCATTACCAAGCCATATATTTTAGTGCTATTCTTAATTTGCTCACGACGTACATTCTCTCCACTGACTTGTCGAGAGCAGTGCAGTACCAGGAGTGCATAGGTCGCTAAGAGATGCATTAGTATGTGCGGAGCGCGCGCGGGCACAAGTCTGTGTCAGCGAGCGCAAACACAGATCGCTTCGGACGTGACCTCGCCCGCCAGTACACTCCGACTTGGAAACTTTGCTTTGTAATATATCTTTACAATATTAAGCATGAGTATATGAGCTAGCGTCTTCAGTTATCTTGTCACTTAGAGTTAGATCCTAAATAATTTCTCGGAGTGCGGTAATCACATTTGTGGAATATACCTACTCTGTCTTTGACTTGTAACTTTAAAATGGGGTAGAACCAGTGTGCTAAAAATGTCCGTGTCCCAAGGCAAAACCTCAAGGTTGAAGAGATCTCTTTTAAAGGTGTAGATAGATTTAAAGTATCTGGGCTGGGTCCCTACACAGGGTTTTGGCATCCAGGCTTTCTTAGCAAACGCACAAAAATCCGAATTTACAAAATAGTAATGCGTCCAATCTTGATGTACTGCTGTGCGGCCTAGACACTGACACTAAAAGAAGAGACCAAGCTTTTAGTGGCAGAACGAAAGATCTGTAGGAGGATACTGGGACCTGTACAAATACCGGATGGTGCCTGGAGGAGCTGGAAAATCAGGTTGGCGAGCCTAACATCATTGGTGAGACTAAAGCGTATCGACTCCGCTGGCTCGGCCACCTCTAGAGAATGGGAGAAGATCGTGCAGTATAGAGAGCGTACGCCCTGTGGCTAGGGGCGTTTAATAATAATGCCAAGGTTTTCCCGGCCTGTCGTAAGAGGCGACTAAACGGGCTTATCGGAGTACGTGAGCGTACCCACTGCTGGGGAGTGGCTTGCTCAGTATACGACTCCGTGGGGAACGACATTACTGGGTGTGCTGGTAGGTCGTACGGCGTTGAAGGGCTGTATTGCGCCAGATAGGGGTGAAGCGACGAGCGCGATTAGCGGTACGGTCTAGTCCCGGCTGTTGGGTTTCCGACCGCGATTGCGCGGAGATGGACACCCCAGGGGTTTTAGTTAGGATTTGAGTCCCACACACCACCTTGTTCCCTACATGTAGCAAGATGACGGCCATGATGGTTTCCCCTGGGAAAAAAAAGTATAGAGAGCGTACCTGGGACGTCCTAATGGGCGAAGGCCAGTCGGCTGTCCAAGATACCGCTGGAAAGATGAGGTTGATAAGGAATTTGCGCGGACTCTTAGTGGATGACTGGCAAGAAGTGAAGCAAGACCGACCGAAGTTGGAGGCTCTTAATATCGGAGGCCAAGACTCACTATGGGTCGCTGCGTCAACCTAGTTAGTTAATTAGTTTAGAACCAATGTGTTAGTTCCGAGCGTCAAAAGCCGTCACTTCGGTTAGTTCTAGCACAGAGCCAAGACAAATCTGGATCTTGGGAAGTCCTGGTAAAATCATTTTGATTCTGGTGACACCATAGCATCAAGTCAGGGTTAACAATATAATTTATCTAAATATTATAAGATGCTAACCTTTTTTGCTCTCCAGCAGTTTCATAGGCGTACACGTTTCAAGCCTGTGGGGCGGCAAGTCAGATTTTCTATCCCAGCTTTCAGAAGCTCTCTAGATCAGCCTTAGAGCGTGGCAAGTTGAATTTTTATGGCAATTGCACTGTCCATTTGCCTTTTCATATATTACCTGGGAGGACAACTGCGCAGCACTGAGCTGTTTCGCTGCGTGAGTGAGGGTACCGGAGGCCCAATCCGGGGGAAAGGGGGTTTAAAGGTTGGCAGCGCACTTGTGACTCCACTGGTGTCGCGGATGACCATGGGCGGCGGCAATCGCTTACCATCAGGTGATCCGTCTGCTCGTCTGCCACCTATCACATAAAAATATGCTTTCATTTAAATGCTTACGTACTAACTCAATACTACTTCGACCAGCAATCTGTCCCGGGACTTTCCGTGCTCAGGAGCAGCCACTGCACCGTCTAGATCGTCATTTTGTTTATTTCGTTCTGCAAACTCCTAAGAAAACTTAGTTACTGAGTTTCTAAGCAATATTTTGAGCTGAGTGTACGAGACTAGTTATAACAGTAAACAGGGCGCCACGAACATTAGCCTGGGAATGGAGAATCAGAGACGTACGTTATCTAATCTTAACGATTCCTTTGCTGGAGTGAATTAAAACTAATAAAACTTTAGACGAGCTACCCAAGAGCCAAGGGATATAAATAACCGCGCCATGTTGTAAAAAAATAATGATAAGTTGTCATCATAAAACGCCCTGTTGGTCTAGTAATTTGATCTCGGGGTCCTGGGTTCGATTCCCGATACTATGCGCATACTCGGGTACAAACTTACGACTTCAATCCCTCCACAAACTAAGACTACTACGTATCAGACAGGAATGTCGCAGTGCTCCACTAGACCATTTTTAGAATGACCGAATGGAGTCAGCCGTTCATTCATTCGTGTGAACAATTCTACAAAGATGATTGACAGATTTGTGTCTAATTTTAGGTTTGGCTGCAGGAGGCTACGACTTAGGGCCCTTCAAGAGAAGAGCGTACTCTTTTTAAAAAGGCCGGCAACACATTAGCGATCTCTCCGATTTCGGATGTTCATGGGGGCGTTGATTACTTTCTATCAGGTGACTCGCTTGCTCGTTTGTCCGCGTCTAGCATTAAAAAAAACAAAATTGTTTTTAAGAAGATTCAGAGCCATGATTCTCTCCCACTGGGCTATGCCCCGGAAAAAGAATAAGTATAGGTATCACAAAGAATTACCACAAACTGTGTTACTTATTATGCAAAATTTTAAGGTACTGCCAAACCGGTTTATGTACCTACTGTACTAATTTTAATATGACGTTAGAATCCGAACATTACAAGCTCAATTGGAGCGTCGTCGAAGTTTCCAGGGACTATAGAAGCCAACGAAGAAAGTTACGGCTGTTCGCATCCGGCATCCCATCTCTGGCCATTCCTCAACTTGCGCGCTGACATCTCGGAAATTTTAGGGATTGGTGTTAAACCAAGCAAAGTTTCCCGGATGTCGGGATCGAACTATCAACTACTTACGTTTAGTTTAGTTTGGACTTAGCCGATTCGTGTCTGAACTTGTGCACAATGGACAACATTTCAAAATTGCTAAGCTCTGAAACAAAAAATACCAATTCTTTGTTTACTTTTCCGCTGCTCGAATATATATTTATAATTTTTTTATAGTGCTTATTTACTGAGAAAAAAATTAAAAACTAAAAAACGTAAGATGACGTCATCGGACGGCAGAATGTAAAATATTTCTTTGCTTAGCGCATTATAGTTTTAAATTTACGAAATGCCAAACCCATGACATGTAACTGTCAAAAAAAAAAGACAACTTGTCAACGTTGAATGTATGAATGACGTTGACAATGTTGACACTAGTATTATTTACCTTTGACAGTAGTACCTTTTTTTTTATTAAAACAATGATAAGCAAAGGAATATCGCTGTATTCAGCCGTCCGATGACGTCATTTGGCGCTTACGTCTATTTAGAATATATAGAATTTCAATAATTATTTTATGCATGAAAATGGCCAAATTTTGAAAAAAGAAAAAATATGGGTCTGTTCATTTTATGTCTATTTTCATATAAAAAAACAATATGGACGTGTTAAAAATATGAAATGTTGTCCATTGAATTTTGGTTACAGTGTGTGGCTTTTATAGACGATTGTATTAACACGGGCTCGGATTAATCATGCGACATGCATAGCCGGCCCATTTTATCGGCCAGAATGAATGCTTCACTGTATCGATGAATGTTCAAAGAAAGTTTGTTCGTAACGATAACAACATTACCTTAAGTGTAACTTGGAGAAACTGGTGCTGACAGGCGCCAAAAGACCAAGAGGCCGAAGCCAAAACAGCATCTCACTTCAGTCTGCAACGCCATTCACGATGTTGAAGATAGGACACGGCCTCACAGAAAACCGGCATGAAGCACTGTGCTGTGCTGCGTGAGTGAGGGTACTGGAGGCCCGATCCGGGGCAAAGAGGGGGTTCAAAGGTTGGCAGCGCACTTGTGACTCCACTGGTGTCACGGATGTCCATGGGCCGTCTGCTCGTCTGCCACCTATAACATAAAAAGGACATGCTGGTCAAAGAGACTCCAGGTGAAAGTGAATCGTCGGAGTCACGACCCTCACAAGGAGGGGGTACCTAGCTATGTGTTCAAAGCATTAACTGTAACACTCAGTGGAACTAATAATACAAATGTGCAAAAAAGTATTTCCTATTCCATTGTGACTACAGCATTCTAAGCTCAATTAGCTATAAATTAGCTCCAATATTATGAACGCTGTGTATACCTATAACTGGCAAACATATTTGAATATTTCCTTTTTAAGTTACCTGCTATCATTTGTGATTGTTTTATGTGAATTGCTGTTGGTGTACCTTATATATAAATAAATAAGCCTAACTAAACATTGCAATAAGGTTAAGGTCGAGCTATTCAAGGTATTAATTTAGCTATTTAGAATAGTAAAAAATTAAAACGTACGCAAGTTATTTATTTGTAATAATAGTAAGTAACCAATTCAACAAATTTGTAGAGTGCCTATCTAATAGTTTTGGCCATTGCTGTATGTACATCCGGCAAAGTTTCCGGTAGACCACTTTTAAAATTAAATTAAAATTAAATATCATTTATTTCAACCAAATTACAGGTCATATACAAAATAGAAAATAGAATAGTTAATAATAGCAATACAATATTTGACATTCATACATTGTAATAAGTATATAAATGTCAAGTTAAATTGAATTCATAGGGGATTATAAATGCCAAGTAAAAAAAAATGTCAGTTCCATTAAAGTTGGTTATACAATTAAAATTATCATAAAAATGTTAAGCTACTACATGCCAATTGAATACAAACTCAAAATTAAAAATTAAATTAACGTATTATAAAATATATAATGTCAAATCTTGTCATTGCAGCACGCGACACCCTTTACTTTTAGACCTTATTCCAATACATTAAGGTCGAAAAATGGTCTACCGGGAACTTTGTCGATGTTGTACGTGATATTAAAAAGAACCTTAAAGTAATAACTATAAAAAAGTGGTACTTAAAAACTTCATTTACATTATTATTGCTATACAAATCCGGTGAAACAAACGCGTTACAAACCACAGGACTTCCTAAATTTTGAATTGCGTAGTTTTTATCAGACACCCTGAAAAACTAATTTCAGGCGTACAACAATAGACCAGGCGCTGAAACAAAGGTAACTATGACCACCACTACCACCTATACTAGGAGCACAGTCTGAAAATTTCTAGTATCAAGAACGATTCGACGAGCGCGAAGCACACGAGCACAGATTTGTATATGACACGAGCCCTATGAATGTCCCACTGTATCGATGAATGTTCAAAGAAAGTTTGTTCGTAACGATAACAACATTACCTTAAGTGTAACTTGGAGAAACTGGTGCTGACAGGCGCCAAAAGACCAAGAGACCGAAGCCAAAACAGTATCTCACTTCAGTCTGCAACGCCATTCACGATGTTAAAGATAGGACACGGCCTCACAGAAAACCATATGATGAATGCATGAAGCACTGTGCTGTGCTGCGTGAGTAAGGGTACTGGAGGCCCGATCCGGGGCAAAGGGCGGTTCAAAGGTTGGCAGCGCACTTGTGACTCCACTGATGTCACGGATGTCCATGGGCCGTCTGCTCTTAACGCTATTAACGCTAGCTGGCCTACCATCGCGTGCTAAACAGCGGGTCTAATTTAAAGAAGATTTTACGACCGAATCGGAGTTTCCCTCTCTTTCACGCGCTGTGTGTCTCCATTGTTTGGGTGCGACAGGTATATTCTCGTTCGTTACGAGACGGCTATAAATTAGGCCACCTGATTTGATCATTTCGACCACGCGCGCGCACACTGCTTACAGAATAAGGTCGTTTTCTGATTTGGGCTGAAAGGAGAGCCCACGTTACAGTTAGATACTACGGACGCGATGGTATGGCATCACATCCGCGTTGGACCTGATACTGCTATACTAACCCACGAGATGGTTCTTTACGCTTGATTTGAAGAAATCCATATTATAGGACAGGGGACACACATTGGTTGCCCGTTCATAGACCGAGCCACTAGTCATCATTACACTGTGGTAGTGGCTTGCAAATAGTTTCCTTTATTCATTTCATCTGGGGAGCGACTTTTTTATTCGTCGCTTCAACCGCTGGGGTAAATTTAATTATCTCAGAGCGACTAGAACATAAAGCTTTTATGTTTCCACATTATTTTCTGTTGAAGGATTGCAATACTGGCCATAGCTCTTGCGGCGTCCTGTTCCGGACATTGTGTTTTAATTATTACGAAGCCATCTTGTTTGCTTGAAACATTGGAATAATAAACGATTGCTTGTGGCTGGTTTTAATAAACTAAACTGAAGACTGATAAGATGGAAGTGAATGTTGATTACATAGCGCAAGTATTTCGGCTTACCTACATGTAAGCCTTGTCTTTGTCTCTAAAGCCGTTTTCAACCAATTTGGTGTAGGCCTACTTAAATTTTCTCCATTCTATTCTATTTTGGGCAGTTGAAGCCCAGTTGTGTCCGCCAATCTTTGCTATGTCGTCTCTCCATTTTATTTGTGCCCTTCCGATAGGTCTTTTCTGATCCCATGTCCATCCACTGCAGCAATTAATGCCACGAGTCTGTCTTTCGGGCAATATGTCCCGCCCATTGACTACGTCTAACATCATTGTCGCTACCCAAGTTTCAGCTCAGAGGTTCGCAAATATGGAGCTGAAACTATATTTGCTCTACTATAAAAAAAGGAAAGAAAAGTTTATTATATCTTTAATATAAAAATCAAATCAAAGAACCATGAGTTTTAGGAAATGAAAATTTTATATCGCGGTTCATAAGATACAGCTCGGTAACAGTCAAATGACTACAAAAATCGATCGATTTTTGTATGGCAACCCCCCCTTAAATATTTATTCTATTTTGATTTTAGTATTTCTTGTTATAATAGATAATTTGTGAAAATCTCAACTGTCCAGCTGTAACGGTTCTTAAGATACAGCCTGAAAAAACGCGTTTTTGTATGGGAGCACTCCTTAAATATTTACTTTCTTTTGGTTTAAGTATTTGTTATTATAGCGGAAAAACATAATTTATGAAAAATTCAAATGTCTAGCTATGGCGGTGCTTGAGTTATAGCTTGTAGACAGATGGACAGACGGACATCGAAGTCTCAGTAATAGAGTCTCGTTTTTACCCTTTTGATACGGAATCCTAAAAATCAAAATGGACTACTACAGATAGAATATGGCGTACGGCCGAATCAATATTTACAAAACAAATTGGCTGTAGCGCCGCATATCCAACTTTACAATTCTGCATCGGGGGAGCACTTCTAGAGATTGGTTTTTAATCAAATCCCAAAGACATTGAGGTGGGGCACTGGTGGGCTGTCGCGCCAGGCCTGCCTGGATGAGACCAGACAGTTTCTCGTTAATCTTGTTCTCGCAAGTCGCCGTGTGAATGATAAAGCTTAAGACGCAGATTGGACTGGAGATGTGTGAGCTAATCCCATCTTGCAGTGTTGCCATTGGTAGCCCATTTACACAGTTGTGAAGTTTTATCAAATACTAGTAGCCCGCCCGAGATGAAGGCAGGCCGCCTCCATCTCAGAAATCAATTTGAATAGAATAGAAATTTGCTACTAATTATGATGGGATGGGCTTAATCGCCATACTTGTCTAATGCGTATTGGTGATTACAAACCCGAACTAGTTACCATTCG
This sequence comes from Marasmia exigua, assembly GCA_019059595.1. Taxonomy (NCBI): domain Eukaryota; kingdom Metazoa; phylum Arthropoda; class Insecta; order Lepidoptera; family Crambidae; genus Marasmia; species Marasmia exigua. Next base: position 12,387,236 of record CM032482.1, on the reverse strand, counting down.
AGGATTAACTACTTACTTTAGGTACACCGCTCAACGCTCAAACTTACCTAAATCTAGCGCCATTTTCCACATTTTTCCGATAAATGTCGAGTACAAGCACTAGAAATGTGGTGTATGAATTTGATAAAGGTGACGTCCTAAATTGTATGGAGGCTCAGCCAGCTCCTTGTACAGTTGTCTAAAAAAAGCTTGTTAAAGAGCTAATATACCTACAACACTTTGTCGCTATAGAATTTCATATTTCGTTATCTAGAATAAACAAGAAAATCGCAAAAGTAACAATACAGAACAGCAAAAACCATCATGGCCTGAAATGACATGTTGGTTGATGACGCCCGTCTGCTATCAGGTGTAAGTAGGTACTTAACAATACAAACTATTATGAACTAAAGTGGCAAATAACATCCTTTTTTTTGTCGCTGAGCAATGCCGCCAGCCCGAAGCTCGAAGCCGTCGCACGGCAATGGGCCGAGCGACATCGCCGCCGTTCGGGCGGCGGCGCCTTATGCATCCCTCCTACTGGGGAGTAGGAGGGTTATGTCGGGATCTCCTCTAGAGGGGGTTTCTCCTTACAAGAAGCCGGCCAAAGGCATATTGACTAAACCCCAGTGGTTTTCCCTCATCACCCTTAAGAGGGGAGAAGTCATGGGTTCAAAAAGGGCGAACCTTGGCACCGTAAGACAAATTACATCCTGACAGACTGATCCTCAGCGCCATATTGAAGATGTTGCTGCGAGTCAAATTATTAAGTTGTTTTCAGATTTTACCACGTAATTTGTCCGTTGAATGATGGCTACGATGAATCAGTAGATCTCTCTTGATTTTTTAAAACGACTGTACAATATCCTGGCCAGTTAAGGGACGTGTCCTTTACTGGCAACATCCGTCCCGCCAGCTCTAATGAGACGAGAAGTAGCAGAGTAATAATGTAGAGAGTGTTAAACCAATTTGCCGTCAAGTTTGTTGTTTTATAGAAAGCTGGATGAACGTGTCCCTACTCTGTGCCAATTCCGACGCTCAGCCCAGGAATATCGCGTTAAATTTTATCTTGCCCGTTTCTCGGATTAGTTTTCCAGCTAAAGCAATTTAGACTACTTAGGAACTTATGTTGGTATCAAAGGAAAATTGCGATGTCTACGAAGCAGGTAATTGAGCCAAAGTGATTTTAATATACGTATGAAAATGTAGAATTAAAAGAAAAATGGATAGATGTTGACAATTCTTTTTGTTTACATTTCAGATCTAGGTAATAGGTAGGTACTTACCAAACGGGTTTCACGACTGAATCTTATTTACGATTAGACCGCCTTCCTACTGTTCGTTTTTGTTGTATGTATCATAGTTAGATTTTGTTTTTGTGCAATAAAGGAGTAAATAAGGAGTTAATATAGTTTATGACAATAAATGTTATCTTATCCCCGCCTCCATAAAACGCGCTGTATCTAAGTAGATAGATAGATATTCTTTATTGCACAAAAACAAAATACAAGCATGATACAACAAGTACAAGTAGGTATCTTTTGTTTGGATGCGACAGATATTTTTTTTGATATAGGGGCAGACGAGCAAACGTATCACCTGATTGTAAGGGATTACCGCCGCCTATGGACACCTGCAACGTCGAAGGAGGCTAATTATGTATATTCTTATATAACCTATTCATTACATGATGGATTCGTAGGCTCTCCGATTGGTATGTAGATAGCGTATCTATCAAACCAACCACCTACTCGACCTATTACAACTCTCATACTTTACCTTATAAGTAGATATACTTAACACAGAGTTATAAATAAAAAACATTACGATCCACCCTTGATCACGTCCCGTCAAACGTTGCAAAACAAAATCCGCATGTTCGATGCGGATATAATTTTTAACGAACACAAATAACAGGCGAATTCAGAGAGCAATTTAATGGCGAGCTCATCAAAAGTCGCTACACGTAACGGGGCTTTTTGCAAATCGACAACAAACATTGGATTTGATTGGCAAATGCACGATTCGAGGGTAATTTGCTTAAAACTACGTTTTCAAAGGAATTTTAAACATGTTTCTATGGAATGAAAGAATTTTTATCAGTTGCAATGGAAAAAATACGTACCCTAGCCTGCTTAATCAGCTTTTTCAGCATTTGTCAGACAGAACCCAATATGCGGGTAGGTGACAACTCGTTCTATTAAAACACCTTGGTCACTGTTCCAACCTAACCTAACCAATATTTTTGTAACGTTATAGGTACATCACGGTACTAAATACTATACAAAAATCGATGGCGCCACTTACGTCATAAGATATGGTAACCCCATTGGTTATAAAACATTGAAACTACATACGTTAGTTACTCAAAAATCCGTTGTCTCGACTTTCTTGACGCAGTTCAGACGCCTTAGGAGACCCTTTCCACCTTATTATAAATAGCGATCTTAAGTTATTACCGTACTAAAGCTCATGTCATACCGTTTCAACGCGCAATGTTAAAGGGGCTGGCACGAATTTTGTTCTGGGACTATTCTTAGTTCGTGATTTGTAATAAGGGGGTTTAGGTCTCCTACGTAATGCATGGCCAAACGTTCACAGTAAGATTTCCAGTGTCCCGTTTCGATGCTAAATTCGCCGAATTTAGCCGCCATTTTTCTTTTAAACCGTCCTCGTCCGCCACTGTTAAATAAAAGGCACGCGTGCACTCAGAGATGTATTTATTGGTCGACTAACGGCATTAGAGAAAATTAGCAGTATATGGATACCCACTTAAGTTTAATAAATTCACAACAGTTTCGAATGCGGCTGTCGCGACACTCGCAACGCACGCTGTTTTTTTTTCTACTACCTCATGGTTTCGAAAGCTCATGGACTCGAATGATGTAGTCGTGAAAGACGCTGATTCGAAAAACATTTGCACTGCCTCATAGGCTCGAATACAGTAGTATCTATATAATTCCTTAGCTTTTTTGGGCATAAATTACCTCATCCAAGCTTTTAATTCCCGGTCGCTTCCAAAGCTGTCGCTCTTTTTTAGATCATGATTCAGGATTTTGGTAGTCTGGTAATTATAATGAAGCGGCAGCAGTCTGACCTTCGCAACCCATTAACAGGGGAACCAGCCAGACCAACTGGATCATGGTTATACGTTTCAGAACCTATAACATGCCGGTTTCGACAAGTGATAAAAAAACAACATATTCAGTGTCCATCAACATTTATTGTTTTGAACAAATTGTAAATATGAAAAAAATACCACCTGAATTCAACGTTATAAGAACTTAAATATGCACATAAAACACTAAAATGTTCATTTAATTACTACTTAGATTAATATTTTTTACCACGTTATTATTATGACTAATAAATCGAAATCACAAGCATTCGAGCGTATCAGGCAGTGCAAATGTTTTTCGAATCAGCATCTTTCGCGACTATATCATTCGAATCCATGAGCTTTCGAAACTGAGCTTTCGAAACTATGAGGCAGTAGAAAAAAAATCGCAACAGCGTGCGTCGCGACCGCGGCATTCGAAACTACAAAAAAATTGCTTAGGTTAGAATAGTGAACAGTGCCAAAAATCCTATAGTTCTGTTTCACTTTCTTTGCCTTGTCCCCTAACCCAGAATATGTAAGTATTATAATTAGGTACTTACTACACGAATATTGAAAGCCCTATGCCCCTGTGGCGTAGTTGGTTGGGGATCATGCCTTATACGTTAAAAGTCGTGGGTTCGTACCCCACATTCGGTTAGGCAACAATACCAATGAAATAGACCTCCCCGCACAGTGTTTCCTAAAGCCTCAAATTCGGACATCCCCTTTTTTTTAAATTTTTGAACCCGGCAAGAACTCCCCCCGTGTTTCAATTCCGCTTAGTACCGAGTAATATTTTTTTTAAACTGGATAATGGACAACATTTCAAAATTGCTAAGCTCTGAAACAAAAAATTCCAATTCTTTGTTTACTTTTCCGCTGCTCGAATATATATTTATTCATTTTTTATTTTGCTTATTTACTGAGAAAAAAATTAAAAACTAAAAAACGTAAGATGACGTCATCGGACGGCAGAATGTAAAATATTTCTTTGCTTAGCACATTATAGTTTTAAATTTACGAAATGCCAAACCCATGACATGTAACTGTAAAAAAAAAGACAACTTGTCAACGTTGAATGTATGAATGACGTTGACAATGTTGACACTAGTATTATTTACCTTTGACAGTAGTACCTTTTTTATCAAAACAATGATAAGCAAAGGAATATCGCTGTATTCAGCCGTCCGATGACGTCATTTGGCGCTTACGTCTATTTAGAATAAAAAGAATTTCAATAATTATTTTATGCATGAAAATGGACAAATTTTGAAAAAAGAAAAAATATGGGTCTGTTCATTTTATGTCATTTTTCATATAAAAAAACAATATGGACATGTTAAAAATATGAAATGTTGTCCATTATTGAACCCGGTAAACTGAAATTTATTTTTTATTAATAAAGATTACGTGCTAGGAAACTGTTTGCTTTTGAAGTATTTAGGGGACTTCAAACTACAAATTTTAAATACATTTTTAAACTCATAGAGGGTGTATTTACGACAAAATCAAATATTTTCGTTTTTTATTCGTTATTTTTTTTCTCTAAAGTTACAAGGTTTGCGCATTTTCTTTTCAATTAGAAATATAATTCAAAACATAAACTAAACGCACAAAAAAATCAGATGCGCATCTTATGAAATCTCGTTGAAAAGTTCATTTTTAAAAATTACCGGTTTTTGACTACCTAGGGTTGTCACCAAACTACTCCAGCAAATGTACCGGTACCATAATGTATCGGTAACTTCAAAATAAGTACTAGGTATTTTTTACCTATTATGCCGACTCCTTCCTTTTTACCTTGGGAAAATGACAGGTACTTAATACTTCCGAGTGTATATTTGCTCTCGATGTTGATTTTGAAGTGCGAGGTTGTTCAGAACAATTTACTGAGTCATTAAATATGTACTCCATACCACAATCTTTATCACAATTCGTGCGATGAACACTTGTGTTTGTTTAGTGTCTGGGTGTAATATAGGTATTTAAGTATATATTTGTGTTCCTCTGTTGTCTGATATCTGTAATACATGTGCTTAAGCTACTTAGTACGGAATCAGGTCAACGTATGAGATGTTGTGAGAATTATTATTATATTTAAGACTTCGCATCTTTCTCCAACCTTAAAAAAGGCGGGTAAAACTACCTATGGCGCGGACCTCAGTCAAGCGTCATAGTGTTAAGGGTTGTGGATCCTGACGATAAAAACTTTCTGGTTATCCTACATGTATTGAGAATGCTGGCTTTTTGTAGTAAATATGTTAATTTGGTTGGGATATTCAGTATTTCCAGGCTTTTCTTTATGCTGTGGGGTATCAATCCAGTTGAAGATATTACTATTGGGATTATGTGTACAGTGTCTGCATGCCATTGTTTCTTTAGTTGGATCGCCAGGTCGTGGTATTTGGTTATTTTTGCAGAGATAGTTGGTTGGAGATTGTGACTATTAGGGATTGCTATGTCTATTAAATATATGGTTTTATTTACTTTGTCTTGAAGAGTGATATCTGGTCTGTTATAGTGAACGGTTCTGTCTGTAATCAAAGTTCTATCCCAATACAATTTATATTGTTGATCCTCATATATGGTAGATGGTGTATATTTATAGTATGGTAGTTTTTCCTGAATGAATTTAAATTTATGGGCAAGGTACTGGTGTATTATAGAGGCGACTTGGTCATGGCGATGCTTGTAGTCTGTCTGTACCAAGGATTTACAGCTTCCTGTGATATGCTGGATCGTTTCAGGAGCACTATTGCAATGGCGGCAGTTATCAGATTGAATTTCTTTGGTGATGTATCTTCTGTAGTTTCTGGTTGCTATTACCTGGTCTTGAATGGCCATCATGAATGCTTCCGTTTCTGGAAAGAGTTCGCCCCTTGTTAGCCATTCGTTCGACGCATCAATATCGACATGAGGTAGGCTCAAGTCAGCTTTATGTCTTCCGTGGAGGGATTTCTGAGACCATTCAGTAGTTTTCGTCTGGTTGTCCGTTACTCGTTCGTTTTTCTGTATGGTTGTGTCTTTTAGGTTAAGTGGCGTCAGTTTTTTATCTATTTTGGATGCGGATTTATGTAGTTTTGATATTTCAGATTTGTTATGAAAGTATTGTCTTAGGGTGGTTATTTGTCTATTGTGCAAGTTTGTGATATCAATGAGGCCCCTGCCTCCCTCCCGTCGGGGTAAGGTAAGGCGCTGGACACAGGATTTCGGATGATGTTTTCTATGCCTAGTCATGTTTGTGTTTATCATCCGTTGTAGTACCGTCAAGTCAGTCTGTGACCATGTAATAATGCCAAACGAGTAGGTGAGTATAGGGATCGCGTAGGTATTGATAGCTTTGACAAGGTTTTTTGAGTTCAGGTGTGATTTTAAGATCTGGTTGAGTCTATGCTTAAATTTGGATTTTAACTCGGTTTTTGTCTGTTTTTGGTGTATATGTTTAGATTGCTGGAAACCTAGATATTTATATGTGGAGTGCTCATCCATTGGTTCAATTACCTCTCCTGATTCTAATGTGTACCTGTCATTCTGAAATTTACCCTGTTCTATTGAATTGATTTTGCACTTATCAACCCCAAATTCCATACATATGTCTCGAGAAAATGTTTGTGTTATGTCCGCTAGTGTGAATAGATCTTTTTTGTTAGATGCATAGAGTTTTATATCATCCATATACATCAAATGTGATAATATATGGTTATTGTGATTATTTGGGTTGATTTCATATCCTGCCTGTGATCTGTTTAGTAATTGAGATAATGGATTGAGAGCTAAGCAAAACCATAATGGGCTTAGCGCGTCGCCCTGAAAAATACCTCGTTTAATATTTATTGGCTCGGTAGTAAGTAACGTTTCTGTATTTTGTTTTATTTTCAGCACTGTTTGCCAACTCTGCATTGTGGTTTTAAGAAATTCTACTAATACAGGATGAATCTTATTTATTTGCAGCACGTGGATAAGCCAGCTATGAGGGACAGAATCGAAGGCCTTCCGGTAATCTATAAACATGGTATGTATGCTCTTCCTCTTTCTTAATGCTTCTTTGATGACTATTGCATCTATTGTTAATTGCTCTTTGCATCCTTGACTGTATTTTCTGCATCCTTTTTGCTCCTCGGCTAATAAATTGTTTGTACATAGGTGGCTGTATATGGTTTCAGAAATGCATGAAGTTAGGATTTTATATATGGTTTGTAGGCATGTTATTGGGCGGTACTTAGCTGGGTTCTTTGTGTCTTGATCTTTGGGTATCATGTATGTGATTCCTTGTGTTATGTATTTTGGTAAAGTGTCTGGCATCTTTATGAAATCATTAATGTGGTTATGTATGTATGGATAAATACAAGTAAGTTTTTTATACCAAAAATTGTGTATATTGTCGGTTCCAGGTGATTTCCAGTTATGTGTCCGTCGGACAACTTCTATGAACGTCTCTGCTGTTATAATCTCAAATTCCATATCTGGGATATCAGGCGTACTGCGGTCTTTTTGTAGCCATTTTGCATTGCTGTTGTGTGCTTTAGGATCCTGCCAGATTTTGGCCCAGAAGTTATGTAAACTTTCTGGCGTTGGTGTTTCATTAACTGTTTTATTGGAATTAAAGTCATTTGACAGGTTTCTATAGAAAATTTTTTCATTGCTATTAAAGTTTGAATTTTGTATCTTTCTATTAGTGCATGTGAGATACCGCTTGAGTCGGCTAGACGCTGTGTTTAACTTTTGTTTTAGAGTGTCCAAAAAATGGGTTAATTCTGTATTTTCGGCTTCATGGGTTGCGTGTATCTTGAATTTTGTTTTGATACTTTCGACTGTTTTTATTATTGATTTATTTTTATTTCCTGCAATAAACTGGGTTAAATGTGCTATATAAAGACGAAATGTTTTTATTTTATTCTCTAACCGTATCTGCCACTTTGGTTTTTTGTTCGTATCTTGTTTATTTGAAGTGTTGCTATTATTTTCGTAGATTTTTGAGCCGTTGCAGATGGCTGTGGTGTATGCTGCAGAATAAATAATTGTCTGGAGGGTAGCAAAATCTTGGTCAGCTGATAGGTGTTTGGGCAAAACAGTTTTATTTAAGTAATCGATTATAAAACCTAACTTACGAGAAGATTTCTGTTTAGGTATGTACGGTCTAGTAGTAGGATTAGTGTTCATGAATTTGTCTAGAGTGGTGTTGAAGTTTTCTTCAATAATGTCTGTGTGGATGTATGATTTATGAGGGTGTGATTGTCTGTGTGATTTCTGAGTTTATGTTAGTGTTTCATTACTTAACTGGCTTAAATTTTGTACTATTTCATTATCTAAATCTGTAATACAATCTGTGTTAACCAACGTAATATTATTGCTTGAAGCTGGGTCGATTTCTTGTTGTAGCACTAGAGTTACTTCCTGTTGGATTTGTTGGATTCTTGCTTCTGGAATTAGTTTATTTCTGAGTATCACTCTTTTTTGGTCAGATATTCGTTGTTCAGAGAGGTGGGAGAGGTGTGGATAGTGTTCTATAAATTTACTATGTAGTTTCTTCCTCCAGGCTGTCATATCCTGTTCAAGTTGTGTCACTGCGTAATAGCTACTCATTATCATCTCATTCATTACATTTGACCAACTCATTCTTTCATTACTAGTGTTGACTATTGTGTGTTGTGTAGGTATTGTGGCTTGTCCATTTGGTTCTCTTTGTGAAACCTGCTTTTGGCATGTGTCTTGTAGCTCCCTAGCAACTTCAATCCTGATTTCGTCTAATACTTCCTGCGATAGCAGTTTGTTATTAACAATAGCCCTTTTCTGGTCGCCTATGCGTTGCCTTGATGCTTCCATCGATGGAAATGTCTCAGTAAATCTTTGATGTAAAGGGCCCAGATGTCCCCTTTTATTTTCTTGTTCCAGATTTGTTAGGATTAAATATGTGCGCCAGATGAACTTATTCATTTCGTCGCTCCATCTTTTTCGCGCACGTTTAAGGCCAATAGTGGGTACAGAATGAGAAGCAGCTGCTTCCTGTACAACATCTATTGATTGAGGTGATAAGGTGGAAGATCGGGGTTCTATTGCATTTTCAAAGAAACAAGGGGATGAGCCTAATGATTCAAATAGGCTATGGGTAGAAGATATTGGTGATGGTGGGTCTATATTTTCGGCTGTCGTATATTCGGGATCTAGCCCAGTGGGAGCCCGCCTGCTCAACTCCTCGCCACCGACGGCTTGCATGCTGGAACACCCAGCGCCGGCTCCAGGTGTGCCCCGGCGATAGCCCCCGGGAAGCGGCCGTAAATTATAAGTCCTTTTCTGCGTCTCCATCATTTGGGTTGGTTTGGGATCGTTGGTTGGGAAGGGTAGTCGTGTTGGTATTGACGTGTAGTATCTCCTGCATGTGCAAGGTGCAGCCTAGGTATTAGTTAGCTGATATGAAATTGTTCAAGCCTTTCCGTAAGCCCCCCCACCGCGACAAGGTGATCCCCCGGGGGGGTTATTATTATTATTATTATCAATAGAAAGAAGAAGAAAATGCTTATTATTTTAAAACGGTCAATGTGAAATTGTCAATGCGTTGATCACTTAAAATTGGAGACTAAAGATGACTAAATCCATATCTTCATCCACGTTATGAAAAACATTGTAAAATACCGGTAAAACAAAATAGTGTTTTGTGACAACCCTAAAAAAAACAAAAAAAAAATCTTTTTCTTCTAACTTCCATTAGTTGCGCATCTGGTTTTTTTTAATGCGGTTAGTTTATGTTTTGAGCTATATTTCTAATTTATAAGAAAACGCGCAAACCTTGTAATTTTAAAGAAAAAAATTAAGGAAGAAAAAACGAAAACATTTAATTTTGTTATAAATACACAATTTATAAATTTGAAAATATATATAAAAATTGTAGTTTGAAGTCCCCTAAATATTTCAAAAGCAAATATTTTTTTAACACCTGCCCTTCTTTAATAAAAAATAAATTTCGATTTACCGGTGTTCAAAAATTTATTTCTCGGTAACTAAGCGGAATTGAAACACGGGAGTCAATTTATATTACTAAGGTCTTTCTAATGCTTAAAAAACAAGGGGATGTCCGATTTTGAGGCTTCAGGAAACACTGTGCCCCGCACAAAAGGCGCACGTTCATGTTCCTATTATAAGCTAAATATTTTTTTGACTTTGGGAATTTTTCTTTTTTTTATGGCTTGCTGTGTTGGGAAAATAATTTTCTGTCTTCAAACTGAATGATGACTACTTATGCTATTCCTTTGATTTTCTTTTTAAGAAATAATTTAGCTGTCAGTGAGTCGATCTTTCAACGCGACGTTAATTAATTTGTCAAACAATTTTGACAGTTCAGACAAATTTCAGTTGTGTGTGTTCTTTTTCCGGTATATAATACTACCCAGCGTTGCCAGAATGTTACTTTTGTAACATTTTACGTTACTTTTGGCCTTCCAATGTTACTTCCATGTTACACCACACTCAATGTTACTTTTATGTTACTTTTGAGAATTTCGAACAAAATCCTGGTGGACTGACCAACCAATACGATTGTTTGTCAAATTTACTTATTCATTCACTCGTGTATATTTTTCAATCTTTTCAATACTCAGTACTCAATATCTTTATTGCATCTATAGGTTACATAATTAGTTGGTTCATAATAAATGTAGGTATCACTATAGACTCAGGAGGGCACTGCAATATGGGAGAGGACGCTCATCATTACTAAGTTAGGATTAACTTTAAATTATATACCTTTATATAACTATAGTGAAATATAAAATGAAGTATGCAATTCTATATGTATTATTTATGTATTATTAGTATTTTACTTTAAATATATGTGTTTAAGTGTGTTATTCTCTATGTATTTTTATCATTGAGATATTCATTTATTTGTTGTTTGATTAATTCGGGTACCTTATTAAATATTTTTATAGACAATACGTAGGGGCTGTTTGAGTGTAAGGTCATTCAAGAGTTCGGTAGGTTAAGTTTATTATTATATCTGAATGGACAACATTTCATATTTTTAACATGTCCATATTGTTTTTTTATATGAAAATAGACATAAAATGAACAGACCCATATTTTTTCTTTTTTCAAAATTTGTCCATTTTCATGCATAAAATAATTATTGAAATTCTTTTTATTCTAAATAGACGTAAGCGCCAAATGACGTCATCGGACGGCTGAATACAGCGATATTCCTTTGCTTATAATAATAATATAAAATAATAATGTTTTGATAAAAAAAAGGTACTACTGTCAAAGGTAAATAATACTAGTGTCAACATTGTCAACGTCATTCATACATTCAACGTTGACAAGTTGTCTTTTTTTTTACAGTTACATGTCATGGGTTTGGCATTTCGTAAATTTAAAACTATAATGTGCTAAGCAAAGAAATATTTTACATTCTGCCGTCCGATGACGTCATCTTACGGTTTTTAGTTTTTAATTTTTTTCTCAGTAAATACGCAATATAAAAAATGAATAAATATATATTCAAGCAGCGGAAAAGTAAACAAAGAATTGGTATTTTTTGTTTCAGAGCTTAGCAATTTTGAAATGTTGTCCATTGATAAGGGGCGGCGTTGTCTTTACGTTTGGTATAAAAAATTGGGTGTTTACGAACAAATTTACATGTTTCTAAAATATAAATACATGGGAGTGTAAGAATTTGGTACTGTTCAAAATACGGTTTGCAGCTATCAGTTTGATCTATGTTTGCGATAATGGACAACATTTCAAATTTTTAACATGTCCATATTGTTTTTTTATATGAAAGTAGACATAAAATGAACAGACCCATATTTTTTCTTTTTTCAAAATTTGTCCATTTTCATGCATAAAATAATTATTGAAATTCTTTTTATTCTAAATAGACGTAAGCGCCAAATGACGTCATCGGACGGCTGAATCAGCGATATTCCTTTGCTTATCATTGTTTTAATAAAAAAAAGGTACTACTGTCAAAGGTAAATAATACTAGTGTCAACATTGTCAACGTCATTCATACATTCAACGTTGACAAGTTGTCTTTTTTTTGACAGTTACATGTCATGAGTTTGGCATTACGTAAATTTAAAACTATAATGTGCTAAGCAAAGAAATATTTTACATTCTGCCGTCCGATGACGTCATCTTACGTTTTTTAGTTTTTAATTTTTTTCTCAGTAAATAAGCAATATAAAAAATGAATAAATATATATTCGAGCAGCGGAAAAGAAAACAAAGAATTGGTATTTTTTGTTTTAGAGCTTAGCAATTTTGAAATGTTGTCCATTCTTTTGAAGGACGAAGAGGGACATTTATCCCGCTTACGTGTTTTTTTACTTTTAATAAAAGAGTCAAGGAACGTATTTTATTTTAATCATTTAAATTAAATGCCATTATAACGTATTTTGCCAGTTTCCAAAAAAAAGGGCAATGTTACTTTTTCTGACAAAATGTTACTTTTTGATCTGTCTCGTGTAACTTTTGACTATCGGCCACTGGCAACACTGTCTACTCTTTGGTGTTCTTCACTTTTTGGCGGGCTTTTTCGAAGTGAAGGCGCAAATTTTCAAACTCTTTTTCAATTAATTAAAATACTGTGAATAGTGTATATAAATAGTGTAAATAGTTGATTAAAATGACGGAGATCCCCGGGGGTGACGGCCCCGGGGTCGGGACACTCCGTCCTTCTAAAAGACGCAAAGACTTCAGTGAGTGTGAGACCCATAAAACAGCGAATCAGGACGCTAAATTTTACAAAACATACACAAAAACTGGATATAAAAGGGTTTTCCCGGAAAATTCAACCGGGGAATCTTATACCGTGTTTGTCGAAGGCGAAAAATTAGGTAACAAAAATCCACTGGCTATAGCCAGTGTATTCAAAAATGAGATTAAGGGCATCATAAACATTCGGCGTGTCAACGTGAATAAAGTCGGCATATCATTCAGTCAGGCCAGCAACGCAAATAACTTACTAAAAAATGAAGATTTTCTGAAGAAACACAACTTCAGTGCCTTTATACCCGCAAGGGCTGTAGAAAAAATCGGGGTACTCCGCTTCGTTCCCACGAACATAAGCAACGAAGAGCTCTTTAAAAAATTGACCTCTTGTTACGAAATAGTTACAGTACGTAGGTTCACTAAAAATGTAAATGGCGCTATACAACCACTCGGATCAGTAAGCATCACATTTTTGGCAGACTCACTGCCAGACTATGTATACCTGGACATTTTCAGATTCAAAGTTTTTGAATATATACCTCCTCTGCTGCAATGCTACAAATGTTTCAAATTTAATCACGGGGCTAAAAATTGCAGCTCTATCCAGAGGTGCTCAATCTGTGCTGGTGACCATCACTACTCTGCGTGTAGTAGTGAAGCAATACATAAATGTCTCAACTGTGGAGGTCAACATCTAGCTATCTCTAGAGATTGTCCCATCAAAAAAGCTAAAATACAGGAGAAATCTAACAGAATAAGTTACGCAAACGTGACAAGTAATAAAAATGATGATGAGGTCCTAATAAAAAAACTCAAATCATATGGGTAAAAGTTTTATTAGGATAGTGCAATTTAATGTACAAAGCATAAACAGTAAAAAACCTCTTTTAATTAATTTTCTTAATGACAAAGATATAGATATATGCTTAATAAATGAAACTTGGTTACATAAAAAACATAATTTTAATATAACTAATTACAATTTCATACAGCAAGATGGACCAGATGGTCGAGGTGGAGTTGGTATTTTAATTAAGAATAGCTTTAAGTATGATATAGTAACAACTCCATATTACAATAATTTACAAACTGTAGCTATAATTTTACATACTTCTATTGGCAAATTAACTATTTTGACAGCCTACAGCCCACCAAGTGGAACGCGCTTTAACGCCAGTAATTTTAAAAACATAATTCACAATCTGCCCAAACCACTAATGCTAGCTGGAGATCTGAATGCGCATCACGTCGCCTTTGGTTGTCGCTCTACTTCTTCTAGAGGTAATATAATTTATGATATTCTTGATGAGTATGATTTGTGTATCCTTAACACAGGTTCTCCAACCACTGTTGGTACCGCCACTCATAGTCAATCCTCTATAGATATTAGCTCTATTAGTCCTTCATTAGCACATTTATATCAATGGGAAGTGCATGATGATGCCATGGGTAGTTATCATTATCCTACAATTACAGATATACAAATTTATTCAGATGAGTACGAAATTGGTGAGCCTTGTGAACGGTATGTTTACAAGAGAGCTGATTGGGAAAAGTTCAGATCTGAAACAGAAAATCATTTTACCAAATTAATTATAGACAGTAGTAATCCTATTCAATCATACAGTGTGAGTCTTCATAAAGTGCACATATTGAAAACAGGGAAAATATACTTAATTTTATCGATGAAAAACATAATAAAAAAATTTAAAAAAATATCTTAATTTATTTATACAATTTTAAAGTTTTTTTTTTCTACAGTGACCTTCTTTTTATTAAAGCGATGTAACTTTTGAACTAAACGATTAATCACAATAAAATAAACTTACTACTGATTGGAAATAACAGGACTTTCTTTTGAAATGAAAATTATAGGAAAAAAGGGGTTCTTAATTAGTGAATAAGGTATTTATTGTTCGAAAAACTTTTTTTTCTTACAAATTTTTACGATAATTGCAAAATTTCTCAATAAAACACCCCCTTTATGTACATTTTTTATTTCTTTAAGTTAATCTACATCATACAGGCTATTTATGGTGAAAATAGTACAATTGTTACTCAAACACAACATTTTCTATCAACTACGACAAAAAAACGCCTTCCGGACTCTCGGCAATTAATCTTTTAAGCAGACGTTTATTTGTGTTTGTAAATAATACACAAGAGTTCAATTAAAATCATTTATTTATCTAGCTTATAACTACTGCTTCTAAATACTATTCAGTAACAAAATCTAATGCATAAGGTTTTCAAAATGTCCCCCTCTTTGTTGTAAACACAAAGTTGCGCGCTGCACAATTTGTTGTGTCGCTCTCCTTATCATCTCGGGGTCATTACTAATGGCATTGGCACAGCTTATAACGCGTTCTCGCAAATCAGCCTCACTGTCGATTGGGGTACTGTAAACGCGTTGCTTCATGGTCCCCCATAAGAAGTAGTCTAAGGGAGTCATATCGGGTGAACGCGCAGGCCACGCTACCGGTCCTTGCCGGCCGATCCATCGATTTTCATAATTTTCGTTTAAGAACGAACGCACATCCCTTGCATGATGAGCAGGACATCCATCCATTTGTAGATACATGCGGTTTCGTGCGCGTAAAGCCAATGGCACATCCTCCAAAAGCTCCGGAAGTTCGTCTCGTAGCAGTCTTAAAAAACTTTCACCGGTCAATGTTGATGGTAATATCACTGGTCCAATTAACATATCATCAATGAGACCAGCCCAAACATTTAAAGAATACCTGACTTGAAATGTCGATGAGCGTTTTAGCCTTGGATTTTCACCTTTAGGGCACCATTTGTGCAAATTCCGGCAATTGACGATACCGTCTCTCGTAAACCTTGCCTCGTCCATCCACAGTATTCTTTTAGGGAAGTTGGGGTTATCTCTGATCTTTCTTAGTATCCAAGTAGACATCACGCACCTTGGACGAAAATCAACGTCTCCATGAAGATGTTGCACCCTTTGATAGTGATAAGGATGTAGCCCTTCCTTCTTCAAAATACGCCATGCAGATTTTTGGGAAATGCCGTGACGCAGTGCAAGTCGTCTAGTGCTAATGCTTGGGTCAGCAAATAAATCAGCCAACACTGCTTGTTCGACAGAAACATCAATTATTATTTGCGGCGGCTCGCGGCGATCTCTACTCAATCCAAGTCCAGTAATAGACAATCTTCTGTGGATCTCTTGGAAGTTGCGGGCAGATGGCACCGGATGCCGGTTAGGAAACGCAGCAATGTAAGCGTCACGCGCAGCTCGAGCACTTCCTCGTCCCAGGCCATAGTAAAAGTGAATGTCAGCAATGTGTGCTGGGGAGAATTCACTTAGACGCGGCATTGCGTAGGAAAAAACGAACGTTAGCGATATGTGAACGGAAAAAGAAATACTACTAGCAGCGGCGAATAATTCGGAGCGACTGTCTGTCTGGGTCCTCAACAAACAGGTCCTTTGTTTGGCTCTCTTTGCCCCGCGCACCCCACTCCGCGCTCACTAACAATGACTCAAAAAGGGTCTCTACCTGCCAAAAAATGGCACGTGGCCCTGCACACGACGTTATCTTTAAAAATTGATAAAAAATGTTATGATTGAGTTAGAAGCATAGTATTTTTACCTTTCTAAAGCTATTATGATGTAGAATAATTAGAATCAATAAAAAAAGTAGGTTAAGGGGTCGTTTTGTTGAGATATTTTGAAATTATTGTGTAAATTGATGAAAAAAAAAAAGATTTTCTTTAAAAAAAAATCTCTAAACTGTCAATCGAGCGTATTTTGTCCTCAAGTTTGATTTTGTGAGAATGCCCTGTTATTGCCAATTAGAAATAAGTTTATTTTATTCTGATTGATTCTTTAGTTCAAAAGTAATACCGTTTAAATAAAAAGGAGGTCACTGTAACAAAAGATAATCTTTAAAACTGTATAAAAAAATTATCAATTTTTTAAAAATATTTTAAATATTTTTTCCGTCGATAAAATTAAGTATAGTATTCGTGTTTTCAATATGTGCACTTTATGAAGACTCACACTGTATAATCAATTTTGTGACATTTTGATAGAGGTAATGAATATATGTATTCCTAAATTTAAAAAGACTTCACAATATCAGGTTAGAAAACCAGTACCTTGGTGGGACAAAGAATGTGATACTGCTGTGACTAATAGTAAAGAGGCACTTAAGAAATATAGATTAGATGGCACTTTAGAGAGTTATATTTTATATAAAAAAGTAGATGCACAGAAAAAAATACTTTTAAGAGAAAAGAAAAAGAGTGGTTGGACAACTCTGTCAGAATCTTTTAATAGGTACACACCGGTAAGTATCATATGGAATCAGATTAGGCGGTTTAAAGGGGCATCATTACCCAAGAGACCCAAAAATGATGAATGGCTACCGGATTTTTTTGATAAATATGCGCCTACAGATCCTCCAGAAAAACAAACAAATAATGATTTATTAAAAAATATTTTTAATCAAAAAGGTAAAAGTGATACCAACTTTCTATTAGAACCCTTTTCATGGCAGGAATTCATAAGTGCTATTTCTAACAGGAAAAATACAAGCCCAGGATTAGACAAAATTACTTATGAAGTATTAAAACATATTCATCCGACAGCGCAAGATAAGCTACTACAAATTTATAACTTGTTGTGGAATACTCTCATTATACCAGAGTCTTGGAAAACTCAATGTGTTATTCCCATTATTAAACCAAATAAACCTAAGGATGACTATAACTCATATAGGCCTATTGCATTGTCATCTTGTGTAGGGAAGATTTTTGAATACATGCTTAAGACACGATTAGATTGGTACATAGAGTCACAAGGTATTTTACCTGCACAACAATTTGGCTTCCGCAAAGGAAAAAGTGCAGCTGAGAGTTTTGTTTCCTTAACTTCAGATATTAAAAATGCTTTTCACAGTCACTCAGTATCAGTCTGTGCATTTCTGGATATCCAGGGAGCATTTGACAATCTCAATCCCACAGTCCTTGTCAGTATAATGTGTGAAATGGGAATCCCAGGTAAGATCTGTAATTGGATATTTTCATTTTTATACAATAGACAAATGTTTCTTAAATTTAATAACATACTTCATGGACCTAAAAATGTATACAAAGGAAGTATGCAAGGTGCAACAATTTCACCTCTACTGTACAATATTTATACTGCACAAATTACAAAATATTTAACACAAGAGGGAGTTAAATTTTTGCAATTTGCTGATGACATTGTTGTATACTGTGTAAATAAAGATGTAAATATAGCTATTAGGAACTTAAATAAGGGTCTTGCTCAATTACACAATTTCTATGAGAATATTTTAAAGCTAAAAATTAATGCCAACAAAAGTTGTGCTGTAATATATAGTAAAAAGATTTGTTGCAATAATATTGACATTCTCTATAACAATTGCACACTTCCTTTACTTGCAGAAAAAAGTTTTTAGGTGTTTACTTAGATCAGAAGCTTACTTTTACAAATCACATAAACTATGTCATAAAAAATGCTTGTAAAGGTATAAATATTTTAAGATCACTAGCAGGAGTCCATTGGGGAGCAGATCCCAAAATCCTGTCTATGCTCTACAAGAGTATTGTTAGAAGTCACTTTGATTATAGTGCAATTGCATATGATAATGCCAATATATCTCTATTAAGAAAACTTGATTTAATACAAAATAAGGCTCTGCGAATTATAACAGGGGCCATGTGCTCCACCCCCATAAATTCCTTAGAATGTGAAACTTGTATACCACCTCTTGTATTACATCGTCTGAAGTTAATAGAAAGATTTTGTCTCAAAATAATAGCTTTTAAGAACAGTTGCATTTTAAACAGGATTTTACCCAATGAGCAATTGCCTCAATCTATGATAGGACCCTATGTTGATTCTACACAACTAATTTATGGTCATGTCCCTGAATTACTAAGAATAACTTTGCATTTAAAAAACCTTTCTGTAAATATGTATAATAGTAATATTTTGACTGTATATAAATTAGAATATAACATAATAAATGCATGTATAGAGGTGATACCCAATAAGGCTAAGAATCAGAACCAATTAATGGAACATTTAGCAACTTTTCCTGGTAATTACAGAATATATACCGATGGCTCTAAAACCACAAACACTGTTACCTCTGCATTTTATGATCCACAGGAAAAGATTACTAAATGTTTCAAAATAGATAAGAATTGTAGTATATTCACTGCAGAATGTTATGCACTTTATAGTGCCCTCAAGTATGTAAATAATATAGATAAATGTGAATTTATAATAGTATCAGACTCGTATAGTGCCATAGTAGCTATATCCAACAATAACCTTAAACACAATGTTAATTATTTGGTGTATTATATAAAGAATGAGGTTCTGAAGTTAAGGTCAATCGGAAAAAGAATAAAGTTCATGTGGGTACCTGCACATCAAGGCATCACGGGGAACGAAGTGGCTGACGTCGCAGCTCGAAGTATCCTCGATGAAGATCACACTGAATCTGTAAAAGTACCATACACAGATTACCACATACATATTAACCAATTCCAAAGACGTATGTGGGAGACATACTGGAACACCATAAGCCAAGAAAAGGGCAGGTGGTACCGTGGGATACAAAAGACTATGCCCGCCGATCCGTGGTACCATCAAAACGAACACATATTGGATAACAGAAACTTTATAACTATAATAAACAGAATGAGATTTGGACATTGCCGCACACCAACTCACCTTAGGAAACTGAACATAGTACAAAGCGCCGTCTGCCCACATTGTACAACGGGAGATGAAGGAAGCCTTGAACATATCATAATGCAGTGCCCACGATTCGGCATCGACAGGCTCGTTCTAGTCGATGAACTTCAATCCGTTATCGAAATAAATGAAGAAGTTAGCACAAGCCTCCAAAATCTATTATCAAACCCCAAATATTTCAAGCCTCTTTATAATTTTGTGGCACGAACAGTGAGCTCCTTGTAAATACATTGTGTAAATATGTTTCAAAAGTGTAAATAGAAGAATGAAGTGAACTGTGTGTGAACGTGATTAAACAATACCAAAATATAAATGGACGTAGTTATGCTACAACGTTCCAATCCACACGAAGGTCGAACTGAGAAAAACGCGTTTTTGTGTTTTTGTGGTACACTTTTTTATGGTAGCATGTAGAACCGAGGAGTGTGTATCATCTATACGAAATAAATAAATATTATTTTATCATAAACCTTTCATTGATAAAAAATAATATTACCCATAAAAATTTAAAAAAATTGTACATGGAACGTTTTAACAAAAAGGCATTTTATATGAAAGTGGGATTTAAATTAATCCGATAAAACGTTCCAAAGTGTAAAAGTTACTATATTTGAGTAGTTTATATATATTTTATCGACAGTAAATACATATAAGACAATAAAACAATATTATTAATTATTTGAAAAATATTTATTTAGAAAATCATTCAGCATCTTGGTCGAAATCCAGTTCCTTCCCATAACCGTCAACATCATCAATAGCTTCGTCAGATTCTTTTAAGTTTTTATAAAATTGCAAACAATCTGCTGGAATGAATTTATTTTCTTATTCTTCTTCTTAACTCACTTTTACTATTAAAGACACCCCTCTTCCCAAATTTAAAGTTTCTAGGGTCAGTAGTCTGGGCTGTGGGTGCATTCCTAGTCACCTTCTTAACTCACTTTTACTATTAAAGGCACCCCCTTCCCAAATTTAAAGTTTCTAGGGTCAGTAGTTTGGGCTGTGGGTACATTCCTAGTCACCACAGGTTCTCCTTTTATATATATAGATATGATTTATATTTATATACCTAGATAGTATTGGCGCAAAATTAGCTTTCGAAAAAAGCACTCGCATGCACTGAGTAGGTACCTACTCGGAGAGAGAGTGGAGTAAGTTCAAAAGCTACGGAAGTCGTAATAGGCTGATGAGATACGAATGTGCCAACTTTAATTTACAACCACCCAATAGTCCATTTACAAAGTTCAGTTGCAGCAGTTTAAGAAAAAGAACATATTTAGGTACACGTCATGCTTGGCAGCCTTCCAACATGCGTGCATCGCGGACTTTTCTCCGCGTATCACCTTCAAAAATGGCTTTAGTTAATATTTATTCATTTATAAACAGCAAAAAAAAAGTTTATAACAGCTACATACTATTGAACCAAAGATACCTAGTAGATATTAATAATAATATTAATAAATTACTGCATGGAAAACAGTTTGGATTTACTAAAGGAAAATCCACTACTGATGCAGGAGTGGCTCTTATCAAACATGTTTTTGATGCGTGGGAGAAAAAGCAGGATGCAATAGGTGTTTTCTGTGATTTGTCGAAAGCATTTGATTGCGTTAATCATGAAACACTATTGATGAAGTTACGGCATTACGGTGTATTGAATAACGCACTTAATATGATTCAATCTTATTTGTCTGATAGAATTCAAAGGGTTAATGTTAATGGAATCGACTCTTCTGGCGTCTATTAATGGGAGTGCCCCAAGGCTCAATATTGGGGCTTTTGTTGTTCTTAATATACGTTAATGACCTTCCATACTTTACGAAAGATCTATGTGAAATAGTGTTATTTCCTGACGACACTTCCTTGATTTTTAAGGTTGATAAATATAAAGAATCAATTGACGACGTAAATGATACTCTCTCACAGGTATTGCACTGGTTTACGACCAACAATTTACTTCTTAACTCAAAGAAAACTAAATGTGTAAAATTCACCATGTCAAATATAAGGCAGGTCGATACAAGTATTAAGATGAACAATGAATCTATTCAAACCATTAATTCCACAGTTTTTCTCGGTATGACTATAGATGCGAAACTGCAGTGGAGTCCCCATATTGCTGCCTTGGCAGGAAGACTAAGTTCCGCTGCATATGCAGTAAGAAAAATTAGGCGTCTGACTGATATCAAGACGGCAAGACTGGTCTATTTCAACTATTTCAGTGTGATGTCATATGGTCTACTATTGTGGGGGTCTGCTGCTGACATACAAACTATTTTTACTTACAGAAATGGGCCATCTGCGCTATATACAGCCTTAAATCACGTGACTAACTTAGGGAAATATTTAAAGAAATAAATATATTAACCGTAGCTTCCCAATTTATCCTCGACTGCATTATGTATGTACGTAAGAACTTGCACACTTTTCCAAAAAAGTCCGATAGTCATAGTCTTAACACCAGAAATATACATATACATAGGCTTGCCGTCCCTAAAATCGGTAATTCGTTTGTTGGCTTAAGTATTAAGATATTTAATAAGCTACCACAAAATGTCATTAACCTATCACTGGATAAGTTTAAGTCTCATATTAAAACCTGCCTAATGAAGAAAGGTTACTATAGTGTACAAGACTATTTAAATGATAAGGATTCTTGGTCATGTTAATTGATTAATCATTTGAGTTGTTATTCATAGTAGTCTATTAACTTTCATAATTATATTTTTTTTCTCTTCTCAATTGAAACTCTGCAACATCATCAATATTTGAAAATAGTAACTACTGAGTTTCTTGGTGGTGTCTTCTCAGTAGAAATCGACATTCCGAACCAGCGGTAGATATTATGTGCCTTACCTATTTTGACATTCATAAGTGTTCTGTATGGACCTAAATTGAATAAAGAATTTTTTATCTTTTATCTTTATATAATTTTTTCTGAGAGCACTATGAGCATAATGTAGTACCATTGTTAATTTTAATATTTTATCAGGTCAGTGTCTAAGTTCTTTGTTAAGTAACGTATGTAATAGTTTAAGCTAGTATAATTTATTATTCAACCATACAAAATCAAACTTTTGTCATTACTCTATTTGTGTTGCATGTGTCTATGGGCGGCGGCCATTGCTTACGATCAGGTGATCCGTCTGCTCGTCTGCCACCTATTACAAAAAAAATAGTTACGACCAATTTTAAGAAATCTAATTATTTTAGCTGCCTTCAAGTTTCAGTTTGTTGCCTAGCAAAATAAATAATACGTATTATTTTTTTAACAAGACCTTATATTATAAGAAATACAAAAGTGATGGATCGTTTCAGGACTAGATAAATGTATGTTCCTACTAGTATATACGTTTTGAATCGTTTATTTTTACCATTATAACTTCTTTACAACATTACAAAGTACTTGGAACGTTTTTTAGAAATAGATATTTTCATAATATACATTTTTACAAAACGTTCCAAGTTGACTGGACCATTGTTTTGTCCAAAACGAATAAAAAAATACGATCCAAATAAATTGACACATTTTAAGGATATAATTAGGTCTTTTGGGACGTTTTATCGTTTGGGCGGCTTAATTATTTCAATAATTACTATGGTAAGAGTGTCAGTGTCTTCAGCAGTAGATAGAACGGTCCTAAATACGTAGCTTGAGCATGAAAACTCGATTTTGACCACCTTGTGGATTGGAACGTTGTAGCATAACTACGTCCAAATGTGACTGTGACTCAAGCTGGAAAAGTGACATTTACAATTGTAAAGTTTGAAAAATAACAAAACGTTAGGCTCAAAAGGGCTAGAACCCAGAGCCGTAAAAACATATTAACAAAAAAAAAAAAAATTTGGTGTTCTTTATAGACACAGAGTTACTTTTTTTTGAAGAGGTTAAGTTCTTTGGATTAAAATTGTATTTCATCGTAAAATGTTAAGGTCATGCTCCATACCATGGCCCTAAGTTCTAAGACGGGCCGACTTTATCGGCCATTACTTGTAACATGTCGACGTCTTAGTGAAAAGTCCAAGTACCAGATACTGGAGGAAGGTGAAAAACCTCGCACCGTCTACGGGCAGCCGTACCCTGAAATGCGGAAGCCTTGGATAAAACGAGATGGCGAATGGTCAAGTAAACTATCCGTCTTTATAGAAAAAAACCCAAACCCAGATATCTTGTACAGTTTGTCACAAATACCCAATTTGAGCGTCCAGAAAATCAAAAATTGGTGGGCACATATGAACCAACTGCAAGAGATAGAAAATCAAAAATTCTTACCCGAAAGAGTTTCAGCATTGGGTTCTAACTTGGCTGCAGTACACTTCTTCACTTATCGCATGGCTTCTGTCAGGTAATCTCTATCTGTATTTTAAAACTCCTTGTTTCATTAAGATCATACGGAAATGTAAGTGAAATTCAATCAAGAAATCTCATGAGTTATCTATTTTCAGATTAAAGGATTCAGCCGAGTGGATAAAGGGTGATATAACAACTCTAAAATTTCCAACTAGCTTTGTCGATGGCTACTTCATTGAAGCGGTGGATTGCACTAACTTCCACCATAACGGAATTCGTTATGAGGGCCTTGAAAACTTACGCAACCTTAACTTCTTAAAATGGCTATCACTGAAAAACAACAAACATGTTGATGTCTGGTGCATTGACCGAGTAGCTGGTCAAAATGGAAGGACTTTAGAATATCTGGATATTAGTGGGTGTAATATATCTCAAGGATGTCTATTAGCTTTAGCCAGAATGAAAGCCCTCAAAATGTTAGTGATTACAGATCCTGGTGATAATGTGGTATTACAGGCAGGGCTGTCCATGTTGGAAGAGGAAAACCCTAATTTAATGATAAATGCCATACCACCACAAGGCAGTATGAAAGATAAGGAACAATAAAATATATTTTATAATGGTTAGTCAGCAGAATGCACATAACACATTAAAATGTATGGCAGATATTTCTTATGCTTTTCATGTAAACCTTGGGCCATATGCAACACCAATATCACAAGTAAATCATAAAATCTAAGCCACTTGTCTAACTTGTATTATGAATTAAAGTGTTTCATTATGTAATATCTGCTTGACACCTACTTTAGTTAATGTAAATAGAATGTTACCTATTTAAAATAGGTTGGATATAAAGGATAAATAAATAAAAAACAATTTTTTTTTGAGGTTTTATATTTTAACATAAGTCCGTACAATGATCCAATATGCTTGAACATCTGTCCACAATGCTATGGGTTGACTCACTATTACCTGCACACATGAATTCCCTTGATTTTGTTGTTGATTACATTGTCTAAGTTAAAGTGCCATGTATTTGGTCCATTAGTTGGATTCATAAACATTTTTAAAATCATGCTTATGTATGTGATTATTACTGTTTCAGATATTTTCTCTGATGTTTTTTGTCTAATTCAATCTAACATACATTAAATTGAACACTTAAATCTAAATAAAACTTCTAACAAGATATTTACAATTATGACATTTTGACTAAACAATTAGACTAATGCCTTATGTAGAAGAAATAAATAACGAATATGAAATGCTTTATTTAAAATGTCCTTTTCAGGTAATTGCTAATATTTCTTAAAAATATAACACTATAACTTGTTATATGCAACATAGTAAATTCAGTCTAATAAAGAAAACTGCCTATTTCCATTGTTATTGACTGACAAAGCCTAGGAGTACATAAATTCTCACTTGACATGTTAAACGGCAACAAGCCATTTCCTCACACTAATATTACTAAGATTTGAAAGTCAATAAGGCACAAATAATACGCAGTTATTATTCCATTAAGATTTGTTTCATATTTGTTATTACAACAACACACTGAAAAATGTCATTCACTCAAAACACAACCTAACTCCAAAAGTAAAATTGTCAACAAAGTGCTAACTCCAGGCGAAGGACAGTATTGAAACAAATTGAAACATTCAGTACAAACCATTGCGATCGTAAACCGTTAAACAATATTGTTAATTTAAGGCTATGTTAAAAGGTATTGCAACAAAATCTGTGTGATAAAAATAATAAATCTATCTGAAATATTAAAACTTGTGTGCTGATACATACAAACAAGATGTTAATTGATTAAAATATAAATAATTAACTGTTGAAATATTTAAATCAACAAAAACTACTATTATGTTAATTAAACATCGTAAATCTATTAATCTTTACAATAATTTTTGATATTACATAATATTACAAATTAGTGTTTTGAAATTGATTAATTTATCGCTTCCTATGAAATGTAATGTCTGTTACAAATAGACCAATTCACACACTTGTATGTAGTCCGATTGAAACAATTAACTTTTGTTAAACATTCGTAGCTAACTATTTTTTAATAATTACCTATAAAAGTTTATTTGTTTACTGGATGGAATAGTATAATGTGATCGGCAGTAGCCAGCGTAGCAATAAAATTCAGGTCATATTGGAGCTCAACGCGACCACACTTTACTATTTTTCAGAACCAAGGCAAGAACATGATTATTTTATAAAAGATCTAACTGATGCAATGCCTCATCACTGCGGTAAGGGCGTCATTTGTCTGATGTAAGTATGCAAAGTAAACATTAGAACCAGCTGATCACTGAACACTGACCTAATGAAGCCCTCTTTGTGCAGGCTTTCAAAAGGACTTTCAACAATGTTGATCGAGGAACAGGGTATAGATACGGCATTACACAAAGACCTCCGCATACCGAATAATCCAGATTAAGGAGCTTACAGATAGTGTCGTCAATTGCGTCTTACGGATGTCCCTCATCTGTAAGCTCCCATAAAAGTACATAATAACATGTATAAATAATTGTGTGACTGTATGACTAACTGGTAACAACAGTTGTATGTATGAAAAGTGTATATGACATGACCAATTGACTACGCGGAGTTAATACCAGCTCCTAAAACTACGAAATGTCGGTAACATAAGACCAAATTGTAGCTTCGCATGAAACACAGTTGAAATATGAAACACTATTTAGAGCGGTAAACCTAATATTGCATTTTGTATTGCTTGGTGACACCATACAAAGCACTTCTACCTCCTCCGAAAGCTCTTATCCTCGTTGTTTTATGTACATAAATAGGACCTTTCTCAACAATGTTCTACACCAAAAATCTTGCTCGTACAGCAGTTAATATTATAACGAAGAAATATTCAAAGCGACTACTGTCAATCCATTAGAGTCAACAACGGACACGTCATTCATAGAATCAAAAATAATCATCAGCGTGAATTCTCGTTTATGATCAAACTGATGATCGTTGAAAGAGTGAGGTACTCTCTCGCACCTGTAAAGTTGATAACTCCAGAGATGTTTCATTTCACTACGTGACACACGAGGTAGCTGTAAATTTTCAGTTTTGTACAACGGCCGTAGTATCAGGATATGGCAGCCCCGACTACACAACTATCAAGATTATATTATTTAACAGTGCGAAAATATCTCTTACATTTATATTTTTAATAAATTCATTTTACGTCCGGACTCCTAAAGCAATTATCTAAATACTATTTACGCCGAAGAGATCATTTAAAAATACAATTTTGATATACATAACATTTGTATTGGCCGAAATTTCAAGTATAAATTATATATTTTCTTCTTTTATCTATAATTAGCATTATCTAAATAAAACTTCTAACAAGATATTTACAATTATGACATTTTTGACTAAACAATTAGACTAATGCCTTATGTAGAAGAAATAAATAACGAATATGAAATGCTTTATTTAAAATGTCCTTTTCAGGTAATTGCTAATATTTCTTAAAAATATAACACTATAACTTGTTATATGCAACATAGTAAATTCAGTCTAATAAAGAAAACTGCCTATTTCCATTGTTATTGACTGACAAAGCCTAGGAGTAGATAAATTCTCACTTGACATGTTAAACGGCAACAAGCCATTTCCTCACACTAATATTACTAAGATTTGAAAGTCAATAAGGCACAAGTAATACGCAGTTATTATTCCATTAAGATTTGTTTCATATTTGTTATTACAACAACACACTGAAAAATGTCATTCACTCAAAACACAACCTAACTCCAAAAGTAAAATTGTCAACAAAGTGCTAACTCCAGGCGAAGGACAGTATTGAAACAAATTGAAACATTCAGTACAAACCATTGCGATCGTAAACCGTTAAACAATATTGTTAATTTAAGGCTATGTTAAAAGGTATTGCAACAAAATCTGTGTGATAAAAATAATAAATCTATCTGAAATATTAAAACTTGTGTGCTGATACATACAAACAAGATGTTAATTGATTAAAATATAAATAATTAACTGTTGAAATATTTAAATCAACAAAAACTACTATTATGTTAATTAAACATCGTAAATCTATTAATCTTTACAATAATTTTTGATATTACATAATATTACAAATTAGTGTTTTGAAATTGATTAATTTATCGCTTCCTATGAAATGTAATGTCTGTTACAAATAGACCAATTCACACACTTGTATGTAGTCCGATTGAAACAATTAACTATTGTTAAACATTTGTAGCTAACTATTTTTTAATAATTACCTATAAAAGTTTATTTGTTTACTGGATGGAATAGTATAATGTGATCGGCAGTAGCCAGCGTAGCAATAAAATTCAGGTCATATTGGAGCTCAACGCGACCACACTTTACTATTTTTCAGAACCAAGGCAAGAACATGATTATTTTATAAAAGATCTAACTGATGCAATGCCTCATCACTGCGGTAAGGGCGTCATTTGTCTGATGTAAGTATGTTAAAGTAAACATTAGAACCAGCTAATCACTGAACACTGACCTAATGAAGCCCTCTTTGTGCAGGCTTTCAAAAGGACTTTCAACAATGTTGATCGAGGAACGGTATAGATACGGCATTACACAAAGACCTCCGCATACCGAATAATCCAGATTAAGGAGCTTACAGATAGTGTCGTCAACTGCGTCTTACGGATGTCCCTCATCTGTAAGCTCCCATAAAAGTACATAATAACATGTATAAATAATTGTGTGACTGTATGACTAACTGGTAACAACAGTTGTATGTATGAAAAGTGTATATGACATGACCAATTGACTACGCGGAGTTAATACCAGCTCCTAAAACTACGAAATGTCGTTAACATAAGACCAAATTGTAGCTTCGCATGAAACACAGTTGAAATATGAAACACTATTTAGAGCGGTAAACCTAATATTGCATTTTGTATTGCTTGGTGACACCATACAAAGCACTTCTACCTCCTCCGAAAGCTCTTATCCTCGTTGTTTTATGTACATAAATAGGACCTTTCTCAACAATGTTCTACACCAAAAATCTTGCTCGTACAGCAGTTAATATTATAACGAAGAAATATTCAAAGCGACTACTGTCAATCCATTAGGGTCGAACAAACGGACACGTCATTCATTAGAATCTAAAATAATCATCAGCGTGAATTCTCGTTTATGATCAAACTGATGATCGTTGAAAGAGTGGGGTACTCTCTCGCACCTGTAAAGTTGATAACTCCAGAGATGTTTCATTTCAACTACGTGACACACGAGGTAGCTGTAAATTTTCAGTTTTGTACAACGGCCGTAGTATCAGGATATGGCAGCCCCCGACTACACAACTATCAAGATTATATTATTTAACAGTGCGAAAATATCTCTTACATTTATATTTTTAATAAATTCATTTTACGTCCGGACTCCTAAAGCAATTATCTAAATACTATTTACGCCGAAGAGATCATTTAAAAATACAATTTTGATATACATAACATTTGTATTGGCCGAAATTTCAAGTATAAATTATATATTTTTCTTCTTTTATCTATAATTAGCATTATCTAAATAAAAACTTAATTACTTTGAGAGCCGGGAACTCTTAACACTAGATTAAAATAAATCTAATATTTACAATGAGATTATAATATGTATAAATATTGATTTACCTAGTGTCAGTATTGTTTGAGCTTGTAAACCACTGCCTGTTGTCCTGCTGGTTCCGAAACGTGTTTACACAACTTACTCATAGAAACACGTAACATATTATTGACTTTTACATGAAAAACTAGTATTTATCTATTACAATTTTGCAATAATATTTAATAATGCTCGTTAAAACATGGCATCCAAAAGGAATACTTAAAGTAAGTCACTGTACATAGAAATAATAAGTAGATATCCATCTAATAAAATGAAAAGTTTTAAAACATGTGGAAGACCAACATCACAACATAAATAGAAACAATATAAAATAATAATTAGAGACTTAAATAATAATGAATACGCACCAAAGTTTCATTTTCTAATTCTCGTTTCTAATACAAAAACCGGGACACGGCCATACATGGGCTTTTGTTACTCATTAGTCAATTTTGATTATAAGGATATAGGCAATATGTGTGCGTTTTTTAATTTTCGTAATTAAATTTTTTTGAAGAATCGCCTAAGGAAGGTATGAAGAACATAAATGCAATCATTCCTAAAAAAGGAATATTAAAAAAAGTGGAAAAGGTAGCAGTCATTACAATCAAACAAGAGCCCAAACTTGCCTCAAATATCGATTAATTTGAATAAAATTGCTGAACTTAAGACATACATATCCCAGTTTAGGACTCCATTGTAACCCTAAGCGCTGATGCATGTATGTCAATATGTAATTCTAACGATAGCTACAATGCGATATTTCACATAAGAAACATATAAAACCTGACCTATTCCTATGTAATACCTACTCGGATCGAATTAAAATTTAATAAATTAGGCTTCAAAATCGTTAAAACACCGCGAAATTACAGCAGTCGAGCTTTTTCGTTTTATAAAACTCACGGACGCGTGAAGTTTTACATCGAATAATCGTGTAAACAAGTAGTACTTCAGATACAGTACTATCTACTTGTAAGATCAGGCGTATACGCTACGCTATAATAATAATAGCAAATAGAAGCAACAAATGGAATACAGTAACAAAATGATACAAACTTCACGTAACACAAACGCAATGATACACAGACTGACATACGCCACCCAACTACGAGTATAGGACTTACATATTTATACAAATATATTGAGATCGTGCCTATAGTGAGTATGTGCTAACTTTACCCAAATAAATACGCATGAAATGACGAAACATTTGCACCCGATAAACACAACGTGTGTTTCAAAAATATTAATGTAATCTAATGGGATTTTTAAAACTAATCAAACAATCGCTCTAGTTTTAAGTACAGTCGGCATCTAATAAACCTACATTTTACGTCAATTTATAGTCCGTTTAACTCGAAGACTCACACTTCAAAGTGCCGTAAATGAATGAAAATAAGAGAGAAATAGCAGATTTTCTATTTGGAGCAAAAATTCAAATAGGCCTTGTCCTGTAGTAAATTCTATGACACTATTTCTAAAATGTTTTT
Organism: Marasmia exigua; assembly: GCA_019059595.1. NCBI lineage: Eukaryota > Metazoa > Arthropoda > Insecta > Lepidoptera > Crambidae > Marasmia > Marasmia exigua. The sequence goes on along the minus strand of CM032482.1, from coordinate 12,356,259 downwards.
TTTAATACGATAGAACCACACACTGTGTCTCTCGGGTCAAAACATCAACCTATAATAAAAAATAAGTCTCGCTCCTACAATCCTAAGGCCATCGATAAATCAAGAGATACATGTAATTATGATTAGTTACGATTAATTTTTTTGTGTTTTTGTGTTTAGTCTGGACAAAGGGATTGATGAAATGTTCATCCAGATGTGAAAGCGATCGATAAATAGATAATAAAAAAGGGATTTCGCTCTTCAAATTTCCACCGAGCTTCACATTCATAAGTTATCGCTAGATCTTATATTTTAAGATAAAATTCAAGCTAAGGGACAGCTATGATGAAAAGTAACCTAAGTACACCAAAGATTGTCTTTTCTCGCAAACATAAAAGCATAGAGTTGAGTTTTGCGCGATCTCATCGCCTATAAGAGTTTAATTGTAATTTCTGTAAGCATTTATATAACCATTTATTACAACGCAATTTATATACAAACTATTTCGTTTTACAACGGAGGCTAGCACATATGAAATATCCGACAGATGGCGGTATGTAGACATAAAGGTCCATGTATGAAGTGATTGGTTAATTTTTGACGTGACATGTCAAACTGACAATGTTACTTACAAACCAACCAAAGGCCTTGAAATGAACCTGAACGCCATCTAACGGAATTCGGGAGCGCTTTAGTCCTCATTGCGTTGAAAATAATACTATAATTAGATATTACTAATGGGATCACGATTGCAGCAGAAGATGGATTTTCAGTATTAGAATCAAAATGAATAATACCGACATTTATTTTATTAAATTTTTTCGTGTTACCTTTTGTGAAATTATGAAGATCTATCGGTACGCTACACAAACCCATTTTCACAAAAAATATAATTTATAACTCTTTATTATTCAACAGATACAACTTGTCGCAAAATAATGACAAGCAATATTAAACTTTACGCACAAAAGACCCATCGTCAACACTCAAGGTAAGCTTCAAATCACGAGTCATTTGATATCTCAAGACTATGCCAATTACCAATCGCTCTATCCCTGTTTACTTATTTTATGCTATAGAGCTAAAGGACACAAACCAACCTAATGAAACTTGGAAGAACTCGAATTCACACAAACAAAATAAGTGGATTAGCAACCGCGGACAACCTTTCATTCCTTATTAAATTTAGAACACTTAATTTTTTTAAGTATTTTTCTCCATTATGTCCAAAATTTCTTAAAGTGACAGTTTTATATCTACTAAGAATAAAATCGTCTATTTTAAATGCAGTCAAGCATATTAAGTAAGATGCGACCACTAGAAGGTAGAAGAGAACACTCGAAGAATCTCACAACTCCATTGCATTGACTTTTCGTCTACGGCCGATTCGACCAATCTTTGTTAGTGGATAAATCTAATCTATGGTACGATGTCATAATCAGGGTTTTCGCGTGTGAAAAATCCCCTAGATGGTACTATAGGAGTAAGGTCCATATACAATGCGATTGGTTATTTTTAAACGTAATCTGTCAAAATGTCAATTTGACAAACTAAACAACCAATGCGGTTGATGTTGGACCTCAGTCCAACAGTACGCCATCTAGCGGATTTTTCACATGCGAAAACCCTCATTGTATAGAATGACAGCGTTATACCATATATTTGAGTTAAGATTGGTCGAATCGGTCCTACATCAGATAGAATATTTTAAACTGAGTATTGTAGCTGTTGACACATTAAATACAAGATGCTTAAAAAATATTACAATTAGCCATACCACCCGCTCTGAAAAACTCAGTATGACACTATAAAGTTTACCAAGGAAAATTGATTCCAATATGAATCGTATTCAATTGTCATAAGATTCGAATTCAAACTACAAATTTTATCGCAGGCAAATATACTTATTACCTAGAACGTTAAATATTGAGACGTTATATCTTTGGTGGACGAATTGAACAATGAGGAGACAGGGGCCGTACATCAAAACGCAATGTGGACTATAATGTAAAAAGTCCGCTAGATGACATACTATAGGACTGAGATCCTTTTACAAGATGATTTGTGATTTTTTGGATGTGATGTCAAAATGTCCATTTGATGAACCAAACAGCCAGTTCTGTTGAAGTTGGACCACCGGGTTCTAGCGAATTTTTCACGACCGAATCAATTCGGCTGAGCGTTTCATTGTAAGACAGAGGCAAAATACGCATTCAACATGTCAACAGCTAAGCTCATAATGTCTACTCCTGCACGACAATGGAGATGGTGTACCCGCACCGCTAACTGGCCGTGGACGTCGGCTGCAACGCCGCTGACACGATCGGGGAGTTGACGTCTGGAACAATAGTAGATTGTATGATAAGGGAACAAAATAATATTTATATGGCGAGGTGGCGGGCGGGCATGGCGGGCGGACACTCATACTTATACTGTCATGAAGTGTCCTATAGTATCCTATGGTGTTCATAGGACACTTCATGACACTATAAGATACTCATATTACACTGTAGGACAGTTTTAGGACACTAAAGAAAACTATAGGACGCTTTGTATCACTTTAAGAACACTACAACAAAACACTTATAGGACACTATAATACCCTTCTAGAACACTATCGGACACTTTACGTCACTATAGGACATTCATATGACAATTATAGGACGCTATATGACATTAGGAGACACTGTAAGACACTGTAGAACACTATAGGACACTACACAGGAATCTATAAATGTTACTCTGGGGTCAAATGATACATTTTGGAGTCGAATGACACTTTGGTTTCAAATGTACTCTTTTTTTTAAAAAGGCCGGCAACACATTAGCGATCTTTCTGATTTTGCAGATGTTCATGGGCGGCGATGATTAATTTCCATCAGGTGACGCACTTACTCGTTTGTCCGCCTCTAGCATAAAAAAAAATTGTTGCATTTGATTTCTTTGGCGTTGAACACTAAGATGTTCCTAATCTGAAAGTGCGCAGAAAATATCTTTCTGCGCACCTTTAACGGACAAAAAAGATCTTTGAAGTGTCTTACAGAAAACACTATCTTTGGTTGGATATAAAGACCAAGTCGTCCTTTCCAAATAGATGTGATGAAAAACACATTCTCTCAGAAGCTGTACCTTATAAACTCCGATTTTTAAATAACAACCAAGTGAAATAATTGATAATGTGGGATCGAAGTCAATATTTGGCAACTTTTATTTTGACTCGATAAAACGCTAGTGTTCAGCGTTTTATCGACCTGCAAGATTCTATAGAGATTACTTTTAATAAGATCACAGGTTTTAAGACCCAATTAGGTCCAAGTAAGTTGTCCACGTGACAACTCACTCGACACGCAATAGCAACGTTAAAAATAATACAATTCAATTATTCTCATATTAATATCACTTTGCGGCACTCAAAATGTATAAACATTTAACTAGGCAAGTACGGGATCACCATATTTTGAACTTTGTGCACATGAGATAAGGTTGCCGTGTGGTCCCCGGCAGAGTAGAATAGGCCACCCTCACTCTTACTCTTTAGGTGTCGTAAAAGGCGACTAAGGTAAAGCTGCTGGCATGATCATCAGCACCCAGAGAAGGAAAACTCTGCATTTATATCAAAACCCCTTGCCAACCCGTCTGCCAAGCGAGGTGAGTATGGCAATTACCCCTCATGTGATTGAGGGAGACCCATGCCCCAGCAGTGGGGACTTAAATGGGCTGATGATGATGATGATAAGGTTGAAAACCAATGAAATAAATGATGTCTAGTTGCCTTGTTAAGGGTTAAGGTCCACTGTTAGTAAACTCACTTGTGGGCGTGTTGACCTCCGAGTGCGGCGTGAGGTTGGACTGCGCCATGAGCTTCTGCCGCACCTCCCGTATCTTCAGCTGCAGCGACATCTTGGTCGGGAATATATCCATGTGCGTGGCCTGAAAAGGACAATAGGTATGTTGACAAGGTCGGAGATTCGCAGATCTTGAATAAAATATTGTAATATCGAAGTTAAAGTACGTACCAAGACGTTTTATGGATTCGTAAATTTGAACATAATCCACCTAGGGTAATAAGTGTTTACCTCAACTGTTCGGTAATCAAAAATACAAGTGCAAAAGCACTTGATTTTTTGATTACCGCCAAAAGTGGCCGCTTTTGGCGTGAATCAATTATTCCCGTACAAAAACGGACCCAACATTTGTGCATTGTTGTTTAATAAATAGTATAAGTGTTTCCCGAGAGGTTGTATTCCCGGAATTATTTAAAATAGTTCTGGTTTAGTAGCTAACAATTAAAATCGGTACAGGGTACAGGTAAATAACACACTTAAAAATTTCATCTCGTGTTCAGGCGGGACTATAATAAATGAATATTCCCCAATGGACAACATTTCATATTTCGAACATGTCCATATTGTTTTTTTATATGAAAATAGACATAAAATGAACAGACCCTTATTTTTTCTTTTTTTTAAATTTGGTCATTTTCATGCATAAAATAATTATTGAAATTCTTTATATTCTAAAAAGACGTAAGCGCCAAATGACGTCAACGGATGGCTGAATACAACGATATTCCTTTGCTTATCATTGTTTTAATAAAAAAGGTACTACTGTCAAAGGTAAATAATAATAATAATACTGGTGTCAATATTGTCAATGTCATTCACTCATTCAACGTAGACAAGTTGTCTTTTTTTTGACAGTTGCATGTCATCGGTTTGGCATTACGTAAATTTAAAACTATAATGTGCTAAGCAAAGAAATATTTTACATTCTGCCGTCCGATTGACGTCATCTTACGTTTTATAGTTTTTAATTTTTTTCTCAGTAAATAAACAATATAGAAAATAAATAAATATATTCGAGCAGCGGAAAAGTAAATAAATAATTGGTATTTTTTTGTTTCATAGCTTAGCAATTTTGAAATGTTGTCCATTATGTCGCGGTGCGCATGTTAGGCCAATTGGTGTTATCGCCGCGCGTGAACACAACGGGGAGTATTTAAACATACCTGCGTTCTGTTTATATTTTATAATGGAGTTCTATCCTGCGATCTGTTTCATTGCATCCATAATGTTTGGTTATAAGTATGTTTGTTGACGTCCGATTGACGTAATCTTACGTTTTATAGTTTTTAATTTTTTTCTGTATGTAATAATGTCATTTGTGAAATTAGTTTTAGAAGAACTGAAGGCGTACATATTACTATTTGTCACCAAAGGAGAGGGAATAGACTTACTAATTAGAAACATTTTTAATGGGTAAAAGTCCCCCTAAAATATCTGCTATTAACATACTTCAGTGGAACGCACAATCTCTTAGACCTAAGTTAGTCAGTTTCGGAGCTTTGTTAAATCAAGAAAAAATACATGTTGCTATTGTAAGTGAAACGTGGTTAGAGGATGAATCAGCCATCAACCTTAGCGAATATAATTTTTACAGAAGGGATAGAGCTGACGGATATGGAGGTGTAGCTATAGTAACACATAACTCGCTGAAAACTCAGGTATGTAATACTCGTTTAAATAATTCAGGTATAGAGATGATTAAAATTAAAGTACTCAATTGCAGCAGTCTAGAATACATTATGTCCGTATACTGCCCATCTTCTGTACGCACTTCACAGTCTGATTGGGACCAGCTTTTTGAACATGGCTCTAGAAAGACTTTAATTGCGGGAGATTTTAACGCGCACCATTCAAATTGGTCGTACAGAACAGAAACAAGGGGTGCGCAATTAGCAGATGCGGCGTTAGAAAATGATTTTATATACCTTAACGATAGACAACCTACTAGAGTCAAATTAGTCAATGGTAACATTCAAAAAAGTGCACCGGATATTACGTTTTCGTCGTCGGACATTGCGGTCAATTTTGAGTGGCAGATTTTAAATGAAAATTTAGGAAGCGATCACCTATTTATTAAAATTTCTATCAATTATGAAGCTAATTTGCAGGTTATAAAAAGGCGAAATTATAAAAAGGCTGATTGGGCAGCCTACAGAAATTATTTACAGGATAGTTTTTGTCCAAATATACAGGATAATATAGAATTAGATGATATTCAATCGAAGTATGATCAATTTCAGAAGCAACTTTTAAAAGCTGCTGACCAAGCTATCCCATTCACCAAAATATGTACAAACCCACAGATAAACTTTAAACCTAAACCATTCTGGAGTCCCTCATTATCGCATGTAGTTGCACAACGTAGATTATGTTTGGCTATTTTTAGACGAAATCCTACACCTGATAATTTGAAAAAGCTTGAAGAAAAAATACAAGAAGCCAAAAGTTTGATAGGTCAGGCAAAATCACAAAACTGGCATAAGTTTTGTAGCCAAATGGATGAATCTACCTCAGTAAAAGAAGTATGGCAGCGCATGAGATGGATGAAATGTTCAAAACGCAATACATTCAATCCCCCTGATGAAAAGAGAAAAGAACTTCTATCAGATCTAGCCCCTGACTCCGTTACTCAGATGGCTCCAGGGTTCCATTCCAACAATGAGCTTCTGGAGTCACCTTTCACTATTTCGGAAATCAAACATGTTTTGAAAAAGAAGGATACCGCTCCGGGGGATGACGAGATCTCGTATTCAATGATTTACAATCTTCCAGAGCCGGGAAAAATATACCTGCTGAATCTATATAATGCATTTTTACGTCATAGCTATGTGCCAACTCAATGGCGTAATATAAAAGTAATCCCAATACCTAAAGCTGGTAGTGACCCTAAACTGAGACCCATCTCACTTATATCTTGTGTCTGTAAAATATTTCATACAATGTTGGCTAAAAGGCTGGAGTGGTTCGTGGAGAAAAATAAGCTCCTCCCTACTTATTCTACAGGGTTTAGAAGAGATCAATCATGCTTGGACTCTTTAGCGCGACTAACTTCATATATCCAATTAGGCCTTACAAAAAGAACTCCCACTGTAGCTTGTTTTCTCGATGTCGAAAATGCATACAACAATGTATCAGTTCCTTCAATAGTAACATGTTTAGATGAACTTCAAGTTGGAAAAAGCATCTGCAGATATTTTTGGGCTTTTCTAAACGAAAGACATTTAAGTATTAGAAATCAGGCTGGATGTGAGAGTATAGTGAGATGGACAAACAGAGGCTTAGCGCAAGGCGACCCAATTTCTCCTTTAATTTTCAACATAATAACGTCAAAGATAGCGCAGCAGATGGATAATGTTTGTAATATAAGTCAGTATGCGGATGACTTTGCAATTTACATAAGTAACAAAGATATACGATTCTGCGAAAACAATCTGCAATGTGCATTAGATGTAATAGTAGCACAGTTAGGAAAAATAGGGTTAGACCTATCTGCTAGTAAGTCAAAATTTTGCGTATTTGGTAGAGGTAGAATTGTACAGCCAATCTCTCTCAAAATAAATGAACATTTGATTTCAAGAACAGAGTGTGTGAAATATTTAGGTTTTTGGCTGGACCGATCGTTACTATGGAGCAAACACATTAATGAAATAACCGAGAAAGTGTCAAAATTCCTGAATGTTTTAAAAATGTTGGCGGGATCGGGTTGGGGAGTGCATCCCAAACACTTGCGAAGGCTGTACCTCTCTCTATTGCGAAGTCGGTTTGACTATGGCTGTTATCTATACGACAACAGCGCAAAAAGCCATGTAAGCAAGCTTGACAAAGTTCAAAACCAAGCATTACGCATAATAGGAGGATTTATCAAAAGCTCACCTATCCATGTCATGGAGGCAGAGTTAAGTATTCCACCACTTTTTGTAAGAAGAAAATATTTAGCTTATAAATACTCTTTGAAGGCAAATACGTATAAACCGACAACTGACTTACTTAGTAAACTTACATCAGCCTGTGATAATAGATATTGGAATGTCAAAAAGAAACCCTTACTTGGTATAGTTTATGACGAAACAAAAGAATATGCCGGATCTTCTTACCCATTAGAAATGTTTTCTCTAGAAACCTGGGTCACCTCTATAGACACCATTAGTATCATTAGACTCCAATTGGATTGTGTTAAAGAAGCGAAGAGTTTACTAAACCTTAATGCCATCAAACATGAAATTATAAGGGAATTGCATTTAAAATATGATAAGGACTGGGTTAAAATATTCACAGATGGTTCTATAGATAACAAGGGAAGAGGTGCAGCATATTACAGTATGAGTAGGGGAGCCACAGGGATATATAAGATTAATAATAATGTACCAATTATGACCGTAGAACTCATTGCCATTTATAAAGCTCTTTTGTTTGTTAAAACTGAGTCAGTTAATAAAAGTGTCATAATTACAGACAGTAAAAGTGCGTTGCAGCATATTGCTCGATGCGCCTCTGGGAACAGAGGTGTATCGATAGCGTACAATATTTTGCAACTTTTACATGAGTTCAATACAAATGGCGCCAAGGTCAAACTGCAATGGGTCCCCTCTCATGTAGGTATCGCTGGTAACGAGGAGGCTGACCGCTTGGCAAAATTTGCTATTTTGAATGGTTTAGATTGCTATGTGAAACCATACCACACAGATTTTTTATCTAAATTTAAAATTAAATGTTATATTAAGTGGAAGGAATATTTTGATGAAGTTTCAGCTAGTAAAGGGATCTGGTATAAGACCATGCAAAGTGAGCCTCCCCGAATACCCTGGTTTGCAAATGTAAGCTTAAATAGAAAATACATTGTATTACTGCATAGATTAAGGTCTGGTCACATTCCATCTAACAAGTTTGCACATCTGATGAAAAAATCTGACTCCCCAAATTGTGATGTCTGTAATAAAGTGGAAGATGTGCAACACTTGTTGGTGGAGTGTGTCAAAAATGAAACACAGCGTCGATCACTGATGAACAATTTGCATCTTAAACACTTTGACTTAGGGGTATTCCAATCTATTTTGGCTGAACCTGCATCAGACGCGGCTAAACTCGTGTGTGAGATGATTCTTCATCGATGATTGAACTATGTACGTATATTGTGTCTATTTAATATAAATATATCATGTAACGTAGTTAACTATATCTTTATATTGTAATAATAATGTTTAGGTTACGATGGGACTGACATAACACAAGGTTAAAGTCCCTAAACTAAAAATAGAATTAAAAAAAAAAAAAAAATTTTCTTAGTAAATAATCAATATAAAACATAAATAAATATATTCGAGCAGCGTAAAAGTAAATAAATAATTGGTATTTTTTGTTTCATAGCTTAGCAATTCAAGTGTTTCCGTCACGGTTTGAAATTATCAAGATAAATATGTCCTTTGATAATTATCGAGATAATTATCCGATAATTATCAAACAGATATAAGCCTAGTAATCCTTTTTTAACTGATATTACATATCAATATTTTACGTGAGAATCAAGTGATTTAAATAAATTAGAGACATTTTACAATCAAGGTCAACTTTTATTTTTTTATTTTTATAATTTCGTGTATAATAACTTGCAAACCAAAATACGAGCAGTTAATCAACTAATTATATAATACTTTTACAACGATAATACTTGTACTTATTTAATTAAAATAAATTGATGAGTGGAATATCATCTTCATCAACCTCAACTGCGTTAACTGGACGGGGGTTTTCTGTATCTGAATAACAAATGGCAAATATTTTCGATTATACTTATCAAGATATTTATCAACCAATATTTATCTTGATAATTATCTTGATAATTATCAAAGATAATTTATCAATGATAATTATCACTTCAAACCCTGGTTTCCGTGTTAACAGTTGTTACCTGGAAGTTGGTGGTGGCCTGCGCGGTGGGGAACATGCCGTGCTCCTTGAACAGCTTGAGCACGAGGTTGCGGCGCTGCTCCAGCACGCGGCGGTGACCGGCCTCGCCGCGCGCGCCCGGCCCTGCGCCCAGGCTGCCCGAGCACGGCGTGCGCGGCGACATCTCGTCCAGGCTCTCCGCGCCTTAAGACCAACAAGACACGATGACAATCAAACCAACACGTACAGGAGGACGTAGCCGTGGCAGACCCCCCACAAGATGGACCGACGATCTGGTGAAGATCGCTGGAATCCGCGCCTGGGCGAACATCAATACGCGATCACAATCAAACCAACACGTACAGGAGGACGTAGCCGTGGCAGGCCCCCCACAAGATGGACCGACGATCTGGTGAAGATCGCTGTAATCCGCGCCTGGGCGAACATCAATACGCGATCACAATCAAACCAACACGTACAGGAGGACGTAGCCGTGGCAGGCCCCCCACAAGATGGACCGACGATCTGGTGAAGATCGCTGGAATCCGCGCCTGGGCGAACATCAATACGCGATCACAATCAAACCAACACGTACAGGAGGACGTAGCCGTGGCAGGCCCCCCACAAGATGGACCGACGATCTGGTGAAGATCGCTGGAATCCGCGCCTGGGCGAACATCAATACACGATAACAACCAAAATAGGCCACCCTCACTCTTACCGAGGTGTCGTAAAAGGCGACTAAAGTAAAGCTGCTGGCATGATCATCAGCACCCAGAGAAGGAAAACTCTGCATTTATATCAAAACCCTCGCCAACCCGTTGTTGTAACAACGGTAACCCTAAATTACACTACCTATCCGTTCACTAATCATTAACCTTTGTTTTGTTTGAGTTATAAAATAAGCATCTTCATACATTTTTAGTGAATTAACTAACAAAAACATTATCTTTTGTTATGCCAAATCTTGAAATTCGAACATCAGGGGTACAAGTTCTAACGACGGGCTTCAAAGATCGCTTTATATCGCTCCGAAGCTATCGATCTTCGTAAACCACTGGGAAAAAACGCTAGGATAACGAGTTCACTTACCGCGATAAGTATCCAGGTTGAAGTCCGGTCCGAAAAAGGTGTTCCCCACCAGCTTAGTGGTGGTGTGAGGCGTGTGGTACGAGTGCGGTGTGGGCATGCTGCTGCCGTTCACCTTCACTTCCGCTTCCAGCACGCACGGGACCACGGTGCCCTCCTCGTCTACAAGAAATCATTCAAATTAGAAAGAAAGAAAGAAAAATTTATTATTTTGGACATCACAACACTACATACGAGTACAACATTAGTTACAAAAGAACAAACAAACAAAAAGAAAAACAAAATAGATACGGAAAATAAAAACAAAACAAAACAAAGGAAAAACAAAATAATGAGTACTAATAACCAGGCAGTGCAAATAATATATTGTGTGTTGTGACCTCCAACATAAATGGCCCCCACTCAGCCTATGTCATGACCCTGAAAAAGGTCATGACGCTGATTTTCAGCAAATCAGAAATTAGGACAAGTAAACATTTATCAACATGTGCAACAACATAACACAGATGACACAAGTAATATTACACCACCATAACTGCCAGTACGACAAAAAAAAATCAATTTTTATACGCAAATCGAATAAATAAAGAAAAAGAGATGACCCATATTTTTTAGTTTTCATTAAATGTGTGTTTTTATTGAAATATATTTATATTTTATATGAATTAATATGCCGGAAGTGACGTAGTCCTGAGGCTCAACTTATGTGATGTCGGTGCTATATGTACAATAAAACAATTTTACAGTACGACCACGATCAGAAGGCACTTCAGTGACATTGACAGGAGGGCGTTTACTACATTATTTCTATGCGGAAAAGTCAAAACAAGATTAGTTCCGACTTTTGCCACGTGCCAAATAACCGTAGGCCGATATTAGGCGACTGGTCATGTCATTGTTTGACGTTTGGTTTTTTTGGATTCACTTTTTTTTTTTAAATCAACGTGAGCACAAACGTTATTAAATTGTCATGCTGAGTGATACGGGAGGACATCATAGGAGGATTTTTACATTTAATTTTTTTGGCCACCGTAGCCGAAACCGATTGGAGAATATTATTATTATGATATAGAGCGCAGAATCGCAGACGGATCTTCTAGAAAGATGATAAGGGTTTACACCCGCTAATGGATATCTGCAACAACAGAGGAGTCAGTGGTGTGCCGCCGGCCTTACAAAAAGAATACGCTCTAGTCAGCTCAGTCAGCTCAGTCTATATACTGGGACAAAGGCTTCCATAATAGAAATCAAGTCATCGCTACTATGATGAGATTAGGCTCAATCACCACGCTTGCCAAATGCGGGTTGGTGATCACAAACCCGAGCTGTGTTCGTAAAAATTCGAATCATACTATTTGCTCGACCCGGGAATCGAACCCAGGACCCCAAGACGCATGATATTGAGGTACGTAACATACCCATGCCGATCTTGTTGTGCTTCTTGCGGAGGTAGAGCTGCGGGCTGCAGGGCACCACCATGGCGCCGGGGCTGCAGGCCTCGGGCTTGAACTGCGGCAGCGTGCTGAACTTCTGCTCGAAGTTCACTTGCTCCAACACCCTGAGTAACCAATGACAAATTTAAACACCCTTATTTGGTTTAGAAGACCGTAATAGCCTTGACGGAACAACGGACGGAATTAATGTTATAGTATTTCTACGGTCCTACTCGTAAAACAACATCATCATCATCGTCATCGTCAGCCCATTTAAGTCCCCACTGCTGGGGCACGGGCCTCCCTCAATCACATGAGGGGTAATTGCCATACTCACCACGCTTGGCAGACGGGTTGGCGAGGGTTTTGATATAAATGCAGAGGTTTCCTTCTCTAGGTGCTGATGATCATGCCAGCAGCTTTACCTTAGTCGCCTTTTACGACACCTCGGTAAGAGTGAGGGTGGCCTATTCTACTCTGCCGGGACCACACGGCTCCGTAAAACAACACATTTACTTTTTTTAAATAGGTAGGTAAATATGGCAAATTCATCGAATCACCAATGGCTAGCCCTATTAGCAACGAGCAACCGCTTATCGGAATCCAAACGGCGTAAAAGCACAGTAAAGGCGCGCGCAGTTAGACCACATTAGTCCGTGACTCTTTAGCGACCAGGTCGAGTTTACAAACGAACGCACCTCCCGATCGCGGTAGGCAAACGTGCAGGACCTTATTGTTTTTAGACCTTATTGCCGGGCGGCGAAGATATATATTGTATTGCGGCAGTGTTGGAAATGACTCTTCTGTCCCCCTATATTTATTCTGTGCCTTGGGGTAGAGCTTTGTCCGTAGCATCATTTAAGCCAATAAAGTTGGTCAGCAGTGGGCGCTTATTAGCTGAAATGATGTTAATGATGACCTTAAAGTGTGTAAGGAAATCAATCGACCAATGATAGAATTCGTGACGTCGATAGATAGTTTCTATCACACTGAGAACATTCCGAACCAGTGGTATTTTTTTTAAAGCTAGAGGCGTCAAACGAACAAGCTGGTCAACTGATCATCAACTGAGGGAGAAAATGAGCCGCTGGTGCATTCCGCCCCCGATTTTCGTTTAGGAGACACTTACTTATCTCTGCCATCCTCGTTGCCTTTCTTAAAGAGACTTTTCTTGTGCGAAGGGCTGGGCAAGTCCGCCATCTTGGGTGAGGGCAGAGGTTCGCTCGTATCCAGGGGTGTTGGAGGGCCGCTTTCAGACCGGGGGATGGACTGCTCCACGCTGCCTGTAGACCCTGTCGATGTTCCTGAGGAAATGAATGTTAATAACATCACTCTCGATGTATTACAATAAAAAAATGTCAAAATATCTTTGCGTTTTTTTTTTCGTATAGCACCCACTGTGCTAATATATTCAAATAAATAGTAAGCCTAGGTCACCTGTAATATTAATAAGGAATCGATTGATACCTCATTCATCAAATCGACTGGGTAGTTAAGGCAGAATCTTGGAACATACAAACATATTTACATACATAGATTGCTATCATAACCCTTCCCTTTTGGTTTTGCCGTAGTCGGGTAATAGATAGATAGATAGATATTCTTTACTGCACAAAAATAAAATACAAGCATGATACAACAGTAACAGACAGTACAATAAGGCGGTCTTATCGCTTGTAATAATAGGTAATAATTAGTGGCGGCGAGAAAAACATCCAGATTAACTAAATTCTGAGTCATGATTGAGCAAGCGTATCCCGGGTTCTAAAGCGACATCTTTGGATGCAACCGGGAATACGCTATTCTTATAGTGGCAACTAAATCAAAAGATAACTCTGGCAACCACAATTGCCATGATAAATAGTACGCCACACGGCTCCCGCTCGATCGATAGCCATCATGATTGATTGATTGTGGCATAATTACCTCGACTGAGCCTCTTCTGCAACGGCGCTCGGCCGAGCTGCGCGGGCGTGGGCGCAAGCGGGAATGGTCGGGTCGGAGGCTCCTCCGCTGGCGTCTCCCATTGGCTGTGAACATCCAAATATCGTTATAGTCAACTTTTATAGTAGAACATTATGATGTAAGTCCGTCTAGTGAAACATTCAAGCAAAAACAATTTGGACCTGCCCCTTACCTAACGCCATCTGCGCTATGATAATGGGGGTTATCGCGTGTGAAATATCCGCTGGCGTGCCTGCGAACCGAAGTCCAACTTCAACATCATTGGCTGATTTAATCGTCAATTGACAATTTGACATAATATGTGATATTATCACGTCTAAAAATACCCAATCACCTTGTAGATGGACCTCAAGCCTATAGTAAGCCATCTTGCGGATTTTCGTACGCGATAGCTCCCATTGCCATCTTTGTCATGCAATCAATGACAAGTTAGAAAATATAGTTTTTTTAGTCTGGAAATAAAGGTAAAAAAACTTACATGTCAGGTTTAGGCACGGTGTGGTTGTTACTTTGCGATACTATCACAGATTGGCCGCTTTGTATGCTTTGGTTGTGATTCTTGTTGGGATCCTCTCTTGGAACTTCTGTAATAAAAAAAATATGAATTGCAACAAAAACTATAAAAAAAATCTATGCCAATCATCAAATCTATTTGTTCAAAGAAATATCTACTATATAAAATGTTTAAAAAAGGACCAACTAATCAATCATGGCAGTAGAACATGCGCACTTGTGCCATGTTGCGTATGTGCCAGTTTCAGAAAAAACGTCAAGTGTGAAAGAATTTCAACCAACCCTGACGCAGATTCTATACGGGTGCGGTAGAGAAAGAAGTCACCCATCACGTCACCCCAGTACTAACGGCTTCGCGCCGTTTTTTAAGTGTGGCTTTCTATGAAAAGACTCAGTCTGTTTAGGGTGCATGTCTATGATTTCAATCGACATCTAGCAGTTGCAGCAACAATGTTTGCGCGTAATGACTCAGACCACTAGTCTCACAGAGTTTTTGCAAATGAAAAATCCGTTAGATGGCGTTATGTAGACGTACATCCAACTACAAGTGGATTGGTTATATTTTGACGTGTCATGTCAAATGAAGATGATACTACAAAACGAGAAATGCCGTTAAAGTTGGACCACACGCCTACATAACGCCATCTCACGGAGATTCCATTCATAAAAAAAATATTAGCAAAAGGACTAAAATAGAATCCAATAGATTCATTTACTGGATACCTTTGCCTATCAGTCGGAAAATACAGAATATTAAATAAAAAAGTATAACTTTATCATCATCAGCCTGGTAGTACCCAATGCTGAGTATAGGTCTTCTTTTCCTTACGCCAATGTACCCAGTCCTGATCTTCTCAGATCCATGTGAAGACCGACCAAGATCAGAAAGCACTTCAGTAACATTGACATGGGGGCGGTGTACAATATTTTTTCTATGGGTAAATGTCAAAAGCACTGACACTTGTAAAGGAAACAGCGTTTGTTCCAAATTTTTCCATGTACCAAATAAATGTGATCGGACTGTACTGATACGGTCGTGTGTCCCCACGTTCTTGGTGATATCGTCGACCCATCGTGACATTGGACGACCTGCACCGCAATTCTCGTGCTCGTGGCGTTTATTATCTTTTTTTTTTATAACATAGGTGGCAGACGAGCAGACTGATCACCTGATGGTAAGCGATTGCCGCCGCCCATGGACATGGCAACAACAGTGGAGTCACAACATTTAAACCCTCCCGGATTGGGCCTCCGGTACCCTCACTCACGTAGCGGAACACAGCACAGTGCTGCTTCCGGTTTTGTGTGAGGCCGTGGTATCACTCCAGTCGAGCCGGCCCATTCATGCCGAAGCGTGGCTCTCCCACGGTTTATCATACGACGTATATCACGAAAACCTAGTTTTATTTTAATGGATTTCATGTGACATCCGCCATGTTTTCAAAATGTCACGAGCTCGAGAATTGGGCTCCAGGTGTCTTATAGTGAAGCCGTTTCGTTACGAACGAGAATACTCGTATACCTGTCGCGTCCAAACAAAGGAGATACACAGCCCGTGTGAAAGAGAGGTTAACTCCGATTCGGTCGTAACGTCTGCTTTAAATTAGGCCCTCAGGTTAGAAGTATAACGTACCATTGTTGAAAGCGGGCACGTACAGCCGCTGCAGCTGCACGTACTGCAGCGGCGGCTGGCCCGACGGCTCCGCGGGCAGCTCGCTGGCCTGGCTCGCCTTTATCAGAAAGTTGCCGGACGCGTCCACCGACAGCGTCAGGGGCCCGGAGAGATCTAACGAACGAATCAATCGATCAAATTATTTACTGCAGACTAGACGTGTGTAAATCTTTACTGAAACGACTCAGTGATCCGACTCA
Organism: Marasmia exigua; assembly: GCA_019059595.1. NCBI lineage: Eukaryota > Metazoa > Arthropoda > Insecta > Lepidoptera > Crambidae > Marasmia > Marasmia exigua. The sequence goes on along the minus strand of CM032482.1, from coordinate 12,339,680 downwards.
GCCAAATGATACACTGTTCCGAATCTCTATGTCCGAATGTATCATTCGACTCAAATGGATCTCGTGGTCAATCGGTACGCGGTAGTAATCTCGCTCACTGATACGGATGATCGAATGATTCGAGTGAGCCGAATGTAGAGTCCGAAGGTAGAGTCGATGTTCCAAATGATGCGTTTCACTGTTCCGCATCTTTGCACTGATCCAGATGCAAATGTTCTTTTGAATGATACGCTTTTGCCAGGTCTACTGCAGACTAGTGGGCCGCCCACACTAAACATTTCGCTTCGGAACATAAGTTTGACTAGTATCAATAGATGGCGGTGGGAGTCGATAACTTCGCGCAAATGATTCGCCTTTGGTTTACCCATAAAACTTGATATTGACTATGCTATAATCCTCTTTGTAAATAGTAACAAAAAGCCAATTTCAGAATCGATCTTTAATGAAAGTCGGAAATTTGAATCCTGATACTGTGTTTTTATTTATTTAATATGTTGCAGAGAAGCAGATGGAGCACCTGATAGTAAGCGATTGCCGCCGCTCGCAACATCAGTGGAGTTCAAGTGTGCTGCCAACCTTTCCCTCCGAATTGGGCGACCGGTACCCTGACTCACTCGGCGAAACACAGCGCAAGCGCTGGTTTTCTGTGAGGCCATGTTATCACTCCAGTCGAGTCGGTCCATTCATGCCCATGCGTGGTTCTCCCAGTCTTCCACTGTCAAGAAAGGTTAAAATGTTCGCTATTGGTCAGCATACCGTGGTACTTACCAGTGGTATTGTCAAGGCTGTTCCTCTTGACCAGCGTGACGCTCTTCAGCAACGCGTTGCTGAGCGCCGTGGAGGTCTGCGTTGACATCGGCTGGCTCGGCACTGAGATCCCGCTCGATATCACCTGGAGACATAAAACAATCCATTATATATTTATATTATAAGTATATTTTATTTATTTTGTATTCCAATAGTCATTATCGTTTTCGGAGCCCGGGGCCCCCTTTCCTCGTCTGCTTCTCTTTATCCTAGGATTTATGATATTTTGAGATCAAAACAATCGCGTGTAAAAAAACCGCTTGATGGCATACTGTTGCTGAGGTCCAGCTTTAACAGCATTCGTTGTTTGACATATTATTTAAACTTACCAATGTTATTGATCTTATACTCCGTAAAATATAGCTTGATTAGAATTACAGCTGTCACTTGACCTTTATCTATTGAAAGACATAAGGTTTATCATTTTAACCAAGTTTCATTTCATAGATTTTACTATAAGATCATTGTCATAATTATAACAATAAAATAATTATAGTACGTAATCTTTATTTATTTATAAAGCGCCATCTGACGTCGTGGGACTGGTTGGTACAAGCAAATCATGCCGATAACAAAATCAGTAGCCAGTTCCTCGCATCGCCGCTAGATGTCGCTGATGTAAAAACAACATAGATGGGCCTGCGTGCCGCCATTTTTGCATTCGGTACTACGACTCGAAACTCGAAATCCATCACTCTAATAAATTCTCTTGTGAATTCAAACAGATCTATTTTTCATCACCCCCATCTCCGCCCGCAAACAATCATATTTCTGTAACACCAATGTCCCTTGCAGATATACCCGAAAAAGGAATTCAAAATTTTTCAGGTCTGCATAGTCCAATACCTAGAATGTGCTCGAAATATAATGAAATTACCAATATTACACCCGATATATAGACTCCTTTACAGGTTTTAAAAGAAAAACTGCTAAAATAAAAAACCGGCCAAGTGCGAGTCGGGCTCGCGCACAAAGGGTTCCGTAGCAGCAAAGTCCAAAATTACAGTTAAATCAACCTATCTCAAAAACTATAAGAGATACTTTGATCAAACCAAAAATCGTTGATGAAGAGTTAATTAGCATGCATCACCTCTATTTTTTTTTAGAATTTTATACCCCGTAGTTATAAAAATAGAGGGGGGGGGGGACATACTTTTTACGACTTTGAGAGCTGATATCTCAAAAACCGTTCACTTTAAGAAAAATGTTTTTAGAAAACTTTATATCATTTTAAAAGACCTTTCCATTGATACCCCACACGGGTATGTACATCGAAAAAAAAAATTTCATCCCTCAGTTACATGTAATGGGGGGCCCCACCCCCAATTCTTTTTTTTACTATTTAGTGTCATATTTTTGTAGCGGTTCATACAACACATATTCCCATCAATTTCATCACTGTAGTACTTATAGTTTCCGAGTAAATCGGCTGTGACAGACGGACAGACGGACAGACGGACAGACGGACATGACGAAACTATAAGGGTTCCGTTTTTGCCATTTTGGCTACGGAACCCTAAAAACTGCTATTTTAAAGCTAAACCATTGTATAATCTATATTTTGAAATATTAAGTTCACATTAAGTAATGTAAGTAATTGATTGATTACGTGTTGTCTATTGTATACTCATCAATGCAGTGTTCGCCTGTAATTGGCATACATACTGACATCTAATTTACTATAAAAAGCTTTTTGTATGATGTGCTGTTGGTGAACCTAAATAAATAAATAGAGTATGCATGTTGGCGTGCGTGTGGCTACATCCCCGCACTAGCCACTCCCCGCTCCGCGACGCGTGTGTGCGTGAGACTTTCGGGAATAAAGAATCAGTGCGATGCTAGCTAGCTTGTGTTTCACTCGTGCCGCCCTACTACTAATACTTAATATGAAACATACCTGCACGCCACTGGTGGCCGTGGGCGAGTTCATGATGGAGGCGATGGCGTTGTCGAGCGCGGCCTGCGTGGCGAGGTTGGGCGTGCCGAGCGAGATGCCCTGGACGCTGCTGGTGAGCGACTGCGTGCTGGCGGAGATGGACTGCGACGCGGGGTGCGGGGAGCTTGGCACTTGGCTTGGCATGCTCGTCTTCAGGTGCGTGAACCACGGTTGGCGGTGGTTCTCTCCTAGAAATAAATAAAAATATATATCGTTTAGGTGACGGGTAGGTTAGGTTAGGTTAGCGACGCCAATAACCATGCAGAAATGTTGGGTCCGTTTCTGTACGCGAAAATTAATTGTGGCCGCTTTTGGCGTGAATCAATTTCTCCCGTACGCGTTGGACCCAACATTTGTGCATGGTTATTTAATAAATAATAATAATAATAATAACTCTCACAACATCTCATACGTTGACCTGATTCCGTACTAAGTTGCTTAAGCACTTGTGTTACAGATATCAGACAACAGAGGAACACAAATATATACTTAAATACATATATTACACCCAGACACCGAACAAACACAAGTGTTCATCGCACGAATGTTTGTCCAGGGTGGGGATCGAACCCACGACCTTTGGCGTAAGAGGCAGGGTCACTACTAATTGCGCCATCCGGTCAGTCAAATAGTTAAGTGTTTGCCTAGAGGTTGTAGCCCCGAAATTGTTTAAAGTAGATCCGGTTTACTAGCTAAAAATTAAATCGATTGGCGTCGCTAGTGTGACCTTACCCGTTCACCTTAAACGGAAGCGGTATTTTCGAATTCTGTCTTTCTTAAAAGCAGCCAATATTTTAGTTCCCGCCACCAAAGAATTCCCGTGCTAGGTGTCACTTCAGTCACGTCAATATTCTTTGAGCTTTGTGAATATCATAGACATAGCACCCTAACCAGACTGAGCCTCTTCATAGAAGGCCATATTTGAAAAACCGCGTGAAGCCGTTAGGACGTTCTTTCTCTACCGCACCCTTATAGAGATGCATGTCAAGGCCGGTTGTCTCTTTCACACTCAGTGGCGTTTTATCCGAAAATGGCACATTCCGTTTAAGCCGCGCGTTTTTTAGTTCCATGATTAATATAGACCTGAGAAATCTAACATTTTAGTTTAGTGTTTTGCCGCAGGACTTCTTTCGTGGCGCGGAATCTATATCGTAATTTGACATTTATATCTGTCAGTTAGATAAAGTAGTTCGCATAGATAAAAATCAATGTGTTCGCCGTAGGCAACACACAGTAGCAGCCATTAAGAAAAAATAAATAAAAATCAGAGTGTAGTTGATAATTCCTTATCTTTCTAAGCCTTTGTAGTTCCTTTCATGGTCTCCTATTCCCTGGTTACGTATCTATCAATCCAATAAACTGTTAGTATGTGTGTTTATTTGTTTTGTTATTTACTAGTATGTATTAGTATTTACAGCTAGTATATATTTATTTAATATAATGTATGTATGTATATACCATACTCGTATTTATACAATGTCTTTTTTTTTCTCTTTTTCTGACTTGCACTGCCTTACCCCTTTTCTTAATTCGCTATACTTTTCCTCTACCCTGATGTTGTCTGGAAGAGATCGCTATTAGCGATAAGACCGCCTACATTGTTTTAATATAATAACTTAGGCTAAGATCTGTAAATTTTGTGCAATAAAGTGTATCTATCTATTTATAAATCTTTCTAGGATCGAATAATGGATCATGAATATTAATTAGCTGAGAAATTCTATGTAGGGTGCTACATACTATCTTGTATTTTCTAAAAATTACGAATTCAGTCACAAAATAATTCAATGACTATATTCCGTAAAATATAGCTTAATTAATTAGTAGAATGACAGCTGTCATTTGACCTCTATTTCAATAAACATAAGGTAGGTAGGCTAGTTTGATTTCATCGGTTTTATTACTATGGACCTAAAGATCATTTTTCTGTGACACCAATGACTGTCATTCTAATCCAGCTACATTTTATGGACTATAATGATGGTACTGGAAAATGGTTATGGTACCTGAGTCGGCGTGTGTGGATTTGAACGCGCCTCCCGTAGGCTGGAACACCTTGGATCCGCCTGGACTCGACGCTGTTATTCCACCCAAGAGATTGTCGGAGGATCCCGCTCTGCAAACAAACATAGTACGTTATCATAAAAAACATTTTCCCTCCTCTACAGACCTGAAGGGCTATCACGAACTTTCCGAAGAATGAATGAAAGAATGAACAATCGTGGCGTATGTGTATCGAGAGTATCGTATCGTATTTGTATGAAAACTGAAAAGCTCCTCTATCGTACGTAAGGATAACTATCTTCTTTCTCACTTGGAATTAAAAGATGGCAAGATATTGAGTGGGCTACGAATTCATTGAAGGTTCGTGCTAGCCCTCAGAGTAGAGTAAAAAGGAGACAGTTTCACTCACTCGCATGCTTTTCCACTCATTCATTTTCCCCTCAGAGTAGAGTAAAAATTCATTCCCTCACTCATTCCTAAGTACCTACACTCTCTTAGTTTATTAGATGTAAACGAAATTGTATTATTTACACTTCCCTATAATAACAGTTTGCCACAAGTAGAAAATACTTATAGATATAATTTAAATATGACATTGAATACTTTGACATATAATGTAAAAAAAATGCATGTTATTGACATAAATAATTATACAAAGTCATACTTTCATTTGACAAAGGATAAATATTATCTTAATAAATACTGTAAACGACTAATAGCAATGTCGCTATCTTATTATTTAGATTGCTCAGCCAAAAAACTTGGCTACCATATCTGCTCCTATTGAGCAGAAAAAATATGACATGTGTAATCAGACGTTGGAATTAGTTCCAATGAATTTAAATGTAATTTAGAGACAATAGAGAACACCTCTTGCACACTAGATTTAATGACAAAGGGAAGTCTGGGCATTTAAATATTGTTCATCAAAATATACAGGGCTTCTCCGGTAAAGATTTGGAATTGGAACTTTTTTTAAATAAAATGAATATACATGTCCTCTGTGTTACTGAACACTGGTTGAGGCAACATGAACTTATTATTAATATTGATAATTATAAAGTCATAAGTGCGTTCACAAGAAAGTCGGCCATTAGGGGTGGGTCACTTATATTATTACATAATTCATTAAAAGCAAAGGAGCGCAAAGACATAGTCGCACTTTCAACTGAACGAACTATTGAACTATCTTGTGTAGAGATTGAACGGTTTATCATTATTTGTGTATACAGACCTCCCTCTGGTAACTACAATAACTTTGAATCTGCCATGGAGGAGGTGCTGAGAAAAGCAACTAATTGCAACAAGCAAGTAATTGTATGTGGGGATTTCAATATTAACATCTTAGAACACAGTCAAAGTTCGGGTATGCTTCTTAATCTATTTAAATCTTTTGATTTACGCCATCTGTTTAATGACCCTACACGCATTACCCCCACATCAGCTACTTGTATTGATAATATTTTCTGTAATTGTAAGGCGATTAAAAAATCAATAATAAATTTTATAAATTCAGACCATACAGGACAGATAGCTGTTTTTGAACACCGTCATGCAACTGCTTCCTCTTCTTTTGTCTATAGGCCAATCACCACTAGTCGTGTGGAAAAATTTAAGGAAAATGTTGAAAACAACGTTTCCCTGATGCAAGTAAGTAAGTATGCTAATATTGATGAACTTTACAATACTTTGTTTAATGTTATTGAAAAGGAGTTTGAAGTCATTTTTACTAAGAAACAAGTCAAAGTAGACAATACTAAAACAATTTTTAGCGATTGGGCTACTAAAGGCATCTTCAAAGCAGGCGCACTTTATTTGAATTATATAACATTAAAGCTAACTCCAATGATCCTACAATAACTGAACATGTTAGAAACTATTCCAAGCTATTTAAAAAGTCTGCGCAATAGCAAAAGCGAATTATTTAAAAGATAAAATAAAAATTCAAATAATAAAATCAAAGCCACTTGGAATATGATTAATAAAGAGACTTGTAAAAATACTACTCAAGACCTCAAGTACTCTTTGAAAATTGATAATAAACAACTCAACGAGGACGTAGAAATAGCAAAGGCATTTGAATCATTCTTTGCTAATATACCTCTTATTACCACAAGTAACTTAAATTCTAGTCCTCAGCTTGCTAATTGTCTTCTTCAATCCAGTGTGGATGAGTGCTTGACTTCTTTTAGTTTCCATCACATCAACCCGGAAACTATACTTAAAACTTTTTAAAGACATCAACGTAAAGAAAACAGAAGATTTGTGGGGAATATCAGTAGAAATATTAAAGAATATAATAAAAATCATGCTCCATATTTAGCTGTAATATTTAATGAATGCGTAGATATTGGTCAATTTCCAAATCTGATGAAATATAGCAAAGTTCTACCACTTTTCAAATCAGGTGATAGAAGTGACCCATCTAATTACAGACCAATATCCATTTTACCTGCCCTTAGTAAAATATATGAAAAAGTTATATTCCATCAATTATTGGGTCATTTTAATCTAAACAAATTATTGCATAATAAACAATTTGGATTTACTAAAGGCAAATCTACTACTGATGCGGGAGTTGCACTCATCAAGCACATTTTTGATGCATGGCAAAATAAGCAAGATGCTGTAGGTATATTTTGTGACCTATCCAAAGCATTCGACTGCGTTAATCACCAAACATTATTAATGAAGCTACAGCATTACGGCCTCACAGATAGCTCTCTGAGCTTAGTACGGTCATACCTAAGTGATAGAATTCAAAAAGTCAATGTTAATGGAACTAACTCTCCTGGCGCCCTTTTACAGATGGGAGTGCCCCAGGGCTCGATATTGGGGCCCTTACTGTTTATTATATATGTAAATGACCTACCTTACTTTACTAAAAACTTGTGTGACATAGTATTATTTGCAGATGATACTTCTTTAATTTTTAAAACTAATAGACATAAAGATAACTTTGACGATGTAAATAATGCTCTCACTCAAGTGCTACATTGGTTTACTGTAAATAATTTACTTCTCAATGCTAAAAAAACTAAATGTGTCAAATTTACATTGCCCAACGTAAGACAGGTCAGCACTAGGATTAATATGAATAGTCAAAATGTTGAAGTAATTAATTCTACAGTCTTTCTAGGCGTCACGTTAGACTCAAAATTACAGTGGGGTTCTCATATTGCAGCCCTGGCAGGGAGACTTAGTTCGGCTGCATATGCAGTCAAAAAAATAAGACATCTGACCGATATTGAAGCAGCCAGACTTGTGTATTTCAGTTATTTCCATAGCGTTATGTCTTATGGTCTGCTGTTATGGGGCTCTGCGGCTGATATTCAAGCTATTTTTGTGCTACAGAAACGAGCTGTCAGGGCCATATACGGACTTAGGCCACGAGACTCGCTTAGAAACTTGTTCAAAGAAATTAACATTTTAACATTAGCATCACAGTACATCTTTGACTGTATTATGTATGTTTATAAAAATTTAGAAACCTTCCCTCGAAAATCCGACAACCATAACCTAAATACTAGAAATAAACACAAGCTTGCTGTTCCACATCTCAGACTTCATAAGATTGGTAATTCATTCGTAGGAATGAGTATTAAAATATTTAATAAGTTACCACAAAAGCTTGTTGATTTACCAATGCCTAAATTTAAAACACATGTTAAAAATTATTTAATGGCAAAAGCCTATTATACAGTTAATGATTACTTAAATGACAAGAATTTGTGGAAATGATAAACTGTTCGCCTACACCCATGATACTGTACTTAAAAAAATTTGGTGATTAAAAAGAGTAACTGGCGAGTTTCTTGCCGGATCTTCTCGTCAGAATCAACTTTCCGATTCCGGTGGTAGAATCACATTATATTTATTAATATCTTAGTATATTTTTTGTATCGACATATATGTTTAATTACATGTATAATATACATAGCTATAATTTATATTTTTTTCATGTATGACGATTTGTAAGAGCTGTATATAAGCCTATGCAAATAAAGAACTTTTGAATTTTGAATTTTGAATTTTTTGAATTCATTCACTTTTATCTAATGTTGCTACATTACTCACCTCGCCTTGATAGGTTTAGGCCTCCTCGTGTGGTCGTGGTGCGTGAGGTAGTCCCTGGTATCAAGACCCTCAGAGTCAGAATCTGTCACCTTCTCTCCGCATTTCAAATCGATGATCTCTTGCGCCGGCACAGGGGGCGGTTCTTCACAAAGCGTCTGCGTTAGCTGTAACAATAAACCATTGGATTATTAATAGAGAATATCATTTGCAGGATCAGAGGAATTTCTGTTGAGTACTCGACCTTTTGGGAGGGAGTAGGAATCTTTAAGTGCTTTGACATGATTGGGCCGGATTGACCGGAGTGATACAATGGAGTCACAGAAAAGCAGAGTGAAGTAGCTCATGCGCTATGTTTTGTTGTGTGTGTCAAAATACCGGAGGCACAATCGGAGGGAAGGCAAGTTAATATATTGGCAGCGCACTTGTGACTTTACAGGTGTTGCACACCCGCATGAAGCGATCAGGCGTTCCGTCAGCTCATCTGCCAACTTATCACATAAAAAGAAATCAACGAACGCTCTATCAGTACGTTAAGACCGTGTGAGAGCCACGCTTCGGCATGAATGGGCCGGCTCGACCGGAGTGATACCACGGCGTCACAGAAAACCGGCGTGAAGCAGCATCGTGCTGTGTATCGCTGCGTGAGTGAGGGTACCGGAGGCCCGGAGGGGTTAAGAGGGGTTTAAAGGACGGCAACGCACTTGTGACTCCACTGGTGTCACGGGTGGCCATGAGCGGCGGCAATCGCTTACCATCATGATGATCCGTCTTTTATGTGATAGGTGGTAACCTATCACATAAAAAAATGAATAAGACATACCATAGGCTCATCATCGCTCAGCTGCGGAGAAGCTTGGTGCGCGTACGCAACCGGCAACGGAACCTCCGTGGCGCCGCCGCCCTCCGACGGCGTGCGAGGGCTCTGCGGCATGGAGCCGGTGGGGTCCCGGCTGCTGGACGACTTCCGCCGGTCCTTGTTGCACCACTTCCACTCCGGGTGGGCCTTGAAGTGAGCTTCTTTCACCTGGGAATTAAAATAATGCTTTAAGATAAGATAAGTAATCCACAGTTTACAATATATCCAGTAGGAAACAAAATGAGGTAATCCGGCAGATTAACAAGCTGAAGATAGATAGATATTCTTTATTGCACAAAAATAAAATACAAGCATGATACAACAACAGCAACAGACAGTACAATAAGGCGGTCTTATTGCTTGTAGCGATTTCTTCCAGACAACCTCTAGGTAGAGGAAAGAAATATCGTATTCGTAATAAGGGAAGGCAGTGCAAAGTAGTTTAACAAATGAAATTGAGAATGGCAGAAATATACATATTATTTTATATATTAATAATATTAAACAACATAAATAATAATAAACAATACATACATACCTAATAATATATACATAGATAATTAATAACAAAAAGTCACGACCACGGCTGCTGTAACGTAGCCGAAACGTCGAGCTAAATATAAGAGTACACAAAGTTGTATCACATAATAAATATCGTGTTAATTCCCGTCTTGATTCATTATAGTTATAATGCAACGCGAAAATCTAAAAAACTATCTAACGACCTCCAATTTATTAAATTTAGTTTCTCTCCAATGCCGTGTGGTCCCCGGCAGAGTAGAATAGGCCACCCTCACTCTTACCGAGGTGTCGTAAAAGGCGACTAAGGTAAAGCTGCTGGCATGATCAACAGCACCCAGAGAAGGAAAACTCTGTATTTATATCTAAAACCCTCGCCAACCCGTCTGCCAAGCGTGGTGAGTATGGCAATTACCCCTCATGTGATTGAGGGAGGCCCGTGCCCCAGCAGTGAGGACTTAAATGGGCTGATGATGAGTTTCTCTCCAATTAGCAACCGTCAATCTAATTACCTTCATCATGATAACAAAACTTTTTCAATGTTGCCTTTGGCACTCACCTCACTAGCGAGCTCATTGTACTTCTGCTTCTCCTCCGGCTTGAGCGAGTACCACCACTCGCCGAGGATCTTGCTGACGGTCCGGTTGTCCTGGTTAGGATGCAGCTGATGCACGATCTGACGGTGACGCTTCGAGAAGATCATGAACGCGTTCATGGGCCGACGGATGCGACGCTCCTTCTGCGATACAAACACAAAGAATTACTTAGGATTTAACCATTAAGGAATCAAGCCATCTAGCAAATAGCTTGGAAACTCTAACTATCTACTGAAAATGCCTATGAACTCTTGTGTAAACCTTATGTGACATAAGGTAAGAGTCAATAAGCATTTTCATGCATTAGCAAGTATATACAGCGTGTTTATTTGATACGGGCGAATATTATAATGGCGATTACTATCGGACCTAGGGAACCTGTTTACATACATTTCTTTAGGAAATTAAGGTACTTTTTTTTTCATACAAAATAATTGAGCACGCAATGTATTGCATCCACTGGTAGTTAACGTTAATAACATCAATTAACGTAGACATAAGTATCTAAACGTCATACGAGTGTCATGACACTCATGTCACTTGTCATGTCAAACAAAGTTGGACGGCATACATTGCTGCTGGGTTGCACTTTAGAAAAATCATTACACCTAATTAACCACAAAATTTAATGAAATGATTATCTTATACGATTCGTAGGATCAGATATTATAGCTGGATTAATTATTCGCCCGTATAAAATACACACGCTGTATTATTGGATATGTATGTATTGTTTATTATTATTTATGTTATGTAATATTATTAATATATAAAATAATATGTATATTTCTGCCATTCTCAATTTCATTTGTTAAACTACTTTGCACTGCCTTCCGTTATTACGAATACGATATTTCTTTCCTCTATCCAAAGGTTGTCTGGAAGAAATCGCTACCAGCGATGAGACCGCCTTATTGTACTGTCTGTTGCTGTTGTTGTATCATGCTTATATTTTATTATTGTGCAATAAAGAATATCTATCTATCTATCTAAGGTGTTCTTTGGTGTCCCCAAAAAAACAAAATGGCCACCACCTTCTCACACATAATCTTAACCATAACTTTGATTTATAGTCTCATTACGCTGGTTGGTCATGTCCTTAATGACGTTACTCTTACGTAACGAATACTTTCGAATTATACTCCCGGAATATTATTGTTCTGAAATAGTTTATGCATATAACCCCTACGCCAAAATAACCACATACCACGTCTTTAAAACCCAAAAATAACTGGACTATTTCCTCTAAAGCCATAAAATAAATCTTGTTATATTTGACGTAACATTTAAAACACAGTCAGAACTGTTCTTAATTGAAAGTCATAATTAGTTATTGAGTACTTATGTAGGGTGACCAGCTGCCACTTCTTTTGATTAATAGTTTACCTAAATCAAAAATTCGGGTTTTGGATTTTTTTACCTGTCAGGTTCAAGTATAGTGCCAGTCACTATAGGGTATCTAATAAGTTATAGTTAGGAAACTATAGGGGTAAATTGAAATTTTAAAATATTTATTTTCCTCTACCCCGTCTGGTCACTCGGTAGAGTGTCTGGAAGAGACCGTTATTAGAGATAAGACCGTCTATATTGTACTAGTATAATACTATAGACTAAGATCTGTAAACTTTATGGAATAAAATGTATCTATCTATTTTTTTTTGTGAGTGTAATATGAGATTCAGGTACCGTCTGTGATGCGATCCACGCGGCCGAGGATAGAGTGAGCTAGCGAAAGATAGTCCGGAATAAAATTACTCATAGAGACCACGACCCACGACCACGTACAGAGAACAAACGACGCAAGGAGGAGGTAGTATGAGGTTCTTAAAGATAACCGTATAAATGGTTTTTGAAGTCGTAGTAAGTAAGTCGTATGCTTGTTTCCACATCTTTGGTATAAAATAAAAAATGCAGGAGACATGCTCAAACTATTCCCATCTGGAATCCTGCCAGATCGGAGTACAAGTGCGGTCTAGACATATTCTATAACAACGTAAGCAGCCCGGGAATGTTGCCACGATACTATCAGTGAGTGGACGATAGTATAGTTTCCCTTTCCAAGTATATGTGTATAGTAAACATCGTAGTGGCGTTATTTTAAGATGTTTTCTTTTCGAATTGTAGGTGTACTATGTATTGAGGCTTTTAATATAGTCTTCATTGATTAATCTGACTTATTGGACTGAAAACGAGAGTGTATTTTAACAAATAATTAATCTGACAAAGCCCTGAATAGTCGAGACTTTGAATAAGAATTTCTTTGAATAGAGACAGATTTAACCCTGAAATATATCTGCCTACTCTTTAACTTTCACACGTTTATGTCTTGGGCACTAGAACAGACAATCGACTAACCAACGCCGTTTCCCCAACTACAAAGTGCTGGCAAAATTCCTAACTTTATTTGGCTGAAACGACAACCCTATGCAATACAGACGCACTAGATTGCTAATATTTTTGAATTTTGTTGTTAAGGTGTCGCATCGACGTAACTACTAGCGCCGCCAGTGGACTTTTATTAATTTAGCGATTATGAGAAAAAAGTTCAACGGTGTACATATAGCAAAGTGTTAAGATTTTTTGAGATGTACTTCGTACACAGATCACCCCCAATAGATTCCGCATCTTAATAATATTTTAATAATATTTTGCTGTATTCTGTTAGGACTGGTCCCCCTGATGTTCAAATGCCAAGATTTGGCATCATCATCATTTCAGCCAATAGACGTGCATAGGCCTCCCCCAATGATCTCCACACGGATCGGTCTTGTGCCGCCCGCATCCAAGCGATTCCTACGACCTTGACCAGATCGTCGATCCACCTTGCGGGGGGGGGCTGCCACGGCTTCGGCTTCCTGTACGCGGCCTCCACTAGAGGACTTTCTGCCCCATCGGCCGGCTGATCTCCACGCAATGTGCCCTGCCCATTGCCATTTGAAGCATGCATTTCTTTGGGCTATACTTTGACCTTGGTTCTTCTGCGGATCTCATCATTCCTGATACGATTTGATCAAGATTTGGCATACCGAAAACATGTTTTTGTTAGTTAATTCTTTGCAAATGTATGAAGATGTTGATTTTTGAACTCAAATAAAACCAAGGATAAAGAGCCTTCATCTTTGGTACCATAGTAATAAATACTCAGGGGGACAAGTCCTACAGAATACAACAAAAAAAAATCTGGCGCCCGCCAGACCTTGGACCAAAAAAGAGGATGACCTTTGACAGTTTAGTTTACTTTAATGTGTTGCTGTACGTATAAGTAAAAGAAAATCTTACCTTCTCTTGCGTAGCCGGCGAGTTGAGAGACGACAGGCTTTGCGACCGTCGCTTTGTGGAATCCTCGGTGCCTCCGCCGACTGTCTCTTCACACTCGAACACGTCATCATCCTCCTCGGTGCACATGGCCGTGGCGTCGACTGAAACATTGTCAATGGTACATAGGGTGTTTGTCAGTCGTGTATAAGCTAGGTTTAAGTTTACTATTTAAATAACTGGCTAAATCTAAGGGATTGTTTTTGGTCGTGTTGCGAAAGACTTAAATTCCGCTAGATGGCGTACTACAGGACAGGCATGAGAAGACGCCCGGGTAAAGGGTTTGCCCCAAAGCCCGAAGATGACAAAATAGATAGATACCGTGGAAAAACCACAACTAATCTTTGATTCCTTGTATATAAAGCTCTATTTTGAATGTTGATAACGACTGAGCGAGCTTTTCATGGGACTTTTTTGTGGCGCGGACTTTAGTTCAATCCCCAAGGTAATTGGTTAATATGAACACGAGAAGTTAAAATGACAATTTTATGAACGAAACCACCGATGCTGTTAATGTTGGTCCTTCGTCTGTTAGTACGCCATCTAGCGGATATTTTACACAAGATAGTTCCTATTAAAGGTTTGGCTTGGCACAAGACTGGTGGGGCATGGGCCATGACATGAAAAAAATGGTAACCTATCTTACTTTCGCACCTTTAATATTCGAATTTCAAAACTTCGAAAACAGTATATCGAAGTTTTGAATCGAAGATATATTTTTTGACATAACATTGTATGCGATCAATTTATTTTACATATGTTTCATTTTCCAAAAAAACTAATAGGCGATTTTTAAAATCTCTTTTTTTTTCATTTTACAGTTGTATTACTTACAATATTTTTTTATTATAGACATAATTAATATCGAAGTGACCTTTCTCCTATTATTGCAAACGAACTTATTTATCCGTAAACATTAATCATTGAAATAAAAAACAAGTGTGAAAAAGATGTCTATTAATTAAGGTCATAGACATTGGTTTATTTAGTGCTCGATTTTGCGCTACAAAATGTATTGACAGAAGCGAATCGCTGCAAAACCGACTCCACGTAGTCTTGTCTGCCCTTCCCCTAGAGTGTAATTCAAACCCGCGTAGGCGCGGAAGGGCGAGGCGGCCTGCGAGCTGAGGAGCAGGTGGTTTTTGCTCGCCACCGCGGCTGAGGCTGGCCGGCGAAGCCGGCCAATAAGCCGGTAAGCTCGCGTGGGACCGCCGAAGCCTTGCAGCGCCGGAGCCGTGACAGAAACAATGCATGCTGCATACTTGAATGCCTGATTGCATGCATTCCCGGCATGCATGCTGCATGCCTGCTTGAATGATGCATGCATGCATAATAAGTAATTGTTGTATAAACTTATTTGTCTTTTAATAACATAGAAAACGATTTTCTGGAAACTAATTCATCTAAAATATGTTGAGGAATATTTAAAAACCGTACATAGATTTAAAAAATATGTTAGTTGAAAATCGGAATATCAGCAATATGTCAATCGTTTTTTCGGTCAAATGAAAATATGGAAAAGAAAAATGTGGCAAAACGTTTTCGCTATAACGAAATTCACACTAAAAATACTGTTGCAATTCCCACAATACTGTCGATATTCTTGCTTAAACCTTCAATATATTTTATTTGTTATTAAAAATGCTGGAAACCCTTGGCATCGTCATCTTTGCGCTTTGTCACAGTTGCGTCCCAAACTGAGAAGTTCGGGTTCCGCTATCCACTTCGACTAAGAAGGCGAAGTGGAAGCACGGTCGCACATTCGCACGGTCTTTTGCATCCATAGTAGTCAGTTGGCAACCCTATACTCCGTAAAATATAGCTCGATTATAGTGACGATTCAATTGGACAACATTTCATATTTTTAACATGTCCATATTGTTTTTTTATATGAAAGTAGACATAAAATGAACAGACCCATATTTTTTCTTTTTTCAAAATTTGTCCATTTTCATGCATAAAATAATTATTGAAATTCTTTTTATTCTAAATAGACGTAAGCGCCAAATGACGTCATCGGACGGCTGAATACAGCGATATTCCTTTGCTTATCATTGTTTTAATAAAAAAAAGGTACTACTGTCAAAGGTAAATAATACGAGTGTCAACATTGTTAACGTCATTCATACATTCAACGTTGACAAGTTGTCTTTTTTTTTGACAGTTACATGTCATGGGTTTGGCATTACGTAAATTTAAAACTATAATGTGCTAAGCAAAGAAATATTTTACATTCTGCCGTCCGATGACGTCATCTTACGTTTTTTAGTTTTTAATTTTTTTTCTCAGTAAATAAGCAGTATAAAAAATGAATAAATATATATTCGAGCAGCGGAAAAGTAAACAAAGAATTGGTATTTTTTGTTTCAGAGCTTAGCAATTTTGAAATGTTGTCCATTCTCAATTCAGAAACCGGCCCAAAGACGTTGTATGGTACAGCACTCACCGCTAGGCTCAGTCTTGATCTGGTCCTCAGTCTTGACGTGCGGCGTGTGGGGAGTGTGCGGCGTGTGGGGCGTGTGCGGGGTGTGCGGGGTGCGCGGCGTGCGCGGCGTGCGCGGCGAGGGCGCGCGCGGCGGCGGCGGGGACGCGGCGCCCAGCAGCGGCACCAGCGACTGCCAGGGGAACACCGCGCCGCCCACGCTGCCCGTCGACACTGCGCAATGGGATATGGGAACCAATATTTAGGCAATGCCGTGTGCTCCCCGGCAGAGTAGAATAGGCCAACCTCACTCTTACCGAGGTGTCGTAAAAGGCGACTAAGGTAAACCTGCTGGCATGATCATCAGCACCATGAGAAGGAAAACTGCATTATATCAAAACCCTCGCCAACCCGTCTGCCAAGCGTTGTGAGTATGTTTCCATCTCATTTCGTGGCCTTTGCAAAACCCTAGAAATAGAATCTGCAGCTGTGAAGTATGGCAATACGGTATTTGACTATTTTGTTTTTATTTTTGTAATCAAAAGACCTCTCAATGATAGAAACATCGTTGAAAGAATTACTTGATTCTCATTTAAACTACCTGAGATATCACAACTTTAAAATCACATTATTTTGGGCAAACCCAAAACGCTCCATACAAATGGCTACAGAGATGTGACGTCACACGACAGTATTTTGCATGCATTTCATTTGAATTATGTATGGTAGCTATATCAAATGTTTCGTTTATGTCAATGGTTCCATTATAATAGTTGGCGTAAATTATATGAGTTATTCAATGGTATAATTATTTTTTATAAAATTTCATACTTTTAAAATGGACTTGCCCATGAATCTTTGAATGACCATAAAACCGGCCTAGACGTTATATTTTTAATTGAGAATTTTTGCTATTCACACATATTTACCTATATTTTGATAAAATATTTATATTTTGTAAAATATCGAGCTTAGTCAAATACCCTATTGGATATGGGAACCAATATTTAGGCAATGCCGTGTGGTCCCCGGCAGAGTAGAATAGGCCAACCTCACTCTTACCGAGGTGTCGTAAAAGGCGACTAAGGTAAACCTGCTGGCATGATCATCAGCACCATGAGAAGGAAAACTCTGCATTTAATAGTTGATATTTTATAGCAATCTTATGCGATTAATTCTTAAGTAAATAACACACTTAAAAATTTCATCTCGTGTTCAGGCGGGACTCGAACCCACACCTTCCACAATCCGGGTGAATGTACTACCAATTATACCACTGAACGCGTTACTAAGTCGACGAAATTTGTAAGTGCTTGATTCGACATGAGCTGTCGATAGTCTCATCAATATTGTAGGTATATTTACAATATCCAGTGGAAATATTATTAAGGTAAACCTGCTGGCATGATCATCAGCACCATGAGAAGGAAAACTCTGCATTTATATCAAAACCCTCGCCAACCCGTCTGCCAAGCGTGGTGAGTATGGCAATTACCCCTCATGTGATTGGGGGAGGCCCGTGCCCCAGCAGTGGGGACTAAAATGGGCTGACGATGACGATGAAATTTAGGCAATGGTTTTAATATTCTTTTCCAATATCTTTTACTATTTTAAGTACATAACTAATTTGAATATTTTTGTAAAATAGCAGGTAGTTATTTTTAAACATTTTGAATTCGAAACATTTTGACGACCCGTTTGGAACAGTGGTAGTGAACGCTGCCTCTGATACAAGGGTTGCGGGTTCGATCCCCGCACAGTACAAACATTTGTGTGCATGAACATGTTTGTTTGTATTGGTCTGGGTGTTTGCTATGTATTGTAAGTATGTATTTACAAAAGAAAAGTATTATATGTATATATTTGTAATCCCACTGATGATTCTGATATCCGTAACACAGGTGCTTGAGCTACCTATCTCGGAGTCAGATCAATGTATGTGATGTTGTGAAAAATATTAAAAAAAAAGAAAATTCGAAGCGTATTTCATCATTTCAGCCAATAGACGTCCACTGCTGGACATAGGCCTACCCCAATGTTCTCCACACATATTGGTCCTGTTCCGCCCGCATCCAATGGATTCCCGCAACCTTCACCAGATCGTCGGTCCACCTTGTGGGGGTCTGCCACGGCTGCGACTTCCTGTACGTGGCCTCCACTCGAGGAGCTTTCCACCCCAACGGCCGTCTATTCTCCTAGCTATGTGCCCTGCCCATTGCCACTTAAGACATGCATTCCTTTGGGCCATCTCCCGAAGCATATATATAGCATACATACATAGCCCGAAGCTTATTTATGACGTCATAAATACGCTTAGTGTTCCCATACGTCATTTTCTCCAATTAATGGGAAATGTATCGTAAGAAAAAATAACATACTTCTAAAAATACCTTTTGATCGGGGAAATTTAATCACTATCTGGTTACATTACGGTAAAACAAAATAAAGACAGCCCACTGTCTTAGTTTTGGTGTCACCCTAAAAATAACGTCAAACTAGCGTCAAATCTGTAACTAGGTCCGGGCGAATAAGTCACTTAGACATTGTTTTCACCTAAATGTAATCTTTTGAATAAAACACAGCTAGCGCCATCTGTTATTTGGTCCGGGTGAATAAGTCACTGAGACATTGCTGTCACCTAAATGTAATCTTCTGAATACAACCTGTCTGAATAACTAGCGTTTTAGAGTTAAATGAAGGTCAACGCTATTTCATTGAAAATATCCTTGATCCAGTGGTTTTAATTTATAAAAATATAAGAATATGTTATGAAATACAAAAAGCCTCGAAACGGTTTCGGATTAGAACCTGTTTATTTTTTTCCCATACCCCATTTATCATCATTTAAAACCCCCAGGACGGACACCAGGTGGCATACTTTAAAGCCGTCCCGTAACGAACGAGAATATACCGCGCGCGTCCAAACAAAGGAGACACACAGCGCATGTGAAAGAAAGCGAAACTCCGATTCGGTCGTAACGTCTGCTTTAAATAAGGCCCTCAAACTTAAGCTTCGAACGCAACCAGGACGCTAAGATGAAAAAGAAATCTTAAGGACCTACATCGGCGGAACTAGTGCCGCCAATATATTTATAACAAATTTTAAACTAAAAGCCGAATGCCACTAAGCACTAATGAATGGGCCGTGTGGCCCCCGGCAGATTAGAATAGGCCACCCTCTTTCTTACCGAAGTGTCGTAAAAGGCGACTAAGGTAAAGCTGCTGGCATGATCATCAGCACCCGAGAAGGAAAACTCTGCATTTATATCAAAACCTCGTCAACCCGTCTGCCAAGCGTGGTGAGTATGGCAATTACCCCTCATGTGATTGAGGGAGGCCCGTGCCCCAGCAGTGGGGACTTAAATGGACTGACGATGACGATGACTAATGAAATAGTTCAAAATATTAATCTTTTAGCGGTACTAGTTTCGACGATGTAGGGCCATATTAAGCCGTTTTCAACCAATTTGGCGTATGCCATTGAAGTCCAGTTGTGCCCGTCAATATTTGCTATATCGTCTCTCCATCTCATTTGTGGCCTTCTGATAGGATAGATAGAAATTTGCCATGCTGTGAACTCAAAGGTAAACATTGAATTAAGTTTTCCGACTCACCTATGATCGCCGTGTGCGAAGTAGGCGGAGGCAAGACAGGCAACAGCTGACTGGGATGCACGATCACTGCACTGTTGTTTACATTATTGATCTAAAACAAAAACAGATACTTTAAAACACCAGTGGCTTATCAATTCATTAGTAAGGGTTTTCAAAGAGGTACATTTAAGATTAAAAGGCATATAAACATTTAGTGAGAGAATTTGATTCTCTCACGAAGATAGGAATCCGTACTGCACAAGAACTCAATGTATGGACGTTGTATGTATTGGCACCTAAACGGCTGAATTAATTTGATGATTTTTTGGTACAGAGATTAGCTGAACTTTGGGGGAAGAAATAGTATTTACTTTTTAGTTGTGACGAAACATGAAAGGATTAAAAGTGAAAGTACACAGATAAACGCATGTACAGCATTTTATAAATAATTTACTTACATGGTCATTGACACCATTATCATGATTTCTGGGCTCTGGTTCTGGTTCATTATTATTTAATTGCTGACTTAATAGAGACATCTTCTGATCTATCTGAAAGGTCAAATTATACAAATTAATAATATTTTTCATTATTAAAAAAATACTAAAATAGCTAATGATAAACAATGGCGCCTTTTCTTTTATTGTTTGTTACCCAAGGCTTTTTTATTTCTATCATTTGTATTTGTATTTTCTTATTTTTTTTTTCATTTCTTCCCTTCTCTCATTTTATGTTTTACTTTTAGTAATGTCTGGTCACAGTAAATGTACAAAGTACAGTAAATAGCAACACGTAGACTAAACTGACAGATGCAAATGTCAAGTTCTCATATATTTGCATCTGTCAAAAGAGGTCAAAATGCATGGGAATTGGACAGTGACATCTGTCAATTTAGTCCCCACAATTAAAAATAGGTAGCTAAGTAAGTATAGCAAGTCTCTCACCTGAAATGTATCTGACGGCTCATTCTTGATGAGCACGATTTTTTTCTCGCAGATGGTGTTCTGCGGGATCACGTAGTACCTAAAATATAAACAAATGATTTGTGTCATAAAATGATTTCCAGCTAGAATTCCCCTAGTGATTTCGAACCAAACATGTTGACCATTAAGGTGAGAGTCGATTGAATAAATTTGACAGTTTTGTATACTTTGAGGTGTGGCTGTCCACGTCGTTCACTAAGGAAATTGGACCTTATCTATTGACGAGCTTTGCTTCCACTTGTTAGGTGTAACATTAATTATTAGACGGTTCCCTTCTGGCACGGATGGCACTTCCTAAGAAGCATACCTGCAGCGGAAAGTCGATATACCGCTATGATGAAAGAACGTAGCCTTTCCCCAAGAATCTCGGACGTTTTTCTCCAACCTTAACAAGTGTATTGCCACGCTAGTCTACTACCGAAAATGGACCTTGCCCCTTGGCGATAAGCTCTGCTTCCACTTGCTAGATGTAACGTACCTTTTGACGTCGTTCCTTCGCGTCCGCGTCGAGCACGGAAGTGATCCGCGCCAGCAACGGTATGTTGATATACCGCTATGATAAAAGCGCGCGACATTTCCGCAAGGATCTCTCACGTTCTCCTTGAATTTTCACTAACGTATTGCCGCTCTCGTCCGCTCCGGAAAATGGACCTTATCCTTTGGCGATAAGCTCTACTTCCACTTGTTAAATGTAACGTACCTTTTGACGGCGTCCTTCGCATCCGCGTCGAGCACGGACACGAGGCGCGCCTGCAGCGGCGCCGGCTTCACTATCCTCTTGTCTTCCAGTACGCGAGTCTCGGACAGCTCCGGCGGGCGGGTGTCAACCACGTTGTTGCGGTGGATGTTATTCTCTCTCTGTAAATGTTAACTGATTTAGTTTGTGTACGAGATAAAACATCGTGAGGAAACCTGCACGTTTTGGATAGGGAACGTGCGCATCGACGGTAGTGCCATTCATTTGAACTTAATATTCAATACAAAGTGCTGCCAGTCCACATAAACGGTGGTGGCAACTGATCATCCATTTAAATGGATTCAAGTTCAAACTTGATAAGATAAATTTAAGCTTTTTTTTTTGTTTCGCAGGGGGAATGCCGCCGGCTCAAGAGATGAGCCGACTACATTATGCATACCAGACCACCGGGGGGCGGCCGGGTTATGTGGGGCTCTCCTTTGGCGGGAGGCTTCTCCCAAAGAGAAGCCAGGCAAAGGCATACCCACTAACACCATGGGGACTATCGCGCGTGAAGTATCCGCTAGATGGCGTACCATAGGACTGAAGCCCATCTACAAGACTATTGGGTATCCATTTTTCATTCGCTCGTATGACATACAGCGCCACCATGATCAGAAGGCACTTCAGTGACATTTACTGGGGGGCGTTGTACTACATTTTTTCTATGGGAAAATGTCAAAACTGCATTAGTTCCGACTTGTGCCAAATAACCGTAGGTGGACTACAGCTTTGCCTCATGCGATTTATGTCACTTTCGTCTTCCAAGTCTTATGAAGCCGATTTTTCTTATTTTTGTATCATCTGTCTGTAAAAACCATAGACTATGGGTTGCATATGAAAATCTAAAGCGCGCGTTTTCCAGTTCCATGTAAAATCTTTGCTTAACGATATTGACAAAAAGTTTTATTTTGACGTTTAACCTATCGCTCGCTTTGAGTTACTCGAACTTGACTGCAACGAGTTGGTAGGGTAACCCGTTGCCAATAAACAATAAAAAAATGCGGATTATGGAATGTCGAAAGCAAATCAGTAGAATACTGCGCTCGTCATGAGGCGAGTGAATGAAAAATAGAGATGAAGGATCTCAGTCCACCAGTGCGCCATCTAGCGTATTTATTGAACGCGATAGACCCCATTGCGATGATGGCAAACGGAAATAAGGGTGTTTACAAAAAACTGTATTCTAGCAATACGGTTTACAAATATATCAAAGTATATATCCTTATCAATTAATCTAAGGGACAGTTTCACATACCTGAGGCAAAGCGTGATCGTCGTCCTCATATTCCGAGACTCTTCTATTTAAAAAATTTTCATGGTTATTCATTGTTGGCGATATATCGGTATCCCTGCGATACGTTTCATGTATACCGTTTCTCAGATGCAACGGTTGCCGGTAGATATTGTCCATATCTATGCCGTTCGAGGCAGGTATCGTCCGCTGAACGACCAAATTATGTGGAATCTCATTGCTGGTACTTCTTATATTGTTAGCGATACTGGTCTGAAGGTTCTGCGGGTTTAGATTGAGGGATATGCTGGAAGGCAACGTTAGGCTGGACTGGAGTGTTGTGGGCGCGTTCAGACTTGTCTGGATGTTGCTCTGTATGTTAAGGCCTGTGGATTGGACGCCAATCACGTTGGACTGTGAGGTTATGCTGTTGTGGAGGGTGGTCGGTCCGTTGCGCGTTTCTGAAACCTGGTAACAAAATATAGCTAGTTTAGTTACTCCTTTGCTACCACTATGTACTTATACTGTGACCATAGCATATAGAAGTTTGCAAAACGGAAGGAGTGGTTTCATTAGTAAAGGGTAAAGTGGGCTGGGCCTGGGATCAATATTCGGTCGTAAAATATGAAGTAGTGGCAATTTTAGTGAGAAGCGTAAATACCTGATAGTAAGTAGGCGCAGGCGACACTCTGATGACGCTAGTAGCAACACCGCCGACGTTAGGACTCCCTCTACCAGGCCGAACCAGTTCTGGCCTAAAATAAACATCAACATTAAAAACCATTAATTGCTAACTATAAACTTTACATAGCGTCGCGTAACGCTAGGGAAATAATAGGTGATAGGTACGTATATACGGGAACGGGAAATTACGTAGGTACCTATGAAGTATAGCCCGTTAAATATAGTTTAATTAAAATGACAGCTACTGTTGTCACAGAAAAATGACCTTTATATAAATAGATATTAACTCATAAAATTTGCTAAAATTATACATTTTAAGTTCATTGAAATTACATAGAAATGGAACCACAGCCCAAACTACTAACCCTAGAAACTTGAAATTTGGGCAGGGGGTTCCTTTAATAGTGAAAGTGAGCCTTAGACAGGATTTTTAAAAATTCGATCCTTAAAGGAGTAAAAAGGCGGTAAGAAGTTAGTATGAAAGTCTGCCACCTTTGATGTTAGGAATAAAAGTGAAAATAATTGGAAATTAAAAATATCTCACCTAAAGTTTTTTAGATTACCACCCTCACAGAGGGGGGGTTAAATAGGAGGAGAAACGAGGTATGTAATGTGAGAATCTTGAAAATCATTAATGTGAGAATCTTGAAAATCATTATAAATTATAATTTAAAATAAACAGAAATTCACTTCAACGTTTTTGGAAAATCACCCTTTGAAAGGATGAAATAGGGGGTGAAACGCAGAATGAGGGTTTGCTAAATAGTAAGATACTTAAAATTGATGTGTGGGCACGGGTTTTGAATAAAAAAGTGACTTTTAAACTTTCAACCCCTAAGGGGTAGTTGCACGGGTTTGAAGTTTGAATTCAAGACTTCTGTAATAAGGAAGTACTGCGTGAGTAACGCCGCGGGCTCAGTCTAGTCAAACTATACATATTTTACGGACTGTACAGAAGAAAAAAATTAGGTTTTGGTAGGGATGTAGCCCCTTTTATTTGGTCAGACAATCGAGTTGGTGATCGGCCTCGTGATCTTTTGCCTTCAGTGTTGCCAACAATGACCAATTTTTCATCCCCTCTTCGATTATGCAGCCGAAATAAGAGAGCATGCGTTGTAGACATACGCTCGACAGTCAACCAAACCAAAAAAAGTCTACCAAAGTTCTACGACGCGGTGAAGGCTACTTCCAATCGGAACCAATGGAGAAAATTTGTTTGGTTGATGAGTTCTAGTGACCACTATCCTCAGTAATGAGGGACCGACTAGAGAGAGAGAGAGTCTCCTCATCAAAGTATCTTGTATTTTTATAGTGACAAGAATAATGAACATTTTTATTTTCATCCTTATCACACTGAAGGACAGATGAATGGAGTACAATAGATTTATGCTAATTTTACTTGAAAAAACAGAAGGAAAGTTATTTTAACACCAATTTAAACGCATTTAAAGATCAAATGTATCCTTGAATTGTAAAATTGTTAGTGAGTAATCAAACATTTGTAGGCATGCAAATATACATTATAAATTAATAATTGCAGGAAAATTAAACAAAAAAGGAAACATTTTCCTCTATACACCGTTATTTTTTTTATCGTTTACATCCCGAAATCTTCATAATAGGTATCGTGAAAAAAGTCCATTTAGCATATTAGATTAACAATTTTAGCGAAAAAACATCAGCTTTTCTATACAAAATAGAATATCCACGCGGATAATATATGGAACAGCTGATTTTTTTAGCTTATTTTTTGATGTAACATGCAAAGTGGACTTTATTAGAAAAATTACGAAAAATAATGATAACTGCTTTATAACACCGTTCTAGTAAACAAACGTTAAATTGAACGTTTATGGATAAGACCCGAACAGTTTAAATCAATTGGCGTCACTAGTGCAGAGCTTCACCTTATTTTTTTTTAATCATAACATTTATGTAGAAATAAAGAAGAAAGAAAAAACATTTATTGACTATCACAACATTCACAGCACAGAGAGCAACATTACAGAACATAGAACAAGTTTACAATATTATAAGTACCTACGATACAATTACACATGACACGACATGGTTACAAGGAAGATAAATAGTAGATATACAAGAAGAGGTGTGAGTGTGTGTGTTCAATCAGGTACCAACCTCAGCATTTGCTGCTGCGGCATTATCTGCGATGCCGCAGCAGCGCTGGTATTCTGGTGGAACCTGGTTGCGAGTGAGTTATGTGAGTTGGTGGTTTAAAAGAAGGAATACAATATATAATGTAGGTGAGAATATTTATTTATATACACACATATACCTGATAAGATGGTGATACATGGTAGGTCCATGCGGCGGCTGCGGCTGCGGCGAGGAGATGGGCACGAACACGTTGTTGCGCAGCCCCGGGGACGACACGCCGCCCACCGGCGACGCGCCCGGGCTGCCCGACCGGGAGCTGCCGAGGGACACTGCGACAAAACAATGAAAAATAAATATTTCACAACATCACATACATTGATCTGACTCCGAGATAGGTAGCTCAAGCAACTGTGTAAGGGATATCAGAAAGGGACAGTGAGATTACAAATATATCCAATATAGAGTCTTTTAGGCGGGGCGTGAAGCGGCATCTCAGCAGGCCATCAGGGTGAGGATGGCAGACTCAAAGGGTACTTTGTTACTTCTTTTGTGCCTGTCAACCTCATATTTGGATTTCACGGCCGCTTAAGATCAGGCGGAGTGAGGTCATCCTGATTAGCCTTTCTATAATAAAAAAATATATACCTATACATATAATACTGTTCTTTTTTTAAATACATACTTATAATACATAGAAAACACCCAGACCAATACAAACAGACATGTTCATGCACACAAATGTTTGTACTGTGCGGAGATCGAACCCGCAACCCTAGGTACCAAAGGCAGCGTTCACTACTACTGTTCTCAACAGGTCGTCAGATAGTACAGCGATACATAACGAACATAGTACAGGTGTTACCAATTAGTTTCGCTCCAAGTGCGCTTTTAGAAATGATATGACCATCGCGGTCCGCAAATTATATAAAAGAACTAATTAATAAACAAAATGTATTTTTTTGTGTACAAAATTGGTCGCAGTCCGTCATTTGGCGGCCCGTTACGCCAACACCGGTTTTTAGTGATTGTAATGAAATTAAGTTCAGACGATAAATGAAAAATGTATCTGAGGTCCAACTTCATCAGCAATGGTTGATCTGTTCGTCAACACTTTTGACATTGTCACGTTAAAAAATAGCTAATCACCTTGTAGATTGAACTCGGTCCTATAATACGCCATCTGGCGGATTTTTTACACGCAATACTCCCCATTGTAAAGTTAGTTCATCATTTTTATTTTGTTTCAACTATACTCGAAACTGGAATTCAAGACCAAAAAAACTACGACAGATACGTCAATGTCAAATCTATCAATGTCACTTATGTCATTGTCAAATCAAGTTTTCAGGTTTTGCCAACCTTTTTGTTATATGCTTCTTTCCTTAGTATGGGCTGACATAATTTTATTCGTGATAAGGATTTTCTTAAAAAATAAAAACTAATTACAAACTTTATTTTAACAAATTTTATTATAAAAAACTTAAACCAATTGAATTACCCATGAACACCCATGAAAGTGTGGCACATTATCAAGACAGTAAAGTTAAATAAAAACTTTTTTTAATTAATTGTTTTTATTTATCTTTATCTTCACCATCACTCATGTCAGAACTTCTGACTACGGGATCTGAGTCGGTCAATTGTATAATAAAGTTTTCCACCACTCCAGTAACTAATTCGTCCAGTTCTGCACATGTTTTAAATTTTAGGCATTATTAAGCGAAATAAAAGGTGACACAAGCTCAATACCAGCTTTTCTACCAAATATTACGGATGATTAAGTTTTTATTAAAGAGTCTTGAATTTATATTAAAATTACCAATAAATAAATTATGTCAGTGTATGTTTTAAGAAAATTGGTATATACTATTGTACGATCATTTTATTGCAGTGGCAACATTGTAGTAGCTTTTTTGGTCTTGAATGCCAGTTTCGGGTATAGAACTGGCAAAAACGTATGTTTCAAAAGATTGGAACATTTGCATCGGGATTAGTGTAGAGATGCTGGAACAGTGAATCGCTTTGGAACATCGACTTTCAGGTAGATCCGTGATTCATTCCGCTCATTCGGATCATTCGGCTCACTCGGATCATTAGGCTTATCGGATCATTCGACTCATTCGGAGCATGCGGCTCACTCGGATCATTCTGCTCATTTGGATCATTTGGCTCATCGGATCATTCCGCTCATTCGGATCATTCGGCTCACTCGGTCATTAGGCTTATCGGATCATTCAGCTCATTCGGAGCATGCGGCTCACTCGGATCATTCTGCTCATTTGGATCATTTGGCTCATCGGATCATTCCGCTCATTCGGATCATTCGGCTCACTCGGTCATTAGGCTTATCGGATCATTCAGCTCATTCGGAGCATGCGGCTCACTCGGATCATTCTGCTCATTTGGATCATTCGGCTCATCGGATCATTCAGCTCATTCGGATCATTCGGCTCACTCGGATCATTCAGCTCATTCGGACCATTCGGCACTCGGATCTATTTGAGTCGAATGATACATTCGGAGCGAACATTAGAGATTCGGAACAGTGTATCATTTAGCTGAGTCAGATCACTGAGACGTTTTGATCAAAGAGTTAAACACGTCCAGTTTAAACTTATTTAAAAGTTAATAAATAATAACAAAATAAAACTCTTGCTTATGTGATAGGTGGCAGACGAGCAGACGGATCACCTGATGGTAAGAGATTGCCGCCGCCCATGGACACCCGCGACACCAGTGGAGTTACAAGACGTGTGCTACTAACCTTTAAACCCTTCCGGATTGGGCCTCCGGTACCCCTACTCGCGCAACGATACACAGTACAGTGCTGCTTTACGTCGGTTTTCTGTGAGGCCATGGTATCACTACGGTCCATTCATGCCGAAGCGTGGCTCTCCCACGGACTGTCACAGTATACATGCACCTTTATTACAATGCGCGTACTTAGGATACGAGACTTTTGTGTGAATTTTTGTTAGTGCGGCCCAGCGTCAAGTCAATAATGAAACAAGTGCTTCATGCGTATGGTGACAGTGACGCAATAGTCACGGTGACAAATCACAAGTGCGCGCTATCACTTACTGGAAATCTATGTAGTTGGATTTCTTTTTATGTGATAAGTGGCGAAGGAATGGAGTGCGCTGCCAGCCTTTTAAGATGACGGGTAGGGCACACTAGCGATGCTAACCGATTTTAATTTTTAGCTACTAAACCGGATCTATTTTGAAAATTTCGAGGTTACAACCTCTCGGCAAACACTTATACCATTTATTAATGAACCATGCACAAATGTTGGGTCCGTTTTTGTACGCGAAAAATTGATTCACGCCAAAAGTGACCGCTTTACCCAAACCCGTTGAACCCAAAATTTGTGCATTGTTATTTAATAAATATTATAATTGTTTGCCGAGAGGATTGTAACCTCGAAATTGTTTAAAATAGATACGGTTTAGTAGCAAAAATTAAAATCTATTGGCGTCGCTAGTGTGCCCTACCCGTCACCTTAACAATCCTTTCTCTCCTATTGGACTTCTTGTACCCTCACTAATGCAACAACACAGCTCAAGCGCTGCTTCACGCCGATTTTCTGTGAGGCCGCGATAGCACTCCGGTAGAGTCACATGAAACGTGGCTTTTCCACGGTATTAATTTCAGATTAGGCATTTCACGTTTCCGACTTAAAAATAAATAGTATTCACATATCACGCGGCCACGCATACTTATTGCGTCAGGCCGTCGCAACGGCGGCTATCAATCAGTTTATCGACACACTTTCATTCCTTTCACTCTTATCTATCATACATAATCTACAGCGCTAAAAATGTTCGCATATTTTAACATTACACTCACCGGCACAGTTTACCGTCCACCCTAAACTCTTTCATATAAACGAACTCACTACACAAATATTACATTCACAACGTCCGCGTCCCATACAATGTTGAACCTCAATTTTTTTTATAAAGTTTTTTAGATTTTCGCGTTGCATTATAACTATAATGTATCAAAACGGGAATTAACACGATATGAGATGTGAAACAAAATTGTGTACTCACATATTTGTTGTTTCACATAATAAATATCGTGTTAATTCCCGTTTTGATACATTATGCTAATTTTTTTGTTTTATTTCTTGGAAAATTAGGTACTCTGCTTATTGATAAAACATTTGCAAAAGCTTTATTAAAATCGCTTCGGAGTCCTAGATACAGTGAAATAATTGTAAATAGAGATGCGTTTTTTACCGTATATTAAAAAAACAAAGACAAGAACACTTTTCCTGTTTCAAGAAGTCAAAAATTAGGAATAGAAAAAGGATTCAAAATAAATAAAACGTAGTACATAATAACATGTACTTATATTACAATTTATTTACTCACAGGAAACTGAAAAAGGCGTGAAATTAAATATTTTAATAGGCACCATAGAATAAGATCGACACTGAAGACTAATATAATTTTTGGTCTTTAGACATATATTATGACAATTTAGTCATGAAGATTTATTTCCTACACGCGCCGTGTATAATAAAGAGAACATGGAACATTAATCTAATTTTACCCGTCTTTAAAGACCTATTATCTAAACCTACTACTTCAACGTTTTACGTTACGCTGTAAAGACACCCCTGGCAAAAATATTTCGAAATCACTATATGGGAAAACATCACGGTGCCGTAATCAATGGAAATGGTTTAAATGTAGCGTGGGCGCCCGTGCCGTACGCGCTACGTGGGATCAATAGAAATGTTTGGGGAAAGAAACAAACTTTATTCTTGATCAGAAAATGTTTGCGGCATACAGCAGGTCAAACATTTGTCAAATGGGGGTCTCAACTTAGAGATGTGCCAGACCGTTAAATATACCGCGGATACGGATCCGGATATTCACAGTTGAGATCCATCGATCTGGTTTTTCCTTACAACTTTAAGGGTAGTACATAAACTTATGAATACTAACATTATTATATTATGTAAAAATACCTTCCCATAAAATTTGCATCAATCAGTTGATCGCTTTTGCATGAGGGCGATTTTTTTCCTTTATTCCCCCTTTTTATTGATAGTTTCATCTTGTCAATCAAAAATTAATATGGTAAAAGTTTCGCGCGAAGCGGATATGGATCTTTTCTTCCCGCGGATCTCCACAGATACGAATACTCGGAACATCACTATTTACAACTTAATAAGCATTTATTAGCCGACTTGGTCTTGTCGAATTTGAGACCAAGAGAAGGGCGTATTTACTATTATATATACTAACGCCGCGCCTGTAATCAATCAACTCGATCTTGGTTACACTTTCAGAATAATTATCTCAACAAATATGGGTTGGTTGTTGGGTTGAGTTTGGGGGCTTGGTGTCCGATTCGCAGATCTGCCTCATCGGATACGGATATCCGGAACAACACAACAACTCACCAAACATATTAGCCGCCTCGGTCTCATCCGGGTCGAAGCGCCCAGTGACCCGGTAGTGCGGGGGCCTGGAGTCCGACTCGCAGATCTTTCTCGTCGGATACGGATATCCGGAACAACACAACTCACCAAGCATATTAGCCGCCTCAGTTCTCGTCCGGGTCCAAGCGCCCGGTGACCCGGTAGTGCGGGGGCGTGGTGTCCGACCCGCAGATCTGTCTCGTCGGATGCGGATATCCGGAACAACACAACAACTCACCAAGCATATTAGCCGCCTCGGTCTCGTCCGGGTCGAAGCGCCCAGTGACCCGGTAGTGCGGGGGCCTGGAGTCCGACTCGCAGATCTTTCTCGTCGGATACGGATATCCGGAACAACACAACTCACCAAGCATATTAGCCGCCTCAGTTTCGTCCGGGTCTAAGCACCCGGTGACCCGGTAGTGCGGAGGCGTGGTGTCCGACCCGCAGATCTGTCTCGTCGGATGCGGATATCCGGAACAACAACTCACCAAGCATATTAGCCGCCTCGGTCTCGTCCGGGTCGAAGCGCCCGGTGACCCGGTAGTGCGGGGGCGTGGTGTCCGACTCGCGGGAGGTCTCGTCGCCCTCCACGCCGGTGCCGCTCGACGAGAGAGACTTGCTACTGCTTCTGAAACAAGTGCTTATGGAAGTACTATATGTGACAATACAATGCAGTAGGTTAACGTGGACCCAACCCCATAGAATCCGCGCCACGAAAGACGGCGTGAACCTGCCGACCGGTCGACCCTCGGTCGGCCGCCCCAGATATCGCTGGGATGATATTGTGCAGAAAGATCTACGCGAGCTACGTGTCAGCGACTGGCGCGACACCGTGAATGATCAGGACCGATGGATCGGTCATATGACATATCGTGTCATATCGGAAGCCAAAGCACATTTTGGGTCGCTGAGCCATCGGAGTACATAAATAAATAAGTATTTTGTTGATCTAACATGCTAAATGGACACATTCACGATACCTATTATGAGGTTTTCGGGCTCAAATTTGAATGTTGACCGTGACAGAATTGGCGCAAATCACGGGACTTCTTTGGTGGCGAACTCAACACGTATTTCGCTGGGGAAAATTAAGTTACTAATAACCTACAGTCTGGATTAAGGTGACATTGGGTTCTTCACTCCGCAAAACTCTTAACACGCAGAAAGCCCACAAAGCCCTCCTCGTCGCCAAAGACAGACAGATGGCGGAAAATTGATTGAAGCGAATGACGACCCTCAGTAATAAGGACATCGACGCAAGGAGCGGAAAGATTCTTAGCTACGACTCTTGACCACGCCTACCAGTCGTGAAATTTGTCTAAGGGCCGATTCAACCAATCTCGGATTCGATTGACCGGCTCGACCGAAGTGATATCACGGCCTCACAGAAAACCGGCATGAAGTAGCACTGCGCTGTGTTTCGCTGCGTGAGTGAGGGTACCGGAGGCCCAATCGGGGAAAAAGAGGGGTGTATAAAGGTTGGCAGCGCACTTGTGACTACTGGTGTCGCGGGTGTCTATGGTCGGCGGCAATCGCTTACCATGAGGTGATCCGTCTGCTCGTCTGCCACTTATTACATAAATAAAATCTTATTCTAATACTAAATCTATGATATAGCGCTGTCATTCTATACAAATATGACGTAATACCATAGATTTTCCACGGATAAATATTAGTCGAATCAAGCCTAGTAGTGCTTGAAATCAATCGGTGGCTCCGCTCAATTATAATTAATTAATTGTTTTCTGTTTGTGCCAAACTGTGTTTACAACTGCTGTATGCCCTGTGTTGTGATGTCTAGAATAATAATAAATGTTTTCTTTCTTTCTTTCACTATCCAGTTGCAGTCGCGAAGAACCGAATGCTACCTTCATGAAGAGTGGTCCCATAAAAAAGATAATGTCAAAATAGCAGCTTTGTTATTACGGTCAAAACCTTATTCTTTGTATTAGGCAGTTAATTTATCTGTTATGAACTTGAAATTTAAATTAGCCTTGAAAATGGTCTTACCTCTGCTGCGGCGTGTGAGTAGACCCTTGCGCCAGCGGAGTATTGGAAGACCTGGTGACCCCCCGCAGAGACAGATGGCGGGAACAGAATCCCCGCCGCTGGCTCTCCTTGGTGCACCCATCCTTGGAGCAGAGGCGGCGCCACTGCTTCCCGTTGAACTTCTTCCGTATACCCGTGGGGGTGGACACTACGTCACCCTTCTTATATTTGTGCGGTGTCGCCGCTTGAGATCTGAGGGTCAAATTGGTTTGTTTAGTCATTATCGTCATCTTTTTTTATGTAATAGGTGGCAGACGAGCAGACGGATCACCTGATGGAAAGCAACTGTCGCCGCTCATGGACACCCGTGACACCTGTGGAGTCACAAGTGCGCTGCCAACCTTTAAACACAACCTTTCCCCCAGATTGGGCCATCTCCGTCAAATTATCGGTTTGCGGTCGAAGCCGTCGCTTTAGATATAAAGAAGAGATGCGAAGGTCACATCATTGTTCACAAGACGCCCCAAATCCTGAATCATGGTCCAACCGTACCCCGGTCTCCAGAGCATCAGCTCTGGACACAACCGGGAATTAGGCACTAACATAAGGAGTACATTAATTAAATTGCTAGATGCGTCTAGAAACGTGTTTGATCGATATTTGTCATGTGTGTAATATGAGCATGATTTCTGTGAGAGAAATAAGTTACAAATGATGTAAATAAATAACTAACACGTTAAGCCGTTGGTCCTGCGCCCGACCCCTCTCCGGTCGTGTCACACTTATAATATAGAATAGAATAGAGAGTGCACTTGATGTTGCGCACATACTTAAGGACTATAATATATCCTGCGTACTTAGCCACTTGGCTGATCATTGAGATTGGCCGCCTTAGCCGAAATCGGTTGGAGGATATTATTATTAAATAAATAACTGATCCCGACAATCCACATCGGTCATCCAATTTCAAACAAAACCGATATAGGAAAAGGCACTTTCTTATCATTTCCCTACATCGCATAAACTTCTTGTTGTTATAAAAGTATAACAAAAGAAACAAAACCAATTTCTAAAAGAAAGTGCTAAAGATAAGAGAAGTCTATCTAACAAAGAAAGTATCTTATCAATATACTTCAGTCCTAAATACTAAACATCCGGTTATTTATTTGATTCATCTTGTCTAGTGTCACTGGTACGGATTGGAATTCGTAGCTGGCGAACACGATACATTCCACGCACACATAAAAAATACATTCTAGCTGCACAAACAGTTTCGGGCTATAATTAAATGAAACACGCGTTATGAATTACTGAGAAGTGAAAAGAAACGTTTGAAAAATATATATTTCCCATTTAAATGTATCGACCCGCTTGAATCAGTGGTAGTGAATGCTGCATCTGGTGCAAAGGTTGCGGGTTCGATCCCCGCACAGTACAAACATTTGTGTGCATGAACATGTCTGTTTGTATTGGTTGGTGTTTCTATGTATTGTAAGTATGTATTTATAAAAGAAAAGTATTATAATGTATGTATTTATTTGTAATTCCACTGTTGATTCTGATATCCGTAACACAGGTGCTTGAGCTACCGATCTCGGAGTCAGATCAATGTACCTATGTGATGTTGTGAAATATTTATTTATTAAATGCGAGAATGACGATTAAACACTAAAATGGGCGAGGGAATAGAAAACGGGCACATACTGTCATTGTAATAGTATTTATAAAAAGTTTTTTTTTTGTTGAATCCATTTCAACAAAAAAAAACTTTTTATAAATACTATTACAATGACAGTATGCTACTGTGTTTCCTGCGGCGAACACATAACTAACTTGCCAATGTCAAGTGATTAAAGAGACGCAGAAAATTTTAAATATAAGGCAATTTACCGATTTGGTGAGTTTATTTTTTTATAGATTTTATTCTAATTGAATTTTGAATCAAGCACCATCTAAAACCAAATCAAAACAGTTCCTCAGTTCTGTGGAACGGTTTACCTGCGGAAGTATTTCCCGACGGCTACGACTTAGGAACCTTCAAGAGAAGAGCGTACTCTTTTTTAACAAGACCGGTAACACATTAGTGATCTCTCTGATTTCGCGCATGTTCATGGGCGGCGATGATTACTTTGGATCAAGTGGCTCGCTTGCTTGTTTGTCGCCTCTAGGATAAAAAAAAAACAAAACATACACATAGACGTCGCAATATTAAAGGGAGATCATAAAAGGGGACTCACGAATGTTTGTCCTGGGTGGGGATCGAACCCACGACCTTTGGCGTAAGAGGCAGGGTCACTACCAATTGCGCCATCCGGTCATCAATTAAAGTCGTGATTGCCATATTATTTGAAAAGAGTAACTACCGAGTTTCTTGCTGATTTTTCTCGGTAGAAATGGACATTCCGAATTACATAATATTTGACATTCATTAATGTTCTGTATGGACATAAATTGAATAAAGATATATTTGATTTAATTTGATTTGCGCTAGCGCTTGAAACTGAATGCAACATTTTCACGCAAAACGTCAAATGAGAATGAGATGGAACCCAACTACGAGGCAGATTAAATGTATTTTTATGGGTGCAATAAAAACTAATAACCAGAACGTTATGTAGGTATTGATGGTAGATAAATAGATAAACTTTATTGCACAAAATACACAACTTAAAAAACTAGGCAATACAGAAACTTAAAGTGACGGGTAGGGCACACTAGCGACGCCAATCGATTTTAATTTTTAGCTACTAAACCGGATCTTTTTTAAACAATTTCGGGGTTCCTACCTCTTGGCAAAAACTTATACTATTTATTAAGTAACCATGCACAAATGTTGGGTCCGTTTTTGTACGCGAAAAACTGATTCACGCCAAAAGTGGCCACTTTTGGCGCGAATCAATTTTTCACGTACGCGTTGGAGACAACATTTTTGCATGGTTATTTAATAAATAGTATAAAAGTTTGCCTAGTAACCCCGAAATTGTTTAAAATAGACCCGGTTTAGTAATTAAAAACTAAAATCAATTGGCGTCTCTAGTGTCCCCTACCCGTCACCTTTAATGTATAATTTCGGCGGTCTCATCGCTGGAATCGCAAAAGGACATTTCATAGTAGAGGAGTAATAATTTAAGTAAGTATAGATTTACTGAGCTCTATTCTGTTTATTTAAGGTAATATCAATGGACAATAAGAAGACACGAATGGCCAGCTTTAGCTGACATTGATATCGAAAAGTTCGGTGACCTACGGTGCCTCTCTCACCCATACACGTGTCTAGTCTGTCTCATACCGAACAACGCCGAGATTACAGTACGCGCGCATGTGTGTGTTGTTATGTAGGCAATCCGTTCTGATTCTATGTATTTAGTGTTAATTGTCCCGGTAAGTGGACGGATTTAATCCCTATGCTCATAGCGGGGCCCATAACGAATATAACTGACTAACTAGATTGACGCAGCGATACAAAGCGAGTCTTTGCCTCCGATAATAATAACGGTGCCAATACTTAACATTACTTTTATCACATCCTCCTGGAAAGGCGTTGTTTTAACCTTCAATTAAACATCTTACCTAGGAGTAGGGGGTTGAGATCTGGGTGTAAGGCTGCCTTCAAGCAGACTCGAGGTGCTGCCACGACTTTGCAGACTACTGCGTTTGCTGTTGTTGCCATCTAGAAAAAAAAGGATAAAAAATTACATGGCAATAGAACCTGTGTTATGGATATCGGAACCAACAGCGGAATTACAAATATATAAATATAATACTTTTCTTTTGTCAATACATACTTATAATACATAGAAAACACCCATACCCATAAAAACAGACCTAGATCCAATGGAAACGGCTCGTCGAAGTATTTCCCCAAACTTTGGGATTAGGAATCTTCAAGAGAAG
Organism: Marasmia exigua; assembly: GCA_019059595.1. Taxonomy (NCBI): domain Eukaryota; kingdom Metazoa; phylum Arthropoda; class Insecta; order Lepidoptera; family Crambidae; genus Marasmia; species Marasmia exigua. The sequence continues at coordinate 12,302,480 of CM032482.1, read as the reverse complement.
ATGGTACTCCTTTCTAAAAGGCAACGCAACGCATCGGCGACTCAGTTGGCGGCGGTGACTATTTTTTACCATCAAGTTTTTATTGTGATAGGTGACAGACGAGCAGACGGATCACCTAATGGTAAGCGATTGCCGCCGCCACAAGGTGTTTAATAATCACGAATAAATGCGACGTTAATTTTTAAGTACATGATTCCCGAGATTATTAACCATAGTAACAATGAAACGAATACAAGTTGAAAAACAAGCCAGTTTTTTTAATGATAACATGCAACATGCAGACACTTATCATTCATCGAATGTTTATTCAGGGTGGGGATCGGACCCACGCCCTCTGGCGTACCAAATGCGCCATCGGGTCATTTGTATGCCGCCACTACCTTACAAAACATACTAGAAAAACCAAAGACCAACCCATATGCGATTCCGTCGGGAAGATAATCTCCTCCCTCCGCAGATCGTCATCGCTCTCGCAGTAGTCGTCGAAGTTGCGCTTGCGCAAGTCGTCCATGGAGCCGTTGGAGAGCGCGCCCACCGTCACCACGTTGCTCCCCGGCATAGGGCGAGGAGGTGAAGAAGTTGTCGCTGCCCATTTGGAACGGCTGGAAGAGGAAGTAAAGAAATAATAAATAAATTCATACAACGTCTTCTACATTGGCCCTGTATTGAAAGAGGAAGAGATGCTTTGCATGTAATCAGAAGTTAGTGGGTGGAGGAACATAGGACGGCCGAAAGAGATGGATGGATTATGTAAAGAATGACATTATTGAAAAAGGGATGTATGACGAATGGCAGGGACGTATGGAAGAAGACATACTGCGCCGTCCCCAGTATACCAGATAACCTGGGAACCTATTTTTACCCAACTACGGCAAAACAAAAAGGAAGGGTTAAGATTTTAGCAGTCTCTGTGTGTAAGTATGTAAATATGTTTGTATGTTCCATGAATTCTGCCTAAACTACCTAGCAGATTTTAATGAATGAGGTATGAATTCCTTATTAATGTCCTGGTGACCTAGGCTTATAATTTATTTAAGGCATCTTCTTTCAGTGCTATTATTACTGGAGATGACACCGATATTTTTGCAGCAGACTCAGTAGACACAATATAGAGACTTATCATCACAGTTGGAATAAATTCTCAAATTGTTAGAAAATCTTGACATCTCTAAAGGCCCAGGTTGTGATGGCCTGGCTCCGGTGTTTCTACGCAATTGCGCTAAATCCTTGGCCTACCCACCAAGCTACAAGCTGTTTTCCAAATCTCTTCCGCAATGTGTCTTTCCAGATTTATGGAAATTTATTAGCATTTATTATGTCCCTAAATTATTGTCATTCAATAAATGGTCTATTTATTAAACATTTTTTATATACAATTTAAACTTATATGTCAATACTAATCTGAGGTAACTATCGGAATAGATAAGAGAGAATACAAAAAACGTTTTTAAGGCACCTCAATTTCAAATGTCTTATACCTACACGACCTATTGCCAATGAGGTTACGCCGTGAATTGCTTGACATGGGATTGCTGCATGATGTCCTTCATCTTCTCGCCAAAATAGGATTTTCTACACCTAGATATCGTACCAGGGAAACCCATCTGTTCCCAAACACCATACTAATTACGGAGTGAATGCTGTTACGACTCGGATACTTAAAATATACAATGTCGAATATAGTCATATAGACATCTTCAATCAGTCAAAATCGAGCCTTAAACGCAAAGTCAAACAGAAGTTGCTGAATTTTTTTATTTGTGTATTTTATCTCTTACTAATTAAATAAATTCATACAACATCTCATACATTGACCTGATTCCATACTGAGTGTCTTGAGGACTTGTGTTACGAATATCAGACAACCGCGGAATTAGAGCACATCTCTAATTCCATGATAGTCGTACGGTTGTCTGATATTCGTAAGCACACAGGCTTGGATATACATACACATAATATTACACCCAGATATTGAACGGGCAAGGGTGTTCATCACACAAGTGTTCCTCTGCTCCATTGTAAAGTGTGACCTAAGTTGGTTAGTAATAGGGAGTGTTATATTATATAGGCGAGAGAATGTATGAAATTATAATCGATTAGAATATATCCTGAGCATTTGTTCATAATTAATCTTTGTTCAGGTGGCGAGGACGCTATGAGATGTTATGAGAATTATTATTATTATACTACTTATGTTATATTTTATATACATGCGTGCATGTATATGTCATTGCCTGTGTACTGTTAAATCTTTTGATGATATTACCTTTATAATAATGTTTACTGATAACTGGCAAACAGGCCCATATCATTACCTTAATTGTTGCGCAGTAACATGCTTAATTAAAGTGTGTGACTGCCAAGACATGAATTTATATGACGCCTTTTATGCATTGGCGTGTTATAATCTGTTAGTACGGCCAGCATCAAAAGTAGCTTAACACTTTAGTACCATGTCAAAGTAACCGTTCTGCCAATTATAGTCCGTTTCTAAGGGGTACGTACAAAATGTTACTTCGACATGGTACTAATGTGCTAAGCTACTTTTGATGCTGACCGTACCTACCTGAGGCACACGACGTATTATTGTTTGGGATATAGATTTATTGTTACAATTACCTACATATCTTTTTGTGATTATGCTAAGCGTAAATGTCTCGTGAGACAATGTAATTTAAATAGCCGTTTTTGGCTAAGTGTCTAATTTTAGTTATAGGGCATGATTATTGTAAATATGCGGTTGAGTTTCCTTAAACAATAAAACAAAATAAAAATAAAATTGAAAATAATAGCACAGTGGATGCTATACAAAAAAAACCGAAAGATTTTTTGACATTTTTAATACTAAGTGCTTACTAATGTCACGAATATCAAACACCACATGAACGCAAATACATAATATGATCAGAGACACTGAACAACCACAAGTGTTCATGACCCGAATGTTTGTCCAGAGTGGGAATCGAATCCACGACATTTGGCGTATGAGGCTGGGCGCCACCAAATGCACCATCGCACCGGTCAAAATCTAAATGTTTTTCTGAGAATCCGACCACAAAATCAAGATTTTTTTTTATCGTTATGGTAAATCAAAGGGTTAGGTGTAGGATAGGCCCACTAGCTTCATGCGTCATAAGTAGCGCAATTTACATCTAAGATTTTTTTTTAATGAGCCTATACACTGTCCCACTGCACTGCAGGGCAAAGGCCTCCATCATAGAAATCAAGTTATCGCTACTTTGATGGGATTAGGCTTAATCACCACGCTTGGCCAAATGCGGATTGGTGATCACAGACCCGAGCTATGTCTGAAAAATTCGAAACATACTTTTCGCTCGACCCGGGAATCGAACCCAGGACCCTGAGATCACGGCCCGGTACTTAAACCAACTACACCAACTGGGCGTTTCTAAGATTGCTAGCAGAGAACTGATAAAAGTTGAAAATGTCTGTATAAATTCCACGTATATTCTACTCCTGATAATACTATAACAAAATCATATATATGCGTACATACTAATATACCAAAACAAAAATTAAAAATTAGTCACCTCAACATTGAAAAAAGAGTCACCTCAAAAAAAAAGTAAACTACTGTTGCTTGTATTTTACAATTTTTTTCCGAGCTCTAATTTAAACACTCTCGAAAAAAGATATCCTTCTACTTATAGAAAACTAACTCCTTACTATGACTAATAGTGTTCCTTCGTTATGTAGTGACAGCAATAATTCTCACGAAGCGTTATGCTAATTCCTCCATAATGCCCATAGCTAAGGAGGAAACTCGCAGTTTGTCGAGTTAACCCTGAACAATGCGACAAGGCTAGAGAAACTAGGCTTTTTCTAGGCAATCCAACATGTGGTGGTTCGTACTGAACTTTTTGTATAGGTATTAACTAAATAGTATAAGTGTTTTCCGAGAAGCTGCAGCTTCGAAATTGTTAAAAAGATATCCGATTTAGTTGCTAACATTTTTTTTTTTTATTATTTATTTGGAAACAAACAGTCATTTACAAACTTTGCACAAAAAAATATGATTAACAATAGACTTACAGTTTCACTAATTGCAATTAAAAACAGCACTAAGATAGACTAATTTAGACAATAGATTTAAAACTATCGTTACAATAAATCTAACATGATAAACAAAGAAAAAAAAAGTAAGCGAATTTAGTTAGGGAAAATCTGATTTTAAACAAGTTTCTAACTTTAAAATTTAAGTAAGTAATGTAAAAAAATCTAAATTTCGAATTTAAATCAATTGGTGTCGCTAGTGTGCCCTACCCGTCACCTTGATAAATTCTCTCTCTTCAGTCGGTCCTTCACTGCTGAGGATAGTGACTCCGTTTAATTCCGTCAACCAGTTGTCTCTATCAGCCCCTTTCTGTAGCTTGGTGGAGTGCTTCACTAACGGGTTTATTAAGTTCTTCTGCTATTTGGTCTGACCATCGTTTGGGACTTCTGCCTCTAGGGTTTTTACCTTCGATTTTACCAGTCACCATAATGCGTTCCAAATTGCTGGTGTCCCTTCTAATAAATTAATAATGGCATTTTATACATACAATAGCTATACCGGCAAGGCTTGTACAGTCAAAGGCATTGAATGTTTAGTAGTTGAATCGTTTTATTTATTAATAATTTATGAGTAGTACCAGAGTATTATTACCTTACGCTATGGAGTAGTATATATTGACACAAACTTAACTCCGTTATGAAGTTTTATAACTGATCTATAAAATGATTTAATGATTATTAGTATTACGTATTTTTTTAAACTTTGATAGAAAAAAAAATGGATTCTGTCAATGTTACAGTTAACCAAAGATAATAAAATGGTCTTCTTAAATTTTACTAACGTGGTATGTCTATTTATCAATGGCCTATTGGAAAATTTAATGACAAATTTCTTAATTACGTCAACTTGCGTAACAAGTCTTCGACTGTACATAAGAGTATAACTGGGATTTCCCCTATATTTTTTGCTGTCCTGTATGGTAATCAAATACGGTTATCAAGGTCAACAGTAATATTAATAATCGCTCATGCAAGTCGTTGAGCCGTTGGTGTTTGCACAGCACACTTGTGCACTATATGTAATATCATATTCTGCGTACGTGGCCCGGTCGTTCCGTAGCCAAAAATCAACATATTGAGAGATGAGGAAGAAATATGGCGATTATTATGTCCGATAAGCTATTTGAAAGTAATCCAAGTTATGCAAAGGCCTAAACACTGGCTTCAGTATTTTAAACCTTTTTTGTGAGCTTATAAAAAAACATGGCTAAAGCCAATGGCTTCTTATATACGCTAATTTCCAAAAAATAACCGGATTCCTGACTAAAAGATTTTGCACGGCCGCTGCGTCCACTAAACTATCGTCATACATAAGCCCAAAATACCGAAACGCATTCATTATGCAATAAATGATTGTATTCAACTCGAGTATTTTTACGAGAAGGAAATAGTGATGTAAGTAATAAAACATCGGTAGACGCTTCCACTTTTAAAATGACTCTTATTAGAATGCCTATAAGATTCTCTAGGAATGTGCTGACGCCATAGTATAAAAATAACCAATAGCCACAGCGAAAATTTAACATTACCAAAACCGACGATTTGCATTTTTATGGGCAAAATAGACAGGTTAGTCCGCGATGCAACAGTCGTCCTTTAGAAGCACTAAATAAATAGACTCAAAAGTACACTAACTGTATGTACAGTTATCTCGGCATAGCTCAACGTGCTGCAGAGACATACAGGAGCCCAATTCTCGGGACGTGATATTTTGTCATCATACGATATACATATATCACCAAAACATAGTTTTTTTGTATGGTTTTCAAGTGATATCCGCAGTGAGTGATATAAAAATATCACAAGCACAGGCACAGGCTAGACGTGATAAGATATACTACCTAATGAATAGGATAACAAACTTTTCAATATCAATGTTAGCAATTCGGCCACATACGAAACCAAGTTTCGAATCTAGTTTCTAACTAAGAATAATGTTTCAAATTCGAAAAAAAAATGGTTTCGAAGCAGAGCTGACCTTTTGTGTCTATTTCTTTTGTGCTAGACGTAAGGGGAACGCGCTGTACAGCTTACTGTCCCCCGCCCCGACTTCTACCACAGGCTTGACCCTTGAAAATACTCCTACGAGTGCCAGTATAGACGCAAATAGTGAGCGAGCGAGAAGTGAATAGATGGGCCGCCATTTCTGATCCCATTCTTTATCCGCACGGGTTGTACATATGTCGAACAACTGGCTATTTAACATCTGTGTAACTCTTAACGGATTGAACATGGTGCGAGAAGCGAGCCCATGACGCGGCAAACTCAGTTGATAAACATAGCCGTAACATAACAATGTTTCTTTAAATAGAAGGAAATGCCTTGTCGCGTACGCGGCGAACAAAAAACATAGTCGAATAAAGTTACGTTTACTCCGCATAAACTACATGCAGTAACTGTCGGTGTATTTATGTTCGTAATGGTTAGGCGCGGCGTAACGCTGAATGTTGCCAAGTCTTATGAAAAAAAGCTAAAAGGGATAAAAAGCGACCATTTCGCGTGTGAAGTAACCTTTTGTCGGGAGGAGGGAAAGGGAACGGCAGAAAAGAAAAGTACAAAACCAACCTCCCTGATTTTTTGCTCTTCTTACAAAACAGAGCACACTTTTTACACGGAGAAGGAGCAAGACATTTTTCAGTGGGTTCTTTCGATATGTTACGGTAACATACTACTTTAAAGCGAAGGGAGAAGGCTCATTTTTGTGTTCCTAAAGGAATATTGGAGGTTCGAATCCGAGCATGAATCTTTGATTTTTTTTTAAATCTAGTGCGTATTTCTACTATTCAATAGACGGTGAGTGAAAAATCGTGACGTAACCTTGACGTTTCGGATTGTATGTCAACTGTTGAGATAATAATTCAGAATGTGTAATCATGGTCCAGAAGGCCTGGTTCCCCTGTTTAAGGGTTGTGGTCAAACGGCAGTGGCTTCATTGTTATTACCAGACTTCCCAAACTCTGGGATTGGGACTCTGGGAATGATACGCTAAGATGATGATGCCCTAATAACACCTTAGGTTCATCATCATCACAGAGTCCGTCTTCGGGCCTCCAAATTCCTTCTACGACACACAGTCCCTTGCCACTACTAGACAACAATAAAAATATCAACTAAAACTACAACTTTGTGTTTTTTTTATATGATAGGTGGCAGACGAGCAGACCGCCCATGGACACCCGCGACACCAGTGGAGTCACAAGTGCGCTGCCAACCTTTAAACCTCCCTTTCGCTCGGATTGGGCCTCCAGTACCCCACTCACGCAGCGAAACACAGCACAGTGCTGCTACACGCCATTTTCTGTGAGGCCGTGGTATCACTCCGGTCGATCCGGCCTCTCATGCCGGAGTGTGGCTCTCCTACGGTCACGGTGTTTTCAAAAAGCAACCTTAAAGAGTCAATAGGAACTAAAATATTTATAAAAGTAGCCTGGCAACGCGGTAAGCTATCAACTATCCGTTTTATAAACCAGCGTGCGAATCGTAGATACCGGCTGAACAGTGATCAAAGATCACTGACCTACAAGTGACGCAATGCATCTGCAACGTGCAAATGTTAAATGTCCTATTCATTGGAAGTTTCTAAGACAGAAACACGCTTTTGTTCCATTCACATCGGAACGCCATTAAATAATACACAGTTATTACATTTTCATTAACGTTTTGTAAACCTATTGGCACTTGGATATATCGTACCCCCAGTGGAAAATAAGCTTAAGTGGTCTTACTTCATCATCACCAATCATCTATTTTATCATATTTGACAAGTATGTTTAAGGTGACGGGTAGGGCACACTAGCGACGCCAATCGATATTAATTTTAGCTACTAAACCAGATCTATTTTAAACAATTTCGGGTTACAACCTCTCGGCAAACACTTATACTATTTATTAAATAGCCATTCACAAATGTTGGGCCCGTTTTTGTACGCAAAAAATTGATCAACGCCAAAAGTGGCCGCTTTTGCCGTGAATCAATTTTTCGCGTACGCGTTGGACCCAACATTTGTGCATGGTTATTTAATAAATAGTATAAGTGTTTGCCGAGAGGTTGTAACCCCGAAATTGTTTAAAATATATCCGGTTTAGTAGCTAAAAACTTAAAATCGATTGGTATCGCTAGTGTGCCCTACCCGTCGTCACCTTAAAGGTACATATGTTGAAGGTAAGATATTCGACAAATACGTTTAAAAAAGGTACATATTTATGTAGAATTTCTTCCATTAACTCGTCAAATTAAAGAAGAAAAATATAAAATACATTCAACAGACCTCTAATGCTTATTTTCCACTGGGTGTGCGATATACAGGAATACTCGTACCTCATCATCATCGTCAGCCCATTTATGTCCCCACTGCTGGGGCACGGGCCTCCCTCAATCACATGAGGGGTTATTGCCATACTCACGACGCTTGGCAGACGGGTTGGCGAGGGTTTTGATATAAATGCAGAGTTTTCCTTCTCTGGGTGCTGATGATCATGCCAGCAGCTTTACCTTAGTCGCCTTTTACGACACCTCGGTGAGAGTGAAGGTGGCCTATTCTACTTCGCCGGGGACCACACGGCGGATATTCGTCCCTACCTAGTACTATTCTTTTCATTTTTTCACACATTATATTGAAAGAAACACGTAATATAATAACCGTTTTAAAAATTACTTCGAAATAATTAAATTACATATATATACCACATATAATTTTAACCTTGCCCACCTTATTATAAATCTCGATCTTAAGTTATTACCGTACTAAATCTCAAGTTATCCCGTTCCAATAAGCAATGTTAAAAGGGGCTGGCACGAACTTAATTCCCGATTTGTAATAAAAAGGTAAAAGTTCAACACTGTTCATACTCTATTATGAGTGCAATCAATGTATATTCATTCATTCATTCATTGTTGTTTTAGAGTGAAAAATTCCAAATACAGAAGTAAAAAAAATACTTCTTTATTCAGCATTTTTCAACACGTCGTCTGCAGGAAGTTAAGGGTACTCACTTTAGTACCAAAATTGTGTATATTACGTTTACCTAATATTATATTAGGTAGGTTCTGACGAACTTAAAACAGTAAATATAATTGCAAAAAGTAAGTAATATTTAATATTACTTACTTTTTGCAATTATATTTACTGTTCATCGTATAATCATAAATACTTCATAACAAACAGATTTAAATAGCGTGCAATGTCCGTCGGTAGCATTTTCCTAGAATCATTCAACTAAACAGTTACGCAGAAGCTTGGGAATTAAATGCCACATAATAATCAAGATTTATTTGACGATTCCGTTTAAAAGGAAGAAAGGTTCTAAGACAGGGTCCGGTAATCAATTTTCCTTGTACCATGATAATTGTACACAACAACAAATACTTTATGAACGAATACCTAATCACTATATTACAAAAATGAGTATCTTCTTAACCAATACTTCGGCTATGAAGGCCATTCCAACGATAAGCCATAGACGCAGGACATATAATAATATCCTCTAACTGATTTCGGATACGGCGGCCAATCTCAACGATCAGCCAATTACGCAGGATATTATATTGCTCAAGTGTGTGCGCATACTCAAGTGCACTCTCTACTCCTTTGCCCTCATAATCCGATGGGACACGACCGAAGAGGGGTCGGGCGCTGGACCAACGGCTTAATGTGCTTTCCGAGGCACGAGGGTACAAGACCACCAACTTCCAGACTCCGGGCTGACACTGAGAATTTCTTTACAGAAAAACTGAGGTACAAATGTTGGCCCGACCCGGGGATCGAACCCGGGACCCCAAGCGCAGCCGTCGCTTTAAAGTGCAACGCACTACCCACTGCGCCAACGAGGCATATTATATTGTACAAGCGTGTACGCAGACATAAGTGCATTCTCTATTCCCTTATCCTCAAATATGATTTTGATGGGACACCAATAAGACACGATCAAAGAAGAATCAATCTCGTTATGTACATTTTCATGCTACTAAAATAAGTCTCATTGATTGTAATCTGTTTTGTGTGCTATGATAATAAATAAATAAATGAGGCGCATGAATAACGGGTTTTCGAGGCACGGGGGTACAAGATCGCTAACCTTAAAAGACTGGCTGACACATAGAGATAAAAGTCTATGCTGACACATAATTACTGAACAGAAAAACTCAGATACAAATTTTGGCTATACCCGAGTATCGATCCCAGGAACTCAAGCGCAACCGTCGCTACCGACCTACTAGCTGACACTAAGCCACCGAGGCAGTGGGAGTATATAAACGGTTCGTGATCTGAACAGACACTTCGCACCGGCTCACTATCTAGCCGCCGAAGTTTTCCCTGAACGACGACGTAACTTAGCCCCTACGGGTAAGTTTTATCTTCGTAACCATGAACCGTTCTACGCTATTATCTTCGCTATGTTAAAGATGAGTTTAGGTTGACTAGGTGCCAGCCAGTATTAGACGAACAATAATCTTAGTTATTTTCCTGGCTGGATTCAACCAATCGTCCGATTTGTATGGAATGACAGCGCTATACCATACTATAGATTTATTACCGGATTAAGATTGGTTTAATCGGCCATTACGGTGACGGGTAGGGCACACTAGCGACGCCAATCGATTTTAATTTTTAGCTACTAAACCGGATCTAATTTAAACAATTTCGGGGTTACAATAGTCTCGGCAAAAACCTATTACTATTTATTAAATAACCATGCACAAATGCGGACCCAACATTTGTACGCGAAAAATTGATTCACGCCAAAAGTGGCCGCTTTTGGCGGTAATCAATTTTTCACGTACAATAACGCACCCAACATTCGTGCATGGTTATTTAATAAACAGTATAAGTGTTTGCCGAGAGGTTGTAACCCCGAAATTGTTTAAAATAGATCCGTTTAAGTAGCTAACAATTAAAAACTAATGGTGTCGCTAGTTAGGGCTACCGGTCGCCTTAATATAAAAATCTTTACTTTTCAAGAATAGCTGCGGTACAAAAGTCGTTTCAGACTCTTTTAAGATTGCACTTAAGAACGTGATAGCATGTATTTTAGTACGGTAGTAACTCAAGATCGCGTTTTGTAACAAGGTGGTACAAATCAACAAAGTCATAATGTGTGTAGCCCGGGTCCCTCGTTATGTAATAGGGAATGGGGATAACGATTGAATTGCGTTACATTATACGGCCTCTAGTATGAGTTGCCCTGTTGGTCTTATGGTCTCGGGCCCCTGGATTCGATTCCCGCATTGGGCAAAAGTATGTTTTGATTTTTTTTTAATGTGATATGTAGCAGACGGATCACCTGAGGGTAAGCGATTGCCGCCGCCTATAGCCAAGGCAAGTGAGCTGCTAACATTTAAACTCCCCTTTCCCCCGGATTGGGCCTCCGATACCCTCACTCACGCGGCGAAACACAGCACAGTGCTGCTTTACACCGGTTTTCTGTGACATTGTTTTGAACATACTTCTGATTTGTGATTCACCAATTTAGGCAAGCGAGTTTGTTTGGTGATTAATCATAATCCTATCATAGTAGCGAATAACTTGATTTCTATGATGGAAGCGTATGTCCTGCAACGGGACAATATTATAGTCTGATTCTTTTCTTTAGCAAAAATCTTTAAGGCAAGAGTTTTTTTTTTATGACATAGGTGCCAGACGCTACTACCAGACGCCACTTGATTTCTATGATGGAGGGGTTTGCCCTTCACTGGGACAGTATATAGGCTGATACTTAAGTTGGCAGACGAGTAGACGGATCGCCTGATGGTAAGCAATTGCCGCCTAAAGAAGTTGAGTGAAGAGGCATCTTTTAGGCAAACGTGTATCATCCTAGACCTCACTGATGTCGCTTTCTATCTGGTGCCATTGTCACCATTGTGCTCAAGCGTTAGCCTATAGTAAAAAAAAAGTAGGTATCTTTTGGGAAACTCACCTGTGGTGCTGGGTGAACTCTCTGCGTGGAGTGCATGTGTATGGCGGAGACGGTGTGCGAACCGGCGTCCTCCAGCTCATCGGCCCACGGAGGCTGAAGCAGCCTTAAGTCTGCCCTCTTCACCTCCACAGTCTCTTTGCACTCCCGATCCGTCACCTATAAACAGTTGCAGTATTAAATTTTGCTGTATCATCTCATCTCAGCATGTAACTCCGTTCAAAGCTGTAGCTTCTGAGCCCGGGGTTCACTTAGACGTGACCCAGGATTTGGAGAGTATGGTAAGACGATGTCCATTAATCACGTGAAGCTTGAAAGGGGGGGGGTTTCATATATTTGATAAAATATACGAAGAAAACACATGGGGTAGGGGTGGTGTAGTAAGAGATCATGTGTATTTATTTTTTCGTCAAACATTTTTCGTACTTCGGACTATCACGTGCGAAAAATCCGCAAGATACATGTATCCTTCCTACAATATAGATTCATTCAAACGAAGCGTGAAGAAGCATCTCGCGGGCCAGTATGGCAGTCGCGTATGTCACATAATATGCGCTGCCATGTGGTCCCCGGCAGAGTAGAATAGGCCACCCTCACTCTTACCGAGGTGTCGTAAAAGGCGACTAAGGTAAAGCTGCTGGCATGATCATCAGCACCCAGAGAAGGAAAACTCTGCATTTATATCAAAACCCTCGCCAACCCGTCTGCCAAGCGTGGAGAGTATGGCAATTACCCCTCATGTGATTGAGGGAGGCCCGTGCCCCAGCAGTGGGGACTTAAATGGGCTGACGATGACGATGACGATGCGCTGCCGACCTCGTAAAAAGCAAAGCGATAGTTCATTCCATAGTTTTGTCGTACGAGGTAGAAAGTGTCTTGAGAAACGTACAGTTGAAGACTGCCAACCATTTCGCTGGATCTTCAAATAACTGTCTCCTTAGTCATCTTCATGACTCATATGATTATCAAGTGTATCACACACAAAGACATAACACGCAATACACATTTATTGCAAGATTTCAATTAAAATAAGCTAAAAATGTGTCAAGCCTCTCTCTTTTGTGCCATTTTGTCCAGTTGCACACTAAAGCTATCGCTTGGATATGTCATTCAAGACTGCAACTCAAAACATTATTGTTTTTAAGATTCTCCATAAAAATATAGCTAAATCAAGCATTTTTTATATTATTTATAGCGGAAAAACGAGCAGACAATTCACCTAATGGTAAGTAACTGATACTGCCGCCCTGAATCCATTTAACCGTGGAAGAGCCACGCTTCGACATGAATGGGCCGGCTCGACCGGAGTGATAACGGCCTCACAAAACCGGCGTGAAGCAGCACAGTGCTGTATTTCGCTTCGTGAATGAGGGTACCGGAGGCTCAATCCGGGGAAAAGGGGGGTTTAAATAGTGAAGGTCAGGTGATACGTCTGCTCGTCTGCCACCTGTCACATAAAAATAAAAAAAATGGACATCTTTTTTCATTTTTATGTGACAGGTGGTACTCACATATTATTCCTTCCTGCCGGCAACACAGATGCGTTGCCGGCAGGAAGGAATATTATGTGAGTACACAATGTTGTATCACATAATAGATATCGTGTTAATTCCCGTCTTGATAAATTATAGTTACAATGCAACGCGAAAATCTAAAAAACTATTTAGGAAGAAAGAAATCTTTTTGTAATTTATCAAGTTAATTTTGTATCTCACCTGAACTCTTATCCTCCTAGGCGAATTGCGTACTTCACACACAATACCCTCGACGAACACATTTTGCACACTTTCCCGGCTAGGGTCCGCAGTCCTCACCACGCATGGCGAGCCAATCAGTAGATGGCTCATTTGAGGACTCGCGTCACTAATCACATCGTACTTGTTCTTCCCGAAAATGTCACTGTACTCTATCGGATCGTTCTCCTGGCCGTCCAGTTCCACTATCACTTTACAACCGTCCGCTTGACGTATCACTCCTGGGATGTAGATGCCTCGCTGTTTAGCTAAGACGCGGTGGATCGCGCCATTCGGATAAGTCTATGTTGGGGAATATGGAATATTGCTTGGGTTCCGTGGGCGGGGACGGATGTTGCACGATCGGCGAGGGCTGAGGCACCGTCTGTATGGTCGGGATCTGCTGCTGATACTCGATCGGCTGGGGGTGGTTGGCGAGCGGGTTGTGCATGCGCTCGATCTCCTCCAGCTCGGAGGGGTCAAACTTCCGCTTCTTCGGAAGGTTCCGGACCGGCGCCTGCGTCGGGGTCTGCTGCGCCGGTGGCTGCGGAGCGTTCCCGCTGCTCGCGTTACCAGGGTTCGTCGGATTCGCCATCGTTATATTCGGCGTCAGATTAGTTGAGGACTGCGACAGGCTCACTGTGCCGACGCTGCTTATCACTGAAGCCGGTATCTAAAAAGGAACAATTCATTATATCTACAAAGATGTAACGGCGAGGGAAACTGAGTTTTAGTTACGTTTTCCTTATCGATAGTCAGCGGAGCGTAACGTTATGAGTAAGAGGTTTTAATACTGTGAATTGTTGTAATGTTAGTTAAATAAAGCGTGAACAAGTTAATAAGGTTGGTCTTATTACCCAAACTTTATATTCTCTCATAAAAACTTAACCAGGTTAATTAACAACAGATCTCTACCCCTCCCAACTCTACATCTTAGAAGTGCTAGGAAACTCAACCTCCCCCCTATTACCTCTTGATGGGAGTAACTAAGGATATTGATGCTGCTTATTTAGTTTAAGCAGCAAGCATTAAGTTAAGAGGTAAGCAATAATGAGTACATATTATAATGTCAGAATGCAGAGGGATCAGGGCACCTTCGCTGCCACTGACTGACTGTAGACGTTAGGTACAGTCAACTCCAAAAAGATGTATACACTTTAGGACGTTGTCACAATTATAATATAAGAAAGTAGACCTCTACTTTGTTATAGGTAAGTATTGTGACAAGGTCCTAAAGTGTATACATATTTTTGGAGTTGACTATACCTAGTTAGGCGAGGGTGAGTGTTCTCGATTATCACCCCCGGTACCTTTTTTCCGCCGGTCCGAGGTGTAATAGGCTTACCCGTCACCTGACCAGTTTACCCGGAGCCATCTACCGAGAGCTTCTCCTGAAAAGAAACTGGTCAGACGCATGCCCACCAAAACCACTTGCGACGATCATCCCTCATCACACAAGGGGAAAAGTACAGCGGCCCTACAGTATGACCCTCCCCATGCCACAGTTGCCTGGCTTGGGTTCTCTTCAAGACTCCCAAAGCCACTGGTGCCTCAGTTATAACCCATGTTGTTACCTGATCATCGATGTCGTAGATCGTGGGCCGGTAGTGGTGCGAGGGCGCGGGGGCGGCGGCGGAGTGCGGCGGGAGCGGGGCGCCGCCCGCGTGTTCTCGCTGCATCACCTCCGCTACCACTGGTCACTCGAACCACGCGCCCTCGCCACCTGAACAAAGATTAATTATGAACAAATGCTCAGGGTAGGCTCAGCAAGACAGCAATATAATAATTCTCACAACATCTCATACGTTGACCTGATTCCGTACTAAGTAGCTTAAGCAATTGTGTTACAGATATCAGACAACAGAGGAACACAAATATATACTTAAATACATATATTACATCCAGACACCGAACAAACACAAGTGTTCATCGCACGAATGTTTGTCCAGGGTGGGGAACGAACACACGACCTTTGGCGTAAGAGGCAGGGTCACTACCAATTGCGCCATCCGGTCAGTCATAGAATTAAAACAGGATTGAAGGAAAGAAATCCTTCAATCCTACTAATACTGAATGAATTTTGTTGAAACTTCAACAATAATATACCTTACATATGAGAATAACACATAGGCTACAATAAAATTCATAATGAGAACGCGGGTGGAAGCACAGGGCGCAACTTTTTATTTTACAATAGGTATAAAACAGATAGGTATTATACTAATTGAGACAACATCGTGGTTGAGCCACGCTTCGGCATGAATGGGCCGGCTCGACCGAGGTGATACCTTGTGACTCCACTAGTATCGCGGGTTTCCATGGGCGGCGGCAATTGCTTACCCAGGTGGTCCCTCTGCTCGTCTGCCACTTATAACATTAAAAAAAAATAGCACATCAATTTTTTTGAGGGCCGAAGCCAAGAACGAAACCGTCTTGTTCTTGTAACACAATCGAAAATATATCCTTTCGCGTACAAACAAAAGAGGCAGCGTGTCGTGTGTGTGGGACGGGGATAAAGTTTCAGTTGTGGAATTCGTTTCTTTGTAGGTCCCTCTGATCCCAAACTATGTAGGTGTAACTGCTGCCTCCACAAACATTTGTGTTGGTGTGAGATTCGAACCCGCAACTTTGCGACTTAACCCGTTTAGCGCAGCGGTTTTTTTGAGCACCACCGTGCTAAACAGGTCTTTAAATGCTAAGCAACATAAAACTATTTAAACCCTCTTATTACAAAAAAACTGCTCTGATACCGCTTTTAATCCTAATATAGCAAGTTCTTGATTATTACGGAATAATGTTAGTCCTTATATTTTTATTACAAATCCTCGACTAACCATAGACAACTTAGTACCGCAGGATAGTGTCAAAATTGATAGAATCATTCATTCGTTCAGTGACATTTAATTTTACATAACCTTATTTTGTTATCTGAAGTAAAAATTCTAAAGAATGGTTTTTAAACAACAATAAATTAAAATATTTAACTAAGTAAGGTTTCCAAGTAATATGCATAGGAATTGCTTATATTTTTGGGATTGAATCCTAAAAATAAATTTGCCACTTTCTCACAAATAACTTTAGTGTAAAACGGAATGAACTCTCACAGGGATAAGTTGTCATGGTAACTGAATCGAAATTTTGAGGTTATTATTTTAGTACTCATTTTAAACTAGGGGTCCGGGTGGTTTAACTGAAGTCATCATCATCATCATCATCAGCCCATTTAAGTCCCCACTGCTGGGGCAACGAGCCTCCCTCAATCACATGAGGGGTGATTGCCATACTCACCACGCTTGGCAGACGGGTTGGCGAGGGTTTTGATATAAATGCAGAGTTTTCCTTCTCTGGGCGCTGATGATCATGCCAGCAGCTTTACCTTAGTCGCCTTTTACGACACCTCGGTAAGAGTAAGGGTGGTCTATTCTACTCTGCCGGGGACCACACGGCTTAACTGAAGTATTAAAGTTGATATACTAAATAACGTTAAACTTAGTTTTGTAATAAAGTTTATTCTATTTCTTCAGTTTTTCCCAGAATTAATCACACTACTTATTTCAGACCACGTTTTGGAATAAGAGGGAAAGAAAATAGATGAGTAATGGCAAACCGAATATTACAACAAATTAAGTACTTTATTGTATGCTCGAACATATAATAAAAACGGCTATGGTACCTCGGAATGTCTCAACTAAAGCTGGTAGTAAATTCACAATACGTGTTTACAAAATAAACGCATCACGTCAAAAAAGCATAATCATGTGACGTCACAGAATAGATCGTTCCGTTCATAGCGCGTGATATTTTTTTTCTCTGAATTGCGAACTCTAGCGTGACGTCAGTTTACATAATTTGTAAATCATGGTATTTAATGTGAGGTAATCTCTATTGATAGAGCCATGGTAGCTCAGAGGATAAGGATCTGCGCCTCCAAACGGGAGGGAGGTATTTTGTGGTTCGGCGCAGAGAAAAAATATATCGTTAAAAAAAAGGAACGTTTCTGATGGTTCATACCCGGGAGGGAATCTCTATTGATAGAAGTTTTTTTTATATTTTCTTGGATAACTGTAGAAATACAAATCATCCATTACCATACTACAATCACCCCTATAAAAGTTTTTTTACATCATTTCTTTTTGAACATTATAATCATATTACTTGGAAGGAAAATTGTTTGTTAAGTAGGTACATCCATAATTAGTATACATGATATGTAAGTAGTTAAATCTCCACTATAAAGCTGCTAGACAAATTAATAACTAATTGTTACCTTAGGTAATCATTAGACCGACCTATAAGTTCGGTTTCGGCCACTTTCGGCCAATATTCTAGTTTCAGCTGAAACTTCGGTTTCCACTAAAAAATAGATAAACCTTTAGTTTCACGGAAACTAGATATTTTTTGTGATGTACGGATCAAAAAGACAAACTCCTCGTCCTGCTCATTTCAAAGTATAATTCCCAGTTGGGTTTAAAGCTGTCGCTTCGGAGCCCAGGGTACTCTAAAACCATGATCCAGGATTCAGGAAGTCTGGTAATTACAATGAAGCTACTGCCGTCTGACCTTCGCAACCCTTGGATCACGGTTACACGTTCAAAACCATTATCTCAAATATCCACTGACATTAGTCTACGTCATCATTTTACGGGAATAAAGTGTGAATTGGGCACTTTTCATATTGACATCATTAACCAACACCTTCTATATTATCAACTCTGTTTCGGTCAAACAAACCTTATTCTAAACTTAAAGTTCCTTCTAGGATTTCAACATCGGCTGGGCTCTAATCATTACCCATAATACGAATAATTTCTGAAACTCCGAACTAATAATCAAAAGCATGTATTAGTTATTCAAATGGAAACAGACCTTGGCAGCAACCATATAATAAAGCCTAGCTTTAATCTTGATCCTAGCCAAACCAAACCCCAAACGTTAATGTAATGTACAACAACTGTAAGCAAATTCAAATATAAGGTTCCCCGTAGGTACACAATAGTAAAACAAGCGACCTACACGATAAATAAGTATATTATTGGCGAAAGCCGTATTTCCAAGTTTCGTATTAGTTGGTGCCAAGTAAGTGACAATGTAGCTAAAAAGTAGAAAAGATCGGTTTATAAATTGAAACGACCCGGCATCAAATCCGCAAACCATCTTGCTTAGCCAGCCTTAGCCGTGCACCATAAACTCTGTGATGATGACGATAACTTCATTGTCTCTTATTTGCAGACCTATAAGACTTCGATCATAATTATGTATAATCTATGCCTTTAATAATGACCATATAGATGAATATAGCAAGTTTAACAACTGTTGTTAGGCTCTATTGCCACGATATAGTCAGCAGGTGACAGAAACGTCTTGACATTTTTTTTGCCACCAAGGTGGTCAACAAGCTCGCAAGCCCACCTGGGAAGCAATTACCCAAGCCTATTATAGTCGCCTGCAACATCTAGGATAGCCAGCTCTCATTTACTTAAAAGGATGTTCAGTATTACATTTAGTTCGCGTCCCTATACTTTAATAATGGTGGATAGTCCGGTGGGTGTGGATTCTCGTTAAAAATATGGAACTACGTTTAGTCCTCTATTTTTCTTTTAACGGCCAAACTACTGGTAAAATATGTACAGTTGTTGATCAGCCTAGCAACACCATGATATTAACTTATACATAAAGTATACATAACTCTGAAATAAAAGACCGGACCGGGAACGGCTATGCTGATCCATAGATTTCTCTTTAATTCACATTTCATCTCTTGTCGTCAAGGCAAGAATGCGGCATTGTCACACACACTAAGATGGAATCTAGTCTGAGACATTACATATAGGATCCACGAAAAAAATCTTGTGATGTTTTAGGACTAGTTATTATGTTCGGTCCTACTTTCTTTGGTCTTCTTCTAAGACCTACACAGGAAGGTTTATCAAGTGACGCAATTCTCTCGACACAGCGTTAGTTACTTACAACATTTTTATCTAAATTATCAATGGCTAATCAAACTTAGTGTAAGAGCATACTTTTATTAAAATATGATTTGATCTCAATGTATAAGAACGATCATTAACAAAGTATAAGGTTTAGAATAAAGCACATTTTACCTAATATTTTTTATTTAAGCACATTTTCGGTATACCTACATAGATTTTCTTTACATATTGTATTGATAGTACTCAACTGTTCCCATGTTTGATACTTTTGTCACTTAAATATGTGCCACTTAAGTTATCATCTCGTACTTATAATTCAACACCTGTAAAAGGTAATAAGTTACTAAGTTACATAATACTTCCAATATTATTATAAACGCGAAAAGTTAGGTATTTAAATAAGTATGTTTGATTGTTACTCTATCACACCAAAACTACAGAATGGATTGGAGTCGCAAACGCAACCAAAATAAGTCACAAATTTAATGTGCTCTCTTTCATTACTTATTGTGAGTTATCATAAATATTTATAATAATTACAGTAACTATGATATTAAAATGTTGGCAGAAAATGAAATATAGACATATTGATTGTAGTTTGAAAACGAATACATCCCATGTTTAGGTTGCATAACACACCCATTCCGAGCCAAAACCTGTTCAACGGGTCTAAAAAATTGAACCCGACGATGAGTAATTGGTTCTAAGCGATAAACACGAAACAGTAGTAATATAATGCAGCGACGAACGTTTGTTATTATTTAATTCATATAAATATTAATCACGTGAAGCCTGTGGGCTTCGAAAAAATCGTCAAATATCACTTACACGTTTCGGATAGTTTCCCAAAATGATTTTTAACGTGTCAATAGTTGCGAAGGTCAGACAGCGGTCGCTTCATTGTAATAATCACACTTCTCCAATCTGGTTCCCTAACGTACTCCAGGCTCCAAAGCAACAGTTTTGAAGGCAATCGGGAAGGACAGGCTAGCAAGGATGTCAATGTTAAGTCCATACAACTTACTTACGATATTGAGGTGAATTAAATGAAACTAATTTTTCATATGTGTGAAATCTCATCCATATAACGAGTTCCTGATTTGTAAGTTGTAGAAAGGTCTTGGGAGAAGACCAGGTCGGCGTTTCAAAAAAGTTTCTAACGCGTAAGCAAACGTTCAACCAAGCGATACGAGTACAAGTGAACATCATCCTGGCAATAATCCCATTCACTTTGGGTAATTCTACTTTACGTTTATTTCTCTTTGACTTCGCTCAGCTTGTAAATTCTTTATGACACCACTTAAACATGCGTACATTATTAATCGCGATGGACCAACAATGTAGCTAGTATTTCCCATTTGGACCATCAAGAAGTGAAAAGAGCTAAAACGAACTGGTGCATTCAGCTTTTATCGATTCCCCCACATTTGTGTCTGTTCCTTTTTAACTTGGATTTCCTCTAATGCATTCGCGGGATGGCAACTGTTAGCTATTTTAGTTTAATTCAGAATATATTTAGCTTAGATCAATAACCCGGGGCATAGAGGTTTTTCTCGGTTGTTTAATTTTTTTATGCGGAAGCTGGTAGTTCCTTTGTTTGATTAGGCGTACCTAGCACAAAGATATAACTTGGCGTAGGTAACTAATGCAATACCCTTCGTATTTTAAAAGCTTCTTAGACGTTTTTTAAGAATTTTGTGCGCGTGTTTAGACACGATTCAAAACGAAAGCAAGTCAGAAACTTAGAGACTGTAAGAAAGTAGAAAGGACGGGCAGTGCAAATACCTGTAGAGTCTCGCTAATCCGTGCCTGCGCGTTACTTCGGTGCACCCTGTAATCCGGACTGGCAAGAGGTCGCTGCGCAACGTGTCAAAATTAATCAATTATAGCAATTTGACAGTATTTTCACTATCAACTTGCAGTTTAACAAAGTTAACGAGCGTTCCATTAAACGGTAATTAAATATGTATTTTATTCCTAATAAAATATTGCAACCTCTAATCCGGACGACGTGATAATTTGGAAGGGGTCTTGTAATCCCTAATTCGGATTAGCGAGGCTCTACTATTAGCTATTGCTGTTTTTTTTTTTATATGAGAGGTGGCAGACGAGCAGACGGATCACCTGATGGTAAGCAATTCCGCCGCCCATAGCCACCCGCAACACCAGTGGAGTCACAAATGCGCTGCTAACCTTATAGCTATAAGTATATACACGTATAATATATATCGAAAGATGTGTGGACTATGTGGCAGATATACAATTATATTGGTACATAGGTATATGACAAATTCGAGCTTTTTTAAAACACACACAAAAGCCAGAGGGAATTATAAAAAACAAACTATGCTCACAACCAAGAGAAAAAGAAAAAAATGAACGGAACAACATCATACAGAGTAAGCGACAGTGGCGCCATCATTCCTGCCAGCAGAAGTACGGCGGAATGCATTCCTGTCATATGATCGGCATGTGATCGCGATTACAGGAACAGGTGCAGTTTTTCATTGTACATAGCCTTCAGCTCAACAAGGAAGGCCTATTTACTTAGATATTAGCGCTATAAATAGGGCGGTGCCAGCCACCGGTGCATCAGGCACAGGACGTAGATTCTGGGGGGCGTAAAAATGGTCAGACCAGGCAAGAGCTATTTGCTCCTGATAAGATCGCGCTGAGCCCCAACCAGTAGCGATGGGTATTTGTGCCCCGGGCGCCACTTTTTATGGGGCGGAAAATGTAAACCGTGTTTCGCGAGGATTTTTGCGTTTTAGTGCTATGTTTAAAAATACCGAGATAGCCAAGAGAAAAATATGTTATTAGAAGTGTGTGAAGTGTTAAAAACATTAATTTATACTTTTTAGTTCGTGGATTTTGAAGGCGGTTTTTTTTTTGTAGAACTTTTTTTCCTCGCTTTTAAGTGTCTCATTTTTCGTCCCTTTCACCCCCACCCCCACCAATAACCATCAGCCTAAATGTGAATACGGTATTGAAAGAGAAATTATCTTTTAACTCCTAACCGTTGAGGAGTTGACCTTCCATCATCAGCTTAGCCACAAAAATAATACAATCAGGCGTAAATATTGGTGCAGCTTTGATTAAAAACACTAAAACATTTCATGTGCCTATAAAATTAGAGGGTTGCCCTCGATTTCTCTGGGATCCCTTCATCAGATCCTGACATGATGAAAATGGGACCAACTTGGAAGTGTGTTCTTGAAGTCGGTAAAAAGGGACTGTCCCGTTCAAAACGAAATGTATGGTCACTTTAGTCATATTATAAAATCTTAGTAATTAGTGTAAGTGTTCGTTCATGGACGGCGGTAATCGCGTACCATCAGGTGATCCGTCTGCTCGTCTGTCCCCTATCCCATAAAAAAAATTGGTAATATGGTCTTGATAAAATCATTAAAAGTATAGTACATATCTGTTAGGTAGATATGTACCTACCTTTATTTTTATTATTATTAGCCAAGAAGAAAAACAGCATTTTCAAACTTTACCCAATTAAATTAATATTCCAATTTAATAGTGTAATCAAATTTATCATCACCTACATACCTATAAATAAGTTACATGTTAAGTGATAGTTTCATGTTAGTTTGCATAAAATAAATGGGAAAATGGATTATTAACATTCATTAGGTAAATGAAGATAACATTTAGAAGAATATATGAAGTATGATGCAATTATCCAGTTAAGGTGAGGGGTAGGGCACAGTAGCGACGCCAATCGATTTTAGCTACTAAACCGGATCTATTTTAAACAATTTCGGGGTTACAATCTCTCAGCAAACACTTATACTATTTATTAAATAACCATGCACAAATCTTGGGTCCTTTTTTGTACGCGAAAAAGCAGACCAAACAGTTAACTATAAGTATTAAATAAATAGTATAGGTGTTTGCCGAGAGGTTGTAACCCCGAAATTGTTTAAAATAGATCCGGTTTAGTAGCTAAAAATTAAAATCGATTGGCGTCGCTAGTGTGCCATACCCGTCACCTTAATAGGTAACAACATAACATAATACAGTTTTTAATAAACATCAATCCTTTCATACAGTTCAATGATGAAATAACACATCCACAGGTTTTATATTTAGCAAACAAAAATTAACTTGATAGTCTATGGTTTCCTTCCATTGTCATCTTGAACATGTTCAAACATGTTACTACTTATGGCCTCACGGTGGATCGTACCTAACACATAGGTATCAAGGCATTTGTGTGTGTGGTGTAGGTATTTGATCGCATAAAATTACTTTTGCATAGAGACCTACTTTGTGACTCATTCTAACATTAAATAAGTACCTATAGCCCAACTTCTTTAGGTACTATAATTTTATAATAAGATATGAAGATATTTGTTCGAGATATTGTACAGTCCTTGACAGCCACACATTGGGTTATATGTTTTGTCAAAATATTTCCTCCTTTTCTCACCTCTTTCTCTAACATCCTATTTGGTTTATAGTAACCACATGCCTGTCTGGGCCCCTCTGAGGATTTTTAATATCCATCAAATTCATTATGTGTTGTCTATTGTATACTTACCAATGCAGTGTTTGCCTGTAATTGGCATACATACTGACATCTAATTTATTCTAAAATGCTGTTATAATTATTTTTGGTATGACATCATACCTGTTAGTGAACCTAAATATTTATTTTTTTGTAAAATAGCAATTAATGGTTTGATTCAACAATATGTCTACAAGAGTATTGATAGATAATATTTGTTGGAAATAATAAAGGCAGGTACTTAAATTAACAATAGATGGAACTCTTGTTTACTGTCTCAAAGAACGGGATAGGATACTTAATAGTCTAAAGGCCGTGAAGAGTAGTTATTGATTTTATAAGCTATTGCTAGAAATTCAGAAATTAAAATAATATTTAGTTCCTGGGTGTATTCTAATAATATTAGATATTAAGTAGCAAAATTATACCATATTCAATGCATAAACCTATCAAATTATATATGGTAGGTACAAAAACATTGTTACATGATATTTGTACCTCTCCAACCTGAAACAATGGCCAGTTTTATTAGAAGGAGTATATGGGAATACCAATCCAACATGATGAGCCCCATATCGAGACTCAATATTTTTTATTGTTATTTTTTATATTATTTTACATATTAGCGTTGCTAGCTACCTTTTGTAGGACTATGCTATTATTACATTACATATACATATCATTGACTCTAAAGTAATATAAATATCTTGCACCAACCAGATATTCTTTGTAAGTAATAAATTTCCTATAATTAACTCACTTGTGTGAACAATCTATTATCCACATTACCTGTTTGTTTTTATGCCCCATGAAAGGAGGATTTGCTTAGCTTGAATGTAACTTTTTCAATCATTTCATGTGCCACATCTTTACACTTGCACTTTAAGATTAGATTGTCTTTTGTATTTGTTTATTTATAAATTTAATCACATGACTTTTGCACTAGGTATACCAACAAACGTAGTTTATTATTAAGAGTTTATAAAATGTTTTGCTAACACACTAGTGGTAGAACCAGATTCAAAAACAGTATGGTGGTGGCCGGCGGTGCATAGGTAGTGTAATCAGCTGATAAGAGGCTAACTCGCGACGTAAGTGAGCGGTGCACACTATCGGCGCATGCTTACAGATTTAACCAAATCAATTAGTCGAGCGATCTCGTTACACGTAGTACATCTTACAGGTGCAGATTACAGACACCGCGGTCGCCCCGCGAAGCCCGTGACTAACATCTATAACTCGCCACCACCACGGCTGCGCCACACGATGCACAAAATCGAATACCATTACTTATTCACTTGCATGTTTATTGTCATGTGCGGGCGGCCTACATGCGCAGACATCGCCTTTTTTAATTCCACTTATTAGGTAGGTACCAACTACTCACCGTCGCTTTCCATTGTCCCGAATGCAACGCACCGAGTAAACAGTTCAACCACATAATAAAACAAAATGGAAGTCCGATTCGTCCGCACCGAGATGAGAAATTTTATGAGCGCTCCGAACACCTCTAGAGTTGTAAAACGTTGTTACTATCCTGTCGTAGTATTTTAGCAGCCCCCCTCCAGTTTATTATCTGCCGTCACCAGATTAGATGATTCACGACCACAAAGGAATATGTCCGAAAACGTTAACAAATCCCACGATTCGCAATGTTAGATGATGATTTACACAAAAATTAACGTCCACTTGAAAATAATAATCATTGAAGCGTTTGACGTTCCAAGACACAACACCCACATCAAAAAATTCTACATGGCGACTGGCCTGGCCCAGCTTTCAATAATTTCCACTCGAACATATCCCTGTTTCACTCGTTCACCATTCATTTAATTATTTCTCAATACGCAAGAGAGGGATGGAAATATATAAATATTTCCTATGTATGAATAGAATCGGTGTTGTGAAGTGTCCCCTCCCCGGCGCTGGCCGAGACCGAGTTGAATGGACCCGAGACGCGCTCAACCATTGGATCGATGACGGTCACGTGACACAAATATGTCGCGCTTGTTAAACGCCCGCGAAAATTCAAATTTTGTCCTAATAAAGATGACGTGAGCATTTTGCTCATGCTCGTTATCATTAATTTTACAACAAACGCACACACACTTCGTTATGAAAATTTTGTGTTATTTTCTTACGACTATTTTAAATTTATATTCAATATCCAAACATTCCTACAAACCGTGACCACACCTTGATTATAGTATTCAAATTCTATTGATTACCTATATATTATGGAAATAAAAATAGTTTAGTAGGTATCTTGATGATGATCATCATGAGCCATTCATTATGACTTTAATCGAGGTTAATTAATTTATTCTAATTAAATGTAATAGGTTTAAACACTGGTTTGTTCATTTTTTTCGCACGTCGTTCAGAAGATCGAACTTAGCTTGCTACATAAATAGTGATCTGTGATCGAACTTACATCTCAGACAGAACAAAGAACCCATAAAATTATACGCTAGACATTATATATTAGTGATGTACAGTTTACTGATTAAAAATCTTGTTTTAGTTCGAAAATTCGCTTATCCACGAAATATTAAGATTCCTATTTACTTACTATCTGGTATTAAATAAGGCAGGCGATGCGTACCCCTAATTAGCGACGCCAATCGATTTAAATTTTTAGCTACTAAACCGGATATATTTTTTAAGTTTCGGGGCTTCAGTCTCTAAGCAAACATATATACTACCTATTTATTTAATAATCGTGCACTACTTTTTTGGTCTGTTTTTGCTCTCTAACTTTGGATTAACGCCGTAAGTGGCCGGTAATTCATATTTAGAATACAAAAGCAGACCAGGAAGTTAAGTATAACTTCTATTAAATAATTGATATTTTTAACGCGTGTTTTGACTGTTAATTACGAGGAGTGATTATATTCTCTATGGGCGGGATTTGAACCAATGTCTTCCAAGTTCCGAGTGGCTATTCTACCAACTAAACTATTAAGATTGCTATAGTAAAAATATAAAATGCTTATGTTGGCTTGGATCATTGGGTGGCGTCTGTACAGCAGGGCTCTTCTAATTGCAGACAAATATATTTCTAAAAGACAAAATTAAAAAGCTATTACAAGGACAGACACAAACGATATATGGTATGTATAATAATAACTTCTGTCACCACAACACAATATAAGAAGCTTGTCTCTTGATTGTGTGAGAGAATAAATCTAATAATTTTGAACAGGTGTTTTCGCCAAAAGCTGCACTTACGATATCCTGCACTGATGCCGATGTTTCGTTTATGATAACTATTCATTTTGGATCAATTTTAGTATAGAACAGACTGATGCCTACACATAGCCTACTGGTCACATTCATCCATCACACGGTAAGAATAATTATAATACTTAAAATAAAATAAATATGTAATAAGTTTTGAAATATTTATTAGGTACGAAAATATAACCTACCTTACTTAAAATTAAGTAATGACTAAAGAAAGCCTGTGTTTTTGAATATTAATAAACGAAAAGTGCATTATGTTCGCAAGTCAGAATACAAAATAAAAGAATAAGATGTTATTTTATTGTATAATCAATATAACTACCAAAATAATTTGTTAACACTATAAATGTTGCGTTTATGTGCTACTAACAGTAATTGCTATAATCATTAGCTTTTAAATCTTCAATTTGAATAATAATTTTCTATTCACTTTAAATTACAGAACATTCTAGTGGAATCAGCGTTTGATACATTATTAACAATAGACTAAAGATTTGCTATGGTGCAAATTGATAATAAAATAATTTTTTTCTTCTTATTCACAAGCAAGGCAGAATCAAATTGCAGTAATGCTTGGTTTACTATTGTTCAAGATCTTATGTTAGATGCCGAGGCCGAAGACAGATACAATGCAGTACATTGTTTTGTTCTCCCAACGTACAGTACAGGACCCGTCAGTGTTGTTATCCCAAAAACAGGAAGAGGCTGTGTGTAGTCCTGCTCCATTTTTCTGCATTATTGTGCAAGTCACTGTAAACCAAACATTTAATTGACACTCGTCTTTGTAATTTTAATTCAACCAATCAATTATGTTAATAATTCAGCTATTATGTACAGTCAATTTGGGTAACTTTGAATTACCTTGTAACTTTGGATAAAACTGGTTTAAACATTTTTTTTATTCCTTGGAATTCCTATACAATCTAAAATGGTATCTAAAGGTTGATCCATTCAACATAGATACCTTTAAATTGTATAGGAATTCCAAGGAATAAAATAAAAAATCTTTAAACCAGTTTTATTCAAAGTTACAAGGTAATTCAAAGTTACCTAAATTGACTGTAATGATTTAGGTAAGAGCATGCATTTTGACTTTAGAATAGAACAAAAAAAAATTAACAACTATTGTTATACCATAAAATTACAATGTTATTCTTATTTAATACTCGTTTAGAAAAAAGTTAAACATGTAATATAGGCAAAAGGATGTTTAGCAAACTATGTTCAAGCTCCACTGAGGCAAAATTTAACTGTACTTGTGGTACTTATTAACTGTGTGGTGAATCATGTGGCAAATAGGTTACTAGATTATTCTCAAGCCTTGAATATGTTATATTCAAGGCTTGAGAAGGTATGAAGTAATATAGCACACATTACCCAAATCTTATCGAAAGTATAACATAAATGAAAGACAGCATTGTCATACATACCGATATATTTGTAGGGTTTTTGCAACTTAGTGAGCTGACCCAAACAAGACTCGACCACGGCCGAAGTCCATTGATTTACTTTATTGTGTTGATAGGCGGTCCCTCCGATGGAATTTTCGATAGCTTCTTTGATGATTTTACTAACATCGTCCACAATGAATTGATTCTGAAACACGTCATGTAGGTAGGTTAATATGAATCGATAATTACACCCTAACTTACGTATATATTGCGGCTCTTACTTCTTCTGCTAAATCGTTACATTCTTTGACCTCCATGATTTAACAATTAGTAACAGATTTAGTTTTTTTTGGAATGGTTTGATAGAAAAACAACAAAATTTTTGACGCTCACTGCAGAAACACCAATTTTGACGTTAAAATCGCGTTTGATTGATTCAATGTTGCCAGTAAAAAAACAGCGTGTAAAAACCGTTAATAAAATTGTTTTTTTGCATATAAAACAATAGATTATAATGCTTGTGCTATGGATAACCAACAACATTGTTTATCGGGAAAGTAGTAATTTGATAATTTAAAACAAAAATTAATTAATAAGAAAAAATATCAAAACCGGTAATTACCGGAAAATTTGGTTTCTATAGCTTGGTCCTACTGTCAATACCGGATGTGGCAGGTTTCTTGTAACTGTCACTTTATCTTCGCAAACTGGCAACATTACTCGTAACTTTCATTTATCGTTTGTCAGTTTTTATTGTCTCAGCGAACGAACATGGATAATTTCCATTTCTTAAAAAAGTATTAAATTATGGCTTCGTCGATACAAAACAACAGAGTATCGCCTTCGGGTTATTGTGTTTGTTTTAGAGTGTGCAATATGTGGTGTTGGAGAGCCTTCAAATGGCTCCCTGTGTTGTTGATAGTTTCGATCGTAACTTGGTCATATTATGCCTACGTTATTCAACTGTGCATTTGTTAGTAACTCAATCATAAATTATCTTACTTAATGAAGTCATTTTCCACTGATTCGTCAGTTTTTTATTTTGTTTTTCAGTCACAATTGAGACCACGGTGCAACAATGTATTTACCTGGTGTTCTACCACATACTGTTGATCATGTTCGCCTGGTCTTATTGGCGAACTATATTCGCAAATATCAAACCGATTCCAGATAAGGTGTGTGGTATTGTTGAGTAATTGGCGAGAATTTTGTCATTGTCATTATTTCCTCACTCTTTGTATACATTCAAGTATCTTATTTTAGACTGTCCATTTTTTCTAAAACATCATAATGTTTATCAGGAATCTTTATTAAATAGATAAACATTAGAAATCTGAATATTGTAATCTGCAAAATTATTTTCAAATGTTCATGCTACTTTATATTTGAAATTAGGTTTGTTTCTATTCAACTTTCTATATCAGAATCCCATTGTGATAGCTTTTCAATTATGTATATTTTAATATTTGAAATTCTTAATTTAAATCCCTAAAAAATTTTATATTCCATCTGTAAATTATCTATATTGTATTGTAGTCTGTAGTGTTCAAATTGTAATATGCATTAATGAATAAATTCATTAAACATTTCATACATTGACCTTATTCTGCACCAAGTACCTCAAGCTTTTGTGTTACTATACTATTTTAGATTTGACTAATTAGACTTTTGCTGTTGCAGTATAAATTACCAGAATCAGAATTGGAGAAACTACTAAGTGCAGAATCTGAGGATGCGCAGAGAACTATTCTTGAGAACTTTGCCAAAGATCTACCTATAGTTACAAGGTAAATATTATTATAATTATTTCATTTACTAACAGTGGGCCTACAACAAAACCTGTCCCAAAGCAAATGAGAATATACCTGCCCCATCCAAACAAAAGAGATGCCAAGAACATGTGAAAAGGACAGAGATAAAGATTAGGTGGTGAATTTCATTTTGCTGTAGGCCCTTCGAGGGTGTTTATAGTATCCAGGGGCATGAAGGCAAGGCAAAACAAGGATAGTTACACCTTAATATTGTAAAAAACAGGCTGTTTCCATATTGTTTACACTTACATTATTTACTGTTCTTCTTACATGAATGTTTCATTTTTATATCACAATACCCCCAGCAGTCCTAACCTCTCGAGTTTCAGACTAGTAAATGATTATGTCTGATATTTGATATCTGGATTGATGTGATTTCATAAATGATTTTAGTAAAGTAAGAAAAAGTTCGGGATTATCTTTTTGTTATTCAATAAGATGGAAAATGCCTGCGTTACTTCTAAAATCATCTGCCCATCTAGCTAGAGATCTGCCTATGCTTCTCCTACCCATATGTGGCCTCCAGGCCAGGCGGCCTGGCCCATGCCCACTTCAATTTAGCGGTGTGATAGCCTACATCCACTACTCTAGTTTTTCTCCCAATTTCTTCATTTCAAACCTTGTTCCGTAAAGATATTCTGAGCATTATGCGCTCCATTGCTCTTTGAGCTACCTTCAGGTTGTGTATTAGGGATACAGTCAGCGTCTATGTTTCACAGGCATGTCATCACCGGGAGTACACATTGGTTGTAAACCAATCTCTAACCGCTGCATAGTTTCAAATAACTGTTTCAAAATATGTAGCTCAATAGCAACCATTTTGTATAAACTTAAATTTTATATGAGGTGGAAGATGAATTTTCTATAATAATATCCTGCTTTTAATGTTTTCATTGACTCTGAGTCATTTTAGTCGGAAACAGTTAGTATGCAGCCTAGTTTAAAAAACAAGGAAGTACAAGGAAAACAATTCTGACAGTAGATGAAGTCTACAATTGAGTGCCATGTATTTTTACATACAACTTATGTCATTTGGGAATCTCATTCATCTATTTAATAGCCTTACTGTTTCATTTTTTTACTTCTATTGATTTATTAGTAATCTTCATTTAGATTTTTCTCAATTCTAGAGTCAGAATTGCAATGAGAAAAGTATATGGAAGGTTTTTTTGGACCAAACCCATAAAAGAGGTCATAAATGACTTCGGAAATACATTACCAGTATTAACGAGGTTTGAATATCCCTATATGTAGCTAGAATTGAGAAAAACAAGTATTTTGTGCAATTTCATAATAATTGTTGAAGGTAATTTTGGAGTACATAACATCTACAACTTTGTGTAATTAGGTATTGTAACATTTCTTGTATAATCATCGTACGAAATCGTTGGCTAGTAATCTAAGTATTAACTAGTTAAGTAGTAGTAAAAAGTTAAAGTGGCATACTTGATTCTATGAGGTTAGACTTTCATGCCTTAACAGTAAAGAGTTAATTAAAAATAAATTTGCATGTTGCATTACAATCATGTATACATGGTATTGTTTTCGTTTTTTACGATCGATTTGACGATGTCTTCGTTTGAGATGCGGTATGAATAATTAATTATTACGGCATGCTTCAACGTCACAAAATAGTTTATGAAAGTGACGGCCTAATGAATAAACCTTGTGAATCATCCATAGGCTTACCATCAGGTTGCGGCCTTAATTTTCGTGTTCTATTTAGTAGTCGGTTGAGCTTTGGGCCAAAATAGCCACAGAATGGATGCCCCAAAATGTTAAACGTCCCCGCCAGACCGAGGCGACGGTGGCGAGATGAACTCGACGCGTTCTCTAAAGACTGGTCCACAGCAGCCCAAGACCAGGAGAGGTGGAAAAAGGGTAGGGAGGCCTTTGCCCTACAGTGGGATAAAATGGGCTCATAATAATAATAATAATGTCCTCCAAACCGATATTTCGGTCATGGCGGCCAATCTCAGCGATCAGCCATCGACGCAGGACATTATAGTGCACACGTATTTGCGCAGACACAAGTGCACTCTCTATTCCCGTACCCTCTTATTTCGATGGGACACCAGTGTGACACGACCGAAGAGGGATTAGGCGCAGGACCCACGGCTTAACGTGCTTTCCGAGGCACGGGGGTACAAGACCGACAACTTCCAGACTCCGGGCTAGCACTGAGAATTTCTTAGTAGCCAGACTTATTATTTTAAAATACAAAATGGTCAACCCTATATAACTATTTAAGACAACGCGACGTCGCATTATTACATTAGCATAATAAAAGCAAAACACTAACTTCTTTTATTAGTGGTGGTTATATCCCGAAATAAGGAATCTTGACCTCTTTAACAAAACTATAACCGCACATTACTTTACCTCTAACCATTTGCAACCACCGACTACTGCATTGAGTATCATAGTAGAATCTATTCTAAATGTATGTATAGATACATTTCCCTTCTGCTAACTCTTTTTCCAAGCATATTTTTACTAGACCGGCCAATCGAGCCCAGGACCCCGAAATCATAGCCCGGTATTTAAACATGTAGACCAACACGGCGTTAATCCCTTCATAGTAGCGATGACTTTATTTTTATGATGGAGGCCTGTTGTGGGAAAATCTTTTATAGGCTGATATTTTACTTTCTCTTTTATTAACATAGTAACTTGCTAAAACCGACGTCGCGATTATTCAAGATTGAGTTAGCGTGTTTATTATATTTTCAAGTGACTAAAATTAGCGACTTCTCGCGATAATTGTGTCTCGTCCCACCACAAGTCGGCATTAGCGCAAGGTAAAAACCTTGACCAAGTTTTCTCAAAGCCAAGTCATCGAACTTCGTCTTCTTGCCGTGTCGTGTGGTTGCCAATCCCTGTTACATTTAAAATTTACCTGTAGGCTTCAGAAATGGTTCGTTTTATCTGTTGTGGAGACTGGAAAGATCTTTATGTGCCTTCGGGGAACTATTTCTCGTTTACTCCACAAAATAAGTAGAAAAGTAGACACTAATTCGGCTCTGTCTAACCATGATATCCAAGAGTTCGTTAAAGTTATAGCAGTATATAGTATCGAGTCTACCCCGCACGTCTGTCTCTGTCATTCACACCGAAACACGCTGAGATCACTATACGCTATGTGAGTGCGTAGCCAGAGGGCCTGATTTAAAGCAGACGTTACGACCGAATCTGAGTTTCCCTCTCTTTTACACGCGCTGTGTCTTCTTTGTTTGGATGCGAGATGTATAATTCTCTTTCGTTACGGGACTGGCTTTAAATTAAGCCACCTGTACCCTTACATGAGTTTGAAAAACTGTTCTCGCTATCGAAAACTATCGCTATGTCCCTTTCACTGTGGTGCATGTGAAAGAGACAGAGCAATAGTTTTGGATAGCGAGAATAGTATTTCAAACTCATGGTAAGGTCTCAGATTTAACGCAGACGTTACGACCGAATCCGAGTTTTACTCTCTTTCACACGCGCTGTGTCTCCTTTGTTTGCATGCGACAGGTATATTCTCGTTCGATACGGGACGGCTTTAAATTAAGCTACCTGTTTAGCTAGCGATGTAGGCAAATATAGAAGGGAAGTCGTCTTTTCTGGTATGACCATGTAAATGAGAAGAGTGGAAAAGATTGTAACCAAAATAGTGATGAGTTTAAGTGGGTGGAGGAACAAAAGACGGCCGAGAAGAGATGGATGGATTGTGTAAAGTATGACATGATGGAAAAAGGGGTGGATGATTCGATGCGATGACAGGGACACATGGAAGACATACTGCGCCGACCCCAGATAACCTGAGAACGGGGCCGGATGATGATGGTGTTGGTTGCGTTCTGGGTCTATTTGTGTTCACACTATCAAGGTAATGAATGCTATGTTCTAATTAACTACCACCATTGATACACGTAAAGGATTTACAGTAAGATTTGGATCCATATCTTCCAAAGGGCTTACGTCGTAACGTAACCCACGACCGAATCTTGATGTTATCGATCGACCGACACTGTACAATGTTATCAACTTCGGGCATACATTATTATCTATTATCCTCTACTCTTAGTTGGTTCATTGACATTGATTTATATTTAAATACTCGATCTCAAACAACGTCTTATTTTCCTACATTAATCTACACTTCTACACTAATATTATAAAGATGAAAGATTTGTTTGTGATGTTTGTAAAAATAAAATGAAAATGGGTTTATTCAGAAACGTTCAATAAATCTTTGTTAGCTAAAACAGTGTTATAGAGCAGTTTTGACGTTTGAAACAAAACTATAAACATACAACATTTTTTGAAAACTACTTATAACACCGTATTAGTTAACAAAGGTTTAACAAACATTATGAACAAGACCCAAAATAATTATAATGCCGCAATATAAAGCAGTACGATTTAGGGACCTTCAAAGAGCGTATTTTTCTTTTTAAATGGCCGGCAGCGCATCAGCGACATCTCCGAACTCGCAGGTGTTCAGTTACAATCAGGTGACCGGATTGCTCGTTTGTCGCCTTTATAGCTTTTATCGCTTTAAAGCCGACCTTCCCATGGTCCGCGGGGGCACCGATTGATCAAACACACTTCGCCCACGCTGATTGGCTCAAAAATGATAATAATTCTCACAAAATCTCATACGTTGACCTGATTCTGTACTAAGTAGCTTAAGGCTTAAGCTACTTAGTACGTACTTGTAACACAAGTGCTTAAGCCTTAAGCACTTGTGTTACAGATATCAGACAGCAGAGGAACACAAATATATACTTAAATACATATATTACACCCAGACACCGAACAAACACAAGTGTTCATCGCACGAATGTTTGTCCAGGGTGGGGATCGAACCCACGACCTTTGGCGTAAGAGGCAGGGTCACTACCAATTGCGCCATCCGGTCAGTCAAAGAAAATAAACTTTTTCGGTTGGTGGTCATGCGAACTCCTTCCCCCCCGCCCACTCCCCCATGCGTGCATGGGAAGGTCGACTTTTTGGCGGTATAGCATTAAAAAAATGTTCGTCTTTCTAGAACGATGTCGGGCTCCGTCCGGTACTGCAACCGGTGCGTCCTGGTGAAGCCCGACCGCGCGCACCACTGCAGCATCTGCTCCCGCTGCGTGCTCAAGATGGACCACCACTGCCCGTGGGTCAACAACTGCGTGTGCTACCACAACTACAAGTTCTTCATGCTGTTCTTGGGATATGCGCTGCTGTACTGCTTGTTCATAATGTCCACTTCGCTACCTTATTTCATCAAGTTTTGGAAGGTAAGTCTTGTTTTATGGTGATGGAAGGAGCAGGGTACTGTGAAGCCTCTTCTTCATATCTGGCTGGTCAAATACGGGTTTTACATAAAGAACGGTGTAATAACTATAATGTATCAAGAAGGGAATTAACACGATATTTATTATGTGAAACAACATTGTGTACGCAGTACGCACATATTTGGCTCGACGTTTCGGCTACGTTACAGCGGCCGTGGTCACGAGTGGACTCGGACAGTCCCCTATGTGAGTAGGTACAGAATGTTGTTTCACATAATAAATATCGTGTTAATTCCCGTCTTGATATATTATAGTTATAATGCAACGCAACGCGAAAATCTAAAAAAAAAAGGTGTATAACTTTTTAGATTATGGATGTGTGATGGATAACAAACAGTTGTATCACGCTATAGCACGATGGGTCACGTCACTTGAAGTCAAATTTCCTCAATCGTTTTTCATCTTAATGTCAAACACACACAGTTCAATTGAGGAATTCTGACAGTTTGCCTTAATTTAGAAAATAAAAAAGATAATAGAGGGAGACGATATGGCCGCATTTATTAATTTTACTAACACATTCTTACTTCGTTTCGCGACATGTTTCATTAAAATCATACCAATAGATGGCGCTGGCCGTCAATTACATCGCGCAAACGTTTCGTGTTTTCGAACTATCTATAAGTGTTGCCACTGTCAGTAGTATTTACCTCTTTATAAATAGTATAGGTAGATAAATATACTATATTTTAATTTTTATTCATACTAAGCTAATTTCCAGATGTATCAAGAATACAAGCATGCCCACTGCGACCGCTTGAACGAAAATGGAACTTATTCTAAAATCTGCATGGATATTGTCACTGTAATGCCTTTTGATGATGATGATGATGATGAAATAGATGTAGGTTGCTTTGTGTTAGATCGAAGTAAATCCGTGCCGTAGTGTTGCCGAATAATCGATTATTTTTACTCTTAATAATCGATTGTACTATCGATACTATCGATTTAATCGATAACTATGACTATTGGCTTATGATAGTTAGACTATTTGGGCCCCATTTGCATAATCGATTAATAATCGACGTAAAATCGATTATCCGGCTAAGGGATGTCATTCTGTTACATGTAGTGAGTTTGTATTTTTTATTATTACAAAACATTGAAATAAAAATTTTGGCGTTACTAATATCCTGCAAAGATTGCCAAAGCAACTAAATTCTTTCTTTTTTCAACTTGAACATTCGGCTTTTTTATTCCTAAAATCAAATTAATAATTTCTTCTTATTTTTCAATCATGATTGGCATTTGTAATTTTTTTAAATAAATGCCAAAACGTTCATATTCCGTTGAATTATTATGTCATTGTATTTTGGGCAAAGCAGGTCGTTAGTGACTTCATCATTATATCGTTCTTCCGTAGCTTAGTGGCCGAGTATGTTGGAATAGATACTTATCAGATAGTGCCGTATCAGTTCGGCAAACTGACCGAATTAAAGATTAGTCTTGTAGCTTCCCATTATATATTGGTTCATTAAATAAAAATATGTTCCTCATTGTCCTTAAATTAATATTCGGTATCGCAGTGGGAATGGCTTATTTTTTTTATTTTAATTTAATTACACAATGTGGAACATACATCATTATTGTTGCTATAAAAATACATTAAAATTTAGCCATTAATACCAAAGTATTAAAGTCCACATTTGTTTAGATATTTTGCTGCTTTTAACGTAATATAATTAGAATTACATCGTTATCATAAACCTGATATGATTAGTGACCTTAAGATCAAATAAATAATGAGTAGCTCAGTTTATTTAATATTAGCAATGATAACAAACTAGATTTTACTTATTTACCTCCCGAATACAAATATTTTGTGATATTGTTATAAACATGTTAGGAACTTAACTTTGTTAATAACAGCATAACAGAGTAAATGTGTAAAAACAAATATATCCGTGATAAATGAATTTGAATCTTATGTAAACCGATAGAAGTTGTGTGTAAACAATTATATTTGAAATAGCATTTATATTTGTATTCTAAGTTTAACTGCTAAACTATTCTAAATTGACTCGAGTCTGTGTGTAGCGGAAGAGACCTTAGCTGTCTGCCTTCAGCTAGTACTTATAGTGCGAAAAATACCGTATTTTGAGAGCAGAGTCCGTGCCGCGAAAAAAGTCCTGTGAAAAGCGGCTTCAGTCGGCATCAACATTACAATTTGGGCTTTATGTCTGTAGAAACAAGGATTCTAAAATTTTAGTTGCGTGCTTTTTTCGTGGCGCGGACTTAGCTGATTAGTGTGAATTGTCTGGTCCATTTTGTTTTAAAAATTACAATCGCAGTTAAGAGTAGTCCATTGCGAAATATTGACGCCCCGTTGGTCAAGTGGCTTAAGTACCGAGCCTGTGATCTCGGGGTCCTGGGTTCGATTCCCAGGTCGAGAAAAAAATATGTTTCGAATTTTTCAAACACAGTTCGGGTTTGCTGATCACCAATCTACATTAGGCAAGCGTGATGATCCAATCCCACCATAGTAGCGATAACTTGATTTTATGATGGAGGTCTTTGCCCTGCAGTGGGATAGTTTATACGTGAAATCTGGTGGTCTTCAAGAAAAGAGCTTATTCCTCCCTTAGGAGCCGGCAACGAGTCTGTGATGCCTCGTGTGTCACAGATGACCATGGGCGGCAGTAATCACTTACCATTAGGTGAGTCGTCGGCTCGCTTGTCTGCCATACCGTAAAAAAAATGGTCCCCACTGTGGCGACATATAATAATAATAATAATAATTCTCACAACACCTCATACGTTGACCTGATTCCGTACTAAGTAGCTTAAGCACTTGTGTTAAAGATATCAGACAACAGAGGAACACAAATATATACTTAAATACATATATTACACCCAGACACCGAACAAACACAAGTGTTCATCGCACGAATGTTTGTCCAGGGTGGGGATCACTACCAATTGCGCCATACGGTCAGTCCATATATACATATGGCCCCCATTGTGGAGATATGGCCCCCATAGTGGCCAAATATGGCCCCTCGTGACCAAGAATGGCGTCTGCTTCCAGGGCGACTTCGGCGCGGCGGCTGGAGCGGGGCGGTACCACATAGTGTTCGCATTCTTCGTGTCCCTAATGTTCGCGATATCGCTTGGCTCGCTCTTCGGGTACCACTGTTACTTGGTCGCCAGTAATAGGACCACTTTGGGTATGTATTCTTAAATTGATTTTTTTTTTCTAGAGTACTTTTCACTACACTGTGCATAAGCTGAAGTATAGCCAACATCAGAATTTGCTATGGAGCGATAAATCTCTTTAGTCTATTGAAAATATAGACAAGGGCGCCCCCCTTTTACTGCAAATAGACATATGTCAAGTACAGTGTCATCCGAAACAGGTGGCTTACAACAAAACCCATCTCGTAAAGAACGAGAATATACCTGTCACATGCAAATAAACGATACACAGCGCGTGTGAAAGGGATGGGAACTCCAATTCGGTCGCAACGTCAAATTCGTTGTAAGCCACCAGACTCGTGTTTATAACAGTTTGCCAAGGGAAGGGGTAATTATATGTCTACCGTGTGTGTGTTTCTACCGTGGGAGAGCCACGTTTCGGCATGAATGTGCTAGCTCGACCGGAGTGATACCACGGCCTCACGCGTGAAGCAGCACCGTGCTGTGTTTCGCTGCGTGAGTGATGGTACCGGAGGCCCAATCCTGGGGAAAGGGAGGTTTAAAGGTTGGAAAGCGCACTTGGGACTCCACTGGTATCGCGGGTGTCCATGTACGGCGGCAATTGCTTACCATCAGGTGATCCGTCTGCTCGTCTGCCGCCTATCACATAAAAAAAACTTATGTGCTAATTTTAAATTACTAGACTTTTTCATAGCCTACGAAAACGGTAGTTATTTAAAACTCAATTTACGACGTTGGTTGACGTTGAGTCTCAATAATAGCTTGATACATTCATTGAGTAAAATATTAAGTTATTATCAGAAGTGACATATTATCTGTGACCAAGCTGTTCACGCCATACCAAAGCTATTAAAATGTGCTAAAGTCAAAGTTTGCTTTCAGATATGCTGTTATTATATCGCCGAATGGGCACCCCTACTGGTCAGATTATAAATTCCGTCCTTAAATCATTGGTCCACGGTAAATGATGTCACTTCTGATACTAAATACGTAGATTGTACATTTTCTATTTACCGTATATATAAACTCTATTTATTAATGTTTAGCTATAGTTACATTATTTATACTGGCTGGTAAACCATAAATTTGTAGGTTTATGATGTATTTTAGAAGTTGTATAGATGGTAGTACAGGTTATAGTAAAATGCTCAGATTAAGGTGACGGGTAGGGCACACTAGCGGAGCCACTCGATAATAATTTTTAGCTACTAAACCGAATCTATTTTAAACAATTTCGGGGTTACAACTTCTCGACAAACTTTTATACTATTTATTAAATAACCATGCTTATGTTGGGTCCGTTTTTGTACGCGAAAAATGGATTACCGCCAGAAGCGGCCACTTTTAGCGTGAATAAATTTTTCTCGTACAAAAACGGGCCCAACATTTGTGCATGGTTATTACAATAAATTGTATAAGTGTTTGCCTAGAGGTTGTAACCCCGAAATGGTTTAAAATAGATCCGGTTTAGTAGCTAAAAATTAAAATCGATTGGCCTCTCTAGTGTGAACTACCCGTCACCTTAAACTTTATATCGGTACGTTGTATATCTATATTATTATGACAAATCGTGATTCATTCACTATCGTTATTTATCGTCGAGTAATGATATCAGTGGGTTTATCATTATTTATCCTTCATCTTGTAATTCGCACATAAACACCATTTTTTTTAAACATCAACCTTCTAGCTGTTGTAGTGCATATTGACTTTTTGTATGGGAAGACATTTTAAATCCTAAAAACATGCATTTCTATACGAAGTCTGTCTGGTAATTACAATGAAGCGACTGCCGTCTGACCTTCGCAACCCTTTAACAGGGGAACCAGACCAACTGAATCATGGTTACGTCCGAAAGTCCAGTTTCCTCACGATGTTTTCCCTCACCGCTGAAGCAGATGGTTATGGTAGAAATGCGCACATAGATTTAAAAAAAAATCATTGGTGCATGCTTGGATTCGAACCTCGACCAGCTGCGTGGAAGGCGCGTTCGTATCCATTGAGTACTTGTTTCGATATTTTCACATAGAAAGTACGTTTTCCAACGCCCCCCTGTCGATGTCTCTGAAGTGCTTGGTCGCACTGTATTGTTTTTTTGAGATTACCTTTATAACCTTTCTTAACAAAAATATCCCGGTGGTATAAAATGTATTGTTTTGTGGTTCGTGATCACAAAACAATACATATTGTTTTTTTTTGCCGGTTTATAATGACATTCATTCATTCACTCGTTGAACAAGGTATAGCTATACCGGCTTGGGAAGATCACGATTGAAGATTTATTACGAAAATAAAGTATCGAAATAAATTATCCTGCGGATAGTTATCCTCTTATGACTGTCAAGTTGGTCGAATCCCCCTTAAAGTGCGAAATAAATTGCAATGACAATTTTGAGGCATCGAAATTTGAATGTACAGTTTCTCAAATTATTTTGTGAAACATTTTTTACCACTACTTACTGGTCTCCCCGAACCAAACTGTATTATGAAAAATTAAAATCCTCATATAGATGTCTTTTTTTATATTATTTGTAGAAGCGTTCCGCGCGCCCATGTTCCGGGGCGGCACTGACAAGAACGGCTTCTCAATGGGCCCATACAACAACTTCAAAGAGGTTTTCGGGGTCAACCCGAATCTCTGGCTGATACCTGTCTTCACAAGGTAATGTCAAACTACCAATTTACTACACATTTTTAACATTGGCAACACTAAAATAAGCGGCCATTTTGGTATTGCTACTTAGGTACTTTTTACGTTGTTGCTCTTGGCTGGACCTAAATTAAACTGCCTTACTTTTAGCTATTTTAACGTATTAAAAAGCAGGAGCTCTATTTTTGTTTCACTCGTATGACTTAGCGGCGTCGCATGCGACGTAAGTCACATTCGCCTTCTAAGTCGCATGAAGCCGATTTTCCCTATTTTTGAATCATTCGATTTCGATGCTGCCAATATAATGCGGTAAATTGACATTCTAACCCTTCCATGCAGAATTTTATAAAAACCGGTAACTTCCGCAAATGGAACGCAAAAACCATAGATTATTGGCTGAATATGAAAATCTTTGCTTTTTTGTCACAAAAAACTATGAATGTCAACTGTCAAAATCAGACAAATCAAAGTCTTGAAATTTATAATATTTTGTTTATGCTTGTTGCTATTGACAACTATTTTGACGTTGCTTCTACCGCTCGCTTTAAGTCACTCGACCAACGAGTGGGTGGGGTCACTCGTTGCAGACGAATGATTCAAAAATGCGGAATTTCGTATGTCGAAGGAAAATCAGTAGAAATCGTGCGCTCGTCACGACGCTAAGTCATACGAGTAAATTAAACATAGGATCTCCAGGGCAGTTTAATTTAGAGTATGCCTTAAAAGCTAATAGTGGTGGGATATACACTGGATACTACTGGCATTCTGACATTGAACACTCACAGCAAACTTTGAAATGGGCGTTATACTCGACAGAACGTAACGAGATGTAAACGCGCGGGTTATTTCCGCTGACCACCCGGGGTGGACGACGGGAATAAGCCAAACGCGCAACATATAGCATCAAGACGCATAAGTTTGCAAGGCTAGAACTGTATCTTGAGATACCGGAATTCGTGTTGACCAGGCTTTTCTATGTGTACTTACTTATTTCAAATCACACTAACATTGAGTCTTAGGTGGGATAAAAA
Organism: Marasmia exigua; assembly: GCA_019059595.1. NCBI lineage: Eukaryota > Metazoa > Arthropoda > Insecta > Lepidoptera > Crambidae > Marasmia > Marasmia exigua. Next base: position 12,259,701 of record CM032482.1, on the reverse strand, counting down.
TATTCGCGTTAAGGTTTACATGGGTCTAGATTAATTACCCTACCTTGCAAAAATATTAAATGCATGCAGTTGTATGCTTTATAATGTAGATAAGGTTAAATGACTCACACACTCAAGAGATAAAACCTTTGTGGGAAATAGGCCTTTGACAAAACTTTTTATTTTTAACAATGAGAGCAAAACAAACCTCAATACTAGTTATGTGGCGTGATACACATGCATGCGATGATGTGATACTAATAAAATGATTTATTCATACAGCGGGAACACTTCAGATAAATCACTCTTATGATCGACGTGATTTAGAAAATGTAACAGAAGTTTTTTCTGATTAGATGACAGCGTGTAAAAAATAAATAGTTAATTAAGTACACGGGACAAAACGCGGTTATTTCTAGCATCTACTCATAGCTTAACGTTTCGACCGCGTTACAACGACAACGGTCGTGGTCTCAAGCGGACTGGAGGTGCACGGCGTCGTCTGCTACGCCCGGCTTGTGAATCTTCAGATACCCTCTCATTGTTTGTTATTACCACGAGTATGTACTTACATAAAAAAATAATCGCGTTTTGTCTCAGGTACATTAATTATTTGTATAATGCAACGCGAAAGTTTAAAATCAATCATTTTTTTATCTTGACTTTGATTTGAAATGACACAACATCCAGCATAATGTGGATACACTGAGTTGAGAGAAATGTCTAAAATTGTTCGCTGTCCACTCCTACATTTTTGTCATTGTACACCTGTGGGGGGCAAAGCTAGGATGGACAGCGGGAATAAGCCCGCTTGAACTTTTAAGTAAAAAGTTTGTTTCCATTAATACACATGCAAAATTAACCACACATGCAAAATTCTAGCTGTATTCGAATGAATGTGTGTAAGATTTAAAGTGCGTCCGGTTTAGCTGGTTTAGATGTACTATTAATCACTTAATGGTCTTTGAATATCGTTTAGCTACGCAGTCACTATCCCACTGTATGAATCCTAAATCATTTGCCTAGTTACTATTTTTAACTAATCCTTTTTCTTCTCAATAATCTACCATTCTTTACTTAAAATAATAGATTAGAATGACAAAAGCTGTCAAAACTACTTTTTTTTATGGTGTTATCCCGCGAACGGTTACGGCCGCGCGTGTGATTCCGCCAATGTCAAGTGTATAAGTGTATAAACTACATAAAATCCGAATAAGGTTATTTGGCACGTGGCAAAAGCCGGAACTATAGCCCATTCGGTATGTGAAGGTGAATAGAACAGTTCCATTTTGACATTAAAACTGAGACGCTCCTTTTAAACCTAACCGATATTTTAAGAATCGAGAATATTTTCTTTAGAAATCTAATCGACTTTATTTGTTTGATTTTAAATTTTAATCAACATTTTATCTATGAATTTGAACTATCTGGATACGAAATACAATATGTAAATATTCTTAGTGGTACACACGCAATAAATCACCTTTATTTAAATAATATGCATTTTATTCATCTGAACAATAATAACACTCGCTTGACGTGTCGGAACCACCTTGGTCACCAAAAGAAATTACTAGTTCTTGGTCCCTAATGCAATCTGTGCGGACATATTTTAAATGGTCGCCATACCCATTACTAAATAAATATTTCAAATTTTATTGCATATTACTTGAGAAAGTTTAATATTTCGGAAGAATGAAAACACAAAAAAGTTAATGATATTTACAACTTAATATTTTAATTGTAGAAAGATGGATGCATGATACGAAACGTTTGAACTGTCCTATTCACCTTAACTTACTGAATGGACTATAATGCGGTTTTGACATTTTCGCATAGAAAAAACTTTGTACAATGCCCTCTTGTCAATGCCACTGTACCCTTCTGTGCCTTCTGTACCCTTACTATGAGTTTGTAAAACAGTTCTCGCTATTGGAAACTATCGCTTTGTCCCTTTCATTGTGTTGCATGTGAAAGAGACAGAGCAATAGTTTTGGTTAAATAGGATAGTATTTCAAACTCATGATAAGGTCTCAGATCTTTATCGGTCTATTTACATACGTTTGTCCCGTTCTTCCTACAATAATAGAAGAGGATTGATATACGATTACAGATTAGTTGATTATAGAAACTAGATGTTAGAGTTGTGCTATTAACCGTGGTTAGCCAGTGTGTGGGTCAATGCGTGCATAACTCTTGTGTGAAAAAAGAAGTGAATGACCAAACCTAACATATGGATTACGAGTGTTAGCAATTACATAGTACATAATAATATTCCTTTTACTACTATACGTGGAAATAACTGATAATGTCAGCATGACTAAAATCTGAATGTGTCAAATATGTGCTAATATTTAGGTACGAAAATATTGGTTTTATTCACTAGGTTTTTACTAACAGTAAAGTATCATAAAGGGAGTGTTTTATTTATTTTATGTATAGAATATAAAATATTATTTTCACTTTTCATTCAAATTACATTATTCACTTGTAAAACTTTCAGCTTGTGTCTAACACATTCATCAACATCAATAATCATCATTGGCATAATAGCATTTCAAAAGCTTCCAATAGAGTTTTGCACTCAAGCCTAAGGCTCTCTTTATGAAGAATGACTAGAAAAGTCAATGCAATCTACGAAAACGGGTAGCATGTGTCATTAGAAACGCCGATATCTTAATAACCTTTCCCCTATCTTACTTAATGGGGTTTAATTTGTTGCGATTGGTCCAAGAAGTAATCCCTTTTGCGGTTGCATCGACTTTCCCATAACCGTTCATAAGTAATCAAAGTAAACCACTTTGACAATATTTATCAACACAAAAATCATGCCATGCCACTCACCTATAACATTCTTATACAAATATTATATACACATTGACATTAATATTTATGTTTAACATATAGATATAATTATGTATTTATATTTAATCTTTCTAGTTTTATTTTTACGTTTTATTTACGTCTTCATTACGATAATATGTTCCCTGACATCGAATTAAAATATTTTTGTTGATCTTGTCTTTGCCTCTGCTCTCCCTTCTTTAAAAAAATAGCTAAAATCCTTTCATTTATTTAACTATGTTGATCAATATATATGATCAATATATTATGTCTTAGAAGTTATATACTTTGAACAACCAACAGTCTTGTAGAAAGTAGGAAAAGAAAAACTTAATTTTGCAAATCCCAGTCTTCAATAAATTCTCCTAAACAGTCAGCTACGTATGAAAAATCGTCTATTAATCTTGGGCCTCATATTTCAGACACTAAGCTCAAATAATTAAATAAGTACTCTGTAGGTTAACTCCTGTATTCTCGTGTACAAAAACCCATCTTACTGTTTTATGAAAAAAAAACCATAAAGAATGTGATTTGCAAATGTTATAGTAAGGAATAATTCAAGTAATCGATTCTCAATCTTCAAAGTCGTTGTCACGGAGCATATTGCGTTGTTCCCCACGCTTGCCCACTGATCCGTGGTCGTTTATACAGCCTGGGGGACGGGTGTGAGTACCCGGTGCGTCGCGAGCACCAGCTTCAGACGTTCACCACTCCCCACGAGGCGCACGGGTACGAGTCTATGGGCACAACCCGGTCCAGGTCAGACCTCACGAACGGCGATGAATCAGCTGGCGCTAAACACATACCTTGAGTAGCAGAACACTGTATTCGCGACAATACTCTTAGGGACTGAACAGGAAGGCAGGGTGTTGATTCACAAAATTGTAGGTGTCTTAGTAGTGCTATGTCGTCGTTGCTATAAAATTACCTTTTATGTAGCTTATAATACACCTCTCTTTTTATAAATGGGTGCTCACAATTTGCTCATAAACTTGGCGAGTACAATCAGTACTTACTTTCTACCTACTGTATGTTTAGATACATATTATGTAGGAAATGATGCTCATTAATTTATAGATATTTACTTCACATACATAGTTATCTGTTTTTAAATGATAAATTATAGTAGCATCCATTAGACGATATACGTCCGTTTCAAATATTAGGTAATATTTCCAGACTTGGTCATGGGATGGGATCTCTATTTAATCTACATTTAGGAGCTATAATCACAATTAATTCGTGGCGTTAAGTACTTTCTAGGAATAAGTCTCAGATATAATAGAATACAGTTTTGCCAATTTTATAAGTTACACCAATGTAGGTGCCTGCGCAGAAGTCTTATTTTCGAAAACTGCGGCAAAATCTTAACCAATCACAACGCTCATTTACGCGCGGAAAAAAATACAATTTCTTATTGGTGCGTCAGCGCCATGTTCGGTGCGAGTGCGGTTAAGAGAGAGATAGCATTCCTCTCTGGATTTATTGTATTTAATCTTAACGTAACGCAATAAAGTCTGTATTTCAACTTCTTTCGCAATCGTAATCAATCGGATTTAACTTGCTCTTCTGCGTAGACGAATTTTGCCGATGTAACTTATAAACGTGGTACAGCTGTACTTAATTACGGGATTAATGGCCTATAACTCCGCCTTTTAATACTATTTATTCAATTTCAATTTTCCTATTGCCTCTGAACTTGTGCCAAACTTCCTGTAAATTATTGTTTATAATTGAATTATGAATAGTTTACATTTGTTTCAAGTTATCAGCCAGTTAACTTTTTTCTTATGTAAAAAATATAAAATTTTAGTTAATATACGATAAGTTGTAATAACTAATTAGTTCCATTTTTTACTTTAATACTTAGGTATTAGTTGATAATCTTTTATATTGAATTAGAAAATAATTTGTCAGCTGATATGACAATTAAAATACGAACTGTATTTAGTGTTTGCCGTTGTTGCAACAAATTTAATATTTTATCCAATTCTATTATGACGGAGCTTTAAAATATAGATGTTCAGTACCTACCTTTACAAACATTCAATTAGTGAATCCTGCTCAAGTTATGTGCTAGGCTGGCTGACGCGTCTCACACTGTGGCAGTCCTCATATTGAAATATTTTTATACAACTCAAATCCCGTAAAATACATGATTGTTAATAACCTGCAAATTGCTTTTTTATGCATTTATAGTTTCTGAGCTATATACAACACACAAGACTGATAAAGTTAGAGTACTGATCATATTTTGTAAGTATGTTTTCTGCACAATAAAATGTTTTGTTCTTTATTTTGGTTTTTTATTTTTTTTATAACGCTACACGAAGCTTTCATCACCTCACACATTTTGATTGGATCTTGGATGGTAATATTTTTCAATTGGTTCTCATACCAATGGGAAATACTATTAAGGTTCAATTTATTTACAATATTTCATTCAAAGTATGCCATGCTTAAATCGTAGTCATCAATCATAGTTGCTTACCATTAGCAAGCAAATGGAAATAAAAAAAAATATTATGAAAATACTCTTCCGTCTAAATCTACTGTCTGTGTGCTGTATATGACAATTTATAATATTCGATATTTATGAGAAATTTCTTTCATATCTTATTTATTCTTATCCTTTTTTCTTGCATGTTTGGGTGCTCAGTACCTTTCGAAGTTTAAAAAGCTTCAGCCATTTTATAATCTTTCATAAACTTATTTCCTATAAGGTAAGATTTTTTCTCAACTTCGTTGATCTTAAGTATATGTAGCACCCATGCTTCTTTTTCTATATTCGAGTAATTTCCTTCTCTCTTCTAAATTCCTTTAATTATAAGGGTTAAATTAGAAATTGGGTTTTTTACTATTTTAGCGTGGAGAACGGACACGAGACTGAAAGGTGGAGACTCTGCCCCCGGAAGGGCAGGACCGTACCCCAAATAGTATAAGGATAACGCATTTACTTATAATTAATACTATTTCCATTTCACAATATTTTTATTACAATATATTTAAATAAATTTGTTCAACTAAACATGCTTTTCATTCATTGGCGACTTCACCCTTTCGGAAACGGTTTCAAAATTAAAGTCATTCACTTCTTTTTTGTAGTAGAGCAAATTATTGGATTAATTTGAAGACCAGTGCCCTTTTGCATGCTAATTTTGTTTAGCAGGTTATAGGCGTTCTGCGTTAGATGCGAAGGCTTACATAGACGGCCATACTAGGCACTTAGTATTAGAATAGCAGTAGGTCCACTAGTAAGCTTTGTGTGTAGTTCACATAGATGATAACCATTTGGGGATATTTGCTAAGTATTTTTGTAAAGATTGCATCTGTGCCTCCACAGGTTAGTAACCATAGCATTGCATTTAACACAATTCATCAGCACTTTCAATATACACGACACTTCGACTCTATTTTCTGTACAGGATGACAGTAAACAGTACACAATAAGCATACAAAAGTATATTAGTATGTTTTTACGTAACGCACCGTTACGTATAAACATTCAAGTTTCACTGCTGCCGTTCTTTTTACTGAAACTGAATATTTCTACGAACGTGCGAAATAAATTATTTTTTAGAATTCGAGAAAGACAGTTCATAATACCATAGGAATACATTCAGTTTTTAATAATTGTATAGCCACTTTCTTACAAAAGTAATAAAACTATTCGTAAATTTAATTATTTGACTGTTTACTGACATATCCTGTGAATTTAAGATAGATCGGTACAGTCAGCATCAAAATGATCCTTATCGTATAAATCTTTCAAAAATATCTGATCATTTGACAAACATCACTAACACAATACCTTAAGGGATACTTTCATTAATGTTCTCGAACAACAAATGAATATTCTTTGCATACACTGATATACAGTTGTCTTTTGTCAAATCCTTAGATATTCTTAGTAAGTCATTTTGATACTGACTTTACTAACTATAATAATGATTGTTTAGCCTGACCAGAAATGTCGCTATCGACTTTAGTTTATTGGCGGGATGTTTCGATATGGTAGAGAAAATATCGATGCGAATGAAGTGCTTATCGTATAAATGTATTTTTAGAACATCAATTTAAGAACTGAACTTGATTTGAATGAGTATTTTCCATTTAATTACGGATGCGACATCATTTCGAATGCCAGAAAATCATTCGCCTGATGTGAAGGGATTTTGAATATAACATACATATTTTCAATTACATTTCATGGAAATCGTTTTTCAACAGAATGTTGCATACCTACTATGTGAAATAGCCTTTTTTCCTTGCGGCATGAACATTTTTCCGCCTTTATTCAGGTCCATTCATTTGTAATCGGGATTTATCTACAGGTAGGTCGATTGAATAAATCCTCCCTGATTTTACAGACGCTTGAAGTCGATGAAGGGGGTACAAATTGTTTCGCCTTCTATTTACTCATTAAATTCCTTTAAATTTTTACGTCGCAAACCTGGGCTAAAATAATCGACCTCACTGTAATGTTTATTGGGGAGTTCACCGACTTTTAAAACAGCTGTTTGACCTGCAAGGCCTGGCTGCTTAAACAACTTGATTTGTTAATATTTCATACAAGCTATTGCCCGCGGCTTCGCTCACGTTAGAAAGAGACAAAAAGTAGCATATGTCTCTCCGTCCCTTCATCTATCTCTACTTTAAAAAAACTGCAATCCGTTGCTCCATTTTGCCGTGACAGAGTGACAAACAGACACACAGACACTTTCACATTTATAATAACGTCAAGAGAACTGTCAAGTTAATGTTAAACAGCGGTTTTTAAATTCAGGCGGATACCCTCAAACTCAACTTACAAAAAAGATTTATAAATCTAAGATTCAAGATACGAATTTCAATACTGGGGTCTTAACGCGAACCGTACGTTACGAAGAATCGGATTTCCCCTCCCATTCGCTCGGTGTTTCTCCTGTGTTTGGATGCGTTATATTCTCGTTCGCACTAAGGCCCCTGACTTCACAAGCATATAACATGCTCGCTTACAAACATCACATTACAACACTACAACCATTGATTCAAAGCTTGAATCATAATTTGTAGACGTAAGATTAAATGTATGTGCATGATATGGCGGGTTTAGTTTCGGAGATGGCATCGTGTACCCCCTGCCGGCCAAGGATGAGGACACGGAGTCGCTGCTGAGCTCGGAGCGGTGGGAGAGGTGGGGGGAGCGCGCGCGGCCCTTCGACGAGAGGGAGAGCTCCAGCTTCGACGAACTATGAGTGTAAGCGCGGCCACCGAATTGATGCTGCAGGCTTGAAACCGGACGCTAAACTAAGCTCAATAGGTGGCGCTAATAGCAAGTTTTAAATGGCGGTCGTACGTTATGGGGGCGAGAGCGGTAATAGTGTGACAAGGAGGGGAGATTTTCGTGTCGTCACATATATAAGGGACCGTTCATACATACATAAGTATCGAAGGGGGTTTTAGCTTTGCTTACTTTTGATAAACTGAGGAAGAAAAAACTACTAGTTTATTGACAAAGGGGGTTAAATTTTAAAAATCTGCTTATGTAGGTAATACATTAAGGGTTTGTAACGTTTGAATACTCAAACACTTTTTAACTTAGGAAGCTTCTCACACTGTCTATCTCTTTCTATGTCAACTTTAATGACAGAGTCAACATGTTCGATCTCCACGCCACGTTGAGGTGACGGGTAGGGCACACTAGCGACGCCAATCGATTTTAATTTTTAGCTACTAAACCGGATCTATTTTAAACAATTTAGGGGTTACAACCTCTCGGCAAACACTTATACCATTAATTAAATAACCATGCAAAAATGTTGGGTCCGTTTTTGTACGTGAAAAATTGATTCACGCCAAAAGCGGCCACTTTTGGCGGTGATCCAAAATTTGAGTGCCAAAGCAGACCAAACAGTTAACTATAAGTATTAAATAAATAGTATAGGTGTTTGCGGAGAGGTTGTAACCCCGATGTTGTTTAAAATAGATCCGGTTTAGTAGCTAATAAAAACTAAAACCTACTCTAACCTTCTCGTTCTTTACTCTAAGTCCCCTAGAGGGCGCTGTAATAAATTTAACGTGACGTCATGTTGCCTATAACCAGAAGACAACCAAGACGCTTCTAACGACACCTCATTTGTTCAAATATGATAACTAGCTTAGAAGTTACGTGAAAACAGATGAACATACATACATACATACATAGCCTGTCAAAATCATAACCCTCCTTTTGCCTTGCCGTAGTCGGGTAAAAATTAAAATCGATTGGCGTCGCTAGTGTGCCCTACCCTTCACCTTAAGAAGCGTTTCGAGTATTCGGGCGTTAGTCAAATAAATAAAAAGCTAGAACTCTTAAGTTTAGATTCAAGCAGAAACCAGCGAATTTATAACGGTAAAATAATTGTAAAAAATATGTGACATCATACCAGGGGAGGCAAGTCGCGGTGATTCACACATATTATCTTTGTGATGTGGTAGAACCTGGAGGTCAAAAATCATCGTATCTAAACAAAGAAACAAAATGTTTATCATATATGCTACTGGCGCCACATGAGGCTTGTTTGGCAGTGTTTCTTCCATCCCTGATCTGAAGGTAACAGAGGACTAGGCGAGGCTCAATGTTAAATCAGTTACTTTAAGCTTAGATTTTCTTAGCATTGGTGTATCGACGTATGTGTAGGGAATTACAAGATATTTAATGAGTTTTAATTTAAATTGCTTTTTTTCCATAAGCCGGCTATAGTTTTCTAAAAAATATACATGACCAATACCTAACAACAATATCCATCCTATCAGGGTAAGCCTTACGGAGGAGTCTCAGAAGTGGTGTCTTTTTTTAATATTTCACAACATCACATACATTGCTCTGTGTTACGGATATCAGAATCAACAGTGGGATTACAAAAAAAATACATATAATACTTTTCTTTTGTAAATACATACCTAAAATAACACCCAGAACAATATTTTTTTTAATGACGATCAATGATGCCATATTGTTTTTTTAATATATCAGCTTTACCGAATTATTTCACTTACAATTTAATATTTATTACTTAAAAAATAAGTTTTAAAACTTTGAAATGTCATCACCAGCCTATTTTGTTAGGGGAAAAACTATCAGATTTTGAAATTATTATCGAAAATTTGTTCTGGCGACATCACTTTGATAAACGTTTTTGCAAATGCGAGTAATTGAATCAGCCATATAATTTAGTCGATTCAGCCCCACCAGGCTAGGGATGTATCGTCAAAGTTTAAAATCTGTTCATTGGTGCCTACGTCCATGCGCCAACGCCTATTACAGTATACGTATTAAGTACCAATTTTATTAAGTGAATGTATTGTGTAATAGTATACGTTTTCAATTTTAAGTACAATATAAGTATTGTCCTTAGTTGTTAAATTAAGTACTTACATTTAAGTGTGAAGTGGGTTTTTTTACTAGCAACATTAATTTGTGACGCAAGCCTGTGCGCGGGAGTGGCCGACGGAACGCAGAATGGACATTACAGTTGGATTATTGGTGCTGATTGATCTTAATTTAGATTGAATGGCTGTATATCAATAAATTATGTACTCTTAGAATTAATCTAATCAACAACAAATATATACAAAATAAATCTGCTTAATATCAATAAAATATATACTTAAATAAATGCTCTTGTATGAGTATAAATTTGTTGTTGAGTGTACTGAAAAGTACTTTGTGACTTCCAGATTTTTCCCAATTTGTATCCTATTTTCTTCGCTTTTGATAAATCTATTCTTTCACTGTACAAACCTAGTTTCTATAATAGAAAAATACGCTACAGTCCGATCACGGTTGTTTGGCAAGTAGCAAAAGTCGGAACTAATGCGGTTCTGACATTTTCGCATAGAAAAAACGTTTCACTGAAGTGCCTTCTGATCGTGGTAGCACTGTAGGTAGGCGTACAGTGGGACTACAATCAAAAGGCGCTTCAATGACATTGACAAGGGGGTAATCTACGAGGTGATTGGTTATTTTTTAACCCCCGACGCAAAAACGACGGGGTGTTATAAGTTTGACGTGTCTGTGTGTCTGTCTATGTAATCGTAGCTCCCGAACAAATGAACCGATTTTGATTTTGTTTTATTGGTTTGAAAGATGAATAAGGAGGTGTTCTTAGCTATTTTGGATAAAAATCGATCTAAGATGGCCGCCGTCACAAACATTTGGATTTTATATTTTAACACAATTCCCACAATATGGGTATCATATAAAAGGGCTTGAGTTGCAGAATATATTAATTGTGAAAAATTTCAAATCCAAGATGGCCGCCGTCAGAAAATGACGAATAACCTATTTGTTGTTCCAACTGCCTCAATATAGGTATCAAACGAAAGAGCTTTAGTTGTGTTAGGGGGTTTTTAAATTTTAAATTTTGAATGAGATATTTATGTCAAAATGACAAAACGAAGCAACTAATGCTGATGCAGTTGGACCTCAGTCCAACAATATAGTCGTCCTACGGTTATTTGGCACTCGGCAAAAGTCGTAATTAATGATGCTTCCTTTACAAGCGTCAGATGGATGACCAGAGTTTTTGTATTTTCGCAACGTTCAACGTCCCCTTGTCAATGTCACTGAAGCGCCTCCTGATCGTAGTAAGTAAACTGTACTCCCATCTAGCGGATTTTTCTCACGTGATTGTCACCATTTTACAACATTCGGAAGTCTGTAAAGCCTCTTAGTACGGTTACTTAATGCTATGTAAATACTAAGTGCTTTGAAGTTACGTAAGACTGCTGTGAAGGGGTATAGAATATAAATTAATGATATGATGATCTTTTAAAAATCTCTCACGATCATGAATTTTTATGTTAGGTGATGAACAAGCTTATAACAACCGAGACTCAGATAATCTGAGTATTCAATAATGTGTAGAAGTTTTTGACATATTACCATTTTATATATGTCTATGTACATTCCTGTGACGTCTGTTTATGAGACTGTTATTTAAAAAATCCATGGTACGGTACCTAACATCAATGTATACAAAGCTGTCAAATGTCTTCAACGATTATCACCTTAATGTCAAACACGTTTGGTTCAATATCAATTGAGTAAATTTGACAGATGGTGGTAACTTAATGTGTCGCTGTTTTTAAATAGGTTTTGAGTTAAATTTTAATAAGACAGAGCATCTTAAGTCCTACAATAGGACAATATCTTACATGTCATTATTGATTCACCCAGTATGTAACATACGAATAACTTCTTATAATAATAGGGGGAATAACTTCTTATTCATTTAGCAGTCAGAGACTGAGTCAAACATCTCTGTAATCCGTTACTTTGACCCATCCGCCAATGCAATCTAGAGTACATATAATGTTTAGAACAAATTTTGTGTATTGTGATCGCACGTGTTAATTTAATCATGGCCATAAATAATATTATATATACCCATGAAGATGTACTTATTGCGATCTAGTCATCTAGTACAATTCGTAGTGGTAAAATAATGCATAGTATAGAATATGCGGAGCCAGCTTAAGTACTCGTATAAATAGGTAGGTATTAATGCATTTTTTTACCACAGCGAATATAAATACTATATGTCAAAATTTTATATATGTATGGATGTTGAAAGAAATGAGAGCATTTATTAGATGAGATTTACGTATTTTGTAATTTTCTTGTTATAGTCACAATGTATAAATATAATTTTTAAATTATGTTCTGAAATATTGACTGTATATATTAATGCTGATTTCCAACATTATTATGAAATAAAGATAAATATTTATGTCTTACTGATGTGTAAAATGATGTGCAATGATTTTGTAATATTAGCTAAAAGTGGATGAATTGTAAAGAAAATAAAGTGAAAAATTTAACAGGGTTTTATGTTCTTCTCCTTAAATAAAACAAGTTTTAATACTAAAAAGTTTAATAGTAAACTGGTGGGAGATTGATTAACATCACAGATATTGTGAAAATTCACGCTACAAAGTATGTGAACTTCAGTAACTGGTAACATTCAGATAATATTTATTTGTATTCATCATTATAAACGGATGCCTACATATAAAAACGGTCTTTACCTATCACTACAAAAACATATTTTGGCAGCTTAGTGTTACTATCTTACCGTTTATAACGAAAACAAAATTTGCAACATAAACAAGTAAATCTATTAACAATGACACAGGACTGGCAACAGAAAAAAAATTAAATGATTATACCATAACAATACTTAAGACCTGTAGACAAAAACGACGTGACACATTCTAAAGCTTTCGCCATGAATCTAATATAAAAAAAATGTTTCAAATATTGAGCAGTTTTCCAGTAGGTATTTATAAATTTCCAAGTGATTCGCTAGATGGCGCTATCAGTTCCTGTAAATATTAGGTATGGTATGATATTTCATGAGGTCCCTAATCTATGGGAAAAATGGGAATGGAAAAATTAAATTCAAAAATTGTAATACTTTCTAAAACGAAACTTTATATATTGTTACTTGTTTACTTTTTATCTCTATTTTCTTATGGGTAAAATAAATTTAAATATGGCAAGACAATAAATGTCATGATGATGGTAGTTTTATCAAATATTTCCTATCCTATCATAGACAAATCAACTGTCAAAGGTACCCTACCTCTTCGTATGACGTCCTACCCCCAAAAATCCCTCGCCCGATTAACTTCCCCTACCTCCTTTCCCTTTCCCATAAATCTGCTATTAAATATTTATGTAAATATATTTACTTATATAATATTAGATTATAACAACAAATAATAAGAATCTCCCAAGTTATACTGTGTTGTCTATTGTACTGTTTTGTTTGTTTTAGGTGGTGTTCTGTCTGTATTTAAATTAATTTAATCTTTAAAATAATAATAAAAACTCAATTAAAGAGATTCATCAACACCAACTCGCATCACCGTCCAATTTCAACAAGAAAAGAAACGTGTCTCTTTAATCACTTGACATTGGCAAGTTGCGGCAAGACGCAGAGCCATTATTAAAAAAAAATCATAGACAAATAAGGAACTAATTGTTAGTGAGAGTAGCGTCATCTAGTGTAGCTTTAGAAACCACCCGAAAATACCTACTGGAAAACTGCTCATTATTCAGACAAATTACTTGGCAAGCTTTTGGTTGATGTAATTCAAATTTGGTGTTGTTTTGTGCAGTGAAGTGCCGCAAAGTGATAAAAAGATTATTAGATTATTTAATAAAAAGTATAAGTGTTTGCCGAGAGGTTGTAACCCCGAAATTGTTTCAAATCGATCCGGTTTAGTAGCTAAAAATTAAAATCGTTGGCGTCGCTAGTGTGCCCTACCCGTCACCTTAAGTAAAGAATCGTTGAATTGTATCGTTCTTAACACCTGATATTGCGTGTCGAGGAGATGTCACGTGAACAACTTGCTAGGATCTAATAGGGTCTTAAAACCTGTGATTTTGTTAACAGTAGTCTCGGCAGAATCTGTAGATCTATAAAACGCTTAACACCTCCGTCTTATTGAGTGACTGAAACTTCGACTGTTGACTTACCACTTTGTCAAAATCTTACCTTGACAATGGCAGCAGTAATTCTCAGTCGAGAAATGGATTTCCAGATGTAAAATAAGAAGAAGAATCGCTTACAAAACGAATGAGTAAACTCCAATGCTGCACTTTCTTGCAACTACAACTATGCAACTTTTGTAACTAAGTTTCAAAAGAATTTCTTTCCTGGATTTAAATAATTTTCCAGATAATCAACTTTTGCATGTTTACTTATCTCGGAAATTTATTGTGTTTTACACATTTTAATAATAAGGCGGCACAAAAGAACAAAGATCCCAAATTAACTTTGTACTTTATTTCTTTGGAATTACCAACAATGAATAGTAGACGAGTTTCCGATATTAAAATCACCTATTTATTATATCTCGTTCTAGAAAATGATAAGGACATGTACACGATCTCGTTTGTGTAACTGTCAGCATTGCTAGAACCACTAGAACTATGTAATAATGATAACGCAATCAAATACTCAAAGAAGCCAACATCTCCCTCACACTCTTTGCATCGTCCATCTTCAAAATGTCCCTGAAGGCTCTCACGCACGTGGCTTCCCTTTCCAAATTCTTGGACACCTGTAACCGAAATTTGTTTAGTTATTTTCACAGACAAGAACCTAAAAAGAAAATAGATACTCTTAGTGGCTTATTTCTGCTGCCCACCCGGGTGGACATATGTTTAACAAATTCTCGCCTATCCACCCCCCACAAGGGGTGGACAACGGGGATTTTTTTTAAATTGTCACAACTTGCTTAGATCTAATCTAATCTGATATATATTAGATCTAAGCAAGTTGTCACAATTAAAAAAAATCCCGTTGTCAACCCCTTGTACTGAGAGGGGGTGGACAGTGAGAATTTGTTAAACATATGTCCCACGGGGTGGGCAGCAGGAATAAGCCACTAAAGAAGTATCTATTTTCTTGTTAGGTTCTTGTCTGTGAAAATAATCTTAAAACCCGCGATTAAGTTTAGAGTGATAACAGCAGAATCCATAGGTCGATAAAACGTAAAATACCATCGTTTTATTGAATAACTATGACTTTGACTGTTGATTACTCACTTATATGGTATGGTATGGTATATCAATAAGTTACTGGACATTGGCATATCTTCGGGTAGTCATATTAAAAAAAATTGGTTTCAAGTGACAGTATGCCAGTGCTGAGAGCATGATTGATTGCCTCAGGTGGCGCAGTGGTTAGTGGGTTGCACTTTAAAGCGACGGCTGCGTAAGAGGTCCCGGGTTCGATCCTCGGGTCGGGCCAAAAATGTAGTACCTAAGTTATGGTGAGAAATTATTAGTGGTAGCCCGGAATCTGGAAGTTGGCGGTCTTGTACCCCCGTTCCTAGAAAAGCACGTTAAGCCGTTGGTGCTGCGCCCGATCCCCCTCCCGTCGTGTCCCATCGGAATATGAGGGTAAGGGAATAAAGTGTGTCACTATGTCGAGTTTTAAAAGGGCGAGTTTCCCCCTATACCCTTGCGTCGGGTAGGGGGAAACTCGTCCCAGAATTTTAAGATTTTTTCGCTGGCCACTGTTTTAACCTAACCCAACCAATATTATTGTGACGGTAATACATACTGAACTCTACAAAACCAAAAATATTGGTTAGTTTATGTTAGAACAGTAGCCAAGAAAAAAAAATTTTTTTTTTTATATATTAAATGGGTTTGCACTTGACCTCATTTCACCTGATGGAAAGTGACAATAAGGTCTAAGATGTAGCGTGCTTACCCAGAAGAAGCCCATTCACTCTCGACTTAAAGACACCCAAATTGTAGCTATCTGAGAATACAGAAAGCCGGCAAGTTGTTCCATTCCTTAGCAACTGCTTTATTAAAACTCATCCCAGAATTTTAGATTAATTAATCTAAAATTCTGGGATGAGTTTTAATAGGGCGAATTTCCCCCTAACCCGTTTGCGCACACAATGGACAACATTTCAAAATTGCTAAGCTCTGAAACAAAAAATACCAATTCTTTGTTTACTTTTCCGCTGCTCGAATATATATTTATTCATTTTTTATATTGCTTATTTACTGAGAAAAAAATTAAAAACTAAAAAACGTAAGATGACGTCATCGGACGGCAGAATGTAAAATATTTCTTTGCTTAGCACATTATAGTTTTAAATTTACGAAATGCCAAACCCATGACATGTAACTGTCAAAAAAAATGACAACTTGTCAACGTTGAATGTATGAATGACGTTGACAATGTTGACACTAGTATTATTTACCTTTGACAGTAGTACCTTTTTTTTATTAAAACAATGATAAGCAAAGGAATATCGCTGTATTCAGCCGTCCGATGACGTCATTTGGCGCTTACGTCTATTTAGAATATAAAGAATTTCAATAATTATTTTATGCATGAAAATGGCCAAATTTTGGAAAAAGAAAAAATATGGGTCTGTTTATTTTATGTCTATTTTCATATAAAAAAACAATATGGACATGTTAAAAATATGAAATGTTGTCCATTGGGCACTATAATATATGATGCGGACGTGGCTGATCGTTGAGATTGGCCGCCTATGCCGTGATCGGTTACCTGGCGCGCGCGGGCGGTGATGGCGCGCGGCACGCCGGCGAGGCGCGCGGCGTTGAACCCGTAGGACTTGGGGCACGCTCCCGCGCTCAGCTTGTACAGGAACGTGATGCTCTCCTCGCCCACCGGCTCCGACTCCGGGCTCGCCTCCTCGGTCTCTACCATGCACGCCTGCATCGGAGGGTGATGATAATAAATGGTAACGAATACGGTATTTGACTAAGCTCGAGATTTTTCAATCAATCAATCAATCAAATAATTCTTTATTTGCATAGGCTACACAGCACTTACAAATCGTCATACATTTGAATGATTTAAAACTATTTATAAGTACTTATGTAATAATTTACATGTTAATACATATATATGTTGATACATAAAATATACTAAAGAAATAAATAAACATAATGCGATTCTACCACCGGCTCGGAAAGTTGTTTCTGGTCGAGAAGATCCGGCAAGAAACTCGCCAGTTACTCTTTTTAATCGCCAACTTTTTTACAATGGTTTATTATCCTCATACCAAGTCATACAGTCTAATGAAACACAAAATAGAATGAAGCACATTAAAAGCTAAATATGAGGTAAACCGAAGCGGACCAGTCCCCAAAGGTGGCACCTGTTCACAAGTATGACGTATGTGTCAGCCATCATTTCACTCAACCATATTAGAGGGAATGTAATGACCCGCCACATAACGCCACCCACCACCTCAGAGACATTTGAGTGAGCATGACTACTTAGGTTCCCCTCATAGGTCACAGAGTACTTAATCCAATACTAATAAACTGCAGGACGAGGTGTACAATAGTAGGTGGTTAGCATCTTGTCAATTGTTTGATTAATCAATACTAATCAATTTGTATACAATAATAAATGCTGCTAAGCCTAATTTATTAAAATTGATTAATTATATAATAATAGTGATTTCAGTAAATATTTATAAAATTACTACATGTGTGCAGGCACGGAGGTCATTATGTCCACGAATCCTTATCATTTAAGTAATCTACAATTTTATAGTATCCTTTACTCATTAAACAGGTTTTCACGTGGGATTTAAATTTATGCGTTGGTAACTCAATTACATTTTGTGGCAACTTATTGTACATTTTAATACTTTGTCCAACAAATGAACTATTAATCTTTTGGAGCTTCAGATTTGGAATCGCGAGCTTGTGTTTATTTCTAGTGTTAAAACCATGACAATATATGAATATTTAAATAACACACTTAAAAATTTCATCTAGTGTTCAGGTGGGACTCGAACCCACACCTTCCACAATCCGGGTGAATGTTCTACCAATCGAGGATTGGGTTTCCAGTAATCTTACTCGCTCCTGCTTTATGCCGGTTTTCTGCGAGTCCGTGGGTTTACTCCGGTGGTCGCGCAAGCCGCATCAGTACATGAAAATCTAACGTCGTCATCCACGATCACACGGTGAAGAATGAACGACTATTTATTTATTTATTTATTTATTTAGTTCACCAACGATTGTTACATTTAATACATACATTCATTCGTCTGATCAGCCGTGATAACACATAGTAGTGTTATCACGGCTGATCAGACGATCTCGATCTCGATGCGGACAGACGTGATACCTGTTATTTTTTTTTGCAATAAATAATTGCTACAGTAATACGTGACCTAGTCTAATCTGCGGAAGTGACTTTACTGGGTCACTGTGTTTGTGCAATAAAGACAGACTTATTTGTATAGTAATGTGTGATTGATAGTGAACAATAATCCACTTATTAAATATGGACGGAAGTCCATTTAATAGGAGTGGGAAAACGGTCCGAAGCCCTCCATCTACCCCTGCGCCCCAGCCCTCTCCGCGGGCGAATGCCCCCCCTCAGCAACAGCAGCACCAGCAGGATGACGGCCCTGGAGTCATCAGCACTCCTGAGCTACAGGAATGGATGACCAAAATTGAAAAGTGCTTAAACGAGGTATGCGTGATTTCATGCGAAGGAAAATTAAACTCGGACCAGAAACTAAGAATAAACAACTTATGCCGTAACGTTAGCCTGGGAACTTCGCAATTAGTCGTGCAGTACCAATGCCTGAAGGCCAAAGCCGTCGGTTACCATAACCACCTGCACTCACTCAAGGATAATCAAGACCTCTCGCAGGAGCTACAAAGCCTAAGACAAGCCATCGCATCATCATCAAGCCCAGCCCCTGGAACAGTCACCTTTGCCGATATAGTAAAGAAAGGTGAATCAAAATTTATAAGCCCGATAAACGTTAGCTCAGTAGCGATATATCCTGCGGACAAATCTACATCAAGTGAGGACACCAAGAACCTCATACAAAAAATTATTTGCCCTGAAAAACTGAAGCTACAGGTCAGAGGTCTTCGAAAAACCAAGAATGGTGGCATAATTATCAGCACTGACTCAAAGGGTGACATCGAAAAACTCAAGAAATCAGAGCAGCTGACTACATCTGGCCTTACTGTAGACGAACCCCAAAAACGTAGGCCCAGGATTGTCGTTATCGGAGTGCCCACTTCCATGACTGAACTAGAGGTATTCAATTGCATCTGGCAACAAAACTTAGCTGACAAGCTGAAGGACATGACCACTGAGAAATTCGTGAGTATTAAACTCAGTCACAAATCAGGAAGGAAAGGAGCAGAGACCTGTAACTACGTGATTGAGGTCCCTGCAGAGATTCGTAAGGCCTTAATCACAAACGACAGAGTCTTTGTTAATTGGTCGTCCTGTCCTGTCAGAGACTTCACGCTGGTAACCAGGTGCTATAAGTGCCATCAGTACGGTCATGCCGCTAAGACATGTCGGGCGGAGCACACCATCTGCGGACATTGTGGAGAAAAAGAACACGACATTAAGGATTGCCCTAAGAAAACTGAGCCACCTAAATGCGCCACTTGTTTGCATTACAAGAAACCGAGCAACCACAAGACTGGTGACCTTGAGTGTCCGGCCAGAAAAATGGCCGAAAATCGATTTATAAGGTCTATAGATTATGAAGGCGCCAAATAGCGCCTCTTGTTAGGTACTTTTAGTTACGTTAATTATGTAGTTTGTTTATAATGTACGAGTAAGTTATGCTAGATAAACAATAGAGGTATTTATGTCACGAAATGACTAGTGTCATCAAAATTATTACTGGGTCAATATTCACAAATAATCATCACGTTCACTCGTAGGTATTTGTATTGTTTACATTAACGCTAGATTAGGTAATTTCGAGATTTAGTTTAATGATTAGTTATCTTGATGTTTTTATGTTTTGTTTTATTGCTAAAATTAATTTGTTAATTTAAGTCCTTTTTTTCTCTTTGTTTCTGCCTAAGATACAGGAAATTCCTAGTTTAGGCAGTAAACTTAAAATTGTTCCCTAAGTTTAAGTAGATTATAAGTCTTTTATGTTCTAAAGATTTTTCAATAAATTTTTAAAAAAATACATAAAAAAAACATTCTAACTGACATGGTATAATGCACAATCACTTATAGGTAAACAAAACTTACAAATGCAGAAAAAAGACTTAACGCTACTTAGGTTACTTAATTAAAAACTTATGCTACTTATGCTGTTAAAAAATAACTACCTAATAAGGAGGTTTTACTGCTGTTGAGCCGACCGATTCATGCCGTAGCCCTCGCATAGGTTTTGAGTTTATCCAACTCACCAGTTCCACTTTTAAAAAGAGGTCGATCGACGAATCCAACTCGGCTGGCAGCCTTCGGGAAGCTACGCAGCATATTTTCGGCCCAGTGTCTCAAGACAAAAGTCTTTAATGCGTGTGTGTTGCCAGTGATGACATACACTTACAATGTGCCCGTTAAGGCGGCTCAAAGTCACCCAGAGAGCAATGGAGAGGGCTATGCTCGGAATCTCTGCGTGATCGTATCAGAAATGATGAGATCCGCAGGAGAACTAAGGTCACAGACATAGCCCAAAGGATTGCATGTCTCAAGTGGCAATGGGCAGACACATAGCGAGGAGAATAGATGGCCGTTGGGGCGGAAAGGTCCTCGAGTGGCAAGCCTCCCACAAGATAGACCGACGATCTGGTGAAGATCGCGGGAATCCATTGGATGCGGGCAGCACAGGACCGATCTGTGTGGAGAACATTGGGGGAGGCCTATGTTCAGCAGTGGGCGTCTATTGAGTGAAATGATGAACTCACCATGTGCCCCAGCACGACCCCGGGATGGCGCGCGAGGTGCTGCACGAGCGAGTGGTAGTGGGTGGAGAAAACGACGCGAGGCCCGCGCGCCGCTAGCTCGGCGCAAACGCCACTGGCGATGGCCGTGCCGTCGTACGTAGAAGTGCCGCGACCTACACAACACCAGCAAAATATCATTCAAATATGTTTAAATAGGAGAATTTAACTCATCGAGGAAGAGACCTTTAAGTATGACATAGTACATTATTTTTTACTGCCTCGTTAGCGCAATGGGTAGTGCGTCGCACTTTGAAGCGACGGCTGCGCTTGGGGTCCCGGCTTCGATCCCCGGGTCGGGCCAAAATTTGTACCTGAGTTTTTCTGTTAAGAAATTCTTAGTGTCAGCCCGGAGTCTGGACGTGCCTCGGAAAGCACGCTAAGCCGTTGCTTCTCCCAATCCCTCGCCGGTCGTGTCATACTGCTGTTCCATCTAAATATGAGGGCTTGGGAATAAAGAGTGCAATTGTGTTTGCGCAAACACTTGAGCACTATAATATATACTGCGTAAGTGGCTGATCGTTGAGATTGGCCCCCTTAGCCGAAATCGGTTGGAGGATATTATTATTAGTGCAATTTTTGAGCCATGTTAGCACAGTGGATAAGAACGTGCGTCTCCCAATGGACAACATTTCAAAATTGCTAAGCTCTGAAACAAAAAATACCAATTCTTTATTTACTTTTCCGCTGCTCGAATATATATTTATTCATATTTTATATTGCTTATTTACTGAGAAAAAAATTAAAAACTAAAAAACGTAAGATGACGTCATCGGACGGCAGAATGTAAAACATTTCTTTGCTTAGCACATTATAGTTTTAAATTTACGAAATGCCAAACCCATGACATGCAACTGTTAAAAAAAAAGACAACTTGTCAACGTTGAATGAATGAATGACGTTGACAATGTTGACACTAGTATTGTTTACCTTTGACAGTAGTACCTTTTTTTTATTAAAACAATGATAAGCAAAGGAATATCGCTGTATTCAGCCGTCCGATGACGTCATTTGGCGCTTACGTCTATTTAGAATATAAAGAATTTCAATAATTATTTTATGCATGAAAATGGACAAATTTTGAAAAAAGAAAAAATATGGGTCTGTTAATTTTATGTCTATTTTCATATAAAAAAACAATATGGACATGTTAAAAATATGAAATGTTGTCCATTGGGAGGTGTAGATTCGAGTGGAGTCCGTGTGCCTCTGGCAACAAAAAAAAAAGAATTCTTAACACTCACCCAGCTCATCGAGCAGTACCAGCGAGTGCACAGTCGCATGCTTGACGATGGCAGCTGTCTCGTTCATCTCCACGAGGAAGGTGGACTGGCCCGACAGGATGTCGTCGGACGCGCCCAGCCGCGTGAACACGCGGTCCACGAGGCTTAAGCTGCATTCTTGCGCTGGAACGTAGCAACCCTAGGAATGGACAATACGACAAAAAAAAAATTTTTATACGCTTTTCGAATAAAGAAAGAAAAAAAGATGACACATATTTTTTAGTTTTAATTAAAATATATATATTTTTAATATTAATTATTATGGCGGATGCCGTGTGGTCCCCAGCAGAGTAGAATAGGCCACCCTCACTCTTACCGAGGTGTCGTAAAAGGCGACTAAGGTAAAGCTGCTGGCATGATCATCCACCCGAGAAGGAAAACTCTGCATTTATATCAAAACCCTCGCCAACCCGTCTGCCAAGCGTGGTGAGTGGGCAATTACCCCTCATGTGATTGAGGGAGGCCCGTGCCCCAGCAGTGGGGACTTAAATGGGCTGACGATGACGATTATGGCGGAAGTGACGCACTCCTGAGGCTCAACGTATTGTGATGTCGGTGCTATATGTACAATACTGCCGATCACTAAGCCACAAGGAGTCGCTGTGCCTAAGCGACCTTTAAGTTTTTTTTTAATATGGCTCTACTAGACCGACCGATAATTCGCCAATGTCAAGTAACTTATAGCGAATAAGTAGGTAGTCAACAATCGAAGTCTGTCAAAGTCACAGTCATTGAATAAAACGCCGGTGTTTTACGTTTTATCGACCTACGGATTCAGAAGATATCACTCTTAAAGCAATCGCGGGTTTTAAGACTATTAGGTCCAAGCAACGAGACAACGCACTCGACACACAATAGCAGTGTTAAAAACGATACAATCCAACGACACTAAAAACCACTAGACAATAATTTAAAACCTTTGAATTGCATCCGCTCATGCGGCTTGTCTTAGCCCTACCCGCCGAATCGACCTTTTAGTTAGCGGACGGCAGAATAGAAAAAGTTTAGGTCATGTCGTTGTTTGACGTTTAGTTTATTTATTTATTTATTAGGGAAACAAACAATTTAGTTATTTTGAATAATTTACACAATTAAATAATACACAAATCAGCAAAGTTCCCACAGAAAATAATCCATTCCATTTTTTGGATTACCTTTTTTTAAATAAACATAAGCAAAAGCGTTATTAATTTGTCATGCCGAGTGATGACGTCACAGGAGGATTTTTACATTTTATTCTTTTTCTCCATAAATATCTGTTTAAAAATTGTAAAATTATTTTTCTCAAACTTCTACGAGTTTTATTATATGATAGGTGGCAGACGAGCAAACGGATCACCTAAAGGTAAGTGATTGCCGCCACCCATGGACACCCACGACACCAGTGGAGTCACAAGTGCGCTGCCAACCTTGACTATACCCCTTGAATATACCCTTTTCCCCGGATTGGGCCTCCAGTACCCTCACTCACGCAGCGAAACACAGCAAAGTGCTGCTTCTCGCCGGTTTTCTGTGAGGCCGTGGTATCACTCCGGTCGAAACGGCCCATTCATGCCGAAGCATGGCTCTTCCACGGTCAAAGTCTGAGAGTCTATAACATACATATTCCTGGATTCACTTACCAAATGAGCAAGAACGGTAAGCAGCCCCACTTGCCTCATAAGGGTAGACTTTCCCCCCATATTGGGCCCTGTAAGGAGGAGCAGGCTAGCCCCATCTACCCCCAGTTTGGTGTCGTTGGGGATGAAGTCGTTCACTATGGGGATGCAGGGGTGACGGCCTTCCACGATGTTTATGTAGGGCTGGAAGATAACAGAATTTTAATATCACATTTTCAGTTTTTATACAACAAAAAAAAATAGAATCCGGCTCGAAGGACCATTCTTTCCCTCATCTTAGCGTGTAGTTCCCAGTTGCGTGCAAAGTTGGCACTTTCGAGCCCGGGGTACATCATGGACTAGGATTCGGGAAGTCTGATATTACAATGAAGCAACTGCCGTCTGACCTTCGCAACCCTTAGACAGCGGAACCAGACCAACTGGTTCGCGATTACACGTTCAGAATCTTTGTCTCCAATATTGTAGCTGTCCACAATTTTCGAGAAACTATCCGATCCGTGAGCGTCAAGCTAATGGTACAAATGTGCACATAGATTTAAAAAATCCAGAGGTCCATGCTAGGATTCGAATGAATTGTTCATGTTAAAATATTAGTTAAGAAAGGCTTTCACAGTATCCTAAGAACTGGTTTTGAACATGGGGCGGCTACAAATATACACCGTGCTTTTTTGCCGTCTTACTCAAACAAGTTTCCCGAAGGAACATAGGGTCTTATCTCAGAAAAAAAAACACCTTCCTATACAAAAGTGATCAGTTCATTGCATTGGTGCAACTTGTATGGGAAGGCGATTTTTTTAAATATTAGAGACTCTATGTTCCTTGGGGCATAAATGTTTGTTCTCATCAGTATAATATCCCTCGGTAAGTGAGTAAGACGGTAAAAATGCACGGTGTACAGGTTAACGTCAAGAATTTCTGGAACATCCGCTGTAATAGCGTCCTACCTTGGCGTTTTTATAAACGACAGCGGTAAGTCCAATATGGAGACGCACTTCGCGGCCTCCTACTGTTCATAGGGCGACGAGAACTTCTCGAATATCCGCTCTATTAACTTCTCACCTTGGCGTTTTTATCAAACGTAACCTCAGGCAAGCACACATCGCCACTTTGCAGCCTTGCAAACTCCGTAAACGACAGCGGTAAGTCCAATATAGAGACGCACTAGGCGCCCTCCTACTGTTCGTAGGGCGACGAGAACTTCTCGAATATTCGCTGTAATAACTTCTCACCTTGGCGTTTTGATCAAATGTGACCTCAGTCAAGCACACATCGCCACTCTGCCTTGTAAACTCCGTATACGACAGCGATAAGTCCAATATGGAGACGCACTCAGCGGCGTCCTACTGTTCTTAGGGCGACGAGAACTTCTCGAATATTCGCTGTAATAAATTCTCACCTTGGCGTTTTGATCAAATGTGACCTCAGGCAAGCACACATCGCCGCTCTGCAGCCTCGCGAACTCCGTAAACGACAGCAGTATGTCCAGCGTGGACACGCACTTGACGGCGGCCTCCCACTGGTTGTAGGACGCCGAGAACTTCTCGAATATCCGCCGGCTCAGGTCTTTGAGCACGTCGGTCTTCTGCTGCTCCGCTGCTATCATCCGTGCTAAGAGATCCTGGAAATATAGTCGTTTCCTAATTAAGAAAGTTGTCCTAAAAAGCATGCGACACACACAGCATGCCTCAGACAACTGATTCCGATCAGCAAAACAATCATCCATATGAGAAGGCGGTCTCCCACCACACACATAAATTTAGAAAAGGTAATTTCCTAAATTCACCCGACTCGGGATTGAACTCGGAACATCCGCTCTTGGGCGATATTCCTTAGATACTAGGCCATCTAAGTCATCTGAATTTAAGCTTAAATTGTAGCTATTTTGGTTGGTGTAATAGACGTTTAGACCTTGCCTTGCTAGAACAACGTTTTGTTTCGTCACAACTTCAGCACGAAGATTAGAAATTTGTTACATAATGGTAAAACCACTCAAAGAGGACTTACTGAAAAAGATTACAAAATAATTTTACCCCTAAGTACTAATACTAAGTTCATAATCCGCTATTATAATACCTTAGTTTCAGAAGTAGAGAACCGTTTGTACCCTTTCCGCGCGCCCTCCAGCTGATAGTCGGGCCCCGCCTTGTTGACTGCGCTCTGAGGCACTTCTATCTGGTACCGCTTCTTGTCCGAGCCCACGTACGACAACTGAAACATACAATAACAATTTCAACTGAACATTTAAACCTCTAGGTTCAATACCGCACATTTGCAGTGACATACAAATTGGAGATCAACAAAAATGGTTCTATCTATATAGAGGCGAATCCATGGTTTCTCCACATGGATTAATAATCCCCGGCCCATGTCCAGCAGAAGGCGACCGTGATGATGGTGACATACAAATTAAAAGTCTACAAAACTAGTTCTATACAGAGGCGAATCTAGGGTTTCCCCTCTTGGATTAATAATCCCCGGCCTATGTCCAGCAGAAGGCGACCGTGATGATGATGACATACAAATTAAAAGTCTACAAAACTAATTCTATACAGAGACGAATCCAGGGTTTCCCCACTGGGATTAATGATCCCCGGCCCATGTCCAGCAGAAGGCGACCGTGATGATGGTGACATACAAATTAGAAGTCCACAAAACTAGTTCTATACAGAGGCGAATCCAGGGTTTCCACACTTGGATTAATAATCCCCGGCCTATGTCCAGCAGAAGGTGATTGTGATTATGGTGACGTACAAATTGGAAGTCCACAAATCTAGTTCTATACAGAGGCGAATCCAGGGTTTCCCCACTTGGATTGATGATCCCCGGCCTATGTCCAGCAGAAGGCGACCGTGATGATGGTGACATACAAATAGGAAGTCCATAAAACTAGTTCTATACAGAGGCGAATCCAGGGTTTCCCCACTTGGATTAATAATCCCCGGCCCATGTCCAGCAGAAGGCGACCGTGATGATGGTGACATACAAATTAGAAGTCCACAAAACTAGTTCTATACAGAGGCGAATCCAGGGTTTCCACACTTGGATTAATAATCCCCGGCCTATGTCCAGCAGAAGGTGATTGTGATTATGGTGACGTACAAATTGGAAGTCCACAAAACTAGTTCTATACAGAGGCGAATCCAGGGTTTCCCCACTTGGATTAATGATCCCCGGCCTATGTCCAGCAGAAGGCGACCGTGATGATGGTGACATACAAATAGGAAGTCCACAAAACTAGTTCTATACAGAGGCGAATCTAGGGTTTCCCCTCTTGGATTAATAATCCCCGGCCTATGTCCAGCAGAAGGCGACCGTGATGATGATGACATACAAATTAAAAGTCTACAAAACTAGTTCTATACAGAGGCGAATCTAGGGTTTCCCCACTTGGATTAATAATCCCCGGCCTATGTCCAGCAGAAGGCGATTGTGATTATGGTGACATACAAATTGGAAGTCCACAAAACTAGTTCTATACAGGGGCGAATCCAGGGTTTCCCCACTTGGATTAATGATCCCCGGTCTATGTCCAGCAGAAGGCGACCGTGATGATGGTGACATACAAATTGGAAGTCCATAAAACTAGTTCTATACAGAGGCGAATCCAGGGTTTCCCCACTTGGATTAATGATCCCCGGCCTATGAATATATAGTATTTCTGAATCGACACGACAATACTTCTTAATGATAATGATGATGACAAATGCTGAGTGGAAACCATTTTAATGCCATTGACTGATTTATGTTTCTTCTATTGTGTATTTTATGTAATGTAAGTGTTTTGGCATTTAATAAAATATTTTTATAATGACTCACCCGGCACTTGAAATATTTCTCCTGTTCAGCGAGGTACTCTTTCAGCTCTCTCTCTATGTCGCTGATGAGCCGCAGGGTGGCGTCGTACTCCTTGTCCACGCCCTCGCCGGGGAGGATGCGCCCTTCCTTCTCTGCTTCTTTTTGATTGAATGCTTCCTGTAAAATACTCAACAGTCAAAACGGATGGACAAACCGGGTTTGCATCTATAATCGGATTTTTAATAGAAATGTACCTACTAGTCGGATTTTTATAGTCGGCGACTAGTCGGCTAAAACCGCCGACTGGTCAGCCCACTTCTCACTCATGTTAATATGCCTAAAAAATTGAGAGGGTGATGTGATTGAAATAACATTTTTACTTACTTGTTACTTTTTATTTTAACAATCAGTCTCACAGTTTCAGTTCACAATATATTCATAGTTGGTTAGAAAATTGAAATAGGAACTCTTCTTTTGGTCTATCTATAGTAAAATAACAAAATGTAGGTAAAGAAAAAAAATGCAATAAGAAGGTTTACTTCCAACTTAAAAATAGGAAATCTTCCTTTGACATGATTTTATATTATTATTTGATCTCGCAATAAAATAAAACAATACTTGTTACAAAAACCACTAAGTAGTAGACCAAAATGGTTAAAAAACTCTTTTAGCAACAAAAAAATATAAATAAGTATTTTGAATTTCTTCACACAACCACTTAGAAATAGGATCTTGTTCTATTTCTAATAATGAATTTTACTGAGATCTAGAAATCAAATAAAATAAACTTTTAACTCTACCAAAAGCAATGATCGGCCTGACCGACTAATCGGCCATTTTGCTGCCGACTAATCGGCTAGTCGGCTAAAGTTATAGTCAGCCCATCTCTAATTTTTAATTATGCGACCTAAGATGCAAACGTCAAGTTCCCATACATTTTGACACATCGCATCTGTCAAAACTAGCAAAAATGTATGGGAATGACACATTGACACCTGTCAGTTTAGTTCACATAATTAAAAATCAGAGTTTAGCTCGCGCCACCAAACAAGTCCCGAGATTGGCGTTACTTCTGTCACGTCACCATTCAAATTTGAGATTTGTTGATTTAGACACAAGGAATCTCAAAATTTAGTTCCGTGTTTTGCCGCGGGACTTCTTTCGTTTTTTTATGATTGGGCCTCTTCTTTCGTGTCGCGGACTATAGCACACTTGCTTGCAAGTGAGACTAGGGATGAGATCAAGTGACTGACACTAGTGATTGGATCAAGTGACTGTGAAACGAATAATGGTGAAACGGCATCTCAGCAGGCCATTAGGGTGAGGATGGCAGACACAATGGGTACTTTGTTAGTTCTTCTGTGTCTGTCAGCCTCATTTTTGGATTTCACGGCCGCTTACCATCAGGCGGAGTGAGGTCATCCTGATTGGCCTTTCTATAAAAAAAATAAAAAAATGGGCGCAAGTGACATATCACTAGGGTGTACTAGGTATAGAATCAAATGACACTAAGGATGGGATCAAGTGCCTATTACACTAGTGATTTACATTACATTAGTGAAGGGATCAAGTGATACTAGGGATGGGACCTAGTGACTATGAAAGTAATAATGGGATCAAATGACTATGACACAGTGATGGGATCAAGTGAATGTTAAACTACTGATGCGATCAAGTGACACTAATGATATTCATGCCATTTTTTGATAACTATACTGAGTAAGTAAACATCAATCCAGTTGTTTTGATAACCAAATGCTGGTTCCTTCTCTCCATGGTCCACCATCATTACTAGTATTCCACCATCAGACAAGTTTCCAGTACTAAATACTGGAATGATGCAATAACATACCTTGAAGAACTTCAGCGTCTCCCTGTAATCCGGGTACTTCCCATCTGGACTGAACTGCGTCACCCGCCTCAGCAGCGCCGACTCACTCTCAGCGAACAGCTGCATCAGTCTGAGCGCGGCCGTGAACCCGTTCAACACTGAGATGAAGTCCAACACTTTCCGCTTGGAGTAGGTCTTCTCCTCGTAGAATATGGCGCGGGCGTCCGGGTGTTGCTGCGACCTTTTTAGGTTGCCTAGAGCGTGTACTCTGAAATGGTAACAAAGTGTTTTACAATCATATAAAATTAAAGTAAACACCCATATCACACCTTGGGAGAGCCACGCTTCGGCATGAATGGGCCTGCTCGACCGGAGTGATACCACGGCCTCACAGAAAACCGGCGTGAAGCAGCACTGTGCTGTGTTTCGCTGCGTGAGTGAGGATGACGGAGGCCCAATTCGGGGGAAAGGGAGGTTTAAAAGTTGGCAGCGCAATAGGGACTCCACTGGTGTCGCGGGTGTCCATTGGCGGCAGCAATTGCTTACTATCAGGTGATCCGTCTGCTCGTCTGCCACCTATCACAATAAAAAAAACGATTCTATATTGACTTACTTGGCCAGCAGTCTTTCCAAGTCTGGTAACGTCGTCAGGATACTCTTAGCCTCCTGGCAGAGTTCCTGGTTGTCGAACAGCGCCTTGACCGCTTCCTGCCGCTCGCGTATCACCGACAGGTTGCAACTAGGCGCGCACACCCATTGATATAACCACCTTGAAACAAAATACATTGGTCATACATGTCTGAACAAAGATTATGATAAACTTTAGTCCATTCAGTATCTGAAGGTAAATAGGACAGTTCTATTTTGACATTAAAAGTGAGACGCTCCTTTTAAACCTAACCGATATTTTTAATCGAGAAAATGTTTAATTTTAATCAACATTTTATCTATGAATTTGAACTATCTAGATAATGGATACCATATGTAAATATTCTTAGTGGTACACACGCAATAATTCACAAATAATTAAATAATATAAATCATCTTATTCATCTAAAAAATAACAACACCCGCTTGACGTGTCGGAACCACCTTCATCAACAAAGGAATTACTAGTTGTTGGTCTCTAATGCAATCTATACGGACATATTATTTTGCACGAGACATTAATCGTGATTCGATGGTAAGATGGTCGTCATATCGATTACTGATTTCTTGCGATTGTTTGTGTCAATCCCTATTAAAAATAGCGATTAGTGCATGCATTGTGCAATTCATAAGATTTTTTTGTAAAATTTATTGGTAATAACTATTTTAAGTTCTTGTTCAGAATAATTGAGAAAGATATAATACTTGTTATTTTGATAGAATAAGGACACAAAAAGTTAATGATTTTTACAACTTAATATATTTATTTGTAGAAAGATGGATGCATGATATGTAACGTTTGAACTGTCCTATTCACCTTCGCATAGTGAATGGACTATGGCGGACGCCCGCGGCTTTACTCGCGTAGAGTAGCCTATATCATTCTCCATCAATTCTTCACTTAAAAAATACTTTAATCCGTCGCTCCGTTTTGCTGTGAAAGACCGACAAACAGACACACTCACTTGGCATGCACGGACTGTTTCAACCGGAGTGAATCCACCTCACAGAAAACGGGCAGCGCCTACGCTTTTTCGGCGAGTGAGGGTATCGGAGGCCCAATCCCAACTATAAAAGTTTAACTACTTCTTATAAATAAAATAAATTAACTTTTAATTTGCCAGAAACACAGTTTACATACAGTTGTTTACAAGTTTTCAGGTACCACGTGTTCAGCCTGCTCGCAGACATAATTAGGAAGAAAGTTAAAAGGTTGGCAAGCACTGGTGACTCCACAGTTGCTGTGGATGTCGGGCGTCGGTTATCGCTTAACATCTGATGATTTGACTATTCGTCTGCCACCTATCACATTATCACTACCGGCCTTTGACATCATTAGCCGGTTGTCTCATACTTGGTGCGAGAACTTTGTTCGAGTTATTAGTGTCCTTGGCAGTCAATTGGAAGATCAGTCACCCGGGTAGTGAAAGGTGGATATAAATCTCACCCGAAGACGCATCGGGCAATTTTGTAATGCAGTTAGTTTACTTACGTCAATCTTATATAATACTATTTATTAAGAAGTAACTTTTACAAACAACAACTAGTAAAGGTAAATTGAAAAGCCGAAACACTATTGCGCGATGTAATAGACACCCAGCGCCATCTATGGATCTAATTTGAAACCAATGTCCTGAAATGAAGTGTGTGCGAGTCACTATTAAAAAATAAAACAATATAAAACTAACCTTTTCCCCATAGCAGTGGAGCAGAAGTTCAACTTGTCATACAAACACCCTTCATCTTGGACTATCCTCAAGTTTCTCAGCGTAATAGCATCCAGCACCATTGTACTACCTCCCTCCCAGCGATTATCCACCTTCTCCTCTTGCGATAAGGTCTGGTTTAGCACGTCGGGGGGAGCGTATGTTTCGAACTGAGACATGCCTAGGATCTGTATGTCTAGGAGGCAAGTCGTGAGGTAGGACACGCAGCCCCCCAGGGCTTTAATGGCGAGGGAGCAGTGGGCAGCTGGGGTGAGGCCAAGGGCATCTCCTGAAATTGTACAAAATAAAATTGCCTTACCATTTTGTTCTGTCTGATACATGCATATTTTTAAACCGGTTCTTATTGAGGTACACTCAGGTACTCATCATCATTATCACAGCTTGCTATTCCCGGATAATCCAATCAAAAGCCTTCGCTTTGGATCCCGGGGTACACTTGGACCATCATACGGATTTGGTGAGTCTAATTTAGCTCTTCCCCCCATAGCCTTCTAGCCCCCCCCCCCCCCCCCTCGTTACGCATGGATACGCAGAAGAACTAGTCACAGACAGCCCAAAAAATTGCAGGCCTCAAGTGACAATATGCAGGGCAAATTACAAGGAGTACAGAAGACCGTTGGAGTGGAAAGGTCCTCGAGTGGAGAACGCTTACGCAATCGTGACAGGCCTCCAAGGTAGGCCGAACACCTGGTGAAGGTTGCGGGAGTTCCTTGGATGTCAAGATCGATCCGTGTGGAGAACCATAGGGGAGGTCTATGTCAAGCAGTGGGAGTGTCTATTGGCTGAAATGATGATGTGTCCAGCAGTGGGCGTGTCTATTGGCTGAAAAGATGATGTGTCCAGCAGTGGGCGTGTCTATTGGCTGAAAAGATGATGTGTCCAGCAGTGGGCGTGTCTATTGGCTGAAAAGATGATGTGTCCCGCAGTGGGCGTCTATTGGCTGTAATGATAATGATGATCTCACCTTCATGTAAGAACGGCTTGATCCCCTCCGGCCAGTCTCCCTCCGCGTCGGTCCTGTAGTACTTCTCTGCGAGGGTTTTCAGCGTCTTCTCTGGAGTCCATAACGTCTGCGCCTCGCGCCGCGCGCTGTGGCAGTGCGTACTGAGGAGCCTGGTTACTCGTGGTGTGGTGGTCTTGCGGTCGTATATTATCTGAAGAAAAAGAATAGACAAGGGGTCTTCCATTAGTCCATACGATGTTTTAGCAACTTTTTGGATACCCCTGGTGATACATAGAGACGTTTTGAGCTAAAGTTTAACTCACCACCTCCTTGTGATATACGGTGCTTTTTTAACACTCCCCTCCTTCCCCCTTTGGGCCTCACCTGTTTAGTGAAAAGCCTCTAAAACATGTGATCGAAGTTTTGGGGTATAAATGTGGTGTTTATTGTGTGCACTAATGCTAAAAAGAATAAGGTTTAGGAAATAATGGAGGAATTGCGAGACGAGAAAAAAAATAAAACAGGTATGTGCTTAAAATATTCAAATTGTTTTCTAAGAAAACGAGACCAATTAAAATATTCGACGTTTACGAAAATGAAGCTATCTATCTATTGGTGAATGAATTTCAAAAATAGCTTCATAACTTCACTTCTCATTCATTTTTGAAGATAGGAAAAAAATATAAAAACAGCTTCTTTTCTCCTATTTTTGTGTTGTTCCCTTTTTTTTTTAAATTATGCTGATAGACTTACCAATGCAGGTGGATAATGCGCAAGAGTTGTGAGGAGTCTCGAGGAGTGCTTGTCGTCTTGGAACTGGCCCAGGTGGAAGATGCCGATGGACGTGTCCAGGAAACACACGCCGAACGTACTGGAACTGCTGCCTTCCTACACATTACATTTTTGTGTTGATCATTTTATTCGTTTTAAAAACGAATTCGCAATTTTACGATTTAAGGTGACGGGTAGGGCACACTAACGACGCCAATAGATTTTAATTATTAGCTACTAAATCGGATCTATTTTAAACAATTTCGAGGTTACAACCTTATACTAATTATTAAATAACCATGCACAAATGTTGGGTCCGTTTTTGTACGCGAAAAATTGTTTACCGCCTAAAGCGGCCACTTTTAGCATGAATGAATTTTTCGCGTACGCGTTGGACCCGACATTTTTGCATATTTAATAAATAGTACAATAGAACTTATAATTTACCCCGAAATTGTTTACAATAGATCCCGTTTATTAGCTAAAAATTGAAATCGATTGGCGTCGCTAGTGTGCCCTACCCGTCACCTTAAAGTATTATTTGGTTGTATCTTTAGCAAATATGGTCAAAAAGTGTGTGATTAAAGGTTGCAAAAGTGAATCGTATGCGGGATGCGGTATTTCTTTCTATAAGTAAGTAATACTATCCAAATTTAATGTTGTAAGAAGTAGGGTGACCATGATGAGCCAAATATAGGATTATGAAGGTACCGTTACAATTTGAACCAGCTTAAAAGCAAGAGGAAGACAGAGGACATTGTAATGTTAGGTTACCTTAATAAAAAGGGACAGAGGGCTCCCGCTACGCTATCCCATTCGGACCGCAAATCAGCAATCCGTGCACATTCCAGTTAAGGTATGGGTGAAACTTGGGAGAGCCACGCTTCGGCATGAAGGGGCCGGCTCGACCGGAGTGATACCACGGCCTTACCGAAAACGAGAGTGAAGCAGCAATGTGCTATGTTTCGCTGCGTCAGTGAGGGTACCGGAGGCCCAATCCGGGGGAAAGGGGGGTTAAAAGATTGACAGCGCACTTGTGATTCCACCAGTGTCGTGGGTATCCATGGGCGGCGGCAATTGCTTACCATAAAGTTCCTTGGCCAGATGTCGATTTTCGAGTTCATTTCATTCAAGTGAAAGTCAGAAGATTGCTGCAGTAGTGTTAGTTAGTTCATCATCGTCATCATCAGCCCATTTAAGTCCCCACTGCTGGGGCACGGGCCTCCCTCAATCACATGAGGGGTAATTGCCATACTCACCACGCTTGGCAGACGGGTTGGCGAGGGTTTTGATATAAATGCAGAGTTTTCCTTCTCTGGGTGCTGATGATCATGCCAGCAGCTTTACCTTAGTCGCCTTTCACGACACCTCGGTAAGAGTGTGGGTGGCCTATTCTACTCTGCCGGGGACCACACGGCGGCGACGGTGGCGTTAGACCGTGCGCTGCGTTAAGCGGGTGCACGGCGCGGGCACCCACCCGCGCGGCGTGATGTTTCATGTAAATGGACAACATTTCATATTTTTAACATGTCCATATTGTTTTTTTATATGAAAATAGACATAAAATGAACAGACCCATATTTTTTCTTTTTTTAAAATTTGTCCTTTTTCATGCATAAAATAATTATTAAAATTCTTTATATTCTAAATAGACGTAAGCGCCAAATGACGTCATCGGACGGCTGAATACAGCGATATTCCTTTGCTTATCATTGTTTTGATAAAAAAAAGGTACTACTGTCAAAGGTAAATAATACTAGTGTCAACATTGTCAACGTCATTCATACATTCAACGTTGACAAGTTGTCTTTTTTTTTACAGTTACATGTCATGGGTTTGGCATTTCGTAAATTTAAAACTATAATGTGCTAAGCAAAGAAATATTTTACATTGTGCCGTCCGATGACGTCATCTTACGTTTTTTAGTTTTTAATTTTTTTCTCAGTAAATAAGCAATATAAAAAATTAATAAATATATATTCGAGCAGCGGAAAAGTAAACAAAGAATTGGTATTTTTTGTTTCAGAGCTTAGCAATTTTGAAATGTTGTCCATTCTTAGAGCAGCGCTGCATAAGGCGGAACGCCCTTTACACGCGGCGCGGGCGACGGGGGTACGCTCGCGTGTCCGTGCGACGGAGCACGCGAGCGGAGATGTTTCTAGAAAATCAGTGAGCGCCGCTGCGTTATCCGTCCGTGTCGCACGCGCCGTGCTTGTAATCTCCTCTCATCTTCTCTTAATAGCGTAAACTTGGTTACAAATTCTCCACACAACAATCTGGACGAGACATATGGGCTGATTGGCTGCCGTTGTTGTCTACGTCGTCTTTTGGCTAGGTTAGGTAGTATATCAACAAATAATCCATTATGAATCGACTGTACACCCGCACGTCTAAAATTGTACTGGCGGCGCTGTGTTTAGCGGGAGTTCGTTGCGGGTACCCGCGACGGGCTATTTGTCCGCGACGGAGCACGACGCGGATGCCCGCGACGGATGCCCGTGTCGGATGCCCGCACCGTGCACCCGCTTAACGCAGCGCACGGCCTTAGTTAGTTACCTCCTCAGCGACGGCCAGCATGTAGGCGGCGCCGGGCTCGGGCGGGCCGGCGTCCTGCAGGCCGCAGGCGTGCGCGCCGCGCAGCGACACCTGGCAGATCTCGCGTTTGACCACCTTGTCGAACTTGCTGTTTTGCTTCGCTGAAATATACATCAACTGCTTTGAAAACCATGGTACAATGGACAACATTTCATATTTTTAACATGTCCATATTGTTTTTTTACATGAAAATAGACATAAAATGAACAGACCCATATTTTTTCTTTTTTCAAAATTTGTCCATTTTCATGCATAAAATAATTATTGAAATTCTTTATATTCTAAATAGACGTAAGCGCCAAATGACGTCATCGGACGGCTGAATACAGCGATATTCCTTTGCTTATTATTTGTTTTAATAAAAAAAAGGTACTACTGTCAAAGGTAAATAATACTAGTGTCAACATTGTCAACGTCATTCATTCATTCAACGTTGACAAGTTGTCTTTTTTTTGACAGTTGCATGTCATGGGTTTGGCATTTCGTAAATTTAAAACTATAATGTGCTAAGCAAAGAAATCTTACATTCTGCCGTCCGATGACGTCATCTCACGTTTTTTAGTTTTTAATTTTTTTCTCAGTTAATATGCAATATATAAAATTAATAAATATATATTCGAGCAGCGGAAAAGTAAATAAAGAATTGGTATTTTTTGTTTCAGAGCTTAGCAATTTTGAAATGTTGTCCATTGTACCACGTTTACAAGTTTACAAGTTACATCGGCAAATTTCGTCTACGCAGAATACACAAACAAGTTAAATCCGATAGATTACCCCATTGTAATGTTCGGGAATTTTTTTTGAGAATGGTTTTAATAATTTTTTTCCAATACCTTTATATTTGATTAAAATAGTAAGTAACGAATTTCAATATTTTTGTAAAATAGCAGGTAGTTAATTTTTTTTATGAATTTTCAAACATTTTGAATTCGAAGCGTATTTATGACGTCATAAATACGCTTAGTGTTCCCATATGTCATTTTCCCCAATTTACAAGAAATAGATCGTAAGAAAAAATAACAAACTTCTAAAATAAATGCCTTTTGATCGGGGAAATTATAAATCACTATCTGGTAACATTAAGGTAAAACAAAATAAAGACAGTCCGCTGTCTAAGTTTTGGTGTCATACTACAGCTTCGTATTACAACTAGCGCCATCTGTTACTTGGTCCGAGTGAATAAGTCACTGAAACATTGTTGTCACCTAAATGTAATCTTCTGAATACCACCTGTCTGAATAGCTAGCGTGTCTAGGGTTAAATAAAGGTCAACGCTATTTTATTTAAAATATCCTTGAGCCAGTGGTTTGAAATTTTAAAAACATTAAATTATGCTATGAAATAAGCCTCGAAACGGTTTTCGGATTAGAATCTGTTTCTTTTTTCTCATACCCCATTGCGACAGCCGTTGAAATACAAACTTTATTGCGTTACGTTAGGATTAAATACAATAAATCCAGAGATTCCATTCCGCTATCTGTCTCTTAGCTGAACTTGTACCGAACATGGGCGCTGACGCACCAACCAAGAAGAACTTGTAATTTTTGACGCGCGTAAATGGAGCGTTGTGGTTGGTAAAGATTTTGCCGCAGTTTTCGAAAATAAGACTTCAGCGCAGGTACATTGGTGTAAGTTATAAAATTGGTAAAACTGTACGGTTGTATTTTTACTCAACTTAAATTAGGTCTTTACCTATGAAGTTGCCGT
This sequence comes from Marasmia exigua, assembly GCA_019059595.1. Taxonomy (NCBI): domain Eukaryota; kingdom Metazoa; phylum Arthropoda; class Insecta; order Lepidoptera; family Crambidae; genus Marasmia; species Marasmia exigua. Next base: position 12,221,685 of record CM032482.1, on the reverse strand, counting down.
TTTGTATGGCGGTTTTTTAGAAGTTTTATTTTCTATACTAACTTTTTTTATTTGTTAAGTATCTATTAATGCTACTACTCCATAATAATAAACTGTGCTTTAATGGACGTTTGGGAACGTGTAGGATAGTTTTAAAGAAAAAAAAATAGAGTTACAAAACTGCAACCCGACTACGCAAGATCGAATGTCCACTGAAAAGATGGAAACAAGTTTTCAATACTATAAAATAAAAAAAATCTTACACTAAATTATAATTATTATGAAAACAATTAAAATATGCTAGCCAAGTAATGAAAACTGACACTTTCAGTACAAATAAAAGACAGCCTACAAGATAAGAAGAAAGCAAAAGTACTTAAGTGAAAATCAATCAATGTGTTCCATTTATTGTATGTTTAGTTTTTATGTAATAGTTGACAGACGAGCAGACGGATCACCATGATGTTAAGCGATTGCCGCCGCCCATGGACGCCCGACACACCAGTGGAGTCACAAGTGCGCTACCAACCACTAAAAACCCCTTTCCCTCGGATTGGACCTCCAGTACCCTCACTCACGCAGCGAAACACAGTAGAAACACTGTACTAGTATACTTACTTCTTTTACATCTTCCTGCATCATATCTGGTGTCTCGGTCTGCTCCACGCGCGCCACCTTAGTACCCCTTGGAGATGAGGGTCGACGCCATGCGCGAGTACGCGCTCTCAGGGAACCCAGAGTGGGCGAAAGCACCCTGGAACATAAGGTACTTGTTACACATGCCTATTTTCATGCTTTCAAAGCATGCTACTTTTGAGCAAGTGCTACTTAGTAGCATGTGTGGACGGACGTGCTACAAATAAGCATACTAATAGGCTATTTGACTTGTTTTGAAAAACGTTCTCATATTATTTATTGGTGTATAGGAACCCTAAAAATAATAATATTTATTTTCATTAATTATAATATTTCGTCAATAAAATAATTATAAAATATAAGGATTCATTCAGCAATATGGCGTCGAATTCGAGTGACGTCAACCTTTTGTAAATAAGTAGGAAATTCGATAGCACACGATAAATTTGATAGATGATTAGCGTCCCGCATAGATATAACACAATGGCGTCGAGGCTGTCACTTGTTTTGATTACAAAAGGCTGACGTCACTGTAAAGAAAGAAAAACAAAACCGTTTATGGTCACGTGGTTCCAAGCACAAAACAAATTATTTATTTTTTTGGTGAAAATATTCAATATTTTTTGTTTTATGATTTATTCCTTTTTAAAACTCTAACCCACGCGGATGATTATAAATAAATCTTTATTTTTCATACTGTCAAATAGCCTATTTTGAGCATGCTCAAAAATCATTTTTAAGCATGCTACCTGCAGTGAAGGTGTAAGGGTGGAGTGTGGCGGAGTACTTTAGTACGTGTAGACAGGTTTGCTTACCTTTAAGCATGCTAATAGATGGCTAATATCATGATTATTGATTGCAAATGTGGACAGTTCATTAAGCATGCTCATATTTGGCATGCTTAAAAATGAGCATGTGTAACAGTAGCTATAGTGTTTTTGATGGGATAGTGGGCAGACGAGCAGCCATTGCCGCCGCCCAAGGTCGCATAAATTCGCATAGGGCCGGAATATCGTAGACCACTGGCATCTTACTGGCATCATAGACTAATTATATCTAGCTGGCATGAAAGGCTATTTCATGCCTCTTTTTTTATAGTTCGTTTTTTAGCGTACATACTAACAACTGATATTATAACAGAAGGGATACCTAGCAATCGCAACCGTAGTAGTTGCAAGGTAGGGTCTCCTTTTGCTTTCCATCAGGATTATGTGAGCTATTATATTACACTGTGACACATAAAAAAAATACATACTTATTTCTAAATACACTTATTTACTTCATATCAAGGTACTAAGTACTCAGATAAAGCCAAACTCGTGAACATGAGTACCCTCTATTTTTCTTTCCTATTCATTAAATTACGCCTAAAAGCATGACTTTGTTTGAACTTTTTATGCATACTTTCATTGCCAAAAATTCATCATAATAAAAAAAAAAAAAAGTTTTATTGCTCAATATACATTAGTTACATGTATCAAGTCTCCCCGGTAAGTAATGCAATACTTGTGTTGGGGATGACTTGCTCTCTCCCATGGTTTAGGTAATATAATAGAAAACCTTTGTTCTATAACTTTTGAAAAATCATCAATCCAACCTTCATGTAAGAAAATCCAAGTTCGTTGACGCCCACAGCCGCATCCATGTGGTACAACTCGTAAAACTTGCCGACTTTGAAGAAGAGCACACAATCGTAGTTAGTTATCTTCATTTCCCACCACTGACGATGAGCCTAAAATATTTTAAATAATGTTTAGCACCTACCAAAGGGTTCTAGAGGAAGAGCCAAGGACAGGCCAGACTTTAGTATTTTTTAAAGTTTAAAGTTTCTCTGTGTATGTATCCAACACAGGTAAGATCTCCCAACGACTGTTGATATTGGATTGTGATTACTTTCCAAGATATCTTGATCTGAAGGTACTTTTGTCATTTCATGATTTTTTTTTCAATTGTAGTAGATAATCCAATCCACCCATTAACAGATAATTATATGGGTTTCTGCCCCCTGCCCTAAGCTTTAGTGTAATGAAGAAAACCAATTTACGCCTATAAAATGATCATAATGAGTGAGTTCAAAAAGAAATTGCCTATAAAATGATGAAAGTCTGGGTTGTTGTGGGCTCTTAGACTATTTGATAGTCATCTGCTCGATTAAATTCTAACAGGAAATTATACATAGATACTTACAGGAGTCTGATCATTCAAGAAGTCTGGAGGGACATACAATGTGCTCGGATTGTAGTCTGGGTGGTCTGGCCTTCTCTTCATAGCATCTCTGATCTTCTCAGGTTTCAGCCAGTCCAGTTTGCAGTGAGTCCAATTCCCTTCATCAGTTGTAGTGTCGTTTTGTGATTCCAACTTGGGTGCAGGAGTGGAGCTGGTTATTATGAAACAATATTGATTTAATTTGCCTTCTGTTTTTTCAAAACAAGATAATTAAACATAGTTCAACAACTACTACCTGTGCGGATAAAGAATGGGATCAGAAATGGCGGAGGACCTATTCACTTCTCTGATAAGACAGCAGTATCAAACCTTAAACTCCTTAATTCGTTTTGGTGGACCTTATCTGAAGGGTATAAGGGTTCAAAATACTCATGACAAATATTTTGCCAATTTTGGGGTAGGTTAAATAAAACATTTCAAACTAATCAATAACAACACCACCACCATTTGAATGTCTCCTCATGTATCATGTCTTGCTGTAAACATATTTGTGTAGGTGTGTGGTTAATAAATGTTTACTTTACTTAACCATTTACAACACCACAGATTGGAACCACAATATTAATTCTACCAGTAACTCAGCAGTGAGGGAAAACATCATTAGGAAACATGCACATTTTGGGTCAGTTGGTCTGTCCATGTCGGAGATTTGTCAAGGTCAGACAGCAGTCGCTTTGTTGACTCATCAAATCTTGGATCATGGTCCAAGCATACCCCGGTCTCCAAAGCGATGGCTTTGGATGCAACCGGGAATAACACACTGCGATGATGATGAGACTGAATCACAATCAAAAGTATTAAAATATTAGGGGTACCTTTTACTAGATGATGGTTTTGCAGCATGTTTGGGAGTAGCGGGCTTGCTCTTAGGGGACTGGTTGGGCTCATACTTGAAACTGCTCTGCAACTGTTTCTCAAAGCTCATCTTCTCCTTGGTCTCCACCTTATTGTCTACTAGAAAACCATTTGTGTTTGCATATTAAATACTATTGGATCTATTATTGGACTATTGGAATGAAAGATAGATTTGATAAGTCAATTCAGTCCATTCAGTATCTGAAGGTGAATTGGACAATTCTATTCAAATACTACTATAAAGTGATTATCAAGCTTATTTACCACTGACCTAAAATTGATAAAGCTGTTCATGCTTGAACTTGAAAGATACAAGATTTGATATTCAAAATTCAAAATTTCAAAATTCAAAATTCAAATAATTCTTTATTTGCATAGGCTTGTACACAGCACTTACAAATCGTCATACATTTGAATGACTTAAAACTATTTATAAGTACTTATGTATAATTTACATGTTAATACATATATATGTTGATACATAAAATATACTAAAGAAATAAATAAACATAATGCGATTCTACCACCGGCTCGGAAAGTTGTTTCTGGTCGAGAAGATCCAGCAAGAAACTCGCCAGTTACTCTTTTTATATATAAGGAATATTTAGGATAGATATAAGGAATCATTCGTCAGCTTTGGGATCCATTGTTATTATTTTAGTTGCTATATTTATCTATTTATTAATCATATATATTATATATATATTGTATGTATTAGTACATTCATATTTTATTTAAACTTTCTGTGTAAGTATATAAATATTTAAGATTGCACCGCCCTACACCTTCATCAAGTGTCCTTTATCCAAAGGTTGCCTGGAAGAGATCGCTCATAGTGATAAGGCCCCCTTCGTTGTACACATCCTGCAATATCTAGTTTTAAGTTTTCATACTTTATTTTGAGTGCAATAAAAGTATATTCATTCATTCATTCATACACATTTACAGAAAAAGGCAAATAAGCTAGTAAATCTGGTTAAAAAAACAGTTGGATAATGATTAATGCAGCCCAAAGGCCTCCAATGCCTAAAATGAATGTAATTCTTTACATTTAATTTTTATTATTATTTATTGAAGCCCATAGATGATTGCACTATCATAAGGGTGGAAGCTTTATTAAGCTTCAACTGCTGACAACACCAGAAATAAACATAGACTTGCCGTCCCGGTGCTCAGACTTCATAAAATTGGTAACTCATTTGTTGGCTTAAAAATTAAGATATTATTAAATAAGCTACCACAAAATGACATTAACCTATTATGTTAATCAATTAGTCTTATTAACTTTGATAATTTTTTCTCTTCTCAATCGAAACTCTGTAACATCATGAATATTTGAAAGGAGTAGCTACTGAGTTTCTTGCTGGTGTCTTCTCAGCAGAAATCGACTTTTCGAACTAGCAGTAGATAATAATATATGTCTATTTTGACTTTCATAAGTGTTCTGTATGGACCTAAATTGAATAAAGAATTTATCTTGTGTCAATTTTCACACTTAAAAAGTGTTTTGTTGTCAAAATGCATAAGTGTACTTACTTTCTTTCTTTCTGTTCTGAGTTTATTTTAACATTAGTGATATATTATTTTAACGTAAATAACAAAATAATATAATATAGTACCTACCTTTGTTTTCCACATCTGAGTCATCAGAGTCCACAGGGTTAAGCCTGATCCTCTTTCTTCTCTTATTGGCGATGGGCGCTTCATCCTCGTCGCTGCTGTGCTGCTTCACTTCAGGGGATGGAGTAGGCTGTCTTTCACGCTTTTTGGCTGATAATATCAGTACGAGTAAATACTTCGGATTCAATGTAACCAATTCTATAAATCTTGTTATTTCCGAATAGAGTATGATAGGAATCCTTAGTGTTCTAATATCATGTAATTGCAAAACAAAATAATATCATATGGATGGACCATATGGACATTTCATTGACGACTGAGCAAGGTTCAAATCAACTGTAGAATTTACTATATTTAGTTTCTGCACCGGAGGATGCTTAATAATGTATTTCAATGAAAAAACATATTACTTACTTTCGGTTTTATTATCTTTTTCACCATTTATTGATGAATTCAACTTTGGGCTACCACCGGCATCTTCATGAGCCTTAACTTTTTTATTCGCAGGCGGTGTTTTAGTAAAATAATTAAAAAGTGTGTTACCACCGGCTACGCTGTTTCTTTTAGACATATTATTTATTTATTATTTTGCGTTTTTCATTAAAAATAACAAAATAAACCATTTGAGTGTTTGTGCAAATTCCGCGAGTTTTGGCGCATTTATATAGATGTCAGTGTCAAAAATTGACATTTTGACATTTAGTTTCTTAATTGAATTATGGACAAAAGGAATTTCCTTATACAGTCTAACTTAAAAAGTTTTCTACTTTTCAATAAATTTTCCTACCCTCACTGAATAACCTAAAACCTTTAAGCCTTAAAGGTTAATCGTTAACCTTTAACCATGCACAAATGCTGGGTCACTTTTGGCGGTAATCAAAAATTCGACTGCAAAAGCAGATCAAACAGTTAATTAGTAATACTATAAGTATTAAATAAATAGTATATGTGTTTGCCCAGAGATTATAACCCCGAAATTGTTTAAAATAGATCCGGTTTAGTAGCTAAAAATTAAAATCGATTGGCGTCGCTAGTGTACCCTAACCGTCATTCACCTTAAATAAAATACCTTCTATAAATCTCTGTCATAATAATAGGTAGATACCTATCGATACTTTTTTAAATTCCTAGTGTAGGTGGGCAGGCGGCTGGACTGGAAGTCATTGTTTCGTACACGCTTTACTAACGATATGTAAAAATGCATAGTGGCATCTACCGGAACAACGACGAACTATACATATGCTTAATTGCTTTTTAAAGCATGTAGCTTTATCGTCGTGTAGGTCTTTCTCGCCGTGGGGCGAGAGTACGGGCCTCGAGCCTAGGCTCTTTACCCGGGCATCTTCTCACAGACCCTCCCGGGTCTTATAGACCCTCCCGGGTCGCGACCCTCCCGGGTCCCTAGCTTTATAAAGCAATCAAGCATATTGCTTATCACAAGCTCCATCTAACGAAAACCGCTGAACTATTTTCCCTGGAGAGAACTGCTCAATCAAACACAGACCATGAAAAAAATCAAACTCATAGAATAATAGTGTATATGTGTACACATTTTCGTAAATTTATCAATTTCCGACGTCACACGGTAAATTTATAAACTATTTTATATGGTCGGACCAATCACAGAAACTCTTTTAAATATACGAATTTTTGAAATACGTAATATAACACACTGCTCTCTGATTGGTCAATGTTCATAGTGGCAACGCCAATCAGATCGCGCGTAGCGTTTGAATATTGCTTACTTATTATTTTACGAGTGAGTTCAGTAAGTTTAACAATGAACGAAAATGTGGACGTAAAATAATACAATTTATCTCCCGTTTAGAATCCTACGAGAGTTTATAAACTTCCGTAAATTGATAAACTTACGGATCTTGTTATTTTCCGGTGACATATATAATAACTTTGTAGTCTACTCCATAGATAATACATAGCAGTTCTGCTGTCAAATAAGACTTTTGTTCAAAGAGAATATAATCAATCACTACCATACGCTTCTTGTGTGTTTTCCTTTTCCCGAATTCTTCCTTGAGTAGAGAATTATTCTCTCTTTAGTCTTTATAGGAATTCCTCCTCTAATTGTTTTTTTGTTGCGAGCGAAATTGAACAGAATTATGAATAATATGAATTCACTTGATGACTTCATCAGCCATCACTTAGATTTGCTTGATTCTCTTGAAGATTTAGAGAAGGAAACTAGAAAACCTAGGGTTTATCAAGAACGTCGAAATCATTTTGAAGAGTATGACGAAACAACATTTAAGACAAGATTTCGGCTTACAAAAGAGTCTGCATTGAAAGTTTTGGAATTAATAGAGGACAAGCTAGAGTTCCCAAGTGATAAGTAAGTACCTAAGTACTCTTATCTAACACAACTTAATCGAAATATTATTTTACATAATTTTAAGTATATTTCATGCATTTAAATAACCAACTAAAGTCCCTAATTTGTCTGCCATTCAACATCATATGGCATCTAAGCTGTCAAGCACCACTTTTTATCGCATATGTACCTACCTATATCACAGGTTCCACTGAAATCAGTGGTGGATCTTAACAAAATCCTTGAACTATAATCAATCCACTGGTGGAAGTGGTGGAGCATATTAGAAGATACAAGTATCACAGGATCCAACGAGACCAGTTGTGAAGGAGGCCTGACTGACTTCATGATGAACTGTTTAGCACTTGGTTTGTTTGTTGAGTTGAACGCCGGGATGACGCAAGCGTCGTAGATTTGACTCTCGCACTGCCAAATATTAGTTTTAATAATTTGTTTGTGTTGTTTCTGGTTTACATAAGTACAAGTTAGGATCAGGTCATGTAATTGTTCATAATATATTTCTATTGCAGGAACAAATCTTTGGCACCCATAAACCAGCTCCTCTTAACTCTTCGCTTTTACGCTACAGGATGCCATCAGATGACCATGGCGGATTTTTGTGGTGTGAGTCGACCAACGGCTAACCGAGTCATCCACCGCGTAACTGCAGCAATAGCAGGATTAGGCCATAACCATATAAAGTTCCCACAAACTGCTGAAGAAATTAGGCAAACGCAGGTTGACTTTTACAAGATTGCTAAATTTCCTAAAGTCATAGGGGCATTAGGTTGTACGCATGTTAAAATCATTTCTCCCGGCGGAATCCATGCTGAAACGTTCAGAAACAGAAAAGGCTTTATGTCTATAAACGTGCAGGCTATTTGTAACGCCCAGCTAGTATTAACAGATCTTGTTGCAAGGTGGCCAGGAAGTTGCCATGACGAACGGATATTCAGTTCGTGTAGGAGACATGCCATGTTTGAACTGGGGTCATATGGTGATACTGTACTTGTAGCCGACAGTGGCTACGTGAATAGGGATTATATTAAGATGCCTTTGGATAGGGTATCTTCACCAGCAGAATCGTTATATAATGAATCCCAAATTAGAACACGGAACCCAATCGAGAGGTTATTTGAGGTTTGGAAACGGCGTTTTCCAGTACTAGCACTAGGAATTCGTGTAAAATTACAGAATGCTTTGCCTGTTATTGTGGCTACAGGGGTACTGCACAATATACTGCAAACTGCAGGGGAAGAGATGCCACCTGATGACTCAAATCTCAGTTTGCCCGCACCATGGGAAGAAATATTACACCTGGGCAGAATAAGGCAACAGCGGTCTTTAGATCAATGAAGTCAAAATTTTGCTTTTCATCCTTTTATGCGGAACCAGGTACTAAAAAACAATACAAATATCAAAATTTTCTACTTTTATTATGGTAATTTTATACCCAGAAAACATTTAAATACTAATATAAAAGTATAGTTTACATATAAAACTAACTTATACTAACAGTTTTGGTGTTCAAATGACAGCACTTTATAAAGCTAATCAGCATGGCAGGAAATGGTCGTCGCCACGCCAACTGTGTGACTCGTTATAAACTTTTGAAGCAGAACTTTGAAACTGTTTAGCTTTTCGCACAGACAGCACACCGGGATTCAGAAACTTATTTCCCCATTCGATTTTAAACTTTATGTCTGCACATTAAGGTTTAAAACTGATAACAAACGATTGAATAAGGATAGATATTCCAAGACCACTATAAAATCTATATTACCAATTAAATTAATTATCTCAATGGTTTTATATTGGCTTTCAGACACCCTACCGTATTTATTACATAACTTATATTATATTACACTTTAACAAATCAGTGAAATCATAAAAGTAATAGGAATGTTTCACATTTTTCTAGGCCTAATATTATGCATAAAATGCTTTTATAATAATTTTTTTTATAAAAATAATTTAAATTTTACAAAACATGCCTACATTTTTAACGAAAATAATTAAAACATATGTCTTTAAAAGAAAATAAATAAAATAAACGATATTATGGAATTAAAATTTAAATTATTATAAAAGTAATTTTAGGTATTATAAGAATAATCTAAATAAAATAATAGGTTTGTGCTTTACAAGTAAATAGTGCCAGTTGAAACTTTGGTTTTTATGATCAAAGTTAAACTATCTTTATCTTTGAGTTCGGGAAATAAAACAAGTAAGTACTTACATTAATCACAAAACAGTTAATTCAAGTTCAAGTTAGTTAATTCTGCTTAATTTTATCTTAACCTTTCTCTAGTTGTTACAATGTTTCTTGGCTAACAGGCCCCCAATACAATGTTTGTATTTTTGTTGAAGTAAAAATCTGCTGTTCCATAAACAATGGCACATCTCCAGATATTACATAGGTATACAATGTATAAATGCAACAAATACATGGATTTTTAATGGCATTCTAGTTACGTTCTTACCTTCCAAGGATTGACTATTCCTTTAAAACACGTTATTTAATAAGATTTTTGAGACATGAAAATAAACATTGAATTTCGTCCTTTTTTCTTAAATAGAAGTAGATAACTGTAAAAACAAATTATTGTAACATCCAACTTTTTCGGTAATAAATTGTTCTATTACTAATTAATAATTACAAATGCTTAGATATCACACATTCAAACCAGTTCATTTAGAATTTGTTGACTCACTGCAGGATGTAACATTTCAACACATATACCACGTTTATAAGTTACATCGAAAAAAAAGTTAAATCCGATTGATAACGATTGCGAAAGCAGTTGAAACACAGACTTTATTGCGCTACATTAAGATTAAATACCAGAGAGAGAATGCTATCTCTCTCTTAATCGCACTCGCACCGAACATGGTGCTGACGTATCAACCAATAAGAAAATTCTTAATTTTAGGCGCGCGTAAGTAGAGCGTTGTGATTGGTTAAGATTTTACCGCAGTTTTCGAAAATAAGACTTCTGCGCAGGTACATAAAATTGGTAAAACTGTACCTTAGTTTTTTTTTTACATTATGGTGGACAAACGAACAGACGGCTCACGTAATGGTAAGTGATTACCGCCGCCCATGAACATCTGCATCTCATGAGGCATCACAGATGCGTTGTCCGGCTCTTAAGGGAGGAATAAGCTCTTTTCTCACGCCCCAGGTCCAGGAAGATCACCAGGTTGTATCTATTCGGAAACACCATCGTTGGTATGATTCCACTGTTTTACTACTCGTTTCATCGGTTTTGTAACCTAAATGAATAAGGTGGATGGTTGGTATTTGAACTGTGTTTAGATGCGTAAATGTCACTTACCTAATTATTATTTACTGACCTCGATAAACTATAACTGCTGGACTGGGAATTACTATAATATTTGGTTTGACAGATTTTGGCATTAGTCATAGTTATCTAGTATTTATTGCTTTTATGTAGTAAAATTACTATTTTAAAATTGTCTAAAATCCGAAAATAAAGAGTTTTTTGTATATTCGAAATCGGGATGTTTGATAACGTTAGCTGCTGTACGCAACTTTAAAATGCCCAAACAATCCTTTAAAGATCCTACAACCACCAGTCCAGAGTATTATTGTGATGGAATTAAGGCCTATTATCCACGTAAACAGTTGCCTCCAAAATAGTTCCGTCTATGAAATATGCACGCAAGCTGCCAGCAATCTTCATTTAACGAAAGCGCGTGACTGCGGTTTACGCCGAAATTGGCCTAAGTGATTTCTCATGGCAATAGGAACTGTCGCTTGTGGCAAATCAGCTAGATGATAGTGTTCACATCATACTGTCTAAGGTCCATCTATACCTACTCTGATATTTAATTATGTAGCTTGATTAGAATTACAATTGTCACTTGACCTATATTTCAATGAACATAAGATTTATCATTTAACCAAGTATTACTCCATAGATTTTTATGACATTCCTAAAGATCATTTTTCTTTGACACCAGTAGGTAGCTGTCATTCTAATAAAGCTAAGTTATACCTACGGAGTATAAACTGACTGATGCAAATGTCAAGTTCCTATACATTTTGACACCTGTCAAAACTAGCAAAAATATGGGGAAGACACATTGACATCTGTCAGTTTAGTCCACTTAGGCCGCGTTCCGAGATACGCTCTGAGCGCTCTCAGCACTCACAACGCCAAAAGCCGTTTCGATTTAGTTTTCGTGCTTAGAGCGTTGATAGCGATATATTAATTCGGAACGATCTCTTTGTACGCTAACGGCGATTACGACATTTTTGAAACGGATAGTTTGCCAAATATTAAATTATTATATTATTTTTGTCTGTCATATCTATTCCTTAAGTAATTAAATAGTTTTTATAAAAGATAAACGTTCATTTGAGGTAATAACACAACAAACAATACTTATTTTTGAAATGTCACTTTTGACAGCGCTTACTCTGAGCCTATTACCTCTGAGCCTGAGCACTGTAATTGAAAGATGGCGCCGATAATGACGTTATGCATGACGTCAATAAATCATTTATGGACGCGCTCACGTCAAAACGGAACGACTGTTAGCTCGCTGAAAGCGCTCAGAGCGTATCTCGGAACGCGGCCTTAATAAACCAGAGTTTACGAGGTGATTGGCTGATTCTGATTGGTTATTTTTGGTTGCGATATTACAAAATGTCATATCGAAAATGTTGAAACAACCAATGCTGTTAAAGTTGGACCTCAGTCCAACTGTTCGCCATCTAGCGGATTTTTCACACGCGATAGTCCCTATTGTCGCAATACACAACTCGTCACTTCACTTCACTTTCAGTCCGTGTTCACATGATGATCTGCGGTTCGGGCACGGAGAGAGCTATGGATTTGTGTGGAAGCACTTGTCCACCGTTCACGTAGAGCTCGTCTTTGACGATCACGTCTTCTCCTGAAATTAAATAAGTCATTTAAGATAGGTACACTTTCAAACGAAAGCTTTCTTTTTAATTTTCTGAACGTGTACGGCAACCGCGAATGGGAGTAAAAGATGTCTATAGTTCTGCGCGGGACAGAGTGCGCTCAACCAGATCTAATCTTCCCTATTGTCAGGAGCAATGAGGTACACATTTTTCGAGATTTTAGTACTTTTTTCAGGGCATATCAGATCACAGAAAGACAATTTTCAATTCTAAGGATCAAAGACAATATTTGGTCAGAGCGGGGTACCTCTTATTTTCACGACTTAAGGTGACGGGTAGGGGGCATAGATACTAGCAACGCCAGTCGATTTTAATTTTTAGCTACGAAACTGGATCTATTTAAACGGTCGGGGTTAATCTCTCGGCAAACACTTATAATATTTACTAAATAACCATGCACAAATGTTGGGTCCGTTTTTGTACGCGAAAAATTGATTCACGCAGTGGCCGCTTTTGGCGTGAATCAATTTTTCGCGTACGCGTTGGACCCATCATTTGTGTATGGTTATTTAAGGTGACGGGTAGGGCACAATAGCGACGCCAATCGATTTAAATTTTTGGCTACTAAACCGGATCTATTTTAAACAATTGCGGTGTAACAACCTCCGGGTAAACACTTAAACTATTTATTAAATAACCATGCATAAATTTTGGGTCCGTTTTTGTACGCGAGAAATTGATTATCGCCAAAAGCGGCTACTTTTAGCGTGAATCAATTTTTCGCGTACAAAAACGGACCCAACATTTGTACATGGTTATTTGATAAGTGGTATAAGCGTTTACCGAGAGGTTGTATTAACCCCGAAATTATTTAAAATAGATCCGGTTTAGTAGCTAAATATTAAAATCGATTGGCGTCGCTTAGTGTACCCTACCCGTCACCTTAATAAATAGTATAGGTAAGTGTTTGCCGAGATATTGTTTAAAATAGATGCGGTTTCGTAGCTAAAAATTAAAATCTAGTGGCGTCCGCTAGTGTGCCATACCCGTCACCTTAATTGACAGGGTATACAAAAATCGGCGGGATTCTGACCATCTGGCAACGCTAGTTGCGGGTGTAAATGAGCGGCGGTAATCGCCTACCATCAGGACGTGATCCATCTACTCATCTTATATTAAAAAAAAACTCACCCAGCACAGTGCAGTTCTCCATGCGCACCCAGCGGCCAACCACGGAGCGCCAGCCCACGATGCATCCGTCCAGCCACGCGTGCGAGCGCACCATCGCGCCGCGTAGGATCGTGCTGCGCTTGATACACGCGCCTGCAGATCCATACAATACATCCCAATTTATTTAATACCTAGCTTTATCGCCACAAAGTCAACCTTCCCGTAGATCGCTAGACGCGCGGGGGGAGGGGGGAGCATAGCTTCCTTGACCAATCGAAAAAGGTCCCTAAGGAGTTCGCGCAGTCGCAAGGTCAATTGGCATTCGATTGGTCCAGCACCACCTCCTGCTGATTGGCCCAAAGAGAAAATAGACTTTTTCGATTGGTCAAGCGCACTGTAACGTTGTGTTTTTTCCCGTAGAACGGAACGTACATTTTTTCATTATATTGAATTTAAGTCAAAGACGAAATTCCTGTTTTGCCATCCCTATTGGTGGATTTTGTTATTTAAAAATAAGATTTACTTCAGCGATTTAAGAGCTACTTTTGATCTTAAGCGGTTTTCACTTTGACAGTTGTTTATACTGTCGCTTTATTTTCTATGGCAAGCCGGTACAAATTTGGGGAAAATTGACCTAATTTTCTCACGTGCGAGGCATGCTTTCACCAATCAGTTACAAGGATTTATTTTGTCCAATCAGAATGAATTAAGAGGTTGTCATTGTTTTGGTTAAATCTACCAAATGGTAGTTTTATGTTCTGCGCTCGAGATATTTCTTCCGAAGCAAAAGTTATAAAAAGCATTAGATTTTCCAAATTACTTTGAAAGTTGTATTTAATTATATTGTCTTTAATAAATTATAAATAGGTATTTAAAGTATTAATCAGGCTTTTAATACAACAAAATAATATTTTTTACCAATTCAAACTTTGCTTTTGGTAGAAATGTCCGGAGAAATGGAACGTTTTTGTAGTATTTTATTTTCGCCTGATCGGCACCCTCTGAATGTCAAGGAGACAGATCTATCTGGGTTGTCGATCGATAAAGATCAATTTCAATAATTTAAAAATATAAATTTATTTAATATAATATTTTGTCGGAGACAGGAAATTTTGTGAGTATCTCGTGCAGTGGATTGGCTACAGTGATTTTCGGGAGATTCCCAGTGTTTACTGTGAAATTTGTTACAGCAGACGGCAGGCTACGCCGCCATTCTCCTGGAGTGCGGCCCAATTGATTTTGGTTTGGCAAATGGGTGGAGGGTGCAGCGTCTGTAGGAGTACCTATCTATTTAAACTACAGATCCTGGTAACTTGAGAGGTCGAAAAGACGCCAGTTTGCTATACACTTTCCTCGCCGACCACGTTGTGTTACGTAACCTTGTCTTGCAATGCGAAGCACATGGAAAGGTCTCCTAACTTGTTGCCTTTATCTTTCCAGCTTGGGATTGATTTGAATTGAATTTAAATTGAAATTAACATTATCAAGAAGACCTATAACGCACAAGCTTTGACCGCTTCAAGCTTAAGAAGGCAACGTTGGCAGCAAGCTTTGTCTCTGCACCTGCTTCTGCTTGTGAGGATTGTCCCCGGACAGGTCAAGTACCCCAAAAAAGGTCGGTGCTTTCATTTTATTTTCCCGTGCCCGTAGTCCCCAGATTAAGATCTCTCCTTTTTATTTATTTGGTGGTATGTATTTAAATGAATAATTGAATGAGGAACTTACTCTCATTAGGTAATATTAATTAGAGTAAATTATTTACCCAAAAGAAGTGTCAGTAATGATAGTAGATATCAAAATTTCGAACTTTTTTTTATAGGGCCTCTGCTGATGAGTTAGTATTTTTACCTAATATTAGATCATGTGTACTATAAACTCTGCATTTATATCAAAACCCTCGCCAACCCGTCTGCCAAGCGTGGTGAGTATGGCTATTACCCCTCATGTGATTGAGGGAGGCCCGTGCTCCAGCAGTGGGGACTTGAATGGGCTGATGATGATGATGATGATGTACTATAAACTAATAAACGGTGTTATTCTTTGCTAATTTAACTTTTTTATTTATATAAACCCCACCTTATTTATAAGTCATTATATTTATTTATATATTTTTTGTCCGTTGTCCTCATCGGGCAAAGTAATTTTCTGAGGACAACGTGACAGCACCCACGCGTCCTGTGGACAATGAGAAGGTCGACTTTGTAGCGGTAAATGGATTGGAAGAAAACAACAACTATGTACCCGTCGAGTTACTCGCTAATTAGATTTACTAGATAGTTCATCAGAAGATGATTCGGATTGTGATTTTGATGCACGCATTGCCACATGTGCCAAAAACATAACGATGTGGATTGAAGATCATTAAAGCATAAGAAAAATTCCAGAAAGTTTAAAATATACGATGAATTTTATGATTATTTCCGGGAATCAAGAGCAACGTTTTCAGATATTTATGATGATCTAATTAAAGAACATGTTCCATGAAAATGTCCACTATGGGACTGAGCGAATGTGTAACGAGGCGCATAAAACCCCTATACAAGTAGTTCCCGAATGCGGACCACTGATGCGCAAACGGGACTACACGTCCGCACTGGGGAACAGCCTGCCGAGTGCTATGAAGTGCAGTGCTAAGGTGGCAACACTGCGAGTCTCTGTCTATCATGTATACATAGAACTTTCGTAACATCCTATGAAGAGAAGAGATATATAGTAATAAACAAAAACGTACTGAGATGTATTACGATGTACCGAAATATAAATGTATTTTTTCGTATAGCTCTGTATCTTAAGATACTAAGACGTAAAAATATACATTATAGCTGTCGTGTGTGGTCTCCTGACGATTTCTATAGGTTATTAGGTAACCCCGAAATTGTTTAAAATAGATCCGGTTTAGTAGCTAAAAATTAAAATCGTTTGGCGTCGCTAGTGTGCCCTACTCGTCACCTTAAGTTACAGAAATAGGAAATGTAATGAATTTTTGAAGCTACTTACTTCTTTTTGGGTCAGGTCAATGTGTTCTGTTGCCTGATGCATTTATTTATTCCTAAGAAAATAATGGTTTAGTAGCTAAAAATCAAAATCGTTTGGCTTCGCTAGTCTGCCCTACCCGTCACCTTAAAGTGCAGTAAAAGATTTATACATTAAGGGAGTTGGCACACTGACGCATTGCGAGCATTTTCAAAGCGGAACGACGACGCAGCGAACACGTAGCGCCTTCGCAGCGTTCATGCCGCGGATGCGCAACGGATTCGCCGGCATTTTTCTACGTGGCCGCCACAAAAAAAAACAATGGCGTTCAGACTTATCTCCGCGGCGAATCTGAATTTTTCAAATCTATGTATCGTATCTTGAGGAAAACTGCACATTTCAACGCAATTCTTTAAGATTTTTGACCCCTCTCCCCTCCTGTAACGTTCTTCTGTAACCCCCCCCCCTCTCTAAACATCACGTAACACTTAAGTAATCAAAAGAAATTAATAATGAAGACCAGACTAATACAATCGAGGGATTCCCCGTAAAACGTAAACGAAAAGGGTTGCCACTTTGAGAGTTTAAATTCCCAATTTTTTTATTCAAAGAAAGAAACAATGTTACGTAATACGTGTAGTGAGAAAGACCCCCTCCCGCCCCTGTAACGCATCGTAACGATTTACGAGACCCTCCTCCCCCCAAATTACGTTACGTAATACTTGAACGCTCCCTAAAGGGTTGCGAAGATCAGACGGCATTCATTCTAATTACCAGACTTCATTGTAATTCTATTGTAATTCAAACTCCCCAAATTAGAGCATCAGCTTTCAGAATTACACGCTAAGATGAGGATGAGGATGAGGAAAAAAATTATACATTTAAAATTACAAGTCCTTGAAACATTACAAAGATAAGCCATATGTGTAGTATCTGTCTGCAACGACTCATCCATCCACTTTATCAGTCTTTATCAGTCCACTCTTCAGCTCATATGGGGCACAAACACAATAGATAACGCCTGCGAAAGTGATTTAATTACAGTCTATATTATGTACCACATATCACTACGGAAACTTGATAAGAAACAACTTCAAGGTAT
This sequence comes from Marasmia exigua, assembly GCA_019059595.1. NCBI lineage: Eukaryota > Metazoa > Arthropoda > Insecta > Lepidoptera > Crambidae > Marasmia > Marasmia exigua. Next base: position 12,203,901 of record CM032482.1, on the reverse strand, counting down.
ACTTGGCTTGTAATCCATCAATGCATCCTATCTATGTAGTGTAAAATTGAAGTGATTCAAACAAACCGCCATAAGTCGTAAACTATTACAAAACTGTATTTTATTTATTTATTTATTGGATTATCAACATAAGAAACAGCAATACATAATTATTATCACAGTGACTTACATACGTACGTACGACGTACTGTATACATACCCACTTAAAGCTCCATTGTTCGCGGAGCGCGGAGTGCGCTCGATCCCAAAAGTTGATATATTCTGTTTAGGATCATTCGAATATCGACCACCGCCGTCACGGAATGACATTCGAAGCAAGAATCATGCGACTGCGCGAGCTCTAAAGAGAACTTTTTCGATTGGTCAAGTACGCCCTCCCTGCGTCCCGAGGTCTACGGGAAGGTCGACATTGTGGCAGTAAAGCTATAACATATTCACTGTCAATATAAGTTCAAATCATACAAGGGTAATTTTTTACCTGTCACATCCATCCATTCATGTGTTTCATTGAGAGCATCGGCCCACTCTTTTTATAATCATCATTCATCATTTTTACTGTTACGACCCAAAACTTCACAGTGTTCAAAAATTTGCGTTGGTGCGGGAATCAAACCCACGATCTTAACCGGCGCTCAAACCACTGCACCACAAGGTCCGTCATTTTTATTACTCACCATCCTCTACAACAACGTCAGGGCCAATAGTGACGTTTGGTCCTATCCGGCAGCCCTTGCCGATGGTGGCTGACGGGTCGATGAGCACGTTGCCGACCACACCGGTGCCGTCGTACAGTTTGTTCGAGTTCTTCTGCCGCAGACTTGTTAGGTATAGGCACATGCCTGAAAAATATTTAAGTTAGAATAGGCTAGTTGACAAAATTTGGAAAACCGTTTAAAACTATAAGTATCATTTTACCCCAAATATATATTATTTTTAGAAACATAGTCCTTTTTATAGAAATGAACTTATAATGGACTTCGAAAAAGGCCAAGATGTTTAGCGAGCGTGACGTCACGATTCTCTTATGAATGTTTTAATGTCACGTGATTAAATAAGTAATTTTACCGATTTTATTTTCCAAAAATATTAGTAATCTTATATTATTTTAATAAAAAAGTTGTTTTTTTGTTTACTACATTATCATGATTAATCATTAGAAACTCTAAAAAATAATTATACCATTGAATAATCCAAACAATTTGCACCAACTATTTTAACAGAACCATTGTCATAAACGACACATTTGATATAGCTACCATAAAAAATTAAAATAAGCAATCCAATTCATTCTTAGTGAAAATAAGCCTATTAGTGAGATATTTGATGTCTAATAATGACTAGAGTTTTTCAAGAGTGATTTCTCAGTAGTTTAGAATGTGCACCTTCCGAACGAGTCCAAGCCTCACGTACCTCACGTATTTCTACCATGACCTCGGTGGGTCGGGAAAGCGTCGTGAGGACTTACCTGAATCATGGTCACAGCATACCTCGATAAAAATGAATAATGCAAGTGTTATAGTAAAGCCAAATTACAGTAAAACTGTTTAAGAGTATCACATATACCTGTTAAGAAGTCTTTAGGCTGTCCCACGTCCATCCAAAAGCCTTGTAACTCCATGGCATGTAGCTGACCATCTCTAGCCATGAATGGGAATACTTCTTTCTCTATGGACATAGGTCGTAGTTCTATTCTGCTTAGCACTGATGGATTAAAAATGTAAATACCTGAAAAAAGAAATAATGTACTGGCGAAATTCACTTTCGTGATATTAACATTTAAGATCATGTATGATTGAATACCAGTAGCAGTTTAAACTTACCAGCATTGATTTTATTCGAAATGAACTCCTGTGGTTTCTCTACAAAACTTTCGATCGCTCCATTTTCTTTGTAAACAACTACCCCATATTTTGATGGTTCTTCCACTTTTGTGACAACTATTGTGCCCTCCTGCAATAATAGACAGTGAAATATTTATTAATTCTTTAAAATCAAGGCTAAACAGAGTGAATAAATACTGTATAATTTTGTTCTACAACTTATGACTATTCAAGCAAAATATTCATAATGTCTTCTTTAAGTAAAACTTGCTAACTTAAGGATTTAAGGTAGTTTCTGTCCAAAAAACAATGATTTTTTTCCACCCTATATACATTTCCAAGCCTTTAATGATAGTTCATTGATATGATAGATATGCACATTGAATTTATTAATGACCTTTTGTAATCACACACTGATGTGTTATGCTGTATACCCCCCAGTGTTTAATTGATAAGAAAATCATGCATTCCATAAAAATAATATTATAGCTTTACTTATTTCCATTTCCCCATTGATTTTAGATTTTGACTATTCGACAAGTATCAAGTAAATAATAAGAAGTCACTTGTTTAACACAACCATTACAAACTAAGTACCTAATTAGTATTTAATGTTGTAATAAAACATTTACAATCAGTTTCATTTTATTTTGTACCTAAAAAATGAAGAAATTTGTGAAAATTACACTGAACTAATAAGCAGAGCCTAATTTTGTAATAAACTCATCAACTTCCTAACCTTTATTGGCGGTATTGTCAAGCTTGTATCAATTTAGTAACTTCTTATAACTTTTCTCAACAGATGCTACAAAGGAGCAGAAAGAGATTTTCATACTGTATACTTACAGATACATAAATGAAATAAAAAATGCCCTTGCGTCTACTATACCTTTCCATGACTCCTGTGGTATTTTGCCAATTCTTTAAATGGAAAATCACAAATGACATCAGAATTCAATACAAAGAATGGCTCCAGACTAGTACTGAGCAGTTCCCGGGCCAATGCCAATGGCCCAGCAGTGCCCAGTGGCTCAGTCTCATGTGAGAATGTCAGAGACACTCCTAGTTTTGATACTTGCTCTGTCAACTCTTTTTCCATGTCTTCAGCTCTATAAGACACTGCCAGAATAACCTTGAAAGTTTAAGGAGAATATAAAAATACAGAAATAAATACTAATATTTTTTGTATTTTAAGATACAGTGGACAAATACAAAAAACAGGTTATTTGAGGCTTACTGCATTGATAAAAAAGTAAAAGCAAACATTTGTTGCTTATTGATCTTCATGTTATTTGGATTGAAATGTTCTATTGAATGAAGTTTAAATTATACCTGGGTAACTCCAGCATCTACTAAAGCCTCAATCTGATGCATCAAAATTGGTTTGTTGGCAAACTCCACCAGTGGCTTCGGCCTACTCAAGGTCAGAGGACGTAAACGGGTGCCATATCCACCGACGAGGATCAGCGCGCGGATCTCCCCAAGTTTTTTGTCTGTGCCGCACATTTTCAAAACAATCGGCAAACAAAAAAATACTATGCACCCGAAGACTTGAGACAGGTGTCGTCACCTTATTTATTTGCGTAGCAATTACTCATTCACGTACAGCGCAGGCACTAAAATTATAATTCGAATAATAACGATTTTATCAAGTAAAACAACATGAAATAACAATTTAAAATAAATTAAGCAAGAAAATACAAAATATTATGTACACGTCTGTCACACGTCATTCCAATTTATCTTAGTTCCGAACCAATAAGTCAAACAATATATTTGATTACACGAACTTACGCGAAAATATTAGCATTAAATGACAGACCAAACGCAACAGTATAACAAATACTAATAATCTATGAAAATATATAATATGTAAAGTTTTTACTTTCTTGTAGTATGTTATTTTGTTTCACGCATTCTTATTTGATAAATAATATATCTAAGCTGATTCGGACTTATGACCTAGTCTAGTTTTTTTAATTATTATCGTGATGTATAAAGTAAGAATTGTTACATATTCACACTTTCCATATACATATTAATTATATTTATAGTTGCACTCATAAAATCCACAATACAGTTTTTGAAGACTCTATTTTTATTAAACAAGCGTTCACCGAGTCTATTAAATACAGTTTTAACTTGTAAGTTACTTTACCGTTAATTTTAATATAAATCATCCGTATCGTTTACCTATATTGGAACGCATAATTTTGACAGATGTCTGTCAGCTGCTCCGTCTGTCAGTGTCACTGTCAAACATTGACAATTCATTACGTAATGGCTGGCACTCTGTCAGTGTCACAAAATTTTTAAAATCACTCCTTTTCCATAATTTTCTTGTTATACAATGGCTGTCCCGGTACGACTTTTGGCTCGGGTTAAAGGTAAATCTAGATCTAATTCCATCATATCGTAGGATTAACCAGATGCGTAGTAAAGCGTCTTACAAGAAATCTGTCCGGTGACGTGCCTTCGGTAACTGTGCTAATTTTTTTTAGTCATATTAGGATGTAATAATAACCTTGTAACTCGATTGGCACTCAAATCTTGACTTAAAATACTTTTCTATTACGATTATCTGTATGTAGAACTTTCTGAATACCTTACTAGGTGTTATAAAGGGTCCAAAAATTGTTACGATTAATGAGCATGCATGACATCAATGTCGTATTCATTAGGTTTTTAGCCGAGACCTTCGTCTAAAAATAAGGTTTCTATTCCGAGTTGTAATAAGTTTTCGCTTTATTGTTCGTAGATTATGTAAAAGATTTAAGTATTTCCCCATAAGATGATCCATCACATTCTAAAACAATCCTTGGTAATATATTGACCTTTGGTACTGTCACTATTAACAATATAGGTACTACTATGCTAAGTTATCATTGTTGTTTGCCGTTTTTAAGTTATTTATCGTCCAAAGTTTATCTTCATAACACACTACCATGCATATTCAATATCTTTTGTTATTTCTTATTATTTATCTCAATATAGTTTTTATGCCTTTTTCAGATGGTTTAAAATTAAACAATGTCAGATTCCAATCAGGCACACCTTACGCAGAGACTAGGAAAAACCTTGCATTGACAAGTGAAACCAAAGTCATTGTGCAAGGTTTTACAGGAAAGCAAGGAACTTTCCACAGCCAGCAGGCTCTAGATTATGGAACGAAAATTGTGGGGGGAGTGTCCCCTAAAAAGGCTGGACAAGAACATTTAGGGAAGCCAGTGTTTGGCACTGTGAAGGAGGCGAAACAGGCTACCGGTGCTGATGCCAGTGTCATCTATGTACCACCCCCGGGAGCAGCACAAGCTATCCTTGAGGCCTATTGAGGCAGAGGTACCACTTATTGTCTGCATCACTGAAGGAGTCCCACAACACGTAAGTACTATTATTTTTCAAATAATTAGTTTCTTCATTATAGTATTTTAGGTATAAAATGGAACCCTGATGCTAGTAAAAATCCAAAAATTAAACAAGGTCATTTATTTCTCCATTCATCACTAGCATTATACTGGTGTTAATTTTGAAAGTAAAATTTGTTTATAGAATGATAAATAAACATCTCTTTATCTTATAAGACTATTGAGACTTGACCTAGAACTTGACATCATAGTAATTAATCTGATAAATCTAGGTATGCTTAATGAGCAAATTGACTTTTATGAACACTGTTATTTGAATATTTTTTAGGTATACATATAAACAATATTTCACCAAACCATCAGGTAATACATATTTTAATGTTTAATTGGACTTGGTAAAATAGTTCCCACCAGATTTTGAACCTTATGTGTCATGGAAAAAGAGCGAAAAACCAATGAAATTTTTCATTGAGTCATATCCAATTAAGGGTTATTTTGATAGGTACACAATGAATTTCATTACAATATTATGTAGGTAGTTAATTCAACTTGTGACTTGACCAAATAGCTATTTGTTTCTATATTTTCATACATGGTTATTTGGAAATATGAACAATCTCCCAGTTATACTTATTTGAAAGTAGGGCTCAAAGAATTTATTGCATAAAATGTTCTTAAGTTTGAGCACTAAAATAAGTATTTTGTTTATACATACATACACTAACTGACTATAATATTAAATACCTATTATACAAATGATAATAGAAAGCTATACATTTAGGTATTTTTGCACTATATGTTAGCATTATGTATAACAATGTACTACATAATTCATATATTTTTATCCTGTTAGTTTACTGAATTTACCAACATTATACATTTAAATTAAATACAATGTGTCATTCTTGATTAATTTCATTGTCTTGCAAAAAATATTTCTTTTGTTTTCATGATGTGAATCTAATTTTAATAAATTGATCCTTCCAGGACATGGTTCGTGTAAAACATGCTCTTCTGAGACAAAACAAATCCCGATTGGTGGGACCCAACTGCCCTGGCATCATTGCACCTGAGAAGTGCAAGATTGGTATCATGCCGGCCGCTGTGCACAAGAAAGGCTGCATTGGAGTAGTGTCCCGTTCTGGAACCCTCACTTATGAGGCCTGCCATCAGACTACAGAAGTAAGTGATCTCCTTATCATAGTGTGTAATTCCCAGTTTGGGTGACTTCGGACTCTGGGGCACCATGAGGGGGTTTGGGAAGTCTGGCAATTAGAATGAAGCCTGCCATTCGACCTTCGCGATCCTTAGACAGGGGAATCAACGAACTAAAATCATGGATGCATGTTCAAAATCATATTTTTTGTATGTAATTTTTTTAGACTACAAATTAACTCATTTGCTTACTTATAATTCTACCGCAACAAATAGTTCTCGGGATGTGTGCTTGAGCAATCCAAAAAGTTTGTATTCTATTTGAGCCAATCAATCAGTCTTCCGTCGCCATAGACCAATGAGAATGACATTCGCAGCTACAACCGTGGGACTGCTTGACCGCCAAAGAGAACTTTTTCGATTGGTCAAGCACAATCCGCCTCTGCAATCGGCGAGGGGCGAGGATTGGGCATTGGCCCAAAGAGTAAATAAACTTTGTCGACTTTGTAGCAGTAAAACTATAATTATGGCTTGGTTTTATTAACTTGGTAGGTACTGTAGGGGTTATATCTGTCGGTGGTCCCAAGTTGTGGTGAAGGCCGAGATGCGCTATCTTGGCCTCGACCTGGATCCGCGGTGGCATTTTGGCCTGCATTTTAGCGACAACGGTGGACAAGGTTGGGTCCACCGTCATCATCCGCTACGGACGCAAAACGCTCGACGCGCTCACCCCGGTCATGGACCGGTGGCTTGAGCGTGCACTCGGCGTCGTCTTCTTCCATGTGGTGCAGGTTATGACGGGGTATAGTTGTTTCGGTTGTTACCTGCATAAGAACCCTCGGGAGGAGACACCTTCGTGCCACGCATGCGGCGATGCGGCGGACACGGCGCAATATACCCTAGAGGTATGTACGCTGTGGACACCGCAACGTGATGTATTTGTGCTGAAGGTCGGCCAGGACGACAAGTGACGAGGTCTGGAAGGCCTTCGCTGCTTTTTGCGAGCACGTGATGGCAGCGAAGGAGGCGGCGGAGCGCGAGCGAGAGGCGGATCCTCGCCGAGGGGGAGGAGATGACGCCAATATCCTTCCTCTCAGAGGAGCGTGGAACGGGGGTTCCATCACCGGCATTGCACAGACACCCTCCTGCGCCTGGTGGGGACGGCTCCACAATCCCGGCTGCCCTCATTCCCTCCCTCGATCACGGGGGAGAAAGCCCCGTCCCCGCCCCGGGCTTCCGTCCCGGAGAAGTCGTGGTGGCAGGTTTCTTACCACAGCCCACGACTTTTCCCACTATGGACGATGAGGGAGAGTCCCTGGTTGCTGTTAGTAGTAGATTTAAGAAATTAAATTTTCTGCTGATATGCACTTGTACACCCAGAGAAGGTATCTCACCTTATCAATTTGTGAGTTTTGTTATGTTATCAGAAGTATAATAAAAACACAAATCCTTAACTAGATATCTCTGTGTGAAGATACGTCATGGTAGCAACTGAAATAGCATTTTGAATATAAATATCCATTCAAAAGGGTTTCGAAGCTCGAAGCTACGAGCTATGAAACTTTGGACGCAACCGGGAAAATACTCTGATATGGTGGAGTGGTTCTGGTATAATACAATACAATAAATATATGTTCTTATACGGCGTCATTTTTTTGATCGTTTACCTCCCGAAAACCTCAAAATAGATATCGTGAATGATTTTGTATGTTAGATCAACAAAATAGGCGAAAAAATAATCTGATGTACCATACATTATTGCTAGGTAGATATTCTATTTTGTATGGAACAGCTTTTTTTTCGCTTATTTTGTTGATCTAACATGGTAAATGGAGGCTTAGGTGGCTACTCACCCAAGAATTTCAAGATTTTTTTTGCTGGTCACTGTTGTAACTTAACCTAACCAATATTTTTTTGTTTTGTTGAGTTTAGAATGTATTATCATCACAAAAATATTGGTAAGGTTAGGTTGGTACAGTGACCAGCAAAAAAATGACAAAATTTCTTGGATGAGTTTTTTGGGTGAGTTGCCACCTAAGCTAAATGGACTACATTCACGATACCTATTATGAGGTTTACGAGACGTAAACGATAAAAAATAACGGTGTGTAGAACTCACACTGAGAATATTTAACCGAAGCGCAGTCGTCGCTTAAAAAAGCAACCCGCTAGCCAACGAGGCAGTCATGTCAGTCAATCTCATGGTTACCTAACTTATTTAGTAGTGAGATAATTTTCAGCTACAATCTAAAGACAAAGGTCAAGATAAATTAGACGATAAAGCGAGCACTGTCTGATAAAAGATTCCTGTTAATCCTAACTTTTCAAATATAAGGGTCTAAAGTCTTCTGTCGTCTGATAAAATCCATGTAGGCACGTGCCTGGACCTACAATGAAACGGATTTCACGAGCTAATCTTTGTGCCCATCCTTTTCACGAGGGTTGAACGTCACTTTTATTATCAATGTGACGCGGGTGGGGGAAGTTCCTGGTATCGATGAAGACGAGGTCATCGACCCATGTGCCGGGACCATGTTCCTGGTGTCCCATCTTTAAGGTAGGGCTTTGCCCCATAATTCCCTCCCTAACTAAGGTTCTGCATGCGAATATGAAAATGCCTCTAAAACAGTACTTGTTTACCTGTTGCATTGATACACACATTTTGATTGAAACTAGTTAAGTCTAGTTTTAATCGTCTACGATCGGTTCGGTTGGACAATGGAAGTTCGACGTACATGAGGTAGGTAGTTGTACTAATTGAAACTAGCTGAGTAGGTTATTAGCTTACTTGCCCGCGCACACTTAGTTTCGGGACATAAATTCCACTTTATACTGATAGATGGCGCTAGGTGTCGGTTACATCGCGCGAGTGTTTCGTATTTTCGAATTATAATAATGGGCAATAATAAGCGTTACCACTGTAGGATTTATGTCTTTATAGATACGGCACTATTTGAAATAGTAATGCTAGTGTACCTATTTACTCACAAGAACAAACCAATTTTTGCTGAAACAAACTGATACTTACTAACTTTTAATTTTATTGAAGATAAAGACTTACGTAAATAGCACAGTTGTCTCCAAAACTTAGAGAATTTTGTAAGTTGATAAATTAGGTACGGTCAACGAACGTAGCAGTGTTTCAGTTAGCCAGCAAAATCACTTCACTATGCCTATGCGTGAGCGCTGGGATTAGCTTCACCACCCCGCAGCGTGTGCAAGCGATTATAGCCTAGCTCTAGTACACCGTACCGAATTTAACCTGCCTGTGATGTCGTCCTACCTTCATTTCTTAACAGGAGGATCGATGTAACAATAATTTAACCATGTTATCTACCAACCATTTGGATCAGTATTTATTCTACGACTTTAGAAATTTGGCGAACATTTTTTCGGCCGCCCGCGCCCATACAAAGTGAACGACCTTGTATCAGTATGAATAACTTATTTTATGACAATTTTCAAATGTCATATAACAAAACATACTAATAGATTTGAAAATCCCAGAGGTGCATGCTCATGCTCAGGGTCCAAAATTGTGTCTAAATACCTACATATCTTTATTAGCCATCTATGTATGTACATTTTGGAATGCAATAAAAATTTAATTGAATTGAATTGCCCCGAACTCAAATCTCCCATATGGATGCCGCGTTCTTATCCACTGAGCCACCATTGCTCTTGAAGCATAAGGAAGAAAATGATATTTTATCAATTGTCTTTATCTTTTCTCAGACTGGCCTGGGCCAAACTCTGTGCGTCGGTATCGGTGGTGACCCCTTCAACGGAACCGACTTCATTGACTGCCTGGAGGTATTCCTCAACGACCCCAACACGAAGGGGATCATCCTCATCGGTGAGATTGGTGGCAACGCCGAGGAATTGGCCTCAGAATACTTGATCCAAAACAACACAGTAAGTAACATAAACTTTGTTATCGTGTTTGTTAGGGACATTTTACATTACGTCATTTTGCAGCGATACGGTCTTGATGCGGCATCGATACAGTCGCAAATGACATCTAACCGTTACTAAGAGTTGCCTTGCAATCGCGCGACAGTCAGACGCGCGTCTCTATCGCTGTGCAATAGTACGGAATGTAAAGTGTCTCTTAATTAGACCAAATTTAGTTCGGACATATTTTTAATGTTTTGTTTTTTTTTTTTATTTCCGTACAGAGCAAGGTAAAGATTGAGAAGCTATTCCGAGGTTTACTATTGAGTTATTACTATCTCATTCTAGATGATATGCCATTTCCTTTTAGATACCATGAAAACTGTATGATTGATGTGCCTGCACCACCAACTATCTATCGTTGAAGTACCTATCTAAGCATCTTGGTTGTATATCATAATTGCAAATTGCATTCTCAGCATTAGTTAAATATCTTTTCCATTTCATCATATCTGTTGATCTATTTGCATTGCAGATTTATTTCATCCGTAAAACACCTATTCTCAGAATGTACCAACTACTTATTTAATTTGAATAATCATTACTATTTCATGTAACAAACATTACCATGACGTTTTTGACTTCGTGAGATCTGACTGGTTTTCTGTATAATTCCAGGGCCAGAAAGCTAAGCCTGTAGTGTCGTTCATTGCTGGGCTGACCGCGCCTCCCGGCAGGCGGATGGGCCACGCCGGCGCAATCATCTCAGGCGGCAAGGGTGGCGCCATGGATAAAATCAAAGCTTTAGAAAAAGCCAACGTAATCGTCACACGCTCTCCAGCCAAAATGGGCGTGGAACTCTTCAAAGAAATGAAACGACTAGAAATCGTCTAGACACACATATATTGGTCACATAACATGTTACAAGATTATTGTATGTCTACTCTGTTAGTCTTTTAGTGATTATATTGGTATTATTTATTTTTCATTGTTGTTTCAGTTATATTTTTATGTATCGTAAGATTAAATATACCTATAACAAGACCAGGAGATCTAAGACACTGAGACGAAGTCAGTATTCTAACAACAATAATATAATTGTTTTTTTTTTGACAATACAATAGGTGGAAATAATACCAAAAAGATGTAAAAAGGAGCAATGTTATTGCACAAAATTTGTAGAAAAGCACTCCTAAGTAGATTGTAAGATTGTCTTTAAATCAATGTAGTTAAGAGTTACTAAATTTTTAATCTCGCCAATTGTTATGCAATACATTATAAATGATTTAGATTGTTTCCTAATTATGCTTTACCTGTTGTGTGGTTGAAAAAATTGTAAACACAATACATGCATATTACGTAAAAGTATTTTTATTTTAATGTTACAAACCTGTATATAGTAAGTAATGTAACACGTTACATAATCAGTACTAAACTTATGAAAAAGAACATGGAATTGTTATCTTACTCAAGTACAATAAATATAGCATAGCTATTTTTCGAGAATCAAACATCAAAAACTATAGACAGCTATTTTTTTCTTAGAGGCACTAGACTAAAATACTAAAGGTCAAATTATATCACAGCATTATGGTATGAACTCCTAATAAATCACTTCACCACAATAACTTAACTGTGCTTAGTAAAATTGGTTCAACCATTTACTCATATATCTCAAATGTTTAAAGAAAAACTTAGCCATAAGTAGGTATGTGGTACAAAAAGAGATTATAAAAGAGGTATACATTTTATGTATTTAGACATCTACCACCTGTCTCGCCGGCCGCCACGCCCACGGCCCCGGCCGCCGCCGCGTCCTCCCCCCTCTTGGTCTCTTCTTAACTTCATAGCCTCAAACCTTTGGGCCATTAGCTCCAACTCATCTGGTACTTCTTGGTTAGCCTCTTCCAGGATCTTAATAAGCTCACGAGCATGAGCCCAATCACTCCTTGTTATAAATGACAGGGCTATCCCAGTCTTTCCTGCTCTGCCAGTTCTGCCAACTCTATGCACATACTCCTCAATGTGACGTGGGAAGTCCAAGTTTACAACATGAGTGAGATCTTTGATGTCTATACCCCTGGATGCCACATCAGTTGCAACTAATATGTTGACAGTTCCATCTACCATTTCTTCCAAAGCTGCTTCACGGTCACTCTGATCCCTGTCACCATGCAGTGATTGACATTCTATGCCTTTAAGAGCAAGTTCAGTGGTAATGTGTGTAGCAGTCGCTTTTTTACCACAGAATATTATTACTTTATCATTTTTGTCCATATTCATTAAGAACTCCAACAGTACATCTTCTTTATCATCTTCATTTACAAATTGAAGCTTTTGAGTGACAGTGTGAACAGCAGCTAGATCCAATGAACCAACATTTATTTGGATGGGGTCCTTCATATAAGATTCTGCAAGACGTCTTACGCCTGATGGCCATGTAGCTGATGTCATAACAGTTTGTCTGTCAGGACGAACATCAAATAAGGATTTTCTGATCTGAGGCTCAAAGCCCATATCCAGCATCCTATCAGCCTCATCCAGGACAATATAAGAAAAATTTATAATGTTTAAATGTCGGGCCAAGACCAAGTCATTAAGCCGTCCAGGAGTGGCTATGACTATGTCAACTCCCTTGGACACAACTTTGATCTGTTCCTTACGGTCACCACCACCATACAAGCAGACAGACTTGATGCCTTTATACTGATATTTGGAGACTTCTTTGTCAATTTGCAGGGCAAGTTCCCTTGTAGGAGCCATGATCAGCACTGTTGGTCCCTCTCTTTGTTCCCTAGGAACTGTCTGTCCATCAATGTGTATCAAAGCTGGAAGTAAGAAGGCCAGCGTCTTACCTGTGCCAGTTTGGGCAATGCCAATCATATCTTCCCCTCTTAGAAGTACAGGCCAAGCCTGACTTTGAATGGGAGAAGGGTGCTTGAAATCTTGCTTGTATATTTCTTTCAAAATATCAGGATAGTGTTGAAATGCTTGCTCGAATGTAGTGACGGGATTGGGGATTGGTCTGAGCCCTGGTTTATCATCAAAGGTTCTCTTAATTTGAATGTCATTATTTGCAAGCCGCCAACGTTTCACTTCAGCCGCAGACATGGCTGCAACTGCTGGGTCCTCCTTATAGAAGTCTTTGACAATGGGAGGTAAGTTCTCGAACCTGGCTTGCTGCTGTTGATCATAGAAGGAATTGAGTTTATCCCAATCAATAACTTCTACGCCAGATTCATTCTTCTTCAGAAAATCTTTAGAACCAGCACTGCTCCCACTGTCATCGTGACTGCTAGGAACAGGCGGTTTGTAATCTTCGAGAAGTTCATTTATCATGCCTTCAACTTTTGTTACTGCCTCGTCTGAGCCAATCAGAGTCACATCTGTGGTATTTCCATCAGATTCGCCAATTTTAATTTTAGCCTGTGTTTCAGATTCCAATTCACGGATCTTAGTCCCACCCCTGCCAATAATACGGCCGACTTTATGAGAGGGTACAGAAATATTTTTTTGGTTACCATCGTTGCGATCGTTGTAGCGTCGATTACTGGGACCCGCGTTGCCTCTGTCGCGCCAATTGCCGTCGTTGCTGCGTCCTCGCCAGTTGCCATCACCACCTCGTCCTGAGCCGTAGCCGCGGCCGCGGCTTGGGCGATATTCCCGGGTATTGTAAGATATTTGCGGAGCCGGCATAGATACCGGCTCGTTCTCTTGCCATTCGTCTTCGAAATTCATGACTTTGTGAACAAAATTTACCCTTTCGGTTCAAACTTATTTCAGGAAACCAATTCCTTTCTTCTGAATTCTAGGAATATTATACCAGTTTTAACCATGTGCGAAGAAAACAACTTGTTTTTGATTTGCCTGCAATTATTTTTGTATTTGATCGCAATTTGAAAGACGTCAGATCGAAAAAAAAAACATTCGGTCAATAATCTGCGTTTCGTTCACTGCACAGATTAAAACTCTTCTGCCAAAAACATTTCTTTCTCCTTATAGCATGGGGTCCCATATTGGCACACTTTAGTTTTGGATGATAAATTCTTCGTTATTTTTTTATATGGCATAGGTTAACTTTATAAGAAACGAAATAACCAAAATATACCCCAAAAATATGTTACTATTCAGTATATGCATCGGTGCAGATAAGGGACATTGTTCATTTATGGCTAGTTTGTTTCCCCATATATGGAACTATCTTTGAGTATACAAGGGGAACTATAAGATGAAGTAGTAAATATTCACTCTATTTATAAATGACAATTAAAATCAATTGGCGTCGCTAGTTTACCCTACCCGTCACCTTAAGTCTAGCTTATTTTAAGATTAGCAAAATCCTGGATCATTTCAAGATAAGTTACTTCAAGTTTCATGTTATTTTTTTTTAGTATTATTAACAGTGGCGTAGCGTGCCTTGTTGGGGCCCCGTATAAAAAAAATGTTGAGGCCCTTATATGGGGGCCCTGCTAAACCAGAAGAACAATATTGTTTGTACTGAATTACAATGTAATGCACATTTATCTACATGTACTAAAGTACCTACAACAACGTAGGTACACGTACATCTCGATATCGATGAAGCATTCCCCGCGGAGTCGAAGATGAAGTAAATAAAATGGGGAAGTCCCGCAGCCCGCCATAACGATGTAAAGTGTTGCCAACTTTTGAACACACGCTTAAGGTGGGAAAAAAAGTAATTGCTATATCGAATTTTGCCATTTGTAAAATGAAATAAATTAGATAGCTTTTTTCCTTACACACGTTGGGGACCCCCGTGGCCCGGGGGCCCCTTATAATTGATACGGCAGATACGGCGGTAGCTACGCCCCTGATTATTAATATTATTTTTTATTTTAGGTTTCTTCAATATGCTCTTCGAAAAAAGAAATGTATTGACGCTACGTGTCGTGGAGAAGAATGGACTTCAGTAACACCTTTTCTCGAGTGTGTTATAAAATGTTATGTGAAGTGTAAGAAGTCATCAAAACATGATTTTACCCTTTTTATTTCGCGGTTTTTGAAGGCGATTTTTTCTATTTAGTGTCTCATTTTTCGGGCAAATGAAAATTTGACCTTGAATCAACCAATCACAGCGCCTCGGTCACGCTCCCCGCTACCCGTGATTTTCTCAAACTTTGGTGACTTTTATGCCATAAAAAACGCTTAAGATGCGGAATCTATTGGGGGTGATCTGTGGACAGGGGTAAGGAGAGGTCTTGTCTAGTCAGTTGTCTCTGTACTATCGTCAGTCGACTAATCTTGTCCAGTCATTTGTCTCTAGTCAGAGAGTCATAAGATAGGTATGAACAAGATTAAGAATATTTCTTTGCAGAAGAAATAAAACAGACATTGTATTTATTTAATATAAATCATAGAGTAAGGTAATAACGCGACATTTGCCACGACTCGGATAGAATATTCAAAAAAAAATTTTTTTTAGCCTCCTAGTGTACCCTCAATTGATGGAATTGATTTGAATATTTCCTTTTAAAGTACTTATTATTATAACTATTATTATACACATAAAGTGTATTGCTGTTGGTGTACCTTATATATAAATAAACTAGACAGCGCCCGCGGCGTTTCTCACGCAGTTTTAATCTTTAATACAAAAGTTTTCATTCAAACTTCAAACCCGCAAAACTACCCCTCAGGGGTTGAAATCTCAAAATTCACGTTTTAATTCAAAACCTTTAATTTTAAGATTCGAACTATTAAACTGTCAAATCCACCGTACTGCATTTCATACCCTAATTTACCCCCACAAAGGGTGATTTTCCAAAAATGTGAACTACTTTTTATTACTTATACGTATAATATACAATTTTTCATTTTCCTAACATCAAATATGACGGACTTCATTACACACTTCAAACCCCCTTTTCACCCCCTTAAGGGTTGAATTTCCAAAAATCTTAAAACAACTTGTTCTTGGTTTATAATAAGGAGAACGTATAGCGATTTTCAAGATTCTTACTTTAAAATGGCTATACCCCCATACTGGCATTTCAATCCCTATTTTACCCCCTTCAAGGGTGATTTTCAAAAAAACGTTAAATGGGTTACTTTTTATTTTAAATCATTAGTCTGAATACAAATTTTCACATTTCTAACATCAAAGATGGCGGACTTTCATATAAACTTTTAACTCAATTTCTTAGTGCTTACTTTCACTATTAAAAGAACCCCCTCCCGAAATTTCAAGGTTCTAGGGTGACTAGTTTGGACTGTGGGTGCATTACTAGTCACTTAATCACTTATTACCTTAGTCACTCAGGTTCCCCTTTTATATATATATAGATAAATAATACTCCAGTAAAAATTATATGTATCATTAGAATACTATTTGATGCTTAGCTTTGATGTAAGTTTGAAAACCTCTACGTTTTCTGTCAAAGCAAAGTGAAAAGACAACTTGTTTGCGTAGAAAAACTAAACGCAAAAATACTTACTAATCCGACACGGCCCAAAACTCAGTGTTGTTGTCTGTGGTCGCCGCGACAGCACCCTAGAAAGTGATACGAGATTTATTTTCATAAAAACATTTTTTATTGTATCATTTATGGAATAATGTATAAAAATCTGCGAATTTATTAGTAGGATAACGATACGAACGTACAACAAGATGGTTCTTTCTACTTTTGCCTTAGAAACATAATTAGGTTATGCTTGTTTAGTGTCATTCGAGCATAAACCTCCCTGGGAAAATGAGCAACTGGGCAAGAAGGATGCACAGGCGAGCTGCTACATTGAGCAATGTGGTCACGTCTTGCGGGCATCCCAATTCTTTGCCGTATCCGCGGAGACTTGAAAAAGTGAAGTTTGGTGTACCTTTACACGAAGTTTGTAAGGATGATATACCTGGGCCACTGCTTGTTAGTATCTGAGTGATAGTTTGGATAAGTTGTTTTAGTGAGTGGTTATCAATAAGTGTTGATGTTCAGGTGCTGATCTTGAAGTTGAACAAGGAGGCGCCGCTCCGCCGGGATGTGTTTAGGGCGCCGGGTCATCAAGGAGCTATGAAGAAGCTCATACACTTTCTGCAGACAGGAAGATTAGTGAATGTGGATAATTATTCCGTGTATACTATTGCTAGTGTACTCAAAAAGTTTCTTAGGTGAGCATTACCTATAAGATCACAATTTTTTTTTTAACAAATCTTTGTTTGTACTATTATATTCAGGTTCTCATACATATAATGTTGCTGTAGCAGTTGAATTCATTCTCATCATCTTTATCATCAGAGTTAACAAAAAAATATTTTTTATGAAACAATGTTATTGTTATTTAGCTAAGATAATGTTCTATTTAGAGATTTTTTGGTATTCAATTTAAGCTGATAATAGTTTACTCTTAATGATAATATAGAAATAATTGGAACAGTTTTGAGTGTGATAAAACTGTTATCTAGTTAGCAATTTTATGATTTAAAAGTGCAACTATCTTTTAGTAGCAAAATTACAAAGCATGTCTCAGGTGTACATGTCTATAAACTTTATCTTCCTTATTACAAATTGCAAACTGATGATAGTCCCAGAACAAAATTTGTGTCAGCCCCTTTTAATATTGCGTGTTGGAATGGGATGACATGAGCTTTAGTACAGTAATAACTTTAGATCGCGATTTATAATAAGGTGTAAAACATTTATTGTAATTATTGGACTAGTAATCTGTTTTTACTCATGTGAAACATTTCTAAGGTAGTCAAACTATTTCTTAAAACAAACTCCCTGTGAAACTTATTGGTGACCACTGCCCTGCATTGAGGCTAGATTGTATTTTTGATTAATTTGATGCATTTATTTATTAATATTATATTTTCCTAATTTATAGTTATTTTGTTAGTGAGATTGGTTGGTAGACACTAAGAGCTAATAGATGAATATTCAAAGTTCCTCAATCATTTAGCAAAACTAAGCATAATGATAATATACTTATACTTTTTAACACCATAAATACAAATAAATAAATAAATATTTTACAACATCACATACATTAATCTGACTCTGAGATAGGTAGCTGAAGCACCTGTGTTATGGATATCAGAATCAGCAACGGAATTACAAATATATACATATAATACTTTTCTTTTGTAAATACATACTTATAATACATACAAACACCCAGACCAGTACAAACAGACATGTTCATGCACACAAATAAATGATGTTCTATTTTATATTAACAAATATTAGGTCTTTTCGTATGAAATTGCTGTTTTGTATGGCAATTTTCATAGGAGTTGTATTTTCCATACTAACTATTTTTTTATTTGTAAAGTAACTATTAATGCTACTACTCCATAATTAACTTTAACAGACAATGTTTAGGAACGCTTAGTGTAACTATCCTTAGTTTTTCAGGAAAATATATTTTTTGTAATTAAAAAGTTATTATTGATAAAACTTCAATTCTGCCAAGTAAGAAAAAGGTCATGTTCAAGATTTTATTTTTGCATCGCAAATGCAATAATATCTGATCTCTGTTTAATATAAACCTAAAAATATAGTCTTAAATCGATATAAAATTATAGTATGTTATACATATATTATTTCTGACATAAAAAATGGATAATTGACATATCCTCTTTTCTTCTATTCTCTTGTTTACCAACAGGCTGAGGAGAGCCAATATAAAAAAATATCATGAGATAAAAATATTTCGGTATTTAAAATATTCTGAATATTTTTTTTAGTTTTTTGGCCCTTTTGATTAATCACACAAAATATATGTAATAAGCATGTCTTGTCTACAAATAACCCAAAATTATAGACCTACTTTTGTGTGCAAACCAGCCAACACAACAAAAAATATATTTAATTTGATCTTTGAAACCTAATTATCTGCTTAGTTTTGTTTGAAAACCGTTGTTCTTTGCTTCAATACTGATATATTTTTTAAGGAAAATTCCTGGTGGAGTATTTGGGCGAGATGGCGAAATGCACCTGTTCTCAGCTGTGGAGCTGCCAGAAGAACGGCAAGTTGACGAAATACGGAGGTGTGTAGAACATTTTGGTTACTATAAATGTTTATATTTTTGGGTACCATATGAATTGATTGAATACCTGACTGTAATTTAATCATGTTTTAAATTTCTTACGATGTATATAATGCTACTAAAGTTGTTAGTAATTATGTTGTGGGGGCCGTGTGGTCCCCGGCAGAGTAGAATAGGCCACACTCACTCTTACCGAGGTGTCGTAAAAGGCGACTAAGGTAAAGCTGCTGGCATGATCATCAGCACCCAGAGAAGGAAAACTCTGCATTTATATCAAAACCCTCGCCAACCCGTCTGCCAAGCGTGGTGAGTATGGCAATTACCCCTCATGTGATTGAGGGAGGCCCGTGCCCCAGCAGTGGGGACTTAAATGGACTGATGATGATGTTGATTATATTGTATATCAACCCTGAATCTGTGTCCAATATTTTTGGATTTCAATCAATGATGCTTCTTGTATTAATAAGTCAGCAGCGTCTGTGCTGTGTTTTCCTAAGTGAGGGTACCTTTACCGATAGGCCCAATCCGGGGGAGGGGGGTTTAAACGTTGGCAGCGGACTTCTGACTCCACTGTTTTTGCGGGTGTCGATGGGCGGCGGAAATCGATTACCATCAGGAGATCCATCTGCTGGTCTGCCACTTATCACTTAAAAAGTCTGCTTAAGGTTTAGATAACAAGAGGAAACAGTGAACGTAACTCCAATTTGATTTGATTTGATTTATTTATAGGATTACCAACATAGGTTACATCAATAACACACAAAAACAAAACAGCTAACTGTACCTGTACCAATTTACCACATAATGCCACCTAACCTTTCGATGGCTGTTTAAATGTCGTAAAGCCAATGAGAAAGTGTTATAAGGCCTAAATGTAGAACTATTGTAGCACCCCATTCATAAATTGAATCGGTCCCGTTTGCGGATGCGTGCTATTGTCGCCGGGGCTCAAGCCGTGACAAAAGGACATCGAATGCTTTAATCCCAATACAAATCGGTATTTATTCAAGTGACGTTGACCCTCTGTGGTCGCCGCTGCATCGCGGATCGAATCTGCACGACTAATTTAGTCCGGCAAAAAGCTGGCCGTGACTTATGTATTTTTAAACATTTTTATTATTACTTAATCGGTTGTGTCTCTGGTTTTAAGAGCAAACATATTTCCGCTCTGGAGCGCAATTCTCGTGCTCGTGATATTTATTTTCATACGACATATATCACCAAAACATAGTTTTTTTTGTATGGTTTATAAGTGATATCCGCCATGTTTTCAAAATATCACGAGCACTAGAATTGGGCTCCTGATATTTTAACTTGCGACATAAGCAAAATAAATGTGAGAACACGCACCACCTTATTATGAATCGCGATTTAAAGTTATTACCATTGTCATCCCGTTCCAACCCGATATGTAAAAAGTGGCTGGGACGAATTTTGTTCCGGGACTATCCTTGGTTCGCGATTTGTAATAAGGGGGATAATGTTGTATCTCATAATGAATTTCGTGTTAATCCCCGTCTTAATTAAATATAGAAAGACGACCTTAGATTAAACCAAAAATCTAAGACGACGACTTACTTTTCGAAACCAAGACTGGAAAACATTTTACTTATAAAAGCCCGTCTTGGACAAATCAGACCGTTATTACAAAACGTGATCTAAGATAAGTTCCGGAACTAAACTCATTCCAGCAACTTTAAACATTGCTTGTTAGAACGGGATGACATGAGCAGTAATGGTAACTTAAGATACGGTACGGTAATAGTAACTTACGATGACCGTGGGAGAAGCCACGCTTCGTCACGAATGGGCCGGCACGACCGGAGTGATACCACGGCCTCACAGAAAACCTCACAGGAAACTCGGCGTGAGCCGGAGGCTCAATCCGGGGAAAATGTATGTGATGTTGTGAAATATTTATTTATTATTATTTAGCAGCATCTATTGGTATAATGTGGAACTAAATTTCCCGAAACGAAATGAGGGCGGGCCACTAGTTGTAATTAAAATGATTGAAGTGGAGTCTGGCAAATTGACTTTGTAATGTAACAAATCGATGTCTCAATGAGGCAGATGTCGCGAGCTGCTGCTAAGTCAATATCGTGGTTAAGTCCGCTGAGCATCAATTTCCCGCATCAAAATTCAGGGTCTGAGTTTAAACAACCATTGTTCCTTGCCCGGGTTATTGTGAAAGTCCAATACGATATCGTATTACAGTAAACAATAGCCAGTTATCAGCCACACAGCCACGCGGGATGGGTGGATACAACTTTATTGTATCAGAAACGTACGAAACTAGATATAATTTCCGACGAAAACAGTGGGGTGTATTTTTACCCGACTACGGCGAAGCAAAAAGGAGGGTTATGATTTTGACCTGTATGTATGTATGTATGGTTGTTCATCTGTTCCCTCATAACTTCTAAACTAGTCATCATATTTGAACAAATGAGGTGTCGTTAGAAGCGTCTTGATTGTCTTCTGGTTATAGGCGACATGACGTCATGTTAAATTGACTACAGCGCCCTCTAGGGGACTTAAGAGTAAGGAACTAAAAATAAAATGCTTGACGGTACCGTGTGGGATCAAATGAAAGAGCTTCTTTAGCACATTTCAGATATGTAATTTTATTTAAATAACTAAAAACATATTAAATAAAATTAAAGTTTAAAAATTAAACCTCTGCAATAAAAAAAAAACACGCTCTAAAAAGTACGACACAAGAAAATTGTCTCTGCTGAAATTATTTGGAGATAATAATCTTAAATGTTGTAGAGACATGCAGGTTTCTTCACGATGTTTTCCCTCACCGTCGAGCTAATGGTAGATATACGCTCAAAGATTTGATATATCATAACCAGAGGTTCATGCTCGGATTAGAACCACGAGCCCCCGTATGGAAGGCGCGTTCTTATCCACTGAGCTACTATCGTTTTAGCATGAAGTATTCTTTAGCTTGACTTCCTATGGACTTAAAATCAAATACCACGATTGGTCAATCAATTTTCAACTTAATATCAAATGCAGAGAGTTCTTCTAGCTATTTGACATTTTGTGGTAGTTTGACCAGCGGCATACCTATGTCAATGACCCACAAGAGTAGTAGTCGTGTTTCGGTTTAGGAGCTAGAAGATAAATAGGTAATCCGGGTTAAGAGGTAATGAAAACGTCAAATAATTCCTTGCTAATAGGTATGTCAATAACACCTCGAGGAAGTGGAAATGAGGTGAACCTGGGTATATAAAATATTTTATGTAAATAGCTGCTGCGTACATTGTACACTGCATAGAACTACCTACCAATCTTTTCAGATATAATTTTTGCGTTTTATATGTCTTAGTAAATGGAAAACTGCCGATGACGATCGATTTTTTTATTATTTTTTTTTATGCTAGAGGCGGATAAACGAGCAAGCGAGTCACCTGATGGAAAGTAATCATCGCCACCCATGAACATCTGCGAAATCAGAGAGATCGCTAATGTGTTGCCGGCCTTTTTTTTTAAAAAAGAGTACGCTCTTCTCTTGAAGATCCCTAAGTCGTAGCCGTCCGGAAATACTCCTGCAGCCAAACCGTTCCACAGAACGTTCGAAATGTATACATACAGCACTTTCACAGCATACATTAACAATTTATAAATATGTGTAGGTAGAATATATATAATCGAAATGTCGGTAAATAAATGTCGAAAGTCAAGGATCCTGTAGTGTCTATCCAGCGTAAGTTAAAAAGAACTTAAAGGTGAGTTTAGTGTATGAGTTTTTGATAATGAATGAACATAATTTTTCATGTAAATTCTCGTACCCGCGGCAATGAATTCAATGAACTACGAATTGATGCGTTGCCGCAATCCATTACCCGTATGCCTACATCTGTCGTTCATTCCGTCGATGTTAATCTCCCATATCGTTCCCATGCCTATCGTTTTCGTTCTTCGAACTTAGAATGAATGAATTTTGCGGGCTTCCAGTATGAAAAGTACGAATTGAACAATTTAATGTAATTCAGCTATAAAACGAACTTCAGTGGCTGACGAGCAGACGGATCGTCTGATGGTAAGCGATGGCCGCCGCCCATGGACACCCGCGACACCAGCGGAGTCACAAGTGCGCTACCAACCTTTACTCCCCCAATCCCCCGGGTTAGGCGTCCGGTACCCTCACTCACGCAGCGAAACAGCACAGTGCTGCTTTACGCCGGTTTTCTGTGAGGCCTTGGTATCACTCCGGTCGAGCCAGCCTATTCATGCCGAAGCGTGGCTCTTACGTGGCTGATAGGAATAGGTCATTCTTAAGTAGTTGGTTGGTCCATATGAGCGCTCAACACCCGACAGGCTCGCTTATCCACATCGAGCGGAAAGCGCGGTGGGCGGTCGAGGATCAGACTCCCGACAGGGGAAAGGGGCCTTAGCGTGATGACGTCCAGTAACGGACAAGAATATAGGTGTTGCATCCAAACAAAGGAAACACAATGCGCGTGTGAAAAGGAGAGGAACTCTGATTCAGTTGTAACGTCCGGTTCACACTAAGCCCCAGCGCTGAGCGGTCATAATGGGCGAACTTCCTTATACGAGTAATTCATCACCTTTCCACATTTTTAGCGGTACATCTAGGTTTAATAGGTCTTGGTTCGATCACATAAAAAAACTAAATGATTGAAATTGTTATTTCATTTAAATATGATTATATTTGTTTGTAATCAGTTCAAAGCCTGTTTTCGATAAGTTTACAATTAATTTCCAACAAAGAGGTCGTGGCTTTATTACTTAATATTAATTAAACGTTTTATTCGCGATAAAACCTTGTTTTTGTTTGAAATATGCGATGGTTGTTTTGTAATGCATTTTCCTGTTTTCCCTGCCATAACGGGGCCATTGATAAAGTTCCTGTTAATATGCAGCTCGAAATTTTAACAATGGTAGTTGTTTTGATTAATTAACTCTTTACATTATGCTGTTGGTTTGCGATCTTCACATATATGCGATATAGGTATTTTCTTATAATTTAACATAATCATTTAATGGTGGTGCGGGTGTCCATGGGCGGCGGAATTGCTTACCATCAGGTTATCCGTCTGCTCGTCTGCCACCTCTCATATAAAAAAAAATATTGTCCAGTTATGGATTTTCCTATGTTATTGTTACATTATGAAAGTTGTAAATGTATGGCCGATTCAAGCTGTAACTTTTTTATGTGATTGGTGGCAGACGTGTAGACGGATCACCTGATGGGAAGCGATTGCTGCCGGGATGGACTCTCACGACACCAGTGGAGTCACAAGTGCGCTGCCAACCTTTAAACCCCTTTTTTCCCCCGGATTGGGCACAGAAACTTAAATATAATTATGGAATATATGTATTGTGTGTGATAGATGTGTTTTGTTCGCAGATTACTTCTTTCACTGCCAGTTTGCACGCAGAGGCTGCTGGTGCTATTGTTCGGCACATTCCGGGTGATGGCCTCCAATGCTGACAAAGCAGGTGAGTACAGTATAACCAGTAGTCCACATAGAATGTGTCGCTGGCGATTTGAATAAATACGTTGATGTCGGGAACCATGAACCTTCGCCTGCAATGAAATGTAAACACCACCTTCGGAACAATAAGGTTCATATTTGAATGAGATTGTATACTTATTAGTGCATATGACTCTACGTATGCGCTGTCCTGACACGCACACATAAGCACAATATATACGTTTGGATCAGTGGTAGTGAATGCGGCCTCTGGTGCAAGGATTGTGGGTCCGATCCCCGCACAGTACATACATTTATGTGCATGAACATGTCTGTTTGTATTGGTCTGGGTGTTTTCTATGCATTATAAGTATGTATTTACAAAAGAAAAGTATTAATGTATACATTTGTAATTCCGCTGTTGGTTCTGATATCCGTAACACAGGTGCTTGAGCTACCTGTCCCGGATTCAGATCAATGTATGTGATGTTGTGAAATATTATTCTGTTTTAAAATTCTACCCAATGATATCTACAAAATCCGACAATATTTTGGTGGTCGTTCCGTACCCAATCATCGTATGCGAATATATATTAAGAAGTTGTCATTTGATTAAAGGAACAACTTCAAAGTGAAAGGGAAAAATCTTTAAAGAAAGGAACACAATGAAACTGCGAAACTTTGAAAAAGTCGGGATGTCAGACTATTCGCGCGCTTAAAAGTGCTCGACTCTTTAGTGTCATCTGACAGACGCCTTATCAAGTGATCTCAACGACCGATTCAAGAGTGCACCGAATTGGGCCACGAAGAAGTCAAAGATGAAATAATCGCAGAATGTAAAGCGGGTTGCATCACGCACGCGAGCGTCGCGGCCCACGCGCGCAGTAATTGCCATAATAAACGTAATTACTTTCGGTTGGATAATGCTGCACCACAATCGGATCAGTTGCAGTGACGAATATGTGTCGATGACCTTGAAATTGAATTGGATAGTGCTGAGCCTAATTCTGAAATGTTGCATCTAGCATATAGATTGTTTAGGCTCATTAGAATAGATTACACAAACTAACTACATCTTTTTCAATGGTCTTGTGTACGTTCATGACCGCTTAACGGTCCGGCAGATAGTTAAGTCTACGATTGTTGAATAAACAGACAATCACGATATCCGGTGTATTCTCATAGAACCATGCAAAATTAATGTCGACTCATGCTTCCTGGTTATTCGCCATAGCGTCGGAGTTTTCAATGGTCATAGTTTTTAACCGATTGGTTTAAAACTCTTGGTACACGGTGTCAATTTTCTAAGGCGACGGGTAGCCCTAACTAGCGACACCATTCATTTTTAATTGTTAGCTACTAAACCGGATCTATTTTAAACAATATCGGGGTTACAACCTCTCGGCAAATACTTACAATATTGGGTCCGTTTTTGTACGCGAAAAATTGATTACCGCCAAAAGCGGCGCCACTTTTAGCGCGAATCAATTTTTCGCGTACAAATATTGGGTCCGCATTTGTGCATAGTTATTTAATAAATAGTATAAGTGTCTGCCGAGAGGTTGTAACCCCGTAATTGTTTAAAATAGATCCGGTTTAGTCGCTAACAATTAAAATCGATTGGCGTCGCTAGTGTGCCCTACCCGTCACCTTAAGATTGAATCTTAGCAAAGAGTGTTTAACTTAACGATAATTGGAAATCAACAGATTGAACACGTGTATCTTTAGATAGATAGATAGATAGATATTCTTTATTGCACAAAAATAAAATACAAGCATGATACAACAGCAACAGACAGCACAATAAGGCGGTCTTATCGCTTGTACCGATTTCTTCCAGACAACCTTTGGGTAGAGGAAAGAAATATCGTATCCGTAATAAGGCAAGGCAGTGCAAAGTAGTTTAACAAATGAAATTGACAATGGCAGAAATATACATTATTTTATATATTAATATTATTACATTACATTACTTTAATGAGAACTAAGTAAGTTACTTTACTGTTATACTTTCTATACTGAGGCCGTACAAACCAAATTGTCCACGCTGGATTGACCTGGCTTATTAAACTTTATTTATCTGTCAACCTCTGCAAATATCAGGGACAGTTTTTAGCAACACACTCTTATTAAAAGCTGACATTTTATTGAAAGCATAGAACACTCAATTAAGATCATTATATTTAATTACCTACTTAAATGAGTGATTAAATAATTTATTTTTTTACGTATACTTGAAAATAATGAAAAGGTCAATATCAATTATTTAGTGTAAATTGTTGTAAAATTGAAATAAACGTTTGAAACCTGTCCAAAAAAATGTTTAATAATGAATATTGCCCGAGAAGTGGTCAAAATTATCACGTCATATCTTTTTGGGCCTGCCTCTCAATTGGCGTCCTGCTGGTCATTGTGGCAAACCATCGCTACATGGCGGCTTTTAGGGGAGGCCTTTGCCCAGCAGTGGGACGTCCCGGCTAAATATAAAAAAAGTGAACATTTAAGGTGGTCCGTTTCCTATACAAACTTGTTTTACAGGAATACTTACAGGCAGAAGCTTGAATATGGTTAAAATGTCTTTTAAAAAATTATATATGTGTGTCTATTTACGCGAATGGTATAATCTTTCAAGTTTAAAACATAAACAAAGTATAATTTCGATTTTAAAAAACGTAGCAATTTGCGAAATCGCTTGAATGTGTGTGTGCTTGAAACGAATGCAATCTCTCGTAAAAACGGCGACATCTATACGAATCTAGTTAAATTTCCTAGATGGTAGGCTATGTTTGCTTAGCTAAACGAACTGGCTATCGAACAGATGGCGCTGAACTGCAATAAAAATATGCATGATATTTTAGCGATTTGTTAATTTATATTCATAATATATTAAAAATTGTATTTTTTTATTGCTATAATAAAACACAAAATGCAAAAAAGGTCACACACTTTGACTTTACATTGATAAGAAATAATAGAGGCTTTTAAGTGCGACCGTCTGTCTACCCGCTGCGCCATCGAGGCATGGCATTGTGTTAGCGACGTTGCCACTCTTACGCGTCGTTGCCATATTTCTATAGCACCAATTTCTTCAACTTGAAATTATTTCGGGATTTTAGATTGCTCCTTTACTGGGTTGCCAGAAGGTACTTTTCCTGAAATTCTTGGTAAAGTTTAGTCTTTCTTTTTTTTAATTTCCTTTTTTTTCATTGGTTCCATAGGAGAAATATTGTGAAGTGAGTGTACATGAAACGAACATGCAACTTATATACGCATCCAGGTACGAAATACAATTGATATGTCAAAATGAGCAAAAATGTACTGGGATAACACATTGCCATCTCTGTCAGTTTTAGTCTGCATAGTAAAAAAACAGAGTTTAGCTTGGTATTGGCTGTCTAAAATCGCCGTGAGACTGGGGCCAGAAAACTAGTCTGTATATTTATGGACAGGAATTTGGGGACAAATACAAAATCGTACCTGGCAACTATGACTCAATATAGCATCGCGGCATCGTCCGAAGTGCGATCCTGTTTACGCTTTACAAAATGTACCTACCGCTTATTTCCAAAACTTTTCAACTAAAAAATTCAACTGTAAAGTAATCAAATTTTAAGAAATACCTACTTTATTGTTACAAATGATTGGTCATAATAGTGCATACATAATTATTTCCAATAACTTAATTATAATATATTTCTAAGGAATGATAAACCATTTGCTGTAACGAAACGTAATCAAATTTTTTGTGATAACTAGTGCTGTGTATGCATCAATCCATTCAACGCTAAAATAAATAAATATCGATGATATTCATAGCCTTGGTTTGGTAGGTGCATTGTTGAAGAAATTGAAATACAAACATGAACATCTGCAGTTCGCGCGAAACGTAACAGCCACTTGCTATCCGTACTTATCTGATAATATATAATATATAGTACAACGGGTAGGCCAATACAGCAGAGTTGGATGGAACTCTACTACTGCTTCTCTCGGCTCCGTTCGGGTTCCGGGACAAAAGTATACGTACAAGTACAACCAATTATTTTTTTAGTTTTAGTGAAATTACTGTATTTAGAGTCGAATGTTGCTACGAATTTTCTATGAGCGAACGGTTTTTTTGAGTGATATTGAATCAAGTTCGTCAGGGTACAAAGTTAGGAACTCATCTGTGCAATTTGTTGTTTACGTCGCGTAGTGTTAATCAAGCGGCAGTGTTTTAAATGTTCTAATGTTAAGTGATGAGTTTAGAGGATAAAGTCCAATGTGGATTGATAAATAGTGACTCCATTGGTAATGTATTGGCCTTAAAGTTATGGGAACTCGTGATAAACACTTGGAATTAAGAGTCAAATGTAACTCTTGTGGTCATTGATTGAATTAAGTATAAAAAGTTAAGCTTGGTAAGTACATACCTACCAATTTAACTTACTTTTCTTGCTACTTTTAACTTCTACTACCTATGATAATATTATTTTTAAAAAGTGATAGTCTATAATTTAAAATTTAATAGTATTTTTCCAATAAAATGTATGCTATGCTATGATGATAAATTTTCATTTGAATAATGCTTTTATCGATAAATTGCCAGCTTCTCTGATAGCAAAATAAACAACTCTACTCGTACTTTTTCAAACAACTTTTTTTCATTCTGTCTGAATTTCTGACTGACTTGTTCTGATCGTTGTTTAGGTATTATATGCAATTTGATTGACTTTCCTATATTTTGTTGATTTTTTTGATAGTTTTGTTTGAGATGAAGTGAGGAGCTGGGTGTTCACAATGGACTTTGGAAGGACAAACAAATCGAGCTTTTTAATGTGTTACTCTTTTACTATGTACAGAACAATAAACTTTGCTTTTCAATTACAGAAAGACCTATTCTCTAACCAAACCTCAAATTGAACTGAATGATGAAACAAAAAATGGATTACACAGTGTTTACTCTTTTGAATGTACCATGTGTGGAATGCTCTGGAAGCGAGCTAGTGAAAAGGATGGTCACATAAATAAAGCCCTAGTTTGGGGTGCTGTGACAAGTGGCAGCTACTATGCACAAGTAGCCCAGATGACTGCGCTTATGGATACACCAACTTTATCACCGAATAGGTTTCACTCAACTGAAAAAGAATTGGGATCTGTGTGGCAACAACACTTGACAGAGGAGATAATAAAAGCTGGAGCCGAAGAAAGAGCCATCGCCATTGTAAAGGGACACATGTCCCCTGATGGGGTGCTATATATCACTGTCTGAAAAGATCATATGGGCATAACTTTAACTCATCTTCTGGGATGGTAAGTTTAACTTTGTTATAATCACTTGTTTGTTATTTAATTTTTGCAAGTAAAACTTTAATCCCACTGAAAATGTGTCTCAGACATAAGGACGGTACAAAGTCCAATAAGGGTAACTCCGTGTGTACCCGTATTATTACTTTAAAAAAATTTCTTACCAATTCAGGAGTTCAAAGTAATAATAGAATGTGTTATAAAACACACACCCCTTTATTACAAAACATGGTCTAAAGTTAGGCTTGGTTTAAAATGGATGCTGTCACTTTCATTTGAAAGCTATATAAAAGTGACAGCGTCATTTTTAAACCTTGTAGACCGTTTTTGTAATAAAGGGGACAGATGTTTGGTAACAATATTTAATAACAAATTGAAATAATATAAATTTATTGTTACAAACATTCTTACATTATTTATTTCTTTTTACAGATACTTCAGTCCACTTGGGATAGAATGCATAGCATTCAAGCATGGTGATTTTCAAGAAACACTCAAAGTTACTTTAGAAGCATTTTATTGTATATAAATTGATGTAAATATTTTTTATTAATTATTAAAAATTGACTTGATACTACCTCCTACCTACCTACACCAACTAATTTGTACACCTCGTCATACAGTTAACTAGTTTTGGAATATTTACTTTTGTTTGTAACATATGACGGGAACTTCAGGAATGATCATGCTCCCCAAATGTCCCTGAGGTTGTGGTGCTATGTGGCTGGTCATAACATTCACTCTGCTATAGTTGAGTGAAGTGATGGCTGAAACATATGTCATACTTGAACAGGTGCCACCTTTGGGGACTGGTCTGCTTTGGTGTAAATCATATTTAGCTTATTATTTTGTGTTGCATTATTAGCTGTTTGACTTGGTATAAGGTATACTTTGTATATAATGTGTAATAAAACATTGTATAAAAATATGGCGTTTAAAGAGTAACTGGTGAGTTTCTTGCTGGACCTTCTCGTCCAGAAACAACTTTCCGATCTGGATCCGTTGGTAGAATCGCATTATTTGTATTTATATTTTAATATATTTTATGTATCGGCATATTTATGTAATCACATGTAAATTATACATACTAATGAAATGGTTTTAAAGGATTCAAATATAGATTTTATTATATTGATTGTTTTTTAATTAACATTCCTAAGGACTTATACCACTCCACTTCTTCTGCACGAACCTACCTACATGAAGTTATTAGAAGTCGCCCACCTACGCACACTCAGCCTACTCTATTAGGTCTACAGACGCTATGTGGCAAAAAATCGTCCCGAAACGAAGTGAGGGCGGACCGTTAGTTGCATAATAAACCGCACTTCAATTTCGAAGTCCAGTGTGTGTTAAGTTATCTACTAGATTACCATCGCTACCTATCCGTAGTCCATTCGATAGATCTGAAGAAGAAATTCACATATTCCGTAATTCCTATCCACATCATATTTTTAGTGTTAAGCGCGCCATCTATTGCCAGCGAGGAATAACAGCTATCCGATAAAAAACATGCTTCAGCTTTGTATGTGTGTGTGGGGACGATACGTACGTACACAAGTTGATATTAATTTAGCAACGATGCAGGAATATAACGATTCTGGTTTAGTTGTTAATTGTTGAAATACATCAAAAAATCGCAGTTATTACGTAGATGTCGCGAATCACTCTACACTTAAAATTACTGTCCTGTAGAAGTCGTAATTATTTATTTTCTCGATTCACTGACAACAGAGCCATCTCTTAGCAATCGTTTAGCAGGATTGCGTGAGCTTCCACCTTAAGTTTACAGATTCTCCACTGAGTAGCAAAATATAATTAGGAATGCAGTTTTGCATAAAGATCAGACACCAGAACTTTCAAGAAACACATTAAGGTGACGGGTAGGGCATACTATCGGATGGGATCTATTTTAAACAATTTCGGGGTTACAACCTCTCGGCAAACACGTATACTATTTATTAAATAATCATGCACAAATGTTGGGTCCGTTTTTGTACGCGAAAAATTGATTCACGCCAAAAGTGGCCGCTTTTGGCGCGAATCAATTTTCCGCTTACGCGTTAGACTTAACATTTTTGAATGGTTATTTAATAAAAAGTAGAAGTGTTTGCCGAGAGGTTGTGACCCCGGAATTGTTGAAAATAGATCCGGTTTAGTAGCTAAAAATTAAAATCGATTGGCGTCGCTAGTGTGCCCTACCCGTCACCTTAAGACTGGAATCGCATTGCAATATTTGTCTAGGTAGAGGATACGATTTGAATCAACATCATGTATGTTATTGCAAAATTGTCTATTGGAAATAAGTTGTGATAATTTATCATTTGGCTACGTTTGACTTTCTCTGTCTCACATACTGCATACACTTACTAAAAAAAATTGGTAAACCTACCTGTCCAAGTAACACATACTGCGGAATATGAGATTTAAGATTACCAATATCGTATCAAATGCAAGGGTGAGATCTCTGCCTAACTCGACAGGGAAAAGCCGTGTCTATAAATGGACTAGAAAAATGCAGTCGTTCCTGCAAGACGTGAAGGAAAAATCTAGGTGTTTGTAGATATGTGGGATGACCTCATTCGCTTCATTGACACCGCGTATAGGTGAGAGTTGAGAGTTCAACCGAACATGGGCGGCCACACCGCAGGCGTACTACTGACACTGTTTTTTTCTTACTCAGTCGATCGACTTTCAAAATTTCATTAAATGCATCATCATACGTAATTATGCATATTCTAATTGTTTATTTGCTGAATATGGGAATGAATCACTACAAGCGATAAGACCGCCTTATTGTACCTACTGTCTGTTGTTGTATCATACTTGTATTTTGTTTTTGTGCAATAAAGAATATCTATATATCTATCTATGGGTAAGAATACAAGCTTTTTATACATAGCCTTAATATGTATTGATTCTACGCGTTCAACAAATGTAAGGCTTTTAACATTTGCTGTACTATGTCGCGATTCACTTCACCTACTTCCACTATATCTTCGAACGTACATAGTTATAACGTGTATATGTCACCGGAAAATAACAAGATCCGTATGTTTATCAATTTACTAGGAAGTTTATAATCTTTCGTAGGATTCTAAACGGGAGATAAATTGTATTATTTTACGTACACACTTACGAAAGTGTGTACGTAAAATAATACAATTGACATTGATAAACATACTGAACTAACTCGTAAAATAATAAGTAAGCAATATCCAAACGCTACGCGTGACCTGATAGGCATTGCCGCTATGAACATTGACCAATCAGAGAGCAGTGAGTTATTTTACGTATTTCAAAGATTCGTATATTTAAAAGAGTTTGTGTGATTGGTCGAACCATAAAAAATTTTACGAATAGATATCCGTTAGTTTATAAATTTACTTGTGACGTCGGAAATTTACGAAAATGTGGACGTAAAATAATACAATTTATCTCCCGATCTAATCGGGATCCTACGAAAGTTTATAAACTTCCTAGTAAATTGATAAACTTACGGATCTTGTTATTTTCCGGTGACATATATATTTCAATGCCCACCATGTTAGGGCTCCAACGTCGATAGCGGCATCATTCGTATTGTTGTACATTTTTGTCCCCACATGCATTTCCATAGTTCACCATAACAATGCGTCTACATGTACATATAAGTTGTATGCGATTGTTACTTTACTTTCATATAAGGCGGCCATATTCTCCGTCGCCCATACGTCATTACCGCGTGCCTTTTTAATGTCAAACGTCCTGCTAATTAACGCTCATGTCACTTCGATAAATTACTAAAATTACTGCTAATTTTAGTAACTTTTCTGTTTATTTTTTTGCTCGTGCACCAACTCGCGTGGCAGACCGCAATAACGTTTTAACTATTATGCGTTTTTACGCGACATGATATTGAATCTATTGAATTTTAATTCTCACAATTCATTGATTGCAGTATCGTAATACAACGGGATTGTGTTTCTTGAGAAGCGTTTCGTTATAGCGATTGATTTCTCCCTAAATCATTCGTCTAATTGATTTTCTTGGAGTCAATGTTCTTAGGCGCAATCGTGCAAATCATAAATCTTTGTTGTTTCAGTAATTTGATAGTTTATTGAATTATTGTCATTTACGTTTTTGTATCTCTCATCACAAAATTAGGCCTATACATACTCAGCAGTGGGTGGATGTGGGCTGATATGTTGATGATGATTATCACTAAATTTGATTTCTATAACAATATTGCGCTGATACAATTTCAAATCGTTCTTTATTGAATTGTTCTATATTTACTATATCTTATAAAATATAGTTGCACCTGACTTAAAAAAAGAAAGAAATATCTTCATGTACTGTATATTTTATGTCGTGCATATTTTTTATTTTTTAATATTTAAAACTTTATTCCACAAAACTACGCAATATGTAGGCGAACTTAATTTCTCTACCAGTCAACCTTTGGGTCATGCAGAAATTTATCTAATCTTACTAAAATTATAACCATTTGGGTAGAACACTACAAATATATATGGGCGAGCCAAATAATATTTCTGTCTCATAAAACATATTCGTTTATATGATTTTTAATACATACTCTTAACTTAACTTTGATTACCATAATTTTCCAAATCTCAGAATAGTTTGGTGAATTTCCTATGTAGTTCAGCAAATTCCTCGACTGAGACCCTTCCTTATATGCAATAAGCTTAACCTATCATCATCTTCTTTGTTAATAGGTACAGGTATGACATCGGAAGCCCTGGGCGTGTCGGTGGCACCCTCCTTCTTCCACTCCTGCGTGTCGGACGGCAAGACGGCCACAATGGAAGATGTGCAGAGATTCAAGGTCAGTACCTAGTGGTTACTGATTACGCTAGTTGATATGAGGAAACGGGGCATATCGAATACTGATCTACTATGGAATCTTGTCGCAGTTATAGTTAAAAGTCTTGAAATAAGTTCGTAATAATCAATTTGAGAAGATTCCAGTTATAATCTGTATAATACACTGTCTCAATTTATGAGGTACAAGTATTATGTAAGAGGCATACCATCGATAGTCGAACATATTATATTGATAATTATATTTTTGTTGACCCTGTAAAAATGCTTTACGCATACCCGTGCGCCGGGTGACGGACGGGTTATGTTGGACTCTGAGGGCGGGGGTCTGCCAACTAAAAACACAGGCCACCACTCTCATCGCCCTTAAGTGGGAAGTGAACGTGATAACCGGTAGGAAACCTTTTTAGCGGTAGGTACAACAGAGGGTGAGTAGCCGTCCCTATTATTTGATAGAAATGGGGTGAGCCCTGCGTCTCATAGCCACTGCGACCAGTAGATGATCTATTGTGGCAGCCCCGTAACCTATTACAGCACCTCATGTAGCTCCAGTTCCAGGATAAACCCGAGAATGGAGCTGATGGGGGAGCTCTTGATCTCGTCAGCTGAGATCATGTGTGCTCCCAGGTGCCGGCTTCTGCAGCGGTGCAGCGCTATGCACTCGCCGAGGACGTGGATTATCGTTTCCTCGTCCTAGCGACAGAACCTGCAGATTTTGGTATCTGAAAGGCCCATGTTGTGCAGGTGCTTGTTTAATTTGCAGTGCCCTGTGAGGGTCCGAGTGAGTAGCATGTCCTCTACTCAGTTTTATTATTTCTACAGCTCGTCTGCTCGAACGCCTGTATCAACGCTTTAGACTGTTCTAGTCGAGGTAGCCGTCCCTAATGAGCACTGAAAGTGACCGGTGCAATGGCGGCGCTAGTACCTTATATTGAGGATGATGATGTAACTAAAACCAAGATAGAATAGTGACGAAAAGCATTTATATCAGTAGACATTTTTTTGGTTATTTGGGTCCACAAATTAGGATTTTTTTTTATTTCCGTCATATTCGTTATTTTAATTAACTAGTAAAGTAAATGTTTAGTACGGTAATAACTATAGATCGCGATTTATAATAAGGTGGCTTGGGTCTATATCGACACAGCTCAAATTTGAATTTGACAGAAGTGGCGCCAATTACGGTATTTCTTTGGTGGCGTGAACTCTAATAAAATTAACACGTCAAATCATACATCTAAATACCCGCCTTAAATGTTCATTGTCATTTATATATACTTTTAAGGGTAACCTAATTTTAAATAACTTTGAGTACACGTGTGCTGAATGATATTACTCGTACAATAATGATTTGTGATTTGACAAACGTTACGAAACATTTAATGTACATTAAATTGGTCCTATATGATTTACCTCGACAAGGTTGCAGGGTGGATCGGTACTCGATTCACGAGCGTGCGACGATCATTCGAGTTAATGATGCATGCGCTCCATATGTTTCTGGTTGCAACGCGAGTTTGTGTCACAAGCGACACGTTTGTAACGGCCCCTGAGCGAACTAACAGTAACTAACTGTGGTGCTAAACATTTATGTTGCCATAAGCATTTTACTTTGTTTAGTAGTATACTTTCACTCAGATCTTGATCTGATTCAAAAATAAATAAAATCTCTATTGAATGTCATCTACAAGAATCGGCCGTAGAATATAATGTATATAGAAACGCAAAAAGCCTAAACATTTTTTTTATTAGAATAAAAAAAAGTAAACGTTTTTAATCTATTGAAAGTCATGAGAAGGTTTACAATGTTTTATTTTTCTACTTTCAAATAAAAAGGCAACATTATTTGAAAGCAGAAAAATAGATACGTTTAATATTAAATATATTTACATTAATTTCAATAATAAAAGTCTGGCCGCAATTAAAAATACGTTCCTGAGATTTCAATTAGACTAGTAATGCCTTGTTATATATCCTATTGGTTAATTTGTCGAACTGACAGTGGTTAGGAACGAATTTTTAAAACGGCCATAGGTACTATAAAAACATAATATAAACATTAATGCTCCTTGATGTTAAATTTTAAGCGATAGTGGTAGTTGTAAAATTAAACGATAAAATCTTAATTGTTGTCCTGTTATCTTATCAGTAAGTAAGATGTCTAATTTGCATTGTTTAGTACGATAACGTTGTGCACATAGCATAATGTACGATAGATGATATATTTGTTGCACCATTATCAAGGATATAGTACTATTGTATCAGGTTTCAGTGTAATCACCCGATGTGGACATTATGTTACGTTTTATTGGACATTCGTATATCTTTTGATAGGTACTTTAAACAATTGAAAACCGAAATCCGACACTTGATAACAATTGATTATGGCAAATATAGGTATGACGTCGTCGGTTGATTAACGACCATTCCAAACCTGGCAAAATATTTTAATCAATATTGAATGATTTATTTCGACACATGTTTCATTTAATAATTAATATACAATGATTTATTAAATATAAAAACAATTGACTTAGGGAGACACCGCGGCGAAACTAGCTTCGCCACTTGATTTATATTGAATTTGGCAATTAAGAGACGTTTTTTAAAAATGTACTTCAATGAATACTTAAACGGGAAGTATTAACAAATTTTTGCGACACATCTATGTAATAATTTTATCCTTAAAGAACAACCCGTGCGGATAAATAATGGGATCAGAAATGGCGGCGCATCTATTCACTTCTCGCTTCACACCCACAAGTGCGACTATAGGACGCAAATTGTGTGCGAGCGAGAAGTAAATAGATGCGCCGCCATTTTTGATCCCATTATTTATCCGCACAAGTTGTAACAATGATTTCCTTAATTGCTAAAAGTGACCTTTTTACACAGTTATGAACATTATTGTTACTTTTAGAAAGTATTATTACATGAGTAACTACTCTCTTACTTTGGTTGCTCGTCCCGTTGGTCTAGTGGTTTAAGTACCAGGCCCTTGATCTCGGGGTCCTGGGTTCGATTCCGTAGTCGAACAAAGGTATGTTTCGAATTTTTCAAACAGCTCGGGATTGTGATCACCAATCGCATTAGGCAAGCGTGGTGATTAAGCCTAATTCCATCATAGTAGCGATGACTTGATTTCTATGATGAAGGCCTTTGCCCTGCAGTGGGACAATATATAGGCTGATACTTATATTACACGAGTTCTTTTAAACTTTCATGGGCACTTACATTAGAATAGTTATTTACGAGTTCTCTACCATACCTTACCTTATTTTTGAGTTTCCGATATTTCGGCACTATTGCAAGCGCCATGGTCACGGAGTTTTGTCTGCCAGTAACATCTTACCCGCAAAAACTTCAGTTACTCCGTGACCATGGCGCTTGCAACAGTGCCGAAATATCGGGAACTCAAAAATAAGGTAGGTACATGGTAGAAATTTCGTAAATAACTATTCTAATACACGAGTTCGTCTCAAATTTTTAATACTTTCCTTAAAGTATTAAGTAAAGTACCTTTTGGATAAAATTCTCTTATTCGCCACAATCAATATAAATCACTTGGCGGCTGATAGTATCGTCTCGGTGTCACCTTAAGGTGACGGGTAGGGCACACTAACGACGCCAATCGATTTTAATTTTTAGCTACTAAACCGGATCTATTTTAAACAATTTCGAGGTTACAACCTCTAGGCAAACACTTATACTGTTTATTAAATAACCATGTACAAATGTTGAGATCCGTTCTTGTACGCGAAAAATTGATTCACGCCATAAGTGGCCGCTTTTGGCCGGAATCCAGTTTTCGCGTACGCGTTGGACCCAACATTTGTGCATGGTTATTTAATAATATAGTATAAGTGTTTGCCTAGACGGTTGTAACCTAGCAATTGTTTAAAATAGATCCGGTTTAGTAGCTAGAAATTAAAATCGAATGGTGTCGCTAGTGTGCCCTACCCGTCACCTTAAACAGTTTTTGTTAATGTTGATCGACAGAACACAGAGATCTATAGATACGATAACTTGATTGAACCTGTCAAGTTTAATTGAGTTTGATACATGATACAAGATTTAACATATTTGTTTGTATGAATAGTTAAACAAATGGCAATTTTCGACCGACCAATTCAACAAAAAACTTTTGCTTTTTATACAGAACTGCTTTTCATATGTTACTTACTTAATTAGTAGCTGACTATACATACACAATTTGAAGTTTAAGGTGACGGGTAGATCACACTAGCGACGCCAATCGATTTTAATTTTGAGCTACTAAACCGGATCTATTTTAAACAATTTCGGGGTTACAACCTGTCGGCAAACATTTATACTATTTATTAAATAACCATTTAAAAATGTTGGGACCAACCCGTACACGAAAAATTGATTCACGCCAAAAGTGGCCGCTTTTGGCGTGAATCAATTTTTTAGCGTACAAAAACGGACCCATGTGCCCCGGTGCATGGTTATTTAATAAATAGAATAAGTGTTTTCTGAGAGGTTGTAACCCCGAAATTGTTTAAAATAGATCCGGTTTAGTAGCTAAAAATTAAAATCGATTGGCGTCGCTAGTATGCCCTACCCGTCACCTTACCTTAAGGTGCTACATCGACGCAACTAGCGTCTCCAATCGATTTATATTGATTGTTGTGATTATGAGAGATTTAAAAAAAGTACTTTTTTATGTAATAGGTGGCAGACGAGCAGACGGATCACCTGATGGTAAGCGATTGCCGCCGCCCATGGACACCCGCGACACCAGAGCGGAGTCACAAGTACTTAGGTCTTTAATGCCTTAAGTATTTCTATTCTCTGGATTCAGGCAAACAAATGCATCTCGGCAAAGCTAATCAGACGAAGTATTGTCCTATCCCATGCCTGCCAGACATTGAAATGTATGTCTGTAAGTGTATTTAAAGAAGTGGCGAATCATATTTCGGTCTGGAAACTAAATATTTACGGCTGTAATGCTTCCTTCAATAATAGTTTAATTTATTGACACAAAAACAGTTGTCGAAAAATTCTAAAAGAAAATATTTCTTGAAATAAATTTTGCGTTTGATATTATTATCTACTGTTGTGTGATTTGTTAACGATTTCAAAGTAAATCTATTTCCGTATTCTTTGAATGTTTATGTGTATTTTGTTTGTGATTTCTTACAAATATTACTTTTTTAACTATAAAACTTAACTATTCAGTAAGGATTTTTTTATTTTGAAATGTTTCCTCAAGTCATTCATACATTCGACATTGCTCACCGGATTAGCAAGCTTAAGTGGCAGTGGGCTGGCTATATTAGCCGCAGAACCGATTACCGATGGGGTAAACGAGTTCTAGAGTGGACACCTCGTCTTGGCAAACGTAATATAGGGCGCGCTCTGGCTAGGTGGAGGGACGATCTGTGCAGGATGGCTGGCAAGAGCTGGATGCGAGAAGCCATGGATAGATCACGGTGGCGAACAATTGTAGAGGCCTACGTCCAGTAGTGGACTGCGATTGGCTGATGATGATGATAATGATTCATACATGACGTAAATAATACATTATTGTTAACGTTAATATACTCGTTAAACCTACAGAGTTAATGGTTATCTATCCGGCTCGACCGGAGTGATACCACGGCCTCACAGAAAACCATCGTGAAGCAGCACAGTGCTGTGTTTCGCTGCGTGAGTGAGAGTGCGCAAGGCCCAATTCGGGGGAAAGGGGGGTTAAAAGACTGGCAGCGCACTTGTGTCTCTACTGGTGTCGCGGGTGTCTATGGGCGTCGGCAATTGCTTACCATCAGGTGATCCGTCTGCTCGTCTGCCACCTATCACAAAAAAACAATCCGAAGTTTTGGCCCAGAGCGCAATCCAATATTCGGCTAACTCACTTTTCGTGGCGACTCGAGTACATAATATTACAATGCATTACTTAGAAGTTAAAGATTTCTCGCTATTGTCATATTTTATAGAGCACTTAAAAGACAATGAGTTCCTTTCACAACAATACCTAGGCATTGCTATTATCATTATCTAAGCCACAAAGTCAATAAACAGTTTCGTTATCGCTGAAGTGCGTATTGCTGTTAATAACATTTCGTTATCAGATAGAACGGTTAAAATTGAATCTGACTGTACTTGCTTGCGCAATAATGCCATATCAATAATGCAATCGCCTAATGTGCGAATTAGTGATGCGATTTGTGTCAAATGTTAACACTCGAGTCATATTCCAATTCAACTCGGAACTAGGAATCTCAAATAATTGGAACACTCGTTTTGATTGCTTGGAAATTCTCGTTTAGTGACATCGTTTGACTCTAGTCTGAAATATAAATAACTGAAGTTGATATCTCTTCACCTCCATGATATGATGTCATTTAAGCGAGCAATGATGATTTACGATAACAACTTGTAATGAAATGGGTGGTCCTAGAAACGAATTCGAGCATGGACACTGTATTGTTCACTGTGAGGAAACCTGTTTTTTTTTATTGATAGGGGGCAGACGAGCAGACGTATCACCTGATGGTAAGCGATTGTCGCCGCCCATGAATACCCGCGACACCAGTGGAGTCACAAAGGCGCTGCCAACCTTTAAACCCCCCTTTCTCTCGGATTGGGCCTCCGGTACCCTCACTCACGCAGCGAAACACAGCACAGTTCTGCTGCACGCCGGTTATTGTGAGGCCGTGGTATCACACCGGTCGAGCCGGCCCATTCATGCCGAAGCGTGGCTCTCCCACCGTCAACGGTTTCGGATAGTTTCCCAGAATACCTATGATAGCATAGGTAGGTATAACCGTAATTCAGTGGTTTTGTTTCCGCAGTCCAAGTGCTGCGATTGAAAGTCAGACGGCAATCGCTCCAAATCGAATCAGACTTGCTAAATCCTGGTGGCTTAATTTAAAGCCGTCCCGTAACGAACGAGAATATACCTGTCGCATCTAAACAAAGGAGACACACAGCGCGTGTGAAAGGGAGGATAACTCCGATTCGGTCGTAACGTGTGCTTTAAATTAGGCCTTCAGGATCGTAATTCAAGTGCAGAATTGAGAATGTTAATGAGGAAGAAAAGGCACTAATGATGTCATTTTAACTCGAGTCAAAAGTGGAATCTGATCGGCGCACCACTATTACGTATAAGTACGTATGATAGATCGATCCATCGATACTATTTGTGAAGACGCTAACGATGTTTCTATTGTTAGAGATAATGTAGGAAGTAATTTTGTATCAAATCTATTGTGGACGCGATTTGAATTCATAATGAAGTTGACTACTTTCAGGCTGATTTATGTTCGAAATGGTTTTTTGATTTCGTAGTATTTTATCTCCTTACACCCATATTTGTAGATATGTCCATAAAAAATTGGTAATCGACATTTCTGGTACATTTTTTCAAATGCCGAAATTTTAATCTTAAAAATAATTTAATTTTATAACAATATTTATATGGTTACTGATTACTTTTGTATTTAAATGTCGTTAAAATCTTGGAATAATTAAATACAAACTTAATCCGATACAATCCAAATTACAGCTATTTGTATTGTTAAAATGTATAGAAGACTTACTTATAAAGTTCCAATAAGGCATTAGATCTAACGGTAAAAGATGACACATGTCCATATCGGATGACTACTTTATCTAGATGTAAAAACGTAACGTTTAATTAACAAGTGTAAATGCATATGTATATAGCTTAAATTACATGCTATTGTCTAACCATGCGACCGAAGGCCGAAGTATGCGTGAGTATAAATCAAAGATTATACAACGAACAATATTCCTAATTATTAGTTATACGGCTAAGCTTTCCTACCGGCTTTCAAACTAACACATAGACGCTTCTTCATAGCCTGAACACTTTAGGAATGCGTTTCTGACATGTGTCAATCAGACATCTACCGGGTATTATGTCAAACTGTACTTGAAACTTCATGAAAGTTAAGAATTTTACAGTAAGAAAGGGGCCTTATTTTGCTTCCTAAGGGCCGATTTCACCGCTAAAATATAACGCGATCAATTGAGTTGAACTCGGTTGACGCGCTATCTGAATTCCATTCTCAAGTTTTTGTTTGCATTTGTCTCGTTTTTAATTTCAGCGGTGAAATCGGCCCTAAGAAGACGACATTAGCTTCAATTTTGGTCGTGCACCAAAATGGCCTTTGTCAACTTGTAGTCTACATGATTTCTATTCGACTCTTGACCAGTTTGACATAACTTCCTGTAGCTGATGCCCTAACACTCAAACGCTTCTTAACTTTGAGAGCTGGTCAAACCAATTGTCTCTGACATGAACTTGACTTAGTCCGCTCCCAAAGTTAAAAGCACTCAAATTCGGGGGTTAATGTTGTGACTATGAGAAGAGATTGTCAGGAAAGTATTCTTAAAGCGTTCAGAGCTTAGTTTGCCGACGCCTGCCTATCCTGACACAATAGAAAAGTGTTTATATAACACATAGCTGCATTTAGTTATAAGTAAGATAATGGGGAAAATATTATTTTTGAAATTGCTCAATATAATTTAGTGCGCGAGTTGAATGCCATATCTACCTAAAGTTTGGACTCTGCATTCAAGTTGCGCGCTAAATACTTTATTTTATTAAGATATTGTTTGTAATTTTAAAATTTAATATTTTCTCCTATCTCTAGTGCCTTTAATAATAAATTATTACCCTTATTTCTCAAATTATTGAGATACCCCTTTAGTACGTATGTAAGTATTAGTTTAGATACAGCGATACCTTTCCTGGTTTCACTCAATTTCGTCATTTAATGTCAAACGTTGTAAAAAGTTCTTATTTTCCTTGATTTTTTTCTTCTTAAGATTCAATTTAGTTATTTTCCAGCTACTTTTGTGTAGGAAATGAATATGTATTTGAATTTGCATGTAACCGTACTACAGAACATGTTCCTTATCTCAATATGTATTTGCGTTACCCGGTAGGTATACTTTCACGCATTTTGCAAGGTGAGGTGACTCAACGATTCATTGTTATCATTTACTCAC
Organism: Marasmia exigua; assembly: GCA_019059595.1. NCBI lineage: Eukaryota > Metazoa > Arthropoda > Insecta > Lepidoptera > Crambidae > Marasmia > Marasmia exigua. The sequence goes on along the minus strand of CM032482.1, from coordinate 12,160,097 downwards.
ATAAATAATGAGAGAATAAAGATTCCTGGTATAAGGTGAGGTGAGACAAATAGATTTAGAGACGTCATGAATATTACTTAGTATGCTACAAATAGCACCTGATACGTTACTTTAAAAAAATATATCTACTCATCATAATATGATATAGCACTATTATTAGTCGCAGATTGTGATTTTTTTATGTTCCAATAAACATTTCCGTTGGTATTGATAAATCAATTTAGAACTCTGTGGTAGTGCTTCGAGGAAATATCTCTCAATGTCGGTCTGGAGGTTTCTAATATTTTACCCCAATCAATCCTTCGATCCGGTTTATTAATATTATCAAAATAGAGCACGTGTCTGCGCAAATGGTAGTGCACTCTCCATTCCCTTACCCTAACAATCCATTGCGACACCAGAGTGATAAGACCTTACCAGATCGCGGCACAGGGGTAAAAGCTCAGAATCATATGTTGTGTAATTGGCTTATTTATTAAATTTAATAAACTAACTGGTCCACGAGTGGAGGCCACGTACAGGAAGTCGCAGTCTTGGCGATCTGGTGAAGGTCGCGGGAATCCATTGGATGCGGGCGGCACAGGACCGATCTGTGTGGAGAACATTGGGGGAGGCCTATGTCCAGCAGTGGACGTCTATTGACTGAAATGATGATGATGATGATTTGGCTAAACGTTGTTGCCGTCGTACCTGAAATATTAGGCCAAATGATATTATTATTAGTAGGCACTTATTAAGCCCAATCTTGCTGACAGCTAACCGGATATTCAGAGTTCCATAATGAGTCTAAAATCACAGTTCGTGACATCTCTAGCATGGAAAGCGTTATCATCTGTGCACCACACTGTGGATGTTTTTACGCATGGTTTGCGACCCCCAACACTGACTGATAATCGCTTGATTCATGAAATTAGACAGTTACTCACTTCCTCTATATATGTATGATTCATTTAGTTTATTAGATTAGCGAGGGTGTTCTAAATTCCTACGTAAATACGAGTAGATACCGCTTATGTTACGTGGTAGACTTCCATTAGCACGAAGCACGCACTGGTGGATTAAGGTTTTCTTTTTGCTGTAGAAGTATGTAGTTTACACAGAAAAAGTAGCGTAACTCGAAAAAGTATACACAACACATGCAATACCCCTTATAATGCGTTATATAATTTATGCACTAACAAAGTCATTATTGAATAAGTTATTTAGCAAATCGTTAGAAAATCTTGCACAGATCGTTAAAAAGTCTATGTGAAACGACCTGATTTTCAATTTCATTCTCTTATTGTGAGATACGACTTTTTGTCATCTCTGCGTAACGTTTAAATTCCTAACTGTCGACAATGACTTAAGAAACTTAATTGAAATGAGTTCAAGAATTTGTTTGCACTACTTGAATACATATTACTTCATGTCGGTTTCATTTATTCATCATGGCGCATAAAAATAGTCTTACTTACATACATAGTCGCTTAGCTATATTTGAATTTCATTATCTTATTTAGGGACTTCCCAAAACTTTAATACATATGGAAACATTTGCAGTTATGAAGATTTTTTTTTGTATATCGATTGTGAACCGGCAATATCTCATATCTCGAATTTGACAGTTTTAATAGTATCCTTAAATACACTCTAATATTGAGATGGGACATATTACTTTCCGGTTCGAAATTAATATACAAAAATTTGGCAAAAAGATTTTGGGAAGTCCAAAATTATTTACCAAAATTCATTACAGCAAATGTAATCGAATTCACAGAACTTTAAAACGAAGTCTGTATAATCGTATATAATTGATACCAGGTGGCGACCCGCATTATGCGCCAACTGATAGAGCAGTTCAGCGCCGGCGATCTGTTCGGCCGCGAGAACTACGAGTACTATGCGCGGGTCACCGGGCGCATACTGCGCGTCAAGGACGAGTGGATCTGCTCGTTCCGTGACCCGCCGCCGCCGCGCCACCATCGCGACCAGGAGGCGTACGCAAGTGAGTTAAGCTACTGCACAAGCTAAGTACTGTTACACATGCTCATTTGTAGCATGCTTAAAAAGCATACCAAATATTAGCATGCTTAAAGTCCACATTTACTAGCAATAAGTCTGCTATTAGCCATCTATCAGGATGCTTTAAAATAAGCAAACCAGTCTACACTTGTTAAAGCACTCCGCTTGTGCGGATGGAAGGGGGATTGTCCCTTCCACCCGCACTGCAGGTAGCATGCTCAAATATCGTCCGGCGTGAGATTTTTGAGCAGGCTCAAAATTAGCATGCTTATGAGTAGCACGTCTGTCCACACATGCTACTAAGTAGCACTTGATTAAAAGTAGCATGCTTTAAGCATGAAAATAAGCGTGTGTAACAGTAGCTTTATGTACCGTGTGTGACACTAACACCACAGTGAAATCAGCTCGACATAATATCATCTATGGGTACTATGCGCGCGTCACCGGGCGCATACTTGAACTCTTTTGGTTCTAATCCTTTTGCTTTCTAAGTCAGCTTTATGACAGAGACAAACAACGTATTTATGCTTTTAAAGTTAAGTAGCGTTTGAGTATTCGGGTGTAACTGACAGTAGTTCACTATGCGCGGGTCACTGGGCGCATACCGCGCGTTAAGGACGAGCGGATTCGATCTCCGCGGCCAGGGGCGCGTACGCAAGTGGCAGACACGCTTCAACTAATTTGATCCTATCTCGTGTTGAGTTACGAATGCTATGCGATTGTCACTGGCCGCATATAAAGTAGCTAAATTAGAGTTATACGCGAGTGTTCAGTAATGTTATTTTTATCAAATAACTGCTTCGATATGTACCGTGTCAGAATTATCGGAGGTCATAATCTTAGCGTTTTGTCCCGTTGTCCGGAGGTAACACAAATATACAGATAGGTACTTAATCTAACACCCAATCACTTAACAGCACGAATGTTCGTCCAGTTGCGAATCGAACCCACGACCCATGATCGTGACGATTACTACCTGCACCATCGAGTCACTTTCAAATGCGCCTTTGGGCCACTTCCAAATGCGCCACATACTGCCACTTCCACATGTGCCATCGAACTTCGTGAAGGAGGCTTAACTTAAGAGTTGCATAATCTATACTATTTATAATAAAGAGATAAATCCGACCGCGGCAACGCTTATAGGAAATCCGTAAACACGTAACGCTTGCGAGATGTAATCGACACCTAGCGCCATCTATTGGTATAAAGTGGAACTAATGTCCCGAAACGAAGTGAAGGCCACTAGTGGTAGATAAAAGAAAATTGTATGAGCTTCATCCGATAATTTTATGTTCAACTCTAAAATCTGAATACTATGTTGATGTCGTCTAGTTACAAAACCGAAGGTTGCTCAAGTTACTTTATAATGCACAGGTAAAGGCGTGGGCAGAATTAGGTCGATCGATTGTTTCGACTGTACCATCCAGTCTAGTGCATGGCGACAATATTGTAAACAGAGAAACGACTTTTAGTTGATTGGTATTGAAAAAACACGGAAACGCAACCGCGTCTTTTGTTATGACTGTTATGAGAAACGAGCTCTTAATAACAAGCGTATTGTGTTACCAAATGACTGGATATGAGTGGGGAAGCTTTATAAGACGTATCTATATAGATACTAAGTTCTTTCATATAGGAATGCTGATGGCTACAACTAAGCTCGTGTGTACTCGTGTGTTCATCGCGACGGTAATTTTAAAATATTATGATGTAACCATAAAAGAACATCAAATTCAAATGTCTTCTGTTTTATAAACGGAAAAGTCAGCTAATCTTAATTAAATATTCTGGCAGGTTTTGGTAGCCAACAGCACATATTTTATACTGATACGGCTTATCTCAAAGACCGTGGGAGAGCAGCGCTGAATGGCTGAATGGCCAATGAATGCGCCGGCTCAATCGGAGAGCAACCACGTCCTCGCAGAAAGTCGGCGGGAGGCAGCCTGCGCAATGTTTTACCGAATGAGTTAAGGGTACTGGGGTCGCCATCCGGGAGCAAGGGGAATTTAAAGGTTGGTTGTGAATCTACTGGTGTTGCTGTTGTCCATGGGCGGCGACAATTGCTTACCCACACCTGGTCCGTCTGCTCGTCTATATAAAAAAAACAACATTCGTCCAACAAGGTCTGCCTACACAATATGAACTACACTCGGCGTCAAAAAAAACACACCTTTTAAAAATCTTATTCAAAAATTCCTAAACCTTATGTAGAGGATAGTGTTAGGTATTATTAGAAAGGTTACAAAAAGGAGTATCAAAACAATTAAGTGTAATCTTTTTTTAATTAAAATTATACAAAAAGCATTAAAATTTGCAAAATAATAAAAATTCTTAATCGAGTCCTAATTAACAATCGATAATTTACAAAAAAAAAAAGTACTAAAAGTGTCTTAAAATCTAGTGTTAGTGCTAAATTATAATTAATACGACTGCATGTGCCAACCAAATTTCGAGACTAGGGAACATATGACGTTAAATATGACACTTTTTTATCTAAACATTAAAAAAAGTTTCCGATCACGATAAGATCAGTGAACTAGCCTGGAACATGTGAATAACGGACGATAGCAATCAGGTGACATGACGGCTGCACAAAAGATAATTCTCCATAATTGTGGGTATATGCATCTAGCTCATGGATTCCGTAGTCTATAATCTATGTCAGTGGCGGTTGTGGGACGAGATGAGATTTTAGCAGAACAATTTATGAATAACTTGCTACGAACCGCGGTTTCATGCGCCTATGAATTGTAGCCTATGTGTTAATCTGATAGAGCGATGGTAGCTCAGTAGATAAAAACGCACCTTCCATCAGGGGGGTCGTGGTTCGAAACAGAGTATGCACTTCTGAATTTTTCAAATCTATGTGCGTATTTCTACCATTAGCTTGGCGGTGAGGGAAAAAATCGTGAGGAAACCCGCACGTTTCGGATAGTTTCTGAAACGTATAATCATGATTAATTTGGTCTGGTTCCCCTGTCCCCTGTTATTGTAAATATCAGATTCCCCAAACTCTGAATCCTGGTCCAAGCGTACCCCGGGCTCCAAGGTGACGACATTGGACGCAATCGGGAATTACACGCTAAGGTGAGGTGTTATTCTGATATGTAAGTTATTTTATTGAGAAGTGACATCCATTTAGTTGTTTTTTGATTGTATCTATTACAAACATACACACAAACAGAATAGGCTTGTGTACTAGGTCAGAGACTTGCAGACTTTTAAAAAGCATTGAGAAATAACCGTTAAAAGAAGCTATATACAAAATTTCAGCTTGAAACCTTATGTATATTTTTTTTATATGAGAGGTGGCAGACGAGCAGACGGATCACCTGATGGTAAGCAATTCCGCCGCCCATGGACACCCGCAACACCAGTGGAGTCACAAGTGCGCTAGCCAACCTTTTCCCCTTCCCCCCATTGGGCCTCCGGTAACCTCACTCACACGGCGAAACACAGCGCAGGCGCTGCTTCACGAAAACGTATTATTTTTGTTATGAGCCCTCAAAGGCAAAGATAGGCAAGTAAATTTTAAGTCTTAAATTTACGAAATATTTATATAGCAATCGATATCTTATTCAATTTATAGCAACTTTTGTTAAGAAACCATTTTCATAAACTTCGGCATGAATCAGCCGGCTAGACCGGAGTGATACCACGGCCTCACCGAAAACCAGCGTGAAGCAGCACTGTACCGGGAGGCTCAATACAGGGGATAGAGAGTTTTAAAGGTTGGCAACGCACTTTTGACTCCACTGGTGTCGCGGGTGTCTATTGGCGGCGGCAATCGCTTACCATCAGGCGTTCCGCCTGCTCAAGTCAACAAGTCATCATCATCAGCCCATTTAAGTCCCCACTGCTGGGGCACGGGCCTCCCTCAATCACATGAGGGGTAATTGCCATACTCACCACGCTTGGCAGACGGGTTGGCGAAGGTTTTGATATAAATGCAGAGTTTTCCTTCTCTGGGTGCTGATGATCATGCCAGCAGCTTTACCTTAGTCGCCTTTTACGACACCTCGGTAAGAGTGAGGGTGGCCTATTCTACTCTGCCGGGGACCACACGGCAAGTCAACAAGTAGCCACAGTCTATACAATCCACACCGTTCATAAGTTAAAAAGTAAAACTAATGAAGTAAACCTAAAAAAAAAGAATAAGTTAACAGTGAGCATGTATGCCATATCTGTGGAAAAACTAGTACTAGCCCATACAAGCCAAGTTAGTTATACAGCATTCTAGCCTGTTACCCGAGTAGTGTGGTCGGAAAACATGTTACTGCTTTTTTTTGGGATAGGCTTGCAGTACAGATCTGGATACCAGTCTTTTTTTTTATATGAGAGGTGGCAGACGAGCAGACGGATCACCTGATGCTTATCAGAAAATTGAATGTTTATCATTGAACCCTAGATTCTGTTGATGTGTTTTTTTATGTTAGAGGCAGGTAAAGCTGCTGGCATAATCATCAGCACCTAGAGAAGGAAAACTCTGCATTTATATCAAAACCCTCGCCAACCCGTCTGCCAAGCGTGGTGAGTATGGCAATTACCCCTCATGTGATTGAGGGAGGTCCGTGCCCCAGCAGTGGGGACTTAAATGGGCTGACGATGATGATGATGTTAGAGGCGACAAACGAGCAAGCGAGTCATCTGGTGGAAAGTAATCACCCCGTCCATGAACACCCATCGCTAATGTGTTGCCGGCCTTTTTAAAAAAGAGTACGCTCTTCCCTTGACGGTCCCTAAGTCGTAGCCGTCGGGAAATACTCCCCCAGCCAAATCATTTTCTTTTTTTTATGTGACGAGCAGACGGATCACCTGATGGTAAGCAATTGCCGCCGCCTATGGACACCCGCGACACCAGCGGAGTCACATCACAAGTGCCCTGCTAACCTTTCAACCCCCCTTTCTCCGGATTGGGCCTCCGGTACCATCACTCACGCAGCGAAACACAGCACAGTGCTGCTTCACGCTGGTTGTCATCCCACAGAACGGTACGTGGCAGAAAGTTCCACGAGAAACGCCCAGTATTAGACCACCCATCCATCGAGATGATGGGGGATGGAATGACAATCGCTTGCGTGTGGTTCGATGTAAGAATTAAGCTGCAGGGTGTCTTTTCTCGGTTCAAAGTTACACCGCGTGGGTACTCTTTGAATATCAGAATCTCCAAATCCGTGTTTCAAAATGGTCTATTCTTTACTAGACTTTCCTTTTTTTATATGCTAGAGGCTAAACGAGTAAGCGAGTATGGTAAGTTGATCACCGCCGCCCATCAACATCTGAGAGATCACAGAGGTCGCTGATGTGTTGCCGACATTTCAGAAATGAGTATGCTCTTCTTTTGAAGGTCCCTAAGGCGTAGAAGTCAGGAAATACTGCTGAACCCAAACTATTCCACAAAGCTGAGCTGTTAGAGTTTGTCAAAAATTAATGGAATATCCCTAATAACCTCCAACTTTGCTCAAGTGTGTGCGCAAACACGAGCGCACTCTCTATTCCCTTACACTCATATTCCGATTCGACACCAGCGTGACACGACACGCGGGGGATTGGGCGCAGGACCGACGGCTTAACGTGCTTTCCTAGGCACGGGGTACATGACCGCCGTCTTCCAGACTCCGGGCTGACACTAAGAATTTCTTATCGAAAACTTAGGTAGGTACAAGTTTTAGGCCCGACCCGGGGATCGAGCCTGGGACCTCCTGCGCAGCCTTCGCTTTAATGTGCGACTCACTAACCATTGCACCCATCGAGGCAGACATGTCCCTAGATTCGTTGGTGAATGTATATCACAAACTTAACATAATTAGATTTAAGGACCTGTAAAAATAAGTTTAGTTAGGCTTAGTTTCTGTTTATTAAAAGATGACTTGCTTTTGACTTTCTACATGGCACAAATCAACTCATTTGAACCCTTATTAGAATTTAGACACAATGTTACAAATAGAATGATTGATAATAATTTCTCGAGATTATTAGAACGTGACGTGTGTCAAGTGCAATTTGACATGACGGCAGGATCGCGTGATGTCCTTTGAAGATATTGCTATGACTTACATTCCGAGTTCAATAGATGTTATACCCATTTAATATTGTGTTGTCTATGTGTACGTTTTGATTTGTTATAGGTGGTGGTTTTCTAAAAAGAAAACTCAGTTAATTAAGAATTTAACTCGAATCACCGGTCAATTCAATTCCTGATGGGTCTCTACTCACTTGACATTGGCCGAGTTGACTATGTCTCTGACGGTACAACCCTACTAGCCATAAAAAGAGTTTGAAATATTGTTTATACACGGTAATGATAGAGTTGGTGAAAGCGACAGCTGCGCTTGAAATTGAAGTTTTACACCCTGGTCTTTTTGACCAAAGCCCAGGGTAGGAGGGTATAGAGGATCGACGGCTGGACTAGCCTCTTTTATATTGTTTGTTTTTATACTTTTTTCTTGGTTTTGATAGATTATTGTTTTGTTATTGTTTGTGTCGTGTCTTTATGTCGTGCCTGAGACCCCCACCTTAGTCAATATGTATATAGTCTTTGCCGATATCCGTGGTTTATTGGCTTCCCTCACCAGTTTTATATACAGTCCAATCGCCACATAGGGGTTAGCGGTCAAGAAATTTTGGCATGCACTGGAGTCTGGTAGTTGGCAGTTTTGTCTTACGCTACCGAAAGTAGGTAGGTAGTTAAAGCGTTTCTAATCATGTCACTGGAGCTGTTCAAATAAAATAATAATAATAGATAGATAGATAGATAGATAGGTACTCTTTATTGCACAACATACAAAACTTAAAAGCTAGGTATACAGAGATACAATGTACAATTTAGGCGGTCTTATCGCTGGCTTAATAGGCTAACGCTTGACCAAAATCTCCTCTGATAGAGAGTGATGATCAGCTCTAGAATATTACGCGTTTGCCTAGAAGATGCCTGTTCACTCTTGCCTTAAATATGTCCAGACTAATAATATCCTCCAACCGATTACGGCAAGGCTGGCCAATCTCAACGATCAGCCACGTACGCAGGATATATTAAAGCTTAAGTGTGTGCGTAAACACAAGTCCACCACTCTCTATTCACTTACCCTCTTATTCCGATAAGACACTAGCGTGTAACGACCGGAGGGGGATTGGGCGCAGGACCAACGGCTTTAAAGTGCTTTCCGAGGCACGGGGGTACAAGACCGCTAACTTTCAGACTCCGGGCTGAAACTGAGAATTTCTTAACAGAAAAACTCTGCGCCAACGAGGCAGTCAGCCAACAGGACATAATATATTTAATTGTTGGCTAATCGATATGGTTAAACGAGAATTCCGTCAGGAGGACATTTCCTTTCTCATGGGTCACGGACACTAAACCAACCCGTCGTTTAACAAGTTTGCCCGTTTAACCGGACGTTCTATATTTAGAAATCGGGCATAAACTGCCTTGGCTGATTGCCGGAATTATACGAAATTAACTGTAGTGACATTTAAAATAAGCGCGTGGATATTAATAAAGAAATTACCATTCGTCATAGAGAGCATTAAGTGAATGACCAAGTGTAATCATATCATAGCATAGCAATCATTACTTTAATAAAATGTGTACGGAATGAAAGATTGACTGAGGTGGATAGAGATTCGCCTCAGTAAATCCTTCATTCCTCAATCTTCATAATCGGAACTACTTTTATTTGATTAGAGATAGTTATCACGGATGTCATTTGATAGAAATGGGGTGAGCCTTGCGTCTCATAGCGACTGCGACCAGTAGATGATCTATTGTGGCAGAATCACGGATGTCACAAAATATTATAAACAATGCGGTAACAGCGAAAATTGTTGTTATAATATTCCTACCTCAAAACGGTACATACAGCAATGTGTTAGGTTACTAAAATTTTACAATTGTCTTCATCCGATTTGCACCTTAATATTCTTTAGGTGTGAATCATTACAGAAATTTGACATAAATTGTACTACTCCAACTAGAACAGTCCAAGGCGTTAATACAGGCGTTCAACCAGAAACGAGCTGTAGAAATAATAAAACTGAGCAGAGGACATATTAGGGCACTCACTCGGACCCTCACGGGGCACTGCAAATTAAACAAGCACCTGCACAACATGGGCCTTTCAGATACCAAAATCTGCAGGTTCTGTCGCGAGGACGAGGAAACGATTATCCACGTCCTCAGCGAGTGCATAGCGCTGCACCACTGTAGAAGCCGGCACCTGGGAGCACACATTATTTCGGCAGACGAGATCAAGAGCTCCCCCATCAGCTCTATCCTCGGGTTTATCCTGGAGCTGGGGCTACATGAGGTGCTGTAATAAGTTTTGGGGCTGCCACAATAGATCTTCTACTGGTCGCAGTGGCTATGAGATGCAATGCTCACCCCATTTCATTCAAACATATACTACCCCAACAAATACAAGTAGAAGAAAAACATTAAATAACACATATTTAAAAAAGTATCAGCTAAAATCGATACAGTGCCGAATGTATGAATATAAAATGGACAACATTTCAAAATTGCTAAGCTCTGAAACAAAAAATACCAGTTCTTTATTTACTTTTCCGCTGCGCGAATATATATTTATTCATTTTTTATATTGCTTATTTACTGAGAAAAAAATTAAAAACTAAAAAACGTAAGATGACGTCATCGGACGACAGAATGTAAAATATTTCTTTGCTTAGCACATCATAGTTTTAAATTTACGAAATGCCAAACCCATGACATGCAACTGTCAAAAAAAAGACAACTTGTCAACGTTGAATGAATGAATGACGTTGACAATGTTGACACTAGTATTATTTACCTTTGACAGTAGTACCTTTTTTTTATTAAAACAATGATAAGCAAAGGAATATCGCTATATTCAGCCGTCCGATGACGTCATTTGGCGCTTACGTCTATTTAGAATATAAAGAATTTTAATAATTATTTTATGCATGAAAAAGGACAAATTTAAAAAAAAGAAAAAATATGGGTCTGTTCATTTTATGTCTATTTTCATATAAAAAAACAATATGGACATGTTAAAAAAATGAAATGTTGTCCATTTTGCCTTTTTAAAGTCTTTGAGTTAGCCTAACACCCCAAAGGATCTCGACATAACGCGCACCACTGCTATACATTGTTTTTGATGAGCTTTTTTTCCTTATGTTACAGGACAACTATCCCTTGAAGCAGAAAAAACATGGCTACAATGCGAATGTGATCGCTGGGGAAATAAATACAATTTAGAAGGTGAGAATATTTCTATATCCATAACTTTAAACCATCGAATCATGAGTTCCGCATTTACAATTATTTAAACCTGTGACGGCTGGCTTTCGGTCGTTTCAATCAGAAAATATTCTTTGGATTAGGGGTTATAAATATACGTTTAAAAACATTTTAAAATGACCTTACTCGAGTGGCAAAAAGCGGAAACACGAAGTCGTCTTTGTGGCGGTTTAGCACGATGTTGGCGTGAGGTCCGTAAGCACGGGAAGTGACGCTTGGATGTGTTATTGTCATATGTTTTTAGTTATTAGATGCCAATAAATGACATATATTTATTTTATTATTTATTAATTCAGTCTATAATAACGTAACTAACTTATTTTCTGTACCTAGAATATTAATTCATATGTTTTTTTTCTATTTAATATCTGTAAATTATCTTAAGTATGGAATCACCTAATATAATAACGCTATGACGCCTGTTAGCGTCTCCGTCAGGGCTGTAGCTGAAAATCAGCTGTTTGCCACTCGGTGAACCAAATTGCTGAGCTATTGCCATTTTGTATCACTGCGACACACAAAGCACTAGCACGTGGGCAAACAAATACCCATTTAGTAATTTTGGTTTTAATTTTGTATTAATTTTGCATGCCCTTTTTTTCTTTCTTTTCTTTAAAAATTGTAAACTTTTATTGTGTGTTATGTTGATGCAAATAAATAAATTATCTATCTATCTTATAAACAACGATTGAGGCTTAGAAATCGGATATTGTATATTATTTTAAACCGTGCTTTTTTAACCTTCTTACTCACTTATAGAATTATGCGCGAGCATTATGAGCGAGCTCCAAAGATAACTTTTTAGATTGCAAGCACACTCCGCCCCCCGCGTCGTGCGAACCATGGGTAGGTCGACTTTGTAGCGGTAAAGCTTTTTTGAATTTTCATAAGATATTGATCTTCAATCACTCTCACTCTTACCGAGGTGTCATAAAAGGCGACTAAGGTAAAGCTGCTGGCATGATCATCAGCACCCAGAGAAGGAAAACTCTGCATTTATATCAAAACCCTCGCCAACCCGTCTGCCAAGCGTGGTGAGTATGGCAATTACTCCTCATGTGACTGAGGGAGGCCCGTGCCCCAGCAGTGGGGACTTAAATGGGCTGATGATGATGATGATGATTGATCTTCAATCAATCCTGTCTCTGGTCAATTATTTTGGGTTTTTCGTTATATTGTTTTTATTGTAAAAGCGAAACTCATTTTCGATCAAAGTGTAGCATATATTATTTTGTAATTAACTTTTCCAGGAAGTATAATAAATGATGACAATCTTTCCGCAGGTCATCTGAATCTGAATGAGAGTCGTTTAAGTTGTTAATAAATAGTCCAAGTTCTAAGTTAGTCGTTATTTTAATTTTTTGGTGAGTCAACATACGAGAATTATAAATAATTTCACATTTTAATACCCAGTCAGATATATATTATTATACTTCATTAATGTACTCGTAATTTTCATTTATTGTTAATAGAATTAATTATGTTTTAATCGGGATTGGTAGCACAAGTAGTTAAATCACAATAGTATCAAATTTACGTTTGCTCACTGTCACAAGTTTATATTGTATGTCCCTTTGATAACTAACAGTAGGCTTGTAAATAATATATTATGTGGTATTTCTAATCATTTTACTAAATCTATGTTCGTCACGTCATGCATTCATGACGTCACTTATTCATTCGTACTCATTATTTGTTTCACGTAGAATATATACTACTTTGATATTTTTTATATGACTTAATACCTATCATTTAAAATAGCACCTTATCAGATACTATTTAAAGTAAAACGAGTTGAGGTTTATTTGATAATTTTTACGATTCTCTTTTGCTTAATTTATATATTAGCTAGTCCTATTCAACACATGAATAGACAGACCGGTTAACTTGTCACAGTGAGGGAGTCTGCGTTTGTCAGTCGTCTCCTACATATAGAGAACTATTTGATGCCGTACCAACATTTTCTGGTCTTCCACATTTTTTTAAATATCTCTTCTATAAGGTATTTGATGCAGCACGGCAATATCTCTGGTCAACGGAGCATATGCCTCCTCATACATCCTTGATAACACTACACTACATACATAGGGCTGACCTATGCGATAGGTAATATATTTTTTTAACGTGATTTGTGGCAGACGAGCAGATGGATCACCCGATGGAAAGCGATTACCGCCGCCCATGGACACCCGCGACTCCAGTCTAGTCACAAGTGCGTTGCCAACCTTTATATCCCCCTTTCTCTAGATCATTTGTTTAACGATTCGCTTTTGCTTAGTTTATCTATTAGCCAGTCCCATTCAACAGTCAGATCGGTTAACTTGTCACAGAGTGGTGTAAAATACAGAGATTTACTGGTCAACCTCATTTCTTTAAATACGTCTTCTATAAGGTATTTGATTTATCCGCGGCTTTATCTGCGGTCTCCGGAGCATATGCCTAATCTTACATCCCATCGCAAGGCCTTGATCCTTGCGATAGGCGATGATACATTCTTCCTTACGAATATTTCTCCACGCCCAGGTCTGACTAAATCCGAGGAGTGCCAGTCGATGCCAGCCCTGATGGGCGTGGTCGGGTCCGGCGCGGCGGGCGGCGTGCTCGGGCTCGGCATCATACCAGAGCATAGTCTCCTGGACTCCTGCACCAGGCTCTCCATCTCGCTCGAGGAGAGCGTGTTCAAGGTGAGTGTGAGCGGGAAAGAGTGTGAATTAGGCTGCCTGTTCATCGAATCGCTGCGAAGCTGAAATCCACCAATAGAAGAACCTTGGCCTAAGGTAATTATATCCTTTTTTGATCTGATATGGTGAAGAGTAGTCCGCCTGATGCTGTTCGGTCTGCCTAGAATAAAAATCCGCTGTTCCAAACACTACTGCCGGATGGATATTCTATTTTGTATGGAACAGCTGGTTTTTTATTCGCATATTTTGTTGATCTACCATGCGAAATGGACTTATTCACGATTACAATACGGACTTTCCCATGAATCTTTGAATGACTATAAAACCGGCTAGACGTTATATTTTTAATTGAGAATTTTTGCTATTGACACATATTTACCTATATTTTGATAAAATATTAATATTTTGTAAAATCTCGAGCTTAGTCAAATACCATATTATGACACATATTTACCTATACACGAAGACTTTTAATCGGTGATCAGGACCTATTGATTCCGACTAGGTGATGATGATGGTCATTGCTATCGTAATAGTAGTTACATGTTTTCTTTTCGTTTAGGTTTTATTTTAAATTTTATTAGATATCTAAATTTAATTGGAATGTATGGTCTTCCTACATTTTATGAAGTGTAGAAAGCTATTTTAATTTTCTTTAATTTGTTTTATTTGACGTTGTCTGCCATTTGACAGCTTTCTACCAATAACATGAAAAACTTTAAATCTCTAATGAGGTTTGTTATCATCACTGTACCTGTACTTATGAAGAGGTTTTATTTGTAACAAGGAGGAGTAGGATGACCATATTCATAGGTATTAACTTAAAGTCCCAGACAAGAAAAAAAAAATGGAACGCTGATATGTAACTACTATTACTATAGCAATGGCCATCATCCACCTAGTCGGAATCAGTAGGTCCTGATCACCGATTAAAAGTCTTCATGTATATTGATAAAATATTAATATTTTGTAAAATCTCGAGCTAAGTCAAAGGTTTTCAGGATGAGGTGAGGTTTTCAGGATGTAAAAATAACGGTTGTAAAAAAGATCAGTAACTTTAAGTAGTTACTTAACCTTGACATGATATTTAGTGCTTGCCTGTGAACATTTGGTCACTGAAACTGTCACATTTTCTTCGTTATCTTGTTTTTCCCGCTTATCAAACATACTTTCTAAACATTGTCACATAGTATTTGCGAAGTAGATTAAAACTGGAATTACTTGCGCACGCAAAAGGCGCACCGTGTAGCGCGAAATCACGTGTTAGGCAAACGCTGGTTATGTGAGCTATTTTTAGATTGTGGCAATTAAATTATTACATGATAATAATTGACAATGCGTAATGTCTTTTAACTTCGTTATTATTACCAATTAATTTGTTAGCGTTGAATGGCCAAGCTAATATACGGTGAACAGAGGCCTAATTTAAAGCACACGTTACGACCGAATCGGAGGTTTCCTCTCTTTCGCACGCGCTGTGTCTGTCTCTCTGTGCTCTGTGTGTCTTTGTTTGAATGTGACATGTATATTCTCGTTACGGGATGGCTTTAAATTAAGCCACCTGTTGTGCCTTCTGAAAACATTTATTGTAACTGTTATTTTTAATAACTTTAGTCCAATTTTATATCTACCTTTTATATAGAGTAGGCAGAGTAGAATAGGCCACCCTCACTCTTACCGAGGTGTCGTAAAAGGCGACTAAGGTAAAGCTGCTGGCATGATCATCAGCGCCCCGAGAAGGAAAACTCTGCATTTATATCAAAACCCTCGCCAACCCGTCTGCCAAGCGTGGTGAGTATGGCAATTACCCCTCATGTGATTGAGGGAGGCCCGTGCCCCAGCAGTGGGGACTTAAATAGGCTGATGATGATGATGATATCTACCTTAATTATTATAATTTATTATAGTCTTATACCTACTTTAATTATTGCGATGTCTTAGTTCCTGTTCCAGTTTTCTAGTTGTAATAATTATTACAAGAGTTGACGTTTTGCTCAGATCATTCTTTCAAGGATGCCGGAGCTGGGGAACCGGACTCTCATAAGGGACTCCCTACTGCGCCTTTAAATATAAATTCGAAGATATTTGCAATATATTTATCGAAAATTCGTTTAGGACTTGTTCAACATGTACAAATGTGAAGATTTGGCGCGAGTAAAAAATTTTTGTTAGTTAATAGCTGAAATGGTTGATTTTTCAACTGGAATAAAGTCAAGTATTAAGACTACAGCTTTGGTGCCATACTAATAAATACTCAAGGGGACAAGTCCTGCAGAATGCTGCTAAAAATGTATCTGGCCGACACTTGGACCAAAAAAGTGAATGTCCTTTATTTAGCTGGTGATAAAGAGTTTCTCACTCTATCTCATCTCAGCGTGTCAATCAGAGCCCGGGGTACGCTTGGACCATAATCCTGGATGTGGGAAGCCGTCTCATAGATGTGGGAAGGCTCTCTCTCTTTGCGGCCTTTAAACAAGTTACCAGACCAACTGGTCTCAACCAGTGGACTCAACCAGCTATCGCTCCGCTAAATTAAAGGGGGCATGGGTCGGCTACTTATATGGGTGATTCTCCTAAATTAGACCTTTCGGTTTCTTGGGCTCAAAAATATTGTTCAAATGGATAATACGATAAAAAATCATTTTCCGAAATGAACCATTTCTAGATAAGACTCAAAGAAAGTTAAGGAAAATAAATTCAAAATTTTGAAACAGATATTAATGGTGAAAAAAAAATTAATGTAAAAATCCTCCTGTGACGTCATCACTCGGCATGACGTTGAATAAAGCAAAAAAAGTAAAATCTGATCATAAAGCGTCAGTAAGTAACTTAAAGTCACCTATTTTTTTTTATTGGACGTATAGCACCGACATCACAATACGTTAAGCCTCAGGACTATGTCACTTCCGGTAAATTAATTAATAATTTAAAAAATAAATATTTCAATAAATACACATATTTAAGAATAACTAAAAAATATATTTTTTCTCTTTCTTTATTTGAAAAGCGTATAAAAATGCTTAATATATTTTTTTGTCGTATTGTCCATTAAAATTTTAAAATTGAAGTAAGAACACATAAATATACCTCTACCCTTCTTTCAATATAAACTTCTCATTTGAACAATATTTTTGAGCCCAGGGAAATCAGACGCAAAGAAACCGGAAGGTCAAATTTTGGAGAATCACCCATATGTCCCGACATGACGAAAGATGGAGCAGGTGTGTTGGAGGCCGCGTATGGGTAAGAGAAGCGTAGGAAGACCACCAGCCAGATGGGCAGATGATCTAAAGAGTCACACAGGCGTCCTATGGACCACGAAAACTAATCACCGCGCTGAGTGGAGGTACTTCGAGAGGCATATGCACGACGGTGGGTGAAAGAATGCTGATGAAGAAGAAGAAGACCAACTGGAACATGATTACACGTTCAGACCTGTACAATTAACCAACCGTTCCGTACAATTCCAGGTGTCAGTGAGCTCGTCGTCGCAGTCCTCGCGCAGCAACTCCAGCCCCCACATGACCCTCGAGGAGCTCCGCGCCATCAACAAGTACGCGGAGAGCACCAAGAGCCTCTCCTACTTGCCCCAGGTACGTGCCCCTCCGTCGTGTACTACCAACCTTCCAAACGTTAAATGTTCTATCCGATATTTTACTGACTTTTTTCCTCTATCTGTGTTCTATTTTTGAAGGGAAACATCTTTTTAAATTGAGGCTGTGTACATAAAAATGTAGCAGTCACGTTGGTAATTCGGATTTTTTCACGGAAGTGAGGATCGATTTTGCCTTATATAAAACGTGCTCCTTTTGATATCATGCATGGTCTGTTTTTTACTAGTACTAATCAATGTTTCGAGTACAAAAACAGATCAAACATTTTTGCATGATTGTGAAATGAATAGTATGTATGTTTGCCGAGTCTCCGACGTTCGGCAATTATTAAAAATAGATCCAGATAGTAGTTCAATCGGTTGGCGTCCCTAGTGTCGGGTACCCTTCGCCTTAATACTTGGTCTTTATCGATGAAACAAAAACTAGTGTATTTGTATAGATAGCTCTACTGAAACCTTAGTTTAAAGCGATTTTGTTTACTATTATTAACATTCACCATTCCTTTACGTACTATTTACATACTAAAATAGTTTATCCGTGCAGAAGTTTAAAAGGGTGTTTCTCAAAATATGCATTATTAAATTCTCGAATTGTAGGGTGTGTATAAACGATGTGTGTTTCGATTCTAGCGCTCACTAAAGGACGTTTTCTATAAGTGATGGTGACGACAGTTTGCTCATATCCACTCGTAGAGCCTACCCACGCCCAGTCTGTCTCCCTTGTTATGTCTATCGGACAACGACCACTGTCAAATGTCTTGGGCGACACCATTTTAGAACAAAGTGTCCATAACATGTTGAAAAATACCATATTCTGTATGCGCATTTAGTACTTGATCTGGTTCATAGAGTAACTTATATATACTGAGATAGAGGCATCAGCCGGCTAGCCAGTGCTAGCGCCATCTAGAGAAAACCTACCAATACTTAACGGCTATGAAGAACGGCTACCTACCTAGAATCAGTCAGGGAGACGGTTAAATAAAATATCAGAAATCATTTTATTGGCTATATAACGAAATTCCCAATACTTTTTGGACCGCTGATTTTTTGCCCTTATTTTTTTAAAATTGCTTATGTGGGCAGGCGGCTTGAGGTCATTGTTTCGGAAATAGCGACATCTAACGAAAACCGCTGAACTATTTTATCATACTAAGGAAAAAAGTACTAAGTGAAATGACCCTGATCTGGTTCCCCGTTTAAGGCGACGGGTAGCCCTAACTAGCGACACCATTCGTTTTTAATTATTAGCTACTAAACCGGATGTATTTTAAACAATTTCGGGGTTACAACCTCTTGGCAAACACTTTAAATACTATTTATTAAATAACCACGCACAAATGTTGTGGGTCCGTTTTTGTACGCGAAAAATTGATTACCGCCAAAAGCGACCACTTTTAGCGTGAATAAATTATTCGCGAACAAGTGTTGGGTCCGCATTTGTGTATGGTTATTTAATAAATAGTATAAGTGTTTGCCCACAGGTTGTAACCCCGAAATTGTTTAAAATAGATCCGGTTTAGTAGCTAAAAATTAAAATCGGTTAGCGTCGCTAGTGTGCTCTACCCGTCACCTTAAGGGTGGCTAAGCTTGATAACTTTCCTGTTAATCTCGATCATGTTCCAAGCGTACCGTAAGCGGGTCCTGAAAAGACGGCAATGGACGCAACCGGCATTGAGAAATAATTTGGCAAACTATATCATAACTATATAAATACTGGTGTCGCTGGTGTCCATGGGCGGCGACAATCGCTTGCCATCAGGTGATCCGTCTGCTCAGTCTGCCACCTATCACATTAAAAAAAATCTGAAAAATATTTCTCCATTTAATTTTTACATTTTTATTTTCACCCTCTTTTTTTATCCGATGTTTATAGGACGTAGTAATGACAATAACACGATCTTACTTACGACTGTAGAACATCTCAGAAATGGTACCTCAACTATAATATAAATTGTATAATGTTAAGTATGAGATTCTCAAAAATAAATGACATAATATTTAGATAAGATATACATTTCATAAGTCATAGATAACTGGTCACATTTGACAGTGGTCTACGTTCATCTCTTGAATTGCATGAGATATCTGTTACCCTCTTAAGAATACTTACGGCAACTTGGCTGTTCTGTTAGCTCTAGTTTTCCGATCTCAGAGGAGTCAGGGACATGTGACTGTATGTTGTTCACGAGGCTTTCATGACGGCGTGGCACATACTGACTGTGTTGGGTAACACGAGCTTCGAGCTGCACACTTAAACCCCCTATAAAATGCGATCTAAAAAAGTTTTGGAATTAAACTCGTTCCAGACCCTTTCAACATTGCTTGTTGAAACGGGGTAAAGCTCATAGCTTTACTACGGTAGCAGTAACTCAAGATCGTGTTTTGTAATAAGGTGGAATAGATTCATAAAATGATTAGAAGATTATTATCAATCAATTAACTTCTTCTGGGGTGGCCAACATTACAGATAAGCATAAAAATCATATAACAGAATATCTTATGAGTAAAGTCAGTAACAGAAGTAGCTGCACATATTTCGTAATTTGTAGTTCTTATTCCGAAGAGCATAAGAGACACTAGCTGCTAAAAGTGTGCATCAACTTTTGCCGTTGACTGTACATAAGCAATGCATTCGTTAGAATATGACGTACAGTCACGTGAACTAATATTATATGCAACATCATTCTAATATGAATCTTATGTCATAGACGTAAGAGCTGAGGTGTATATTTCATCGGATAACTTGGTACTTTGACTTTTTTACTATCAAACAAAGATTTTTCTTTTGGGGCTTATATTCTTAAGCTGGGTTTTGGGGAGCGACGTATGTGGGAAGACGATGGCAGGTAGCAAATATTTGCTGTTATCACTCCCTGTCATTTTCCTCCCACAAGTTTGACCCTTACACTGGTGCAATATAAGGATCATAGTCAAAGTATACAGCATGCGAACATTGTAGACTTTATGCTTAACTTTTAGATGAGATGAATGCCATATTTGCATTTGTTATTAGCAGTGAGTGATACACACCTGAATCGACAATAATAGAACTAAATACAGCCATCAAATTTTATTCACTAATGGTATCATTAATCACTAAATTCATAATCGAATAAATCGAATGGCCACCCCATTGTAATTAATGTAGGCGTTATATAAATATTTATTAGTAAAATAGTAATAATTAAAGTCATACATTTATAAAGGTTATGGTAATTTTATTAATTATTTATTTTGATATGTCGTTTTAATTCATTAACAAAAGGTAGAAATGGTTGGATAATAATATGATTAACGTTCTTGTTTCATGTTAACAAATAATATTAACAGTTTTCATGTAATTTAACAATCTATAAGGTAGGGTAGGTACTTTAACATTTCATCAATATTAATTATAAACTTTGTTATCGCGTGAATAGATTTGTGTCTAGAAATGAAATAAATATAAACACAGTGTCGTAAATAAATGTCTATGTTCTTCATTGCTAATATAATATATTGTATGTCTTAGTCATAGACTAATAACATAATCTTATCGTCTATATCAACTTAGTTTACTGCACTGTGTTGTAATTATTATGTTCCTTACCCTAATATTAAAATATAACGGGGCCGTAGAATATTTATAGCCTTGCCATTTTAATAACAGAAATACAATAATTGATAGTGAAGTGACCTTATTGTGGTTTCTAAATAACCAAGGAAATCTGATTGAGGTCAAATTTTAATATTGTTGTTAATTGTTCTGATTATTTAATGTAGTAGGCGCTTACCAATACAGGCACATAAAATCAATGTTGCAATCTTAAACGCTACTGGTGGTAACTTATTAGTGGCAAGGCGGGGGTTACATTCACACGGGCAATGAAGGAACACCTAGCAATGTAATATATTTCACCGACACACGGTCATCGACCTCTGACTTGAAACATCGAACTTGCGGGGTCGACAAAAACGAGGCCGGCGCACGGATGTGAGTGAGTGGACAGGGCAGTGACGTCATCGTTCGTGGGTGGTGCGTAGGTGCACGAGCGGCAACGGGCGCGCATGCGCACGCGGTCGGAGTGGTTCCTGCAGCCGGCCGGGTCGCTGGACGCGGCGCGCCCCCGCGCCGGTACGCCGCCCCCGCCCCCGCGCCCCCACGCCCCCCGCGCCCCCCGCGCCCCCTGCGCCCCCTGCGCCCCGCGCGCCTCGCCGCGCCAGGACAGCGCCGCCCTCTACGTGCTTGTGGCCTGCCTTGAGTTTTTGTTTTGACCGCCCTCGCACCGGTACTGTGTCACTGTGTTCGTTCGCTTCGGTGCGGAGGACTAACCGGCGAAGGTCGAAGGCTTTATGATACCCCAGTACCGCTCGTTAACTATCGTAATAATAACTATTTATTTTCTGGGCAAGCATGCTAAATCGAAGACCGTACTTTTCCACCACTTCCTATCAGGTGTGTGATCCAATGCGAGCCCATCTTGTAAGTAATATAAGAAAGAAAGAAAGAAACATTTATTATTTTGGACATTACAACACTACATACAAGTACAACATTAGTTACAAAAGAACAAACAGACAAAAAAAAAACAAAACAAAGGAAAAACAAAATAATGAGTACGAATAAGCAGGCAGTGCATATAATATATTGTGTGTTGTGACCTCCAACATAAATGGCCCCCACTCAGCCTATGTCATGACCCTGAAAAAGGTCATGACGCTGATTTTCAGTAGGGCCAGCTGAGTGAGTGCCACGGACGTCAGCTTTGTGTACCTAGTGTGTAACATTAATGTCACACAGTAACTGTGTTAGAAGCACTGCCTACATTTAGATACTACAGATGATTAATGATGAGCCGTCATCATTCCTGGTTGTTGCAATTGCCACTGACCACGTGGATGTCGATTACTCAAAGAAACACGATTTTTCAAATTTGTTTGACCTTTATTTTTTTGACCAATGCGGCATCATTTTCTTTTAATTGACATGTCTTTTATTAAGACTTAAGTGTTATAAAATTCTCATTTCTAAAATTCAGTTTCCACTTATACTTTCAAATAATGCACAAACACACCGAATCTCTAACATTATTGGGTATCAAGGGAATCACAAAGTCTTCGAAATACAAGATTTAACATCACGGTATTGCTATGGGGGCCGCTTCCGCTTGTGTTCGCATAACGCCGCACATCGATCCATTCCATCGCACAACACCTTCCACGACGCATGCACTCATTGTCGTCTTGAGCTTCATGTTACGTGTATAAAATGCTTTATAAATTTATCATAACAGACATTTAAATATTATATACGTGTATTGTATAGGTCTTTACTATTTACTTGGTTACAAACCGTTGACGATGTAAGTAATGGAGAAACTTTAGCGTTTGCGTCCTCTTACGGTACGTTTGCATTCATCTTGGACCGTCTAGTAAAAGGTGCACTTTTTGTACGTTCTTTTTTTTATTATCTCTCGTCTTTTTTTCTATGAAACAGCCTCAGTCATTATTTCGCCACATTTTCATTTCAGTCTTTTTTATTATTGTGCGTTTGAATGTACTGTTGTATGATAATGCCATATGTAAAAATATCATCCCAGCATCATATGCATTTTGATGTTTAAACATCTGGATAAGAACGCAATTTGATGATGTTACATATGGTTCGAGTAGTAATATAATTTTCTATTGCTGATTTTGTATGCTTCTGAAGGAGCAAACAAACAGTCACGATGGAATATTTTTAAAATTATTTCTGCATCATGATATTTATTTTTGCATTAATAAGTTTTGGTCTTTGAGTACCTGCAGATTGGTTCAAGTTTTTATAAAGATTTCCATGTCTATTGAAAGAGTAAATACAATTTTTATTTTTTACATTTGTTAATTATACTTTTTAGAAACTTGGACTGTCTGTAAATACTGGTAATGGTTGTCGTAAGGTGAAACCATGTTGATGTGGCATCAAATTAGCGTTTACAACTCAACTGAATCACGAAGTTTGTGACCACATCTAATCTTTAACATGTGCACGATTTACGAAGTTATCATCACTTCTAGTTTATTTACTTCTGCATCATAAAAAATAATGTATTTTATTAAAAAGACATTTTTAACGTAAATAAACATTTATCACCTGTTCTCGTAGAATCCTCAATAACTAGAAGTGATGTTGTATTCAAGGCGTCCCGTTTTTATTTCTTTATACAGTTATATATATACAGTTATATTCTTTATACAGTAATTCTTTATAAAGTCAAACCGCAGTCCGGTTTGATGATCCTTATTAAAGTCAAATAATAAACTTCTTCACATTCGGTACCTATTCTTTAATAAAAACGGAACGCCTTCGATTCCGTTATCTTTGATGCGTAATGATGTATAAAACTTAATAGTCCAATATTAATTTAAATTAAGTCCCCCCTCAGCACATCCTAAATATTAATAAGTTCGACTTTATCCAACATTACGCATGTAAGGCCTTTGTGTTATATTAAAAAGTAAATTATGTTGTTTGTGTATCGCATTCAGAATATCTTTGGTAAATAGAAGCTAAAAGCATTATTGCCGCGTATGCCAAATCTTAACCATAATATTTATTATTTATCTACTTATTTTGAGGTGTGTAAGAGTCAGGAGCAGTCAAAATTGTCTAGTACTTTTGCTGTTGACTGTACATAGTACACGCGGCCATTTTATCAAATATTTACCTAACCCAGTAACGAATTTAGTACGTTTTTTATATACGTTCAAATTGTAGATTTCATTGCAGTGTTCTGAATGTGATATGCAGTGCCTTAGAATCTGACTGAAAAGGATGCTCGATATTACAAATGAAAGTCTTGTACATTATTTTATTTATCAGTTAATTACCCTACTTTTCAGTTTGTAAAATTACGATTACACGCTTCTATAGATTGAGTGAGTTCATTTTCATAGATCTTCTCATGGTCCGCAGGACGCGAAGGGGCGGAGTGCGCTTGACCAATCAAAAATGATTATTTTCTCTTTGGCACAAGTCAGTGGTGGGCGGAGTGTGCTTGACCAAATCTTTGGAGCTAGCGCAGTCGCGCAGTTCTAGCTGCGTCATTATTCTTGGTCTGTGACGGCGCCGGTCGACATCTGACTGATTGATTGCCATAAACAGAATATAAACTTTTTGGATTGGTCGAGAGCACTCTGCGTCCGCGTCCCGCGAACCGTGGGAAGGGCAACTTTTTGGCGGTAGCGTGTAAACTGCGATTGCGACCCGTTTCCTTGTAAATTTTGATCGAATTCGCAAAGAATCTGGTATCAGAAATAAACGGGACTCAATCTACTATAGGTGTGTAAGTCATGCTGCATTCATGATGATAGCATGCAGGAAGACGGACGCAAAAACTAAGTGGTAGCTACATGCAAACCAAATGTTACTTGTATGAAAGTCCGTCTGGCCCTTTGATCGCTCTCATTAAGAATGCGTTTATTAGATTTGATATAGCGAACAAGTTTTAATTAAATAATAATAAATTACTGTTGGTTTAATGTCAATAGGTACTTACAACTGAATTGATACGGTCCATATCAATGTATGGACCATAGCCCCGCAATCACTCTCGCTTTGTTGTCATAATGGGAGCTATATGTAAGGCCGCACGCTTGGCAAACAACCGGCAGAGATACACATGCCAAACACCCAACACCCCTATTCTAGCATCCCCATTTTTAAAACTTCAATTTACTCCGGATTGACGTTTGCCAAACATTGGCAAACACCCATCCACACGTTTGCGTTTGTTGTTTGCCAAGCGTGTGACCGTACCTTATGAAGTGTCGCAGTAAGTTCGCTATATCAAGTCTCTATTGGGCGTCTAAGAGTCCGAATTACCAAAGAAGTCCCGTTGCTTCAGTATCAAAAAATGAATTTTTCGATATGCCAAATTTTGACATTTGAACATCAGCAGGCAAGCCCTAACAGAATTCAGCAAAAATTTGGCAGGCATTTCATATTTGAACCAAAAATATATGAAAACCCGCTTTCTTTATATTCATAGACACGCCTCCTTATTACATATCGCGAACTAACGATAGTCCCGGAACAAAACTCGTGCCAGCCCCTTTTAACATTGCGTGTTGGAACGGGATGACATGAGCTTTAGTACAGTAATATCATTAGATCACGATTTGTAATAAGGTGGTCTGAATCAAAAATTATAGTTCCGTATTTAGCCGTGTGACTTCTTTCGTGGCGTGGCCTCTCCATGTATACACGGCGTCACGTCGAGTTACCCTTGGACCGTCCTTATATCTGGGGCACAAGTGCTATTTTTCCACTGCAGGGGGTAACTCGATCTGACGTTGACTGTACCCCTACCCAGCCCAGCAGCCCCGTGACGTGTATGTGTACGACTAGGTGGCGAGCGTCGCAGCTCGAGGCGTCGGTCTCGGCGCGCGCGCGTGTGCGGCGGCGGCGCCGCGTGCCGGGCCCTCACGCACTCCGACACTGAAATCCCGCTCGCTCTCCAGTCTCGTAAAGTGACCGCGTGACCGCAACACCCGCCCCTCCGCGCCTCCCTTGCCTGCCTCGTGTGCTGCGTCTGCGCGACCGTCGTGTGTACCTGTGAGCGGTAACTTATGTTACACCACATAGTCACAGAATGTCTTGCTAAACGGACTACTCATTCATATTCGACGGTGTCAATTAATTATGTCTTAGTGTTGTGTTTCGTTACTTTTCACAAACGACATTGTGTAAAGTTGCGACTTTAAACAACGTTTTAATTGTAATGTCGTTAATTTTCACCTACGACATTGTGAAAAGTTGCGACTTTAAACACCATCTTAAGTCGTTACTTTTCACTTACGACGTTGTGAAAAGTTGAGACTTTTTACAACGTTTTAATTGATATATCGTACGTTACTGTTTACTTACGTCATTGTGAAAAGTTGCGTCTTCAAACTACGACCTAAGTGTTATGTCGTTACTTTTCACTTACGACATTGTTAAAAGCGACGACACTTCACTTACGACATTGTTAATTACTAATTCGCTCGTACGGTTTTCACGACGTGGTTCGCTATGAGAGGCAGATAGGGAACGTGTGCGGGAGAGACAGGATATGATAAACTGCCTAACGCGTAGGTTCATGAACTCTTTTGTATCAATTGAAGTTAGAGCCGACCTTCTGTGACTACTATTTTGTACCCTAACTGCAACGAATACATTGCTGCCAACTGCACCAATCAAAATCATGCGCGACAGCGTATCGCCGTAGTGTAATGCTTAGGGTGAATCTAGAATCTGACTGCTTTTTTAGTGTGGCCAGTGTGGGCTAAAAACAGATCAAGTTCTATGTAATGTAGTGATTGGCTTCTTTAAAACCGAATGGTAAACGTGATTAAGGTAGGCCAGTAAAGTTTAATATAACACTCGTACATTTATTTTATATCGAAAAAAAAAAATCAAAACATTCACACTTCTAGAGTCGAACGAATTAGCAAACATCAAGGCAGTGATTGAAAGCCGCACTTGAAGCCATGTCCAACCCTTGATCCCTTACGAACAAACCCTGCACTATGTTTTTTGTTTTGATTTCATGCCATTCTGATGCTATATTAGTGTGAGACAAACACTAAAGCAGAGGAGGCTATCCCGTGAGAAAAATACGCTTATTATATACGAACTGAGGTTCCGCTACAAGGTGATTGGTTGTTTTTGAACGTGATATTAAAATGTCAATTTGACAAACTAAACAACCAATGCTGTTGATGTTGGTACCTCAGTCCAACATTGCGCCATTTAGCGGATTTTTCACACGCGATAGCCCCCCGATAATGTGACCTGTACTGTAGTATTCGACCATATTTCTTTGTCTCGGTTGATGCTGTGTTAATTTTTATCAACATTTGTTTGGAGTATACTAAAAGATTTGAAGAAGACCTTTGAGTATACTCCAAACGCCATTTGAATTTTAATAGGTAATTGTGATGAATTTAGGACCTTTTAAGAACTGACTCTTCGTAGTTTGCATTAGTACGTTACATAATTATTATGTCAACCAATACTTAGTTATTGTTAAAAGTGATCGCTTATGGCGAATAATTACAAAATTTCTATTAGTAGAGAACCCCGTATATGACATATGATTGGTATTTAAAATGGCTTCCTTGTGGTTTATGAATACACAAAGTGGTTTTTTATATTCCTTCAATTCATCACAATCAATAAAAATCAAATGGCAGCACTAAAGGACCAGGGAAGCAGCCTAAATAACTGATTGATACTGACATTACAACAATACATACTCCAAAATTATAGTAACAAGATATTTTAGTGAAATGTTGAAAATACCGACACAGTTTGTGTTTTCCGTGTATGAATGATATCGAGTGCATAATTTATCTTTCACAAGTGTCGGTGGGTTGATGTCATGTCGTCCAGTGTGGCAACCTATGTCGGATCTAAAATTAACCTTATGAATGACGAATGGTATGTTTCTAGTAAATGTCAATAGTAAAGTTCTGTAGTTTTCTAAGTATTCATATAATTACACAGTCGCATTATTGAAAACTTAAAATATATCTCAAAAATTTGGAAACAAAATAGTCAATTAATCTTGGATTAATTAAATAGATATTTCGTTTCTTTAATCTTTTAGGCTAGATTTAACCAAAATTCAAGCAGAGACAATACAATCGAGTGGGATACTTTCATGGTCTTGTTGAGCTTCTTTTCTTTATTTTTTTTTACATTGTTTAATAAGTTTGCCTGCCACATAGACCACATAATATGAGTTCGGAATAATTAATAGTGCTATTATTTGAGGCCTTGTGTGGTAAATTTTATTGCTATTCCATTTTATATGTCGATTTATTTTGTTTCCTTTTTTATTGGTTATGCGTTTTACCCTCTTCACATTATCCAACGAATGTGTAACGAGGCTAGATTGTCTCCACAAGTTGTGCTATTTTTGATTCTCCAAATATTACATAAATTTTTTTTTGGAATGCTCTCTACTCACAAGAATGCTTTATTTTAATTTTTGATCTTTTTATTGATAATGATGGTGGTTTAAAAGATTTTAAATTACAAGTAATTTGTTGTTAATGTTAGAACGCAATACAAGGTAAACACATTTTAAGACGTACATTTTTAGTGTTGCTAGACGCAGAGTTGAATGATATGCGGTAGTTAATAATTCAAAGTGTTTATCGTCTGTGTGCCATTCTATTTCTTACAAATCGATTTAAAGTTTACAATTTTTCCAAATTTTTATTAGTTATATAAATTTTAAGAAAAAAAAATGATCTCTTAGTAACTGAGAACCAATGGTGAAACTGTCCAGTATCATCTTTAACGATGAGAAAATATACATCGGCTTTGACTTATGAATAGTAAAAGTAATTCATAACATCTACGATACCTTTCTATTGCAATGTTGGAATTTTTGTTGTGATTTCGTTTGTTTTATATGTGGTATCTATACCTAGTATGAAAAGATAACCAATCAGCATAATTGTCCCATGTCCAATATTTGTCGCAATGTGCAAAATCTATATGTGCTTAAAAAAACTCTACTGGTTTGATTCACTTTAATATGGTAAAACGTGATAGTTGGATAGTAAATACTGCTAGGGGCATTATGTTAGTGTCATACAATACGGAGCTTAGAATGAGGTTGGTTATCTCAGTACTCACTCTTTGTCAGAAAACCAGAAGAGTAAAAGCTTCTAATTTAATAGACATTAATTAAAAATCTTACGCAAACAATTGCTGTATTAGAAACGGATCCCTTGTTTCAGAATCGGACTGAGATACCAGTTGATCTGATTAATGTAATGGGGTCCACCGCAAATGAAAAATGCGCTAGATGCCGTCACTATGTCGTGAGGTCCGTCTACAAGGAGATTAGCTATCCTTTGACGTGATATGTCATAATAACAACCACTTTACGTACAGTCGCCCTACGGTTATTCGGTACGTGGCAAAAATCGGAACTGATGCTGTTTCCTTTGGTTTTGACATTTCCCTTGGAAAAAATATTGTACAACGCCCTCCTGTCCATCTCACTGAAGTAACTTCTGATCGTAGTTGCACTGTAAGAAACCACCAATGACATTGAAGTTGGACGTCACGGCGACGTAACGCCATCTAGCGAATTTTTCACTCGCTATGGCGCCCTTATTATGACGCGATGCAACTAATAACATTCCTGTATATAAAAATTTAGTTAGTTTAAATTTATATCTGAAGCACCATTATATATTTATATAGTTTTAGGTGTTCAGAGAAGTCTTTTCAGTTTATCTTAACGGAGAGTTAATACATTAATTTCGCTCTTGCATTTCTCACTACCTCATAACCTTTATTTGCTCACTGTAAATATACACACATCACAGATCAAAGTAATGCCAGAAACGGGCAAGTTAGAAACGAGAATTTAAAATCTGATTATCGCCAAATTGTAGCCACATTTAAAAGACTGAGATATCTTTGTAATATTTTCTAACAGTTTTCATAGTTCTCTCAATCGAAAATTAGAGTTGCAGTCAAATGTTGTCTATTATTAAATAGTACAAAATGAGTTACACATTTAAACATACGTTTTATATGGGTATATTGTCTCTAGTATTCTGTAAATAGTATTTCTCTGATTTTGAATAAAATACACATGCATAGGTGCTAGTTGTGAAATCTCTTATGACGTTTATGTGTTACGTTTCTAAAATGTAGAAAGTTAATTTGCGTTTTTGTCTTTGACATCGTTATCAACAAAGCCTGAACACATGTTTTGTTATAAAATTATTACAAATATAACCTAACCATAATTTATAATAATTTAGTAACAAGCTTATGCTATGCACATTGTTCCGCACATTATAGAAAATATTGTACTATTATTTTTAAGTTTATATTTTAAGACTGTATTAGGTTAATGCGTCCAATGCAAGTCGCAAGGAGTATTTTATTTTTGATTATCACAATTACTTTAATAGTTTCATTGGAGGCTATGGATTTAGTTCGAGAAATATGGATGTGTGAAGGCAGCTCAAAATGTCGGTTCATAAAACATATTTTTTTGCAGCTATGGCCATATTATCAGAGTACCTTATCAATCTTTAAGTATTAAATCGTTAGCCAGTATTCAAGCAGTTCACTATAAATACATAGAAGTTTTCCATTAAGTATATGCTGTTTCTTTCCATTTAGATGTTTGTAATAGCTATAACTATGCATAAATATTGAATTATTGTGCTCGTGAACAAAAATATTTTGAATAACTGTTTTTGGAATATTTCATAACTGTTCTACAAATAAATGGGGTAACGTAAATAATAAGTCGTATTAAAGCTGCTAAACGTTAGATTTAAACAAGTAATATAACAGTACTTACAATGTTGTTTACTAGAACAATAGAATCGGAAATGTCATATTAATAGCTAAGACCATGTAAAAGTTAGCTGGCTTGCATTTCTTGGATTTGTACGTCCAAGTTCCTGTGTTCATTGATTAGCGATAGGGGATAACGAATAGGGAGTACCTAGATTAGTTGTTTAATGTCTAGTAATATTTTGAGACCGAAAGACTTGCTGGTGCCGCCACCACCTCGCCGGAACAAACGTACCTCACAATAAGCGGACTCGTGGTGGCAGCTGCAGTAAACCAAATTTTTGTAAATTATAATGTTAGCCTACATATTATTATAATTTTTTCGTCTTTATTCAAGTGCGTCCTATTTTTTAAATGAATTAACGTTTTTGAAATTTAATATTACACTAAATATGATAAGGTTTTGTACAATAATATAAGTTGCTCTAATATTTAGATATAATATTTATCATTTTATAAGACTGTTCGTATGTTTATTATTATAGTTTATTATTGCTAACGCTCGAATACATTATAATATACTTATCATTCCACCGACTTAAGTATTTAAAAATACCAGATGCATTTGAGTATTATTTTCTGTCATAAAAAGTTAACATAGATCTCAGAGCTTTAACAAAATTATAACAGTGTTACTATGTATACAGTTATGAACGATGCTAAGATAAGTATAGATTTGTTGTAACATGCTTAGAGCGGTTTCAAATTTGCCACAATAAGCGGCGTATGCGCAGCTGCGACGCTGCTTTGTTAATCCATGTAGGGTGTATCAGTAAAGAGTTCTTTCTAAATTACTCGCTTATTCTACTCGTTATTTGGCATAAGCTTGTCTAAAACAATTGTTGCATTCTTCTTCCAATGGCGTTTTGTGAATTGAAAACACGTCACTAACAAAAGTCGTTCGCTTGTCGAGTGTGGTCTAGTGACCATGGTGTTCTAAAAATGTTGGCCAATAACAAAACAGTCCCGTAACGAACGAGAATATACCTATCGCATCGAAACAAAAGAAACTTACAGTGCGTGTGAAAGGGACGCCTGGACGAGGATAAAGTTTTGGTCATGAAGAGTTGTTCCGTTGTAGGCCCTCAGGATCCGTACCGGACCGATACCACATGACAGGAAAACCGTCCTTGTGTATAAAATGATGTAACTGTTAACTGATACACCCAGCATAAATAGAACCTAGCAGAACTCTGTGGTAAATTTGAAGGCGCCCTAACTGAGGGTAGACTACAATTTGTTCAATGTTAACGGCCTGTGGTGCGTTTTAGTAAATTATTTAGCAATTTTTATATGTTATTATTACTGTTGGATGGGTACATTGATGTAGAAAATTCACTCTTATTTAAATAAACAATCGAATTTTCCCAGAATCCTTCGGTTGGAATCAAAACAGCAATAGTGTTTCCTCCAATGCCCCACGTATTTTCAGGTCCCACTTTTTGCTTCATGTTTTGAATATTCTATTAATCATGAAGATCTCTGTTATAATAAGGATTATTTTTCTATACCGTGCCCATTTTACGTGAAAAAGAAACTATAACATATAACTAATGTTTGAATATGTTAATTAATACAACAGAGCCTTAATATTGCAGCATTAGTCGCCCGTTTTGACTTTTCATCGTTATGTCGGAATTGATTATTATAAATTCTTTTGAGTATTAATACTATGGTATTCGCTTATGTAAAGTTCAGTTATATCGTCACATTATATTTGCACATTTTCTATACAAATTATAAAGAATTTCACGAAAATAAAAGTATAACTATAAATTTGTTTTTTTGTTTTGTTTAAATTCCTTTGTTTTCTTCATAAGTAGGTAATTCTTTAAATCTTACTCATCATCCGTCGCCATGAAAGGGAAGATAGGATCGAGAGCGCTTTTCCTGTTATTATGTGAAGTTCGCGGACCTATTTTTCCAATAACGCAAAGCGGCAAAGAAAACAAAAACATGGAACCATCGATTGAAAACAAAAGATGGCCGCTGGTCCGCATGCTGGTCGAAATCCGCATCACAGAAGAACCGGACTGAATGAGTAACAATTTTGTACAGTATGAAGAGTCTGACATTATCACAGGACTCTCACTTTGTTACTTTAGGTATCTCGTGGAAATAGCGCATTCGGTTTAAAGCACCAGCGCATCTACTAATTCCATGATGATTATCCATCGCATGGTAATCTAAAAAAAACCGCTATGGCGTTACTGTTGCACCGAGGTCGGTCCAACTGTCATTTTGACATTCACATTCTAAATAACTAATCACCTTTTAGATGAACCTCAGTTCTGTAATACCCCATCACGAGGCTCTTAAACAGGAAAAAACTAAATGATAATTTATTAATAAAAAAATATTTAATCATTTTCAAAGCACTTCAATTAGATAATTCACAATAGCAAAAACTATCTACAACACATCTTTGACCTTCATTCCCTTCACGTAGACCTGGGCGACATTCCTGTCGTCCCCCAAGTAGACGAACTTCTGGAGTAGGCTTATGGCTTTTTCTTCGGCAGTTGTGGTGCTGGTGGAATGGTCGAGTTTGTCTATGGGTCCTCCTGATCGATACACATCTATGAGGAGGGCGTCAAACTCTTTGCCTATCTCGAAGCTGCCGATTTTGTCGTCCAAATTTAGCGCTGTGGAAAAGGAGGTAACATTGAAAAACTAGACTACATATGTACAAAAAAAATAGACTTGTTATTTTTTTATGGCACGAAATTATGACGAAGAAATAATGTTGTATTAATTATGTCATAGTCATAGGAAGATAGCCTTACAGTTAAACTTGATGATCCTCGTGGGATAATCGCTGTCCTATTTTTCGGTTAAATAAATTAGTCGCCTATTTACGTCATGGAAATCTCGTTTTAGCAAAAACCCGCCTTTTTACTCAAGAGTCCGCTTGTTATTTTTTCTCTTTTTTTTGGGTGCCTCTAAAGATATCCCGCCAGTTACTACGACTTTTTTTGTTCAATTGCTTACCTTTAGCTCCGCCAAGTGTGGCTAGGTATAAAGCTTCGGACCAGCTGATGGTGGAGCCGTCCGCTCCTTTCAATTCGAGATGAGTCGACACGTCCATAGTGCGTCGGATTGCGTCCAAGATTGTGGCGCTATCACCTCCAGCTACATCTGATGAAGGTAAAGTCATCATTATCCTCTCGCCTTGTTGCCAAGTTTTCGGAGGTCGGCGCAGCGACTTTATTAATAGGTACATAACATTTTTTCTGCCATAAGTTCCATGTCATAATTTCGATCATATTCCTCACATAAACATAACATCGTCGCGCGCGCGCAGCGATCGCTAGCGGGCGTAATTCCGGTGTCGAGACGTCCGCGTTTGTTTACGAAAATGTCAGCAACAGTGAAATGCGCTAGTTGTAATATTGTAATTAACGAGCTTTTGTCCTATGTGCAAAACAAGATTTCAATCATAACTGAAGACAGTTTAATAAAGATTTGTGTGTCCTCGTTCAGTAGTGAACAAATTAATGAAGCAAAGTCGTTGCTGTTTGAATCTTTGCCTAGCGAATATCGGAAAAAAGCACGAAAAGGGCAAGGCAAAGAAAATCGCGATGTAACGGATATCATCAGTTTGTTCAAGGTCGTAGACAGTGATGCTATGCCAGTGTTTGTCGCCCGCGATTTGGAGAAACTGCCTCCGGTGACCTTCGATCACCTGGACGTATCCAAACTACTAAAAGACCTGCTCGTGGTGCAATCGGAGATCAAGAATATAAAATCATCGTATGTGACTTTCACTCAATTAGAGGAAGAAGTAAAGAGCCAGTTGCTGCATGCAACGTATTCGGCCCCGGCGTTTTCTAGCGGCAATGTAAACGTTAAAAGAGGAGGTGGGGTGCACGCGGGAAGTCAAAATTACTCTTTTTAAATCTTATTGTACCTCATTCTACACGTGTAGCCTGTGGGCTGACTACACCCAAAGATCCTATAGTGCTCTCCGAGTCCAATATAATAATGCGTATAGGATGCTGATGGGGCTGCGGCGATTCTGCAGTGCATCGGGAATGTTTGCCACTCATCGAGTAGACTGCTTTTACGCTACAATCCGCAAACGATGCGCATCTCTGGTGCGCAGAGTACGCGGCAGCGCCAACGGCATCCTTCGGATGATCGCGAGTAGGCTGGACTGTGACTACATTAATCACTGTTGCGCAATTTCTCACGGAATGGCGCAGCAGTAATTATTGTACGTTTTTGAGTGTTTGTGTGTTTTATTTTTCCTTTGTTATTATTAAGTACTAACATTAGTCTGTAAGAACATTGTTACTAACAAATATGGATTCTGTGGTCTGAAATAAAATATATTTATTTATTTATTTTTTATAACATATTCGCCTCTTTTTCTACCGTTCTCTATTCTTCCATCCAGTAAGATTTATACCCATGTCACTTTATTGTTAGAGAATTAAGAATAGTTGACTTCATTCCGTTACATCACAGTATTGCAGTATAATGAAGCAGAATGGAAGTTGATCCATGTGTGTCCTCTAGGTCCAGTACGACCTCTAGGTTATGTGTGGTCTCTAAGGCATGAGTGATATCTAGGGTATGTGTGACATCTAGGGCATGCGTGACCTCTAGGGGCCTGTGTGACCTTTAGGCGCCTGTGTGACCTATAGGGCATGTATGATCCCTAGGGCATATGTGACCATTAGGGCATGTTTGACCTCTAGGGCATGTGTAAAAGTATATGGCATGTCCTTCACCAACAAGCTTCCTCATCATCATCGTCATCATTTCAGCCAACAGACGTCCACTGCTGGACATAGGCCTCCCCCAAATGTTCTCCACACAGATCGGTCCTGTGCCGCCCGCATCCAATGGATTCCCGCAACCTTTACCAGATCATCGGTCCACCTTGTGGGGGGCCTGCCACGGCTGCGACTTCCTGTACGTGGCCTCCACTCGAGGACCTTTCCGCCCCAACGGCCGTCTGTTCTCCTCGCTATGTGCCCTGCCCATTGCCACCTGAGACATCCTTTGAGCTATGTCTGTGACCTTAGTTCTCCTGCGGATCTCATTATTTCTACGAGATCCGCAAGGAGACTCCAAGAGAGCAATGGAGATGACTATGCAGTCATCTCCATTGCTCTCTGGGTGACTTTGAGCCTCCTTAATCGGAAACAGATGTAGAAAATAAATGTAAGCGGCCACGTTTCGGTTCCGTATGTCATCACTAAAAACTTTTGTCTTGAGACATTGCGGTAGATGGGCCGAAAATATGCTGGGTAGTTTCGACCTCTTTCTGGAAGTTGGTTTTACCGAGCTGGACTTTTTGTCCGAGCTAAATGTACTCGTCCCTCAACTTTCAGTGTACAGCTTCCAACCTGTACAAGAGCTTTCTGTCGAGTGGTATTTACCAGTTCCTAGTCCCACAACGAGGTTGCTATCCAAGTACTTCCTAACGGGACACAGGCCGGAGAATAGGCGCGTGTTGGACGCGGGGCAGTGCGCGATAGACACGCCCTTGGCAACCAGGGTCTTCAGCTCATCGTCCGTGAGGTGCACTGCGTGCGCCATGATGCACTGTGAAGGTAAATAAGGG
This sequence comes from Marasmia exigua, assembly GCA_019059595.1. NCBI lineage: Eukaryota > Metazoa > Arthropoda > Insecta > Lepidoptera > Crambidae > Marasmia > Marasmia exigua. The sequence goes on along the minus strand of CM032482.1, from coordinate 12,123,593 downwards.
GAAGTAATATCAAAGTGAAACCGCAAGATAAAAAATTTAACGCAAACTGCCTACATTGCGTGCTAAACAAAGGGCCTAATTAAAACAGACATTATTTTTTATCGTTTACAGGGATGAAGGTTTCCGAGAAGAGAAACTTCATTATCACTATTTACCTTTTTTTTTATAGAAATCAGGATGACCTCACTCCGCCTGATGGTAAGCGGCTGTGAAATCCAAATATGAGGCTGACAGGCACAAAAGAACGAACAAAGTACCCATTGTGTCTGCCATGCTCACCCTGATGGCCTGCTGAGATGCCGTTTCACGCCCCGCCCAAAAGACCCCGGATTGTATAAAGGAGGAAACGCATGAGCTGGGAGGGCATTCCATGTCTTGATGGCTCGGGGCAGGAACGAGGAGCCAAACCTATTGGTGCGCGTCGCCATTGTCTGGATGGTATGCGGATGGCAACGCTGTCCAGCACGTGTTGTTCGGAAGTGGAAAGGGGAGGATGGGATAAGTTGAAATAACTCATCAGAGCATTCCCCATTAAAGAGATCTATTATGAGGTTTTCGAGATGTAAACCATAAAAAAATTACGGTGTAAGTATTTCTATCATTGATTCGGGCGGTGCGGAAAAACATCGTGAGAAAACCTGCACGTTTCTGAAACGTGTAAGGTAACCATGATTAAGTTGGTCTGGTACCCCTGTTAAAGGATTCATTGTGAAGGTTAGACGGCAGTTGCTTCATTGTAGGTAATTACCTACCAGATCTAAGTTCTGAATCATGGTCTAAGCGTAGCCAGGGCTCCAGAGAGCTTTGGACGCAACCGGGAATGATACGCTAAAGTGAGAAGAAGAAAAAGACAGGTAATTGCATTGCTAACAAACAGTAGGTACGTACTTACCCTGTCGCTTAGTATGCGGCTTTTATCGTAAACATCTGCGTAGCTTTTGCAGCCAGGATTTAACTCGAGTACGTGATCTATTTCACTGCGATTCTCTGAGATGTGACTCTGAAACAGAAAGTTTAGTTCGCTAGTGCGCGTTACCCTTAGCCTTATCATCATTTCAGCCAACAGACGTCCACTGCTGGACATAGGCCTCCCCCAAATGTTCTCCACACAGATCGGTCCTGTGCCGCCCGCATTCAATGGATTCCCGCAACCTTTACCAGATCATCGGTCCACCTTGTGGGGGGCCTGCCACGGCTGCGACTTCCTGTACGTGGCCTCCACTCGAGGACCTTTCCGCCCCAACGGCCGTCTGTTCTCCTCGCTATGTGCCCTGCCCATTGCCACCTGAGACATCCTTTGGGCTATGTCTGTGACCTTAGTTCTCCTGCGGATCTCATTATTTCTAATACGAGCACGCAAGGAGACTCCAAGAGAGCAATGGAGATGACTATGCAGTCATCTCCATTGCTCTCTGGGTGACTTTGAGCCTCCTTAATCGGAAACAGATGTAGAAAATAAATGTAAGCGGCCACGTTTCGGTTCCGTATGTCATCACTGGCAACACACGCATTAAAGACTTTTGTCTTGAGACACTGCGGTAGATGGGCCGAAAATATGCTGCGTAGTTTCGACCTCTTTCTGGAAGTTGGATTTACCGAGTTGGACTTTTTGTCCGAGCTAAATGTACTCGTCCCTCAACTTTCAGTGTACAGCTTCCAACCTGTACAAGAGCTTTCTGTCGAGTGGTATTTACCAGTTCCTAGTCCCACAACGAGGTTGCTATCCAAGTACTTCCTAACGGGACACAGGCCGGAGAATAGGCGCGTGTTGGACGCGGGGCAGTGCGCGATAGACACGCCCTTGGCAACCAGGGTCTTCAGCTCATCGTCCGTGAGGTGCACTGCGTGCGCCATGATGCACTGTGAAGGTAAATAAGGGGAAGTAATATCAAAGTGAAACCGCAAGATAGAAAACTTAACGCAAACTGCCTACATTGCGTGCTAAACAAAGGGCCTAATTAAAACAGACATTATTTTTTATCGTTTACAGGGATGAAGGTTTCCGAGAAGAAACTTCATTATCACTATTTACCTTTTTTTTTATAGAAATCAGGATGACCTCACTCCGCCTGATGGTAAGCGGCTGTGAAATCCAAATATGAGGCTGACAGGCACAAAAGAACGAACAAAGTACCCATTGTGTCTGCCATGCTCACCCTGATGGCCTGCTGAGATGCCGTTTCACGCCCCGCCCAAAAGACCCCGGATTGTATGAAGGAGGAAACGCATGAGCTGGGAGGGCATTCCATGTCTTGATGGCTCGGGGCAGGAACGAGGAGCCAAACCTATTGGTGCGCGTCGCCATTGTCTGGATGGTATGCGGATGGCAACGCTGTCCAGCACGTGTTGTTCGGAAGTGGAAAGGGGAGGATGGGATAAGTTGAAATAACTCATCAGAGCATTCCCCATTAAAGAGATCTATTATGAGGTTTTCGAGATGTAAACCATAAAAAAATTATGGTGTAAGTATTTCTATCATTGATTCGGGCAGTGCGGAAAAACATCGTGAGACAACCTGCACGTTTCTGAAACGTGTAGGGTAACCATGATTAAGTTGGTCTGGTACCCTTGTTAAAGGATTCATTGTTAAGGTTAGACGGCAGTTGCTTCATTGTAGGTAATTACCTGCCAGATCTAAGTTCTGAATCATGGTCTAAGCGTAGCCAGGGCTCTAGAGAGCTTTGGACGCAACCGGGAATGATACGCTAAAGTGAGAAGAAGAAAAAGACAGGTAATTGCATTGCTAACAAACAGTAGGTACGTACTTACCCTGTCGCTTAGTATGCGGCTTTTATCGTAAACATCTGCGTAGCTTTTGCAGCCAGGATTTAACTCAAGTACGTGATCTATTTCACTGCGATTCTCTGAGATGTGACTCTGAAACAGAAAGTTTAGTTCGCTAGTGCGCGTTACCCTTAGCCTTATCATAATTTCAGCCAATAGACGCCCACAGCTGAACATAGGCCTCCCCAATGTTCTTCGCACAGATCGGTCCTGTGCCACCCGCATCCAAGTGTTTCCCGCGACCTTCACCAGATTGTCGGTCCACCTTGTAGGGGGCTTGCCACGGCTGATCCTTCCTGTACTTCGTATTATAGTCACAAATAATATTTTATTACGAAAATCTGAGCTTTCTCTTGAGGTCTTTGAATTCTGAGCTCACCTGTACTCTACACTTGTACTTGTCTCCTATGTCTGAAAGCCCGGTCATGAGCTCTTCATCGCAGCTCACCGCAAATCTTGGAGTGATCACTGGTTGTACTAAATCATTCTGAAAGAAAAATTTAGGTACATAGAAAAGTTAATTATTTTAGAATTAATTTATTACATTCTAATTATATGCAATTAAAGTTAGGCGCCTAAGCGCAAAACGCTTCTATTCCCGGTCTAACAGATTGACTTTTAGGAAACTAACTTTTCATATTTTTTTTGGGTCTGCGAGTTCTGCGAGTTAAAAAATAAGTACGAATGACGATAGCCTGGATCGTCATTCGTACTTATATTTTAAGGAATGCCTTAGCCTGCCTCCTGGAACAGGAATTGTCTGGCGCTTTTCTAATTGCGTTTTTTATGGCTTATACGGTTCGGCACACTAATTATGCCAATGTCAAGTGGTTAGAAAAAAACTCCCTTCTCCCTTTGGCGAAAATTAAGTACCTACCTATCATTGCGTTAAGTACCTGCCTTTAATGCCAAAACTTTCTCCACAAATGTCTTGACATCCGCCAGTTCCTTTCGAGTTTCATTGTAGTATCCAGCATTGTTTTTGATATTCATACTGACTTTCCCGACCAACGCCCTCTGGCGGTGTTTCATAACACTCTTGACGAGTTCTAAGGTGCCGTCTAAATGTAATGAGCCAAAGTAGCACGCTGTGGTCGTTCCATTTTCAAGTAGGCGTTTCTGAAATTGATCAAGAAGTGAGACTTCCATTTTCTATAAAGATCTTCGATGCTTCGAAAAACAACCTTGGAACAAAAGCGATGCCGCGATCATTTATGAGTCCTGCCTGACCACTGACAACCAGGGAGACCCCAAATGCTTTGGGATGACAACACAAAAATAACCGCCGAGAACATGTAGATCCAGATTGCACACCTAGTCCACTACCACCACACTTGCAGTGTTGCACCGAGTCTCCCACGAAAATATTTTTCTGTCTCCTCCTTGTGTCGTTTGTCCTCAATGCTGAGGGTCGTCGCCTTGATGTAATAATGTTTTTCTGGACCATTTTCCGCGAACTTACTCTATCTTCAGTCATTTTCGCGAGAAGGTCGCTCGGTCAACATCCGACCATGGGTTGCTTCATAAATTAACAATTACGGGACTTTAGGTATTTAGAGTTCTCTACTTATCAACGGTCCTACTGACTACAGTGTGTCGCATTTCAAAGAAATTCCAGGGTCGGGCCAAAGCGTAGTGTAGAACGCCCTGCGACAAGATAGGATGATGACATTCGAAGGCTGGCTGGTGTGGGCTGGATGAGAGTGGCCGAAAATCGGGAGCGGTGGCGTGCATTAGGGGAGACATATGTCCAGCAGTGGACGAGTGTAAGTTGCTGATGAGGTCACAAGTGCGTTGCCAACATTTACACCCCCTTTCCCCCGGATTGGGCCTCCGGTACCCTAACTCACACAGCGAAACACAGCAGACGCTGCTTCACGCCGGTGAAGCCTGTCGATACCTCCACGGTCTTGTCAAATTTAGGTAAGTACTGATGTCCCAAAGAAATAGAGATGTCCTGTGTTCTTGGCTGATCGCCAAAGTTGGCCGTTATAGCCGTAATATCGGTAGGAGGATTACTTACCACCACAACGTCGTAAACCTTCGCTGCAAACTTCACATCGCTGTACCGAGACTCGAGTGGAAAGGTGTACTTGGCGAGCCACTCCAGCAGTGGTCTGTCCAGCCCCAGCCCTATGTTAGGGAACTGAGGAGCGTGGGTGTGACAGTCCACGAAGCCTGGCATGAGGAACTGGTCATCGCTCAGTCGAACTATTTTGAATCCCTTGAATATGCCAGATGCTTCTCCATCTTTGAAGCCCCTTTCATTTCCTATTTTGGTTATCTGAAAATGAATTGACATTTTTTTTGTGGTTGTTGTTTTTTACAAGGTCAAGAGTAAGATCAATTGTTGAAATAGTTAGCTGAATGTTGAGAAATAAGTAAAATATCTAAGCTAAAATACCTTTTTTATGTATGAGGTGGACAAACGAGCAAGCGAGTCACCTGATGGAAAGTAATCAACGCCGCCCTTGACTATCCGCGAAATCAGGGAGATCGCTAATGTGTTGTCGGCCTTTTTAAAAAAGAGTACGCTCTTCTGGGTTGGGCACACTAGCGACGCCGATCGATTTTAATTTATAGCTACTAAGCCGTATCTATTTTAAATAATTTCGGGGTTACATACTCTCTTACTCCACAGCCACCTACTGCAGCAAAACAGATTCACTATAATACCCAATAAAATAAAATCAATGTGGCATACGACCACGGCGATATGGCATAATAATTTCAGCAGAGATATATATTATTTTGTTTCGTACTTTTTAGAGCGTGTTGTTTTGAAAGAGCGTATAGTCGGGTTTTAGTTTTTAGACTTTATTTTGTGGCCTACCCGTCACCTTAAAAGTCTCTAAGTCGCCAAAAAGAAAATAAATGTTGTAACCGTAATTTTGTTTCTGTAATTTCGTAAGGGACGTTGCGCCGTGTAAGAGATAATTAGACTTATCTATTTCTTAACCCTTAACCTTTAATCAAATATAACATACAGAGAAATATATTCTCACCAAAAAACAACTTTTTACTGTTTTGTTTTGTTAAGAGTATATTTTAATGTAGGGTAAATCCGTTTTTACATCTTTTAATAAATCTTCTATTGCGCCACGTTTGTTTAAGGATTAACCAATTGAAATAAGTACAGATCTACCTAAACAGATTTTGTTGAAAACATTGTCTTGCTAATTAATGGAAGCATATAGAAGCCAAAAGTTTAATAATATGCAATTAGGTGTCCATAATGTGAACATAGAACGTAAAACTATGACAATAAAAATCTTGCAAATAAAAGGTACCTAGGTGTTTCTCAAAAAACTAAAATAATGTATCAGTTTTCCTAGATTTTTTGTGATATCACAGATAGTTAGCATTAATTTTAATTTCTGAATAAGTGCAATACTATTTACTTAAAATAAACATAAAAACATACCTTGCCATGCTCTACAGCCAAAAAACCGGTGTCTACGGACAAGTCTTTTAAAGACTTCGCAGAAGCTAATATTCCAACAAATACCAGTTTATCAGTACTCATTTTGGCAAACTGACTTATTCTTTTTCACTTAAAAATTGTAACAATAACTTAGAAGTAAGATTACAAGTAAAAACAAGCGATAACTTATCAAAACCAACTCGACATGGCACGGCGGCGCGACCACCAAACTAAACTTCAATAGGTACTGTCTACACTGTGTGTGTTACTCTGTCAATGGAAATTTTATCATTAGCTTGTCCTTATTTAGCACCATGGCAAAGAGAGAGACACAAAAATAACAATCGTCTGACGCATATACCGTGGTAAATTGGCTCGTCTGCCCTAGATCGTTAAATCGACTTTATGTTGGTTTGTGCAGCGAGTTCGGCTTCAGGTTTGTTTATATTATTATGGCCCTTTGATTCAAAACTTTTCCATTGCATATCTTTCTGTGAATTGTGCAGTGGATAATGTTTTTGCATTAAGCGTTGAAGGTCCAATTCTGGTGTGGACCAAGATCTTTTACTGTTTTTCAATCACTGACCTCTGACCTCCTTAACGCAAACTAAGGATGGTGCCGGAACAAAACCCGTTCCAGCCCCTTTTCACATTGCGTGTTGGAACGGGATGACGACGTGTGTTTTAGTACGGTAAGTAACACTCACCCCGAAATTGTTTAAAATAGATCCGGTTTAGTAACTAAAATTTAAAATCGATTGGCGTCGCTAGCGTGCCCTACCCGTCACCTTAACGAAAGTCTGACCCCGTGAACAGTCCATCTCATCAAAAACATATTCATGACCTCAAGAAGAGTCCGTTTGAAGACAGTTGTGACCTGTGTAAGTAACTCATTGGACTGACTGAGTACTTCCTGGAAATCGTGGCTATTGCCGGCCATCAGGCGCATACTTGATGAGATCGTTCGTATCAACAACGCGACGGCAATATTTACTGTGAAATAGTCTCGTACGTACACTTTAAGCTTATAAGAGTGATTGTATTGTGAGACAAAAGAGGTTGCGTAGTAGTGATCTGAGATTCTATCCACTGATCCTTAAAAGCTTGTATAAGGTCAATTAAAACCACTGGCGGCCACAGAACGAGATCTCTAGTGATTCAGTCAAACAAACCACTAGGCGCTCACGCAGCCTATGTGCAATTGCCGTTACAAGACTGGATAGATCGAAATAATAATATAAAAGCGCCAGACAATGTTGCAGTCAGCTCAATCAAGTATCAGACTAAGGCTTCTTTTGTATTATGAGTAAGTACTATCTGACTGCCTGGGGCGTGTTTGCGGGCGGAGTCGGGGATGATGATGAAAACGACCTGTTGAGAATTTACAGAGGATTTATTTTGAACCATTCGAGTCGTCGCGTCGTAGTTCCAGAGAGAAAATATGGCGGGCACGCAGGCCCCGTGCTGTTTTATTTGTGCGACATCTAGCGGCTGTGCGAGGAACTGGCTACAGAGTTATTATCGACAATTTTGTAATAATACTAGCCAATTCCACGCAAAGACGATAGATGGCGCTGAGTAATTGAAAGTATATGTGTACATATATGAATTTTATTGTTATTTATATAACAGGGCGTTCCCCAGCACACTCAAGACAAGAGCCAATTTGCGATTCGATTCGATTGCGTACAAAGCGCTTTTCCTCCTCATTCGTGATGCGCACAGCCAAGGAGTAGAACGCCCTGCCAGCGTCTGTTTTTCCAAGTGATTAGAACCCCAATATTTTTAAAGATAGAGTGAATAGGCTACTTTTGGGCAAGCTCGGCGGCGGAACATAGCTTCCCTCAGCATTCTATACCGCATCTATCATGGGGAGTGCTCTGAAGAACTGTTTGATCTACTCCCTGCAGCCGAATTCTTACATCGAACCACTCGCAAGCGATTGTCATTCCATCCTCATCATCTCGATGGATGGCAGTCTATTACTGTGCGTTTTCCCAGGACTTTCTACCACGTGCCTCAGTTCTGTGGAGTTTGGCTGCAGGAGTATTTCCGGACGGCTACGACTTAGGGACCTTCAAGAGAAGAGCGTACTCTTTTTTAAAAAGGCCGGCAACACATTAGCGATCTCTCTGATTTCACGGATGTTCATGGGCGGCGATGATTACTTTCCATCAGGTGACTCGCTTGCTCGTTAGTCCGCCTCTAGAATAAAAAAAAAGCTCGCTTCATCGTAGGTTTTTTCTCAACTCTAGAATTCAGTGTGAAGCCAATAAAAAAAATATATTAAGAAAGTTTGTTTTCTAAATTGACTTGACCTGGCTAATCCGGCTATCAAGCCCGGGACATTCTGCGATATAGCACAAAGCCACTGCGCTATCGCGTATACAACTTAAGCTTACCTGCTTTCTAGTCTTCAGGACTGCAGGTAGGTATGCTCTAAATGCTTTAGGTTCTTTCTGCAGGTTCTACTGTCGCGTAGTGGTGATTCGGTACTGTAGTTGGTGCCAAGAAGATCTGGCTTGCTCCGCGGCACCCTGCCAGGTGGGGAAGCAGTTGGTGCGCGCATTCTGCGACCAGAACTTTGAGTTGGAGATCGCCGCACGCGCAAGGGACTCCTCGAGCCGGTTGCTTATACGCCGCGCTTCTTCGAATGCCTGAAAGGGTTTGTTCATGGTTTTACCACAGTATAACAAGAGCCTTTTATGTTATACTGTGGTTTTACTATTAGACGGTTTAACTTAGGGACCGGCAGCATTCCCTTGAATGAGCAAAAAGGGTATCCTCCAATCCGACCTTTTTTAGTAGTAAGTAGCACAAATTAAATAGACACAGAAGGTCGGCTTTAGCCGACATGATCTACATACACTTTATGCTGTATTATAATATCGTGTCTCTTCCGCGCAATTTCCGTATAGTCTGTCTTTGTCCCACGCTGAACCACACCGAGATGTATGCACACGCGATGTAGGCAGCCGGCGTTCGGTGTCTATTTGTGGTTATAGTTTACTATCTATAACTAATCTGATGGCGTAAGGTAAGCTGCTCTACTGAGCAGCTTACCTTAAGCTAACAGATTTGTTTATCACCTTTGTTACTTTGTATTTTTGGTAGAAAAATTTAAAAACAGTTTATACGAGTGACTATACGAGTGACGTATATTTTTTATCTTTGAGAGCATCAGAAACGAATCTTTACATTATGTAATAATTGTTGATAAGTTTCAAATTAACTTACCTGATTAAAAGCAGTATAAGCAGCGGTAGTTCTTCCAGAAAGATAGAGGGAATTGCCTTTCAACAGAAGCCACCGAGGATACATCAGTCGCATCACCCTCGCGTCGCCCTCCAACTTAGTCAGTTCCCTGTCGGCTATAGACCGCAGCTCCATGAGGTCTACCACCTGTATTCCATTCAGCATCATCATCATCATAGAGCGAATATGGACCTCCACATAGACTTTCATACTAAATCAAGCAACCTTAACAAAATAAATTACAAAAGGTGTCTAGTTCAACATTTTCTCAATATTATCTAACCAGCCTTTACCCATATTTTATGCAAATAAATGATATTTTATTCCATTCTATTCATGTCTCCACTACTTCGGCACAGGGTTGAAAGGTTTCCCCCCGATATTTTCCTTCACCGAAAACTAAACACAATATCGTATACTATGCCATAATTCAATAAAAATTTACCTTTCGTAAGTCATCCACTTTACCAGCTAAACTTTCTAGCATTCCGTCTGCAAGTCTCAATGAGCTCAATAGATTTATCATTGATCCATCGTCATCTTGTTGAGCCCAACTCAACGCCTCCGACTCAAACCGTCTTGACTTCCGTTCACAGTTAGCCCTCAGCCAATATGTCCACAACCCGATCACCAACCTCCGACGGCTTGCCCCAGCAGCCTTCCCCCTGTTCAACGCATACTCCGCGTACCGACTGATCTCCTGAGGCGTTTCCAATTGAAATCCAGCGTCTAATATCATGTCCATACATAAAGCATAGTACCAAGTTTCACTATCGTGTGACGCGTTGTACTGGCCCAGTCGAAGCGCCAACTGGAGTACATCAATGGCTTCCTCGATTCTACATTTTGCTAACAAAGCGTAAAACAAATCGGGAATGATTTCTAAAGATATGTTATCGGCTTGAAGGAAACGGCTGATGGTTATTGCACGAAATGCCGCTCGCACCGTGGCTCCTAATTGTGCTCGCGCCAGTCGTGCCCGGAATATGGCCATGAAGAATTTACCAACTGCAAACAGTTCCTCAACCTGGATAGGGTGACGAAGTTGGCTCAGCACCTTGCTAGCCAGGCGTTCCACCTCCGCGGTGGAGTCGACAGCATCGCGGTCCAACTCCACCTGTATAGCATTACTGAAAGCGTCGCACATGTCAATGACGTTACATTCTACTCTCTGCACTAGTTCAAGGGCACGAAAGGCTGATATTCTCGACATTTGGTGGTTTTCTAAAGTAGCATGTAATATTGTTGCAACATTTAGGCAAAAAATTGAATCTGATTTCAAAATCATGCTATTGTTTCTTTGACTCTTGCGTTGGATGCTCAATGATGTAATTAACTTTCTCAATTTAAAAAATTCGTGTACTTTGTCGAGGTTGATGCCGTACACTCGTATTGCGTGTTCAATTTCGTATTTGGCAGCTGTAAGTTTCTCAGTCATCAAGAATGTTGCAGCTCTTAGAGAATGTAGCTTTCCTAGAAATCTCCGCCTTTCAAATTTACTTAAAACATTCTTAGGGATTTGATTATCAGTACATATTTCCTCTGCATCATCCAATTTTGGAAGTATTGATTCAAAATAATTATTCATCATATTCAATTGACAATATTTTAATATAAATTCTACAGCTTTTGATTTTAGTTCTGCTTGTTGAGCATGATGTATAAGTTGCTCGGTAATTACAATATTCAATTCGCTACAGTTACATAATTGTACGTCGGTTTTTGATACTCCCTTCGCAATTTCAATACTAAACATATTTTTTTTATTTTCATCGATATTTTGATCATCACTGCTATCCACAACACCAAGAGAGTGCCAATCACTAATATATTTTGCTTCCATCACCGATCTCAACATATCGAATACCTTATTATTACTTTCGGTAGAATCAACTTGTTTAAAATATAAGTTTGACATAGTTACTCTTTTATTGGTCCTACGAGAGAAGTCAACACCATCAACATTTTTTGTTCTTAAAATAGAAGTATATCGTTGATTGTGCTTATTCAAATCCACACTATGATTGGCATTTCTAGCAACTGTAGCACTATTTGTCCTTAAACTTGTGCTTGGTAATTCGTGATTAAGATTGAAAGATTCTGACTTTGTATTTCTGACGTCATTTATTCCCTCCGATTTTGACGCAATGGATTCTCTTATGGTTTCTATGCTACTTTCTATAGATTCTAAACTTGATTCACTGGTACTGTCTTGATCATTCGACAATAACGTTTTAAGACGTCTGTTTTCTTTTTCGTCAGTTTGAAGATTTGTCAGTGATTGAACTACCATTACAGTGCCACCACAGCTAGAGCACTTTTGGACAACATTTTCTAAATAGTGAACGATTCTAGAATGAAACTCTTTCTTCTGATTTAGAGGTAAGAGCTCATAACATGCTTTTCTTGTGTTTTTACTTCGGAATTTCATTACTTTACAAAATGCATATTTAGGAAGATTTTCACTTTGTTTTGTGTCATAGTCAAAAGAACAGTCGCAATCCAAATTAAAGTTTTCAGACACAGTTGATGTTAATGTTGCAGTTGAAGGACCTCTCTTTTGATTCCTTTTGGAAAATTTAAGATTAGCGCATGATAACATTCTCATAGCAAAAAGTCTTTTTATAGCTTTCGCTGTTGTCAGTGGATCATTTTCATACATTATGTTTTCAAGGAGATCTCTAGAAAGGGTGTTACCGATTACTGAAGCTATTTTCAAAAGAAGCTGCTGATAAGGCGTCAGTGAATCAATTTGTATCATCACTAAAGCTTCTATATTTTGCACGTTTATATTCGTTTTTAATTGCTGTTTTTCTACAACAACGCATATTCCAATTTCTTTTGATGAGTCATTAAGAATATGTTCGTCAAGTGCTGATTGATCTTTTGCATCAAGAGCTTGTGGCTGCAGTAAAACAAGGTCGGGAAATTGTAAATCTTCATGCTGCCAGTGTTCTAGATCATCTTCTTGGATTTTAATGATTTCGAGAGCTCCATTTGAAAACAAATGCACGATAAAATTTTCAATAAGCCCCGGCACACCATTGCATTTTAAGCGAAGTGTGTTGCATAAGTCATTTGGTACAGCCTTTACATCTAGAATTTGACATGCGAGTGGCACAATCCAGCTTGAAGATAAAGGTCCTAAAACGATTTTTCTAACACTTCCGTCTATAAATACACTGTATAGCCAATTTTGCAGAGAACTAAATTTCCCTCGTACAACCGATACTACTGTAAATATTTTCAAAGTCTTGAAAAAAATACATATAAATTCCCATGAAAATGAGTCTAGATTTTGTAAGTCATCTATAAATATAACATGAGTCTCTTGTATTGACATTACCACTTTTGTAAATATCTGTTTTGCTTTTTCCATCCTGTCTTTTTCATTCAGTAAATTCGCACCTTCATGATATGCGAAACGAACTTTAATTAACTGATTTAGGTAACATAGGTCTTCACTGTATACGCTCAACATCTGGACGATTTTTTCTTCTTTAATAAACCCCTTAACTGGTTCTTCTATTCCTAAAAGTTGATTGAAAATTTGACTCAAAGCCAGGTAAGGCGTAGCTGAATGAATAGAAGTTAGATTAACAAAACAAACTTTCAGCCCGCGGTTTCTCGTGTGTCTCGCCATCCATTCTAATAGGCGGGATTTTCCTATTCTGCTATCACCGACCAGCAACAACGCGTCAAAATCTCTGTACGACAAATGGGAGTCATCTAACCAATTCTCAAAGTATTCCATTTCATCAAGACGATCTAATAGTGGTGGTGTCATTGGTATATCGTACAAAGCCTTCACTCTGATGTCTTCTGAATATTCATAAATTTTCCCGGACTGGCCAATACCTTTTAATTCAATGCTTGGCTGCAGAGTAAAACCGTTACTTGACATTTTACTTTTAACGAAAGTAGATTCATCGCAGGTAATTTTATTTCGAAAGCCACACATAAGCCTGGCAGCTTTATTAACAATAGCTCCGATTACAGTGAACTCTCTTCGCAGTGGATGTCCAACCACTCCACAATATACCTGGCCCGTTGTCACTCCAATAGAAACTTCCTGAACTCCATCAAGCGCAGAAACAGACTTCTTGATACTATATGCACATTTGAGTGCAGCTTGTGCTTCAGATTCGTGCTTGAACCCTCGCAATCCAAATATAACCAATATCATGATGTCTTTATCGAAAAGAATAATTTTATTCACGCAACCCATAGATTTATATACTATTTCACATGTTATTTGGTACGAGTTGTTGACTATTGTAATCAGCTGAAGAAAAGCACACTCCTTTGGTTTGAGAGTCATAAAAAGTATCGATACTTGTCTCATTTCCGTTAAATACTCAAGTGGTTGATGTGCATCTACTTGCGTAAGAACTGGACGTATCATGAATTTTCTGATTTCAGACCCGATGTCCTTTTCTTCTGTATCTAATATAGCTTGTCGAAGGCTAAGTGCTTCGTTCCTTCGTATTGAGTCTGCAAGGTTTAAATTATTCGGGGACCATAAGAAATCCAGATTATTGTCAATTGCACTTAACGGTTTTTTTATTTGACTTATCATCGGGCCAAAACCACTAAATGGTTTACTGACATCTTTGTCTCGAGGATCGTATAGAATCGACTTTATTGTTACATGTCCGTCTTCGTGTACTATGTGGTCGTAATTTCTAGAGTAGCAATGATCCCAGGCTGTGGCTGTTAGTTTGACTTCGCCCGAGGCACAAACACTTTCAGCTGCTTTTGCTTCAATGACTGGTAACCCAATTATGACATAACTCATGTCAATCCCCGAGCCAATTGGTGCGAAAAGTAAATTTCCAGCTGATATAGCTAGTTTGACTTTAAGGTTGACCTTGACATCAGTTTCATAAGATGCGTAGGAATGCTGGATGATGAGAGCGCATGCGATGACGTTGTGGATAGTGTGGCAAAGGAATGTTCTTTTGTCAGTTTTCCAAAGGGCGAGAAAAGCGTCTCCAGCAAATTTAAGAATATCTCCGCCGTGGCTGTAGATGAGTTCTATAAGCGCGCCGAGGTAAGTGTTCAGGGTGACGGTGAGGCGGTAAGTACCACCTTTTCCAGTATTATTGTATCGTTCTGATAAAGCAGTGTAGCCCGATACATCTGCCATTAGTAACACACCCACGAATCGTTTGGAGTTGATGTGTCAAAGCTGGAACAACAGATAGGACAGATGAATTGCTGTAATTATGTTATTTAAAATAATTTTTCTAATTCACTACTTCTCGCGAATAAATTTAAGGACAAACTTTTAGAGTTAAGGGTTTAACTCTAAGTTTCACTAAAACTTTTATTCTAAAAACATACGTAAATGTTTTAAGAATCATTAAGGTCGTTATTTGGTTATATAATGTGATTTACATACTTGTCCATTAACAATATTTCATCTGGAACAAGAGTAGACAGTATCAGAGATTGCTTTTTTGATAGTTTTACTTCGACGTCCTGATCGTTGTCATCGCATTCGCTTTTCCTCTCAAAGAACTCGTCCACCCAATCCTTTAATTCACGGTACTTCGGGTCGTCATCATCAGAATCCTCGTCTCCATAGGAATTCGGTCGGGACAGCCTTCTGTATTTCTTCCATTTCTCAGTACTGGTGACTATTACGCTCATAGAATTTTTTCTGGACCGTGCACGAGACTTTCGAAAATTCATATTTTTGTATGATTTTTGACTATTCACTTAAATTTTGGATGAATGTCCTAATGTTGTAGTCACTTCAAACTTAACCTATTTCTGAAATCTATTTGGCCTCGATGTGGCTTCATTGGTATAGTTACAAACGCCTATCTGAATATTTATTTCACTTACTTATTAATACATTTAAAATCTATTGAATTATAAATGCAAATCGTTTGACCCAGCCATTGAGGTAAATAACTATTTATCTAAATAATCTAAATGGACATAGCTGCTGTCAAGCTGATGGATGTTAAATAAATCTGCGATTGTAGATTTTTTTTATTTCATAGAACATAGGCCTTTAATAAGTCTTAATATTTTTTTGTAAATACTCTCTGGTGTTTGTTCTAGTGATGTTACTTTTTGGAATAATGGGATAGAATGGCATGGAATTGGAAAACGCGCGCTTTAGAATGAAGAGGCACAGTCTGGTTCGGGTGTCTATGGATCATGTTTTACATTGGTTTGGATTCAGAATTATAAAAACCGGCCAAGTGCGAGTCGGACTCGCCCATGAAGGGTTCCGTAGCAGCAAGTTAGACATATGGAAGGTAAATTGCGGTTTGTGGTTCATAACGTTTTAAAAAAAAACTACTCACTATATCTAGTTTAAACCAATTTTCGTTGTTAGTTTTCATGATTATGTACATCATATATTTTTTTTAGTTTTATAATTCATTCATTATAGAAGTTAGAATATAATTTTCCGATTTTTACATAAAAATTGTGTCCCCCCCAATTTTTATGTAAAAATCGTAATGCGGTTAACAAAATACATCAATTTACCAAGTTTCAATAGTATAGTTCTGATAGTTTCTGAGAAAAGTGGCTGTGACATACGGACGGACACACAGACGGACAGACATGACGAATCTATAAGGGTTCCGTTTTTTGCCATTTGGCTACAGAACCCTAAAGATGTGGGCTTTTAGATTTGAGAACACTATCCAAAACCTATAGGTTTGCTCCAGATGTTTTCTTTTAGAGCCGAGATAGCTGTATACACGAACAGTAGATTTGGTACGTGCTTAGATACGAAGAACCTACGATCCCTGGTTTGGAAAGTTCAAATTCATGTCCACTAAGCTATCGGGGCTTTGTCAGTGATATTCAACAGCTTTCTACAGTATCAGTAGGTACCTAGTTATTTTGCGGTATAATTAAATGGCCCTGAATACAAGTTGTACAGCGTGTTCAAGGATCGGTGTCCGACCCGTGATGGCGAGTAAATATAATCAATTTTATGGACAAATCCACTGGCAAAAAAATGTTTTTTCTTAATTAAAAAAAATGGTTGATCAGTTTTTAGGTTATATCTTGGTGCATCTAAAATATTTTAAAATTGTATCTCAATGCTCTAGTTTATGTTTTAACAAAAAGAAATACTTGAAAATAGTCACCAAATTTTTTTTTTACTTTTCAAGCGTTTTCTAAGGCTTTTAGTGGGAGGTTTTCATAAATTTGTTCATGTATATGCCTGCCTACGCATTGCCTGTTTTTTGAGCTATCCATTTTATTTTATCAGTTTTATTCTTGTAGGTTCTCTAAATCAAAAGATATTGTCAAATAAGTCCACCTGGACTCAGTAGCAACAAAAAATAAAATTGCCGTAATTTTTTTGTAATTAAGACAAAAAAAAATACTGTGAATTTGTCGATAAAATTGATTATATTTACTCGCTTTCACGGGTCGGACACCGATCCCCGGACACACTGTATACTAATTATTTACTGTGATAGGTATTACTGATAGGGTAACGGAGGGCAGGGTACTAATTAGCAATCTACTGAGATAAACGAGCCAATAAACTCGTTGATTATGTGGTTAATTATATCATTAATCATTGTCATTGTTACAATCGTTACGGTGCTTGTATGGATTCCGCCATTTAGATTGTTAAGTCATGTAAACATCGTATTTACCTAGTACCTACTACCGCCATTTAGTAGATTTTGTAGCTAGGCTTATACTTACTTAAGTATGAATGGTACAAACTGCAGCACTATGTGCATATTTCCACCATTAGCTCAGCGTGTGGGAAAAACATCGCGAGGAAAGCACGCCTTGGAAAGTCTCTCAAAAAATGTAGGTTACCTACAATATTTAAGATAATAATTATTCTGAACATGTACAACCTTGCGGATAAAGAATGGGATCATACTCTATATACTCGCACTCGTGGGGTGCGAGTATAGACGCAAATAGTGTGCAAGCGAGAAGTGAATAGATGCGCCGCCATTTCTGATCCCATTCTTTATCCGCACAGGTTGTAAACGTGTAAGGTTGCGAAGGTCAGACGGCAGTCGCTTCATTGTAATTACCAGATTTCTCGAATCCTGGATCATGGGCAAGCGTGCCTCAGGCTCCAAAGCGACAGCTTTGGACTCAACTGGGTATTTTACACGTTGAAATGAGGAGGATGGCTAGGATAGGTACAGCCGCACTTGGGGACTCAGGTGTATCTACCTCCTAGAGTGGCCCCGCTGGTAATCAGTTCTGTCCTGATTCCAGCTTCGGTTGGTATTAGACAGAAACGGTTACCGTGGGGCACGGTTTTCCCCGGGCAACGGCGGGTAGTAATTCATTCGTGGATTGCTACCCGACGGCCAAAGGATGCACAGAATTTCCGGCGGACCAGCCCCGACGCAGTGGATCGCGTGCAGCGCACACCACTCGGGGGCTTTCATTGTCTGCTGAGGGCTTAGAGGACCGGCCTCTCTTTACGGACCTGAACACAATAGAGCCGGGCACGGAGGCTGCCTTCTTTATCCAGCCCCCCCTTCTGCCGTAGGTTGGCGTTGGGGTGTGGTGGCACCCACTGTCGGGCGCTTTGGCGTGCGGTGGGCCGGTGTTCCTGGTGTGATGGTGCCGTATGGGGGCCTTTTTGTTCTCGGGCCTTGAACTGTCGCGCCTTCGGGCGCGTTCGAATGTTGGGGAGTTCCACGGTGGTGGAATTCCTGCCAACAGTCTGTTGCGCCCCGATCCTCGGGAGCGCTCTCCCCGCCTTTATGGTGGGGGCCTTGTTGGTGGGTCTGTGTTGAGTCCCGCAGCCAGTGGGATGCAGCTACGACTCGCCACCCCCGCTTTTCCCGTCCCGTCGATTGTCTCCGCAACCCAGCGGGGATGCTCGAACGGGAGGGTTTTCGGGTATAACATAAAAGTCTGTGGGTGCTCTCTCCTCTCTCTGCCCTGCAGCCAGCAGGGTATGGGTTGGGGGAGGGGTCTGCAGTCGTTCCTTCCGGAGCGTCTGCGTTGCAATCCAGCTACGTGGATGATTCCGGAGAGGGGGGAATGGTGGGCCATGGGAGTGGCCCTAGGCCTCGTTTTTCGGCGAGGCCCGTTTTTGAAGAGGCTGTGCTGGCGAGCCTCTCGTCCTTCGAGGGTGGGCCGCGGACTTGGTTTCGTACCCGTTACCGTAGCCCACCCCACACGGACGTAGCAGGAAATGCCCCGGTGGTTTTTAGTGGGTAGGCCCCTGGGAGCACCCCAAGGGAGAGCCCCACACTACCCGGCCGTCTCCCAGCGGTCGGGTGTGCTTAAGGCGGCATTTTCCACCGGGCCAACAAAAAAAAAAAAAAAAAAAAAAAAAAAAAAGGTACAGCCGCACTTTATATATAGAATTAGATTACTATTCGATATTGAACCAAACGTGTTAGATATCAAACCGAGAATCAAATTTATACATTGATGTGTGACTGTCCGCGTGTCCGTACTATAATAAATATCTTCAGAAGATTTGGTTTTTGCTACATTAACCTCATCACCTACCCTGATTTTGGAAACTTACTGTTTAAGGTGACGGGTATGGCACACTAGCGAAGCCAATCGATTTTAATTTTTAGCTACTAAACCGGATCTATTTAAAAAAAAACGGATTACAACCTCTCAGCAAACACTTATACTATTTATCAAATAACCATGCACAAATGTTGGGTCCGTTTTTGTACGCGACAAATTGATTGATTATTCACGCCAAAAGTGGCCGGTTTTGGCGTGAATAAATTTTTCGCGTACGCGTTGGGCTCAACATTTGTGCATGGTTATTTAATAAATAGTATAAGTGTTTGCCGAAAGGTTGTAATCCCGAAATTGTTTAAAATAGATCCGGTTTAGAAGCTAAAAATCAAAATCGATTGGCGTCGTTAGTATGCCCTACCCGTCACCTTAAGTGGTATTAACATGATAATTTAAAAAGCTCACCTCACATAAATAGGTACATAGGTAATCTTGTATTATATAGTATCTTTATTTTCCTCGTTAGTGAGCCCCACATCAGGAATCTACCTCCAGGATGACGCATGACAATGCACCCGGCGTGCGTAACAGAAAAACATTGCCACACTATAGTAGAACATGAGTAAAGAACAGGCAACTTGCATTTCTACAGCTTTGGACGCAACCAGAAAAAAAGCTTATAATATCATGATGGACCTTGCATTATCCATAAGTCATTAAAATACAAACCTTTACTTGTCAACTAAGACAATAAGTCTGAGGGAGGGGGCCTGGCGATCCGTAACACAGGGATTACCCTAGTATGGACACCAGTCTCTCACAAGGTTATACACCTCAAATATTATGTAACCTTAAGTAATGTATTGTCATTGACCTTTGTGATGAGAAAAATAAATGATTTATTTATTATTTCACTTAGGTGGCTCAGAATAAAACGGCACGGCGAATTCTTGTGTCGGAGGCCACATTGACTTCGGATCGCTGGGCCAGAGTAAGTAGGTACCTTAGTAAGTTATAACATGTATTCCTACGTTTATTGTCTTTTTAGTTTCTCGTTTAGGTACACATAGGTAATTGTTTATATTAGTCCGAATTACAAGACAATAATAATGACTGCCTCGGTGCCGCAGTGGTTACTGGGTCGCACTTTAAAGCGACGGCTGTGCAAGAGTTCCCGGGTTCGATCCCCGGGTCGGGTCAAAAATTTGTACCTAAGTTTTCGGTAAGAAATTCTTAGGGCCGGTTTCTGAATTGAGAAATTGAAGTTAAGCCCGATTTGAGCACGAACTCTGACAGTTGAGCCATACTTCAACTGTCAAACATTGTGCTCAAATCGTGCTTAACTTCAAATTCTCAATTCAGAAACCGGCCCTTAGTGTCAGTCCGGAGTCTGGAAGTCGGCGGTCATGTGCCCCCGTGCCTCGGAAAGCACGTTAAACCGTTTGGTCCTGCGCCCAATCCCTCTCCGGCCGTGTCACGCTGGTGTCCCATCAGAATGAGTGTAAGGGAATAGAGAGTGCACTTGTGTTTGCGCACACACTTGAGCACTATAATATATCCTGCGTACGTGGCTGATCGCCGTAGCCGTAATCAGTTGGAGGATATTATTACAAGACAAATATCTCAAAAGATAAATATTAGCACGATTTTTTATCATACCCGCTTAAATAATTTGTTAGTCACTGCCACACTCAGAGTCGTTGATTAACTTAGTTAGCTACTTAAGAAAAAAAAATTGATACTACCGATACTAAAAATAATGAACATTAGCTTAAATGACGTCTCTGAGTGCGGCCGTAAATCTATAGTAGGCTGTCATGCAGAAAAAACCGGGGTATCTAGGCTGAATATAAAGTTCATGTTATTCCTGTAAACTAAGCCGCGCAAGATGGCACCGCCAAAGTTGCGAATAAGAGTGCTTTACGGCGGTTCCTTTTACTGTGTTACTACCGTGGCTAAGCCTATGGAAAGTATTTCTGTGCAGCAGTGTCGCCCAGCCATCTGCGTAGACTGGACTCCTGGACTACCGCTCCAGCGTACGACATGGCTTCGAACGGTCACTCGTTTCTGGACAAGGTCCTGAAGATTGTGACAGAGGAGCAGGATGTCAGCAAACCGCTGATAAAGTTCAAACACCCTAAGGAGTTGGAGGTGAGTCGGCTTTGTATTTTTTACATTGTATTATTTAAACTGACTACCTTATTCAAGACAAAACGTACAGACAACCACATATCATTATACTACAATCGGTCAAATTTCCGCAATTGATATTGAACCAAAATTGATTGAAGAAAATTCTCTTTTTATTCATTGATATGCACGTGGCTGTACGTAGGTACCTAATGTAGATTATATTGCAGATCCTACATAATTGAATTTTCATAAATGTACAGAGGTATTTATAAAATATTAAGCAGTAAATATTTTTGACCACTGTCTCAATATAATAATTATTCTATTATGATAATTTGCACCTACATCGAAATTCATAATTTTATTATGAATAAAATGTATGACAGTATTACCGCACTCTTTAACTTTCAAAATGAAAAACTAGATTATAGTATAGGTAACTGACATTATGGCCCTCTCAATTATCATCATCATCAGCCCATTTAAGCACCCACTGCTGGGGCACGGGCGTCCCTTAATCACATGAGGGGTAATTGCCATACTCACCACGCTTGGCAGACGGGTTGGCGAGGGTTTTGATATAAATGCAGAGTTTTCCTTCTCTGGGTGCAGATGATCATGCCAGCAGCTTTACCTTAGTCGCCTTTTACGACACCTCGGTAAGAGTGAGGGTGGCCTATTCTACTCTGCCGGGGACCACACGGCCTCTCAATTAGCTAAATCTCAACGAAGCTTTCTGTAAATTTTTCAGTAGGACATAAATGTTTTTACTTGGCGCAAATACAAGGTAAAATATGTTATATGTAAACATTGTCGAGTACCTGTTGCTGTTTGCTGTTGCATCAAACGTTGACCGCGTACCTACGTGGGTAGGTAGGTTCGTATACGTATACATACCTATGTAGGTATGACTGGTATTACCTACGTATGTGAGTTATTATCAATTCTTTACACATGGTCTCTGGGAAACTCAAGTGGTCGGCAGTGGTTAAAAATGAGAAACCATAGCATGGTGAATAAAGCGCGAGACAAAAATCAGCACTGCATCTGCGTAGTCCATAGTAACCAGAGTGTTATCACCTTACTCTGTACACCGTGCCTTTTTAACCGTCTTTATTGAGGGCATTATACTGATGATAACAAACATTTTTCCCCAAGGAACATAGGGTCTAATCTCAAAAAACAAATTGGCTTCCCATACAATTTGCACCAATCAGCTGATTAGGTACTTAAGTATGGGAAGGTGATTTTTTTTCTGGGATAAGACCCTATGTTCCTTGGGGGAAAATCACTCGTCAGAGTGTGGACTATGGTCCACAGCAAGACAGGAACTCTGACGACATCGACTTGGAACTTAGATTAATACAAAATTTAATCTAAGATTCTAATGGTAATCCATAAAATCAATGAAATAATTCTTTATTTGCGTAGGCACACAACACTTAAAAATTGACATACATTTAAGTAATTTAAAACTATTTATAAGTACTTGTGTATAATTTACATGTTAATAAATAAATATGTTGATACCTAAAATATACTAAAAAAATAAATAAACATAATGCGATTCTACCACCGGCTCGGAAAGTTGTTTCTGGTCGAGAAGATCCGTCCAGAATCTCGCCAGTTAGGTACTCTTTTTAATCACCAAACTTTCATACAATGTTGTATCATCCTCATACCAACTGCATGCAACAGGTGACCTACTTATTATTTGTTCTGTTCTGTCTTATTGTTAACATCTTGTTGTAATTGTAGGTATTCATGTTTGTGGTCAATTAATGTTTTACTTACTTACTTAAGACTTGCATCGCTTTAACAATGTCCTCGCTTGAGGAAGAGCTAGTGGTGGATATTTTTAGAATTAGTCATTTAAGTAAATCTTACACAACAATATTTTGCTGCTACGGCGACTGGAAAACAGGTAAATCCGTAGTGCATAGTTCTTTATAGTGCGATGACTAACTTAGCCACGGGGACCTACTTTGTATTAACTTTCCTTTTTATTTCCTTTTGGCTTATTTTTATTTCTCAGTTTATTGTCTTAATTTCCTTGTGTTTTGGTTCTTTTGTTCCATAAGTCACTTAACCTATTATAATCATATAGGTGTATATCCATTCCATTACAACATTAACTTGTAGCTATAGATTTAACTAAAACTTCCTCATTATTTTATTACACCTAGTAGGTTACTAGGTAATCTAGATATGTGTGTGTATGTACGAAATGGAAGTTGTCTGGTACCTAATGAGTCACCACCACAAAACTTCCATAGCGTTCCATAGTGATAAGAATATCGATTTGAAAAATGTACCTAGTGGTGTATGTTCGGTTGAATTCGAACCTACGACCACAGTACTGTGGACTGTCGGCCACATACCAAGTTACCACGATCTGTCAAACCTCAGTTGATATTGAACCAAACGGGGAGAATCGATTGAGGTTTGGCACATTTTTATACATTGATTTGTGCCTGTACGTACTATACCATCGCTCGATACAGCCCTCCGGCCACTAAGACTAAGATTTACAACCAGTTGCCGAAGAACTAACATTCTTGCATCGCAACCAGTTGACGAATACTCCGCTTTTTTAACCAACTTAAAAAAAAGATGTTCTCAATTCGACAAGTGTATGTATATATATATTTTTTTATGTTTGTTCGCCGATAACTTTGCCATTTATGAACCGATTTAGATGATTCTTTTTGAGTTGGAAAGTAGATAGTCCCGGATTGGTACCATGATCAGAATATCAGGATCTGATGATGGGATCCTGGAAAATAATTGATGTTGTATTAAATTACAAGATAGTATTGGGCGCCGACTTCGGTAACACCTTTTCTCGAATCTACTGTTATAAAATGTTATTTGAGGTGTATACAGTGTAAAAAATATTATTTTACACTTTTTAGATCGTGGTTATTGAAGGCGGTTTTTATTGCAGAATTTTTTTTTAACCGTCTTACTCTCGTATCGAAGGCATTATACTGATGAAAAAAAACATTTTCCTCCAAAGAACATAGGGTAAGTACCTAATCAGCTGATTGGTGCAAATTGTATGGGAAGGCAAATTGTTTTTTGAGATTAGACCCAATGTTCTTTGGGGGAAAATGTTTGTTATTATTAGAATAATGCCCTTGATAAAGACGGTTAAAAAAGAACAGTGTATATCTGTAGGTATATCAGTCTGATATCTATTATTTTTAACCTTTTCCAGGAAATATTAGACTTGGACGTGACTAACGGAGTAGACGACCAGCAACTGGAGACATGCGTCCGCCAGGTGCTCGAGTACAGCGTTAAGACCGGGAGATCCAAGTTCAGAAACCAGCTGTTCGGCGGGATGGACCCCTACGGGTTGGCGGGGGCCTGGATCTCAGAGGCTTTCAATACTAGCCAGTAGGTGTTTTAGCAGTTTTAGAATAATACTAACGGGACTACTTGGTATATGAAACCTAACCGGTGTTTGACGTGGCGGCCTAATAAAATGTAATTTTAAGGCAACATTATAAGGCTACATCTGCCCTACATATCTAACACTATAAAATTACATAAGGCAACACTATAAAATTACATTTTATAGTGTTGCCTTAGGTAGACCTAAGGCAACACTATAAAATGTAATTTTAAATGAAAGATTATGTCCATGTGGGGTGTAGGCAAATTGGGTTAGGGTGAAACTCGCCCTATTGAAACTCGTCCCAGAATTTTAGGATTTTTTTGCCGGCCACTGTTCTAACCTAACCTAACCAAATTTTTTGGTTTTGTAGAGTTCAGTATGTATTACCGCCACAAAAATATTGGTAGGGTTAGGTAGGTTAGAAACAGTGGACAGCAAAAAAGTCCTAAATTTCCGGGACGAGTTTTAATTGGGTGAGTTTCCCCTACCTTTGAAAAAATTTTGGTACCTACGTACACTCATCAAAGATTACACAACTGTCAAATTTCTTCAATCGATTCTCACATTAATGTCAAAGACATTCGGTTCAATATGAATTGAGGAATTTTGACATATCGTACTAAACCTGATGTGAGTCACATTAACCGGGTGGGAAGCAAACATTTTTTTTTGAATACCCGAAAAACTTCTTGACTGCACTATATTAATGAAAACAAACATTACTAAGGAACAAAAAGTTTATTCTCAAAACGAAAATTCGCCTCCGCATACTAAATGCACAGTATAAACCCACTTGTTATACGTTGTATGGAAAGTGATTTCTTTTTTGAGATTAGACCCTATGTTAGGTAAAATGTCCATTGCCCTATCCTCGAAATATTTCTCGCGTTTTTAAAAATCACGGTGTATGAATTGTATAAATTAATACTTCATATACTTAACTCTTAAACATATAATAATATAATTGAAGATCAAACGAACTTAACAAGTGAAGTTCGATCATAATTATGTGAGCAGCTTCTTTCGACGCGATTTAGGTTTAACATGGTGTAGTAGCGCCATCTACCATAGGCCTGGCACGATAAGTTCAAAGTTTTTTTTTTTTTTTTTTTAAGTTAGCAACCCTATCACCCCACCACAGTCGTAGTCGGACGTTCCGGAGCTCACAGTCGTCATTTTGTTTAAAGTTATAAATACTGCTATCATTTATTTATAATCGTATTCGAGGGTGGGACCTATGTATTGGGAGGGAATTGGTAAATCGCGTCGAATGAAGCTGCTCACATAATTATGATCGAACTTCACTTGTTAAGTTCGTTTGATCTTCAATTATGTTTCGCAGCTTCATTCTTTGCGATTTAGGTTTAACATGGTGTAGGATGTTTACAGCAACGATTATAAAAGAAATGTGCTGGGAAATCGTAATTAACTAACAGTATACACATTGGTAAAAGTAAATAAAATAAATTAGTCATCTCCATTCAAATCATATTTATTGAATTTTTATAACTTATAATAAGATCACATATTGAAAGCTTATGAATATAATATTATTATGGATTTGCGGACCTAAGTAAAGAATCTGCGAATTCATTATTATTTACAATATCTTTATTATAAAATCGACCAAAGGCGGATGACGATTCAGACCATCCAGCAGTCTTTTTAATCATCTCTATACTAACACCCAACTTTTTTGCCTTAGATGTACTTGCATGTCGTGTACTATGAGCGCTGAAAACTGAAACATCTATGCCACTATCTTGTAATGTATTTTTTAACCAATTGCTGATAGTTTGAGAGCCAATTTTGGAATGTGGTTTCCTAAAGCTGATAAACAGATTATTCATACTATTATTTTGACGTAATAATTTAGTTTTTTCTAAATACACTTCTAAACTTCTGGCTGGACAGATTTCTGGACGAGCATTGTAGTATGGAAGCCTTAAAACTGGCTGTGGAGAATTCAATCTAGTTGTTTTTATTACATCAGGAATTTTAATAATGATTTCATTATTGTGTTTAAAAATGTTATTTATTTTAATTAAAGATAGGGTTTGTACACGATGTGCAGTCACTAAGGCAATTAGGGTAGCAGTTTTTTTGGAGAGAGTTTTCAAATCGAGGCTTTCATTCGGCCATTTTTGCGCTAAAAAATTGAGAACAATGCTTGGATCCCATGTAACATTATATTTTGGATTTGACGGCCTTAATTTAAAAACTCCCTTCATAAAACGCTTAAGTCGATCATCATCAAGGTTGTTGCCTAATAATAAAGACAAAGCGGATTTGTGAGAGTTAATTGTTCCATATTTGGCACCTTTGTCAAATATTTCCGTCACGGAAATGAATTATTATTGGTATGGATACACAAGTGTAATCATAACTATGTATAGTACAATAATGTATCCAAGCTTTTATACATCCATCGTATTGTTTGTATGTACTGTTTGACAAAGATGCCAGCATTATTTCTACAGACCGTGGAGACAGAAATCTCTTTAAAAGAGTTTGCCGGATAATCTCGCGGCAGCCAGAGTTAGAGTGCGATGTAAATTGTGGCCCTTCGTCCTGTAAGGAGATTTTAATAGGTTAAGATTAGGTGGAAAGAATATTATTTCAGACTGACAAATTCTTTTAAATAGTGGGTACCAAGCTTGCGTCGGCCAATATGGAACAACAACTATACCCTCCGCCTTATCGGAAATTATTTTTTGGATCGTTTTTAGGACCATTGAAAATGGTGGAAAGGCGTAAAAATTTAATTTTGACCAGGTGATGGTAAACGCATCAATTGCCCACGCATCGGGCTCATTCTTCCAAGTAACATATATACCACATTTGGAATTACAACGACTAGCAAATAAATCTATATTTGGTGTACCAATTTTGAATTTTATTTCCTCAAATGCATGATCACATAATTCCCATTCTGTTTCTTTAAATTTTTGCCTAGATAGTAAGTCTGCTTCAAGATTATCCTTAGTGTTAATATATGATGCAAATATAATAATACGACGCCTTTCACACCATTCCCAAATCTCTCGTGTTATATCATTAAGATGAGGGTATTGGACACTGCCCATTCTATTAATACATGAAATAGCTGTGACGTTATCTATCCTTAATAACAATTCACAATCAAAACAATCACACGCAAATACTTTAAGTCCGAAGAAAGCTGCTTTTAACTCTAATTGGTTAATATGTAATTTGATTTCATGTTCTTTCCAATAACCATATGATTTTTCACTATCACAATATGCACCCCAACCTGTAGTTGAGGCATCGGTGTAAATTTATTTTAGGTAGTTGTTTGTTTTTATTCGAGAGTAGCTAAAAGGTATATTGTTGAGCCACCAATAGAAATCTTTATTAACAAAGTCAGGTAATACGATAGTTTGATTGTAACTATCATTTTTCAACAATGTTCTATATTTAAATTGCTCAAAAAGTTTTGTATGCATCCATGAAAACTGAACCGCGGGACAAGCTGATACTAATAAACCAAGTACTCTGGCAAAGTCACGTAACTTACATTTACGGTTATGTAAACATTGTTGCACTTGATTTTTAATTTTTTGTTTTTTATCCGAGGGTAATTCCAAAGACATTTTTAAGGAGTTAAACATAAAACCCAGAAATTTACATCGAGTACTAGGATTAAGACAACTTTTTTCATTATTAATTATGAACCCCAAGCGCTGCAATAGGGAGCTAGTAGTTTGTATATTCCGGTTGCAATCATTAAAATCTCTCCCAATACAAAAAATATCATCTAAATATATAACAGAAATCATATTTCTAGTGCGTAAATATTCCATCACAGGTTTTAATATTTTAGTAAAAACATAGGGGGCTGTGCTTAAGCCAAATGGGAGACAATTAAACTCGTAAAGAATACCGTTATAGTTAAACCGTAAATATTTTCTTTGACCTTTTGCGATATTAATAAAAAAATAAGCGTCTTTTAAATCAACTGAGCCCATATAACAATTTTTAGTGATTAATTTAATAGCCGTTCGATAATCTTCCATTTTGAAGTGATTGGTTTTTACAAATTTGTTCAGTAATTTTAGGTTTAGAATAAAGCGTTTCTCCCCATTTGGCTTAGGCACTAAAAATACATTCGATATGAATTCACCATCCTCATGAGAACATTTGGATATTGCATGAATATTGAGTAACTTTTGGATAGAGATTTCAAAGTCCTTATGTTCTTGTTCCGTTTTTGGTACAGTACATGGACTTTCCAAACGGACCGGTGTGGAGATAAAAGGGATTTCATATGCCTTAATCCACGATAGTATGATTGGGTCATCAGTTATTTGGGACCATTCAGAGTGAAAATATTGTAAACGACTAGCATATGCAATTCCTACCTGGGAATTTAGCGTCGATAGTTCCTCCTGGCTGGAGACTGTGCCCTGGGAGGAGGCGGTGGCTGGCGTGAATAAGCTGGTGTGCGCGTTGGACGCACGGGAGGCCGTCCTCTCGTCGAGTCGTTGCCTCTGTTCGGTGGTTTCCTTTGAGTTTGGCCCCTGAAGTTTAAATTTCTTCGTGGGATGATCTTCACGTTAGAGTTCTTGCTAGTAGATGCACCTGCGTTAATTTTCAATAAAGATTCTCCCGTTTTTTGAACGGTTTTTGCATTTTTTAATTTTTCAGCTAAGTCCTCGCCAAACAAATATTTGAATGCACTAGCCAGAGTATGGCACTAGCCTCATGAGTATGCTTTTTCGTGTCCTTGTTTCAATATTATGGCTATCGCATAAAATGCGACAGGCGTCACTAAGAGGTTGGAGAAGCGCCTGCTTAGAGGTCTCATTCCGAAGAATCAATTCAGATACTTGGGATAATGCAGCCAAGGCGATCCCAATTTGGTTCTGCTTTTGTGACATGGTAGCATCTCTCTTGGCTAATATATCTGGGACGGCAGCTTTTGCCTCCGGATTAAGTATTGGGGGTATAAGTAAATTACAATTAGCTGGTACTAGGTATTTTTTCATAATTGGTTCTTTGACCTCCTTAGCCAAGCCTTTGAGTAAAATATCCTGCCAGCGGGCAGCAATATCCTTGTGGATATTTTTCCCAAAAGATTGATCTGGGAGTGGGCCTTCGCCCAGAATTTGTAAGATGTCTTCTTCCAGTTCATCTTCGTCTTCGTGATGCGAGGAGTTTGTGATCTCTTTATCTGGGGCCGAAGACGGTCCAGATTGTGATGGTATTAAATCCACATTTATGAGAGATTCTGCTTGAATCGTTTCACGAGAGGATGTTTGGGGTATTGGAGACACCAAAGGCGGTATATCTGTAATTCCACCATCGTGAAAATTGATCGGAGAGGCTCGGTTTTCATCCTGTGCGTCTGACGGTGCAAGCTCCGGCAGCATTTGATTCTCGTTTTCCGAATCTGCGTGACAAACAGTAGCATATTAAGATTATGTACTTAACATGGAAGTCGAAACTCGACTTCAATTTGATAATATTACTGCCAACGACAGTAACAGATATCAAGAGGCATTATAACCGTCAACGACGGGAATGCACTTTTTAATTGAGTTTAGTCGTCAACGACGACGCTTCATTTAGCTCAAACAAATAGTAATTGTCAACGACAACTAATGTTTTATACGCGATTTTCACTGACTTCTTGGCAAAGTACTTTTACTCGTATACTTTTTGAAAAAAAAGATTTTTCAAATCCACTTACCGTTATCAGATGAATCCGACGAAATGATGCGTTTTTGTCGCTTCAGTTTTCTTTCTAACTTCCTTATTTTCCTCGTAATTTTTTCTTCTTCACGCTTGCGTTTATTCCCCATAGCTTCGTTTGATTTTTAAAACGACAAAAATTCGAACTAAATTAATAATTTAAAGCGGAGTTCCAATGATAGCGACGCGGGTTGCCAAAGGCGTGCGCAGGCTACGGCACGATAACACTGAATGACGACTGTGAGCTCCGGAACGTCCGACTACGACTGTGGTGGGGTGATAGGGTTGCCAACTTAAAAAAAAAAAAAAAAAACTTTGAACTTATCGTGCCAGGCCTATGGTAGATGGCGCTACTACACCATGTTAAACCTAAATCGCAAAGAATGAAGCTGCGAAACATAATCATTGATTATGTATAAAATTACTAAGGGAGACTATCCTACCTTTTAACCAGTTGTAGGGCAGGGGACGGATCAGGGGCCTTAGTGGGAATACGTCCCGTAACGAATGAGAATATTCCTGTCGCATCCAACAAAGGAGACAGATAACACGTGTGATAGGGAGGAGAACTCCGATTCAGTCGTAACAGCCGGTCCGCGCTAAAGCCACAGTTCTTAGAATATTGGAGCCAGCCATAAATCTGATGCCACCTATGCTAACGACCTTCTTTATTCCTCTTTAGTACCATTATCATTCATTCTAAGTTGGTATTTTATTAATGAACCACTGATAAAATACCTACAGGTTAGTGTTGTGAGGACATTGAGACGGGACGAGGACGTGTTATTTGAAAGGATGTGATTGTGTAATCAAACAATTACCTAATTTTATCTATAGGTTAAGTACGCCCATATCGCCTATGGTAGGCAGCAATTTAACTTTGTGTCTCAAGATAAAAGTCTTTAATGCGTGTGTGTTGCCGCCAGTGATGAAATACGGAAACGAAACGTGGCTGCTTACAATGTGCTGATTAAGGAGGCTCAAAGTCACCCAGAGAGCAATAAAGAGGGCTATGCTTGGAGCCTCTTTGCGTGATCGTATCAGAAATGATGAGATCCGCAGGAGAACTAAGGTCACAGACATAGCCCAAAGGATTGCATGTCTCAAGTGGCAATGGGCAGGGCACATAGTGAGAAGAGACAGACGGCCGTTGGGGCGGAAAGGTCCTCGAGTGGAGGCCACGTATATGAAGTCGTAGCCGTGGCAGGCCCCCCACAAGGTGGACAGACGATCTGGTGCAGGTTGCGGGAATTCATTGGATGCGGGCGGCACAGGACCGATCTGTGTGGAAAATATTGGGGGAAGCCTATATCCAGCAGTGGACGTCTATTGGCTGAAATGTTGATGATGATGATGAGGCAGCACTTTAAACTGTGATTTTTAACTATATGGACTAAACTGACAGACAGGACAGGAACTTGACATTTGCATCTCAGTAAGTCCGCATAATTAAAAATCAGAGAATAATTAGTACGTAAGCGTTTGTGGTCAATAAGGCGTGCCTTTCTAGATATAACGTGTCGAGAAATTTTTCTTTGATTACACATCATATCCTCTTAAATGACTCCATCTTTCCTCGAGGAAAAAAATATAAAACGAAGAATAAACGCATTCTTATCGGGAAGTTAGTAAAAGTAGTTTGTTGTTTTTGTTAAAACAAAATAGGGCGTAATTACGTGCCTTTATCGAAAAGGGATTTTTATGAGATAGGTGGCAGACGAGCAAACGGATCGCCTGATGGTAAGCAATATTCGCTGCCACACCAGTAGTGGTTTAGTCGAATTGAGTTCGTAATTATAATAGCTACCTAGGTGCTAAGTTAGTTTCCGAATATTTCATTTGCTTAGGCAGAGGTCGCCAAGTTCCTTGGATAAGTGGTTTTAAAAGTTGTTTACCTTACGAACTAAGCTGTAGCATCTATGTGTCTCTACCCAGTATTTGTCTATCTATCTATTTATTACTTAACCAGTTTAAATTAATTTATACTTTATTGTATGTGAGTTCGTATCTATACTTTATTGACTGCCTCGGTGGCGCAGTGGTAAGTGGGTCGCACTCTTAAGCGACGGCTGCGCAAGAGGTCTCGGGTTCGATCCGCGCGTCCTCTTGTGTATTTGTTCCTAACTCATTGGTAAGAAATTCTCGGAATCTGGAAGTTGGCGGTCTTATACCCCCGTGCCTCGGAAAGCACGTTAAGCCGATGGTCCTGCGCCCAATCCCTCTCCGGTCGTGTCACGCTGGTGTCCCATCGGAATATGAGGGTAAGGGACTAGTGAGTGCACCTGTGTTTGTGCCCACACTTGAACACTATAATATATCCAGCGTACATGGCTGATCGTTGAGATTGGCCGCCGTAGCCGTAATCGGTTGGAGGATATTATTATAGATTATTGACATATACTTACCAAATTGTAGTTATGCATATAAAAATCTAAATATTGTCAAGTAGGTATCATGGTTACGTACTTTTACAAGATTGTACATTGTATTCTGCTAGACAAGTACAAAAAAAAAAACTACCCAAGCGCGTATCTACTTGAGGGTTCCGTAGTTGTCGAAGATAGATGCCACGTACGAGTCGGACTCGCCCGTGAAGGGTTCTGTAGCACCAATAGGTTTTTTAATTTTTATATATATTTATTTAGTTTTATTATTATCTTATTCTAGAAGTTATAGGGGGACACATTTTACCACTTTGGAAATGTCTCTCGCACAAACTATTCAGTTCAGGAAAAAATATATTAGAAACCTCAATATCATTTTTGAAGATCCATCCATACTGGGGTATCCACACGCATGTATTTGATAAAAAAAAAATAGTTTCAGTTCTTCTAAATATGGTAGATAGGTACTTGTATTATAATAGCTGTGTTATGGGTATGGGGAACTCACAAAAAGAAATGTTTTTCTATTTTCATGCAAAAATCTTAATGCGGTTTACAGGATACAATATCTACTTAGCAATCAAGTTTCAACAGTACCTATAAAAAAGTTACTGTGGCACAAGGACGGACAGACAGATAGACGGACGGACAGGCAGACAGACGGACGGACAGGGAGACAGACGGATGGACTGGCAGACAGACGGACGGACAGGCAGACAGACGGACGGACAGGCAGACAGATCGACGGACAAGCAGACAGACCGACGGACAGGCAGACAGACGGACGGACAGGGAGACAGACGGACGGACTGGCAGATAGACGGACGGACAGGCAGACAGACGGACGGACAGGCAGACAGACGGACGGACAGGCAGACAGACGGACTGACAGGCAGACAAGATGAATCTATAAATTCCGTTTTTTGCCATTTGGCTACGGAACACGTTACCGTAGGAGAGCCACGCTTCAGCATGAATGGAGCGCGAGCGGCTTGACTGGAATGATATCATGGCCTCGCAGAAAACCGGTGTGAAGCAGCGCTGTGCTGTGTTTCGCTGCGTGAGTGAGGGTACCGGAGGCCCAATCCGGGGGAAAGGGGGTTTAAAGTGACGTTACTGGTATCACGGGTGTCTACGGGCCTCGGCAATCGCTTCCCATCAGGCGATCCGTCTGCTCGTCTTCCACCTATAACATAAAAAAAAACCCTAAAAAACGACTCTTTCATGACTTTTCCAGATACACGTTTGAGGTGGCTCCGGCATTCACCCTGATCGAGCAGAAGATGCTGCAGCACACCCTGAAGCTGTTTGGCATCCCCGAGGGCGACGGCATCTTCAGCCCCGGCGGCAGCCTGTCGCTCATGTACGGCGTGGTGGCGGCCCGGTACCAGGCCTTCCCACAAGTCAAGACCAAAGGCGTGAGGAGCCTGCCTGAACTGGTCTTGTTCACTTCGGAAGATGTAGGTTGCATTCCCCTTTGTGTTTGTTTAAGCACGTTTTCTGCTAAACATTTGTTCTAAATTTCTTGAAATTAAAATCTTTATATCGGTGTTACTTTTAAATCTACATCCAAGCTAATTAATTTGTTTTTATTTTGTTCAAATTCAATTAAATCCAGCCATCTTGGTCATTTAAGTATATATTTGTGTTCCTCTGTTGTTTGATATCTGTAACACAAGTGCTTAAGCTACTAAGCAAGGAATCAGGTCAACGAATGAGATGTTGTGAATTATTATGTGTATAATTTAAGTTGGTTGTGTTTTACGGCCAAGGGTACAGCGGTTAAAGTTCATTTTCTACTGTACCCGCAAGGGAACAGCCAAGAGTACACAGGAAAAGAAAGGGTTGACAAGATAATTGAATGAGTTGTGGTCCAAATATTTTTAAAGTTGGACAACTGCCCATAGTAAAGACACATGGTCCAAATAAAGTCCATTCAGTATCTGAAGGTTGAATAGGACAGTTATATTTTGACATTAAAAGTGAGACGCTCCTTTTAAACCTAACCGATATAAATAAATAAATATTTCACAACATCACATATATTGATTTGACTCTGAGATAGGCAGCTCAAGCATCTGTGTTACGGATAGGTATCAGAATCAACAGTGGGACTTACATATATATACATATAATACTTTTCTGTTGTAAATACATATTTATAATACATAGAAAACACCCAGGACCAATACAAACAGACATGTTCATGCACACAAATGTTTGTATCGAACCCGCAACCCTTGGACCAAAGGCAGCGTTCACTACCACTGTTCCAAACGGGTCGTCATATTTTTAAGAATCGAGAATATTTTCTTTACAAATCTAATCGACTTTTTATTTTTAATTTTAATCAACATTTTATTTATGAATTTGAACTATCTGGATATGGAATACAATATGTAAATATTCTTAGTGGTACACACGCAATAAATCACAAATAACTAAAGAATATGCATCTTATTCATCTGAAAAATAACAACAGTCGCTTGACGTGTTGGAACCAGCCTTCGTCACTAAAAGCAGGTTACTAGTTCTTGGTCCTTTTTTTTGTTCACCCAGGGGAAATGCGTTCGAAGAACTACTGCCCTGGTACTAGATTTTTCGACTCCCTCCCAATACAAAATGACTAATTCACGTCGCCGAATTTGTATGAAAAGTATAAGAATAAGAAGAGTAGAGAGGGGTTTTTAATGAAAATTTCTAGAATAAAAAGTCATAGAACACAACAAAGTCATTGTTGAGAATGGTTGATACGACATACACGTGGTCAAATGGATGTAAATGTCCACCGATACATCCTGTATCGTTACTTTTACAATCTAGGGATGTTAGGTCTGAAAATAAATAATTTTTATTTTATTTATTTATGTGATCCGCTTTAATTTACAGAGCCACTACTCCATAAAAAAGGCGGCCCACTGGCTGGGCTTCGGCACGGAGAGTGTAAAGGTGATAAAGACCAACGACCGAGGTCAGATGTTAGTGGATGAGCTTGACGTAGCCATCCAGCGGGAGAAAGACCTCGGAAGACACCCGCTGCTGGTGAACGCGACGGCTGGCACGACCGTGCTGGGGGCCATCGATGACTTGCCCGCGGTGGCCGATGTCTGCAAGAAGTATGGCATCTGGATGCATGTGGATGTGAGTAATATTACAATGATCAGTTCTGTATATTTAAAGTAGAGAAAGATATAGCTTAAGGATGAGCAGCGGTGTCTCAAAGGATCCAGAACGTGCGCTTTCAAACGGCCGGACGTAACGTTCGAATTCGAGCACGCAACTCTAGATTTTTCATTTATCAAGCTGGGAATACTTATGTTTTTTTATGTGATAGGTGGCCGATGAGCAGACGGATCACGTGATGGTAAGCGATTGCCGCCGCCCTTGACACCCGCAACACCTCACGCAGCGAAACAGCACAGTGCTGCTTCACGCCGGTTTTCTGTGAGGCCCTGGTCTTACTTCGGTTGAGCCGGCCGAAGCGTGCCTCTCCCACAGTATTATACTTGCAATGGATGACCGTAATAAATCGATATTAAAATCTATATGTAGAGGCTCCCATACAACTAACAAAGCATGGGTTTTTATTCTTTTTTACCAATTTCAAAAAAGGAGGGGGTTCTATGTTCGACTGTATGTTTTTTTATGTATGTTAACCGTTTTCTCCGCCATTGTTCACCGATTTGCACATACAGAAAAATGAAACACTAAAAACCATGAAAAAAAAACTTCTACGAAAAAAACCGCCTTCAAGAACCACTAATCATATTTAAGTTAGTGGTTACATTTCGAGTGTACTGTTATAAAATGTTATTTAAAATGTATGAAGTGTTAAAAATATTATTTTACACTTTTTAGTTCGTGGTTTTTGAAGGCGGTTTTTTTTTTACCAACTTCAAACAGGAGGAGGTTCTATGTTCGACTGTATATTTTTTATTTTTCCTATTATTTTTAATGTATGTTCACAAATTTCTCCGCCACTTTTGACATTTTTTTATTTGAAAGAACACATTTAACTTGGTCCCATTTGTCACCATGTCAGGATATGGAATCCCAGAGAAATCGATCTGATCTCGCAAAAATAAGACACTAAAACGCTCGATATTAGGATAACGGCAACAGGTAGTCGCCTGACATTTGCAGAAAATAATAATCATTTTTAAAATCAAAATATACATTTGAAAATAGAAATAATATATTACAGGCATATTAGCAATAAAAAATATGGTACTTACTGAACCCTTCGTGCTTGGGTGCGAATCGCACTTGGCTAGTTTTTTTTTAGTTCGTTTCTGCTACTGGGATACCAAATTGCTAAATAGACTAATGGTATAATTACTCAACCACGGCAAAGCAAAAAGGAGGGTTATGATCTTGACCTGTTATGTTTTTAAACATCTTGTCTTTAATTCTTTCCAGGCTTGTTGGGGTGGAAGTCTCATTTTGTCATCGAAACATCGCAGCAAGTTGAACGGGATTGAACGGTAAGACAAGTCCACAATCTGTTTACCAGTCAGTCGAAAATACCTCATGTACCTACCTACACATACAACGTTTCTGAGATCAGGTGAAGTTATTTACACGGTATGCCCGATGGTGAAAGGATATCCTCGTATATGTATATTTTTGGTCTAATTAAGAAAGTGCCGGCCAACAGAATGTTTATAGTTTAACGTGTCTGTGTGTGTGTCTGTCCGTGGCATCGTAGCTCCCGAACGGATGAATCGATTTTGATTTTGTTTCTTTTTTTGTTTGAAAGGTGATTGTTCTTAGCTACGTTAGATGGAAATTGATCCAAGCTGGCCGCCGCCACACAATGTCGGATGAACGTATTGTACATATGACAACCCCCCTCGATATGGGTATCAAATAAAGGAGTTTGAGTAGAAGAATACAATTTACTATAAAAATTTTCAAATCCAGGATGACCGCCATCATAAAATGGCGAAATAATAAATTATAATATATACTTTGGTGGGGTGCCTATTCAAAATGAAAAAAATCAAAATCAAATAATTCTTTATTTGCATAGGCTTGTACACAGCACTTACAAATCGTCATACATTTTAATGACTTAAAACTATTTATAAGTACTTATGTATAATTTACATGTTAATACATATATATGTTGATACATAAAATATACTAAAGAAATAAATAAACATAATGCGATTCTACCACCGGCTCGGAAAGTTGTTTCTGGTCGAGAAGATCCGGCAAGAAACTCGCCAGTTACTCTTTTTAATTGCCAAACTTTCATACAATGTTGTGTCATCATCATACCAAGCCATACAGTTTAATTGTTACACAAAATAAAATAAAGGAAATAATAATAAAATAAATATTATGAGGTAAACCGAAGCAGACCAGTCCCCAAAGGTGGCACCTGTTCACAAGTATGACGTACGTGTCAGCCATCATTTCACTCAACCATATTAGAGGGAATGTAATGACCCGCCACATAGCGCCACCACCTCAGAGACATTTGAGTGAGCATGACTACTTAGGTTCCCCTCATAGGTCACAAAGAGTAGTAGTTACTTAATCCAGACTTATAAACTGCAGGACGAGGTGTACAATAGTAGGTGGTAAGCATCTTGTCAATTATTGAATAATCAATATAAATCAATTTTTATACAGTCAAAATCAAAAATGTCTTTATTCAATAAAGAACATTTATGAATGTCAAATATTATGTAATCTACCGCTGATTCGGAATGTCAATTTCTACCGAGAAGAATCAGCAAAAAACTCAGTAGTTACTCTTTCCAAATAATACGGTAATTACAATTTTCATTCTTATACAAATTATGATTACAGTGACAGTATGATATACAATGCTTATAATCAATATCGTTTAAATAAATCGTCAATGAAAAATTATGAAATGAATTATACATTAGAGGACAGCCGAAGAGATCAACATGTCCAGGAATCCTTATCATTCAAATAATCCTCTACTTTATAGTAGCCTTTCTGCATTAGGCAGTTTTTTACATGCAACTTAAACTTATGTACCGGTAAATCAATAACATTTTGAGGTAACTTATTAAACATTCTAATGCTCAATCCTACAAATGAATTTCCAATTTTATGAAGTCTTAGATTTGGAACAGCAAGCCTATGTTTATTTCGCGTGTTAAAGCTATGAAAATCTGATTTTTGCGAGTAAAGGTGCAAGTTCTTGCGTACAAACATAATACAATCAAAAATGTATTGAGATGATACGGTTAAAATATTGATTTCCTTGAATACTTCTCTGAGTGAGTCACGTGATCTAAGACCGTAGATGGCACGGATGGCCCTCTTCTGCAAAATGAAGATGGATTGTAAGTCAGCACCGGATCCCCACAGTAGTAGACCATATGACATCAGACTATGAAAATAGCTAAAATAAACCAGTCTCGCTGTCCCGATATCAGTCAGATTCCTTATCTTTCTAACTGCATATGCAGCTGAACTAAGTCTTCCTGCCAAGACAGCAATATGAGGGCTCCATTGCAATTTTGTATCCAGAGTGATACCTAGAAAAACTGTGGAGTTTATGACTTCGATAGGTTCGTTATTCATGACAATATTTATTTTGACCTGCCTTACATTAGGCATTGTGAACTTAACACATTTAGTTTTCTTTGAATTAAGAACCAAGTTATTATAAGTAAACCACTGTAGTACTTGAGAGAGTGTTTTATTTACTTCGTCAACATTTTTCTTTTGCCTATCAACCTCAAAAATCAAGGATGTATCGTCAGCAAATAACACTATCTCACATAGATCTTTGGTATAGTAAGGAAGGTCATTTATATAGATTAAAAAGAGCAAGGGCCCCAATATAGAGCCCTGGGGCACACCCATGGTTAGAGGGGCGCCAGAAGAGTTAGTTCCATTGACATTGACCTTCTGAATCCTATCTGATAAGTAAGATTTGATTAGACTTAGTGAGGTGTCTATGACACCGTAATGCTGTAACTTCATTAGCAATGTTTCATGATTGACGCAATCGAATGCTTTAGACAAATCACAGAATATTCCAATAGCATCTCGCTTTTTTTCCCACGCATCAAATACATGTTTGATAAGCGCCACTCCAGCATCAGTAGTGGATTTCCCTTTTGTGAATCCAAATTGCTTACTGTGCAATATTTTATTCAGATTTAAATGAGACAATAACTGAGTGAATATTACTTTTTCAAAAATTTTGCTGAGAGCAGGCAGTATAGAAATAGGTCTGAAGTTAGACGGGTCGCTTTTCTCACCCGACTTGAATAATGGTATTATTTTACTGTATTTCATCATATCGGGAAATTGACCGTCGTCAACACATTTATTGAATATTATTGCTAAGTAGGGTGCGATAGAATGTATTATATTTTTTATTATATCTACCGAGATGCCCCATAAATCCTCAGTCGGTTTCATATTTAATTCTTTGAATGTTTTTAAAATTATATTAGAATTGACATGATTGAATCTAAAAGGCGTGTTGCACTTATCAACATGAGACTTGAGGAGAGAAGCAGCGAGATGCGGGCCGGAATTCAATTTATTGGTTGTTGTGACTGGTATATTAGAAAAGAAAGACTGAAATGTTTCTGCTACTTCAGAGTCAGAAACAAGTGATTTGCCATCAATTTTAAGAGAGAGCTATTGAAAGCAGGAACTGATTTGTCGGGGGTTTTTAAATTGTTAAAATGTAAAATAGACTTAAAAATATTCAATACAACACTCAGGAGCGGCAGATAAAGAAGTGGTATACAGGACGTATAAAAAATGTATGCCCCGCTTTACATTAAATTCCAGAGCCGACTCGATATCGTGGAACCCGCACAAGATGGCGGGCGCGCCGCTGCAGTGCTCGCTGTTCCTGCTGCGCGCGCGCGGCTTGCTGCACGAGAGCAACTCCGCCGCCGCGCAGTACCTATTCCAGCAGGACAAGTTCTACGACGTCTCCTACGATACTGGAGACAAGAGCGTGCAGTGCGGCAGGAAGGTATGTCCCCTTATACCGCCTATACTACTACCACGAAGCGAATGGACACAGAATATCAACCCTAGCTGTAGCAGACTCGATATCGTGGAACTCGCACATGATGGCGGGCGCGCCGTTGCGTAGCGTGGGTGTTGGCCGCCCGGGGCGGAAGACTATTTGTCGCCCTCTTTTCACCCCCCAGGATGGAGCTTAGATTTTGCCGCCCCCTAAACCAAAAAGTGCCGCCCCTCTACCTTGGGTTGACAGATGGGGTATTGGTCCATATTTTTAAGGTAGGGCATTGTCTAAAGGTTGCGAAGGTTCTGACGTTCGCAACCCTTAGGTAATGCCGACAATGCCGCAAGCTACTATTGTCTGTGGCAGTACCTTTATTTCCCTTGAATCTTAGATCATGGGTTTCAAAGCGACAGCTTTAGATGCAATTATGAATTCACTTTGAGATGATGATGATCAAAAGTTCCAAAATATTTCCAATCAATTTCGTCCTTTTACAGACAGACGCCTTCAAACTCTGGATGATGTGGAAGGCGCGAGGTGACGTAGGCCTGTGCACCCTAACTGACCACGCCATGGAGATGGCGAAGCGCTGCCTCGACCTGGTCAAGTCCATATTCAGCCTCAAGCCTGTGTTCGAGGACCTGCAGTGTCCCGAACGTCTGCTTCTGGTACATCCCTGAGTTTATGAGGAATAAGAAAGAAGATGAAGAGTGGTGGGAGATGATGCATAAGGTAAATAATACCTATAATATATTATTATTTTTCCCAAGTTTAAGTTAGAACGATTTGCAATGCGACCGCTACCGCATTCTAAGTCGCTAAGTTTGGGAGGGTAAAATATTACGACACTGGGAAATTTTGCGAAGAGTAAAAGATATACCTACATATAGGCAAAAAGGTATAATAGCTATGAATAAATAACACACTTAAAAATTTCATCTCGTGTTCAGGCGGGACTCGAACCCACACCTTCCACAAGTCCGGGTGAATGTTCTACCAATTAAACCACTGAACGCGTTAGTAAGCCGACGAAATTTGTAAGTGCTTGATTCGACATGAGCTGACAATAGTCTCATCAATATTGTAGGTATATTCACAATATCCAGTGGAAATATTATTACAAATATTTGACCACCAGTTAAGATGAGACTGCTAAATCCACTGGTGTCGCGGGTGTCCATGGGCGGCGGCAATTGCTTACCATCAGGTGATCCGTCGGTTCGTCTGCCTACCTATTACATAAAAAAAAACTATTGATTACTTTACTCAAGAATAAATTGCAAAAGATTGCTATAAAAAATATAAACTAATAGCTATAGGTAAAGTCCTATAATACAGGTTGTATCCGTGAACATTTACATCCTTTTAACTACGTGTCCTGCCAACCGTTCTGGACCCCAATTCTCGTGCTCGTGATATTTATTTTCATACGACATATATCACCAAAACACAGTTTTTTTGTATGGTTTTCAGTGATATCCGCCATGTTTTCGAAATATAACGAGCACGAGAATTGGGCTCCTGGAAAACATTTTTTCTACGACTCATGGTCACGGTGTAACTACTTGCAACAGAGCCGAAATATCGGAAACTCAAAAATGAGGTAGCACTCAATTATGGCAGCAATCCAGTAATACCTGTTAGAGACTAGGAAAGTTTAAAACAATATTTCCCATTGATATCCAAAGAGTTGCGTTCTGTTGATTAACGGTAAACATTGTCTTTTGTGTCTAATAATAATCAAACATATAAAAAAAAAGAAAAAAATAATTTATTCAGTGTTACAAAATATGACACGGTTACAATAAAAATAAAGTAACTTACAAGCTATTACAAGGTAAAAGTTTATAATTAAGCATACTATTGACTATGAGTAACACTAAAAAGGTTTCCTCTCAGCATTTGTCGAGGTGTCTGGTAGACTCTTCGACGCTGGTCTTCCGAGGATACGGGAACAGTGGTTGCCATTGCGTGCGCCAACGTCGACCACATAAACATTTAAACGGATGAATAAATATGAAAAAACTAAGAGCATATAATAATAACATACATAATAGTGTTAGTTAATTTAAGTTAGATAATGTACACAGCTACTCTGCTATTTAATTCTTTTGGAGGTTTAATAAATATAATTTTAATTTTGTTTTAAAAGATTTAACACTAGATAGGTTTCTAATAGGTGCAAAAGAAAAGAGCACAGTGTTGCAAATTGACGAGGTGGGAGCTGGTGCACAAGCGTCATTAAGTTTACTTCTAATTATTTCCAGGTAACGCCAAAAATTAAAGAGCTAATGGTCCAATCCTCAAAAATTATGGTGTCGTATTCTCCAGTGAGGCAGTACAAGAACTTCTTCCGACTAGCCTTCACTTTTCACCCGGCCATCGACGAGAAGGAAGTGGCCAATATACTGCGGAATGTCATTATCCATGGCAACAAAATCACCTTGGATATGTTATGAGGACTAATGCGAATCAATAAGGAATGTACAGTGGCGGACAGGTCAAGCTATACAAAACTGTCAAATTTCCTCAATCGATTTCGAACTCAATGTGTAACAATATAAGGTTTATAATCGAATGAAGAAATTTGACAGTTTTGTATAGCTTGATGTGTCCGCCACTGTACGAGACAAGTGCTATCACTTGTCAACAAGTCTGCCAGTTACCAGAAAATATAGCTTGATTGAAAGACAGATGTCAATTGACATTTATTTTAATAAACACACATAAGGTTTCAAGGTTTATCATTTTCCAAGTTTGATTCCATAG
Organism: Marasmia exigua; assembly: GCA_019059595.1. Classification (NCBI taxonomy): domain Eukaryota; kingdom Metazoa; phylum Arthropoda; class Insecta; order Lepidoptera; family Crambidae; genus Marasmia; species Marasmia exigua. The sequence goes on along the minus strand of CM032482.1, from coordinate 12,080,280 downwards.
ATTTTATTACTATAGACCTAAAAATATTTTTTCTGGGACATTAATGGTTGTCATTTAAATCAAGCTATATTTTACTTTTACCCATTATACAGGTTGTATCTGTGGACATTTACCTACATCCCTTTAACCACGTGTTCAACCAACCATTCTGAACAACATTTTGTTATACGACTTTTCGAATTTAGTTGAAAATTTTTTCGACTCCTTATACAAAATGACCAAGTCACGTGATCGACTTTGTATGAGAAGTTGAAATTTTTTATGCGAATTTCCAAAAGTCATAGAATTCATTTCAGAATGGTTGATAGAACACGTGGTTAAAGGGATGTAAATGTTCACAGATACACTCTGTAGAAGACGGGTAGAAAGTGAATGTATGAAAGAATATTTGTAATTTTCGACGGCAAAGTTGAAAGGGAGTCGAGTAAGTTACGTCAGTGTATCTTCTTGTTTATCTCTAACACTGTTGTAGAAACGAACTTTAAGCTTAATTAAAAACAGTTAAAAGTTACCAACTGTTAGTGTGATTGCTTTAGATTTAATAAAATGAGTCATGTGAAAAGAGTGAGTGAACAAATGCTTGTGTAGTTCACGTTCATTATTCAAAAGCATAACAATAGTCATAATTATTTTTATAGAGATAAGATACTTAAAACATAATATACTTTATTTTTCTCACTATCTGTAGTTTTTTTTTAATAATAATAATAATCTTTATTGCAAATAATAGGTACATATTTTAGCTTATGAAAAAATACAATTAGAGGAGCCATTAAGTAAGGAGGAAACATTAACGTCTGCGCTAGTTTACATAGAAACTCTGTGACAGACGCCAATTATTCTTCCACAGTTACACATGTTGTAATTTAACAGAGCCAAACACTTTAGTTTTAATAATTAATGTTCTCTAAATATAATCACAATTTATTACAGTATTATGTGTGTGTGTGTGTGCATTTTGTATCAATTAATTAAAACACTAATAACTATCTCTAGTTATTACTGTTTTAATTAATTTATACAAAATGTCTATTACCATAGTTTAATGATTCTTCTTCATCTCTTCATCTTAGCGTGTAATTCCCGGTTGCGTCCAAAGTTGTCGCTTTGGAGCCCAGGGTACGCTTAGACCATGATTCAGGATTTGGGGGTCTGGTAATTACAATGAATCGACTACGGTCTGACCTTCGCAAGACTTTAACAGGGGAACCAGACCAACTGAATCATGGTTACACGTTTCAGAAACTTTTTCTCACGATGTTTTCCCTCACCGCCGAGCAGATGGTAATGGTAGAAACACGCACATAGATATGAAAAAAACCATTGGTGGATGCTCGGTTTCGAAACTCGACCACTTGCATAGAAGGCGCCTTCGTATCCATTGAGCTTCCATCGCTCCATAATACATACATACATAATGCCATAGTTTAATGATTATCCACATTTCAGTAATTTATAAATAATAATCAGGTCGTTACTCCCGGCAGAGCAAAAATAGCACTTGTTTCTTAGTCATAAGAATGGTCCAAAGTTCAATAAGGGTAACTACGTAGTTGTAAACAATGGAAAGAATAAAATAAAAAATGTGTTTACTTACAGTGTTGTATTTATAAAACATTCTCGAGTCTAACCAATGAATTGTAGGTTTTTTTTTTTTTTTTACATTATTGCGGACAAACGAGCAGACGGCATACCTGATGGAAAGTGATCACCGCCACCCATGGACATCTGCAACACCTGAGGTATCACATATGCGTTGCCGGCTCTTAAGAAAGGAGTACACCCTTTTCTTGAAGGTCACCAAGTCGTATCTGTTCGGAAACACCACGGATGACAGCTGGTTCCACAGTTTTACTGTGCGTGGTAGGAAATGACGTGAGAAACGCACTGTAGTCGATATAAATCCATCCAGGTGATAGGTTTACAGATCTTGGCAAAAAACGTTTAATAATAATAATAATTATTATTTATTGCATAAAATAATAATTACAAAGATATGTTAGTACAGACACTAGAACAACAATTTCCTAAAGCACTCGTAGGTATCATCCCAAAACAACGTTTCTCAAATATTTGGCAAAAACTTATTTGCCGGAATATCTTTTTGCAATTTGTCAGTTAGCAAAACTATTTTTTGGCTTACTTATTTTCATCATCATCATAATCATCTTAGTGTTTTCTCCCGATTTCGTCCTAAGCATAATTATGTAGACTAAGGTAATAATAATCTGGTCCTAAGCTGTCCGCCTTGGCAAATTACTTAGTGTATAGTAAAATAATAAATATTTAATTTTTTTTGGTGAAGGTTGGAAACCAATGGAATTCAAATTAGACTAGAAAACAATATATTTTTTGTGTAAATGTTTTATGATCGAATTGTAAATGTAAACCTTATCTATGGAATATACTGTTATTTTTTGGCATTTCTTCTAAAAGCGAACGTTGTCAACGATCCAGCCGAGGTACTTCTCCACGCGCGTGTATATCCCGGGGCGCTTCGGCTCGCCGCAGCCCTTGCCCCACGAGACCACGCCCACCACGGCCCAGCGGCCGCTGTCCATCTGGTACATGAGGGGGCCCCCGCTGTCGCCCTGAAATGTTACCAGATTCTGTATAATAGCTGTTTAATCGTCGATATAATAGCGATAGCTATGATCAAAGTGTTGAATATACACGGTGTAAAAAGACCCTTAACGAAGCCGGTGTCTAAGCACACAGACCATTAAGACAAGTCTTAGAACAAAAAAATATTGATGGGAAACGAAGTTGATTTTTTGGTAGTAGTAGTAAGTAGTAGTAGTAGTAAGTAGATTTCGCTGGGTTTTGAATACATCGCGCAAGTGTTTCGATTTTCATTTACCTTTGGCTTTGTCTTAGAATTTCCCTCTTTATAAATAGCATAAGTAAAGATATACCTGACAAGAATCCTTTCCACCCTGAGGTTCCCCTGCACAGATGCTCTCATCAAATATGGAGTCCACGAACGCCTCTACACAGCTCTTCTGCGACCACACCGGCACTGACACTTCCATCAGGATGGTGCTGTGAGGCGCCCCGTATCTCTTGGCTCCCCAACCTGAGGCAAAAAAAGGAATGTCCAAGTTAGGCGATTTTAAACCTTATGAAAATGTATAAAGATGACCATAATGATCAATGGTGATAGCTGTTCCATATTAGCACTAATTTCAACATAGTTAATTATGTATTTCAAATCTTATCCATATATCTTATATTAATCGGATGCCCCATAATATATCGCTGAATAGACAAAGATTGAGAATGATGTCGATCCTCTGAAGATTCCAGGAGCCCAATTCTCGGGCTCGTGACATTTATTATCATACGACATAAATCACTAAAACATAGTTTTTTGTATCGATTTCATGTGACACCCGCCATGTTTTTAAAATATCACGAGCATGAGAAATGGGATCCTGGTGGCATTGTGATAGGGTGACATCAAGATGGCAATATCATTTTTGAAAGACAGTAGTTTGAAATATTGCATAATTTGCACATTGGCTTCTCACATAGGTTTTTTTTTAAATGAGAGGTGGCAGACGAGCAGACGGATCACCTTATGGTAAACAATTCCGCCGCCCATGGACACCCGTGGACCACCTGTGGAGTCACAAGTGCGCTGCCAACCTTTTCCCCTTCCCCCCTCCGGTAACCTCACTCAGGCGCTGCATCACGCCGGTCTTCTGTGAGGCAGTGGTATCACTCCGGTCGAGCCGGCCCATTCATGCCTAAGCGTGGCTCTCCCACATTTACCTTCACCAATTTATTTAGCTTCACCAATTTGGTAACGTAGGTGTTGAACTCGGCGGGCCTGTGCAGCTTCAAGATGCCGAAGTCATTTTAGAAGGACAGCATGCTGCTTATGTAATGAACTCACCAATGACAACGACATTTTCGTCTGTTAGGTCCATCCCGACTGGCGGTAGGCATATCGGCCACACGTAGGTGTTGAACACGGCCGGCCTGTGTAGCTTCAAGATAGCGATGTCATTGTGGTAGGACGGCATCTCGAACTCGTCGTGCTGGCGGATCTCGACCACTTGGAAGTTGTAGGTACGGGATTCGTTCGTGCTGCGGAAGTCGTATTCGCCCAAGCGGACTGAAAGTTCTTCAGCTTTCCACCTGAAAATAGAAAATGCGATTCGTTATTGTTATCAATGTGTTCCTTGACTGAATGTACACGCCTGAATGCACGTGCCACAAACAGAAAGATATCAAATCTTAGCTTCCGAGTATAAGCATTATTACCTCCTCGTGCAATGAGCTGCTGTGAGCACGTGTCTGTCCGTTATGAGGACTCCACCGCAGTACTGTTCGAAGCCGAAGGGAGTGATGGAGGCCATCCAGGGCCACTCCCTCGGGTTTGCCGGCCTTGCGCCCACCACTCGAGTCTGGGATCGCGTGCTGAGGCCACACCCTGTATTAAAGAATTTGTCAATTTGGTACTATCTACTTCAGGGGTTACCAACTTTTGCTCAGGGAAGAGCTTTATTAACCTTCTTATAGGTACTATAATTATCCAAAACTCACAGTCAGGTGAAGTGCTAAGGCATTTTCACCCGTCAACCCGTCGGGAAACTCCTATATTTTTATTCAATGTTGAAATTTTTGATTCAGCTTAATCATTCATCATCATTTCAGCCAATATACGTCCACTGCTGGACATAGGCCTCCCCCAATGATCTCCACACATATCGGTTCTGTGTCGCCCGCATTCTAGGGATTCCCGTGACCTTCACCAGATCGTCGGTCCACCTTGTGCCACGGCTTCTCCACATTACTATCAGTTCACTGATGCCTCAACTGTCTACTTACACAAGACTAAGGCGTGGTAGTACGCAGTTAGTCTAATAGACCATAAACTTATCCGTATAGAATCTCTGTATAAAATCGAGCAAAATTGAAAAAGTAGACTTACGTAGATTTTCAGGCTAGCAGAAAAGAACAGGTCTTTGAAATAAAACACAAGCGTAATCCATAGAAGTTTAATGAGGTCTACTCGTACGGACCTCTGTTCTCGGCGCGTTTGATCTTGAGGATGGCCTCGTTCTCCTCCTCGCGGGGGGCGGTGGCCGGCAGGTCCCCGGCCAGGCCGGCAGAGCGGAGGTCGGTGAGCTCGTCAGGGCAGCAAACACCAATAGAACTGAGAAGAAAATAAGAAATACTGACGTAAATTAGGTCTCGACTGCCTCGGGTGGCGCAGTTAGTAAGTAGCACTTTAGCAACAGCTGCGCAAGAGGTGTCGGGTTCGATCCGGGCGGTCGGGCCAAAAAATGTATACCTAAGTTTTCGGTTAGAAATTCTTAGTTTACCCCGGAGTCTGGAAGTTGGCGGTCTTGTACCCCCGTGCCTCGGAAAGCACGTTAAGCCGTTGGTCCTGAGCCCGATCCCACTTCGGTCGTGTCCCATCGGAATATGAGGGTAAGAGAACAGAGAAGTGCACTTGTGTTTGCGCACACACTTGAGCACTATAATATATCTTTCGTACGTGACTAATCGTTACGATCGGCCGCCGTATCCGTAATCAGTTGGAGGATATTACTTAGGTATACTGTGTTAATAAAGTCGTCAAAATAAATAATGGCGCCGCTTACGTCATGGAGCATGGGAAACCCAAAGGAACTCCGTTTAGTTCCTCAAGAATAAATTTCACGACCTTATTGACAGAGTATACTTACTAAGCTAGATCAGCGATCCAAAACAGGTTTTGGTCTCCGAAGGCAAAGCACCTAGGTAGGTACGTATTTTTATTTTTTCGCCTGATGGTATTCGTGGAGAGAATGGGAGAGGATTGGGCAGCTACAAGATTGGCAAATGAGCTCTGCTTTGCGATTGCCAAGCCGCAAGCGCAGCGTGATCGGATTGGAAATCTGATGATGATGATGATATATTTATCGAATTTTCTGCTGAAACTTTCAAAGTATTCCTGAAAAAATGATAGTCGAAGACCATAAAGAGCTGAAAGTCAAATTTGACACAAAACAATTCACAAGGTAATATGACACTTTCCTGTCCTGTCATCTGTTTCGCTGAGTGAGTGAGGGTACCGGAAGCCCAATCCTGGGGAAGAGGGGTGTTACAGGTTGGCAGCGCACTGGTGTCGCGGGTGTCCATGGGCGGCGGCAATCGCTTACCATTAGGTGATCCGTCTGCTCATCTGCCAACTATGACATAAAAGAGAACTTTGATGTTGGAGGCCAAGATCCAATTTGGGTTGCTAAGCCAGTGTATCTACTTAAGTGGGTACGTAAATTCTCTCCTGGAATGCAAGTCCTAAATACTTTCTGCCCACCCATTTGACGGCCAGTTTAGCACTAAACCAGTAAGTACAGTATGTAGTTAATGTGGTTTGAGCCAGTTTTATAAATAGACATGTAATGCCCAAGCACAAACACCTAGGTCGGATCCCTTATTTTTTCTACAGCCACACAACTGGTTACTGACAAACTCAATTGGTACTGAACCAAACGTGTTTCTATCGGTAGTCAAACATCGTTTGGATCAGTGGTAGTGAATCCTGCCTCTGGCGCAAGGGTTGCGGGTTTGATGCCCGCACAGTACAAACATTTGAACACTTGTGTTGATGAACACTTGTGTTTGTTCAGTGTCTGGGTTTAATATATGTATTTAAGTATATATTTGTGTTCCTCTGTTGCCTGATATCTGTAACACAAGTGCTTAAGCTACTTAGTACGGAATCAGGTCAATGTATGAGATGTTGTGAGAATTATTATTATTATTATTATTATTTGTGTGCATGAACATTGTTTGTATTGTTCTGTGTGTTTCTATGTACAATCAAAAGAAAATCTAAAAAACTATTTAATCAAAAGAAAATTATTATATGTAACTATATATTTGTAATTCCGTTGTTGATTCTGATATCCGTAACACAGGTTGAGCAACCTATCTCAGTCAGATCAATGTATGTGATGTTGTGAAATATTTGTGAAATATCGTGAAGGTACTCAACCTTTATATTATTATTTACTTACCATCACAATGTCGTATTAGTCGTCGTACCTGTACTGTTGCGGACAGACAACCGTATAGTGTCAATCTGTCACTTACTGTCATTACTTTTGCATATTCAACAAAATTACGAAAATATGTTTTTTTTTTCTACTGTAGATAGGTAAGCGTTTGACCATATTTCACCTGATGGTAAGTGATAATATGGTCTAAGATGTAGCACGATTACCTAGAAGATACCTATTCACTCGCGCTTTGAAAACCCCCAAATTGTAGCCTCTAGGGAACACCTCTTCAGGCAACTGATTCCACTGTTTCGCAGTACGAATAAGGAAACAGGATTCAAACCTCTTTGTGCGGACTTTTGGTATTTCTACCATGTACCGGTGTCGATTGAGGGTCTGCCTGGTCTTGGTCTTGAGTGTCTACTTATTTTATTTCACGATAAGAAACAGCCTTCTCCAATAGTAAAATTTGGTCCTTCGAGCCAGAGTGTATTTACTATTTTTATTGACTAAGCAAAAGTAATGTCACTAAGTGATAAATTGACACTATAAGGTTTTCTATCAAACTCCACATTGCTGTACCGAGACTCGAGTGATAAGATGTAGGTAGTTTCCAGCTTCTCTAGCAGTGGTCAATCATGGCCTATAGTAGGTTATTTCAAGTTAGAACTATGGAATACGTACGAGCGCTGTATGACGCAGAGGTAGTCCATGAACTTGGTGAAGTCATTCTTGAAGTCTTCTTGCACGCAGTAGTGCAGGTGTCTGCAGTGGCCGGTCTTTCCGTTTGGCAGCAGGCACGCCTGGTGTGGCACGTTTGGCTGGCCAAGAAATAACATTAGGTATTACTTAATAAGTAAAATAAGTGTTGTTAGTAGAAAGAAATCGACGTCATAGCGACCTACCCTAAACATTACTATTCGCTACACGTAACCCTAGAAATGTCAACCAAGAGGGCAATGGACAACATTTCAAAAATGCTAAGCTCTGAAACAAAAAATACCAATTCTTTGTTTACTTTTCCGCTGCTCGAATATATATTAATTCATTTTTTATATTGCTTATTTATTGAGAAAAAAATTAAAAACTAAAAAACGTAAGATGACGTCATCGGACGGCAGAATGTAAAATATTTCTTTGCTTAGCACATTATAGTTTTAAATTTACGAAATGCCAAACCCATGACATTCAACTGTCAAAAAATAAGACAACTTGTCAACGTTGAATGTATGAATGACATTGACAATGTTGACACTAGTATTATTTACCTTTGACAGTAGTACCTTTTTTTTATTAAAACAATGATAAGCAAAGGAATATCGCTGTATTCAGCCGTCCGATGACGTCATTTGGCGCTTACGTCTATTTAGAATAAAAAGAATTTCAATAATTATTTTATGCATGAAAATGGACAAATTATGAAAAAAGAAAAAATATGGGTCTGTTCATTTTATGTCTAGTTTCATATAAAAAAACAATATGGACATGTTAAAAATATGAAATGTTGTCCATTATCGTGCATTCGACATTGAAGTTGAGTTTAGAGACTTCCTACATCGGTTCATACAAATCTCTGATTCAACTTTAATGTCGAGTGCATTAGAATAAGGGTGATTCGCGCGCAGTTTTGTTATTTACTAATTTTCGGAAACTATCAACTATTGTGAATATTTCCTCAGTACCTACAGTTCCTGAAGTTCATAAACTGAGACGATTTTTAACGACTACCTACCTCTCATAGCCTATACTTATTTCGCTTTAGCATGATATTGGTGACAGATGTCAAAATCAATAAATTTTTCGCGTTAGTCTCTTTCTAACGTGAGACTAACGTATAACTCTGTCCTGCTGTCAGCGATATCATTATAAAGCGAAAGGAGTAAAACAGCTAAGCTAGACTGCAAGCTCATTACAGGAATAGAAGCTTCGCACAGAAATATAACACAAACTTTAGGCCTCGTAATAGTTAAAAATAAGTGCTGGGATCAAGCTGGGACTAAATGAATAACTAGAATAAAAAATAATACAAAACAATGTTAAACGTTAGCTCAAGGTCTAACTATGGTGTTAAAAATAAACCGCCCTTATTAGTTTTGTTCCAGTATTCTAGACTATTCGTTGTTGAAAGAGGCTAACAGATTTGCAATTCACAAAACATTTGTCAATCCACCCTCGAAGTGAAAGTTCAAAGTTCGCTGCAGTACAGGCATACCTACTGATTGTAATGTCTAATTCATATGCAAATTGTATGTTAGCCTAGAATCTGCGCCGGCGCCGCGATGACGCCTGGTGGCTGGTGTTATTTCCTCTCGCGGTTCATTTGAATCCAATTGCACATCACCTTTGGTTCCAATAATTTCTGGGTTTTATGATGCCCTAAAAACTACAGCTCTCAAAACTACAAAATACGAAATAATATATTTGCATTAAATAGGGTGGTTGTTACATAAAATGTAGATCTTAATTTAGACAACGTTACTTGAACCTATTTAGCCATAGAAAAGCATGCATATTTTTGTTTACACTTAAACTAACTTACCTAAAGTTACCTTTTTTTATGTGATAGGTGGGCAGACGAGTATCGCCTGATGGTAAGCAATTGCCGCCGCTCATAGACACCCTACCTACCTTACCTTTACCTTTTCTAATCTCAAGTCCACGCTACATAGGTGTACCTACCAGGGAAGGCTATCAGCTGGTGAGGAATTAGTTACTATAACAGGTATGCTTCCAATCACTCATCTCAGCGTGAAATTCCTGGTTGCGACCAAAGTCGTCGCTCTGGAGCCCGGGGTACCGTACCTACTCTAAGACCATAATTCACGATTTGGGGAGTCTGTTAATTAGATACGGGAAGTGACTGCTGTTTGACCTTCGCAACACTTAAACGTGGGAATCAGACCAACTGAATCATGGTAAACAATCCGAAACGTGCAGGTTTCCTCAACGGATCCCATAACCGCCGAGCTAATGATAGAAACACACAAAGATTTGAAAAATCCAGAGGTCTCTGATTCGTACCTACGACCTTCCTTATTGAAAGCGCGTTCTTATCTTCTTAGTAACCAGCATCGTTCAGTGAATAATGTCTATGCTTCTATTGATAACATAACCATAGTACCTATAACAAGAGCTTTCCCTAAAGTAGTTCCAAAGAGACGTCTAAACAAGGCAATTGGCCTGCGGGGTGAGACGCGGGCGGGAGGAGCCCAAGTTCCTTAGTAACTTGGGACACATCTTCTAGGGCCATCACGTTTTTTAATTTTAATGGGCAGAATTCTTGGTGTTCTTTTTTTTCAGTGGACTTGGATATTTTGTATGGGGAGTCGGGAAGTCGGGAATATTCAGAATGAATGAATGAATGATCACTTTATTTGGCACAATACAAAACAAGGAAACTTAATAAGAAACATAACCTAGACATAAATAATAACGAAAAGTAATAGAGAATAGTTTTTTTTTATGTAATAAGTGGCAGAAGAGCAGATGGATCCCCTATGGTAAGCGATTGCCGCCGCCCATGGACACTCATTATATCACCCCGACACCCGTTATATCGCCCTTTCCCCAGGATTGGGCCTCGGGTACCCTCACTCAGCGAAACACAGCACAGTGCTGCTTCACGCCGGTTTTCTGTGAGGCCGTGGCCGTGGTCCTCATAGGTACATCCTGTATAGGTATGTAAAGTTGAAGTCGAAGTCAAAGTCCTATTCTTGCTCTCAGTGGTATCCATTCTGTTGAAGTATTTGCGAGCGGCGACGAAAATGTAGGTAAATTACAACCAGTGCGCCCACCTAGGCGCCAGTTCTTAATTATTCCTGCGCAGGATTGGTATCAATTTTGACAAGCCATATTAATTGCGCGTGCAATTACTTAGTGGATTGGAAAGGTTATGTGGCGGGTTCGTTAGAAGGGATTGGTACGAGTAACTGAGGTAGGTGTTTGTTCATTCTTGCGAAAGGTTTTTGTACCATCAGGTAAAAATATTAGCTTTATCAAGGTTTTTGCCGTGGGAGAGCTCAGGAAGGGGCTGGCATGAATGGCGGACTCGACCGGAGTGATAGTGCCTTACAGATTGTAGATATCTTACTTTCTTTTATAACTATTCTTTATTACACAAAACACGTTACAGGTAAGTACATGAAGGCGGGTTTATCGCTTGAAACGATAAAAGCGGAGCGGATCTTTGAGCAGAGGTTACCATTTACCCTAAGTTGGACCACATGCTCGAGTACTCGTGTGTCTATTTCTAGAATGTTTTTTTTTTTATGTGAAACGGTGGCCAGACGAGCAGACGGATCACCTGGTAAGCGATTGCCACCACCCCAAAACCAGTGGAGTCACAAGTCCTGCTGCAAACCATTAAACCGTGGGAGAGCCAAGCTGCGACATGAATAGTGAAGCAGCACTGTGCTGTTTCGCTGCGTGAGGGAGGGCACCGGAGGCCCAATCGGAGGAAAGGAGGGTTGACAAGTTGGCAGCACACTTGTGACTTCAATGGCGTCGCGGGTGTCCATGGGCGGTGGCAATCGCTTACCATCAGACGATCCGTCTGCTCGTCTGCCATCTATAACATAAAAAAAGATTAAACTGCCCTTTCTGATTTTAGGATTTATTACCTGATCAGCACTCATTTCCACGAAGCGTTTGGTGCGACCGCTGCCGAGGAGCAGCCCACCGCTGGAGACCATCTCCTCCCACGCAGGATCCGGGCCTTGACCTGGTGAAATACGATCAGGTAAGTCAAAAGTGGTTCACTGAGTAATGCTATGCTAAGCTCATTAAGGTGACAGGTAGGGCACATTAGTGGCGCCAATTGATTTTAATTTTAAGCTATTAAACCTATTTTAAACAATTCCGGGGTTACAATCTCTCGGCAAACACTTAATAGTATTTATTAAATACTTAAACTTAACTTTTGGGTCTGCCTTTGTACTAGAAATTTGAATTAACCGCCAAAAGCGGCCGCTTTTGAATGTGATGTTGTGAAATTATGGTGAAAAGTAAAGCGAAAGTCACAAAGGCCGAGGTCATACATAAACATTTCTCATAAAGACTCATCAGTAGCAAGAACAAATGAACTGTTGGTACTTTGCAGCTATTACCTATGTTATTCCATTAACTTCAACGGGTATGGGCTGCAGAAAACCTTGTATTGAATGGAATTAACTTAAATCTTCTATCGTCATGTTTGCAATCATCTTTAACGCAGCTCTCAAGTGAAATGGCTCGTGCAGGCCTCTTGGTTTTATGATCGGGAAACGGCTATGAGTGTCTGTTGTAGGAGAAATCAGTCAATAGCAGTAAAATCACCGGGGAAATAGCTTCTAGGCGAGTATGGCGAATTCTGTGATGAGGACACACTCCCCCTTATTACAAATCGCTAACTAAATATAGTCCAGGGCAAAGTTCGTTACCCGCGCTGGCATTGCACTGGTCATCTCTAGTGCTCGTTAGGGACGGCTGCTCACTCTCGGCTGTCCCTAACACCCCCCCCCACAGCTCAGCCGGGGGGCAGCGTCCTGCCCGCCGTCTAGGCGAGCTCCGTCCGGGGGGTCGTGCACATGGCTTCGTGCCCGTCACCACGACCCCCCACTATGGACGATGAGAGGGTGCCCAGGGGTTTTAGTCGGTAGACCCCGCCGTTATGCGGGGGGAGTCCGACATAACCCGTCCCCTGGGAGAACAAAAAAAAAAAAGGGGCAAAGTTCGTGCCAATTCATCACATTGCGTGTTGGAACGGGATGAAATGAGCTTTAGTACGGTAATAACTTTAGATCGCGATTTATAACAAGGTGGACTAGGACACAGATGGCTTGCGTAAGTACTTAAGCACGGAACTGCCATGGTTACAATTTTCGACATATTAATTCATTATCCAAACAATTCCAACAAATCCAAAAACAAAACTATCCGAAACGTGCAGGTTTAACCTCACAAGTTACTTAATGATAGAAATACGAAGGTGCATGCTCGGATTCTACACTGGCGGATTGTGAGCGTTTTCAAAGCGAAGCGAAGCTGCGCAGCGTTCACATTGATTTTTTGAGGCGGCCACGCAGAAAAACGCTGGCGAATCCGTTGTGCGTCCGCTACGTAAATGCTGCGCTGCAGCCGCGACTTGTTCGCTGTGGTGCGTCGCTCCGTTTGGAAAATGCTCGCAATCCGTGTGTGTGTGTGCAACTCCCTAAGACCTAGTCTTTTGAAGGCACACTAGAGATGAGACGTATTTACTAGAACAGATTCACGCACTAGGTATTTTACAGTACTAAGCGGTACCTATTCAAATTTTTCAAATACTTGATCCACCTAGCATTTTGTAATTACACGATTTTCGACCCTACCGACAAAAGTGATAGAGGTTATTATAGGTAGTCGCATATTATGCGCACCTAGTATTCCTCTAAGCTTGTGTGCGAACGTAGAAAAACACTTCGTCTCCGTCTTACCAAACAGGTGTGAGAGAGGCGATTAGGTGCTTGATGTATTCCGTAATATTAGGCACTATTGGTATTTTTTATTTGGTACACAGGTTTTGGCTACTTGGCCTGCCAACTTTACTAGGTGGATTAGGTATTTGGATCGAGTATTAGAAAATACTAGGATAGTTGCATCTAGTATCAAATTTACATAGTATGACCCATCTCTAAGGCACACGTACCACTAAGCTGCCATCAACGCTCTTAAGCCGTCGTTTTCCCCAAATGTTCATTTAAAGCCCAAAACAATAGATTGTCTATTGTTTTGCTATTCGGTAAGAACGAAGATCATCTTCATCCTTATTCTTTATCTATTTATAAAGAGGTAAATCCTACAGACAGCGCAACGCTTAGGTATAGCCAATCCGAAAACACGAAATGGTAGGTAATTCGATGTACATACTTTTACTATTACCTAGCGCCATCTATTGGAGTTATGTGGAGCTAATGTCCCGAGGACGAAAATGAGGGCGGGCCACTAGTTGTATAATAATACGCCATTCGATTTTAATTTTAAGCTACTAAACCGGATCTATTTCAAACAATTCCGGGGTTACAATCTCTCGGCAAACACTTATACTATTTATTAAATACTTAAACTTAACTTTTGGGTCTGCCTTTGTACTAGAAATTTGAATTTACCGCCAAAAGCGGCCGCTTTTGAATGTGATGTTGTGAAATTATGGTAAAAAGTAAAGCGAAAGTCGCAAAGGCCGAGGTCACACATAAACATTTCTCATAAAGACTCATCAGTAGCAAGAACAAATGAACTGTTGGTACTTTGCAGCTATTACCTATGTTATTCCATTAACTTCATCAGGTATGGGCTGCAGAAAACCTTGTATTGTGTGGAATTAACTTAAATCTTCTATCGTCATGTTTGCAATCATCTTTAACGCAGCTCTCAAGTGAAATGGCTCGTACAGGCCTCTTGGTTTTATGATCGGGAAACGGCTATGAGTGTCTGTTGTAGGAGAAATCAGTCAATAGCAGTAAAATCACCGGGGAAATAGCTTCTAGACGAGTGTGGCGAAGTCTGTGATGTGGACACATTCCCCTTATTACAAATCGCTAACTAAGGATAGTCCAGGGGCAAAGTTCGTTACCCGCGCTGGCATTGCACCGGTCACCTCTAGTGCTCGTTAGGGACGGCTGCTCACTCTCGGCTGTCGCTAATGCCCCCCCACAGCTCAGCGGGGGCAGCGTCCTGCCCGCCGTCTAGGCGAGCTCCGTCCGGGGGGTCGTGCACATGGCTTCGTGCCCGTCACCACGACCCCCCACTATGGACGATGAGAGGGTGCCCAGGGGTTTTAGTCGGTAGACCCCGCCGTTATGCGGGGGGAGTCCGACATAACCCGTCCCCTGGGAGAACAAAAAAAAAAAGGGGCAAAGTTCGTGCCAATTCATCACATTGCGTGTTGGAACGGGATGAAATGAGCTTTAGTACGGTAATAACTTTAGATCGCGATTTATAACAAGGTGGACTAGGACACAGATGGCTTGCGTAAGTACTTAAGCACGGAACTGCCATGGTTACAATTTTCGACATATTAATTCATTATCCAAACAATTCCAACAAATCCAAAAACAAAACTATCCGAAACGTGCAGGTTTAACCTCACAAGTTACTTAATGATAGAAATACGAAGGTGCATGCTCGGATTCTACACTGGCGGATTGTGAGCGTTTTCAAAGCGAAGCGAAGCTGCGCAGCGTTCACATTGATTTTTTGAGGCGAATCCGTTGTGCGTCCGCTACGTAAATGCTGCGCTGCAGCCGCGACTTGTTCGCTGTGGTGCGTCGCTCCGTTTGGAAAATGCTCGCAATCCGTGTGTGTGTGTGCAACTCCCTAAGACCTAGTCTTTTGAAGGCACACTAGAGATGAGACGTATTTACTAGAACAGATTCACGCACTAGGTATTTTACAGTACTAAGCGGTACCTATTCAAATTTTTCAAATACTTGATCCACCTAGCATTTTGTAAATTACACGATTTTCGACCCTACCACAAAGTGATAGAGGTTATTATAGGTAGTCGCATATTATGCGCACCTAGTATTCCCTCTAAGCTTGTGTGCGAACGTAGAAAAACACTTCGTCTCCGTCTTACCAAACAGGTGTGAGAGAGGCGATTAGGTGCTTGATGTATTCCGTAATATTAGGCACTATTGGTATTTTTTATTTGGTACACAGGTTTTGGCTACTTGGCCTGCCAACTTTACTAGGTGGATTAGGTATTTGGATCGAGTATTAGAAAATACTAGGAATAGTTGCATCTAGTATCAAATTTACATAGTATGACCCATCTCTAAGGCACACGTACCACTAAGCTGCCATCAACGCTCTTAAGCCGTCGTTTTCCCCAAATGTTCATTTAAAGCCCAAAACAATAGATTGTCTATTGTTTTGCTATTCGGTAAGAACGAAGATCATCTTCATCCTTATTCTTTATCTATTTATAAAGAGGTAAATCCTACAGACAGCGGCAACGCTTAGGTATAGCCAATCCGAAAACACGAAATGGTAGGTAATTCGATTGTACATACTTTTACTATTACCTAGCGCCATCTATTGGAGTTATGTGGAGCTAATGTCCCGAGACGAAATGAGGGCGGGCCACTAGTTGTATAATAATACGCCATTCGATTTTAATTTTTAGCTACTAAACCGGATCTATTTTAAACAATTTCGGGGTTACAACCTCTCGGCAAACACTTATACTATTTATTTAATAACCATGCACAAATGTTGGGTACAACGCGTACGCGAAAAATTGATTCCGCCAAAAGCGGCCACTTTTAGCGTGAATCAATTTTTTAAAATAGATCCCGAAATTGTTTAAAATAGATCCGGTTTAGTAGCTAATAATTAAAATCGAATGGCGTCGCTAGTGTGCCCTACCTACGGGTAGGGCAAGCTAAGCTTCAACTACTTAAAGTTACGACTTTAAGTAGTTGAAGCTTATGTAGTTATAAATGTATTGACGTAGATATGTAATGTAATGTGGTAATGCAGAAAAGGCTCCGATATGCAAATACGTATATCGGCTCACATAGTACGCGACTGGACCTTGTCCCGGTTTCAGATAACAGCATGCGCAAACGCAGATGTATGCGGATCTCTGGAGCTTGTTGATTAATTATACATGTGTGGCACTAGTCTCTGTATTGTGGTACTGGGTACTTATTATGAAATGAATATTCACCTCACCACATTCTACAGTATATTAGTGCGTAACTAATTAAGTATTGGATTATCTTTGTAATGTAACCTATTCAATGAGGTGAACTAGAGTAGATACATTTTATAGAAATATAGAAATAGAAAAATGTTTATTTGGCACCAAAAATACAGATAACAAAATATAGATCTATACATTACTTATTAATTTAATCCTAATCTAGGTATAGTAAAATATCTAAATTCTAAGTGGCGCCAAAAAGGTCCCCGCTCAGCTATTTGTCGAGACAGAGCCTCGACGATGATATTCTGCGGATACCTAACAAAATACATATTTGACATACAAGTTACTGACAACAGAAACAGAGATCTCTTCAGAATGCACCATACATCATGTTTAGATCTGATACTCTTACAAATTTAATATTTGTATATTGAGTTAAAGTATGTATTAAATATAAACAAATTATAAATTAATTTCGAATATTATGAAGGCGGCATAATATGGGTATATGTTATTTATTCGAGTAGTAGGTAATTTTGTAATAAAGATGTAATAAAAAGAAATCACTCAAATGTCGTTGTGGTGGTGGCGTTATGTAATTAAATAAATAAATACATATAATATCACATACACTGACATACCTAATTATGTAGGTGTTATTTTTATCTTCAAGAAACGTATGAAATTTCAGTTTTATTTTTCAGAAACAATAAGAAGTAAAATGTTACTATACCTACTTAGTTGTTTTGATTTCCATGGTTTTCATGAATTGCAAATTATGAATGAAAAAAAAAACTTTTATTGCACTCAAAATAAAGTATGAAAACTTAAAACTAGGTATATACAATAAAGGGGGCCTTATCATTATGAGCGATCTCGTCCAGGCAACCTTTGGGTAAAGGGCATTGACGTGTCGAGGTGGCAGGTATCGTACCTACCATGGCTGTAATGTGGGGGGAGTCCGACATAACGGCGGGTATGCGTAACGCTAAAAGTGACCGCTTTTGGCGGTAATCAATTTTTCGTGTACAAAAACGGACTCAACATTTGTCCATGGTTACTTAAATAAATAGTATAAGTGTTTACCGAGAGGTTGTTACCCCGAAATTGTTTAAAATAGATACGGTTAAGTAGCTAAAAATTAATATCTATTGGCGTCGCTAGTGTGCCCTACCCGTCACCTTAAGGAAATGTTATGAATGATTTAATTAGGTATATATTTTATATTCTTGATGTAGGTACTCGTAGACAAATCATGAAAGAGACTTTTTGTTTGGCAGTAGTATTTCAAAACCACTTCCACTTACCATTGAGATCAATTCCACTAACCACTGTTACACACAAACACACCACCAGAAGCATTGTGGTCTCCTGCACCAACCGATGTGGTCTGATCTGGGACTGATGGACAACTGGGACGTACCGGATACCAGATAACTATATAGGTATAATCCTCCGGATGCGGCTCCCGATAACTTCGCTGAATTTATGAAAAAAACACGCAAGCCCGTATGTTTTGCGATTTTAAATTATCAATTTTATCCGAATTCTTTTCGTAATTTAAGTAGCTATCTGAAAGTGAGGTTTTCCTCCTGTTGGAGGTTTCGAAATTTTTTTCCGGTATAAACTTACTTACGACGAAGTTTACTTCCGGTAAACTTAGTCAACTCTTCTCGTCACCCATACCTCAAAGTCTTAAGTCGAAAGTCTTCGACCAGTGCGTCCTTCCGATCATGACTTACGTTGCTGAGACGTGGACACTCACGGCTGGACTAGTCCACCGGTTCAAAGTCGCTCAAAGAGCTATGGAAAGGGCTATGCTCGGAGTATTTATCTCTGAAGGACCGCATCAGAAATGATGTAATCCGACAGAGAACCAGAGTCACCGACATAGCCCACCGAATTAGCAAACTGAAGTGGCAGTGGGCTGGTCATATTAGCCGCAAAACTGACAGCCGTTGGAGCCGTAAAGTCCTTGAGTGGAGACCGCGACTCGGTAAGCGTACTGTAGGACGCCCTGCGACAAGATGGGATGATGACATTCGAAAGCTGGCTGGTGTGGGCTGGAGGAGAGTGGCCGAAAATCGGGAGCAGTGGCGTGCATTAGGGGAGACCTATGTTCAGCAGTGGACGAGTGTGGGTTGCTGATGATGATGATGATAAACTTACTGTGGATCTTGATCTCCGACAAGAGAATTTGCCATTCTGTTCTGTTTTCAGCTACCTGTCGTAGGTGATCAAGTTGTTTTACCGGTGGCTTCCGTAAGTAAGATCCTAATAATTATGACTAAATAGGAACTTTAATTCCATTTAGCTGCCTATGATCGACGTCGCATTTGGTAGTGACCTTGCCTCACGCTACGACGGTAGTAGGTAGTTGGTTCGATTCCCTTTGTGTACAAATATGCGTGTAAAAATGTCCATACTAACTACATGATTTTTTTTCTCGAACACTAAAACAGATGAACCTCGTTGTGATTGTAAGGCATCTAAAAAAATTTTTGGACCATTGAAACTGGGCCACCTGTATAATATGTCAAAAATAATACGACTACAAAACTGGCTTGTGCCAGGTGGTGAATTGGTTGCTAATACATGTGGTCGGGAGTGATCTCTCACCCCCGGCCGTGATACGCGTGATGATCGCGTCAGAGCTGTAAAGGCTTACGGCCTTCGCCTCCTTCTGCGAGGACGTGATCTCACAGAAAGAGATCGCAGAGCGTCGTCTCCCTCCTCTCCAGTCGGTGACCGATACGGGGGCCTCGGCGCCGACATTGCACAAGCCTCCTCAGCAGCCCGGTAGGGACGGTTCGGTGCTCCAAGCCGTCCCTATCACTTACCCCAGGTTACTCGCCTTGGAAGGGACGTGAAGGGAGACTTTAGTCAGAATCTCAAGTCCCCACTCTGGCGAGGACGAGAGGAGTTTTAGACGGTAGACCCCGTCGACACGGGGGGAGTCAGAATAACCCGTCCGCCCCCCGGTGAATGGGTATGCGTAATTGCATTTCTCCTGGGAGATCAAAACAAAGGTGGTGTATTGGTATTCATTGTCTGACACCGCCTCCCTACACAAACTCGATGTATCTATGATATAACCAAAGTATCTATTTGTATTATACTATTTATAAAGAAGTTAATCCCACAGACGCGTAGACGGCGGCAACGCTTATGTAATTCGAAAACACGAATCGCTTGCGCGATGTAATTGACACCTAACGCCATCTATTGGTATAAAGCAGAACTAATTTCCTGAAACGAAGTGAGGGCGGGCCACTAGTAGTAAACAATATTATTCTAGCGAAATACCAGTTAAGCAAATAATCTCGCAATCCTTAGCATCTCAATGGCACCTGGTACCTACCGCTGCCATAAGGAGCCGCAAGCGCATTGTGTCACATTCCTTTAGCATTGTTTATGCTAAGTCAGTATGGTAATGCTCGAATTTGCCCGCGGGGCCTACAACCAGTGGGTCTATAAAAACTCTTCATCAATCCCGCAGTGTAAAATAGGCAGTAGCAACAGAACATATATCGATCGACCTGATCTCAAAGTCCCTCCTCAGTTAAGCGAGTCATTTCCAGTTATTTTTTTTATGTGATAAGTGGCAGACGAGCCAGGACACCCGCGACACCAGAGGGGTAAAGGGGGTTTAAAGGTTGGCAGCGCACTTGTGACTTCACTGGTGTCGTGGGTGTCCATGGGCGGCGGCAATTGCTTAATCAGGCGACCCGTATGCTCGTCTGCCGCCTATCGCATAAAAAAACTATCTAATTCTCGTAGTAAGCTTTGAGAAACCACGTAATTTTCAATTAAAATTTCAAAAATAATATATAAAATCGTATTAGCGTAGCCTAATCAAGTGTTAATCGGTGTTTACATTAAAGTTTCTTAGCCCAAACAGTTCGCTTTTTAATTTATTTAGAAAGCAATCATCCGCCATTTTGAAAAAGGAACAAAATTACGTAGTACTCATCTAAATACAACGCCATATTTTTCCTCCTTTGATGTAGGTAACTATTATACCTACATCTATTCTTAAGAAAGCTACCAATTAAAACTATTACATTAATACTTTTAAAGATTATTAAAGCATTTTTATAACTTACTGGCCGCACTCAGAGACGTCAATTAAGCTAAATGTTCATTAATTTTTTTTAATTACAGGGTATATCTGTGAACATTTACATCCCTTGCAGTGAAGTGCCGCGAAGTGTTCCTTATAAAATCGCTGGAGGTAGGTACTTGATATTGCCAAGATATCTTCGGGTAAAGCCATACGGGGTGTATCTGTGGACATTTACATCCCTTTAACCACGTGTTCTATCAGCCATTTTGAACAACATTTGTTCTATGACTTTTGGAAATTCGCATAAAAAAAATTCAACTTCTCATACAAAGTCGGCCACGTGACTTGGTCATTTTGTATAGGGAGTCGAAAAATTTCGACTAATTTCGAAAAGTCGTAGAACAAATGTTGTTCAGAATGGTTGGTATAACACGTGGTTAAGGGAATGTACATGTCCACAGATACACCCTATGGCTGTACCCGAAGATATCTTGGCAATATCAAGTACCATCCGTTCATTAACGTAATTGTGGGAAGTCCTTATGCCTATTGAAATAATTGCTAATATTTTTTCCTAAGTAAACATTAAAGATAATTTGACGTCTCTGAGTGCGGCAGTTAGTGTTTAAGGGTATACTAAGTTTAAATACATTTCTTTCACTACCCGCTAAAGATTGCGCAAGAGCCTTTGCATAACGTGTCGCCTGGCAATTACCTACTAACAGTATTAATTTAATTAGCATATCTAATGTAAGGACATTCAGATCGTGTGCTTGCTCCGCTCTCATGATGTGCGGTACGCTACGTACGTGCGGATTCGTTGGGGGAATGCCGCCGGCTCAAGAGATGAGCCGACTACCATATGCATACCAGGCCACCGGGGGACGGCCGAACTGTGTGGGGCTCTCCTTTGGCGGGGGCATCTCCTAAAGAGAAGTCAGGCAAAGGCATACCCACTAAACCCCAGCGGTTCTCCCTCATCGTCCATATTAGGATATCATGGTGATACAGCTGAAGCCTCCCTCTATGATATTCCCCGGGTAGATGCCCGCTTGTAGGGAGGACTAGGCGGTTACTACCCCGGACGTGCCGGGAGAGAGGACAGGGACAACCGCGAGAACTGAGCCGTACCTATCGGGCAGCAAAGGGCTCGGCGTCTCCTCCCCCTCCTCACCCTTCGGATCGCGCTAGCGAGGTGATCTCGCTCGTCTACCAACTATCACGTAAAAAAAAATACTTGGACCACATTATTGCCATTTCTCTTCGTTAAACGTGTTTATTATGATCGAAGTCATTTCCGCAAGATATTGAAATCGATCAGCTAGTCTCAAACTACAAAATTCCCTGTACAACACCGCTGAAGTTAACCGGGGCGTCTCCAAACCGGAGTTATTAGCGTTCTTCTGTGTTTGGGCACAACAACACTATAGCTGCAGCGTTATCGAAGTCGTCCAAGTCGTCGGTTGATTGGCATTAAGTTCGCCTATTGACAGGACATGCTCTTCGTTCCAAGTGGACGGCCAGAAAAAAATGTTGCTGTATTTTGTAGGACTTGTCCCCCTGAGTGTTTATTACTATGGCACTAAAGCAGTTCAGTGAATTGAATAAACAAAATCATTTTTTTGTTATGCTAAATCTTGACAGTTGAACATCTGGGGGACGATTCCTAACATAACACAGCAACCAATTTTTTTGGCCGGTACTTTCATATTTGGCCCAAATATAATACGAGTATGTTACTTTCCAAAATCAGTGCATTCTAATCTTGGTCGGTCTTTATGTATTGGATAATTTTGTATCTGTCAATTTTTTTTGTTATCTTCTGTATCGCATGTCAATATTTATATGCAAGGGCGTCACCCAAGGTCCAGCCTGAAAACCAGCGCTGAAGCTGTTGCTTGCGCGTGTGCTGAGGCTGAGCCTTGATGACCGCAACTTTTATGCTTTGTACCGTTTTTAGGGTTCCGTAGCCAAATGGCAAAAATCGGAACCCTTATAGATTCGTCATGTCTGTCCGTCTGTCCGTCCGTCCGTATGTCACAGCTACTTTTCTCCGAAACTATACTATTTAAACTTGGTAAATAGATGTATTTTATTAACCGCATTACGATTTTTACACAAAAATTGGAAAATATAAAATAAATGGGAGGGGTCTCCATACTTTAAACTGAAACTCAATTTTTTTTTTCATCAAACCTATACGTGTGGGATATCTATGGATAGGTCTTTAAAAATGATGTTGAGGTTTTTAACATCATTATTTTGTAAACACAATACTTTGCGCAAGAGACGCTCCCAGAGTGGTAAATTGTGTCCCCCCCCCCTCTAACTTGTATAATAAATGAATTATAAAACTAAAAAAAAATATATGACGTAATTAATCATGAAAACTAACAACGAAAATTGGTTTGAACTAGATATAGTGAGTATATAATATCTTAGTTGCTGCTACTTGGCCGGTTTTTATTTTTTTTATTTGTTTTATGTATTATGTGTTGTGGTCAATAAATAGTTTTCTATATATGAAAGTCCGAGGATCTCCTTTGTGTGCAATAAAGTGTTAAATAAATAAATCTGTCACTTATCTTAGTAATCCATCTTCTCCCACAATATCCACTGTTATGATATTGGTATAATGAGTCGACTTCGTGCGCTAAGGTGACAGGTGTGTTTAAGCTAACTCATAATATTAGCAATATGAATTGTCATCTCACATTGCACAATGATAACCGTAAATCATATAAATGATTTGTATGTAGCACCTATACTATTAATAATAGGGTAATAAATCCGTTTCAAAGATATACGTAGGCGGTAGTACACAAAAAGGTTATAAAAAATATTACGTCATAGACTTGATTCTTCTTCTTCTTCTTCATCTTAGCGTGCCCCGGTTGCGTCCAAAGCTGTCGCTTTCAAACCCAAGGTACGCTTAGCCCAGGATTGGGGGGGGGGGGGGGGGGGGGTCTGTTAATTACAATGAAGCGACTACTGTCGGAACTTCGCAACCCTTTAACAGGGGAACCAGACCAACTAAATAATGGTTACACGTTTGAGAAACTTTTTCTGAAACGTGCAGGTTTCCTCACGAGTTTTCCCTCACCGCCGAGCAGATGGTAATGGTAGAAATACGAACATAGATTTGAAAAAAAACCATTGGTGCATGCACGGATTCGAACCTCGACCACCTGCGTGGAAGGCGCGTTCGTATCCATTGAGCTACCATCGCTCTTACGTCATAGACTTGATTGTGCGTCAGTATATTCTAAGGGCGTTCGGTTTCAAAATATAAAATGTAGCAATTTTGAAATTCACGTATATAAATATATCTGACTAAATCATGGAATGTAACAATAAAGATTTGTTTATACAATTGTTTTTACAATTGCTCTTATTAATACTATTACTTCCTTTTAGAGAACAATGATAATCATAAGAGGATTCATAAATATTCGCATAATTTTAATATTTGCATGGAATACATCGTCCGACTGGTTCTCTAGAAATAATAAGGAAATCATGTCTAGACACAATCGTAATAACGTTTAAGGAAATAATACAATTCTTGAATAGATATGTGGGGCGCCTTGGATAGGTAAGGTACTACCTACACTAAGTACACCACAGATAACACACACACACACTCACACATTAGTTTGGTATGATCCTTATCTTTGTAAATTTCAAGAAGGAGCGGGGTCTCTAAACACAGGTATTGCATACTTATATAGAGACCCCAGCCATTTGTAATGTATGTAATTTAAAAGATATTGGATAAACATTGTTATTATTATATTATAATACTAGTACTACCTACACTTAATTCGCCACAGGAGCAAAGCCAACTCTAATTCCGCCGTAAGTTATAAGGAGTTGAGAACTGCCACCGGATTTGGATACGAGTACACCTTGGCACGTGGCACAACTTGGCAAGTGGTTTGGCATTTTTTTATGGAACCTGACCAACATAATCATTTGATTTTTTTTATTAAAAAATAAAATGTAACCTAAATAATTCGATAGATCAAATCAAAATACATCGCAAATGTCCTCAGACGTCAGGTTTTCGAGTTATACGCGGCTAAAGATGTAATATTTAAAAATTATTATTCTTTATCATCTTAATTAACTTATTACTCGAAAACTCAGGCTTTACAAGGTTTTACCTAATAGATATGATCTATCGATTTTTAAGGTTCTATCATTGGCCGCTATTTTAAGAAAAAATCAAAATGGCGGACACGGGGCAGTGGGCCAAAAGTACTCATCATCATTATCTTCCACTGCTGGACATAAGCCTCCCCTAATGATCTCCACACAGATCGGTCCTGCGCCGCCCGCATCCAATGGATTCCCGCGACCTTCACCAGATCGTCGGTCCACCTTTTGGGGGGCCTGCCACGTCTGCTTCCTGTACGTGGCCTCCACTCGAGGACCTTTCCGCCCCAACGGCCGTCTGTTCTCCTCGCTATGTGCCTTGCACATTGCCACTTGAGGCATGCAATCCTTTGGGCTATGTCTGTGACCTTAGTTCTCCTGCGGATCTCATTATTTCTGTTACGATCATGCAAGGAGACTCCGAGTACCAAAATTACTAAACCCTTGAAAATAATGACCGTGTATATCCACCCTAAGACGTCTGCAACTCTTATTCCTTCCTACGTTCGAGGAATGAGCCGCAAAGTCCCACTCCTTGCCAGCTAAGTTATATTCTACCGAATTCCACGCGCCTGTGCCCGCAGGCGGAAGCCAGTGTATCTAATAATCACAGCTTGTATGTACTATTGCAGGTGCATACCACGGGTCGGACAGTAGGCCGGCATAATACCAGCTCATTATGCAGAGGCGGCGCCGGCGCAGGCTCCGAACCCGCGTCTCGCTCGCCTTGACATTCGATTACTAATCTATTAGCGATATCTGGCCACTGGCGCCTGTGATAGATGGCGGCGGCCTACTAAAAATGTAACAAAATATTGTTTGCATAGATGGCGCCTACTTTTCACGAGTCTATACCGCCATCTTGAATTTTTTTACGGCTTTCTTTTTCATTTCGATTTCTTTCCAAACCACAAACTAAGTTTAGCAGAAGATACTTACTTCCAAACTAAAACATTACTTTAGAGGAAAGTCTATATTTTTGTTCTGGCCTACGTCGCGTATTGAACGATTTTATAGGGAATTCATTAGTTATTCTTGCACTGAATTAATTTTGTAATAAACATTTTACATAGGTTATATACGTGTACCTAATGATGATTCGGGTGTCTATGGGTAGCGGCAATCGCTCAGGCGATCCATTTGCTCGTCTGCCACCTATCATATAAAAAAAGGTTGTAGTAAAGTTTCTTTAAGAGCCCTTTTACGGTTTAGTGGCGCCGCCAACAGATTTGGATTGATTGCAATGAAATTAAGATTGTAAGTGAAAAAATGTACCAACATTCGAAATAAAAACGGATAATTGTGATTTTTCAACCTTATTTTGCAAGCACCGTTCATGTCACAATAATTTCTAGCAAGATTTAAAAAAGTGGCCACTACTACCGTAAATAATTATTTTAATATAATCTGAATATTAATGGATTTTATATATTTATAAGATTATTGAATTGTGGTAAAAATAGGTAATCGTTACGGGCACTCATTGTTCATGATATCGGCAAAAGTTTTAAAATCAATCAAGGTTCAATAAACATTGAATAGAAACTATTCTAAATTAAATCTTAGGTTTATAGTGCAAAGCTTCTAAAGCTTGACAGGTCATTAGCATAAAAATATACTACACTTTCTCTTCCACTTTCTTACTAGCAAGCGAAAACACTTCAATACATTGTTACTAACATTATGTTTCTCTAACACTTATTATAACCCCTTTAGGGGACCAGCATCGAGCTGAAACTTTTTGGCAAATATTTCCGAATTTTAGTGATTTGCTTTTTGTATCGTTTTTGTTTTTATATGCCTTTTTACTTTTATTTCTGTAATTCTGTTTTTATTTTTTCGATGCTTGACCCCAGTTTGTTTAAATGGTCTAGGTTGGCTCTGATCAATCCTAATCCGAGACTTAGTCTATGGTAGGTATAGCGTTGTCATTTCATACAAATCTGACGTTATACCATATGTTGACCGTGGGAGAGCCACGCTTCGGCATGAATGAGCTCGACCGGAGTGATACCACGGCCTCACAGAAAACCGGCGTGAAGCAGTACTGTGCTGTTTCGCTGCGTGAGTGAGGGTACCGGAGGCCCAATCCGGGGAAAGGGGGTTTAAAGGTTGTCAGCGCACTTTTGATTCCTCTGGTGTCGCAGGTGTCAATGGGCGGCGTGGCGGTCGCTTGCCATCAGGTGATCCGTCTGCTCGTCTGCCACCTAACACATAAAAAAATAATAGATTTATCCACGGGTAAAGATTGGTCGAATCGGCCCTTAATCATCCTTTTGGCTATCCTCAATCACCCCCTTATTAATTGTGATCGAAGAAAAGTTCTGGAACTAAACTTTTGCCACCCCCTTTTAACATTGCGTGTTGAAACGGGATATCTTGATATTTAGTACGGTAATAATTTAATCCAAGATTTATACTTAATAAGGTGGATACAGTTTACAACACCGGTTTCCATCGTTTTACATACCCCCACAAATCACAATCGATAGATTTACGCAAATAGTGGTAATTATTCGACCAGTCTATTTTTAGCCTGGATATAGGTACCTAGTATCTAGTACCTATACTATTCGTCTCTTTTGTCCTTCACCAGCTCTGATAACTTCGGTGAAGGGAACGCGTAGGCAGTAGTTTCCACATTTAGAACGGCGAGATGTGTCTGGTGATAATATTGAGCCCACATCAGATTTAGTCGTCATTTCTTCAATCGTAAAGTCGAATTGGGGTTTGAATGATGACGACTATTACGGCTTTCAGGTATAAACTGAGAATAAACAGCTGTTACATAGTTCTCAGATCAATGGAGTGACTATTTGCCAGAGTTAAGTAATATAGTCCTCGCCAACCCGTTTGCCAAGCGTGGTGAGTATGGCAATTACCCCTCATCTGATTGAGGGAGGCCGGTGCCCCAGCAGTGGGGACTTAAATGGGCTGATGATGATGAAGTAATATAGTTGGTGGTGACACAAATTAAATACCTAGATACTGGCCTTTGATCGTTTCGTTCAAACTCCATAATGACAAGGAAATTCAATGCCAAAATAACCACACCCACTCGCTACGCTACTGGGGCCTAAGCGCGAACCAGACGTTACGTCCGAACGGAAGTTCCCCTACCTTTCACACGTGCTGTGTTTCTCCTTTGTTTGGTTACGACAAGTATATTATCATTCGTTACGCGCCGTCTGTGCGCTAGGGCCCCAGACTACGCTTACCCACGAAAGATTCATCCCATCAGCGTAGTTGGCAACGTAGATATAGAGACGACTACGTTTGGAGTCCCAGGATCGATCCCTGGGTCGAACTAAAATTTGTCATGCCGAGATCTCGTCTATTCCGCATAGAGGTGATCTATTTATATTGTTGAAATGCTTAAATTATTATAAATGAGGCTTCAGAAATAAAATAGATGTTCCAAAAAAAAAAAACAACCGGTTCTCATACTACGAGACTTACTTTTTTTTTAATTCTCACACGAAACTCGAATGATTAATGTGATGAATAGAAAACATTTTAATGAGTTCCTGTAATGTCGTGTCGATTCAACGTTATCTTGATACAAATCTGACGAAATGAAAAGTTATTGCTTATTTTATTGGTAACAGACAACCATACATTGGGTTCCAAACTATTAAATTATCTCAATCGATATTAAACCAAATGTGTTTGACATTAAGGTGAGAATGGATAGAGATATTTAATATACGGTAGTGTCTTTATGTGTGTCTGTACTTCATCTGATTTACGTGACGATTGTCTCCGATCTTGATCATAAAGTGTTATTTATGATCTGCGAAGTATAATTTAAAGGTTTTTTTGGGACAGAAATTTATTTTAATTTGGATCAGTGGCAGGGTGGTCCAGTACCTAAAAAGATCGACCATGATCAGAAGGCACTTCAGTGGCGTTGACAAGAAGGCGCGTTGTTACAATTTAAAATTAACTATTACTTCTCTGCTGAAATTGATTTTACATTTTCGAATAGACGTTTTTTTCTATTCGAAAATGTAAAATCAGCATTAGTTCTGATTTTTGTCACGTGCCAAATAACCGTGATCGGTCTGTACCTAGTTGTGTCCAGGCGCTCCAGCGAGAGTATGTTAAAATTGGGTTTTAATGTGAGAGTTAAATGTGGTACCTATTACCAATAAAAATTGACCTTATGGAAGCTCTGCTTCTATAATACATCAACTTGACAAATTGCTTTTTCATAAACATTAGCCTATTTGATACTTAATGTGTGCAGAAATGATTGTTCTAGATGGTATCAACGAATTTAAATGTCTAAGTAGACGATACAGATGTATGCTAGTTTCCCGCAAAGTTACGCTCGTATTTTTTTGTGCCAATGGGTGATCCGATGGCCGTGCGGCAATCACTTACCATCAGGTGATCAGTTCGTCTGCCACCGTCTGCTCGTCTGCCAACTATGACATGAAAAATATTTGTAGATACAACCATACAGGTTACTACAATCTGTCAAATTTCCTGAATTGATATTAAACCAAACGTGTTTGACATTAAGTTGAGAATCGACTGAAGAAATTTGACAGGTTTGTATACATTGATGTTATGCCTACTGATGTAATGCCTTAATGTATTAAACCTACTATTATCTTTTTGGGATGATTGTCTGATCTGACAAGGTCGAGGAAGGTTGTTGATAGACGCACAAATTACTGATATTAAATGCGGCTATGAGGTCTGTTATTTTGTTGTGTGTGTATGTGTCTATTTGACAGCGGTGCATTATCCCTGACTTGAAATGAGCAGAACAAAACAAAACTTGTTAAGGCTAGCTAGTAAAGATATTTGACGGCCCGTTTGGATCAGTGGTAGTGAATGCTGCCTCTGGGCTGCGGGTTCGAACTCGCACAGTACGAACATTTGTGTGCATGAACATGTCTGTTTGTTTTGGTCTGGGTGTTTTCTATGTATTATAAATATGTATTAACAAAAGAAAAGTATTATATGTATATATTTGTAATTCTGCTGTTGGTTCTGATATCCGTAATACAGGTGCCTTAGCTACCTATCTAGGAGTCGGATCAATGTATGGTATGTTGTGAAATTATTTAGTCTTTTATTTATACGTACAAGGCACAGATTATGTTACTACACTCTATCTTATTTCAATTACATTACACCTACATTATGTGTTATTAAACATTGTTTTGGCTTAGACAAGATTTATCTAATTAGTTTAATATACATATCTAATAAGTATGTTATTGAACTATTTACAGTGTGTACAAATTGTAGTTACTTATGCACAATAAAGTTATTTGTATTTGTAATTGATATTGAACAATGTGTTTAGTAAGTACCTACTTGTTTTTGACTTCATACGTTTCTCTACAGATTGGATTTTTTACAAGTTTCGTTTTTTATGGGATATCATTTCTTTTTGTAGTCTACCTACTTTTTTTTTCGTTGCCTTCACCTTTAGTTGCAAATGTAACTTTGTAATCCTATACATTTATATGAGATTACAAAGTTATTCATGCAGTTGGTGTATCAAGAAAATTGGACCGAAATTACAAAAAAAAAATACCATGATTAAGACACTAGATTATATTTGTATTCTAAATTTGAAGCTTCTATTTGGACCTTCAACAGGGAAACTAGACCAACTGTACTATCATGGGTACACTTTTCAGAAACTTGCCCAAGCGTTCAGGTTTCCTCACGATGTTTTCCCTCACCGCCATGCGCATATAGATTTGAAAAATCCAGAGGCGCATGCTCGGATTCGAATCCCGACCCCCGTATGGAAGGCGCGTTCTGAACCACTAACCTACCATGGCTCAAACTTAGCTAAGTATATTTAGTTTTTAGAATAGCCCTGTACAACCGAACCTACTACAACCTGAACTGACCGTGGGAGAGCCTCGATTCGGCATGTCACAAGTGCGCTGGCAACCTTTCCCCCCCCCCCCCCCCCATTTGGGCCTCCGGTAACCTCACTCACACGGTGAAACACAGCGCAGGCGCTGCTTCACGCCGGTCTTTTGTGAGGCAGTAGTATTACTCCGGTCGAGCCGGCCCATTCATGCCTAAGCGTGGCTCTCCCACATTCACTGCATGAGTGAGGGTACCTACCGGAGGCCCAATCCGGGGGATAGGGAGGTTTAAAGGTTGGCAGCTCACTTGTGACTTCACTGGTGTCGCGGGTGTCCATTCGCTTACCATCCGGCTATCCAACTGCTCGGTTGACACCTATTACATAAAAAACAAAAAAAAAAACTAGATGGTAATGTGTGTTCAAACCAACTTTTCTGCATAAGTAAATAAATATTGTTTAATCGAGTTTGTTATTTTATTATTGTTACATCTTAAAACACCGGCTAGTAAGTAATTAAGTTGACCGGAAGCAGTACGTAAAGAGTTTAATTAGTCAATGTAAGTTCTTATTACGGTGGAATGTGTTTGGATGGTGGCACGCGTTTCTTCATTCACCCTGGCTCCATTGATGCGAATTGTCTGTCCGGTTTGGTTGGGGCATAGTTGAGAGTGGAACAGTGAAGAAACTGGCTAACGCTTCGCGTTTTATTTAGTTCCAATTTATACCAACAGATGGCGCTAGGTATCGATTACATTGCGCAAGCGTTTCGTGTTTTTTTGTTTCGGATTACCTATAAGTGTTGAATTTACCTCTTTATAAATAGTATAGATAACTCAAATCATTTCAATATTTTTTTTGTTATTACCTTGTGCCTTACAGGGCACAGTATTCTAACCTCATGCCATAGAATGGGATTGTCTAAGAATCGTTTTTCGGACAAATGTAATTTTATGTGCTAAGTCACCGAAAATAATGATGAAGAATTGCATACTTTTGTCAATAACCGAACGTCATCAACATCAGCAGAATGTTTTAAAAATGAGAATCCCCCTCTCCCCATGCCACCGTTTAATGCCCCCGCACACTATCTCTCAAATAAATTAATAAAGCATACCTACCCACGATTACCTCCCGTAAGAATCCTATGTACTTAGGTCACCTCACCATCTCCCCATATCGAACTTCTTCAGACCCCAAAAAGTGTATTATTCTGGACGTAACTCCTAATTACAGCAGATAAGTACATCAATTTTGATAAAACCCTTTCACAATCTCCCGATCGAGGTCACCTTATCATCCCCCATAAAACTCACCCCCATAAGCAAGTACTATGGACAGTTGTCCCTAGAAGAAGAACTAGAATAGTGGATGTAGGCTATCGCGCCGTTAAATTAAAGTGGGTATGGGCCGGCCACTTACGAAATATGGAGTTTTTTTATGATATAGGTGGCAGACGAGCTGACGGATCACCTGATGGTAAGCGATTACCGCTGCCCATGGACACCGGCAACACCAGTGGTGTCACAGTGGTGGCGCTGCTTACTTTTTAACCCCCCTTCCCCTGGATTAGGGCTACGGTACCCTCACTCACGCAGCAAAACACAGCGCATGCATTGCTTCAGGCCGGTTTTCTGTGAGGACATGATATTTACTCCGGTCGAGCCGGCGCATTCATGCCGAAGCGTGGCTCTCCCACTGGTAAAGCACTCCCACTGTTGGAGTAGGTAGGTGTGTTTTGGCCTAGAGGCCGCGTATGGGTAGGAGAAACGTAGGCAACCAGCCAGATGGGCAGATGATCTAAGAAATTACACAGGCATCCTATGGATCAGGAAAACTAGTGGAGGTGCTTCGGAGAGGCATATGCCCAACGGTGAGCGAAAGAATGCTGATGAAGAAGAAAAAGACGATGGACAGTTGTCTCACTCTCAGATACCTAATTTGTACAATCTTGTACAGGACGTAAAGACATTTGTAGGGGCGTTCGCAAGCCGGTCACGTTCGGTTGAAAAACTGTCGCGGAGCCTTGTGGGGATTCGCAGGAGACTTATTACGGAGGCGCGCGCGCAGGCGAAACGTTTTTCTACCCGCCTAGCTTCCGTCAGTATTCACTTACTCTTTTAGGAAATGTCGTCATGTAGACATTTTTTTATATGTTAGATGCCGCCGCCCAAGCGATTGCCGCCGCCCATGAACACCCCCGACACCAGTGGGGTCACAAGTGCGCTGTCAACCTATAATTCCCCTTTCCCCCGGATTCGGCCTCCGGTGCCCTCACTCACCCAGCGAAACACAGCACAGTGCTGCTTCACGCCGGTTTTCTGTGAAGCCGTGGTATCACACCGGTCGAGCCGGCCCATTCGCTCTCTCCCACGGTAAGTATCCAAGTATGTAAATACTCTATATGAGATTGTATACTAGATAGGACCTTTGATCCGGATCTCACAGTCTAGGTTTGATTGTAACTAGTGATATCATCAAACTAGTAATTGACAAGTGTGTTGATTATGGTAGGTCGATAGGCAATCAATATAAATAACTTTAGAACGAAGGTCCTTGCCAGACATAATTGGCGGTCATTATTAAGATTATGAAGACTCATTGCTAGGTGCGAGCAGTTCAAGTGCGCGAGTCTCCCCTCATTAGGGGACGAAGATAAGGATTTAAAAGTATTTTTTATTTTATTTCGTAGGCTAACATGAAATAGGCGGGCTTGTGGTCTCACGCGATTCCGTAAAACTGGCCGACATAGTGTGGGAAACATTAAATAGGACTAAAAAAGAAAAAAAATAATTAAATTCCTGTAGATTTTTTATGATGGCCGATGATTTTATTTTTAAAATCATTTCATATGTTTTTTTTTAATTTCGTGTTTGTATTGTTTGTCTTATACTCACCTAGGCCTAGCAATGAGATTGTAACATGCAAAATATAATACTTACCATCACTTTTTAGCTTTTGTCCGCGGCTTGGCTCGCGTTAAAAAGAGACTACAAGTAGCCTATGTTACACTCTCCATCTTCAACAATCTACACTTAAAAATCACATCAATCCGTTTGTCCATGAAAGACGAACAAACAGACAAGACAGACACCACACATATTTACGTATGGATGTTTTGTGTACAATAAAGTATATAGATTTCTCCTCATCTCGGCGTGTAATCGCGGTTGCGTCCAAAAATGTCGCTGGAACAATAAAGTTCATTCTTTCATTCTTTTTCCCTGCCGTTCACTCTAAATCATAAACGTTTATTGCATGTTAACTGGTACAAAATATCACAGACCAAGAAAAAAACAGATGAAAATAATATTATTTAGCTTAAATACTTAACACCTAACAAGGCATTGCAATGTTCTTACAATCTAAATAATTAATGATGTATTTCAAGTAAAAATTACATATTATTACTTTTTATATGTACTTAATAAAGTGTAGGTAGTACCTAATTTAGAAAAACAGCACAGAACGTCATATTAATATTTCATTTATTTTCTATAGCATACAGCTTCCGCAGGTCAGGTGAGCCGTCTGTCTGCTCGTTTGTCTGCAATAATGTAATAAACAGCTATCTATGTAATAGGTATACGAATTATTTAATTGACTTATCTATTTATCTTATAATTTCTTTATCTTTATTTGCGGAATGAAAGCGGTTTCTTCCACATGACAGTCCGATCACGGTTATTTGGCACGTGGCAAAAG
Source organism: Marasmia exigua (assembly GCA_019059595.1). Classification (NCBI taxonomy): domain Eukaryota; kingdom Metazoa; phylum Arthropoda; class Insecta; order Lepidoptera; family Crambidae; genus Marasmia; species Marasmia exigua. Next base: position 12,045,844 of record CM032482.1, on the reverse strand, counting down.
TCGGAACTAACGCTATTTTCTTTACACGACTTTGTCAGTGCTTTTGACATTTCCCATACAAAAATATTGTACAGCGCCTCCATGTCAATGTCACTGAAGTGCCTTCTGATCTTGGTCGGTCGGTAGCGGCTATCAAAGAGTACCTTTATAGACTATTTCATACGGCGCCACTCTTCGCATTCATGCAGTTCAATCTTGAACTGCAATTCCGGAATACGGACGTCATTCCCGTCGAAGCTACTTTAAGGGAGATGTACGGGGTTACCACTATTTATGCAACCATAAATAGGATAAATAAATTACATTAGTGAAAAACAAACTTAGGGAAAAATATGCAAATCCATGTGCGTTTCCTACTATTCCTTTGGGGGTTACGGAAAACATCGTGAGGAAAAAATCTCCGCGTTTTCGATAGTTTTTAAATTGTTGAGATAATTATCAACATTTCCAATTATCGAATGCCGAGTAAAAGTATTGTGAATGTTTTAAAACGCGTTTATTTATAAGTAAATAACGCACTTAAAAATTTCATCGCATGTTTTTAGGTGGCAGACGAGCAGGCGGATCACCTGATGGTAAGCGATTGCCGCCGCCGATGGACATCCGCGACACCAATGGAGTCACAAAGTGTACTGCTAACCTTTAAATCCCCCTTTCAGGGGGAACATCCAATCCAGGGGGATTGGATGTTCAGGCGGGCTTTGGAGCCACGTCTTCCACATTCTGGATTTTTTTAAGCTAGTTATTTACTTAGATTTAGGGAGGCCTTTGCCCAGCAGTGAGACAGTATAGGGTACGTAAAAAAAGCTAGTAATTCTGGCTGTCCTACTACCGCCAGCAGTCTGGTGTCCCTCAGGGGCCGGTGTACAGTTGCAGGCACTAATGCGGCCTCGTCCCTACATGGCACTGGTCCTGGAGCCGTGGCCTACCGCGTTCCGCACGTCACCTAGGTGTTGCCAGGTGCCCAAGTCAATTTTCTCCAATAGACACCAAAACAAAAATGGTTGAGATAACATTTTTTAACATATAGCCATGATTTTTATACGATAAGTGGGAGACTTGCAGGTGATGCTACACCAATCCCCTTTTCCCCGGATTAGGCCTCCAGTACCCTCCCTCACGCAGCGAAACACAACATTGCTGCTTCACGCCGGTTTTCTTTGACTGAGGTTTGCGAAGGCCAGTTTTTTTTATTGTTTTTACAAAAATATAAAACGAATATGCAGAGAATATGTGGTTAACGTCGAATAATTTACGAAATGCAATCGTATATTATTTTTTTTAAGGCAGGTGTTAACCGAGACATATATATACCATACAAACGTACCAAAATTATTTGCATCTCGACGTTTCATTGCTGTCACTCGAATCAAGGACATATATATAATATATATATATATATATATATATATATATATATATATATATATATATATGTATATGAAACGTCGAGATGCAAATAATTTTGGTACGTTTGTATGGGAAATACGTTGTTCGACGGGCCCTTAAATACTGGTTACTTGTAGTCTAATTAAACATACCTACTGAACCAGTTGGTGCTGTTATAAAAAGTGTTTTATAAGAGGATTTTTCAATACAGTTTAACATCACGCACTTTCAGAGGCTTATACTAAATTAAGATTCTTCTTCACACGGGCACTTTGCAAGTCAACACATTTTTTTTATTTGGTACATTTCAATCCACAGACTTTGTTTGCTGGTTTTATACATTTTACTGCCAGCCAATATAATTTGTTGCTATTCGAAAAAAAAAGCATTTATTTTTCTTGTTTTAATTATTTTAACATTTTACCCACTACTCACTTGTCGTTATATCCCTTTATCTCCTCCTCTGGTAACACTGTGTCTCCCCGGCTTTTCAGGCCTTGCCCATTAAAAAATAACAGGGATCCCGGGCCAGTTAGCAGCGTAATTATTGCCCTTCATTGCATTGATGTAATTGCTTACTTGGAGATTTTGATATATTCCTACTCGGCTGGCTAAGGTTTTGTACGTGTGGCTTGCAAAAAATGTTTGTATGTAACTATGTACTCGTAGATGCAATGGTCGGGAGACAAAATCATATAAAATGTCCCCGTTATACTCCTAGTACCTAACATGTACCTAATAGCACAGGCTGATGATGATGAACTTTTATGCTCTAAGTTACCTAGGTACAGATATTCTTTAGGTATTACTTAAATATCCAATTGAAATGCGTAAAGATTACAGTTTAGTAGGTAATTAAAATACTGTCCAATTTCACTTAGAATGTTAGCCTCTTCAAAATGTTTTTATATTCAATTCAATTCAATTCAATTATCATTTATTTCAGATCAAATTTGATCCGTATACTGTTAGTACAAAGTCTTAAGGTGACGGGTAGGGCATTTTTTAGCTTCTAAACTGGATTTAGTTTATACGGTTTCGGGGTTACAACCTCTCGGCAAACACTTATATTATTTATTAAATACCCATGCACAATTATGTTGGGTCCAATGCGTACGCGAAAAATGTATGCTCGCCAAAATCGGCTACTTTTAGCGTGAATCAATTTTTCGCGTACAAAAATGGACACCAGTATTTGTGCATGAATGAATGAATTATATAATGTTACCAAATTTACTCAGATTCATACAGAATCCCTTATGAATCACGGATTTATTAGGTCCGTGTTATGAATGTTAAAAATGTTTTCCGCTAGTCCGGAATTTTACAGGCTATGGTGTTTTAACTATAATCTGTGTGTTAGAACATGTCGATCAGTGGCGTAGCGTGCCTTGTCGGGTCCCCGTATAAAAAAAAATGTTTGGAGGCCCTTTTCGGTGGGTAAAGAATTTTCACAAAAGAAAAAAAATATAGTGAAAAGAAATATTTATTTATCTTAACCTAATTTAACCATTTTACAATTATTTTTTTTTGAACTTTTGAACTCACGCTACAGACGGGAAGTAATTGCATTATAGAATTTTGCCATTTGTGATATAAAGTAAATTAGAAAGTTTTTTTTCTTACACACTTTGGGGGCCCTCGTGGCCTGGGGGCCCCGTATAATTGATACGGCAGATACGGCGGTAGCTACGCCCCTGATGTCGATCGATGTTTAAGAATCAAACTTTTTTAATTTGTATTTTTTTCTACGGATTAGCGGTAAATCTTTTAATCCATCTGCTATCACATCACGTTTTTTGGTCAGACCACCTGCTCGTGAGGCCAGCTCAACTGCCAATTCGCCGTCTCAACGGGTTTCGTGCCGCCGTTTTTGCCTAATGCTGCGCTCACAATCGCGTACTAATGTTCTAATTAACTTGCCAAATAACTTATTTGACAGCTAATTGACGTTTATTCCGTTATTATAATGACGATGCTATAAAATTTAATTGATATGTGTTTTGGCGGTTAGTTAAGTAAGCGTGAACTAATTGTAAATCGCTTTAACGTAACTTTATTAGTTAAAGTATTAATTGCTTTCATGTAGATATTAGGTTTAGATTTAGGTTTAAAGACATTTATTCTCATAAAGACATACAATACGCCTCTTACATGAGAACATAAATACGGTAACAATTTAAAACATCCGTTGTCGTACATTCAGACCATGGTAAGAAGTAACATCAAAATAAAACAAAGTTAGCAACGAGATAAAATCACAACAAAACAGTTCCACAATCACCACATACATACCTAATTAATTATATTTTTATTGCATAAGTGGCAATAGCCATAGATATATTCACAATAGTTCTAAATATGAACGCCGCAGGGATACTAATTCCAAATCCCAGCGTGTCATCCATCCAATCCCAGATGAACCCGAAAATATGGTTTCGAAGCCCAGTGTACGCTTGGACCATGATGTAGGATTTTAGTGCGTCTGTTTATTAAAGGAACAGGGGAATCAGACGAGCTGCATCAAAGTTAAAGGTTCAGAGTAATTATCGCACCATTTGTGGGTATCCATAATTTGAGAGGCTGCAGGCTGGCTGAAACGTGCAGATTTCCTCACGATGATTTCCCTCACCGTAAGTTAAACTGTTCCGATCCTGATCTGGGGTAGCCAATTTCCAAACTTCGCACTGTTACTGTTTTCGACCGAAATTATTTGATTAAAATTTTGGGCTGACTTTAAATTAATTCAGTAACCCTAAGCAAGTAATGCAGATCAGTGTCCATTGTGGTCGCAGTTTTACGGTGTAAAATTGATGCTCTACTTATCAATTATCCTAGCTCGATGACTTCGAAGGCGGTCTGTTTAGTCATTATAGGTACCTAAACTACGATAGCCTCAAAACTTTGCTCTACAGAAGAGCGAGCTAGAAGCGCTTTAGGAACTCTCGCCATTCAGATGGTCTGGTTCTCCTGTTTCAGACAAAAGTCACTTTATAATTACTAGACTTAGGTACCCTTTGGTCAAATCCTACATATTATATCCTTCTTAAATCTTATATCCTTGTTATTGGTTGACGACCCGTTTGGAACAGTGGTAGTGAACGGTTAAAGGGTTTCGGGTTCTATCCCTGCACAGTTCAAACATTTGTGTGCATGAACATGTCTGTTTGTATTGGACTGGGTGTTTCCTATGTGGGTGTGTCCACTGTTGATTCTGTGCAGGTGCTTGAGCTACCTATCTCGGAGTCAAATCAATGTATGTGATGTTGTGAAATATTTATTTATTTATCCTAGATCATACCCAGTGAGTATTAGGTACTAATAGTTCAATGATCATATCTTTTTTGTCGCTGTGAAAAATGCTTGCCTTATGCATAGCCAAGATACCGGGGGCTATCAGGGGTTATGTCGGGCTCTCCTTTAGGTATGTGCCCAGAGATATACCGACTAAAAACACAGCGGCGTTCCTTCATCGCCCAATTGGGGAGAGGTTATGGGTATCCGGCAAAGTCTTGGACCTAGACCTCTCCCGGACGGATACCCACCTTCATGGTTGGCCGAGCTTGCTCCCCTATTGAGGGAGCGACGGGTATAGCCGGGAGCGTCAAAACTCTAGCATACCCTGGGCTCCGAAGCGACGGCTTTGTATGCAACGACTGAGATGATGGATCAGCGTGTTACCATGATTCAGTTGGTCTGTGGGAACCAGACCAGACCGGGGGACTGTTGAAGAGTTGCGAAGGTCAGAAGGCATTCGCATTGTCACATTGTCTTGATGTCACATCGTACCTGCAACCATAAGTATCTCCCTTTTGTGCATGTATTAGACGTGTGTGACTGAAACGACTCATTGATCCGACTCAGCCAAGATACACTGTTCAGAATCTCTAATGTTCGCTCCGAATGTATCATTCGACTCAAGTGGATCTTGTGTCCCAGTGAACCGAATGAGTTGAATGTCCGATGAGCCGAATGAGCTGAATGACCCGAGTGAGCCGAATAAACTGAATGAGCTGAATGATTCGATGAGCCGAATGATCCGAATGAGCTGAATGACCATAGTGAGCCGAATAATCTGAATGAGTTGAATGATCCTAGTGAGCCGAATGATCCGAATCAGCGGAATGAATCACGGATCTATCTGAGAGTCGAGGTTTCAAATTAAGCGTTTCACTGTTCCGCATCTCTGCACTGATCCAGATGCAAATGTTCCAATCTTTTGAAAGATACGTTTTTGCAGTACAGGAGTAGGTATGTTTGTGCAACCGTCATTAGCATGTACAAATAACGTTGCAAATTAAAGCATAGGTGTTACACCTAGGCACAAGTTAGGAAATTAATTCCTACGCTAGATTAGTTTATGCGGTTCAGACTAGACTGAAATTAGCTTCTACTTTTAATGGCGGTCCAATATAGAAGTAATTAGCCGCTTGTCTGGCAACATTTTTGCCAGTAACACTTCGGTGCATGTGTGGTCAACATGTGGTACGAGATCACAATACATATAAAAATTACTTATTTTTAATGTGACTTTGCAGTTTAGTCTTATAAATATTACATAAATCATCCCACAATTGAGACATAGTAAGCGTCAAAAGTTGGCACTTAACTGTGTCGTAGATGGTAACATCATCATCTTCATCATTTCAGCCAATAGACGTCCACTGCTGGACATAGGACTCCCCCAATATTCTCCACACAGATCGGTCTTGTGCCGCCCGCATTCAATGGATTCCCGCAACTTTCACCAGATCGTCGGTCCACCTTGTGGGGGGCTTTCACTCGAGGACCTTTCCGCCCCAACGGCCGTCTGTTCTCCTCGCTATGTGCCCTGCCAATTGACACTTGAGACATGCAATTCCTTTGGTCTATGTCTGTGACCTTAGTTCTCCTGCGGATCTCATCATTTTTGATACGATCACTTAAGGATACTCCGTGCATAGTCCTTTCCATTGCTCTCTGGGTGACTTTTAGCGTCCGTAATCGGCACATTGTTAGCGGCTATGTTTCGGTTTCGTAAGTCATCAGTCGCAACAACACGCATTAAAGACTTTCATCTTGAGACACTGGCGGTATATGGGCCGAAAATATGCTACGTAGCTTCCCAAACGTTGCCCAGCCGAGTTGGATCGATCGACCTCTTTGTGGAAGTTGGATTCACCAAGCTGGACATTTTGTCTGACGTAGATGTACTCGTCCACAACTTCCATTGTAGAGCTTCCAACCTGTACAAGAGTGTGTATGTCATGAGAATTCGACATACTACTTTTCGTCGTCGCTTTAAAGTGCGACCCACTAACTATTGCTTATTGCTTTCAGAGCGTAAGGAGGCTTGATGGGATTAGTGCCACGCCCAAAAGGTTCACCACCCCTGGCCGAGTGAGTCGCCATGCAACATTTTTGCAAGTGACAGTTAGTGAATGAATAGTTGCATGTACGTATCTAGATTAGAAAGTCGAACGAATTGGGCCAAAGCGTGACGTTTCCGGCGTATCTTGCGCTGCCTTTTGCGTGAGATAGCGCTTGGAGTGTTCAAGTACTGTATCAGGAATATCCAGTAGCGTAATGGTACAAAATAATAGACACATGGTTCTTCTGTTTCTCGAACAGACGTTACGTATAATCTGTCTATGTCTCACGTCGAAACACTCCGAGATAAAGGTAGATAGATAGATACTCTTTATTGCACAACATACAAAACTTAAAAGCTAGGTATACAGAGATACAATGTACAATTTAGGCGGTCTTATCACTGGGAGCGATCGCTACCAGACAACTTTCAGGTAATGGACATTAGATAGAAGACGGGAGGGTGGTGCAATCCTTTTGATCTTGAACATTGATTAAGTAAATTTATAGTATAAATACATATAACTAGATAATAAATAAACACGTTATCATACACTAATATATACGAATGTTTCCTAATTAAAATACAATATAACCTACACAAATTATATAAAATTATATAAAATATACTACTTACAGATACGTTATAAGGTTAGGGAAGATTTATTTTATACCTACAATATATGCATGGATCTGGGAAAGGACTTACGACCACGAGCGTCAATGACAGGAAAGGGTGAAAGATACTGTTCAACATGCTTATTTTCGTGCTTAAAGCATACTACTTTAATCATAATAATCATAATCATAATCTTTATTGTGGAACACAGGTGAAGGAGATGTTACATATATTATTCTTAAAGAGCTACTGTGACCTGCCTCTTAAGGCGTACAAAATATTTTGACTTAAACTCTATAATAAATTAAAACACATCAGTAATAAAATTAACATAAGTACATAACCAAACAATTAAATTAAATCATGCAATATTAAATTGAATAAAATTTTAATATCATACTTATTATATTATATTTTTGTCAAAAAAGAAGTCTTTAACAGAATAATAACATTTTTTAATTAGGTAGTCAGATAGTAGTTTTTTAAATATATAAATGTCATTTACATCCCTAATGACCTTTGGAATGTGGTTGAAGATGCGGGGAGCCATGCAAAATAAAGATTTACCAAATAAGGTGGTCTTACTGAAAACAGAGCAACTTTCGAGCAAGTGTAAATATAAATAGTATGTGTGGACGGACCTGCTACTAATAACCATGAAAATTTATAACTTGCTCAAAAGTCATGTTATAAATGATTTTTAAGCATGCTACCTGCAGTATGGGTGGCAGGAGAGTGTGGCGGAGTACTTTAGCACGTTTAAACAGGTTGCTGATTTTTAAGCATGCTAATTGATGCCTAATAGCATGCTTCTTGATGGCAAACGTAGATAGTTTATTAAGCATGCTCATATTTGGCATGCTTTTTTCAAAAGTAGCATGCTTTAACCATGAAAAATAAGCATGTGTAACAGTCCTTTAACTGTATGCGCGCATGCACTTAGATCAAACACTTCTATGCGCGCATGTGCGTTTCCTGCATAGCACGCGATGAAGGCAGCCGATATTTTGTGTGATGGGTACCTAATTACCTGGCATGGTAAGAGCAATGGTAGATCAGTGAATAAGTACGTGCGTTTTCTGTTCATAGGTTTGAATCTAGCCTCGCTGGATTTTAGCCAGACGACAGTCGCTTCATTGCAATAATCAGATTTACCAAATTGGTCCAAGCGCACCCCGAGCTCTGAAATACAAAAACAGCCAACAAGTACGGTTTGCCGAGTCTCCGACGGTCCGCAATCGGTTTTATAGCTTTATTCCAATTTAGAAATTGGCGGCGCCAATGTGCCTTACCTTATATCTGGTATGGCTCATGCACTCCGTAGTAACAACAACACTGAAAGCCCTCAGATAGGTTCAGGGAAAGCCCGGGCATAGTTCCACACCTTAGTAGGCGCATTATGAAAACAGCAGCGCTTACAAGACGAATAACATTTAGTTATCTTTCAATACGGATGTCGGCCATTATTCCTGGGTAGGATTGGTCGGACTTAGTACAGTCATGGTCAAAATTATTAAATACTTAAATAAATTGAGACAACATAACTTACATCGTCCTGGTCCCAAACTAAGGGTTTTTCTTGTATTATAAGCACCAGGAATAACGAGGATACCTACCATAAACACCCAGACCCAACACAAATGATTTTTTTTATAATAGAGTAACAGAGAAACCAGGTGATACATTCGATTGATTGCTCTCGTAAGCCATTATAGCTCCTTACAATTGTATTATATTTCGAATAAATAAAATTGTGTTCAACTGACTACGTAAACAATGAGTTTTTACCGACTTAATAAATATAGAGCAATGCAATATATAGGTGTTACTCTATCAAACCAATCGAGCGCAATTTCATTTCATAATACGTTGAATAACGAATCTATCAATGGCTTCGATCTGTATGCTTATCTGAATACTTGATCGATGCTCTACATTTTACAATTTAGAATTAAGCATCGTCGACTAATCGTTGTCATCAATTCAGTCAACAGATCAGTGTTATACAAACTGCTGATCGACGTTGAATTTCTACCATTGATCGATGACCGATCGGTTGGTCTTAGGGTGTTAACTCTAACGCACTAACGGCTGTAGCGAGACTACACACTAGTTAGCTATTTTTCTTTTCAACTGACCATCTAACGACAGAGAGACACGCTGCTTTCGCCAGGCGTATAGCACTGGCATTTGATTCCTTCAGATTCCTCGATAGTTTCCCGGCGAGTGTACCCACATACCTAGCCCAGATGTCGGCGCATGCCTACAATAGCTTCCGAGACACGACACGTCCGAGCCCCGGCACAGCCATGTCTATTATCACACGCTACGACAACGCGGAACTTGGGTGAGTTCGATCTAATTCACAAGGCCTTTTGCAGAGCAGCGAAACGAGGTATTCCTCAGAAGGGGAAAACTCAACGACGTAGAGTCAGGGGCGTATTTGAAGATTTACCGCCCTGGGCTATTTACAATTTTATGAGAAATTCGGATGCAGGAGAGATTTTGCAGCCCCTAAAAAGCCGCTCTGGGCTATTATAGCCCATTTAGTCCGTATGTAAATCCTGCACAGGATCCGCACGCTGAGGTGGAACTGGGCCGATTATGTCTCAAGACGTAACTGATTGACAATTAAATAGACGCACTTCGACCCCTCCAAAGCATTCTTGCAATGGCTTTGACATCGTTTCATCCTTGACTAATATGGATTTTACGACGTTTCATCCCATTCTCTATAAGTCTTATACTAGAGTGTATTTTCGTTACGTAAGGAATACTACGTTTCCCTAGGTCAATAGCAATAATTTGATTTTAGCGGGATTTAATTTTTTATTTATTTATTTATATAATTAACGGGAATAAACCAATTACATAATTATGCAATACAAACACTTAACAGCTATTATATTTTATAAACAAATATCAATTTGATTTAACAAATACTTAATGTTAATCTATATATATATCAAATTCTGGATGTAGTGAGAAGAGCTCGTTAAGCGTTTGATGCATGCGACACAGCGGCGACTGCGCTCGCATCACCGTGCGACACGAATAAACCGGATCTATTTAAACAAAATCGGGGTTACAACCTCTCGACAAACACTTATACTATTTATTACATAACATGCGGAAAATTGATTCACTCCAAAAGTGGCCACTTTTGGCGTGAATCAATTTTTCGCGTACGCGTTGGACCCAACATTTGTGCTATTTATTTAATAATAGTATAAGTGTTTGTAGAGAGGTTGTAACCCCGAAATTATTTAAAATAGATCCATTTTAATAGCTATATAATTAAAATCGATTGGCGTCGCTAGTGTGTCCCTACCCGTCACCTTAATAAAATGGACAAAAATGGATGAAACATCACCTAATCACTAATTCATTTGGCATAGTTAACCCCTTTTCCACATAGTGGGTGGTTTGTAATTTATTTCGATGGTGAAGTACTTATTTCGTTCACTTGTTAACGATTGGATTACCATTAATATTCTCAAAGAGTTCCATTATTGAACGTTTCTGGAATATATCGAACCTTATCCTTATGCACTGTTTCTCAAACAGGATTTGGCCACTGTGGGAGTAGGTACACTATTAAGGAAGGGCAGTTCAAAGGTTGGTAGCGCACGTTGTGACTCCACTGGTACTGCGGGTGACCATGGGCGGCGGCAATCGCTTACCATCAGGTGATTCGTCTGCTCGTCTGCCACCTATGTCATAAAATAAATCTGAGTGACACCAGTCACAAGTGCGCTGCCAACCTTTAAATCCCCCTTCCTCCGGATTGGCCTCCGGTCCCCTCACTCACGCAGCGAAACACAGCACAGAGTTGTTACACGCCGGTTTTCTCTGAGGCCGTGGTATTATTCTGGTCGAGCCGGACCATTCATGCCGAAGCGTGGCTCTCCCACGGTCGAGAGAAACATCAATTCAACTATTGAGGAACCCACCGGAGGCATGATGGTTTTCTCACGATGTTTTTTCACCGCCGTGCTGTGGTAGAGTGCACTGTCGGCTTTCAAATTAAACTGGCAAAAACTGAGAGAGCGCTAGGAAACATTCGGAGGCTAAGACGGCTCGATGAGATACATAAATATTTTTTTTGAAAAACCAAGAGAACAACATAAGTTTGATACCTGAAATGGGAATATCTTGTATCTCAAACAAAACCGAAAGAACGAAAAAGATAAAATGAAGTTATCAATTTTAACAATAAAAATTAAATTATATTAACACTTCAAAAGATGAGGAGAGTAAGTACGTAAGTAAAACTTTGACAGCCAGATGCCTAATGTGATTTTAATCCCTTTATATAAATTCGTCTCTCGCGCAGCCGACGACGTCTGATTAAGTCTTCGTGGGTAAAGATTACGTATTGTTTCGATTGTAATCTCCATGAATTTTAACCGTCGAGTTATTTATAGACCCTGATTAGGTAGTTTGTGTGTGGACTGTGATATAGACTGACTGCGTTAAGTTGAAGGAATCCTTTTGGCCATTATTAATCATCAGGCGTCAGACAAATGGTTCCAGACATTTTTGATATGATAAATAGCGAATGGTTAGTTCCTTTGAAGTGCATTATGGGGAGACTTTTTTATCATAAATACTGGTCAGCAATTTTAAATTGGAAAGGTGTGAAGATGGGATTCCTTTAATTGGCATAATGTGTTTTGTCCTATAATGGATTGGCATAATGAAATTGGCATAGTTTATTTAGCATAATATTAATTTGGCCGAATTTGGATTTAGCATAATATGTACTGTGGCATAATTACTATCTATGGCATAATTTTCGCGATATGCGTTTGACAGGCATTGACATGGACGATTGCGGAGCGGTCCGGGCGTTTGGAGCCGTGCGGCTCCGTTTGAGGTTCTTCAAATGGACAACATTTCATATTTTTAACATGTCCATATTGTTTTTTTTATATGAAAATAGACATAAAATGAACAGACCCATATTTTTTCTTTTTTCAAAATTTGGCCATTTTCATACATAAAATAATTATTGAAATTCTTTATATTCTAAATAGACGTAAGCGCCAAATGACGTCATCGGACTTCTGAATCAGCGATATTCCTTTGCTTATCATTGTTTTAGTAAAAAAACGGTACTACTGTCAAAGGTAAATAATACTAGTGTCAACATTGTCAACGTCATTCATACATTCAACGTTGACAAGTTGTCTTTTTTTTTGACAGTTACATGTCATGGGTTTGGCATTTCGTAAATTTAAAACTATAATGTGCTAAGCAAAGAAATATTTTACATTCTGCCGTCCGATGACGTCATCTTACGTTTTTTAGTTTTTAATTTTTTTCTCAGTAAATAAGCAATATAAAAAATTAATAAATATATATTCGAGCAGCGGAAAAGTAAACAAAGAATTGGTATTTTTTGTTTCAGAGCTTAGCAATTTTGAAATGTTGTCCATTGTAGGCGCAGATTAGGTTTCTAGTCTTTTTATAATTCTCTGAGCTCATGGTGTTAATGATTACAGGTAGACAGTTGCATCCTGCTAAGTAATTTTACCCATTAAAGGAAAAAAAATATCCAAAAATATGGTTTAAAAAACCCAAGTACTATTTCTTATATCACGCCAATTGTACTTTATTTTCTTGTGCAATAAAGAATAAATAAATAAATATTATGACGCCGTGTGGTCCCGGCAGAGTAGAATAGCCCACCCTCACTCTTACCGAGGTGTCGTAAAAGGCGACTAAGGTAAAGCTGCTGGCATGATCATCAGCACCCAGAGAAGGAAAACTCTGCATTTATATCAAAACCCTCGCCAACCCGTCTGCCAAGCGTGGTGAGTATGGCACTTACCCCTCATGTGATTGAGGGAGGCCCTTGCCCCAGCAGTGGGGACTTAAATGGGCTTATGATGATATATATATATATATATATATATATATATATATAGGTTTCACGTGTGTGTGTGTGTTTGTATGCGTGCGCGTGCGCATGTGCCTTTGCGTGAGTGTGCGTGGAATCTTCAAAATGCGAAAAATAAATTAAAAATTTAAAACCACCGACAAAAAATGTAAAAGCCCAAAAATAAATTGAAGCTGCTGTTGACTAACGTATGAACATTTTTGCTTGAATATTGTCGCGTCGTGGGACCGCTTCCTTACCTACTTAAAATGTGTGCTTTAATAAAACGTTATGCTTATATGTAATATGTATAGCGGCTCCCCCACGCGATAATATTCAACCAAAAATGTTCATACGTAGGACAGTCAATAGCAGTTTCACTTGATTTTTTTACATTTTTGTCGGGGGTATTTAATCACACGTACAAAATTAGATAAATCGATCTCTCTGATTTTGCGGAAGATCATGGGGGGCGCGTTGATTATCTTCCATCAGGTGAATCGCTTGCTCGTTTGTCCTTCTCTAGCATAAAACAATAATATTAAGTAGGCGTCAATACAATATTATGTATTATGTCGTGGGATAACAATAACATTCATAGGTAATTTCATTCTGAATAACAATTTAAAAGAGCCCTACTTAAATTGATTTACACATTTTTTCGACACATCGTTAGAATCCCACTTAGTTTTGCTCTTCAAAGTCGTAATTCGTTCTAAAAGTTAGTTTGGAAGCGATGAAATCTAAACGAGATTTTTTACGATTCGGACAAATTGGGCTCCGATGTCGACGCACGCGCATTCGCGGCGATTTGAAGATTTATGCCTTGTCATGGACTGACAACTATAAATTTTCTTTTGTTGTTAGCCATATTAGTGTATAATGGTAGGCAATAGCGTTTGGAGACTCATATTCTGTTTGAATCTGATTGCCTCATGCCAAATAAGGACTTGATTGTCAATTTAAAGGTCCGAACGCACAACAGCGTCGCGGCGAGGCGCTGCTCGGCGCGTCAAAATATAAAAGTAAAGTAAAGTAAAATATCAGCCTGTACATATAACCTAACTGGTTACCTTTTTCAAATCTAAAATACCGCAGTGCCTTAAGACTAAGGTATTTACCAGCTGTACCAGCGTTGGAAGTACACCCAACGCTTACATACGGAGCTGAGACATGGACGCTGACTTAAGAAATTATGCACAAGTTAAAGGTGGCGCAACGAGCTATGGAGAGTTCCATGCTCGGTCTCCCTTTGCGAGACCGCGTAGCCAACGATGAAATCCGAAAGAGAACTAGAGTAGTAGATTTTGGGACGCGAGTGTGTGGGCTAAAGTGGAGTTGGGCAGGACACCTGGTAAGGCGTAAAGATGATAGGTGGACTATAAAACTTACCGAATGGCTGTCAAGAATGGGGCGACGTCCTGTGGGTAGACCACCTGCCTCTGGTTCTACGATATTATAACGGCAGTGGGGAAACAATGGATGAGGCTGGCAGGGGACAGAAGGGAGTGGCGTGATAAAGCAGAGGCCTATACTCAGCAGTGGGTGGATGTGGGCTGATATGATGATGATACATATACTGTCGAACTGTGTCTGTCTGTGAAGCGTACAGGTTTATTCACGATTATTTCCCTCACCGTCTAGCTAATGGTAGAAATATGCATAGACATAGATTTGAAAAATTCAAAGGTCAGGCACCTTTGAATTTTTTTAAATCTATGTCTATGCATATTTCTACCATCTCGGATCCGCCTTATAAAATACGAGGTCAAAATCGTTATTAAGGCAAAAAACCGAACCAGTTTTTTTTTATCAATAGCTCCCGATCTTATTCCTGTACTTTACTCGTATTTTCAATAACAAAATGGATCTTATAGGCAAATTAACTTATTGATTTCGACTTAATAAACCTATAATAACACGTTATGGGCAGAGAACATAAAGGTAAAATCAATTTACCTACCGCCGCTGTAGCTTAACCTCTGCCTACGCGCCATGGTCAAACGCATTACCCTTTACTTCCCGATCGAGTAAAAAACAAAAGTATTGCCTACGTATAGGGTGACCAGGCGCCACTATTTAGGCGACCGATTAAGCTAGGCTAGTTTTTTTATGTGATAAGTTGAAGACGAGCAGACGGATCACCTGATGGTAAGTGATTACAGTCGTCCATTTATTAGTCACAAAAGAAGGCTGCCAACCTTTAAATTCTCTTTTCCCAATGCAATCCTTGGAGAAGAGGCCCAAATGGCGTCCTCACTCACTCGGCAAAACACAGCTCGAGTGCTGCTTCTCACCGATGTTCTGTGAGGCCGTAAGTACACAACGTAAGTAATTTTTTGGCGATTTTGACATTTTGATGCTATTTGCTAGAGAATCGATAGACGCGTCATATTTCGCCCAATCAGAATCAAGATACGACCAATAAAAACCTTTAAAATGAAGTAACAGCACAAAAGTCATAAAATGATCTACGCTTTGAGATGACCACGTATCACAATTTAGTTTTGAAAATTTTATTAATTTATTGGTGACGGTTATGACATTTTGATGCCATTTGTTAGAACTTGGAAGACGGATAGTTTTTTCTTCAATCAGAATTCAGCTGCGGCCATCATTAACTCATTAAGTGTGAAAAAGGTAACAGAACGGATGTCAAAAATTGAATACTAATGGAAATAGCACGTCAGTCTCCGATCAGTTTTTTGGCTGCTTAAAAAGAGTTACGTAGTGATAGAACTTCAACGTCGCTACAGCGCGAGCAAGACTCTTGCAACCGTAGGAGGCAACGGTTACGAGGGGAAAAGCACTTGTGAATCCGCTGGTCTTACAGGTGTCCATGGGCGGCGGCAAACGCGTTCTATCAGGTGACGGACGTCAGTCTACCACCTACATTATCATCATATCATAAAAAAGCACCCAAAAATCCCAAAGAAAATACCTACGTAGACTACTAAAACCACCGTTTTAGGGTTCCGTAGCCAAATGGCAAAAAACGGAACCCTTATAGATTCGTCATGTCTGTCCGTCTGTCCGTCCGTCCGTATGTCACAGCCACTTTTCTCCGAAACTGTAAGAACTGTACTATTGAAACTTGGTAAATAGATGTATTTTGTTAACCACATTACGATTTTTACACAAAAATGGGACATATCTCCATACTTGGAACTGAAACTCAAAAATTTTTTTTTTATCAAACCTATACGTGTGGGTCATCTATCGATAGGTCTTTAAAAGTGATGTTCAGGTTTTTACCATCATTTTCCTCTAAACACAATACTTTGAGGAAGAGACGCTCCCAAAGTGTTAAATTGTGTGTGTGTGTGTGTGTGTGTGTGTGTGTGTGTATGTGTGTGTGTGTGTGTGTGTCCCCTCAAACTTCTATAATAAATTAATTATAAAACTAAAAAAAATATATTATGTACATAATCATGAAATCATCGAAAATTGGTTTGGACTAGATCTAGTAAGTATTTTTTAATACGTTATAAACCGTAAACCGCAATTTACATTCCATATATCTTACTTGCTGCTACGGAACCCTTCATGGGCGAGACCGACTCTCACTTGGCCGGTATTTTTGTTTATGGCTTGTGTAGTGTATGAGTGCGTCAGAGTCACAGTCAACCTCTGCTCATGTCAAGTATTCACTTGACATGAGCACACGATACGTAGGTATATCTGTTACTTTAAACCTTTTTGGCTTATGGCTTTGGTGTAGTCGGGTCAAAATACTCTCGTATTAAACGTTTATCCTGGTATTTTGTGAAGTCTGGTCACCCTAATTACGTAAACGTATTCACATGTATTGTTCGTTTTGGCAAACGGAGTACGCAAGCAATAAATACCTCATGCGTAAATATATTTAATTGCTTACCCGATTTACGACTCGTGTGTAAAGTTTCTTTATTGAGCAATTATTTTAGGCTATACATATATTATAAATATAATACGTATGCTTAATCTTTCGGATGGCTAAAGAAATTATACATACCTACATAATTACATAGGTACCTACTTATATAGGTATCTAAGAAGTTATAGTTTTGGAAGTAAATATTGAGATTGTTCTTTTTTATATTCTTTCGAATTCTCATTCTATTTCTCGTTTTTTTTAAACGTATTTAATCCTTATTATTACAATGATTAAACTATACTTTTAAAAAATCCAAGTACCTGTGTTTTTAAAACTAATTTCGCACAAAACATGAATCATAATGGACAACATTTAATATTTTTAACATGTCCATATTGTTTTTTTATATGAAAATAGACATAAAATGAACAGACCCATATTTTTTCTTTTTTCAAAATTTGTCCATTTTCATGCATAAAATAATTATTGAAAATCGTTTTATTCTAAATAGACGTAAGCGCCAAATGACGTCATCGGACGGCTGAATACAGCGATATTCCTTTGCTTATCATTGTTTTAATAAAAAAAAGGTATCTACTACTGTCAAAGGTAAATAATACTAGTGTCAACATTGTTAACGTCAATCATACATTCAACGTTGACAAGTTGTCATTTTTTTTTACAGTTAAATGTCATGGGTTTGGCATTTCGTAAATTTAAAACTAAAATGTGCTAAGCAAAGAAATATTTTACATTCTGCCGTCCGATGACGTCATCTTACGTTTTTTAGTTTTTAATTTTTTTCTCAGTAAATAAGCAATATAAAAAATTAATAAATATATATTCGAGCAACGTAAACCATGAATTGGTATTTTTTGTTTCAGAGCTTAGCAATTTTGAAATGTTGTCCATTGAGGCTATCAGCGCAAAAGTGGTGTAACCCCAACCTACATCATTAGGAATTAAATTTAACTTAAATTGTTTTTGATGTAATTTATTTTGTGAACATTATTTAATAGGTTTTGTTTTTTATTTACTCTAAAAACTGTAGAATCGACATAAATTGTGAACTTATATATTTTTAAATTAAAGCCGTTGAAAGATTTCAATGTAACGAATGTATTTTACACCAAACCATACTAAAAAAAACTGTGGGTTACACTATTTTTGCGCTGATAGCCGCAATCAAAGCCTACTTGTAGATTTAATAAATTTCAGAAGGTAGAGTAAGGAAGAAGGATTGGTTGTACCTACGTGCAGTAATAGGTATCTACTTACGTCATAATATAAATAAACCCAATAATACCAACTGATCATAAAAATATTTAAGTTATCACATAATTAATGCTCTTACCACTTAATTTCGAAACACCTCATATGCCATCTAAATCTGGTCATTAACAGCTTTCTTTTAACAGCTTGTAAAACGTTTAATAACAACCGTAATTCGAATATTGGCTATTAATTAATAACATTTATTTTTCGAAAGTAGTAGCTGATTTATTTACTAATAAAGATGTTAACACTTGTCCTAATACAAAGAAAGGCGGTCCCGAAACATCTACCAATAAATTGTGGCCCTCGGGCTAAGAGAAGTCTAGCAAAAATAAGACCAGCCTATCTAGGTCTACCGTGGTGGCACCACTTGTCATACTTTAACTATTAAAATTAATGTAATTCTCAGTATTGCCGTGGTTCAGATTATACTGGGAGTGGGCGTAGAAAGTGGCAAGTTTACCATATTAAGCAGCCGGGCCTGCTCATTCCATATTAAATTTAATATTTATACTGATTTTAGTTGTAAAGTATTGCAGGTGCAAGATATTGCTTGTTTTATTGGCAAGATTGATTCGCGAGTCTTGTTCAAACAAGGCGTTTATTACGAAGTTAGTTAAAACAGAGGTGATTATTTTCTCTGTCGGTTTCTAATGGTGCTCCCACACAGAAGTTATATAACTTTATATAACACGATAATATTTTAAGACTTTGTGTAATATTTTCCTGTAACATGTTAAAACGTGCTACTTAAGTTAGTTTCACTCCAGGACCCAATTTTCTTTCCTGTAATGCTGCTATGTGGGAGGATTTACAAAAGTCTACAAAAGTTTGGAGAAATTGGAGACCACAACGGCTCTCTCCATTTAGTACCTACATACACCCTGTATTTGATTTCGAATGAACCTCATTTAGGCTACTTCGAAATTTTAATTTTCAAGAAAAGAGCTTATTTTTCCCTTAAGAGCCGGCAACGCATCTGTGATGTATCATGTGTTTTTTTTGCCCTCTCCATTAAGAGAGGGCCACTATGATTCCCCGGACGTGGTGATACAGGCCTTTATTAAACTATGGAGGTTTTCATCGTGGGCACTAAGTGCCATGCTGCGATTGTGCGTAGCACTAATTGGGTTCGGGTTATGTAGGTTTCATCTGTGATGCGAGCTATCCATCTGCTTTATTGGTCGGTTTTATCTGTGATGCGAGCTATCCATCTGCTTTATTTGGGGGCATTTTCCCATATCATATCCACGGTGATTGACTAGGTAAAGCGGTGTTCCTTGCGACTCTCTGATAAGGTTTATTGTATAACAACGGGAGCAGATAGGTTCCACCACATCGTCAGTGATGTGATTTGGATTGTCTGGGTTTCGGGGACTTCTATTCCGAAAATCTTTGCAAGTCCGAAAATTATATTAATTTATATTAATTATATAATATTTTTTTCTGAGACAACTAAAAAATGAAGGGTCTCTTGTTTTGGGGATATTAAGGGGGATAATTATAAGCTACTTTGAGGAATATTACCAGATGCGTAGGTCTCGTCTAGATAGAAGAAAAATGAATTGATGTATCATGTGCTGCAGATGTCCATGAAGGGCTGTATTTACTTACCATCAGATAGATAGATATAAGATTTATTGCACAAATACAGTATTGCACAAAAAACACAACTTAAAAAAACTAGGCATTACAGAAACTTAATTGTACAATTTCGCGATCTTATCGCTGGGAGCGATTTCTACCAGACCACCCTCATGCAAAGGACATTTGATGATGAAAGAAAGAAAAGTATTATACGTATATATTTGTAATCCCACTCTTGATTCTGATATCCGTAACACAGGTGCTTGAGCTACCTATCTCGGAGTCAGATCAATGTATGTGATGTTGTGAAATATGTATTATTATTATTATTATTTGATAGTAGAGGAGGGGTAGGTGAGCCGTCTGCTCATTTGTCCGCCATAATGTAAAAAAATGGTTAATCTTACAGATAACTTTTTATATGACTCTGGATCAAAATAAAATTAGGATTTGCAATCAATAACGACAAAAAATGTTTGCCCTCACACACCAACAAAGTTAGAGCTCAATATTTCCAAGTGTTATCTGAACTTATCTCTGATCAAGCGACAATAATACAAATGTTCTGTCCATTCAAGAATTGTTATCGCGATGCCGAATTAATAACGAATGACAGGTTCGTTTCGATACCATTTTGTGTTGCTAGCATCGGTTATGTTATAGTTTGCGTAGCTTTTAGGCCACGACGGCCAGGCATCATTTCATAAAAGGCAGTGAGTTATAACTACGCTAGTTATAATGGCCGTGTGGTCCCCGGCAGAGTAGAATAGGCCACCCTCACTCTTACCGAGGTGTCGTAAAAGGCGACTAAGGTAAAGTTGCTGGCATGATCATCAGCACCCAGAGAAGGAAAACTCTGCATTTGTACCAAAACCCTCGCCAACCCGTCTGCCAAGCGTGGTGAGTATGGCAATTACCCCTCATGCGATTGAGGGAGGCCCGTGCCCCAGCAGTGGGGACTTAATGGGCTGACGATGACGATAGTTATAATAGTTCAATGATAAAAGCTCAAAGTTTAACATAGGTTCTAGCGACTATAGAGATTGAATATACTTTTATAAAGACGAAAGTCTGGCCTGCGTTGTTCTATTACTCTACCTACTATCTATTACCTATTGTTGTAGTTCTATTGTTTATTTATTTATTTATAGGTAAAACTACAGAAAAGCAATCTCACACGTTCTTAAAGTTATCAATATCATACAATGATGGCTTCTTAATAAAATTGCATTCTTTTGAGCGTTGCACACAGCGTTCAAATGGAAATAGTAAATTTCAAATTTCAAATAGTTTTATTAATAGTTTACATTATATTTCTATTTCTATTACACAGGTTTAAGTACACAGAGCCCCAGATAGGGTTACTACAATCTGTACAATTTCTTCAATTGACATTGAACCTACGTGTACCTATAACATTAAGATTATCGGCCGCACTAACGTCATTTAAGCTAATGTTCATTAACTTTAGTATCGGTAGTCTTTATGCGTATCAAAATAAGTGTCAATATTTTTTCTTAAGTAGCCAACTAAGTTAATCAATGGCTCTGAGTATGGCAGTATTACTACATATTTGTTTAATTACTTATTTATTCCAAAACCAACCCTCTAAAAATTACATATTTGTACACCAAAAACACTAATTCCACATCAAACACGATTTTGATGTCTTATCAGTATTTATTAATTTGCAAAAAAGTAAGGTTAGGCGACGGGTAGGGCACACTAGCGACGCCACTTGATTTTATTGATGAGCTACTAAACTAGATCTATTTTAAACCATTTCAGGGCTGCACTTCTTCGGCAAAATACTATTTATTTAATAATAAATATGTGTAGCAATATATAAATTTTAGGGGAACGTTAAATATAAGCATTATTTTTTATTATGTCATAGATGGCAGACGAGCAGACAGATCACCTGATGGTAAGCGATTGCCGCCGCCCATGGACACCAGCGACACCAGGGGAGTCACAAATGCGCTGCCAACCTTTAAACCCCCTTTCCCCAGGATTGGGCCTAGGGTACCTTCACTCACGCAGTGAAACACAGCACAGTGCTGCTTCACGCTGGTTTTCTGTGAGGCCGTGGTATCACTCCGGTCGAGCCGTACCATTCATGCCGAAGCGTGGCTCTCTCACGGTCGAATATCTTAGGTCTTATATTTTAGGTTCGCATTAAAGTATGACCCACTAACCACAGTAGATGGTAGGTAGGCTTGAGGTTCCAGGTTCGATTTCTGTAATCGACTTCCGGTCTGGTCAAACTCTGTACTTCCGTTTTTCAGTTAACATATTCTAAGTTCCAATCAGCTTAGACGTTGGCAGTCTCATACCTATGTGCACCGGAATGTACCTACCTACGTTAAGCCGTTGGTCTTATGTTAGATCTCTCCGATCGGGTTAAATTTTTTAATATATGATAGGTGGCAGACGAGCAGACGGATCACCTGATTAAGCGATTGCTGCCGCCCACGGAAACGCACACCAGTAGAGTCACAAGTGCGCTGTCAACCTTTAAACCTCCCTCACGCACCCTCACTCACGCAGCGAAACACAACACAGTGCTGCTTCACGCCGGTTTTCTGTGAGGCCGTGGTATCACTTCGGACGAGCCGGCCCATTCATGCCGAAGCGTAGCTCGCCCACTGATGTCTAAGTGATTTATTTATTTATTTATTGTTGTCTACCAAAGATTAGTACAATAATACTTTTTGATGGGATTCGAGCTAATTGTACAATCTCTTATAGGTAAACTACCACATGCAATATAAGGAAAACAGAGAAGAGAAAATAGTAGGTACTACAATTTACAATTTTACATGTAGGTACTTATAGTTTCATATACATTTTCTCATTTAATTGCAACTCTGCAGTGCTCTTGTAATGCTGACAAGAGAGAGAATATATCGAATTGATCGGCCCATTCATGCCGAAGCGTAGCTCTCCAACTGGGGTCTAAGTGATGAATATGCGGGTAAGTAGAATACACAGGAGGTAGGTATTCAGTAAGTTATGAAACAAATAAACTGTTTTATTAAGAAATTAGTACGTAACTTTTTAACCACCTTATTTAGCAACACCGGATATTTAAGTAGCCATATCTTTTTGGATCTTTACCGACGGCTAGCAAATTACTTGTTCTTTAAAAGGCGCGCCCAATGTAGAGATCGAACAAATCGGCCGTTTAACAGTTTTCATTGTAAAAACGCGTTATCGTGACCATTGGAATGGTACGACTTATTTATCAGATGCCTTTTGAAGGGTTGTCAATGATGCCTTTACTGTATTATACGGTAATTTTTGTCCGCAGTATGGGGAATGTTCATGTACAAGCAAGGTGAGGGGGAAACTTTTGTTTAAATATTTTATCGTAGGATCTTAACCTTTTATATATTTTTGTATTTTTTTTTATGCTAGAGGCGGACAAACGAGCAAGCAAGTCACCTGATGGAAAGTAATCATCGCCGCCCATGAACATCCGCGAAATCAGAGAGATCGCTAATGTGTTGCCGGCCATTTTAAAAAGAGTACGCTCTTCTCTTGAAGGTCCCTAAGTCGTAGCCGTCCGGAAATACTCCTGCAGCCAAACCGTTCCACAGAACTGAGGTACGTGAAATATATATAATTCGTAATTTTTATCTATAATATTTTGCAATTAATTGCAATCTCTCATACGAAATGACTAAAAAAATCGGATTTTTCAATCTGGCAGCCCTATTTAACTTATGTGAAACGTGTAAGTACATATTTGTAAAACTGTTATTTTCATTAAGTTTCTGTGTTTATTTTGAATGGCAACGCCTACTTTAAAAAAAGTTATAACTAATTTTATTAATGTTACACAATATGCTACTTGAGACATGCAATCCTTAGGGCTATATGTCTGTGACCTTAATTCTCCTGCGGATCTCATAATTTCTGATACGATCACGCAAAAGCACATAGCGAGGAGAATAGACGGCCGTTGGGGCGGAAAGGTCCTCGAGTGGAGGCCACGTACAGGAAGTCGCAGCCGTGGCAGGCCCCCCACAAGGTGGACCGACGATCTGGTGAAGGTTGCGGTAATCCATCGGATGCGGGCGGCACAGGACCGATCTGTGTGGAGAACATCGGGGGAGGCCTATGTCTAGCAGTGGACGTCTAATGGCTGAAATGATGATGATACACAATATGGAACAGTAAATTTCTTTTTATCTTTTTGTTAAAAGGAGATTTATCCTTTGGTATCAAAACTTCTTGATTGGCTCTAAGACAATACCGAACACCTTTTTAAGGTGACGCATCGACGAAACTAGCGCCGCTAATAGATTTAAATTAGTTTTGGCGATTATGAGACCTTTTTTAAGAAGAGTACAGCGGTGAATCCATTAGGGAAAGCATTAAGATTTCTTTGAAACAAAATTATGCCATAATTTCTTCCTACAAGAAACCATAATTCCTGTTATTGCTAAAAGTGGCCACTTTAGGCAAAAATAAGAATTATGGTTACTTTGATCTCAAAAAATTCTTAATACTTACATTCCTTTATGGTTTCACCGTTATACTTTTTTTTAATCGTCACAATTATTACAAATCTATTGGCCGCGCTAGTAGCGTCGATGCTTCACGGGTTTCCCAGTTTAGCACTGATGAAAACCCGTCCCCATAAAATGATTTTTTTGTTATGGCTCTACCCGAAAATAATTCGCCAATGTCAAGCAACTTATTGAGAATAAGTAGCTAGTCAACAGTCGAAGTCAGTCAAAGTCACAGTCAATCAATAAAACGCCGGTGTTTTACGTTTTATAGACCTACGGATTCAGCGGATATCACTCTAAAAGCAATCGCGGGTTTTAAGACTCTATTATGTCTAAGGAAGTTGTCACGAGACAACGCACTCGACACACAATAGCAGCGTTAAAAACGATACAATCCAACGATTCTTATTATTAGGATCACTTTGCGGCACTTCACTGCATAAATAAACACCAAATTTGCACACTAAAAACCACTAGACACTAATTTAAAACCTTTGAATTGCATCAGCCCACGCGGCTTCTTTTAGCCCTACCCGCCAACCATAAGATGTAAGAACTCAAGCTTTCATTCATCATATTTATCATATGCCGTGTGGTCCCCGGCAGAGTAAAATAGGCCACCCTCACTCATACCGAGGTGTCGTAAAAGGCGACTAAGGTAAATCTGCTGGCATGATCATCAGCAACCAGAGAAGGAAAACTCTGCATTTATATCAAAACCCTCGCCAACCCGTCTGCCAAGCGTGGTGAGTATGGCAATTAGGTACCCCTCATGTGATTGAGGGAGGCCCGTGCCCCAGCAGTGGGGACTTAAATGGGCTGACGATGAATCTTTCATTTGAAGGTACCTATGTATGTATGGTACAGAGAATAAAATGGTAAATTTTCGTTTGCACGGCAAGAATCATTAATACCAACATATCGTTTTAAAAAGACCTGCCAACCTTCTTTAAATTTTCTTTACATCAAAAGGAATCTACTATATTAAGGGTAATTTAGAATGTAGAACGTTATTCTAATGTAATTTACTTGACATAAGAAGATAAATATCCCACAGTAAAAATTGTCGATGTCAATTTTCCCATACCAAAGAGACATTAGATTACGAAATGTTCTCAATGCGAAGACGTATAAATAATAGCCTTTGTTGCATGGCGTTTTTATGAAGTACCGTATTAAAGCAAGGGATTTTGAGAGCGGTGTCATTATTGTCTAATAGACGACTATAAAAATGTATGCATATTATGAAGAGAAATTTTATTGTCGTTTACATTATACGATTTGCTGCGTAGAGCGATGGTATGATGAATAACAACACGTCTTCCATATGATTTTTCAAACCACATAGATTTATAGGCATATTTCTACCATTTTTTCAATGTCATAAATGGCAGACGAGCAGAAGGATGACCTGATGATAATAGCGGCCTTTAATTGTAAATCTACAATACCTATTTGAGAACGTGTAACCGTGATCTAGTTGTTCTGGTGATCCTGTCTAAGGGTTGCGAAGGTTAGACGCCAGACTTCCCACTTCGTGACTACCAAATTCTTTTTTTTTTATGCTAGAGGCGACAAACGAGCAAGCGAGTCACCTGATGGAAAGCAATCATCGCCGCCCATTAACATCCGCGAAATCAGAGAGATGCGTTGCCGGCCTTTTTAAAAAGGTATACACTCTTCTCTTGAAGGTCCCTAAATGGTAGCCGTCGGGAAATACTCCCATAGGTAAACTGTTCCACAAAACTGAGGTACGTGGTAGAAAGTTCGCCATTATTTTTCAAACTGAAATGAAATTTGCAAAAGTAGAAATTATTAATAATTGACGGTTCTAAACAGAAATCTCAGGCACGTTTTCTAACTTCTAAAAAATATAGTTTCTTGTTTTAGTATTCACGATACTAATTAACCATCGCAATGTCAAAGAAGTCTTCAAGTGAAAAGGCCACTTAAGGTGACGGGTAGGGCACACTAGCGACGCCAACCGATTTTAATATTTAGCTACTAAACCGGATCTAATTTAAACAATTTCGGGGTTACAACCTCTCGACAAACACTTATACTATGTATTAAATAACCATGCACAAATGCGGCCCCAACACTGGTACGCGAAAAATTGATTCACTCTTAAAGTGGCCGATTTTGGCGGTAATCAATTTTTCGCGTACATAAACGGACCCAACACTTGTGCATGGCTATTTAATAAATAGTGTAGGGTTTGCCAAGAGGTTGTAACCCCGAAATGTTTAAAATAGATCCGGTTTAATAGCTAGCAATTAAAAACGAATGGTTTCGCTAGTTAGGGTTACCCGTCGCCTTAATTCAAATGCAAACAGCAATTTCATTAGATGATTTATAGCAGATCTAATTCCGGGGCTAAGAAAGGTTTAAGGTTACTTTGATGTTGCCATCATATGCAATGTTTCTGGCCCATTAAAGACGCAACCTTCTTCTTCTGAACGCTAAATCAAGATATTACAAACGGAGGATTTCACTCAGGCAGGATAAAGTAGTCTTTATTGAAATCCCTCCTGCCTCCCCCAGCTTGACTGGGGGAGGCAGTGTCGGGCCCTCAGTGTAAGTGGGCCCTCCGCCTGGGGAGGAACGTGAAGTAAGGTTCTTTAACCCGTACTCATGTCCCCTCCCCACTCTGGCGATGAGGGAGCGTCGCTGGGGTTTAGTCGGTATGCCTCTGGCCGGGTTCTCGCTAGGAGTAGCCCCCGCCAGATGATAGCCCGACATAACCCGCATAAGGAGGTATTCCCCAGCGTCAAAAAAAAAAAAGGATAAAGACTACGCAAAGGCTCCTGGCAAGCGGACTGTAAAATTGTTGAAAATGAAATTTCATCATCAAGATAGATCGCCGCACGGTTTGTGAGTGAGTTGTGATTCTTGCAACCTTTCGTATATGGACTATTTAGCTATCTGAAAATAGTAGGTAAAATGTTTTTTTTTTGAGATCCGGCGGTAGGACTAAACACTGGATGGATCAATTTAAAGGTTTTAAATTAGTTTCTAGTGACTTTTAGTGAACATATTTGGGGTTTATTTGTACACTGAGGTGACGCGATGTAATCCTAATAATAATAAGAATCCTTGAATTGTACCGTTTTTAACACTGCTATTTTGCAAATGAATAACCCTGGTATTGTAATTTATTATGTTTTCTTGTAATATAATGTGCCTTTATTTACTGAATAATTTATTTATTTATTGTGTGTCGAGTGAGTTGTGATGTGACAAGTGTGTTTAGAGTGGTATCGGCAGAATCCGTAGGTCGATAAAACGTAAAACACCGGTGTTTTATTGAGTGACTGTGGCTTTGACTGACTTCGACTGTAGACTACCCACTTATTCTCACATTGGCAAGATATCCTCGGATAGAGCCATATTGCAAAAAAAAGGTTTTTTTCATTAGCTTAGCCTTTAGCTAAACGATGCACGATGTTTGATACTAGGAACCATTTAAGATGAAAGATTCAAAAGTATTATCATTCTTTCAACATCGTTAGACAGCAAATAAAGGTGGATTAACAAAATTTGAATTTCAAATGAGATTATTCAGATGGCAAATG
This sequence comes from Marasmia exigua, assembly GCA_019059595.1. Classification (NCBI taxonomy): domain Eukaryota; kingdom Metazoa; phylum Arthropoda; class Insecta; order Lepidoptera; family Crambidae; genus Marasmia; species Marasmia exigua. Next base: position 12,017,790 of record CM032482.1, on the reverse strand, counting down.
TTTATTGAGATGACAATGTAATGCGCGTACGCTGGTAATAGGTGTTTACCTGGTGAGAGCGAAGACTCAACCCTGCGTCAGTGCATGATAAAAATGCTGATGAAGTTGAAATTTAACATAATGCTTATCAAAGCTAATGCAATTAGGCGTGCTGGTAGGTACTTGTGAATCCCATGACCATTTGTAAGACGTATATAAATAGATACCTAAATTGGTATTAGAACTTAGTGGATTCCCGCGCGGAACCAATGGGTTTTGTATATTGGATTCGAGATTCACAGGTTGGTACTTACCAGGTACAGGGACCGGAAAATCGCTTTTCAGAGTTAAGCCTATCGATAGGGTAAGCCTATTGGGAACTTATCAAATCAATAGGGTTATCCTATTGTTTGTGTAACCTTATTGTATTGGTAACCCCTGTGATAGGGTTACAACCGCTTACCGCATAGTAAGGGTTACCCTATTTATTGTCTATCTCTTTTCCACGACCTGTCAAACTCGACCAATCGGCTGCCGCCGTTAGCGAGATGCACAATATTGATTCAAATGCTTTGTGCGTAGAGATTAAAATAGCTTGGTAAGCCTATTATAGGGAAATTCCCTATCCTTACGGAAAATCACGCTTACCGTAATGAATGGGTAAGCATATTGATGAGGTAAGCCAATGATAGGCTTACCTTAATGATAAAGTTTTTAAAAAAATAAGGGTAACCGGTTCCGGTCCCTGATCAGGTATTATTATCTATGTCTATTAAGTTTTATAAACTTATTTTGATTTAAAGATAACTTTATAATTTTCCGACGTTATTTCACTGCACTTCCGCCAGTAATTCACAGCAGGTTTATTCTCAAAAGTTGTATTGTTGATTCTTCATAAAAGTGATGCAAGTCCCGTCGAGGATTTGGACTCTGCGAGATTGCGGGATTCAGCGAGAGCACGGGAAGTTTCCGGGATTCAAACCTCGTTTTAATCTCTAAGAGGCAAGTACAAGGTCCGATGAGATCATTGTTTGTGTTGTCCGATACGTGCAGTTCTTGGACGTGATGATAACTAATGTGCGCGTGCGCTTAACGTGATTAATAGATAAACGTGTGTATGAAATGTACCTACACGCTAATTTGCAAATAATATGATCGTGTAATTACATAGTGTTCAGTTAGACCTATTTTGTTTGGGGGAATCGACGACCCAGCAGTCAACGTACACCGATATATTGAGGGATTGACGGGTATTGTGGGGCATTCTCATGGGTTTGCGCCCTTTGCTAACCATACATTTCCATTAGGTACATTCATCAAAACCCCTAAAGGACGAGCCCTCACTACAACTACCCTTACCCAGCGCAGACGCTCGCCTGTGTGGCCACCTCCGACCTCCAGCCATAATGTCCCAGGCCCGTGGCTTGTTTCATCCCCATTTTTCTTCAGTGTTCAGATAAGGCCTAAGCTGTTACATGTTGCACTTCTTTCAGTTCCTTCTTTTTCTTCCCTGTTGCGTCTAAAACGTGACCAAGTGCGTTTTGACTGGTTTTAATCACTATACTTAAAATAAAACATTATGAAGATCTTTCTTTTAAGTAAGGAAACGCCTAAAACGTTTTTGGGCGGTGGCTTCGTTTCATCATCATCATCATCATCATCATCAGCCCATTTAAGTCCCCACTGCTGGGGCACGGGCCTCCCTCAATCACATGAAGGGTAATTGCCATACTCACCACGCTTGGCAGACGGGTTGGCGAATGTTTTGATATGAATGCAGAGTTTTCCTTCTCTGGGTGCTGATGATCATGCCAGCAGCTTTACCTTAGTCGCCTTTTACGACACCTTGGTAAGAGTGAGGGTGGCCTATTCTACTCTGCCGGGGACCACACGGCTTCGTTTAGACTACTCTTATTGGCACACCCGGTCTTTCGTTACTAATTGTATGCCTAGTAGAATAGCAGTTATTTTGACGTGAATACGGTATTGTAATGCCCTACCACTCAGTTGCAGCAACAATGTTGTCTTTAAGTGGCTTTAATAAATAGGAAAAGGTGGATATCTAGCTTTGATACATACCGTTCTTAAACCCCGACGCGAAAACGACGGGGTGTTATAAGTGCGTGCGTGCGTGTATGTGTGTGTGTGTGTCTGTGTCTATGTCTGTGTCTATGTGTCTGTCTATGGCATCGTAGCTCCCGAACAAATGAACCCATTTTGATTTTGTTTTTTTTTGTTTGAAAGATGAACTTCGGGAGGGAGTGTTCTTAGCTATGTTGGATAAAAATCGATCCAAGATGGCCGCCGTCACAAAGATATGGATTGTATGTTTTAACACAACTCCCACAATATGGTATCATATAAAAGGGCTTGAGTAGCAGAATATGTTTATTGTGACAAATTTCAAATCTAAGATGGCCGCCGTCGTGGGCTTTTTAACATTTTCATTAACATTCGTTTCTGCGATTGAGTGTTAAAAGATACACCTCACCTGGTGGAGGATCATAGATTGTAGATATTTTTTGAGGGCATTTGTACACTGGCTTTTATTTTAATTACAGAAACGTACTCGCAACAAATCTCATGTTACTAATTGTTCCAATCAAAGTCAGTACCATATATGTAGGCGCATCCCAGTACAATAAAGCCGGCACTTTGATAAAACAATGATATCATGATGCAAACAACAAGAGTGATGGGTGAATGACGTCAGATGTAATTACGTTATCTCCAATTACATATTTCACATACAAAATACTATATGACATACTTCACATGAAGCAGCACGAGGTAAACTTACGAATAAGATATGCGCTACCTTAAAGGGAACATGGGAGGACAGCAACCCCTGGAAATAAAGAAAGACTAAAAACAAATTTAAATTATTTTTTTTTATCTCAAATCGCACCTTCAGAATTATAAAGATCGAATCCAAAAACTTTGGATTTTGACTTTTAGTCCTAGAAAGGCTTTGTGCCTTTTTTTCCCTTTCTATGACTAAAAGTCTAAATTTTTGGATTGGGTCATTATAATTCTGAAGGTGCGAAATAGCCTCCACTGCTCCCCATTCATTGCCAGCGTGCCAGTTGCGGGAATATTGGTCTAGGTCGTCACGCCATCTTTTTTTTCGGTCTGCCACTTGGACGACGCATCCGACGGCCATCTACAGGCTGCCATTTCCTGACAACATGGGTCCATCTCTCCGAGTGCATTGTTACAGTATGACCAGCCCAGTTCCATTTAAACTTTGCTTTAAAAACAAAATAGTCATGTTTATTCATCTAACACCGCAAATACATAGGTAGTTTGAAGACCGTAATGATTTCTCATGAACATGAAAAAGGGATTGACTATAATAATTTTATTCTGTTTTTCAAATTATGTTTAAGTTTTCTGATAGCCCCAAAATCACAGTTTGCATATCAGTATCATTCATATTATTATAATAAAGATAATATTTGCATAGTTATCATACCAGACAGGAATTCGATGATGCAGCACTTTAAGTTTACGCCTGACCCGCGGAAGGATCCGGGTTCAACGTTCGGTTATTCAATTTAGACTTTTTAGATCGATTCGTTAAAAATAAATTCAGCAAATGATCTACATCTGGCACAATTACTATGGTATTCACCATCTTGAGACCAGCCCGTTCAACGTTCTTTTTTTTGATATTTTACATACTGCATACTATAAGATATTACTCCGGCTGATCGAATTCGAATTGAATAAATGATCGACATACCATTTTTAAGCAGCTGACTTGGCTTGCAAAATGGACACACGTTCGCCTAGTGATGTGTCCACTCGAGTTGAGTCTAATTGAGTCGAGTTAAAAATAAATACTCTTATCGGATAAACTAGGTAATCCTCATTAATCAGGGGTTAACCTCTAATTAGTAGGTAGGTGGTACACAAAGAATTATCACGTTAAGGTGACGGGTAGCCCTAACTAGCGACACCAATCGATTCAAATTGTTAGCTACTAAACCGGATCTATTTTAAACAATTTCGGAGCGGGAGTCTCTAAGCAAACGGTTATACTATTAATTTATTTATTTTGGACTACTTTTTGATCTGTTTTTACACTCATAATTTAGATTAACGCCATAAGTATATATTTTAATGATAAGTAGTTTAGTAGGCAGAATCTTGGAACATACTAACATATTTACATACTTACATACATAGACTGCTAAAATCTTAACACTTCCTTTTTGGCTTTGCTGTAGTCTGGTAAAAACGAGAATGGATGCGAATACCTCAAGTCATATGGAGGCTTACGTTAACTCGAGTCGTGTTTATCCTGATGTGGCACATCTCTACGCTCGCCGTTCACAACTCTTTTTATACGTTATAAGTAATTACAATGTTATTGTTTATTTGTTTTGTCCTCATCCTTGTACCACTTATAGAGGCCCAAATTAGGTAACTGGGTGGACGAGGTTGGGTTTTTGTGGGCCTTGTGCACGCGCCACTCGTTCTATATCCGATCTGGTGACAGATGCCGCTGCATCTGCTGAGGTGAATATGATCGGGAGAGAAAAAGTGGATTTTTTTGTTACATTCCTTTAGGGGGAAGCTACGACTTTATCTCGCCTGATGATTTAAGAGACGAATAGCTCACTTTCGGAAGGGTCCTCGAGTGTAGGCCCCCCACAAGGTGGACCGACGATTTGGTGAAGGTCGCGGGAATCCATTGGATGCGGGTTGCGCAGGATTTGTGTGGAGGGATTATGTCCAGCATTCGGCGTCATTGGCTGAAATGATGATGATGAAATCACTCTCTATAGGTCAGGCACATTGCTAGATCAGACGGCCGTTGGGGCGGAAAGGTCCTCTAGTGAAGGCCGCTTATACTATTATATTACCGACACTCTAGTAACATACCTACATACTTAGTACCTAATAAGTAGATTTCTCTCACATTGTTATAGAGGAGACCGTGGATAGGTTTATTATAGCGGAAGGTTATTTTTCCAAAGACCTGCCGTTTACCCGACAAATCATAATTTTATGTCCACTCTAACATAAAGGTAAATACCTAGCTGAAAGCCAACTACCTACCTAACCTCCGATATCATGAGGGATTAGCTGTTTGTGAAGAGCGTTTTGGAAAAGTCTAAGTATTTGTGATTCTCTTAATTCATGCCGAGTTAATTCTTTCACCGATGTTACGATGTGAGGTCATTTGACTACCATACAGATACAATAAGAATTAGTTGGATTTGGAAAGTTCATAATGTCGTTATTGGTACTTAAAGGTATAGGTAGGTGGTCCCTCCTCTACTATCAAATGTCCTTTGCCTGAAGGTTGTCTGGTAGAAATCGCTTCCAGCGATAAGACCGCCGAAATTGTATAATTAAGTTTCTGTAATGCCTAGATTTTAAAGTTTTGTTTTTTTTTGTGCAATAAAGTATATCTATCTATCTACCTATGCTGGAGGTAGAGCGTGATTTTTTTTTCCCGAAAACCTGATCAACAAAATAAGCTAAAGAAAAATCAGCTGTAGACTTTATTCACGATTCCTATTATGAGGTTTTCGGGATACAAACGTTAAAAAAATAACGGTGTATAGACCCCGCTATAACGAAATAGAAACGAGTAGTCAGGTATCTTCACCAACGTAGGTCAACTAACTGCTAAATAACAGATTCTCCATATAAGATATCAATAAAACCGCTTAGAAACTTGTACCACAATGGCGACAAACTTTTTACCTCCGAACACGGTGTACCGACACATTACCATTATGCTAATAGCGTACAGGCCATACCGTGTAATTATGCGCATAAGCACATTATAAAGACATGTTTTTCTCACATAAAGCTAGTGTTGCCAACTCGTTATCAACAATTTGTCAGAATCAGAATCAGAATACTTTATTTGCATAATTTCAGATACATAATGTGAGGTTACAATGTTATTTGATATCACTGAAGTTAGCTTAAGTTCAGAAGCGTGCAAATATTAAATAACGGTATACAATACATAGATTTAAAATAACAATTTAATGTCACTTAAAAATATAATAACAATGTATGAAAAAACTAGTGTCAGTAATAAATAATCAATTTCTACTCTATTGCCTAATAATAATACATTCAAGTAATGGGATTGTTAAATTAATGTCACTTATTTTTAAAATCAAAATACTCAGCGAGTAAAACGACCTTTCCCCAAGCCACGTATGTAGTTTGCTATAGAAGTGAGCTCCACTCAGCCCTCTCAGTTCATCAGGTAACGAATTAAAGACTGATGGCCATATTATGAAATGAGCTTTTTTGAGCCATGGTTAATCTGCAAGGGGGCAACTGTAACAAGATTTGTGGACGATTTCTTAATTCCTAAAATGTTACTGACTGTTTGAATTGAAAATAACAGGGGTGCTTTTTAACAAATATACAGAACTGTTTGATGTATAAGCAGTTTGTGTTATTTATTTTATTTATTTAAGTTATAAGTACATTGCCAACCGCTAAACTCCCCTTTCTCCCGGATTGTTCCTCCGGTACCCTCACTCACGCAGCGAAACACAGCACAGTGCTGCTTCACGCCGGTTTTCAGTGAGGCCATTTTATCACTCCAGTCGAGCCGGCCCATTCATGCCGAAGTACGGCTCTCCCACGGTCGGTGATGGCTTAGACTTAGGATGCCACCTTAAAGAGAAAAAAAAGGTTACTGTACGAATATCATTTAGTAAAAGTCGTCATTTATTTGAAAAGAGTAACTGATTTTTTGAAAAAAAGAACAAAAACACAAGATAATTAGATATTAGATATCATTACACATCATAGGTAATGGGAATTGTATAAAAAAATGAAAGTGGATGGTATTGTTTCACGTCACAGTGTATAATGACAAAATTTTTACTTGCAAGATCGTAGCTTCGAATCTTAGAGCGCACCTCAGAATCATCATCATCATCATCGTCAGCCCATTTAAGTCCCCACTGCTGGGGCACGGGCCTCCCTCAATCACATGAGGGGTAATTGCCATACTCACCACGCTTGGCAGACGGGTTGGCGAGGGTTTTGATATAAATGCAGAGTTTTCCTTCTCTGGGTGCTGATGATCATGCCAGCAGCTTTACCTTAGTCGCCTTTTACGACACCTCGGTAAGAGCGAGGGTGGCCTATTCTACTCTGCCGGGGACCACACGGCGTACACCTCAGAATGTTTCTACTTATTTCCGGACAATGCTGTCATCGCTTCGCAGTGGAAAACATTCCATCACGGACTAAATAATTTCGCAGCTCCTATTACTCCCGCACCATCAAGAAATGGAACTCGTTACCGGCGCATGTAACGAGTTCCATTGTTGTGCCGTGTGGTCCCGGCAGAGTAGAATAGGCCACCCTCACTCTTACCGAGGTGTCGTAAAAGGCGACTAAGGTAAAGCTGCTGGCATGATCATCAGCACCCGGAGAAGGAAAACTCTGCATTTATATCAAAACCCTCGCCAACCCGTCTGCCAAGCGTGGTGAGTATGGGAATTACCCCTCATGTGATTGAGGGAGGCCCGTGCCCCAGCAGTGGGGACTTAAATGGGCTGACAATGACGATGACGATGACGATGACCGGCGCATGTATTTCCTCCTTCATAAAATATGGATTCCTTCACACGAAGCGTGAAGAAGCATCTCGCGGGCCATTATGGCAGTCCCAACGGAGGTGATGGCTTGACATCGCTTCCATTGTAATTGCAACGTGGGCTCTTCACTTGCTCATCATCAGGCTGAGGAGAGCCCATATACTGGGTGATTATAAAAAAAATCCTAGAAATACCTACTCTGAATACTTCTGAAAAAACCGTTCAGGTTTTGGATAGTTTCTTAAGATAATATCCTCCAACCGATTACGGCTACGGCGGTCAATCTCAACGATCAGCCACGGACGCAGGATATATTAAAGTGCTCAAGTGTATCCGCAAACACAAGTGCACTCTCTATTCTATTACTCTCATATTCCGATGGGACACCGGCGTGACACGGCTGGTGAGGGATTAAGCGCAGGACCACCGGCTTATCGTGCTTTCCGAGGCACGGGGGTACAAGATCGCCAACTTCCGAACCCGGAACCGTCTCTACAAATATCGTTGAGATAGTGACTAAACAATCCAGTTGGCTAGGCCGAGTTGCTTTATTGTAACCAATTAGATAGGTACTTAAGTAAGGATAGACACTTAAGTATCTTATTCTGGATCAGGGTTCAAGCGACCAAATAAATAAATAAATAACCGGGAATGACACGATGGAATGCTGAGATGATGATTTCTTCACATCATGCTTTAGACATAGATATGCCTAGACAGTATTTCGGGAAACGCGGCAAAATCTTACCCAATGGCAACGCTCCATTTACGCGCGCCAAAAATTACTATTTCTTATTGGTTGATGCGTCAGCGCCATGTTCGGTGCGAGTGCGGTTAATATGCCACGAAACCAATTTAGGGATTTGTTTAATTCACTAGATTTGTTGAGGGAAATGATAAAATCGTGTTGTTATTTTAACATCATCCGTGATTTGATCAAATCCCTGCGACAAATAGATATCACATATGATTCAGAGAGATAGCATTCCTCTCTGGATTTATTGTATTTAATCTTAACGTAAAGCAATAAAGTCTATATTTCAACTGCTTTCGCAATCGTAATCAATCGGATTTAACTTGCCCTTCTGCGTAGACGAATTTTGCCGATGTAACTTATAAACGTGGTACAGATGTACTCAGGTGTATAAATCATTCAATCTAAAAAATAATGTCAAGGTCCAAGTGTAGCATTGTATTTTACTATGCATTTATTTAATTGCAATACGAAGCTCGTAGATCGTGACGAAATCAGCACATTCTGATTACTGCATGTGCGACCATGATGGGGTACCAATATGTCATTACATGTGCATGCCGGATAAACTAATACATACAAACCTACTTAGTACCTAAGCATATTATCAACATAGTAATCCATGTGCGACGTGCTTAATATTTCTACCATTTGGCTACCCACCTCCTCATTGTGGAATCAACTTCCCGCAGCGGTATTTCCGAACCGGTACGATATTGAGATCTTCAAAAAACGAGCCTATCTATACCTTCCTAAAAGGCCGGCTACGCATCTCCACTCCCTCTGGTGTGGCCGATGTCCATAGGAGGCGGTGATCACTTACCATCAGGTGACTCGCTTGCTCGTTTGCCTCCCTATATCATAAAAAATAATTGCTTGGCCGTGAGGGTAAAAATACCCATTGTCACAAAAATGCGTTTTGTATTCTTGCGTCCCGAAAAATATTGTTTTTATTGATAAAAATATTTTGATTCTGTTTAGGATAAATTGGCGATTCGGTTAGTCGGCGTTCGGATTATCGGCTGTACTTTACTTTGAAAAATGTGGCTCTCAGACTTAGCATGTGGCGTAATAAACGAAAAGTTTGCAAAGACTAACACTTTTTCTATTTCTTACAAAAATAGTGTTAAAGCTAACATTACAAAACGTCCTGTCTAAGAGGTGGTCCTGCATCGCTCGGATTTGCATCAGCGCCCGCGACTTGCAAAATAAACGATAAATCGACGCCGCCGGAGATCGTAAAACCTCATATTTAGAACGTTGTGTCAACGTTACGGCGACACTGCGGTTACGTAGGCTGATTTTTAGGGTTCAGTATTGACACCATATTGTTGCGAAATTGATATATTGATAACTTTCTAGTTAACAGGATCATAAGGAGAGCAGACGCAACGGACGAAAGTCTTTAATGCGTGTAGTATGTTGCCAGTGATGAGATACGGATCCAAAAAAAAATACCACCTGCTTATAAATCGCGATCTAAATTTATTTCCGTAAGCGCATATCAACCCGTGCCAACACGCAATGTTAAAAGGGGCTGGCACGAGTTTTAATCCAGGGCTATCCTTAGTTCGATTTATAATAAGAGGGAGAAAGTTCTAAATCACTGGAAGGGCAATAGCAATGCTCGGAGTCTCCTTTCATAGCCGTAGTTTGCACTAGATCTAAAGTCACCGATATAGCTTAAAGAATCGCGAATATCAAGTGTCCATGGTCAGGGCACACTGCGAGAAAGAATAAATAAGTAATATAATAAATAAATCAATATTTCACAACATCACATATATTGATCTCACTCCGAGATAGGTAGCTCAAGCACCTGTGTTACGGATATCAGAATCAACAGCGGAATTACAAATATATTACATATAATACTTTTCTTTTGTAAATACATACTTATAATACATACAAACACCCAAACCAATACAAATGTTTGTACTGTACGGGGATCGAACCCGCAACCCTTGGACCAAAGGCAGCGTTCACTACCACTGTTCCAAACGGGTCGTCGGCCCGTTGGGGTGGAAGAGTGCCCATTCGGAGTGAATATTCAAACGTTTCAGTTGATATGTAGTTTTCTCTGTCATAAACTTGACTTAGCAAGGTGATAGGATGTTTGATTTTTCGCGACCGAATATTTCAACGAATAACGAGTTCCACGCCATGGTTGTTCGCATCAAAAAGGAGTTCACGTAGCGCTTAGTTTAGTTCGGATGGATGTAACCTTCTTCATCTAGTAACCCACCTTTGGATAGTAGGTATCCCGATAGTAAGCGGAACTATGATACAGCGAGCGGGTAGTGGTTCAAATCCGAGCATGTACCTCTGGTTTTTTCAAATCTATGGAAAACATAGTAAAGAAACCTGCACGCCTCGGATAGTTTATCAAAATTGTGGACCCCTACAATATTTGAGATAATGATTCTGAACGTGTTACCGTCATCCAGCTGGTCTGGTTCCCCTGTCTAAGGGTTGCGAAGGTCAGACGGCAGTCGCTACATTGTAATTTTACCAAACATCCCGAATCATGGATCATGGTCCAAGCGTTCCGGGCTCCGAAGCGATAGCTTTGGACGCAACTGGGAATTATGCGATAAGGTGAGCAGTAAAAATTACAACCCGTGCGGATAAAGAATGGGATCAGAAATGGCGGCGCATCTATTCACTTCTCGCTCGCACACTATTTGCGTCTATACTCAAACTCGTGGGGTGCAAGTATAGACGCAAATAGTGTGCGAGCGAGAAGTGAATAGATGCGCCGCCATTTCTGATCCCATTCTTTATCCGCACGGGTTGTAAATAGATAGTTCCGCTATCTTATGTGCGAGTAGCTCACAGAAAACCGACAAAAGCAGCACATGGCTGTGTTTCGCTACGTGAGTGAAGGTACCGGAGGCCCAATCCGGGGAAAGGGGGGTTTAAAGGTTGGCAGCGCAATTGCGCGCGGGTGTCTAATCGCTTAAAATCAGGCGATCAGTCTGCTCGCCTGCCACCTATCACATAAAAAAGAGCATCGCATATTTTAGAAAGTGTATGTTGGAACATATCCCAAACTTAAGAAACTTAGTATTCAGGGGCAAAGTATAAGGGGCGATTGTTCTCTGTCCCCCTCCCACTCAAGGTTGTGTCCGGGTACAGAATCTCAAGTGTGACCTACAATTGGGACTTGCCCGTTTTTTATCAACTCGGAGGCGCACTGTGGGTCCTTGTTTTGATGGAGAGGCACAAAAGGCGTCGTTGTGACAAAAACCGGCGTGTTGTGCTTGCGCATAAAAGGGCTGTCACTAATATAAAAGCGCTTGTTTGGTCCACCGTCGCCATACGAATCACATTATTTTGTTATTACCGACTTCAAAAAAGGAGGAGATTCTATGTTCGACTTTATATTTGTCTCGGTGGGGTAGTGGCCGTGGCTAGTAGACCGTGCTTTAAAGCGAAGCGTGCTGCAATTTCCAGGTTGGACCAAATTGGTACCTAAGTTTTTTTTATTAGAAAAGTTATTTACGGGATTTCTACCATGTACCTTATTTTTAAGCTTACGATGTTTATTAATATAAGTGTCAGCCCGGAGTCAGGAAGTTAGTCTTAAACTCCCGTGTCTCGAAGTGCACGTTAAACCGATGATACTGCGCTCGATCCTTCTCCAGTCGCACACTGTTGTCCCAATTATGAGGTTAAGGGAATACAGAGTGACCTTATGTTTGCGCACACACTTGTTCACTATAATATATCCTGTTTGCGTATTGATAATGCTGATCGTTTAGATCGGCCGCCGTAGCCAAATTAGAAAGAAAGAAGAAAGAAAGAAACATTTTATTGACCATCACAATAAATAATTTAACAATGAACATTCATTCATTCATTCGCAACAATTAGTAGGACAATATTATTAATATTAATGTACAGTCGCCTGCAATAAAATTTTAACCTTGATTCTTATACCATCCTAATAAGGCCTACATTTAAATGGTATTGTATACTTATTAGTACACGTGATTGTACAAATGTTTCGAACTATGTTGTACAATACACGGTTGGTATTTGGCAGCCCTAAAATTAAGGCCGATAACAGACAGCAGCCCACGTGAACTCAAGTTCCGTTACATACACTTTGTGAAGCTGTCGACTTGGTATTCGGTTTGCCATTGCTTTCCGGGCAGCGCGGGCGGCGCCGATAACAGTGGGTAAAAATATTGGCAGCGCACTTGTGACTCCACCCACTGGTGTTGCTCTGCCATTTTGCAATGGTAAATGCATTAGGTACCTACACTAAAATACACTAGACAAGCGTCCGTGGCACTCACTCAGCTGGTCTCACTGAAAACCAGCGTCAGGCCTATGTCTCGGCCGTGATTTAAGCTGAGCATGGGCAAATATTCTAGGCGTCATAACACAAATTATTTGCCACTGATTTTTTAATTTTTTTCTGTTTGTGCCAAATTGTGTTTACAACTGCTGTATGCCCTGTGTTCGTGATGTCCATAATAAAACATGTTTTTCTTTCTTTCTTCCAATAAAGGACCATTTATAGTTTTCTTGCTTGACTAGGTATGTTATCTAAGTATACTTACAGTTACTGGTTAGCGAATATATCTGTATTGTTTAGTAATAGTAATTTAATCCGTATTGCTTATGTTGGATTCGTGAAACTAACGTGAAAATGCAATTCATAGATCATTTTTAACTGGGGAATTCCCTTCGAACTTTGCAGGTATATCCGTGTGGTAGAGACTGTAAACCTTTAGATTTTTTCTCAAACATGCACGGAAATTTTAACACTATTTTGAAAACCTTACAGGATAAATCGATACCTATTGTTGTTATAAGAAAAAAAGGTCAATAAAATTGACTGAAAAACCTTAGTAAGCCAATGGCAGCGGCCAGATACACCGTTATTTTTTCATCGTTCACATCCCGAAAACCTCTTAATAGGTATGGTGAATAAAGTCCATTTAGCATGTTAGATCAACAAAATAAGCGAAAACAAAATCAGCTGTGTCCATACATTATTGCCATACGGATATTCTATTTTGCATGGAACAGCAGATTTTATATCTTTTATCATCATGCTAAATGCACTTCATTTACGATACCTATTATGACGTTTTCGGGATGTAAACCATAAAAAAATAACGGTCTATATTAGTATGAAAGTTCATATCTGTCCTGTTATTTAAAAAAATAAACACTACGTAATAATAAAACCAAGGAGCTAACTTACCATGTTTATTTAAATTACGAACAAGCTGAATGGAACAGACTAATTACGGAAAAAAAAGTACTTGAAAAAGAAACAAATTAACACTTTGTCCAATAATCTGTGCGGCGGGTATGTAATGTCACAGAATATCGCTGACTGTACCAACGGTCGCCCGTACCTGTAGAATCTACATAGCGACGCTTCATTATTATAGGCGAAATAAAATTGCATGCTCTCTGCAACCTTGCTCTTTTTTATCGACAATATAATCTAATCTACATGAATCCTTCAACAAGCACAGATTATAACTTAACTCTCTCTAGATATCGTGCAATTGCGTCATTCCATATGACGCAAAATAGCAGTTTGGAAGATATTGTGTCATTTAGACTTGCCGTCCCGGTCCTCAGACTTCATAAAATCGGTAATTCATTTGTTGGCATCAGTATTAAGATATTTAATTAGCTACCACAAAATGTCATTATCATATAACTGGATAAGTTAGTCTCAGATTAAAACCTACCTGATGAAGAAAGGTTACTATAATTAATAATGTACAAGACTATTTCAATGATAAGGATCCTTGGTCATGTTAATCGATTAGTCTTGAGTTATTGTTCATAGTAGTCTGTTAACTTTGATAATTGTATTTTTTTTTCTTCTCAATTAAATCTTTGTAACATGATCAATATTTGGTAAGAGTAACTACATACTGAGTTGCTTGCTGGTGTCTTCTCAGTGGAAAGCGACATTCTGAACCAGCGGTAGATGATAATATGTGTACCTATTTTGACATTCATAAGTGTTCCGTATGACCTAAATTGAATAAAGATTTTTTATCTTTAACTGTTATCTTTATTTGCAGATTTTAAAAGAGATTAAAACTCTTTCCATCAATACCTACAGCATTCAGTTTTTCTTGACGACCTCTATGTCGCAGTAGCGAAGGCAAAGGTGATGCTCCAAAGTACGGAAGGTTCAGAATTCCTCATTTTAATCTTTGGAAAACAAACAGTTTTGTCGTATTTTTTTTTGTCAGCCATTGAGGTGAAACGTTTCTCGAGCTGCATGGTATCGCAGCCGTAACAGGCCCTCCATGAGGGGGACCGACGACCTGGTGAAAATCTAGGTTGGGGGAATTCCTTGGATGCGAGGGGCACAGGAATTATATGTGCAGAGAACCGTGGGAGAGCCACGATTCGGCATGAATGGGCCGCCTCGACGGGAGTGATGCCTCATAGAAAACCAGCGTGAAGCAGCACTGTGCTGTGTTTCGGTGTGTGAGTGCGGGTACCGGAGGCCCTATCCGGGGGAAAGGGGGGTGTCGGGGGTGTCAATGGGCGGCGGTAATCGCTTACCATCAGGTGATCTGTCTGCTAATCTGCCACCTATCACATAAAAAAAGAACCTTGGGGGGAGATGGCGTTGTGCATAAATACATCGCGCAAGTAATTTTTTTTTCCAATACTATAAGTAAGCTTAGTACATAATAAAGTTTTTTTGTTGGTTTGTATGTCCAGCAGTGGGCGGCTATGGAATAAATTGATATTTTTTGTGATATTTTAACGGAAATAGAATAAAAATTGACCATACACAAGCATTTATTTGAGATTGCCAGCTTCCGCTGTTTCGTGTACAACCTGCATGTATAATGAACATTATAATTCACCTCACGTACCTAATTATTTCCATTTACGTAATTAGTGTATTCATTAGTGAGTAAATACATAAACGTAGGCTCTTTATATTTCACACCACACCCGTTTATCGTAATCCAAGCTGATGATAACCCATCCTTGATCCGAGATAAGGTGACATTTTGACCCAGATAGAAATAGGGACAAAAATACTTAAGTACATACGCCTATGACGATAAGATATACATTAATTACCTTATTATGATATTGTGTAGAAAAGTCAGATGAGTTACCTAGACAGATGTAATTTTGAAATGCCCTGCTTATCAAACCCCCAGACCAGCAATAACCTATTCTCCCCTCCAGTTAACAATGGTGGGGCAGGAAGGTGAAATGGCCGGGCTAACACTGAGAATTTCTTAACAGAAAAACTCAGGTACAAATTTTGGGCCGACCCGGGAATTGAACCCGGGATCCCAGGGGCAACCGTCGCTTTAAAGTGCGACCTACTAAACATTGCGCCACCGAGGTATAATTTAGAACTAAATGATGTAAGTAAGTAGCATAAAAATATTGCACATAAGTAGTTAATAGTAACTATTAATAATAACTAGAAACTTATAAAAATATAAAAAAACTTATAAAATAAAAAAAAAACTTAAAAATATATATAAAGAGGGAGGCCGTTTTCTTCTCTCCTCAAACAAAAAAAAACTTGGCTTAGACTAGTGACGGTATATCGTTAAATGTGATCCGTTTCCGTCTGCTCGTCTGCCCCCTATGGGCATGGACTCATAAAAATGTATGTAAAGAAAATATCTTTTGTGCGCGGAGCAACGTTATTTATAATTTGAAATCATCAAACAAACTATCTAACTAGCAAAAAAGGCACGGACCTAGAATACTATACAGTAGTAGACCTGGTATGTAATTAAACCAATAAAAATACTTTAAAAATGGTATCAAAAATATATTATTATTATTAGGAGTTACACATAGTCTTCTCCATTTTGGTCTATTGTATCGTTTTGTGCAATAAAGTTTTAAATAAATACATAAATAAATTTTATAATTTTAATAAAATATTAAATTTTATCTAAATTGCTTTTAGTGATAGCATAGTTTTCAAATAGTTGATAATGTTATTTTTGTTTCAAATGTATATAATCTGTCGCTCTCCTGGTTTTGTTCTTTATACCGGGTGCCCACGATACAGGACTTTTCCTAGTGTGGGACCTACTGTAATGCTCAATAATCCACATGTTTTCTGGAAATAAAAACTATGTATTATAAAACTGACTCCACACGGGGTTTCGCACGGATTTACCTAACTATAAACAAAATTAAGAGTAATACATTTTTGGAGCGAAAATAATCGAAATCGTGGTAAATTTAACAAGACAGGAAATGCCATACTTAAAATGCCATAAAAATTAAATTCTCAATTTCATTAAAACTGCGTTTGTTTACATTTTTGTTATAATTGGATTGACGTGTTTGCAAACGAGTACCACATACAACCTTCCACCCACGGATTTGCTTGCGAGAATTTCAATTTTTGAACCTCGAAGTCGTTTCGGCCTACTTACCTTCTCGGCCTTCGGTTCGTTCGGACCCGCATACGTTCTTTGATAATTCCATAATTTATGTCCAACTTTTGTGGAAATGGACCATTTGTGGTACGAAACCACAAGCTACCTGACATTTTTACGTAGGATGCCTTTAGGGATTCCTCTGAATTGTCTTGGTTTGTAAAGATTACGGAAACTTCTTGATTATGAAGTTAGGTAGGTATAATGCGACAAATTTTGGATTTAAAATGTGACTAAATGGAATTTCTTGGAGACAAATTGAAATAAACTTTTAAAACAGCAAGCAACAACTAATGTTCCATTGTATACTTAGTTGTCAATTGGATAAAAAAGTAGCATGGGGCGTGTGTCATCAGGAGTCAGGTCTTCTTCTTCCATTAGTCTCTATCATTATGTGAATGCCATTATAGATAGATAGATATACTTTATTGCACAAAATACACAACTTGAGTACTAGGCATTACAGAAATGTTGTGTACAATTTCGGCGGTCTTATCGCTGAATGCGATTTTTACCAGATAACCTTCGGGTAAAGGACATTTAATAGTAGAGAAGGGGTGGGTGGTGCAATATTCAATAAAGAAAAAAAAAGAAACTGTAAATGTTAAAATATAACTTATAACCCTCATACATAAATAAAATACAATATTATAAACTAATAAATAAGTTATGGTCAAATAAAATAGACTACATACTTACATACACATAATATTATGAGATTACGATATCAGAAAAACACAAAAATAATAATATGTTATATGATAATCAAATGGATCAAAGATGGACCCTCGACTACAGGATGCCGATAACAGGACGATTGTAGAAAAGTTAATGGGATGAGGAAGAATGAAGAAGAGGGTGTTGAAGTTGCAAAAAGTGAGTTTTGACCCGTAAGTAAGTCATCATCATCATCATCAGCCCATTTAAGTCCCCACTGCTGGGGCACGGGCCTCCCTCAATCACATGAGGGGTAATTGCCATACTCACCACGCTTGGCAGACGGGTTGGCGAGGGTTTTGATATAAATGCAGAGTTTTCCTTCTCTGGGTGCTGATGATCATGCCAGCAGCTTTACCTTAGTCGCCTTTTACGACACCTCGGTAAGAGTGAGGGTGGCCTATTCTACTCTGCCGGGACCACACGGCGACCACACGGCGGCGATAGTTTCGCAGTACGAATAAGGAAACCGGATTCAAACCTCTTTGTGCGGACTTTTGGTATTTCTAACATGTACCGGTATCGATTGAGGATCAGGCAGATCCTCAATCGACACCGGTACATGTTAGAAATATGGTGGAGTAGTGGAAGAACGGTTTGGTGTAACTTATAAAATTGGTAAAAGTGCACCTACAAATATCCACCAAGGTGTAGCCTAGTCGGTAAAACAGTTGCCAGGTTTTTTTTTATGATATATGTGGCAGACGAGCAGACGGATCACCTGATGGTAAGCGATTACCGCCGCCCATGGACACTTGCAACACAAGCCGTGTCACAAATGCGCTGCTTACCTTTTAACCCCCCTTCCCCTGGATTGGGCGTCCGGTACCCTCACTCACGCAGCGAAACGCAGCGCATGCACTGCTTCACGCCGGTTTTCTGTGAGGACGTGGTATTACTCCGATCGAGCCGGCCCATTCATGCCGAAGCGTGGCTCTCCCACGTAAGTAAGTATTGACTATAAAATAGTTTTAACCATAGACCTTCCAGTTCGTTTCCCAAAAATCGGTCCCGAGGTCCTGACAGATCCTTTATATTAACAATCAAGTTCGACATATCTTCGTTTCTCACTTGCTGATCTTACGTACTCGTACATACGAGTCTCTATTATCTATACATATAGATAAATATCTATTTAGTTTTATCTAAGAATGAATTTTTAAATCAATGTCTGTGTTTTTTCTCCAAACCGAAGACTCACCCAAGGTGCTAAAACTATATTTATTTATTATTTATTGCACAAGAAAGTAAAGTACAATTGGCGGACTTAATGCTATACAGCATTCTCTACCAGTCAACCATTAGGCGATGCAGAAATACTAAAATAGGGGTTCCTAATCTTTCGTACCTACATGCCTGATCATCATCAGCCTATCGCAGTCCACTGCTGGACGTAGGCCTCTCCAATTGTCCATCCATGGCTTTTCGCATCCATCTCTTGCCAGCCATCCTGCGCATATCGTCCCCTCACCTAGCCACAGGGCGCCCTATATTACGTTTGCCTAGATGTTAGTTTGCCTACATACCTACCCATACTTATTTATAGAACGTAAAATCTGTTAACTTTGACACATTAGGTAATTCCTAAAACGGATTATACGACCTCTTGAGGCTTTGTAAGGCGGACCAAGGCCGCCATTGTAATAAAGAAATAATTTACATACTTTTGCGGGTGTAATAGCGTAGGCATTACAGAATTTTATATGAAGAAACAACATTATTTTTTCATAACAATGCTATTATGTAAATAAGCCATTAAGCTTGTGCAAAATTGTTAACATTCTGATACTTATTAGGTTAGGTCTAAATTGGGTATTGTTATTTACTAGAAGAATGCCCAATTAAAATTTGGCGGTAATTAGCGGTTATACCACTTATTTAATATTGAATAACGTATTTCCTGTGACATATCTACATTATTTGATAACATAAAAGCGATTTTTTAATTGTTATTCGTTGATTCTAAAAAAAAAACAAAATTTGCAATTCGATGCGATTGCTGTTTGTCATCATCAAGTAAGTATTGATTTTGCTACGATTTCTGATATCTACTAAACTACAAAGTTTAAACAAAACGTTGCTATCGGGCAAACACTAATTACCTAGTTATACAAAAATAGAAATAAAGTGAAACATATAAAATAAAATAAAAAATAAAATAGTTTATTGAACAACTTTAACATAAGACAGAATGGGTTACAATATATTTTGGTTCTTAACTTAATAGGTAAAGTTGTGGCGAAAAGCGCGTCATATGCACTGGTTGCCATGATTTCTACACTAGGCTAGGCCTGTCACGTTAGGGGAGTCCTATGTCAAGCAGTTGACGTTTACTGGCTGAAATGATGATGATTTGTCCTCAAACTTTCTTAAACTATCTGACCACTCCCATTACACCGATTTCTGAGGGCCTATACAATGAAACAGTCAACTGAAGTAACCAACGATAGTTTACGTTATGCGACTTATGTCAACTACAGACGAATGCCAAATAGTATTTATTTTGAAATAATCAGCATGTGGTTGAATGTTCCGAGTACCGATTTACAATGTTTTTTTGGTACAATAAACACTTATTCAATGCGTTTTAGAATAAAAACACGGAGCGAAGCGCTAAAGCTGTATTGTCCTTGACAGTCGCGCGGGTAGAAAATATAAACATTTCTGTTCTAGTATAATTGCAAAGATATTTCAACTACCAGCAGACAGCTGCTACAGACGAACAGACTCCAAATTTTTTCATACAAACAGACAAATGTCGTTAACTGCATAAAAAGTGTGGGTAAACGCAAGATTACGCAAAAAATTGGGCTGCGTTTTGTCGCGTATCTTTAGGATTGGTGGTTTGGGAGTAACTGACGACAGCCATTTTGAGACTTAATGAAGTGATAATGACTGAATTTATGTTTCAGTTCCGTGCGCTGGTAATGGTTGGAATCCCATAAGAATATAATTAATTCATCATCAGCAACCCACACTCGTCCACTGCTGGACATAGGTTTCCCCTAATGCACGCCACTGCTCCCGATTTTCGGCCACTCTCATCCAGCCCACACCAGCCAGCCTTCGAATGTCATCATCCCATCTTGTCGCAGGGCGTCCTACACTACGCTTACCGAGTCGCGGTCTCCACTCAAGGACTTTACGGCTCCAACGGCTGTCAGTTCTGCGGCTAATATGATCAGCCCACTGCCACTTCAGTTTGCTAATTCGGTGGGCTAATTCGGTGGGCTATGTCGGTGACTCTGGTTCTCTGTCGGATTACATCATTTCTGATGCGGTCCTTCAGAGATACTCCGAACATAGCCCTTTCCATAGCTCTTTGAGCGACTTTGAACCGGTGGACTAGTCCAGCCGTGAGTGTCCACGTCTCGGCACCGTAAGTCATGACCGGAAGGACGCACTGGTCGAAGACTTTCGACTTAAGACTTTGCGGGATGGGTGACGAGAAGACTTGACGAAGTTTACCAAAAGCTGCCCAGCCTAGCTGAATTCTTCTATAGGCTTCTCTCTCGAAGTTGTTTCTGCGTAATTAGGGCACTTGTCCTAGATAGACATATTCCTGAACAACTTCGAGAGGTACTCCATTAACAGCGACCGGCCCCGGATCAACGAGCTCGTTGAACATGATCTTGGTTTTATCCAAGTTCATCCGAAGACCGATGTGTTTGGAAGATTCAGCCAGGCTGCTCACCAATAATAAAAAAAAATATAACCAATAATAATAAAAGAATATAATTAATTACAATTATCAATATATTGAGAAAGCTCTGGGATTTTAATATAATTTAATATCGGTGTGTTTTCTTAGATCAGATTCGGGTCAAATTACAAATGAAAGTCGTCGGAACTACCACCGGTCGGAGTAGTAATAGTAAATTCCGCAATGTGCTGAAATAATTTTCCTCATAAATTTCCTAACTTTAGTATGGCTAGTCAAATATATTACCGCGGGCATGGCAGAGATCACGTTTCACCAGTTAGGATTTGTCATTTTGGTATTTTTGATTAGTCATTAACATTATTGCTACGCAGCAGCGACGGTAATAATAATATTTTGTAGAGGTACTTCGGTACCTCTATTCGATTAGGTTATACGCTCCTTTGCAAAAAAAAAACGGGCACCTAAGCAAATAATCGTGTAATCTAAATACGCCGTGTGGTCCCGGCAGAGTAGAATAGGCCACCCTCACTCTTACCGAGGTGTCGTAAAAGGCGACTAAGGTAAAGCTCTGGCATGATCATCAGCACCCAGAGAAGGAAAACTTATATCTAAAGCCTCGCCAACCCGTCTGCCAAGCGTGGTGAGTATGGCCTCATGTGATTGAGGGAGGCCCGTGCCCCAGCAGTGGGGACTTAAATGGGCTGATGATGAAGCAAATAATCAATTGTATAGTTATCATTACGTTGTTTATTGATATAGAGATTTAGGTTATGATTCCTTTATGATTTCGTAAATTAATCACCAAAGGTATCGTTTTGTGAAATCTAGCATAATTTTTTGACTGGATTGGTAAGAATAATGTAAAAAATCAAACCAGGGGTACTTAACCTGCCTTGTAAATAATAATGAAAAACGAATTTTAATTGTAAAACAATCGTTTTAATATGGTGTGTTACCCCTTCTTGCTTACACAGCTTGCATTCGCCTAGGCATGCTGGCCAGTATACCTCTTATGGTTTCCAGCGAAATACGTTCTCACTCCGCCGTGATCGCATTCTTTAGCTCTGTTATGGTTTGCGGAGCCGGCTGCACTGATCTCACTCGTAGCTTGAGAAGGTCCCAAACATGCTCAATAGGATTGAGATCGGGACTTCAAGCTGGCCAATGCAAACGAAGGATTCCGACCTCCATCACGTAAGCGCCTACATCGCCTGATTGGTGGGCACGAGCGTATAATAAAAATCTTTTTTTCTACAAGAACTGCTAATGTGGGTTGTACATAAGGTGAAAGAATTTCCGTAACGTAGAGATATGCATTTAATATGCCGTTTTCGATAAAGACTAGCTGCCGCACTCAGAGTCGTTGATTAACTTAGTATATTGACCCTTATTTTGATGGTATGATCATGCCAGCAGTTTTACCTTAGTCGCCTTTTACGACACCCCGGTAAGAGTGAGGGTGGCCTATTCTACTCTGCCGGGGACCACACGGCAGTAAATGTCTTTAAAAGCAGCTAATTCGACAAAACCAATAAAAACAGCCTGAAACTTATTCAAAGACAACAGCAACTTTTGTTGATTCCCGCCAGAAATTTTACATAAAATTGGTATTCTTTTTAAAATAAGATCAGTGAAAAATTTTAATTTTGAATCTACATTTTTGGCATCACGACACATTTACGACAGGTCAGTAATATATTAAGAAGACTTAGAGGAAAGAAAAAAATCAAAACCGCCCGTTTTTTTGCAAAAGTCTCTAATGATCTTATGATTACAGTTTTGGTTAAATTATCATTAAATGTACCTAACTCTCAAAAATATACCTACACACATCTTACATGCACACCAGAATTCTATTGTATAAATACGTATTTAAATGCACCACAGTTAATAAAAAAATTATGTATTGGTGTGGTTAGTCTGTCGCATTCCAAATATTGTATAGATTTCATATAATAACTGAGTACGTATTCATTCATAATCTGTAAACCAATAGATTGCAAATAGAAAGGTTCTATTATCAATAGAGTCTTCCGGCAATACAAAGAGTATGTTATCTATTATGGTTTCTTTATGATACAAATTGCAGTTTTAAGGGTTGCTGATATTATAGGTTTCAATAGTTAGATAATTAGTGGTAAGTAGATTATATTATCGGTGGTAGTAGGTAGATCAGGTGCTGATGGAGCCCTTCAACAACCTTGTAGGCACAGCCATTTCGAACCCCTCTTAGACTGAAAATCTCGGTAGGCAGTGTATGAAGCCCAGTGGCGTAGCGTGGCTAAACGTAGACGTGGGCGAACCGGGTCTTTCCTCGCCCTCGAAGGGGCCTCACAAGGAAACATTTTAGTAGGGTTACGGTTCTTCGTGAGGCCCCCTTGAGCGCGAGGCCGTGGACTAGCTACGCAACTGGTCAAGCTCTGTCTGTACCTGTATTTCCAGCTGACAATAGAAGGACTGGCAAAGATAAGGATTGCCTGGAACACGGAGAAAGACTGTTGAATAAATTGATTCTCTCTTAGACTGGAAATCTCGGAGGCAAGTGTAATGTAGGAAACACGGCCACTACTAGCAGACCAGGAGGACTGCTGGCAAAACGAAGACAGCCTGGAATAAGTTTAGCTGAAGACGGACAAAGACTATTGAATTAATTGATTGATCGACTTCGATAGACCAAGAAACTGTGACGTCATAAGTCTATTTAAAGTTGTGGGTATGCTCACAGTGCCCAAAGCGGTGGGTCCGCGTCTGAGGACGTACCTCAACACATCAAAGTATACAAAACTTTCAAATTTCTTTAGTCGATTCTCACCTTAATATCAAACGTATTCGGTTCAATATCACTTGAGGAATTTGATACTTTTAAATAACGGACGCAGCCGCGGGCTTCAGTTGTTTCACATAAGTGTTTGTACAGTTTCCAATGATGCATACTATGCCGTAATGAGTTGTTATTACTGCAGTCACTGCAGCTTCGTGATTAGTACCGGGAATCGTAGTCGTGAACCGACCACAAATTGCTGCAATCAGCTGATGCGCTAAGACCACAACTTCTTTTGCTTGCCTATGCGCAGGTGGCCGAAAGGACGATAAATGTAACTAACGTGTATTTGCACTTGTAATTCTATACTAATGTAGGTTAGATACTGCCAGTACCATATACTAACCAGACTATTTTATTTTTTTCTTTTCTCGTCCTTCGATGTTAATTTCGGAGAGTTTATTTTTTAGTGTAGAACGCCCTGCGACAAGATGGGGTGATGGCATTCGAAGGCTGGCTGGTGTGGGCTGGATGAGAGTGGCCGAAAATCGGGAGCAGTAGTAGTGCATTAAGGGGAGACCTATGTCCAGCAGTGGACGAGTGTGGGTTGCTGATGATGATGATTTTTTTGTTATAGTTTTAACTAATTTGTGTTTTTAAATATTGGCTTTAACTTGTATTTCCTTTAACGCATATACTATTATTCTTTTCTAAGTTACTCTTTAAATAATGTACTTTTTCTTACTTGCGATTATTTCATTTTAGTTTTACGTCTGTTTCATTTAGGTTAAATCTCAACGCAATAAGTCTAGGAAAGTGCAGGATCACATGTTGGACGTCTTCAATTTCCTCTGGGTCACAGGGGCATGATGGATTCTCCTTACATTTAAATATGCGGAGCATCCACCATGGCCCGTTAGGACCTGGACTAGAGCTTGACTCAACTGGGTCTTCTTGATCTACCAGACTATTATTATCTTACCTACCTAAATCAAAGGTTTTGAAATTGTTTTCTTTATAATTTTGATGGTATACATATACTGTTGCTTAGGCCTATTTATTTTTAAAATAAAGTGATTTTATTTCAGATAACTTTGATCCATATTACGAGTATATTAGTATTAGTACAGCTTAACTTAAAGTTGTTAATAATCTTAAGTGTTATGAATTGAATTGAATTATGTAATAATAACATTGAAATTGAAAATTAATTGTGAAATTAAATGAAATGAAATATATAATATCATTTAACAATGAAATTAAAATTAAACCAAATTATGATCAAAATAATTTTTAGACATGTGTATCTATTTATTTTATTGATTATACAGAATACTTACACACTTTTACCATATCTTAAATTTAATGATTTATAATTCATAGTTGCGTAGGTTAGTTACCATTTTATAATACTGGCAACATCTTATTATGAATAATGACATACAAAAAGTCAAGCCAAAAGTATTGGCGCCAAAAGCATTTAACTTTTTGTTTACATAATGAGATTCTCATTAGCCAAGAGTGAGAAAAGGGTCTTTTTGTTTACCAAGACTCATCCAAACAAACATCGTTGCTACCTGGCCCCAATGGCTCTGTGAAACACCAATAAAAAGCTATTTAGTCTTCATGATTATTTCTTCTTCTAATCCATATTTACTAATATTATAAATGTGAAAGTTTGTTTGTCTGTCTTTCACGGCAAAACGCAGCGCCGGATAGTCTTATTTTTTGAGTGGAGATAATTGAAAAAATGGAGAGTAACATAGTCCACTTTTGCCTTTTTCTAACGCGAGTAATCCGAGGGACAACGCTAGTAAGTACATACAATGAGTTTAAGATTGACTTGACACGAATTATATTACATTTTTTGACGGTTGATAGTTCAATGTCATTTGAAATCTGTAAGAGTACTAACAACAGATTTATCATGATGCACCTCCGACCAAACCGACTTCTTTCGCCTAGCTGTACGCAGGTAGGCAGTATAGGTCGGTGGCCGCAAGGACGTTGGTGCGCGGGCGGCGGCAGCGTTCGACGGCTTCTTGGCCAATAGGAGGAATGGGAGGTATGTGTGTGTGGCCTGTGTACGGACACGGGTACTTTCGGCGGAGAATGACATTAGCTTTCAGTGTTGCCAGCATGGGGTAAGACCCCCAGTGTTAGGCAGGTTTTAGTTTTACGTGATTTAGTTGAAATGAAATGGTTATCCTCTTATTTTGATATTCATCGCTTACCATCAGGCGGTATGTCTGCTCGTCTGCCACCTATCACATAAAAGAAATTGAATTACAAGCGATGTAAAATAGATGTTTGTAACGAAACACTAAACTATAATAATAACAGTTATTAATAACAGATATTTGTAACAACTACTAAAGTACTAATGAAGGGTTTCTGAACGACTAATCGATATAATATGTCAAGTTTTAGTCGGCCGTTCGTCATTCGAATTTCGGCGGTCATAGCGAACGGTTGTTAATCGAGAAGTTGTGTTTGTGGTGATAAAAATTAATACAATATCGTATCTAAGCAGAGTTTTATTGAATATTCCCTCTGAGCGTTACACGTTGTATAGAGACCCATGAATAACTGAATGAGCTTATCGTTATTGGTATTCACTATTGTGACTTACTTAAACATAATAGGTAAGAAGGTAGTGACATTTGCAATTGTATTATATACCGTAAATAATAGAGTATTTTTATCAACTCAATCGCTCACAATAATGGTAACGCGGGGTAAATTCGACTAGTGATAAAATTGACCGGTTGGGGAAAATTTTCTATCTAGTACTATTAAGTTATAATAAATCGACAGCAAATTTTGCCCGTATTACCACCGTGTGGCAGACAGCTACAGTGTGGCAGGCAGTGGCCTCAAGTATTCTCATTAATATTAAGTTAGGAAAGGCGGTTGACTGACAGATTTGGATAAAAGAACGTTTGGCTATCCGCACTTCATCTCTAAGATCAAAAAGTGCTGCCAGATAAAGTAGCGCGCGCTGGTATCCCCTATCTCGGCTTCCTGCGCGCGCACGAGCCACGCGCGCGGGTCTCGCCGTGCCCGATTCATTCACGCACACTCGCGCGTCCACCGCAGCCGAGGCGCTGTGTGCCGCGGTTAACTTTTGTTTTTTTCTCCGTCCTTTGCCGCAAGCCACTTGCTTCCTTGCTCAGTCCTCGTTTGCAAGTGTATAAAGTGTAGAAACTTTTTTTTATTTACAATATTAACGTGTAAACTCACAAATTGGATAGAAACAAGCAACTTTGTAGAACAGTGCCAAGTGAAATCTCTGCCGTGTAAGGTCCAGATGTTGGTGCGAGCGGCAACAACCTCGTTTTGTGTCAACAAATAATAATAAACAGTGATCGGGAGTTTACTGCGCGTTCGTGACAAAAAGTATACTGTGATGAATTAAACAAAGCTCTAAACTGGATGTGCAGAGGAGAATGGGCTTCGTATGTTGTCGGAACCCGATTGTTGCGATTTCACCCACATAACGTTTATGGTAAGTTAAAAAGTTTCACGTTCGTTTCGTAACTTCTACTTTTTTGGTGGCGGGCAGTTTGCAGTTTTTTAACTTGCTTCTTTACGTTACTTTTCTGTTACGTAAATTATAGCTTACATTTTTTATGTTAGAAAATAGTTGATAAGGTAAATGTACCTAATATCGACTTGGTTTGTTTATATTTTTATTGCTTCCATTATTTTGGATAAGATTTATTTATTATAGGTTCCAAACAGATGTAAAAAAAAACAATAATGAGGCTGCAACAAGTAACTTAGGTACACACGAAACCGATTAGTATTTGTTTCTTCTCCCGAAGGTGTCTGAGGTAATGATAGCACAGATAATCTTAATTTTAAACACGTTTTTTTTTTAATAAAAAAATCTAAATGGACAGTACCGATTGAAGTACCCACATAAAAATACTGCCCATACGAGTATTATATCTAACGAGTACGAAAGATAAAATGAGTATTAAAGTTGCTCGATAACCTGAATGAAGCCCAGTGCACTTGGCTGAAATTAAGTTAAAAATTAATCTTTTTGATTTTATCATTAGTTAGGTATAAGATCCATTGATTTATTTTATTCTGGTGGTAGAGGAATTTGCCAGCTCATTTATCATGGTGAATTTACGAAATAGTCCGTGGGCAAGTAGGTGGGTACAGAGAAGTTACGTTGTTGTTAGCCCACACAATTTGGTGCAGGGATGTGAAAAATTATAGATTTTTGGAAGAGCGTATTTCCTTTTTAAATGGTCGGCAGCGCACTTGTGACCCCTCTGGTGTTGCAGGTGTCCATGGGCGGCGGTAATCGCTTATCGGTGATCGGTCTGCTCGTCTACCTCGTATCTCATAAAAAAAGGAGAAATCGAATAAAAAATAGCCGTGTGGTCCCCGGCAGAGTAGAATAGGCCACCCTCACTCTTACCGAGGTGTCGTAAAAGGCGACTAAGGTAAAGCCGTTTGCATGATCAGTCAGCACCCAGAGAAGGAAAGCTCTTCATTTATATCAAAACTCTCGCCAACCCGTCTGCCAAGCGTGGTGAGTATGGCAATTACACCTCATGTGATTGAGGGAGGCCCATGCCCCAGTAGTGGGGACTTAAATGGGCTGAAGAGAATAAAAAATATTTTTGAGGATTTTTCCACTTGTTTTTATCTCAACGAATGTTCATAGGTTGTAACAGAAGTAAAAAAATACATTACTACTTAAAAAAACTTCATTCGTCATAATCGTTCATATACTGCGGCCAGATCATCATTTTTTTAATAGACTTATACTTTATTTATGTGTGATAATAAGATTCAAATGAATAAAAAATAAAATTAGGAGAAGCAATTTTCATTTTAAAAGCCGTACAATCACCCATCCCTAAATTGGCGTTTACGAAACCTGCTGCTTTGGTACGCATTCGGCTTCGCCATTTGTGTAAATACAGGTGAATTACAATAATGCACTGCTATTATACTCGTAGTTACGGTCATGGAACTCTAATGCAACTTACCTAGATTCTTTAAAACATAGGTTACAACTGTGTCAAGTACTTTAAATAAGGTCGAATGAAGTTCTAAATTAGGACCAAAAAATCATAGCATCAAACCACAGACGAGATTGAAAGACGACAGAAACTGGATCCAAATTGTATGAACCATACTGCTCAAACAATAATTAAGAAGGGCTTCACTAAAACCATTGGTTGACAAAGTATGGTCCATGATTAGAACGATATACATGTTAATTTAGAAAAAGTGCGTCTAGCACTGAATTCAAAAATATCCTTTTCGTAGAAAAAATGTTTTCCAATCAATCGCCAGCTAGGAAGACTGTTATAGATTTTTTAAAATAAAGAAAAGTCTTCTTAATATTATGTCAGGCATGATTGACTTGTAAATTTTTCTTTTTAAAGTTGAACAATACATGTTCCATACCTTGAATACTCAACCACCTTATATGGAGTACCAAAATAAATGCCCTTACCCTGACATTGTTGTCAAATGCGCATTCAGAATAAAAATCAACAAAAAGCCCTTCACGACAAATCACTCCTCGACAACTTTATTTGCCGACATAATTGCCGGTTCCATTTTGGCTCATACACCTCATACATTATTGAATGAGTCTTTTCCAGAGATGCAAATGTTTCCGAATGAATACAATGCCAAATCACTTCAATGGCGACAACACGGCCGAACTAATCATCGTCAGCGCTGATTACAATCAATTACTGTGATGTGAAAGTGTTTGAATGCAAATAAGACTCTTAAACATTCGAATGCTATTATGGCAAAAGCACACGGAACTGAATTACGCTATGGGCTGCTTCAAAAAGGGTGCTAAAAGTGATAGTGATTGCGAATGCTCACCATCAAGGGTGATACCGTTAGACTGACTTGTCAGTATTTTCGATTTTAGGTTAAAATATTTGACATTGATATTAGGCTCAGCTTTGTCAAGATCATAATACCCGTAGCTCCACAAGATATTTCCATAGGTATATGTACTTCCCAAGTACTTCTATGCTCTGCTATCGTCAACACGCATGTGCATCATGGCGATTATGGGCATTGTGACTTACCATAGACCCCTAACCAAGTTAAGTGGCGTATCATATTAGAAACATAAGTCCTAGCAATGGATGTATAAGCTGAGGATGATGATACTTCCCAAAATGTTTGAGTGAAACAGAAAGATTGAGTCAACGAAGGTGAGACTTTCAGTGGCAGTAAGAATCCTCTTTACCTTAGCGTGTTGTTCCCGGTTGCGTCTAAAGCTGTCGCTTTAGAGCCCAGAGTACGCATAGACCATGATTCAGGATTTGGGGAGTCTGCTTATAGCAATATTTTTTCTGTGGCAGTACGATTATATTAGATATATATTTTTTTAAATAATTTAAGAAATTAATTTAAAAGCACACGTTTTAAAAGTAGAAATAAGACTTTACTACCATGTACTTAATTGATAGTAAAACAAACACGACCAGGTAATTGCAAAATGGAGGAGATAAAAAGGCCTTAATGATAGTCTGCGGTAGATGGTTATTTTATTTCTTACTACATGCAATTAACTTCATGAAAATTGTATAATATCCACACTTACCAATAGCTTTCTCCTGCGACGAGCTATTACGCAACAATAATGGGCCGAGCCCTTTTAAAATGCGATTTAAAATAAAATAAAACGTTATTCAGCGTATAATTATATCAGAAGATCTCACGAAAGAAGCTGCGAGAATGGTCCAATTTTATCACCTTGTAATTTCCTCGTAATTGTCAGAAGTTAAATCCGAACCTGTCATTAAAGGCAGCTACAGTTGGCTGCATCTTCGACGTAAACGTAACTCAACCATCCCTTCGGTTTGACCGGTATTGCGTGCCTTGCGTGATCTTAACCAGTCTACCCTGTAGAGAGACCGAAACATGAGATGTGGTTCCTCTCATCCAGATAAAAAGGTCCATAATTGATTACATGATACTCGTACTTTGGAAGTGGCTGAACTTATGTCGACGGTCCACTGCGAGCAGCGATCTGGAAACGAGATAGCATCGGATTCCTGGGTATACTTCTGACCGCATTTAAGTTGGACCCGTCTTAGTTGTATCGCATGTTACGAAAAAAATACTAGAGTTAATCAAGATCAGTTTCCTTAGTTCTTATTAGATTCGTTAGTTTTATTAGTTTTTTTGGGTGTTGAAGACTGCCCTGTTAAAAGTGATTGATTGTTTCTACATTATAAAAACCTGAATTACCTATGACATGAATTGATATTAAGAGTATTACAGCGAGTTTAAGATAAGTGATCTACATTATAAAGGGTTTAGCCATTTTTATTACTAGATCCTAGACGTTTTGTATAGACTAAGCAAAAATTCATTTCTGTTTTTATGATTTTTTTATGGGCCAGCGTTTTATTATAGCTAAAAGCTAGCTAATAGTAGCCTTAAAGAACGTTATATTGATAAACAATAAAAATCGCTTTGCTATCATCTGGATGAAAACTTTATAGTTCACCGGCATACCTATACCAAGAAACAGTAGCTTTATTGTTCGTGCCGTACCAAGTACATAAGCCAGCCTCTGAGAGTCCATTGTCCCGTTTTGTTTACATAATACATTAATAGTTATGTTTTCAGTGATGTATGTGTTGCCGACATGCGCTTGGGCACGTAGCGCGGGCAACTCGCCTTTATCTGTCGCTCGTAAAGAATTCTTGTCGCCACTCGATTAGCTATCAGATATTGTATAATTGTCGTAAAACCGATATTACTAACCTATTATTAGCCCCAGAATCAAGATAGATAAGAGCGGGAGGCGGAAGTATATTTATTTCTCATATAGGTAGGATGAAACATTTGCTATAAAGCTTTTACTTATATTTCAAACAAATAGACGTTAAGCGATGTCATAATCATCAGGCAATTTTAATCCCTAATAGAATATCTAATAGTGAACTGTAATTTGGTCCAGAGTAATTTGGCAATAATATCAAGCTAATCATCGTCATCGTCAGCCCATTTAAGTCCCCACTGCTGGGGCACGGGCCTCCCTCAATCACATGAGGGGTGATTGCCATACTCACCACCCTTGGCAGACGGGTTGGCGAGGGTTTTAATGTAAATGCCGAGTTTTCCTTCTCTGGGTGCTGATGATCATGCCAGCAGCTTTACCTTAGTCGCCTGTTACGACACCTCGGTAAGAGTGAGGGTGGCCTATTCTACTCTGCCGGGGACCACACGGCATATCAAGCTAATGAAAAAGATAAAAAGCGACTATCATTGCTCTTTACATGCTACGAGTATTATTGGGTTCACCGTGTGTTTTGATTTTGATAGGATACAAATATCAAACGGTCTATAAAATTTTGTTTTACAAGAGATGTAAAACAAAATTTTATAGACCGTTCAAAGGATTTTCCTAAAGGTAGTATATCTAAAGGTTGAAAAAAATACCTTCTACGTTTTTCTTTAATTGGAATCAATGGTGCGACGGGTCCATTAATTCTCTGATATATTTTGTTCAGAATACTTATGTAACTCAAATTACAAGTCTATTTTGACACAAAAGGTAGTTTTATTTTTTGCAGTTTATTCATAGCTGGGGTCATTGTGATGATAATGGAAATGAAAAAAAAAACCTTAGTCCCGCAATTGCTACATAAAATTTGACACCGCTAGCTTTGATAGATAAGGAATGGATAATTTTCAGTTATATCGTTTTACATAAGGCGTAAGGGAACTTAAGCTATTAAAAATAATTAATAGCGAGTTTAAATTATGTAATCCAATAAATTTTAATGATAGTCTTTGATCATATGTTCATCTCTTACATTTACATCTTGCATTGGTAGTTTAGCTTTCTCCATAAATGTATTTATGATTTTACATATATAGTTTATACCTACTTACTTCTACTTTTTATTTTAACTTATAATAAATAATATAATCTATTTAATCACATAAACATGATTAGAATACGAATAATTTAGCACAGCACATAATTTAGGTAATTAATAATCTTGACATAAAATCAAAAGTTTTTGCAGGTTTCGATATTTTCCAAATTTTTTTGTGCCAATACTGTATTTTTCTTCTTGTTTGACATGTTCGAGGTCCATATTTGGTTTAAAAGATTTCGATAAAGTTAAGTTTGCATTACACATCGTCAGAAAGCGTCCGAGAATTCGCGCGTTTACCCCAAATTTCACACTTTCCCATCTTCTGATTTTTTATTTCAAAATGCACTTTGGCCATGGTGTAAAAATGTATGTAAGTACCCAAAAGTTACGCAATTTTAAATAAAGTCTAAGTCTAAGCTAATTTTGAGTAAAAATATTTTTTTTGTTCGTGTGTTTGTATAGCATAATCAAAAAGGACTAGGCTGATTTTGACAATCTATTCACCAGTAAAAAGCTACATTTTACTTAGAGAAAGGTCTCCCTCCGTGATCGTATCAGTAACGATGAGATCCGCAGGAGAACTAAGGTCACAGACATAGCCCAAAGGATTACATGCCTCAGGTGGCAATGGGCAGGAGACATAGCGAGGAGAACAGACGGCCATTGGGGCGGAAAGGTCCTCGAGTGGAGGCCACGTACAGGAAGTCGCAGCCGTGGCAGGCCACCCACAAGGTGGACCGACAATCTGGTGAAGATCGCGGGAATCCATTGGATATGGGCGGCACAGGACCGATCTGTGTGGAGAACATTGGTGGAGGCTTATGTCCAGCAGAGGACGTCTATTAGTCACCACAGGCTACGCTAACGGGAAGCTTATCAAATACAAACACAAAGAAAGGGACGAGAACAAAGGATCTTAACGAATTGACATTATGAAATCGTAGTCCTCATTACCTCTAACAAGTATTTCAACATTTTCGACAAACTGTTTCGAAGACAAGTGTATTTCCTTGGAAAGTTACCTTTGAATATGTCTTGTAACTTTAGAAATAGAGTTTAAAATCGTTCTGTAATTGATTTGATGTCCAAATTGCCATAGTACATTAGTAAAAAGAAGTCCCAATTGACGTTCAGTGCTGCAGCTATTTCTAGTTAAAAGATTATAACTTTACTGTTGCCTTGCTTAGATTAAAGATAGATAGATAGAAAAATATAATCCTCATTTTATTTTGATAGCTGTTTTAGTTTTACAGTCCCCTACATTAGGTAATGGATATGGCCCATGGATAAAATATAACGTAACTAATAACGAACTTTTAAACTAATACTGTCCAAAACTATCGCTTTGGAGCCTGGAATCTATTTTTTTATACTTTTTCATTCCTCTTGGTTTTTCTGCAAAGGGTATGGTAATACGTTTTTTTGGCAATAAAAGGAAACAATTTGACTCGCCGCAATGATCCGACGCAAAGGTGTACGGGCGCGTGCCAATTTGGTTAGTAATGTGGACAGAGAATGTCACTCTTTGTCGAGGTCTGTTTTTCCTGATCTCTATATTTTGGTCATTCTTTAAGGCAAGAGTGAACTGGCAAGCGCGTAAGTTACTTTTCATTAGGTGAGATTGTGGTCATGCTTTAGCCTATAGGCAACAATAAAAATGTAAAGAAAAAAGAAGGAAATATTTAATGATCATCACAATACACTAATTTAACAATTGACACTCATTAGGACAAGGTAACATTCAGCACGTTAAAAATATTACAGACAAATGTGAGTACGAAAACAGACGATAGGTGAAATGATTGGTTTACTTTCCTAACTTCCACTATGACTCGGTAACTGATGCTAAGTACCCCGTTTAGTTATCGGTTAAGGAGCACTACTAGCGTATGAGTAAACAGGGCATATCAATTTGGGTCAATCTATTACAGCTATCAGCGGGCGCCTTCGAATTATTTGTTCGTATCAGGTAGTTGATAGACGCACTTAGAAAGTAATATTTTGATAAGAAACGGTGGAGAGGTTATTATTAGGCGTGGACATACGACATGAGGATATTTTTACTATATAAGTATTCTCATTTATCATCAAAGATTTTCGAAGTTGTCAGCCAGAAACTAAAACGAATATAAATTCCGTTATTAGAAACAAATTAAAAATTTCGAAACCATTTCGAATTTGCTGATAAGAATTTGGTTATAAAAGCAGTTTATGATCAACGATTTTAGAACTTGTTAGCCGGAACAGTACATTGCTAGTAAGTAGTATAGTAGTATATATGTATAGTATCAGCATATAAACTGTCCCACTGCAGGGCAAAGGCCTCCATCATAGAAATCAAGTAATCGCTACTATGATGGGATTAGGCTTAATCACCACGCTTGCCTATTGCTGGTTAGATTTTTCAATAATTAACTAACTAACAGACATGATCCATCCTCGGCCACATTATCAATTACCATCAGGTGAGACTGGCCATATGTCTGGCTATTCTAATAAAAAAAAAAACTGTGATTTTTTATTGTTAATTTTAGTGTTCACTACAATTATTTCTAAGCTGTATCGCTCTAATGAAAATGTATGGGATAACCACTATACTATCAAGGTTGATAGATAAGGTTTGACGTTGGTGCATGAATAATTTAAAAAAATATTGTGAAAATATTATAACATTAAGGATCTACTTTATTTTACCTTGCCTACTTCTTTTTATTACTCTCACTCTTACCGAGGTGTCGAAAAAGACGACTAAGGTAAATCTGCTGGCATGATCATCAGCACCTAAGAGAAGGAAAACTCTGCATTTATATCAAAACCCTCGCCAACCCGTCTGCCAAGCGTGGTGAGTATGGCAATTGCCCCTCATGTGATTGAGTGAGGCCCGTGCCCCAGCAGTGGGGACCTAAATGGGCTGACGATGACGATGATGATGACTTCTTTTTATCAATTTGTTCAAAATAATTCAAATTTCGCTTTCTCGCCACTGAAATGTTAGGTTATTTCTAACGTGGATCTTTATTTCCAAATATCGTATTTTTTTATAATATCCCTGTATATACTTACGAGGTATTATAACACCCAGACACTAACAAACACACGACGTGTTCATCATGACGTAAAATAATACTATGTATAGGTACATAGTATTATTTTATGTTCAACTAGGGTTGAAGCATTAAGAAAGTTTGTCCATAGCGGGAATTAAATCCACGAGTGTATGGTATCAAAAGGGCTATTTTGTTCTCATAACTATCTAGGTACATTTGTCCTGACATTAAGGTGAGAGTGCGGCTAACCGTACTTTAGAATAATAATGTGCTTACTCTGTGTAACGTTCGGTACTAGATGCCAGAAGTAACCGAGATATCAGACAGCGCCGCCCTATCAACCGCTGATGGGATTTAATAATAAGACGTATATAGCTGCCGAATGCATTTAGTTGCACTGATTTTAATTCATAGATTTTACATAAACTTGCAAAAGTAGGTTGGCTGTACATCGGAATCATCAAAATACACGTCATACAATAACATGTTCGAGTTGACTCGTACACTCTGATTTCAGCTGTGGATCTGAGAAATTTCTTTGTGTGTTTGTTAATTTTATTCGAAAACGAAACTTGGTCGCTTTTTCACGAATTAGTACAAACAAGTTCTCATTGTTATATTGTTTAGGCGCCGAGACAGACAAAAAAAACCGAATTCATTGTGGCCCGCGAAAGGTTCGCTAAAACAGATTTATCTTCTGTCGCTTAGTATAATTTACAACGTATTGTGTTTTATGCGTTGAGCTGAACTTTCTTTTTTCGTTTACCACATAATTACAACAAAAAGAGTTTAGAACAATATAGCATAAGTTCAATGCAGTTCAAAGTCTGTGTTTGATTGCTGCTGATCGATTTGTAGCTCACGAATTATATTGTGCAATTAGCTGCAATTTGACTGAACTACTCCATGATACCGTAATAGCCGTAATACATATAAAATTGTAAAAAGATGATACCATGGAGTAAGGTATTGAAAGTCTAAATGATACTAAGAAATAATAATTAAAACACGTTTTTAGCCAATGCCTTATACATTTTTGTATACTTAGGTGCTAGTTTTTTTACAACATACATAATACATAATAATTAGCTACCCCTGATTATAGTGAGTTATAAACATATTTTTCTTCAAATGACAAATACCTAAATTAATGATAAGTGAGAATAGGAATAAGAAAAAAATATTGACCACAATACATTATACATACATTAAAACAAAAATTAAATAAATAAATAATAAATAAATATTTCACAACATCACATACATTGATCTGACTCCGAGATAGGTAGCTCAAGCACCTGTGTTACGGATATCAGAATCAACAGTGGGATTACAATTATATACATATAATACTTTTCTTTTGTAAATACATACTTATAATACATAGATAACACCCAGACCAATACAAACAGATATGTTCATGCACACAAATGTTTGCACTGTGCGGGGATCGAACCCGCAATCTTTGCACCAGAGGCAGCGTTCACTACCACTGTTCCAAACGGGTCGTGAAAATTAGACGGGACAGAGCCATGTTGCGGCCAATAAGGCTCATCCTCAAAATATGCTGCAACTGCCGCAAGCAGCGGATCCGCTGCAGCGCTGGTTTTCAGGCTGGACCTTGGGTGACGCCTTTTTGAAAAAATTAAAAAGATTGACATGTGAAGGCTACCGGGGAACAAAGGTCATAATTTTTTAGGACTTTAACAATTTGGAAAAAAAATCTTTCATGACAATTTAATACTAAGTTAGATAAAATCTGAATTCAAATTATTCGATAAAACACATACCCATACTATAGCATAAAATTACTGTATTTTTTTTTAATAATGACTGAAAAAGTAAATAAAAATGAACAATGTTCTCAAAAATCATAAGTGACAATGATCCTTCTCTATTTTCTTCTGGTATCTTTTTTAATGATATGACAGCTGACAGTTTTTTAATAAATGGCATGTCATTTCAAAGAAAATAGATTTTTTTTATGGCTTCTTCTGTGTTGTATCCTCTTTATGTGTCTTTTTCATATTTACTTTAAAAAGGTAATAATATGTAACTTGATATGGGATTTTTGACTTTAGTGCAAAAAGTGTGATATAGAATCAAATTTCAAAACTGGTAAACACTTTTTGACCGCCACTGTATATGTAAGTTTCTTTTAAATAAAAAAATAAATTAATTAAGGTAACTGTTGGTGGTAAAAGATTACCTATTTATAAACCTTTGTTTTTCTGTTGAACATTGTTTGTATCAACAGCTCCTGTATTCAAGTATAATCTCGATTCAAAACTGGATCTCATTTGATAAAGCGTTTAGCAAATATTTTATATCAGGTTATTGCGGCATCAGAAAATAATAATTTACTTACCCAGTTTTTTATCTTCCACTGATAAGTTTAAGTACGTAAGTTACGCAATTATTAAGCCGTTGGACCTCGGTGTCGGTGGAAATTATTTCATCAAAGAAAGACCGATTCTTTTGCTTTTTGGTTTTATCTACCAAGCTCACTAGCTATTTTAGGATGGTGATAAAAACATAGGTCAGCGACTCCTAAGTACTGACAACCACACATCAATGTATAAAAACTGTCAAATTTCTTAAATCGGTTCTTTATGTCAAACACGTTTCTTTCAATATCCACTGGTGTTGTGAGTGTCCATGGGTAACGGCAATCCATCACCATCAGGTGATCCGTCTGCTCGTCTCCTACCCTCACTCACGCAGCGAAACACAGCAAAGACGCTGCTTGCGGTTTTCTTTGAGGTCGTAGTATCAGTCTTGTCGAGCGAGCCAGCCCGTTCATGCCGAAATGTGGCTCTCCCACGGTCAAAAATATAACATGCTCATTGCGACCACTGCAATTCTTATGAGCTCAAACACGATAGCTGTATACAATACACATCTCATCTATTTTGAGCAATGTGATTGGTTTTTTGTTTAAATCTCCGCTCAAGCTCCACTTGTATGGAAAGCTTATTCTTGATACACAATGCAGTAGGTAGGTATCTTGATGATGTACATATTTGTGAACATTCACATCCCTTAAATGACGTGTTCTGCTGCCCATTCTGAACAATATTTGTTCTATGACTTTTGGAAATTCGTATAACAAAATTTCAACTTTTTATTCAAAGTCGGTCACGTGACTTGGTCCTTTTGTATGATGTAAATGTTCACAGATAGGTACACTCTGTATTATTAATATACTCCTTTCGCTTTATTATGATATCGGTGACAGCAGGACAGCGTTATGCGTGAGTCACACGTTAGAAAGAGACTAACGTGAAAAAGGAATAGATTTTGACATCTGTCACCCATATCATGCTAAAGCGAAAGGAGTATAGTAGATATCCTATTACTGCGTGCTACCAATCCAAACAGTCCTATCAGAAGATATAGATAGGTAATAAGCTTTCGTTTAGTAGGTCGCCAGCCTACGCTACTTGAGATATTAATATAAATAATTTGAACATGCGTTCGTACTTTCGTTATCGACACAGAGTTCGTACGGGTAGGTATGTTACGAAAATATTATAACCAGCTATATCTACTCGAGATTATGCAACGATGTTAAATCAACAAGTGATTGTATGGAAAAATAAATCTGAGTTTTGTTGCATGTATGAGATGAACTAATTGCAAATATCTTGTTTGACTTTTAAAATATCCATTTATTTTTAATCTGTAGCATGTACCCTACTCTAAAAGTCAGCAATTTGTATAGCGCTGTGCGATTTTATAGCTTGTTATTTTATTTCTATCAGCTCGATTCTAAGATATCGTTTTTTATTATAATACATTTTTAAACTCAATTTTCATACTGAGAAAATCAACAGTAATTTTTTGGCTACATTAGCCAGAAATGTCTGATTCCGTGACGTTTGGAATACCCGCCAAAATCGTTACTTGGCAAGTTTTTTAGCTTAAAAATATATCTAGTTTGTTTAAGCAAGTATTCTTAATTCAGCCAAATTATGATTTGTTAGGATATGAATTTTTATTCTTTAGTAAAGTCTTTGAAAGTAAGTAAAATAAAACTGCATAAATAAAATCCTCCTTTGTACCCTAGCACAAAGCATGTCATTTAATCATTATTAAAAATAATATAAAAAAAATACATTTTATTTTTTTGTTGATTACAGAAAGTAGGTTTCATTTTCGTAGGTCAAACAAAGATATTTTATGACAACATGCATAAATTAAAGCTCTAGATTCAATCTGGCTGAAAAAATGTTTTCTTTTTATACAGTGTGTGATAGTAATGGCGGGAATATTTTCCTTCGATCAACCGTCTATTGTTTATTTGTTTATAAATAGAATTATGGTGATTTTTTTTCTGGTGACTGTTTAAATTAATTCTGCTTAAGTAGCTTAGTAGGTATGTACGTTTTGATAAATTAGTAAACTTGTTATTTTACCTAAGTACCTACTTATGTGTCGATTGATTGAGGTTTTGTTTACAATGTATTGCCGTTGCGGTAGCAAAACCACATGGTATTGCGGTGTGAATTTTGTTGCTCTTATATCTTTGTTTTCAAAGTTTCTTTTACGATATTTTTTATTTGTAGAGTAATCTAAGCGAATAAAATCCATAGCTACACTATTGGTATTGGTTCATCAGCGGTGACTAAGAATTCTCAGAAACTCCTTTTAAACAGGTTCTACCATCATTCACATAAACCTGTCTGCTAGATTTATGTCTGCATACGCATATTAAGAACACATCTGTACTAAGATTCTATGGCGAATGTGGGGCAGGGTGGGGCGAAGTCCCGTTGACAACTCCGCACTCTGCACAGTAATTTCTAGTTAACGATGTACCTGTATAGGGACTGGCTAGCTATCGGATGTTAAGTATCGAGTATCGATGGTAATCCTGATCTGATACTAATCAATAGCATAGAAGATACTTAAGTAAATAAAAATAATAATAACTGTGCAAAGATAAACAAAATTTTTGTAATAAGTGTCAGGCGAGCAGACGGATCACCTGATGGTAAGCGATTGCCGCCGCCCATGCACACCCGCGACACTAGTGGAGTCTCAAGTGCGCTGCCAATCTTTAAGCCCACCTTTTCCCCGAATTGGGCCTCCGGTACCCTCACTCACGCAGAGAAAAAACAGCACAATATCTGTGCTGTTTTTTTTCTCTGCGTGAGTATTGATATAAAAAATGATGATGATATAACGTACTTACCATCTTTCTACGATCATCATCATCGTCATTTCAAAGTAAAATTCCGGGTTGCATCCAAAGCCATCGTTCTGAAATCGTCAGTCTAATGTACCGTAGGACGTTATCACAAAATAGACACGCTGCCTAAATCGCATGCTAACACAGGCTACCGTAGAGATCACTGTACGCGCACATGTACCGTCGGAGAGCCAAGCTTCGGAACCGTGCTGGGAGAGCCACGCTTCGGCATGAATGAGCCGGCTCGACCAGAGTAATACCACGGCCTCACATAAAGCCGGCGTGATGCTCCACTGTGCTGTGTTTCGCTGCGTGAGTGAGGGTACTGAAGGCCTAATCCGGGGGAAAGGGGGGTTTAAAGGTTGGCAGCACACTTGACTCCAATGGTGTCGCGGGTGTCCATGGGCGGTGGCAATCGCTTACCATCAGGTGATCCGTCTGCTCCACTGCCACCTATCACATAAAGAAAGTTCCTGTGCATAGTTTGCTTAGCTTGCATTGCAGGAAGCCTGCGTCGTGTGTCTATTTATTTTGAGCCTGCACTGAGTGCCGACGTTTCGACTCAGTAGGTCTTTATTGTTAGTTCGCAGTGCTTAAATACTTTTGTTTATATTATGAAGAAAATATTAGGTCGAATATCGGAAAAAGTACTCGATATCAAAAGTATCGATACTTTTCTTCTCTAACGTAGACCAATTAGATCACGTCAGTAAAACATCATGTGGGAATTAAGTGGCTTTGGCGCATGATCGATGGGTCCAAATTATATCGACTGGTTGTAGAGGAAAAATGTCTCGATTGGCAAATGTTTGGTTTTTAAATGTATTTGCAATTTGTCACCGGCTTATTACGTAGATAATTATGTGCATATATTAGATTGCCAGACATCCTTTTGAATATTAGTAACTTATTAAAAAAATTGCAATACTTTGTGTATGCCGTGAATATGTAGACCAGGTACAGTCGGGGAATCTGCCGCATAACCACCTGAAGAGCAAAAATCGCTTGCAGCATGCATAGTTTTTTGTTTGAAATGATGAATGAATGAATATACTTTTGTTGCACTCAAAACAAAGTATGAAAACTTAAAAACTAGATATAAGAAAAAAGTTTCAAAATCAAGATTTACCTAAAGAACACGATTGGCCATAATTTTCGCTATCGGGAATTAATTTTGAGTTTCTAAATAACAATACAACAAGCAGCAGGTACTTAAATATTTTGGTTAGTGGATGACATTTAGAGGTAAAAAAAAGGTTTACAATCTGATAACCCTATGGCGGCATCCTAAGTGTTTGGGTACCCCATAGCCGCGACTAGAGAGTACCAGTAGGGTATTCACCAAACCTAACTCACTTTCTTTTTCATTGTTCCAGAATGAACTACAATGACGTGGTGTAAAATATACAAGGTGGCAGCACTGGTGCTACTAAGTACGCTCAGCAGAGGAGAACTGCCCGAAGATGACTTCAGGATAATCAATAGACAGGGTAAGATCAAAGTTTAACTTTTTTTTAATGCTAGAGGTGACAAACGAGCAAGCGAGTCAGTCACCTGATGGAAAGCAATCATCGCCGCCCATGATTATCCGCGAAATCAGAGAGATCGCATCAGCGATCGCATCAGCGATCTTCTTTCGCGTACGCTCTTCTCTTGAAGGTCCCTAAGACGTAGCCGTCGGGAAATACTCTCGCAAGTAAACCATTCCACAGAATTGGTACGTGGTAGAAAGTTCCTCGAAAAACGCAGTATTAGACGGCCATCCATCGAGATGATGGACTTAACTTATAAACTTCTTATGCTGCTCTCTCTATTTGGTACTTAAGTCTTAATCAAGGTTATCCAATATTTTTATTGATAGCATTTTCAACCAAATATCCAAAAACCTCACTTGGAAATTCTATAGTATCTAGCAGCAAAAAGTATCGTATTAGTTCTTGGATTCATTGGCTTGAATAGCTTTTGGCGCTGGCTTCCTGGAATCCTTAGAGTTCGCCGTATCCTTCCGCGCCCATATGTTGCGAAACAATATCTTTCCTGCTGTTTTCCGCCTGATTGAACTGCCTCCATGTTCAGTATCTTAAAAGTAATATGATGTCGTCTTTACCGGAGGCTGGGAAATGTAGAATGTTCCTCTTACCTCAAAATAGATCGAACATTCTACATTTAATAAAACGGCACATGTAAACAAAAGCGATGTAATGTCAGTGGATAAGAACGCGCCTTCCATACGGACATCTGGATATTTCTAATATATGTGCGTATTTCTACCACTAGCTCGGCGGTGAGGGAAAACATGTTAAGGAAACTTTGGAAACATGCTCGATTCGGATAGTTTCTGAAACGTGTACCATGATTCAGTTAGTCTGGTTTCCCTGTCAAAGGGTAGCGAAGGTCAGACGGCGGCCGCTTCATTGTCCCCAAATCCTGAATCATGGTCTAAAGCGACTGGTTTAAAATGCAACCCGGAATTACACGCTAAGATGAAAAAGTGTACACCGCTGGTGGCACAACAGCACAATCAAAACTACGATATCTATGCGATAATAATAATGATAATGTACTTTGG
This sequence comes from Marasmia exigua, assembly GCA_019059595.1. Classification (NCBI taxonomy): domain Eukaryota; kingdom Metazoa; phylum Arthropoda; class Insecta; order Lepidoptera; family Crambidae; genus Marasmia; species Marasmia exigua. The sequence goes on along the minus strand of CM032482.1, from coordinate 11,974,178 downwards.
CCGGTGTGTTTGTTATATCAACAGTCGTTACATAATGTCAAAAAAATATGCCCTTAGGCCATAGACTTAGAATGCCTCTATACCTTAGGCTATTTGAAAATTGAAAGAAGGGACCAGATTATTATTATCTTACTCTATGGTCGGGACTAAACCTACACTCCAGACTATTACCCCCTTATTAAAAATCCCGAACCAAGGATAGTCCCGGAACAAAATTCGTGCCAGACCCTTTTAACATTGCCTTTTGGAAAGGGAAGACATAAGCTTCAGTACGGTAACAACTTTAGATCGCGATTTATATGTCCTCATAATATTTATTTTATTAATATTTCCTTTATTTTATTTTGTGTAACAATTGAACTGTATGGCTTGGTATGATGATGACACAACATTGTATGAAAATTTGGCGATTAAAAAGAGTAACTGGCGAGTTTCTTGCCGGATCTTCTCGACCAGAAACAACTTTCCGAGCCGGTGGTAGAATCGCATTATGTTTATTTATTTCTTTAGTATATTTCTGTATCAACATATTTATGTATTAACATGTAAATTATACATAAGTACTTATAAATAGTTTTAAGTCATTCAAATGTATGACGATTTGTAAGTGTTGTGTACGAGCCTATGCAAATAAAGAATTATTTGACTTTGACTATGGTGGTTTATTTTATTACTCTATGGTTGGGACTAAACCTACACTACTGAATTGGGCAGGAAGGCGTTGTACAATGTTTTTTCTACGGGAAAATGACAATACCACTTTTAAAGGTATCATATTAGTTCTGATTTATCGCCACGTGCCAAATAAACGTAGGACGACTACTCGAGAAATGAAACGCTTGACTTGAGAACACTTTTTAAGACTCTTTTTTTGTTAGCTCGGATTGAAAGAAAGTATTTTTCTTCCTCGTATTGTGTACGTGTCTTCATAGTCACGTAGGCTTAGAATGAAAGTATTGCAAAGTGCGGAAGGGGAAAGTAGCAAAAAATAAGCCAAAAAAGATTGCCAGTTACATAAAATGAATTCAACGAGCCGTGTTCGTGTAATTGTCATGTCAGACCATGAGTGATTAGGCGGCGTAGTAGATTTTTTACCAAACGAAAAGATAGTCATTACGTTTTAAAATTGGATTCTACAATGATTACTTTATGTATCACCGTCAGTATTATAAATCGTTTGACAATTTTTTATTCAGTTCTGTTCTGTTGTCAGTAACTTGTTACTTGCGGTATTGTTTTTGCCAAAGTTCTAGACTACTATCCATTTGAAGTTGGAGAGCGTGACCGTGGGAGAGCCACGCTTCGGCATAAATGGACCGGATCGACCGGAGTGAAACCACGGCCTCACAGAAAACCGGCGTGAAGCAGCATTGTGCTGTATTTCGCTGCGTGAGTGAGGGCACTTGGCAGCGCACTTGTGACTTCACTGGTGTCGCGGGTGTCCATGGGCGGCGGCAATCGCTTACCATCAGGTGATCCGTCTGCTCGTCTGCCACCTATCAAATAAAAAAAAAATTCAACATTTATGTCACAAGATTTTTAATGGACTAAATCGAACCTTGTCATAGTTACATTTGAGATTCCTCCCTCCTTAAGTGTGACGTCATGAATCCATTGATGTATCAAAGTTAAAACTTTAATCTTTCAAAGTACCTACTATCAATATTTACTTTCATATATAAAAAGTGCTTTTAGCAAAAGATTAGTCGACTTTGCAATGTGGTATTTCCGGAGTCCTTGGAATTATACAGACAAGTACCCAATCTATTGTTTTCGGACAAAAGGGTTTTTTATTTGCTTCTTAATCTTAATAGCGATGATAAGTAGATGCAAACGACTTAGAAGATGCAGTTTAGAATTCTGACTACAGTTTAAAAAAAACCCATCAAATCTTTCTCTTATGTGGATATAAATTCATATTCATAGTCACTATTAATTTGCAATTCTAATATTGGTTAAAAATTTACGTCCCTGTTCAATATGTAGAATAGACTGGCCACTCCTTGTTTATATTACGTTTGAAGCGCCATCTTACCTACTATTATGTATTAATTATAATACATATATTCAAAGCGTCAAATGTTTGACGCGAAATATCCATTAAAATACCTCCATGCATGTTTAAGAAGGTATTGTGTTAAATCAATGTAAAAACAAATTTAGTGTGCTCAACGATGTTAAATAGAATTATAATGGCAAAGCAAAGTAAAAGTGGTACGTGACTTGCCTAAGCAATAGTAAATTGATTGATTTTTTCGAGGAACTTAATTTACTGAAGGAGGCCCAATCTGGGGGAAAGGGGGCAGCGCATTTGTGACTCCACTGGTGTTGCGAGTGTCCATGGGCGGCGGCAAACTCTTACCATCAGTTGATACGTCTGCTCGTGTGCCAATAAAAAAACGCGTGAAATATCAATTCTTTATCTTCTATTCACCACTCGAATTCTTCATCAACAGCAACTGCTGCAAATTAACAATTTCTTTTTAAAGATCGGCAAACTTGATACCTTCTGAAAAATGTTGTATCTATTCAAATTCCACAACATACTTGTCCGATTTTCTAAAATAAGTATAGGGTGAAATATGGAAACATTATATTCGCCTTCTCATACAAAAGTGATTGATGAAAGTTGTATGGAAGTTGTATTTGACGGCTTCGTTGGCGCAGTGGGTAGTGCGTCACACTTTAAAGCGATGGCTGCGCTTGAGAGCCCAGGTTCGATCCCAAAATTTGTACCTGAGTTTTCTGTTAAATACTTTTACTATTTATTAAATACCCATGCACTAATGTTGGATCCAACGCAACAAAACAAAAACGGACCCAACATTTGTCCATGGTGATTTAATAAATAGTATAAGTGTTTGGCGAGAGGTTGTAACCCCGAAATTGTTCAAAATAGATCCGGTTTCATCATCATCATCATCAGCCCATTTAAGTCCCCACTGCTGGGGCACGGGCCTCCCTCAATCACATGAGGGGTAATTGCCATACTCACCACGCTTGGCAGACGGGTTGGCGAGGGTTGTGATATAAATGCAGAGTTTTCCTTCTCTGGGTGCTGATGATCATGCCAGCAGCTTTACCTTAGTCGCCATTTACGACACCTCAGTAAGAGTGAGGGTGGCCTATTCTACTCTGCCGGGACCACACGGCAAGCAATACAAGGAATATGAGGGCAAGAGCGCTATAATATATATATATATATATCCTACGTAAGTGGCTGATCGTTGAGATTGGCCGCCTTAGCCGAAATCGGTTGGAGGATAATTATTATGGAGATGGAATATACATAGGATGGTATCCCATGTATATTCTTAAAAATTACATTTGAGTACTTTATTATGGCAAATAAAACGTTACAAGAAAATTTTAACTCCACTAACATGACTAATTCAAGTTTTTCTCTCCACAGATTTGCTAGCAACTGATACCGATATCTTCGAAGACAACAGCAGCAAGTCATTTTCGCAACTACTCTTCGATGTGGCAAGGGACCAGGTGATTGTGGGCGCTAGGTGAGTACAGAATCGATGCAAAATAGGTACAGAATTAAGATAGGCAGTAGGCAAACATGCGTTTCGATGCACTCCGCTGAAGACCATGTTATCGGCAATTCAATTGGTTGCCAATACAGTGCGTCGATATTACTTGTCTCACGCGCGTGACTTTAATATGAACTGAATATCTTCAACAAAACAGAATTCACCACTGTATCTTCTCCCGCCTTTTTCACACGCACTGTGCGTCTCTTTTGATTGAATTCGACAGTAAGTATATTGCCATTCGTAACGGCAAGGTCGTTATAGGCCCTTTGTTTCAGGGTAAGAGAAGATGACGGGCTAGAGTAAGGCTCGGAATGAACTTGCCCCCCGCTTCAATCTCTACACCTCTGTTGGGCTTTAAGTAGGTGCATGAGTAAAGGCACTCATAATCTTTTAGACTGTCTTCATCTTAGCGTGTAATAACGGTTGAATCCAAAGCTATCGCTTTAGAGCCCGGGGTACCTACGCTTGGACCATGATTTAGTATTGGGGAGTCTGGTAATTACAATGAAGCGACAGCCGTGAGACATTTGGTGTGACGGCAGTGGCAAACCTTTGACAGGGGAACTAGTTGGTCTAGTTCCCTGAATCATGGTTACACATTTCAGAAACTATTTGAAACGTGCAGGTTTCCTCACGATGTTTTTCCTCATTGCCGAGCTAATGGTAGAAATAGGCACATAGATTTGAAAAATCCAGAGGTGCATGACCTCTGCACTGCAATCCAGAGGTGACAAACCACGACCCCCACTCATGGAAGACGCGTTAGTACTGAGCTACATTCGCTCAACTAGAGTTAGACGCGAAATCAACTTGCTCCCCGCCTCAACCTCTACCCCTGTGTTGGGCTTTGGGTAGGTGCATGGGTACTCGGAATCTTTTAGACTGTGATACAGACATTCACAGCATCGGTATCTTATAATATCGATTAGGATTGCCAACGTAGTGCCCGGGGCGTGCCATTCCGATGTCGAATTTCTAAGTGATCGGAAGGAATTTATGGTGGAACTAACTTTGTGTGACGAAGTCGTTATTCATGATTTCTTTTTTTTAATTAGTTACTTTGCAATTTTTTGATGAATTATTTATTTAATGCTCATTGTGACATCTTGGATGGATGTGAATTTTAATCAGGTAAAACATTGGACGTTAATAACTGTTTAAAATACATTTCGATAACCTAGGCTAGGTTAGCGTACCTACCCCGGGTTCCAGAGCAACAGCTTTGGACGCAATATCATCATCTTTGCGTTTTATCCTGGTTACATCCCAATCCGTCGCACCGGGGCCCAGAATCCGCACAGTTTTGTGCATCCATTGTGGTCAATTTATTGGCACAGCTTTTTAGGTATTTACCTTTTATCGGGACCAGGTGGAGGTGGCATGGCCATACATTTTCGACGTAAAAAGACTGTGCCGTATCCATAAAAATGGTTTATCGCGTGGCTAGTATCTCCAGCTTTTAATTTTATCTAGTCTAGATAGGTGCTGTCCGATGCTACTTGCACATAAATGGAAGTTTTATTTACAACCTTGGTCACACGGTATAAAGACCAACGTGGTTATTATATTCCACAGACCGGAACAGATTTTGGTTTATGATATATGTTTATAGAATTACTTTAATTCCTGGGTTCCATAGACATTCAAAGGAAACAATAACTTTTAAATATTGCCCAACAGAATAAATGTATGTGCCCTCATCTTGCTTAGGTTAATTTACTTATGACAGCCCTAGAGTGAAGCTATGGAGCAGAGGTCGGCAACCTTCCGAGGTTGGCGTATAAATGACGTGCTTAATTCGCATTTTACGCCTGCTTACACGTAGGGGTTAGCTCGACATACACTAACGCTTCACAATGAATATTCTTGATTTTCAAACTGTCAAAAGCAGCTTGGTTGCTTGCAATAACAGATGTTGTATTTTTTAAAGTAGAGAATTTTAGTAGCATCAATGCCATCGTACTTGATGATTTTGTACATTAAGAATCCATTAAAATGTTTCCAAAACTAAAGCATATCAAAATTACATCTATAAAATCGTTGGTATGATATAAAAAAAAATCTACAATTTGTGACGTCATTTGATCTTTAGAAGTAAAGCAATTATCTATGTATGAAAACGATACCGTGTTTTTATTAATATTTTTAGATCTTATAGACAACATTTATGAGTAGAAAACCTCGAAAGATAGTTTATGCCAATTTAAGTTATGTCTACCCAGCTATAGAGCTAAAGTGATGAATAATTTAAACTATGTAACTACGAGTATATTAAGTGTTAGAGACGATATTAGTGGTTTGAAACCTCTGACACCAGGGCTGACAAATATACAATTAGAAGATAAATAGCTTTTAAAATTCATACTATTGATGATTCGGATCTATCTTGGGCCTTACGTGGAATCGCTTCCATCTGACCTTTTTTACAACAATACGTTAAGAACCTGAAGTTTTAGGCTAGCGATTAACTATAATAATATTTGCGGCGGCTAAGGTCAGACTACAGTGACTTGCAATTATAGGTACACATGGCAGTTCTTGTACCATTGAAATAAGGTTCATAACTAGTTATAGTCGTATAAATGTTATTGCTTTGTACATAATCATATCGGCAACAGCTCACGACCACGCAATACGGAGTTGTGTTTCAGTCACTTGATACCCATGAGATTAGAACGTTCAATGTTCTATTAACTTTTGTTTGTTATTGCAAAAACTATTGTTTAGCAAACACTTTGATTCAAAGCCATGCAGTAAATGTCCGTAAATCCGTAAGTCGCATTTTGTAGTGCATTTATGCAAACGCAAGGTCGACAGTTTCCTGAATGATTGATGCTAAATAGCCTTAAGCCTTTTGCGCGTTTCCTCTTCCTACCTTCATAATAAGGTCTCAATTAGCAATCAAAATCGTTGCTCAAAATTGTTCCCGACATTTAAAAATAACATTTACGGAGTACCTTTCGTTTCAAATGTTGCGCAGTGGGACCATAATTTAACAAAACTGGAGTTATTTTTTTACAGTCCCACTAAAATTATTACAATCGTTTTTGCATGATTCGATACACAGATGTATTATTAGATACGGCTGTTGCCACTTTAGATTATAATACGATGTCCTATGTGACCTTCTCGTGTGTTAGATAACAATGTACTAACCATTAGGGGTCTTTAGGCATGACATGAATGGGCAGTAAATAAAGTTAGATTGTATTCTTATGATGTAAATTGTATTTTGTGAGCGTTTTCTGCATGAGTCGTCTTATTTATTAGTCAATTCAAAGGGTAAAGAATAATGTGATCTTCGGAATGAATTACCATTAAATTAACAGAATTAGATTGTTTCTTCATTGTTATGCCAGGTGACAAACAAGAAAATTTTATGAAATCTATCTCTACTATAATTAAGTGTGATGCTCTCTAATTTTTTTCCTGTGAATAAATTTTACAAACCTAGAAAAATTACATATTGTACACAATACCAGCTCATATTACTCAAATTTGTCATAATATCTGACTCATTTACAGACTTGCATAGGCAGGTTGCATTATGCTTGTGATTTGAAAATGTAACATGTGTGAAATGTAATAACTACCTCCTTTTTTATGTTAGAGGCGGACAAACGAGCAAGCGAGTCAACTGATGGAAAGTAATCAACCCCGCCTATGGACATCCGCCAAATCAGAGAGTAAGCGAATATGAGTTACTGGCCTTTTGAAAAAAGTACGCTCTTCTCTTCAAGGTCCCTAAGTCGTAGCCGTCGGGAAATACTCCCGCAGCCAAACCGTTCTAACCGTGAACTGAGGAATCCATCCAATCCATCCTCGCATCGATGTCCTCATTATTGAGGGTCGTGATCCTCCCGAGGAATCCATTTTTTGTGGACAATGTTCCGCCATCTCTGTCTGTCTTTGGCGACGTGGAGGGCTTCGAAAACATTCGTATTAAGGGTTTGCGGATTTCGTCGGACTATCTCAAGCCACTGCGAACTGTAAGGCGTTTGCCGAAGACTTCCCGTCACCATTAGTTGCTCCAGGTTATGACCTGGAGCAACTGGCCATATGCCCAAAAGAAAACCTAAATTATATAATTTACAAGTTTAGAGCCAAAATACTTATCAAATAAATATAGTTAAGACACGCCTCGCCAATCACCAGTAACTTTGTTTTTTCGTTTAAACCAGTGCAGGAGCTTCAAGGTCGACCCACTTTTTGTAAAAAGTCAAATTAGGAACTACAAAATGGTTGGGTTATTATTACAAAAACGTTCGGTTTTAATATTCTGGTAGGTCATGATGTTCCAAGGCCTGTTTGCAAAAGAATATACTAAGTTTCATACTTATTTGAACTATCCTCCATGTTGACATATCATACAAACTCGCCTACGCTGGTGTGATCATGTACTGCGAAAACCGGATAACTACGTGGGAAACAAATAACTGGCCATGCTACCATCGCCAGGACCTGGCAGACGGGGTAGACCCAAAAAGATGTGACTTGAAGTCGTAATCGGTGACATGCAGCGTGCCAACAAACTAACCACTATGGATGTATCCTGGGTTTCGTTGCGACAGCTTAATACGCGAACGAAACAAAACACTAAGATGAAGAACAATACTTATTTGGACTATCTTAGGTACTGATTCGCTCGCAACGGTAATATACCTGCCTAAGTACATACGGAGATACGCAAATCACAAACACAATGTGTAGGTAATAAGTCAAACTTCATTCGATATACCCTATCACACCTTAAGGTGACAGGTAGGGAACACTAGCGACGCCAATCGATTTTACATTTCAGCTACTAAACCGGATCTATTTTAAACAATTACGGGGTTAACACCTCTCATTGAATTAATTTTTCCCAACATTTGTTCATGGTTATTTAATAAATAGTATAAGTGTTTGCCGAGAGGTTGTTACCCCGAAATTGTTTCAAATAGATCCGGTTTAGTAGCTAACAATTAAAAACAAATGGTGTCGCTAGTTAGGGCTACCCGTCGCCTTAAGGGGCCAAACATCATACCAAAATAATTTGCAATTTGAGGATACCTCGACGTTTCATTGTGGCTACTCGGATTAAGGAAGTATATATCTATGTCTCGGTTAACTCCTGCTCTCAAAAATATTTACTCATTTGAAAAGATATGTGATTACATTTCGTAAATTTTTCGACGTTTTGACGACCTATTTTCTGCCTATTTGTTTTATATTAAAAACTTAATTATTCATTATGAAAAATTAGCAGAGACACATCATGTATTGTCTAGTTACACAATGTCTGAAAGAAAATCAAAATATGATCAAGTTTCAATCATTATTATTTGTATTCACAAATGCACATAATTATCTTACTAATTTCAAACAGCTATTTTATTGTTTCGATTCGCACGAGAGGGTCGCGGGTAGCGCGACAGAGATAGCGAGACATCCGAGGAACGGCGAAGCTCGCCGCGAATTGTATTTAACCGACGCTCCGCCGCACTTTTAATGTCAATTTCTACTAAGGTTTGACAGATTGCAGTAAACTGATGTGTAGCTGCCTCATCATCATCATCATCTTAGCGAGCCCGGGGTTCGCTTTCCTACTTCTACTCCTCCACTTCACGCGGTCTTGTGCATCCACAGTGGTCAGTTTATTAGCACGCATGTCATCCCTTACGATGTCAAGCCACACCTTTTTATACTACAATACGTGCTTTGACTTCGTAATCGATGTCTCCGGATGAATGGAGTACCGATCCCAGGTACTTAAAATGGTCCGTGCGCTCTACCTCATCATTATTTGTGTTCCTCTGTTGTCTGATCTCTGTAACACAAGTGCTTAAGCTACTTAGTACGGAATCAGGTCAACGTATGAGGCGTGGTAATAAAAAAAATGCCAATACGGACAGACGTGAGATCAGAAGAGCCGCTGACCATAGTACTCTGTCTGATGTATAGCTGCCTGTACGTACTTAAATGACCCCACGAACAATGTAACAATTCTTCATACTCAGCATTGATTTATTTTAACCCATCTCAAATATTGCGTTAACCATAATTTAATTCCCAACAAAAAGATCTATTTTACTTTTTGCTAGCAGAAGGAAAAAACATTACCTACCCAGGAAATACCCAACAGAATCGCCCCGTCATTCTTAGTTTTTAGTTTCATTGTGTTTTGCTCTTTTTGACTTGTTCCTCTAATGATGAATGATGAAAAGTATAAACAGATTTTAACCAAGTCAAAGTGGTACTTGGTGGTGATTGTTAACTTTTTCATGTCAATTAGTTATGATAAATTGTTGTGGAGATCCCGTTAGGATAATTATTCTAATTTAAAAATTAAAATTAATGATTAAAACGAACGGCACTAGTAGAAAGATAACCAGTAGCAAGAGAGTTGTTTTGAAAACGGAACAGACAAGAAGGCTAACAGCGTAAACGTCCCGTAACGTACGAGAATATACCTGTCACATTGACCGTGGGAGAGCCACGCTTCGATATGGATGGGCCGGCTCGACCGGATTGATACCACGGCCTCCCAGAAAACCGGCATGAAGCAGCACATGTGCTGTGTTTCGCTGCGTGAGTGAGGGTACTGGAGGCCCAATCCGAGGGAAGGAGGTTTAAAGGTTGGCAGCGCACTTGTGACTCCACTGGTGTCGCGGGGTGATTTAGTACAGTAATAACTTTAGGTCGCGATTAATAATAAGGTGGAATATGAATAAGCCCCTTTTCCTTTAAGCCATGTGTTTATAAACATATATATTTGGGTTTACAAAATAAATCATAAACATCTACAAGTTCTTTGACGTAAAACTCGTGCTTCCTTACTTCACATTATTACACAACATTCGTCAACAAACTGCTACTTTTTTACGGCCACAATAAACCGCGCATGCGCAGCGTAAATCATCGCTCGTAAAGACTTATTTAATGTTATCATAACAATATTTTAATGACGATAACACGGTCCACGGTTTGCCCGCCCTAATAACTTGTTCAAACAGCTTGAGTCACTCACCTGCTTGTCATGTCACTAGATAGCTAGGGTTGACACAAATTTTATGTTACATTAGACCTTTTATGACTTTCATCATCATCATCATCATCATCTCTTCTTCTTCTTCTTCTTTGCATCTTCCCACGTTAGCCAACCCCGGCTCTCCTTATCCTTCTGCGCCAGGTAGTTGTGATTTCCTAACCAGATTGGCTGTACTAGTCCACCAGGTCAAGGGCGGCCGTCCTCTTCCCTTCATGCCCTCTGGGATTGCTAGTGCCCTCTAGACCACATGCTCGCTGTCTTTCCGCATGACATGGCCATACCATATTAGGCGTGTTTTGGTGAGCTTGTCCTGGACAGGAGTGACTTTGAAACTACCTCGGACGTATTCGTTACGAATTTTGTCTAGTTTGGTCACTCCACCGTACCACCTACCTGACTGATCCAGTCCTGATCTCCGTGTCGTCTGATGTCGTCCACTCAACGCTGCGGTGGTCTGCTGCGCGGCAGAATACTGTCAGTGTCCGCTCTCTGTCTCCTCCTGTTATGAAATAAAATTGATTCACAAATACAACATCTCATACATTGATCTAATTATGCACTTGTCTTACGGATATCAGGCAAGAGAGGAATTACAAATCAGTGGCTTAAGACCAATAGACTGATTGAATGTAGGTAAGTGACTAAGATCAAGTAGGTAGGTTAAGAGTATTATGTCTGCAGCACAGAACTGTAGTCTGTACATTATGTAGATATGCAAAGCCCAATTTGCAACAAAAGCAATATTAAAATTGCTTTCGACTTGGACTTCAATTTAGGTAGTATTAGTGAATCGGTCACTCTATATCTGGGTCTAATTGGCATCTTTTTACTTCTGCGACTACAAACATAGACGAGGAAATATCACACTATACTGCCGTGAAGCAGCGTCTCGGCTATGTTTCGCTGCGTGAGTGAGGGTACCGGAGCCCCAATCCTGGGAAATGGGAGTTTAAAGGCTCAGTGCGCTTGTGACTCCACTGGTGTTGCGGGTGTCCATGGGCGGCGGTATTTACTTATCATCATCTGGAGATCTATCCGATCGTCTTCCACCAATGGCATAAAAAAATATTCTAATGCAAATCTTCAAAAATTATACCAACGTAACGCGGTTAAAAATATTGCACGTTTTTAAAAAACCATTTATCCCACTCACTAAGAAGTCATTAATCAAAAAAACTTACATCATAGTCACTGCTCGACTCATCTCTATGAAATCATTTGCATTCATGCAATCATTTTTATATCAACTAATGCTTTTCGATTAAGGAAAGAGACTATGGCACGAAGTATCTATTAGCTTGCATTATTATTTCATAACAAGGAAAGGTTTCGCCTTGACCTCCCCTGATTACACTAACCTTCTAGTAATAATTACTATTCAGGATTAAACTGAAGGTAAAAGTGCACTCCACTCGAAATGATATATTATTTAACTGGCCCGATGGTGCATTTGGTAGGGACCACGCCTCGCCAAAAGTGCGGGCTCAACCCCCACCCTGGATCAAACATTCTTGCGATGAACTATTGTGTTTGCTTAGTGTCTGGGTGTATATTAGGTACACACCGCGGCATTTGGTACCCGAGAAACTTCTCAAGGGCTAATGTGATCTGCTGATTGATGCAATTTGTATCATCATAATTTCAGCCAATGGATTCCCGCGATCTTCACCAGATCGCGACTTCCTGTACATGGCCTCCACTCGAGGACCTTTCCGCCCCAACGGGCGTCTGTTCTCCTCGCTATGTGCCCTGCCCATTGCCACTAGAGGCAAGCAATCCTTTGGACTTATTTGTATGAGAAGGTATTTTTTTAAGATTGGCCCTATTTTTTTGGGGAGAAATGTTTGTCTTCATAAGTATAATGCCCTAGACAAGTTTCTCGGGTATTCAAAAAAACACGGTATATTAAATCAAGTATTATATTTGTTTGTAATTCTCGTATTAACTGATGTTCGCGATGCGCTGCTTTGTAGAATTAGGACATGCCTGATTGATAGTATCTACATAATTTCTAGCTTATTTTTATAGTAAAAAGGTGTTTTTGACAGCCCTACACACAACACTCGTATCACCTCGAAACTGGTCTACACAGTAACGGAATTCGGTGTTAATGAATCTGCATAATGCATTCTAATTGGTGATTATTGGCCTAGCCGTGTCAAAGGTTTGCGTAACGCCGAACATCGGTAGTAGGTGACCATTGCGCAATTTAGCCCGACACATGTTTTGTCAACACTATTGTGGAAATAACATTGGAAGTTGTTTGGGTTCGTGGTCATCAATCACACTCGCGAGAAGTAAATCTGAGTTCCATAGCTTTTTAATACAAACATGCATTTCACAGCCTCACCTTTTGACAAGCAAGCGTCACTTAAAAGCCGGACTGCATTTGTTTCTTAATTTGTTTTAAGAATTTTGAAATTCAAATAGAACATAATATTTATTATTTTGGGCATTTTGAAGACAGCACCGTGGTTGGCTGACTGTAATTACTACATACTCTTTTTATCACTGCATGTTACTCGTTTTTGAAGCGGATGAATTTATGATAACAATCCATTAGAGTACCTATACATACATGCATGATTATTTTCTTGTAGAAACAACGAGTATTACAGACACCACATACAGCTCTGTCTACCACCTTATGAGAGCAACCGACGGTTTAAAATTAATTGGCCATTATAATAATCTCTAGATAGGTTTGGAAGTCAGACTAGATCATACTTGATCGTAGTGTAAATAAACACTTCCAAATTCACCAATAATGATAAATAAACCATTGGTAATAAATCATGAAGAACTTGTGATGATACAGGAATCCAGTCGGTGAATATTATGTAGGTAAGTATCCCCTCGAACCCGGAAATATTAGGTATATTGTGACGAGACGCCTCGTCTATGACGTTTACCTTGTATCTACAAACACAGAGTACCTAAATTAATTTCAGACCCACAATTTGGAGCAAATAGGTGATGACCTGTGGTGATTACTGATGATCATTATTTTCAAACGCGTCAAGTGTTTTCAAATGAATAAACTGTCTAATTTAAAATCCCCGCTTGGTGTCATAACCGGCCGTTTAGTTTATTAGGTAAACGAACCCAGCCCTACTGCACAATGCTGTAAGGTGGGAGTAAGCCATCTATGTCCAGTGTTATGATTATGACCGTAATCCTTCTTCGAGGTAGAGGGTATGCGATTTGTTGGATACCTTAGCATCTGCCAGAGTACCGTGACATACCTACCTACTTAGGCTGTACTTAGTGATTACATTTATTTAATTTTCTCATCGAAAGCAAATGAAATACGACACCAATGATCCATATTGATCAATATAAAGTAAGCAGCACATGTATTGCACAAACAAATAAGTTACTCATTTTTAGATGCTTATAAAATAAATGACAATTTTTATCATACAGATTTGGTGTTATTATTAATGTTATTATCTAACAATTTCTATTCTATCTAGAAATCTCCATTACAATAAGATTAACTACGAATAGTTTATACGAGTACAATAAATGATTTTATAGAGTAGAATAGAATATTATATATTGTGTTTAACGTAATTAATGATCCAAACTTTGGAAGATCATCATCAGTCTTCATAAGTCTAGATTTCTTCAATGATTGATACAAAAAAAAGGACTTGGGAGTTTATTCTGCCTGAGCCCAAAGGTTTTGTCGTATACGAGAATATAACGCTATTGCTATCATCCCGATGTGGTGCGTACGTAAGATTATTTATTCAATGTGTGAATTTTGATAAATGAAACAGATTAAGCCAGTGTCTCTAACTCACGTATCTGAGACTGGGTGTCTGAGTTTGTTACTTCATGAACAACCAATGTCATTGTACCAGTATCAAAGCACAAGAGTTTAAGCTACACGTATTTTGGCATCAGGTCAATAAATAAAATGTAAAAACATGGAAATCTCTTATGTTGTTTATTTAATTTAATTTACATTAAATTTTAATTTGAAAAGCTTTCCACTGAAGGTATGTAAAGTAATTGCTTACTGTGTACCCATTTCACTGTGGCATACCTAATGCCAACAAGTGTGAGCGGAACAATTAATTTATAGCGCAAAACGTGAACTTCCTTGTGCAGTGAAAGTTGAATTGCACTTTCTATCTTGCGGTGTAGAGTCTCGAATTGAATGCAATACATATCTAGTTCGGTCGTACAGTGGAATGTTTCTAATTGTTTATAAGTACTTTACTTTTAGTTTGAAACAGATACCTATTAATAGGTCGTATTTTATGGTCCCGTTGGTCTAGTGGTTTCAGTACCAGGCTGTGTTCTCGGGGTTCGATTCCTGGGTCGATCATGAGCAAACGTATGTTTCGAATATATCTCGGATTGTGATCACCAATCCACATTAAGCAAGCGTGGTGATTAAGCCCAATCCCGTCACAGTAGCGATGATTTGATTCCGATGATGGAGGCCTTTGCCCTGTAGTGGAACAGTATATGCCTATATACATTAGTTAGTTTATAACAATCGAATTGTCGCTAATGAAATGTTATAGGTGTAGGTATGCATCATTACTTATATCGTCGTACAAAATAAAAATGTAACATCTCGCAGAGTCATCAGTCAGTCAGTGACGAAAAATAAATTAAATCTAAAAATGTATAAGTGTGGTTTATACATTTTTAGATTTAATTTATTTTTCGTTGACCAGAAACTACTATTGCCACAGAAACGTTTCAAATAACTGAGATGTTAAGTACAAAAAAACGGAACTGACGACTTAATCTTTATCCCTGACTCTCCCTGTAAGGTGTGGGTCGGACGCGACAGGTAATATTTTCATACGTTACGTGACGGTTTCGTTGTATGCCCACTGGTCTCACGCTCCCGAGCGATGTTGTCTGATGTTTATTTTATTTATTCATTAAGACTAGTACACGATCGTTTATTCCAATTTCCGATTTAAACCAGTTCGCGACTGTTTCAAGTCAAGTCAGTTTAATACTGTACTAAAGCAAATACTTACCGGATGTGCACGTAATTCCATATCCGTAAAAGTTTAGTATGAGTGAAAGCTGCTCATGAAAGCTTATGTGGGCGCTTAGCGTCCACCCGCGACTTCGTTCGTGGCGAAATCTTCTGGGCATAAGGAAAAAATAATAATATACACAGTTTAGGGTCATATAAAATACTTTGTTTTTTTATGTGATAGGTGGCAGAGGGGCCTCCGGTACCCTCACTCACGCAGCGAAACAGCACAGTGCTGCTTCACATCGGTTTTCAGTGAGGCCGTGGTATCTCGAGCCGGCTCATTCATGCCGAAGCTCTCCCACGGTCGAGTGAAGATGGTAAAGAAGCGTGCGGCTGGCCCAATTGTAAACGATCACCGCAGGACTCCTGTATTTTTTTCCAATCGACATGAATTAAAAAATATATATATATTCGGTACAAAACATAATGTTCATATCATTCCCTGTTGCGTCGGTAGTATACTCGATTTCTAGGACCATGATCTGGGATTTGGTAGAAAAAAAATCATACTTACACGCATAACATTAAAGTAACTAAGTATTGGCCACCCTCACTCATACCGAGGTGTCGTAAAAGGCGACTAAGGTAAATCTGCTGGCATGATCATCAGCAACCAGAGAAGGAAAACTCTGCGTTTATATCAAAACCCTCGCCAACCCGTCTGCCAAGCGTGGTGAGTATGGCAATTACCCCTCATGTGATTGAGGGAGGCCCGTGCCCCAGCAGTGGGGACTTAAATGGGCTGACGAATGATGATGATGATGAACTAAATCAATTTGTACGAGCGTTAGTTACCTACTTATTTTATTACGCGTCTGTAAAATAGTTTAAAATAGCTAATGTAATCGTTGTGTTTTGTAATCTGTTAGTTTAATTAATTATTACATCTAAATGATGTAGGTTAAATATATTATGATGATTTTATGACTAATCTTGTTTACTAGAATTATTTAACCTCAGTTTAATAAAGTGAATTTAGAAATACGAATAATATGGGTACGTATGTGATTTGTAAGTGCTTTCCGAGGCACGGGGCTACAAGACCGCCAACTTTCAGACTCCGGGTAGCCACTAAGAATTTCTTACCGAAAACTTCGACCCAGGGATCGAACCTGGGACCTCTCATCGCTTTAACGTTGCTTAAAGCAGCAACTTAAGTTAAGTTGTTGTTTTAAGAAGCTGTTGGACCAGCGCCCGATCTCTCTCCGGTCGCGTTGTGACACGACCGGAGAGAGTAGTAGTAGTGTCCCATCGAAAATATGAGGGTAAGGGAATAGAGAGTGCACTTGTGTTTGCGCACACACTTGAGCACTATACTTGATATATCCTGCGTACGTGGCTGATCGTTGAGATTGGCTGCCGTAACCGTAATCGATTGGAGGGTATGATTATTGTTAATTATTAATCTGTAAGTAATGTTTGACATTTTGCGAAACAGAAATACGTTTGATACTGGGTTCCATTAGCTATTTAACTTATGCCTCTTCTACTTACTTCTATGCGAAATAATCAGTAAAATCCTCTAATCGGTGATATTATAAAATAGTCGAAAGCGGATGAAGAAACTATACAGATTATACTCGTACTAAGCAGGTAATCCTAATGTTATTGTCTGTACAATAGGAAGTATTTGGTATATTTCAACTTCTTTATGTCAACGCGGAGAGGTTTATATAAAGTTGTTGACTCAGATGATTATGGTTACAAAAGTACAGTTACAGAGAATGGATTTGGATCAGTGTGAGGTGTAAATTGAAGCGGCTTAGATCAAAGCAGAAGAGACTGATGTTTGCGATATTATGTCAATACGCTTAGCATTTGGCCAGCTATTAAAACATTGTGTTTGTTCAAGTGGTTTTCACATTGCGTACAGAGGTATTCAACCTTTGTTTCCTAGTTTTATTAAATAAATAGTTCGATTTTTGATACTTTTTAATCTTTTTATGCCATAAAAAGTTATATCTTTGATAGGTATTGCAAGTGCCATTGAGTCACGAAATATTAAGTCTTATATTCTAGGTATTCGAGTTTTAAATCACCATAGAGGCCTCTGACTCTATGAATAACAATCACTATCAAAGGGACCGTTTGCCAAAAGTGGCCTCTTTTATCGTTAGCCAAAGTTTCGACTACAAAAACATACCAAAAAGTAGTGCATAATTAAATAGATAGTATACCCAATTTGACAAGTTTCCGACGGTCCACATTTAGTAAAAAGAGATCCAGTTTAATATGTAGTTAAAGAATTAAATCAATTGGAGTCGTTAGTGTGCGGAGGGTCCTGCCTTATACAGTGTGAGTATTCATAAAGTGCACATATCAAAATCAGGGAAAATACACCCCAAAACTACACCACCAAAATAACCCTATAAATTTATAATTCCCTAAGTGAAACTTGAAGAAAATCTGTATTTTTTCAGCATTTTTACAGTTGTTTTAAAATTTCTCCTGAAATCATGGTATTGATCCTACTTTTTTAATTTTAGCCTATTCTACATGGAATTAGCTTTCCAAAAAAATGCATGTCTATTACTTAAATACAACTTCTTAAATCAGCATAAAAAATGCAGTGAACTGAGTTAGAGCTGGAGGATGATTAAAAAAAAGGATGAAGGATAAAAAATTCAAATATATATTTTTAAATTTTTTTAATTTTTTCTCTCGAAAAAATGGGGCGTAGTTTCCCTGTTTTTCAAATGTGCACTTTATGAAAATTCACACTGTATAATCTTTTATTATTTTTAACTACGACTGCAAATCAACTTGTTAATGGAAACGAAAATAAAAAAATGCTAAGTAACATAACACTAGCAATTATGTTTTCGTCGGTGCACAAAAAATGTTGACAGCCGCTGTCTGTGGAGGAAGTGGTTATCGGCCTTATCTCCAGTAAACGTGTTAGTATGAACTCGTATCTCAGATACGTTTTTTGATGGACCTGCTTTGATATAAATTTAATTATTCCAATTTATTAGGTTAACATTAGGCCAACTAATTTCTTTCATTTTATTTGTATTTTATAGTGGATATTAACTTATCTTAATAGGTGTGGTAGCAATCAAAATATCAATATATCCGGTATTTTGCTTCCATCAACAATACACAAGGAGAAATATTTTTTTGTGGACAGTATAAAGATTTATATTGAATGAATTAAAGTACATCTACTTGAGCAGCGCTGTCCGGAGACCTGTCCAATGACAAATAAGATTAGATGCCTTTTAATCTTACGTTTTAGTTTATACAAAGTTACAGTAAAATCTAGGACCTTTCCGCAGCTTTCTAGTTTATTACTAAGATATGCAGTAGCTGTAACTATGAGTTTCTCTTAGATCTGTAGAGGCTATCGGAAGTTTAGTCATAAGGATAATGCTGAACTAGAGGGACCGTATAACTGTGCTACCTAGTCTTTACTATTTATAAAGAGGTAAATCCCACAGACAGCCATTCAGACAGCTGCAACGCTTATAGGTGATCCGAAAACTCGAAACGTGGATGCGATGTAATCGACTCTATTAGTAAAAAAAGGAACTAATGTCCCGAAACGAAGTGACGGCGGGCCACTTGTACTTTATAAATTAATTGATCATAAAAGGAACTGTAACCTAGTTTGCCCATTTACCTACGAGTACCTAGGTAGGTTTGCTGGTTTGTTTGCTGCAATCTTTTGTATTCTCTATAACGAAATCGATAGTAACAAGTATTAAGCTGTAGTTGGCTATTATATATTTGAAGTATTTTTTTTTAAATAAAATTATAGTAGAAAAGAGATAGGCGCAAGTCTAAAACAGACATGAATTGCGCAAGTTGATACGGAGAGCCGAATGAAATGGGAGAAAGACTAGGATGATGATAATGAGGTTGCCTATGACTTACTATTTTAAGAGTTTTAAGAGTGAACAGGCATCTTTTAGGCAAACGCGTATCATATCATCCTAGACCTCATCGTCGCTTTCCATCAGGTGCGATTCTGGTCAAGCGTTAGCCTACTGACCAAAAAAAAGTTAAGTAACTAGCTATCAAAAATTGTCTGAAAGCAAACCGGCCAGAACCGGACTGGACTGGAATGATTGACGCTTATTTCGGTTGGCCTATGTGCAACAGTGGACAATGATTGGCCGACGACCCGTTTGGATCAGTGGTAGTGAATGCTGCCTCTGGTGCAAGGGTTGCGTTTTCGATCCCCGCACAGTACGAATATTTGTGAGCATGAACATATCTGTTTGTATTGGTCTGGGTGTTTTCTATGAATTATAAGTATGTATTTACGAAAGAAAAGTATTATATGTATATATTTGTAATTCCACTGTTGATTTTGATATCCGTAACACAGGTGCTTGAGCTACATATCTCGGAGTCAGATCAATGTATGTGATGTTGTGAAATATTGATTATTTATTGGCCGGTTGACTGAAGCAAGCACTATCGGGATCACCTGTTAGTCCCCAACATATACACTCCATGAAACCGTTTTAAAAATAACACTTTATGAAACCATCCACGTACCGCCCAGTTTGATCCAAATGGATTAGTCAGCATTCAAAGCCGTAGTAGGCAGCCTGTTTGGCACGCTTCTGAGAGCTAACGGACAAAGAACTAGTCTAGAAAACCGAACCTTGCGTGAGGCCAATTTTATATTGGAAATGTGGTCAGAAACCTTATTTGCAGTTCTGACGAATCTTGGGGATATTTTCCGTCAGTTGCTTTTCCTTTCTTGGTATTTCTACCATTCACCATCACGTTTCAGTACTTCCTCGAAAACTCTCTAATTGTCTACGATTTGCCAAGGTCACGGACCTCGGGTGCCCCGGGCTCCGTAGTGAGGATCTGGACGCATCTAGGAATGAAAGGCTGAGTATGGTGCTAAAGACCATTTCTTTTTTGGTAAATTCTGAATTATGAAAGATGTTTTTACTCAGACTGATAGCCAGACAAACCTACAGTAATACAATTTCCACTTCTTATGGTAGCATGTTAAGCCTTTGTAGAGTACTTGTAAGGGGTTCAAACGGTATCTGACGTGGTAGAACGAGTTATATGAAAATTAGCTATAAGTACGAGTAAGTACATACATTGATCAAATATGGTCGCAGTGACCACTCGGCAACGAACGCTCCCTAGAAGTACAATACAATGACAGAGATTAGATTAAATCAAATGATTTAATCTAAGATGACAGGGGGTGAATCTATAATATAAAAATGAATTGCAAAATGTGTTGGTAAGCGCATAACTCAACAACGCCTGGACCAATTTGGCCAATTCTTTTTTTAAAATGTTCGTTGAAGTCCAAGGATGGTTCTTACGGCGGAGAAAAAATCGAATAATTTTCGGAAAAACCCTAAAAACAGCCCTTTTCTTTTTCACATACAAACGTTTTATAACTAAAACGTAGAATCAATTTGAGTTTTATTGCTATTATATGAAGTTCATATTTGTTGCCACATTACAATTTTTTTTTGACAGGACGAAGTCTGTCGGGTCAGCTAGTCTATCCATAAAATTGTCGCACTGAAACTAATCAAGGATGTCTCTCATCTCATTAACTAGTGTTGTCTTTAAGCACAGCTTTTTGCAACACACTAAAGCTACCTGAAGTCGGTATCACAAGTTTTTTTTTTGCAAAAACAAATCAAAAAGGCGTTATCGTCAATATTTACTTCCTCTTGAGTACACTTTACTTATCTACTTAACGTGCCACTGTGTAGGTACCATAGGTACTTGGTAACCAATACTGCACAGTGCAGTAGCGTTTGCTAATCAAAGTGATCCCATTCCGGAGGCGTATCGGTACTCAGTACAGTCGCGCACAGAAAAGGTTTATTTTTTTATCACAAAGACGACAAATCAAATTTACCTACGGCCCTACTGATTGTAGATAGTTATATAGTTGCCAATACCTACCAGTACATAAATACACAGCTAGAGGAAATCGTGAACCACGTTGTTGGTAGGCATGAAAATTAACGTTCTAATCTTAGAATAAGGTTATATATTCTTAGGTTCCAACAAATACGGTATATTGTGATTTTTGATAGTGAGTAATCAACCAGGGAAAACATTATTTTGGGACCAGGACAATGTTTGCAATGTAGACAACATTGCATACAATGTCCTGGTCCAAAAAAATATAAAAAAATGATTAAAAAATACAAAAGTAAATGTAATGTAATGAAAATGAATGTAGGTAAAATTAACTGACTTATTTATACATTAGTCTGATAAAGAAATCTGATAGGTATCTTAAGGCCGCAACCGTACAACAATACTTATTAGAGTTACAACTATTGCGCAGAAATACGACACTTGTAACTTACCTACTCGACAATCATGCTTGCTTGCGTGCCATTACAGTGTACTAAGCTCAACATATTGTAAATTCTTAAGGGTTAACGTTGATGGGATTGGGATTTTTTAAAGGGTTTTTTTATGTCTATAGGTGACAGACGAGCAGACGGATTACCTGATCGTAAGCGATTGCCACCAGTGGAGTCACAAGTGCGCTGCCAACATTTAAACCGCCCCTGCCCCCGGGTTGAAAACACAGCACAGTGCTGCTTCACGCCGGTTTTCTGCGGTATCACTACGGTCGAGTCGGCATATTCATACCGAAGCGTGGCTCTCCCACGGTTAAATTGTGGGTGGTAACCGTTTTTATTGGAAGGAGGAAAAAGTCGTATCTTCCTTAGATACGACTACGATAATGGACAGTCATCATCGTCGTCGTCGTCGTCGTCATCGTCAGCCCATTTAAGTCCCCACTGCTGGGGCACGGGCCTCCCTCAATCACATGAGGGGTAATTGCCATACTTACCACGCTTGGCAGACGGGTTGGCGAGGGTTTTGATATAAATGCAGAGTTTTCCTTCTCTGGGTGCTGATGATCATGCCAGCAGCTTTACCTTAGTCGCCTTTTACGACACCTCGGTACGAGTGAGGGTGGCCAATTCTTCTCTGCCGGGACCACACGGCCACACGGCCGATAATGGACAGTAGAATTCCATTAGTAGACATCCTAATACCGTACGTCTTAAAGTGAATGTCACTTGAATTGCTAACTTACGTATAGTAAACCGTAGCTCTTCCTCAGAGTCTTCATTGACAAACCTATAAAAACGGCGATTGAGAAACAAGGCACATAATTACGACGTGAATAAAGTAGTTAAACAAAAAAAAAACGTAAAACTTAATAGAGTATTGGCTTAGTTGTAACTCCCGCCGAGGGTTCTCGATAGATTTTTAAAGGGTCAATAAAGAAAACGAACTTTTCTTAATTGTCTTCAGTCGTCAATCAATCGACATCCTCTGTTCTTTTAATACTGAACGTAGGCTTCTTTAATGCAAAAGATCTCTAATCCTCATTCAGACACTGCATGTCCTCTAAAGGTCAGCAGCTCAACCAATGGCAGGCTATCGTCATATCTACTTATAGTACAGGGATGTCCTAGTTTTAGAGTAAATGATCCTTGGCCCCTTTTATTTTTTTATTAAAGAATGTCTACTTTGTTCTCAGGGATGCGTTATACCGTCTCTCGTTAAGAAGCCTTCGTCTCCATGAGAGGGCTGAATGGCTGGCTCCCATCGAGAAGGCCAAGCTGTGCCAAGACAAGGGCCAGACTGAGGAAGACTGCCACAACCACGTGAAGGTCCTGCTCTCGCACGAGCACAAGTTGCTGGCGTGTGGAACTAATGCCTTCAGTCCTGTCTGCAGTTGGAGAGAGGTTAGTCCAAAGTATAGAATATTAGTTGGGGTCATGTGGGGGACCGTAAAATTTATGAGGAAAAAATCACCGATGTTGTCAAACGCGTGGTCAGTTCAAGTCGGAATATCGCGCGAAATCGATCTATGGAAGCGGCTACTCCAATGGTGACCATGGGATTCAGATGCGTTAAGGATGTCGTGGACGACATTAAATTAACCATTACACATCATAAAATTATGTCCATTTTGATCCTAATTTCTTTGGGTGAGCGACTGATGGATGGCGCATCCTGGACTTTTCTATTGTTAAGCTAGTATTCATTTTGGTTCCATTCTAATAACCATTTTGTTAACAGATCGAGTCAATAAAAAACGTGACAGAGTGGATGACAGGTGTGGCCAACTGCCCCTATAACCCTCACTCCAATGTGACTGCAATATTGACCAACAATGGCGAGTACTACGCTGGTACCCCTACTGACTTCACCAGTTCCGATACTGCGATAACCAGGTAAGACTTGAGACACTTATCTAAAAGTAACGTAGATTTTTATGTAGGACATTGAAATCTTTAAAAAAGCCTACACCTTCCTAAAAGGCCAGCAACAATATTTTGAGTTTAAGAAATTTCCCTACTTAAAACGAAGTAGGCTAATAAGTCTGTGATGATCAGGCAATCTATAGCCATGGTAACCTAAAGCTACTTGATGTTTCAGAATTTAGTCCTGTACATTTAAGAGTAAGTGATAAATATTTATAGATACAAAATACTAAGATAGTTGATTAACCTTTTATCAACACAGGAGTAGCGGATCAGCTTTGCATGACGTGGGAACACTTCGGACGCCCCAATATGACCTCAG
This sequence comes from Marasmia exigua, assembly GCA_019059595.1. Classification (NCBI taxonomy): domain Eukaryota; kingdom Metazoa; phylum Arthropoda; class Insecta; order Lepidoptera; family Crambidae; genus Marasmia; species Marasmia exigua. Next base: position 11,950,021 of record CM032482.1, on the reverse strand, counting down.
TTGGTTGAATGAGCCGCAATTCGTTGGAAGCTTTGAAGATGACCACTTCGTGTATTTCGTCTTTAGAGAAGTCGCCGTCGAATTTCTGAACTGTGGAAAGGTGAGAATCAATCATCGTTCAAGAGTATGATCAGGATCGAAACAATCACGCGCCAAATACTGTATTATCTTTTGCTACCCTTTTTATTAGGCTCTTTATCTACACTAACATCGTTCTTGTAAGAAAGGCACTTATCGTAGTTTTGTAGCAGATTAGATTACCGTGACCATTCGGCGTTTATTACGGATAAGTCACCAATGCACGCTTACTCTTTAGTATCACTAACCACGATATACCTATTCATTATCAAATGCCTGCCCAGATGTAGAGTTTTTAATCGGATAAATAATGCTATATCTTCCTCTTCCAGACGATCTATTCCCGGATCGCTCGCGTCTGCAAAAACGATCGTGGCTACCTTCTCCTCAAAAACAAGTGGAGTACCTTCCTCAAGGCTCGACTAAAATGCCCCATCCCTGGAGAATTCCCGTTCTACTATGATGAAGTGCAAAGCGTCGAGTACCTGCCTCAGGAGAAGATTCTGGTTGCTACGTTTTCTACACCCAGGTTAGTTTTCTGCATACTTCCGTTCCAAAAAAAAAAACATATTTCTAGGTCGTCTAGATATACATTTCCATTATTTAGGGATGTTATGGAACTTGCCGAGTGGTCCCCGGCAGAGTAGAATAGGCCACCCTCACTCTTACCGAGGTGTCGTAAAAGGCGACTAAGGTAAAGCTGCTGGCATGATCATCAGCACCCAGAGAAGGAAAACTCTGCATTTATATCAAAACCCTCGCCAACCCGTCTGCCAAGCGTGGTGAGTATGGCAATTACCCCTCATGTGATTGAGGGAGGCCCGTACCCCAGCAGTGGGGACTTAAATGGGCTGATGATGATGGAACTTCGATTCCGAAAAGTCGGATCTTCCGATTGATTGACACCTCCGACTTCGGTTCCGACAAACCTAATTTAAGGACTCCGACCCCGAATTCAGTTCCTATAATATCACCTCCGTAACATCCCTAATTTCAATCTTAACAGATGCTAACATTTCAGTATTAATTCCTAGAGTATCATGAAGATTTTTCCCGGTGGCTTAAAGTGGTTAAAGTTCCAACCGTATGATGTCATGTCCTATCATTAGCTAGTTTTTTATTGTGTCATCCACCTGAGTAGACAGTAGGAATTTCTCTCACTTATTTAATAGCCATACCCGTACCTCCTGATGCATTTTAAATATTTTCCTTGAAAACTATTATAATAAAATCTAAAGTTTCCATTGAAGTTTATAGTTAACCGTTACAATACAATTGTGTCTTTGTGTCATGTTTTACTACCACATGTGACTTCATAGACAATGCTAGCTTACAAAAACTGCACATCTGCATTGTTTAAAAACAGTATCATGCGATTGTTTCTAAATACCTTCATAGATGGAATGAAGTCACAAAGCACGCGCTGCCAAGCTGTCTGGGCATCGGTATACATGCTGATTTACTCCAATAGGTCGTAGTCGTTAGCGAGTGGAACGTCCCTCTTGCCGATAGCGATAACAAATGAATCATGACACAGATATACAGAAAGATACGAGTATAACTAGGTACTTATACAACGCACGTGGACTTTGTTATGAGACATAGGTAATAAGTTTGTTGAAGACGTCTGTATAGCGATCATTTCAAAGCATCAAATGCTCTAAAACTTGCATCTTGACATCTTTATAATAAATTGTATGTACAGGATCTACCTATATATTCATACAGGGTGTATCGATAAACAGTAACATTCTTCTACACACTTATTCTATTAGTTATTAGAACAAGTTTTACCTGATTTGTTTTACTTTCTTCAATCTCCGTTCCGTTTTCCCCGGCTCTTTATGAAAAGTCAGATTGTATTAAAGTTTTTTCAATGGATAGAATAAAGTGTTTACAAAGACTATTATTTATTGATACTAAACGTAAATAGTTGCTTCTGATGTCTTTCTATAGCACGAAAGATACCTAAAGTAAGTGTCTATTGGCAGGCAGTTTCATTTGCGGGGTTTCTTGTATCCCAATAATATGTAGGTAGTTAGTAAAGTAAAAGTAAAGTATCAGTCTATAACTATCCCACTGCAGGGCAAAGGCCTCCACCATAGAAATCAAGTCATCGCTACTATGATGGGATTAGACTTAATCACCACGCTTGCCAAATGCGGATTGGTGGTCACAAACCCGAGCTATGTCCGAAAAATTCTAAACACACTTTTTGCTCGACCCAGGACCTCGTGATGCCGGCCCGGTACTTAAACCACTAGACCAACAGGGCGTCTATTAAACCACTAGACTAGGCCGTGATCGTCTGGTGGTTAGGGCCCTACGTTGTGTATGTAGGTACTTATGTTTAAATTCACTAGCCAAGATGCTATTAAAACCTTTTGTTGCTTTCCCTTCAGCAACAGCATAGCGGGCAGTGCAGTCTGCATCTACAACATGTCTGATATCCACGCGGCCTTCGAGGGTCCCTACAAAGTGCAGGACACGCCGACTTCCTCCTGGGAGCCTCGGTCGCCGAGCATGGAGACCAAGGATCACTTCCGATGCAGGCATGATGCTAAGTATGTGAAATCTCCAATTTAAATTTGAATGATAGGCTATTTTAGAACTATGAGTTAGAGAGAGTATTATAGTCAGGGTAGCCTTGATAACCTTTCCAGCATTATACAAATGATTAACTCTCACCTAAGCCAGATTTCAACCTGGAGTCGGTCGTTTGGTCTCATGGTTAACCCTGACAAAACGCAGGTTATCACCGTTGGAAGTGCTAGGCTAATCCCAGGCTCAACTGGAGTGCCCTGCCACCTATAATTTATGACGGTGTCCAAATTCCCTTCAGTAAGACTGTTAAAAACTTAGGTATACACATCGATAGCACATTATCCTGGACAACACAGGTTACCGAGGTTAGTAAAAAAATGTTCGCTGCAGCTGGAGCTCTTAGTCGACTACGTAACTTTATACCCATACCCACCAAAATTGCACTTGTACAAGCTCTTCTTTTCCCCATTCTTGATTACGCAGATTGCTGTTACTCGGACCTAAATGAACACCTTCTCAATAAGCTCGAACGTCTCCAAAATTTTTGCATTCGGAGCATTTTCGGTCTGCGTAAATATGACCACATCTCCGTAACACAGGTGCTTGATAGATCAATGTTATGTGATGTTGTGAAATATTTATTTATTTATTAAGTTACTCATTAATTCCTCTCTTCCAGCACTCACCAAGCAATGGAATACCAGAACTACAAACTCATGTACGAGCCCATCCAGCCCATCTCAGGGGAACCAGTCTTCAAGATGAATTCCCAGCGATTCACCCACGTCACCGTTGACGTCACCACCACCAAGAGCGTGGGGAGACAGTTTGTGGTGTTCGTGGCGACTCAGGCGGGAGAAGTGATGAAGCTGGCGATACTGCCTCACTTTGTGGGGGCGTGTCTGGTGGAGGTGTGGAAGCTGAGGGACGGAGAAGGTGGATTTGACGTGCAGACTATGCAGTTTGTGAAGGATACGGTTAGTGGTTCTTATCGTTATTTACATTTAGTTTGGCTTTAGATCAGAGGATATTAAACTTGAAAGATAACGGAAAACCAACAAAAGGCTTTTTATTTAGGTAACCTCAATCAAATCAAATGATTAGGAACTAATATTGTTTAGGTAAGCAAAGGTATAAAAAATATTTAATCAAATAAGTTAGGCGGGAACCTGTTGACTATTTCTACGGAATCCAGTTTGAGAATACCGACTAGCTGTATTTGTATATTTCTCTTCATTTGGATAGGTTCTATTAAAGCAAGCTTCAAACGCAATCTCAGCAACAGGTTGAGAAGAGGGACTGACAGAAACTAAGTAGAAGATACTGAGACTGACGACCTCGATGGCCAGTCGGACTAATTTATACATACAGACCATTGAGTTGAGTAGTTATTTTACCTCAATGATACAGACCGACCAAGATCAGAAGGCAATTCTGTGACATTGACAGGGAGCATTGCAAATCGTGTTTCTATGCGAAAATGTTCTGACTTTTGCCACGTGCTAAATAACCGTGATCGGACTGTAACTATTGTATGCGGGAATGGTGCGCATGTCGTTAATGAAAATGTCACCTAAAAGGTGGACTGTGAGGTGGACATTAGACATTAGACTAGGTGGATATCAGACAAGTATTCAGTCTACTACTACAAAGTGTTGCTTAACTGAATGTACACGCCACTAATGTAAGAGTGGGAGAAGTCTCGCAAGAGCTGCTACCCAACACTCATAAAACGAGAAGAAAAAAATGAGAAGAAGAAGAATGAAAATAATGACTTAACCACCACTTTATCCACAGATGTCAATATACATAGGCAGCGACTCCGGCGTCCTCCGCATCGGCAGCGAGCGTTGCTCCCGCTACCGCAGCCGCGCGGGGTGCGTGGGCGCAACCGACCCGCACTGCGGGTGGGACACCGCCAGGGAACTGTGTGTGAGAGCGAGGAGCTACACTCATGATGCTGAGCTGCTGCAAGCTACTGGGAGCTGCCCTAAACATAATACAGCTGGTGAGTCCTGGAAGAATAGCCAGCACCGTGGTTAGATAGGACACATGACTCCGAGCTAGTGCAAGCTGCTGGGAACTACCCGAAACATAATACAGCTGGTGAGTTCTGGTCTATCGTATAATATGTCTTATAGAAATGAAGCAGCTAGAATTGTACTCACAATGAGACACCGCCAGGTTGTATGTGAGAGCAAGGAGTAAACCCTATGATGCCGAGCTGCTGCAAGCTGCTGGGAGTTGCCCGAAACTTAATTCAGCTGGTGATACCTGGAAGAACAGCCAGCACTGTTGGTAGATATTACACTGCCAGGGAACTGTGTGTGAGAGCGAGGATTTACACACATGATGCAGAGCTGCCCTAAACATAATACAGCTGGTGAGTCCTGGTCTATCGTAAGTGTATATGTCTTGAATGAGCAATGAAGAAGCTAGAAATTGTGGGCAAATGAGGCACCGCCAGGGTGTGTGTGATAGCGAGGAGCTACACTCATGATGCTGAGCTGCTGCAAGCTGGTGACTCCTGGAAGAATAGCCAGCACCAGGGTTAGATAAGACACCGCCAGGGAACTGTGTGTAGGCAAGGAGCTACATACATGACCCCGAGCTGCTGCAAGCTGCTGGGAGCTGCCCGAAACATAATACAGCTGGTGAGTTCTGGATGAATAGCCAGCACTGTTGGTAAATAGTACACTGGACAGGAAACTGTGCGTGAGAACGAGGTTTTACACATATGATGCAGAGCTGCTAAAAGCTGCTGGGAGCTTTACGAAACATAATACAGCTGGTAAGTAATGGTCTATTGTAGTGGTAAATTAGTGAAATATTTATTTATTTAATATAAATAGCTGCAGATAGAGTGCTGTAAAGTAATCTACGAAGGCAGCAGTTTAAACAGTAGATAATATTTTACATAAATCTCAAGATGAAGGAAACATTTGTCTTTTATTTTGCAGTGGACGGCGGCTGGTCGTCTTGGTCCAAGTGGGAGTCGTGCATGCAAGACGGCACATCCCACACAGTCTACGGGGATGAGAAGCCCGACATGTGCATGTGCCGGACGAGGAAGTGCGATAACCCCAAACCTGCTAACGGAGGACAGCAATGTCAAGGTAAAGCAGACGTTAAACGATGTGCTTGTCTTGACGAAACAATATGTAGGTCTCGTTCCACGTGGACAAAGATCTTTAAGGATACGCAAAGCCAGTGATTTCCCATTAGGAACCTGAAAAGTGGATTTATTCAGTCAGTAGTTAAAGTAGTTTACGAGCATGAAAGTATAGTATTCATCTGTTGTAGGTAAAGAGTAATGTACGCCAACAGCTGTAAATTCATATTCTTTAACATTCCATATTATTACCCGTTCTGCGCTAAAACCCTAGTGCTGTAGCCCGGATCGGGCCAAAAATTTATACCTATGTTTTCGGTAAGAAATCCTTAGCCCGGAGTTAACTGGAAGTTGACGGTCTTGTACCACCGTGCTTCGGAAAGCACGTTACGCCGTTGGTCCTGCGCCCAATCCCTCTCCGGTCGTGTCACGCTGGTGTCTTTTCGGAATATGAGGGTAAGGGATAGAGAGTGCACTTGTGTTTGCGCACACACTTGTGCACTATAATATATCCTGGGTACGTGGCTGATCGTTATGATTGACCGTCGTAGCCGTAATCGGTTGGAGGATATTATTAATACCCGTTCTACGAGATTCCATCATGAATTCAGCGTATCATTCCTGACTGCGTCCAAAGTGGTCATAAATGGCTTCTAAATCAGCCTACGCTTGAATGTCTTGGACCATTATCCACAGTTTTGTTAATCTGGTAATTACACTACGATTGCCATCTTACCTTCATAATCAGCGATAAGACCGCCGAAATTGTACAATTAAGTTGCTGTAATGCCGAGTTTTTTTAAGTTGTTTTTTTTGTGCAATAAAGTATATCTATCTATCTATCATTGGATAGGGCAACCAGATCAACTAGATTATGGTTACGAAGTCAAAATCTAAACAATAGTGATCTATTTTACCGCTTTCTTATTGAATAAGAAAAAAAAGCAGAATTTATTCTATAACATTTTTTCAAACTGAAGTTTCACGCTTTTCCCAGGTCCACACATCTCAGTAACAAACTGCACCGTCCACGGCGGTTGGTCGCCGTGGTCAGGCTGGTCGGAATGTTCGGCCACCTGCGGGATCGCCGTTAAGTCCCGCCGGCGGTCCTGTTCGGCCCCTGAGCCCAAGTTCGGCGGTCGAGTCTGCGTCGGTCTGGATTCTCAGGACGTCTACTGCACTAATCTACCGCCTTGTCCTGGTGAGTTTCTAAAACCAAATCAATAGGTACACGAATCAAATATCTATAACATGATACTGTGTTGGGGCTGAGAGTGCTGAGGTGCATAAATTCGGAATTTTCAAGTATTTGTACTTCATCATCATCATCATCATTTGAGCTAATAGACGTCCACTGCTGGACATAGGCCACCCCCAATGTTCACCACACAGGTCGGTCATGTGCCGCCCGCATCCAATAGATTCCCGCGACCTTCACCAGATCATCGGTCCACCTCGTGGGGGCCTGCCACGGCTGTGACTTCCTGTACGTGGCCTCCACTCAAGGACCTATCCGCCCCTATGGCCGTCTGTTTACTCGCTATGTGCCCTTCCCTTTGCAACCTGAGGCATGCAATCCTTTGGGCTATGTCTGTGACCTTAGTTCTCCTGAAGATCTCATCTTTTCTGATACTAGCACGCAAAGAGACTCCGAGCATAGCTCTCTCAATTGCTCTCTCGGCGACTTTGTGCCTCCTTAATCGGTACATTGTATTTGTACTTACATCAAATCATCATCGTTATAAAGCCATGACAAAAGCCATACGACCTTCAAACCTTCAAGAAAATAGCATATTCTTTTAAAGGGTGGCAGCGCTCTTATAATTTTACTGATATTGTAAGTTTCCATGGGCGGCGGTAATCTCTATTAGGTTTCCTATCTGTTTAGCGTTTCACCTGACTTAATAAAACTGCAAACATACCTAATTAAAATAGCCGAATTATAAGCGAAGCTCTTTTTGAGAAGTTCTTTCATCGAAAGCAGGTGTTGCAGGTGTACATGGGCGACGGCTCTGATCCGTCTGCTCGTCTGTCCCCTATCTTATAAAAAACAGACACCTACCTATTATTCTTGATCAAACCTAACATCTACTGAACGCATGGTTAAAACTTAAATGTTTGTTCTAACCAATTTACCTCTTCTCAGATCCGCAACTAGCTCCAGTAGACGGAGGCTGGTCTTCTTGGAGTGCCTGGTCCTCTTGCACCAGTGCGGGAGGTTCCGGCTGTGGACCATCAGCCGGCTGGCGAGAGAGACGTAGGAACTGTTCCGAACCAGCGCCAAAGCATGGAGGGGCGGACTGCGAAGGGAACAAGACTGAAAGGCAGATCTGTGACCTGAGGCCTTGTGAGCTGAGGAAGGCTACAGCTTGGACGCCCTGGGTACAGATACCTGGTGAGTTTGTTCTTCCTTTCTATTTTTCTTCAAATTATCAGGACTAGCTCCAGTAGTCAGTGCTAGATTCGGCCGGTTTGCGAGAGAGATGAAAAAGTTGCTGTTGAAAGAATCCGTTGCTGAAACATGGGGATAGAGACTGCAAAGGCAATAAAGACTGAGAAGCAGATCTGTGACATGAGGCTCTGTTAGCTGAGGAACAGCTACGATGCCTTTAATACGGAATAACTGGTTATTTAAAGGTATTTTCTTTATTCCAGATAATACATCGGACGGCAGTTACATGGAGAAGAGATTCAAATTCTTGTGCAGAGCTCAGTCGCCAGAACAAATTAAAGTAAGCATTACTGTCTCTATCGATATTCCTTATCATGTCTCACTCACTAACTTATTAAGTTGTTTCACTCAACTTACGTCCCGTTCAAGGAAAGAGGGTATTCCTTTTTAAAAAACCGACAGCGCACTTGCGACTCCTCAGGTCTTGTAGATGTCTCGCTTACTATCAGGTGATCCGTGTATTCATTATTATATTCGCCCGATTAGATAGATAGATAGATACTCTTTATTGCACAACATACAAAACTTAAAAGCTAGGTATACAGAGATACAGTGTACAATTTAGGCGGTCTTATCGCTGGGAGCGATCTCTACCAGACAACCTTCAGGTAAAGGACATTAGATAGAAGAGGGGAGGGTGGTGCAATCCTTTTGATTTTCGATTATTCATTATCAGATATAGAGATTTGAATAAAAGTCATGTTCTCTTCCACAGCTATCTCTAGCAAAGGAAGAAGAACGGTACTGCACAGGGCGCGGCCGCTGCAGCAGCGAGCCCCTGGAGGAAGACGGGGGCTGGGAGGCGTGGGGGCCCTGGGGGCCGTGCTCTGCAGCCTGCGGGGGCGGACAGCAGGCCCGCACCCGCCGCTGTCGCAGGCAACCCTGCTCCGGCCCTGGGGAAGTGCTGAGGGCTTGTAACACTCACGCTTGTTCAGGTGAGATTCATCATCATTTCAGCCAATAGACGTCTACTGGACATAGGCCCAAGTTCGCCGGTCGAGTCTGCGTCGGTCTGGATTCTCAGGACGTCTACTGCACTAATCCTTGTCCTGGTGAGTTCCTAAAAGCAAATCAATAAGTACACAAGTCAAATATCTATAACATGATACTGTGTTGTGGCTGAGAGTGCTGAGGTGCATAAATTCGGAATTTTATGAGTATATATAATAGAGTATCATCATAGCCAATAGACGTCCACTGCTGGATATGCTTCACCTAATGTTCTCTACACATATCAGTTTTGTGCCGTCCGCATGCAATGTATTCCAGCGACCTTCACCAGACCGGTGAAGAGAGAGGTGAGATAATATATCAACATTTGCTGACACGTTACTCAATCATCTCAGGCAGCGTGTTGTTCCTGGTTACGTCCAAATACGTCGTTGGGAATGGAATGTGAACTTACATATGCACCATAGTTAAGGGTTTGGTTTAGTAAACAATAAAGTGACTGCTGCCTGACCTTCTCAACCCTTAGATAGGAGCTTTGGGTAAATGCTGAGGGTTCGTAGCACTCATGCACTCAATTTTACCTGAACAAAGGCAAAATTCCACATCAACATTCACTCACTCATCTCACCCAAAGATGTATTTTTGGACCCTGAGGTAGGTGGATATAATTCAGAATTTGGTCTGGTAAACAATGAAGTAACTGCCGTCTGACATTCCCAATCCTAAAACAGGAGAACTAATTATTGATATTGTGAGATCTGCCTTTAAGATATTTCGTGTGTTAATGTCCATGTTAAGTGTCGATGATTTCTTATCTTATCTTATCTGGCGAAATTCAGAGAACTACACTCGATCATGCTTGTTCAGGTGAGATTACCCACATCATCATCACAGTGCTGATTTTCATGCGATCAACATTAACGCGATCAACATTGATGCGATCAACATTGATGCGATCAACATTGATGTAATCAACATTGATTTGGAATTCGACATTTATATGGACGACTTTATTGAAATCTCGTATTCTGACTTTATAGCCGAGTGCACGAGAAAAGGCCCCCTGGTTACATCCAAAGACGTCATTCTGAAAAACGCTTAAACCATGATTGAGTATTTGGTCTGGTAAACAGCGAAAATACTGCCGTCTGTCCTTCGCAACCCTTAAAGAAAACCAGACCACTGGCTCTAGGGAAATGCTGTGGGTTTGTAACACCCATGCTTTCACCTTGGCATGATATACCCGAATCCTGAGTTGAAAGTCTGAGCTTAGCTCACGAGCCGTGTTCAATCGGTCTGGAGACCTGGACTCACCAGATACTTCTTAAGAACAAGATAAAATATTTTCGATGTTTTCCATAAGCTAAAAGTTCATCATCATCATCAGCCCATTTAAGTCCCCACTGCTGGGGCACGGGCCTCCCTCAATCACATGAGGGGTAATTGCCATACTCACCACGCTTGGCAGACGGGTTGGCGAGGGTTTTGATATAAATGGAGAGTTTTCCTTCTCTGGGTGCTGATGATCATGCCAGCAGCTTTACCTTAAGCTATTGACTATCAATATAACATCGTTCGATGACCTTTTGGATCAGTGGTAGTGAACACTGACTCTGGTGCAAGGGTTGCGGGTTTGATCCCCGCACAGTACAAACATTTGTGTGATGAATTGGTCTGCGTGTTTTGTATGAATTATAATAGTATGTATTTACAAAACAAAAGTATTAAATGTATATATTTGTAATCCCGCTGTTGGTTCTGACATCCGTAACACAGGTGCTTGAGCCACCTATCTCAGAGTCAGATCAATGTATGTACTGTTGTGAAATATTTATTTATCGTATTTAATTTCCAGGTGAATGGTCTTGCTGGAGTGAATGGGGGGAGTGCCTCGGAGGTTGCGGGGAGGGAGGGGCGACTGGCAGACGCACGCGCACGCGCAAGTGTCTCTCGCCGGAGGGCTGCGACGCCGGCGCCGCTATGGAGAGAAGGGTCTGCGTCAACAACTGTGCCGGTATGTGATGATGTTTGTGATGACGATTATTATGTAGACAGGTGATGAAATTAATGAGGATGGGGATGACGACATGGTGATGGTAATGGTGATTTATGATTATGAAGATGAAAATTATCATTATGATGTCTATCTTTTTACTTGTGTTGATGAGGTCGATTTAGGTGATTTTGGTGATAGCCTAAGAGCCTACGACAGCCAGTCTTTTGTCATTTTATAAAAGCTGAATTTCTCGCTGTGCATGACTCCAACATATTAGAATTAATAGCAACTATAATTTTCGGGTTGTGGTTACTTTCCAAGATATCGTGACCTGAATGTGAATAAAATATTACTTTTCTTTCGTCATTTCTTTATACCTCGCACGACAAAACTGTGAAATGAACTATCGCCTGCGGTGTTTCCGGGTGGATACGACCTGCGAACCTTCAAGAAAAGAGCGTACTCCCTTTAAAAAGGCTGGCAGCGCACCTGTGATTTTTTCAGATTTTTTTCGGACGGTTCCTAACCCCCTGTCAGACACCCCTAAAGTATTGGTAGGTAATGAAGAAAAAAGGACATCCACTTTTTCGGTCCTGCCGGCCAGTGAATTTTTTTTGCAGTATTCTGTTAGTACTTCGCCCCCCTGAGTATTTATAATATTACTATGGCACAAAAGTTGTTGTCCTTGGTTTTATTTGAGTTCAAAAATCTTCATAAATTTCAGTGAATTACGAGGGCGACACTGAAACTTTTTAGAACTGGCCACTTATAAGACGATGATTAAAAAAAATAAGTTTAAATTTTGAAAATGGAACTCTTTGCCAATATTATTGTCTATGCATTTAATTCGATTCTCTTTTTTTCCGATTTGGCGGCAAATTGAAAATAATCTTTAACAATTCAACACGACTTTAACGCGAGAAAATTTCCGTGCAATGATTTTCTATGACTTTCGATGTCAAATAAGTCAACAAGAAAGTTATGATAGACTTCGATTGGCCTTTCACGATGAAGCTCCATCTCGTGCCACTGTTTACAACTGGTTTAATAAGTTTAAACGTGGTCGCACTAATCTCACTGATGATTTGCGTGAGGGACGGCCATGTGCGGCGACTACCGAAGATAACATCAGTGTTGTGCGACGTGATAGATAGAGGCCGACAAAAGAGTGACCTATTAGCAGATTCGGACAAGTTTAGGCATTGGTATGAGTCAAGTACACAAAATCATTCATGAACATACAGGGGCAAGGAAGCTTTGCGCCCGGTGGATACCTCTTAATTTAACAGAGGCCCAAAAATTACGTCGTGTCGATTGGTGCCGCGAAATGGTTCAAATATTTAACGGAGGTGATTCTAATGCTGTGTTTGACATACTAACAGGTGACGAAAGCTGGATTTATTGTTATGATCCTGAAACTAAAAGACAATCTGCTGAATGAGTGTTTCCATTCGAGGAGTTGCCAACTAAAGTGAAGAGAGGTCGCAGCGTGGGAAAGAAGATGGTCGCCTCGTTCTTCGGAAGGACAGGTCGTATCGCAACAGTTTATTTTGAGGATCGAAAAACAGTTACCGTAGAGTGGTACACTAAAAACTGTTTGCCACTTGTCTTGGAGAAAGTTCGTGAAAAACGATCTCGCAGTAGGATCCTCCTTCACCACAACAACGCCTCGCCGCACACCGCCAAGCAAACACTCGAGTATTTGGCGACGTCAGACGTAGAATTACTGGGTCACCCGCCATATAGCCCAGACCTTGCACCCGGCGATTTTTATTTATTTCCAAAACTAAAAGGAAAACGTGTCACGGACGCCGAAGAAGCAGTGGCTGCGTATCAAAAGGCCGTCGAAGAGACCCCTTAAGAAGAGTGGGCCAAGTGCTTTTCTCAGTGGTTTCATCGAATGCAGCGATGTATTGATGTGAAGGGACACTATTTTAAAAACATATAATAAAAGTAACAACTTGCTAAATTGTTCAGATTTTGATTTTCAAACTTTCAGTGTCGCCCTCGTATGTAGCTAACAAAAAAAATTTTTTTTCGTTATGCCAAATTTTGTTCAAATCATTTGAGCATCAGGAGGTCAAGACCTGATAGAATACAACAAACATTTTTTTGGGCGGCACATTAATGTTTGGATATATGAATTTTGCAAAAAGTATTTAAAGTACCAATTTATTTGCTCTGTTCTAGAATCAGAAGCCGGGTGGGGGGAGTGGGGGGCGTGGTCGTCGTGCGACAACGGCGAGCGCGTGCGGCGTCGCGGCTGCCGCTCCGGCGCGTGCGTGGGACCACAACTACAGGTCGCTCTATGCTCCACCGACGATCAGGACTTAGACAATGGTTAGTATCATCAGTTACCTTACTTACTAAGCGACTTACTAGTTTTTCCCAGACGTAGAAATGAGATTATCGCCGGTTGGGTGGAACCAGACTACGCTGTGTCACAAATACTTACAGGACATGGGAGTTTTAACAGCAGACTGCACGCGATGACTCTCTGTGAGTCACCTGTATGTCCCTGTGGAGAAGCTGATGAAACTCGGGACCATGTGCTGTGGGAATGTCAGCTGTATGAAGAAGAGCTGCCGCTCTTCTGCGGAACAGACGCTGAATGACTGGAACAGAAACGAGATAGGACCAGTATTCCATCAAGAGATGGTCAACTCTGCAGAAGGTTTTCGACGGTTGCGTGCGTTTGCACACAAAAGGCTTAACATTAGGAAGGAGATTGATTGATGTGGAACTGCCCGAGCGCGAGTCGCTTGTGTTGTGGTGTTTCACGCCACATTTGGGGAGAAGTGACATTGAGATGGGACACAGACACAAGACTTTGTAGGGAGTGAAGAAACGCACCGGGGAAAGAGCCCTTAGCAAGGTGAGCGTCTCCCAAGATTCGGTCCGTATGCCGAGACGGTAGGAAGGACCATGGGCTGGTGGAGGAAATTACTAAGGGAGTTGGCGCACTGGCGGATTGCAAGCCTTTTCAAAGTAGAGCGACGACGCAGCGATCACGTCGTGGCTGGTACTATGTAGCTAACCGGTAGTGTCCTGTATTTATTCTGTGCCTATCTATAATATGTACGTGTATAAGTATATATTTTTATTTATTTATCTATACCACACCATTTCTGGCGGGATCTGTTTGCGAGCGAGTCTCGCTCTCGCAAAGAGGTCCTGCCAGAATACCTGCGCTGCTGCGGCAATGCAGATATTGTAGTAGCAGTTAATGCTGAGGTCGGGACCTGATTGACCACACACTATCCACATCTCTTTGTCCCTCTTCTGTGTAAAATTTATGTTGTTTTAAACCGTGTACCAACTGTATATGTTTGTTTCCTGTGTATTGAGATTGTCAATAAATGTATTTTCTTTCTTTCTTTCTCTCTACGGGTGGGGAGAGTAGGGAGCGTGGTCACCGTGCGATAACAGTGATTGTGTACGAGTCGCCTTGTGTTCTATTGACGACCTTGACTTAGACAATCCTTAGTATCATCAGTTACTACCTACTTACTCCGATCGCTCAGCAATTTAGATAGGTACTATAGCTCTGCGATGGCGTAAAGAATACCACATACCTAAACGTTTATATGTTTCACTTATTTATCACTGTTGGTTCTGATACCGTAACACAGGTGCTTGAGCTACCTATCTCGGAGTCAGATCAATGTATGTGATATTGTGAAATATTTATTATTTATGTATATTCTAAGGAAATCTGCAAAAAAATGTTACAACGAAACTGAGCACTCGCATGAGTTATACCGCGGACGCGACTCCTCCAAGGGTGACTGCTATTCGATAAGCGCCTTTCGGAGGTCGGGCTAGTTTTATCCTCCATCCTCAACGAGTTAAACTTCAAGAGTGAACCACTGACCAAGTAATCACTACCCATTAGCTCTGTTGGCCATCACATTGACAACCGTCACTCTTCAAAAAATTAAAAACTTCTTTCTTTTAAATAAGTGGCCATAGTGTTAATGCGGCCAGCAACGAAGGAGTTCGCCATCGTTACAATACCTTCTTATGTTATTAACATTACTTAATCCTGAACCATGGTCCAAAGGTACCTTGGGCTTCGGGCAAAAGTCGCGTTGAGATTTGATGAAGGTCCTTTGTAGCTAGGCGAAACGTAGAAGGGGTACTAATGTAGGAGGAGTAAAATTGCGAATGTTTAATTCATTCCATAAATCGAACTATTCTGCTTTTCACAACATACCTACCTAAAGATCCTGCTATGACTATGAAACCCGTTTTCATTCTACTGATTCTTAAATTTCTCAATTTCCCTGCCATGCCATACCTAATGACTTAAATTTATTTTATAGGCTTACGACTCGTTAACTTTAGAGAATACGTTTAATTTATATTATAATTAATTTCCTTCTTTCTAGAACTCTATGCGATGCCGGCGTACAGTCAGAACGTGGAGATGGCGTCATTCGTGACGATGTCAGAGAACGATTCCATGGGTGTCCCCGGCATTGTGGGCTGCGTGGTAGCCGCGTTTGTGATGGGTAAGTTTTTTTTTATAGTAAGCACAGTATATTTGCACTGTTGGTCTAGTGGTTTAAGTAACGGGTTGTGATATCGGGGTCTCGGGTCGTGCAAAATGTATTTTTCGAGTTTTTGGAACATAGCTCGGGTTTGTGATTACCAATCCGCATTAGCCAAGCGTGGTGATTAAGCCTAATCCCATCATAGTAGCGTTGACATGAATTCTATGATTCAGCCGCAGCGGGACAGTTTATAAGCTGACTTGACTTTACAGTATACTGGCTCACGTTAGCCCGAGCGATGGTAGGTACCTAAGCATAAAATAAAAGTAAAAAAACTAAAACCCAACTACGACAAAAACACGTCGCTGAAAAAGTATAAAACAAGCCTTCGTTGTCAATTTATGCAATATTCACTATGTAGAGATAAAATTTCATGTTTGGAAATCCGCAGTCACACGTTGTCAAAGGGTGTGTAAAAGTATATTTAACGTGTGACTACGCCTTTCCAAACATGAAATTTTATCTCTACATAGTGAATATTGCATAAATGACAACGAAGGCTTGTTTTATACTTTTTCAGCGACGTTTTTTGTCGTAGTTGGGTTTTAGTTTTTTAGTTTTATTTTATTTGTACTATTTTGGTGTCCAAGTGCTAGTAATATATATATATATATATATTCAAAATGTACAAGTCAAGCGCTTTCAAATGATACCAAACACGGCATATTTATCATCACTTTATTTTTTTACTCTGTATGTTTTGTCCGCTAGAGGGCGCCACATTAGATTTTGTGAAACTTCATATAGCCTATAACCAGCGGACGATCAAGACGCTTATAATGATATGTCATTTGTCGAATTCTGATAAGTAGTTAAGAAGTTACGTGGAAACAGATGAACATACATACATACATACATACATACATACATACATACATACATAGCCTGTCAAAATCATAACCCTCCTTTTGCTTTGCCGTAGTCGGGTAAAAAGGAGAGCTCATGTTGCAATTACAACGGAACGGCATGGTATCAAATCCGTTGGCCGAGATGCTTCTTCACTCTTCGGTTATAGGAATCCATCCATATGACATTGTAATTTTATAAATATCAACTTTACATTTAGGTGAGTACGCCTGAATACTTAAACGTTTGGTTTCTAAATTTATACAAATCATTATTAAAATAAATCAACAAAATAGAAAAACTTGCGCGATTGTGTAGGATATATAAGTACGGAACCCTCGGTGAGCGAGCCAGATTAGTAATCGGTTTGTGTTTTTTATTACGAAGAGAAAGTAATTACATTTTAATACATTTTTGAACTAGAACGAAACCTCGCAACAGTAAAAGTTTACACAATGTTTCGATAGATGGCGCTGGTCATGCGAATGTAGGTCAACTTGTGTTTTCTGTCCATAATTCCGTCTGACAGAGAAAATTACTTTTGAGTGTTCATCATGCAAATTTTGTATGGTAGTTACGTAGAATCAAACCGATTAAATACGATTTCTGGATTATTTAGCGTTAAAACTCTTTGAAAATCCTGCATCGCGATGCTAAAATTTTAGTTCATGCTAACTATATAAAGAATGATTTCAACGAAGTTATTTGTGTCTATTGAAAGGAGAGACGGTTAGCACTCCCCTTGACAAGGATGGAACACACAAAATGGTTAAGGCACAACTTGACCACATTTTTTAAAGAAATATGGAATATTTTTTCTTCCTTGAAGTAGAAATACACTGTCGAACCTAGATTTTTTCATATATGTAATATTAGAAAACCAGGTACCTAATGATGCTGATAAGGTGTTGATGATGATGATAAGTAATTTATAAAACCTAGACTGGTAATTATGTTACAATATCTAATTTATACGGAGATAATGACTTTTTAATTTTTGGAAATTTAAGAGAATGAAAAAAACTGTGATAGTATTGAGTAAGTAGGTACGGGTATTCTAAGATTATGGGATTTAACTATATTTTTAATGCGATGGCAAACGAGCAGACGCATTACCTGATGGTAAGCGATTTCCCCTACCCGGGTATCCATGGAAAGGGGGAAAAGCAGAAAAGTCACCAGTCACCAGGGTCTCTGGAACCCTGACTCACCAGGCGAAACACAGCGTCGACAGGTTTTAGCAACGCTGGTTTTAGCATTTTTATAAAATTTTATTTTTTTATGTGATAGGTGGCAGACGAACAGACGGATCACCCGATGGTAAGCAATTGCCGTCGCCCATGGACACCCGCGACACCAGTGGAGTGAAATGCGCTGCCAACCTTTGAACCCCCGTCTCCCCAGATTGGGCCTCCGGTACCCTCACTCATGCAGCGAAACGCAGCACATTTTTCCAAATATTGTCTATTTTTTTTCACAGGCTGCCTGACCTGCTTAGCGTGTGTGATATTCATACAAAGACGAGGTTCCCGGTTTCCCTGGCGCCGACGCAACCGAGTCCCCTCCAGCCCTCACTACATAACTGCTAAGCAGAACAGCTACGTCACAGTGCCATTGAAGGCGGTGGTGAGTACTTACCAAAACGTTTTTTTCTCATAAATCTTTTATACTTTAGGTAATTAATCTTTTATACTTGACATACATTTTTATTTTAGGACTATTTCTCCGCGATCGGAACTTTCGGTTCCTTCTGTTTGATTCATATGGGCTCAAAAATATTGTTGAAGTCAAAACTTTAAAAAGAAATATGGGTATTTTTTAAATTAAGTGTGTTAAAGTAAAAGTAAATTTTAATGTGAGCAATTTTATTGCCTATATGAATCAGACAGTCGGTAGTAGAAATACCCTTAAGTAAAAATAAAAAAATATTTTATTGTGCTTTGATACAAAACGTAGGTAGTAGAAAAGAAATATTTTAAACACAATAGTAATAATGAATATGTATACATTCGGAACTAAGTTCACACGTCTCGATAGAGTAGATTTTTTTTAAATTACAGCGGACAAACGAGTAGGTATCTATACGGCTTACCTGATGGGAATTGATTACCGCCGCCATGGACATCTGCAACTGAGGCATAAATCTTTCAATTGATCTATCGATTTAAATATTTTGACTTTTTTGCATGCTCATTTAGCCCCACTGTCCACCTTATTAACAATCAGATTTTTTAATGTGATACGTGGCACACGAGCAGACGGATCGCCTGATGGTAAGCGATTGCCGCCGCCTATAAACGCAGTAAGTTGTGACACACCAGTGGAGTCACAACTTACTCTGTGTTTCGGTACATTAGTTCCACTGTATACCAATAGATGGCATTAGGTGTCGATTACATCGCGCAAGCGTTTAGTCTTCCTGGATTACCTATAAAGATTGTCGCTGTCTCTATAATTAGTACTATGTTTTATCTTTATTCCCAGCCTCGTAAAGCGAAAAGACAGCCCTCATTCACCGGCATCGGCAACTCCAGCGGCATCGTCCTGTCAAAGAGCAACAACATCGCGAATGCCAACAACCACAACACCACGGTCACCACCCCCAAGCTGTACCCCAAGGCCATCGCCAACGAATACGACTCCATGGGCACACTGAAGAGGCATTCCAACCAACCGAACCATAAGAACAATCTGGATACTGAGGAAGACAAGTTTTACTAAAAGGTATTAATTAGTAACCTGGAATTGAATCACTAACTAATGAGGACAGATTTACTATTACTTACTATTTAGTAAAAGTTCTTAAAGTGAAGGGTATACTCCACTAGCGACGCCATTTAATTTTCATTGTTAGCTACTAAACCAGATCTATTTTAAACAACTTGGGGGCTTCAGTCTCTCGGTAAACACCTATACTATTTATTTAATAGTTATAGTTACAAATAGCTAACTATAACTATTAAATAAATAGTATCTGGTTTTGCACTCGAATTTTGAATTACCGCCAAAGCGGCCACTTTTGGCGTGAATCAATATTTTTAGTACAAAAACAGACCCAACATTTGGTAATGGTTATTAAATAAATAAATATAAGTGTTTTCGTAATTATTTAAAAAATATTTGTTTTGGTAGCTAACAATTATTAAAATCAGTTGACATCGCTAGTGTGCCCTACCCGTCGCCTTAATGAAACTAAAATCATAGACAATTGGGATGCCTTACTATTTAGTAAATCTAATTGGCCAAAGTGAATTGGCCATTGTAAAGGAACAAGGAAAGAGACATTTCGGATTAAAATTATTCTGTGAAGCATCAGGTATGCCTTGACACCTCAATTAGAAACACTGTTTATTCTTAAATTATTAAAAGACAGTGATAAAAAGAAAAAAATATTTGGATTTAATGACACAATAGGAATTGTATTTCTATTGAATTTACAACCTTTAATTATTATAAGTAATTACAAGTTAGGTACCAATTGTTAGGTACTTAAATTACTATCATCAATTTCATTTTCCTATCGAAAATAATTAATTTAAATACATATCAAAGTGTTGTCCGTTCGTTTGACTAGAATGTAATGATATGATTGCGTTTGGTTATTTGTAAGTACTTAATTTCGTTATAATTTGGACGACATTTAGAAAGAATGAGTGATTAAATGTATGCTTCAATAACTATTAATAGGAGATCGCTTCATCGAAGACCATGAAAACTTCTTTCTTTACAGGAAACTACACTTTAAATACCTACTTGTAAATTTTATACATAGTATTATTGGACTTAAGTAGACATCTACTTAAATATTGTATTCACTTCAAGATGTTAAGTGGCAGATCTCGGAATAAGCATTTTTGTAAAAAATATGCATAGTTTTATGTGATTGATTGTTGCTTAGATAGTTATTTAAATCAAGTGCCATTCACATTGAAATTGTATAAACTATTAATTACTCTATATTTAAAACGTAACAGTAAAAGAAACTTATAGTGATTTTAAGTATAATTTTAATTTAGAAAGTTTAAAGAAGCCTATACGTGCCATGTATATAGATTTAAGGTTTTTGTAAATATAATTTTTATATTTGACATATCGATAATATATTTCATATTCATATACACATTATATTGCCGATAATTCTATTATTGTTCAGTACAAACTGAGGTGCCTTGTAAGAAGTATTTACACAAACTAATGATGCGATTTATATATTTACAGTTACGGAAAATTATATTTAAATGTTGGACATTGTTCGACATGTTAACATGACTCATGTTGAGTCGAAATTCTATTGTTATTGTATGTGATGGTTTTGGGTGCACGGAACATACATAACTAGAAAAACAAAAGAAATAAATAAGATAATCATTTATGACTGAATTCTAAATGAGAAATCTAATTCTTTTTGCGGATATAAAACGTATTATGTGGCTACGATTCCAATCTAGAATGTATGTTCTGTGTATTATTTGTGTGAGTTGAGTAGTATGTGTGAGAGTATTTTGTATTTTTATACTTTTTAAAATAATGAAAGCATTGAATGTAATTTGTTTTATTCGAATAGATTTTCTATCTACATTATAGAAATAAGTAGAAATGACGGATGACTGGATTGTAACAACAGTAGACAAGAAACCATTTATTTTTTAAAAATAAATTATATACAAATTGTTCAAACAAAGAGTTTTTAGCTTGACGTTCTAAAGGTGAGATAAAATTTTATACTACTAAATTTAAACATTTCTGTTAGTACAGATAAAAAAATAACGTCTATTAAAATGTATGTTTGTGTTTTTGCCTTAGTAAGTATAGGTATGCGTATTATTAAGAGGCTTTCTCTCGTTTACTCACCGATAGCTTTTTATATTAGTAAACTACTTATTTTTTTATATTCAAAGAAAAATTACATCGGTAGTAAAATTAAATAAATCGGTATCGGTATAATAATCGGTAGTAAATGTGCAGGTTGTTCGATTTTTTTTATCAAAAATATTACAATATTTTTTTTGGTTAAATTTTGTAGGTAATTTATAAATATTTTGTAAACTTAAATATTTTTACTGCCGATGTAATCAAAAGCATTTTTTTATTTTGGATTTTGTCGCTTTTATTACTGTCATTCCTGAAATTATTTTATTCTACAAGTTGTTAATTATTTAGATGCTGTACAGAGTACAGCGTTGTTAAGCTAACATACATGGAGTAACAATAAAGACTGTCAATATTATTTATAATTACGTTTTATTTCACACTAGGTATACTTAAAGTGACACTGGGACGATACTGGCCGGTGGCTACTTTTAGCAATTATGGCAATTATAGTTACTTGAAGGAAGTAATTATTACATAGGTGGGCAGCAAACATTTGTTAATACTTTCCTTAAGGCGACGAATAGGGCACACTAGCGACGCCAATCGATTTTAAATTTTAGCTACTAAACCGGATCTATTTTAAATAATTTTGGGGTTACAATCTCTTGGCAAACCCTTATATTATTTATTAAATAACCATGCACAAAAACGGGCCCAATATTTGTGCATGGCTATTTAATTAATAGTATAAGTGTTTGCCGTAACAATTGCCCACTTTTTAAAAAAGGTCTCTTAACGTCGCAGTGTCGCCTTAATACTAGCGTCCGTTAGTTAGTACCCACCTCCAAAACATTTTTTTTAATTAACAGAAACACAACAACAAATTTTAGTCCGATTCGGGGATCGAACCGAGGCAATCAACTATTTATTTAATTACCAAGTCAGCGGGAATGTAAAATTTTTGCAAAAAAATAATTTAATGGGTTTAAACAGCTCGTGGACAGATATAGGGAATAAAATAATTTACTGTTCTTTGTCTACGCCTTAGTATAAGAATAAGAATAAAATAATTTATTCAGCGCCAAACATACACAAAAAAATAAAAATATAACGAAATGGACATTAGAATAGCACTGAAATGGGCTCCACTCAGCATGTGTCACAGTTTCTAAAGGACACCCCGACGCTGGTCTTCCGTGGTTAGTAGTAGGTACACACACGGTGTCAAGTCAAGTAGCACCAGTCACTACCGGTTTTGATTTAAGTATCTTACCGGTAGCTTGCGTGTCTCTAGTTTCGACAAACAAAGTTATAAATCGCAGATCAACCGTTACCACTGCAATGCCGTTCAATAGTATCGGTTTACATTCAGTACCATCCATAGTTTGTGTTTGGTGCTTCAAATTTTATGATACTAAGTTTCCTATCGTTATTGCTTTATTGGCAATCGGCACGAATATATCAAGTAACACTTGTTTGTTACCCTGTGTAAATATCGAGATAATGAGAGGTTAATGAACGAGGCATCATTCTCTCATTTTACGTGGTCACGAAGCAACCTATCGACCAGCATGAAAAGTAGGTATTTTAATATTCATGAAGTCATTTAAAAAAAAAAAAACAAAATCAGCTGTTCCGTACTTACCTACATTATTCATCATCATCATCATCATCAGCCCATTTAAGTCCCCACTGCTGGGGCACGGGCCTCTCTCAATCACATGAGGGGTAATTGCCATACTCACCACGCTTGGCAGACGGGTTGGCGAGGGTTTTGATATAAATGCAGAGTTTTCCTTCTCTGGGTGCTGATGATCATGCCAGCAGCTTTATCTTAGTCGCCTTTTACGACACCTCGGTAAGAGTGAGGGTGGCCTATTCTACTCTGCCGGGACCACACGGCAAATTACCTACACCTACATTATTACCGGGTGGATATTCTATTTTGTAATGGAACAGCTGACTTTTTTTCGCTTATTTTGTTGATCTCACATGCTAGATGAACTTTATTTACGATACCTATTATGAGGTTTTCGGGATGTAAACGATAAAAAAAATACTGTGTGTTATTATGTGCGTATACATGTATATCTGATGGTAGACCAAAACGATTGAAACAAGAGCTCACAACGCATTGTGATATAGAACATCTGAAATTTGTTTTTTTTTCATGTGAAAGGTGGCAGACGAACAGACGGATCGCCTGATGGTAAGCGGTTGCCGTCGCCCATAGACACCCGCGACTCCAGTGGAGTCACAAGTGCGCTGCCTTTCGCCCGGATTGGCCTGCGGTACCCTCACTAACGCAGCGAAACACAGCACAGTGCTGCTTCACGCCGGTTTTCTGTGAGACCGTGGTATCACTCCGGTCGAGCCAGCTCATTCATGCCACAGCGTGGGTCTCCCACGGTCGTGTTATGGCTCTAGTGAAAACGCTTACTTATAACTTATACAGGGTGTATCTGTGAACATTTTCATCCCTAGTACCACGTGTTCTACCAACTATTCTGAACAACATTTGCTCGACGAGTTTTCGAAATTATTCGAAATATTTTTCGAGTCAGGCCACTAGCCTGATGGATGCTGTTAGCTCTGTCACTACTGTCACGCCTAGCACTACGTTTTTTTACTAATTTAATTAAGAAACATAAGTAATCTAAACAAATGTTTTCTCATAAGTGCTATGTACGCCGTTATTTTGATGCATATCAGAACTGTGACTTTATTAAGTATGTGGCTTGTGATTGTAATAATATGTATCATGTGGCTGTACTAAATAAATAAATAAATGACCAAGTCACGTGACCGACTTTGTATGAGAAGCTGGAATTTTTATTGCGAATTTCCAAAAGTCCTAGAACAAAATGTTGTTCAGAATGGTTGATAGAACATGTGGTTAAAGGGATGTAAATGTTCACAGATACACCATGTAGTGGAAACCTCCATAACGCAGTCGAGTTAGACTAGAAAACGCTCTTGATGGGGTCGAGTGAAAATATCCATACCATGATTTTTTAGAAAATACCCACGAAGATAGCCATAGTATGTAATGCTGGTTTCTAATTTGTATTTTAAAACCTTCGTTACAATGCAATGGACAGTCACAACTAAGCGCATCATGCTTTTCTAATTTCCATAATGGAAGCGACTACAAGCGAACCTAACAAATGAAGTTACAATCGCCCCCAGCATGCGAGCTATACAGTGTTGCCAGCGGCAAATTATGACTGCCAAGTAGGGTAGGAAAAATACTGGGAAAACATTTTCATTTCGCTTGCTTAATTCGATTTGCGCGCCCGAGTTGTGGTGTCAGGGGCACGCTGACTAGTACACAGATCACCTGATGGTAGGTAAGTGATTGCCGCACCCCATGCGACATCAGCGAAGTCACAAGTGCGCTGCTAGGTAGGTACCTATCTAAGGGAGTTGGCACAATGCCGGATTGCGAGCGTTTTCAAGACGGAGTGACGACGCAGCGAACACGTCGCGGCTGCAAAATGGACAACATTTCAAAATTGCTAAGCTCTGAAACAAAAAATACCATTTCTTTATTTACTTTTCCGCTGCGCGAATATATATTTATTAATTTTTTATATTGCTTATTTACTGAGA
The DNA here is from genome assembly GCA_019059595.1 of Marasmia exigua. Taxonomy (NCBI): domain Eukaryota; kingdom Metazoa; phylum Arthropoda; class Insecta; order Lepidoptera; family Crambidae; genus Marasmia; species Marasmia exigua. Next base: position 11,925,062 of record CM032482.1, on the reverse strand, counting down.
AAAAAATTAAAAACTAAAAAACGTAAGATGACGTCATCGGACGGCAGAATGTAAAATATTTCTTTGCCTAGCACATTATAGTTTTAAATTTACGAAATGCCAAACCCATGACATGCAACTGTCAAAAAAAAGACAACATGTCAACGTTGAATGAATGAATGACGTTGACAATGTTGACACTAGTATTATTTACCTTTGACAGTAGTACCTTTTTTTTATTAAAACAATGATAAGCAAAGGAATATCGCTGTATTCAGCCGTCCGATGACGTCATTTGGCGCTTACGTCTATTTAGAATATAAAGAATTTTAATAATTATTTTATGCATGAAAATGGACAAATTTTGAAAAAAGAAAAAATATGGGTCCGTTCATTTTATGTCTATTTTCATATAAAAAAAAACAATATGGACATGTTAAAAATATGAAATGTTGTCCATTGTTCATAGGTTTTCGTTGGATGGGGCTTGTAAAAAGCAGATGTAGCTTTAAAAAGCAACCAAGCAGATAGTTCGGCGTTGTTTCGGTAGATGTCACTATGCACAATAACATCGCGCTAGTAAAGCGTGTTTCCGGAACAATGACCTCAAGCCCACATTAGCAAATTTAAAGCAATACGGAAAATACACCAAAGGTGGGAATTTTGATATTATATAAATTGAGATGATCTCTGTAGCCCAATTGTCGTGCTCGTGATATTTATTTTCATACGACATATATCCAAACCAACATATATCCATACCAAATCACAGTTTTTTGTATGGTTTTTAGGTGATATCCGCCATTTTTTCAAAATATCACGAGCGAGAGAATATCGCGAACGAGAATTGGGCTCCTGATATTTTTTTGACCGTCTCTTTGACTGATTCTCGAAGGTGGCCGCTCCACATAACCGTTGAGTATTGGTCGTATTCCTCTAGATGACGCTAGCACTTGCTAGCCGATGATGCCTCTATCTCAGTCTATGTAAGTTACTCTCTTAGTGTTTCTGCGTGACCGCCCCAAAAAAACAATGGCGTGCAGATTTATTTCCAATTCGAATCTTTCGCGCATCCGTTGCGCATCAGCGGCGTGAACGTTGCTTAGCCGCGACGTGGTCGCTGCGACGTCGCTTCGCTTTGAAAATGCACGCAATCTGCCAGTGTGGCAACTCCCTTAAAAGGAAGACGCTCTTTTCTTGTTAGTTTTAAATTACATCGGTCTGGTCATACCGTGGGCGATGTTCATTTCACAGTTTATCGTCGAAGGTAGAAAGTTTTCAGGAGAACTTTGCTTTTATTTTAGGCCTTTACTGCCGTAGGCCATTAGTAGGTAAAGTCAGCCTATACCTATACAGTCCCATTGCAGGGCAAAGGCCTCCATTATAGAAAGCAAGTCATCTCTACTATGATGGGATTAGGCTTAATCTTGCTTGCCACATACGGATTGGTGATCACATACCCGAGCTGTGTTCGAAAAATTCGAAACATAATTTTTATCGACGTTGGAATCGAACCCAGGACCCCGAGATCGCGGCCACTTAGGCCATTATTTGTTTTAAATTCTTATACTTAGGTACCTAATATCAGCAGTAATATCCTCCAACCGATTACGGCTACGGTGGCCAATCTCAACGATCAGCCACGTACGCAGGATATATTACAGTGCTCAAGAGTGTGCGCAAACACAAGTGCACTCTATATTCCCTTACTCTCATATTCCGATGGGACACTACTGTGATACGACCGGAGGGAGTTCGGACGCAGAACCAACAGCTTAATGTGCTTTCCGAGGCACAGGGGTACAAGACCGCCAACTTCCAGCCTCCGGGAGGCCACTAAGAATTTCTTACTGAAAACTTTGGTAAAAATGTTTGGTCCGACCCGGGGATTGAACCCGGGACCTCTTGCGCAGCCGTCGCTTTAAATGAATTAGTCAATATATATACAATAATATCTGCAGTATCCGTATGATCAACCTACAATGTTTTGTCTATTTCTTCAAAGCGTTTGACTCGGTTAAGGTGACGGGTAGGGCACACTAGTGACGCCAATCGATTTTAATTTTTAGCTACTAAACTGGATCTATTAGAAACAATTTCGGGTTTACAATCTCTCGGCAAACACCTAATACTATTTATTTGATACTTATAGTTAACTGTTTGGTCTGCTTTTGCACTTGAATTTTGAATTACCGCCAAAAGTAACCGCTTTTGGACGTGAATCAATTTTTCGCGTACAAAAACGGACCCAACATTTGTGCATGGTTATTTAATAAATAATATAAGTGTTTGCCGAGACATTGTAACCTCGAAATTGTTTAAAATAGATCCGGTTTAGTAGCTAAAAATTAAAATCGATTGGCATCGCTAGTCTGCCCTACCCGTCACCTTAAACAGCTAATACTGTAGAAAATACGATTGGATATGGACAGACCGCATACCAGAACATCTGATCCACTGCTCTGCTTAGGGCACTCTACCTTGAACTCTAACAAGAGATTTTAACCATGGGAGAACAATACTTCGGAATAAATTGGCCGGCCGGAATGATACACAAACAACCGGTGTGAAGCAATTGCTCACAGCGCAGGCGCTGCTCTGTAAGTTCCACTGAGTTAAGGTGTCGGAGGCGCTATCCGGGCAGAAGAAGAGGTTAAAGGTTGAAAACGCACTTGCGACTCCACCGGTGTGGCGACACAAGGCGAGTGTCCATGGACGATGGCTAACATCCTAATCAATAAATAAATAAACATATTAATAGAACTCTTAACTATCACATTACAAATTTCTGTAGCATGGCAACATTGCAGCAATTTGTTAGCTCCACAAATTGGCCGGAGATGGAGCGGTTTGCTTATTCATAGCGTCGAGTCTGACTGATGAATGGATTGTCTAGATTTGTGCTAAATGCTGAAATGCATACGAGGGTTATGTAAAATACTATACCAGGAACGATACTTAATTTATGTCTTACTTGAGTGGAAAACTATTTTAGAACTTGTTTAGAAGAGCAGTCAGAATATACTTCCTAGTTTGACTTGGAAATTTGGTGTTAAGTTTAGTGTAACCACAGAATTAGGCAGAATTAGGCTTCGCATGCATCTCGACCAGATCCCGAAAATGAGGACTCTATAGCCACATTAACACGCCATTTCACCGAAGACTTGCCAGAAGTCAGTATTGCCGAAATCGAGATTGCTCTTGGACAGCTGAAAAATGGAAAAGCCCCTGGAGAGGATGGCGTTACAACAGAGTTATTGAAAGCTGGAGGATTACCCGTACTGAGGGAACTCCAAAAGCTCTTTAACGATGTCCTCTTCGAAGGGAGAACTCCGGAGGCGTGGAGTAAGAGTGTGGTCGTCTTGTTCTTCAAAAAAGGGGACAAATCCCTCTTGAAGAACTTTCGACCCATTTCCCTTCTAAGCCACGTCTATAAGCTGTTCTCAAGAGTGATCACGAACCGTCTTGCGCGGAGACTCGACGAATTCCAACCACCGGAACAGGCTGGGTTTCGGAGCGGATACGGCACCATAGATCATATCCGCACAGTGCGGCAGATTATACAGAAGACAGAAGAGTACAATCAGCCCCCGTGTCTAGCATTTGTGGATTATGAGAAAGCCTTTGACTCGGTTGAAATCTGGTCTGTTCTGGAGTCCCTGCAGCGATGCCAAGTCGATTGGCGATATATCCAGGTGATGAGATGTCTCTATGATGCCGCTACTATGTCCGTCCAAGTACAGAATCAGCAAACAAGTCCTATACCATTGCATCGAGGAGTGAGACAAGGGGACGTCATCTCCCCGAAATTGTTCACAAATGCAATGGAGGATATGTTCAAGACGCTGAACTGGAAGAGATTTGGCATCAACATCAATGGGGAATACATGTCTCACCTGAGATTTGCAGACGACATCGTCATAATGGCAGAAACGTTGCAGGACCTACAACAGATGCTGCATGGCCTGGCTGACTCTTCTGTATGCATCGGCTTACGGATGAACTTGGACAAAACCAAGGTCATGTTCAATGAACATGTTCTACCGGAACCGATTGCAATTCACGGTGCCGTCCTCGAAGCTGTTCAAAAATACGTATACCTCGGACAGACTTTGCAATTGGGTAAAAACAACTTCGAGGATGAGGTGAATAGGAGAATCCAGTTAGGTTGGGCAGCATTTGCAAAACTACGTCGTGTCTTCGTATCGTCGATACCACAGTGCCTAAAGACGAAAGTCTTCAATCAGTGCGTCCTACCCGTCATGACATACGGAGCCGAAACGTGGACACTTACGGTACGGCTGGTCCACAAGTTAAAGGTCGCTCAGCGGGCTATGGAACGAGCAATGCTCGGCGTCTCTCTCAGAGATCGAATACGAAATGAGGTGATCCGGCAGAGAACCAAAGCCATCGACATTGCTCACCGAATTAGCGAGCTGTGGCAGTGGCAGTGGGCTGGCCATATTAGCCGCAAAACCGACAACCGATGGGGTAAACACTCGTTTACCCCATCGGTTGTCGGTTTTGCGGAGTGGAGACCGCGTCTTGGCAAACTTAATGTAGGGCGCCCTCTGGCTAGGTGGGGGGACGATCTGCGCAGGATGGCTGGCAAGAGCTGGATGCGAGAAGCCATGGATAAATCACAGTGGCGAACAATTTGAGAGGCCTACGTCCAGCAGTAGACTGCGATAGGCTGATGATGATGATGACAGAATTAGGATGGTCGGCATCGGAACTTATAGGTATCATTATCATTATGGTTAATTGCTCATCATAAATTCACCATGATACAGATGTTATAGGTAAAATACAACTTAAATGGAATATGATGGGCCTGTCAGGTCCTGTATCTGAGGTAGTCATCCCTCCCTCCTTACATGTAGATATCAAATAAAAACGGTGTTTACAATGGGGCACTTGCATCATTTTTTTATTTAAACATTTCAGGATAACATTAAAATACCAAAAACCAAAAAAAGTTAAAATATGCACAAATAATTGTTTTAACGCAAATCAAAAATTGACATTGAAATGTACGGTCGAAATCGCTCACTGGCTTGATGTGACGTCATTCCTCACGGGCACCGCGGCGCTGCACACATATGCATGACATTTGCATAAAATAACTAGGACTTGTTTTTCGTCTACTGTGAAAAGGGCTACCAAAGCCATTTTCACAAACTTTATGTTCAATAGTTATAATTTTTTTGATAGGTGGCAGACGAGCAGACGGATCACATAATAGTAAGTGATTTCCGCCGCCCGGACACCCATAACACCATTGCAGTCAAAGGTGCACCAACATTTAAATCCACCTTTCCCTCGGATTGGCCCTCCGGTACCCTCACTCACGCAGCGAAACGCAGCACAGTGCTGCTTCACGCCGTTTTCTGAAATTGGGAAAAAACAATGGCGAACATCCATATTACATTTTCGTTAGAATATTTTTTATGCGTCTTCGTATGGAAAGTATATTAATACCTACATCTTGACTTCCTCAATAGATTGACGTTAGGTACACGATTGATGTTAGTCTGGAAATTAAGATATCGTCGATGCGCTTGTCAAAACCCATTTGTGAAAATGACAAGGTTTTGAGAAACTAGAAAAAAAATGTTAAAATAATATTAAGATGTTTCAGTAAAAAACTGTTAATGCAAAATCAAAGATATGTATTATTGTCAATTGCACACAAATTATAATAATGTTTATGCCATTTATTTGGCAGTTATAATTTTTTTTGTTTAAAAAATGCACATAACGGATCTGTCACAAGCCAAAAAATCCTGCTTGTGTGTGATTCAATTCAAATAGAGTTGTGTTTTATATAAGCAAACATTGTTACGGTTAGTTGTAACAATAATAAGTTTACACAGAAAACTAACAACATAAAAGAATAATATTCTTACAAAAGTTGACTACTCTATATGGAAGTATTTGCCAGTCTTCAGAATCAGGTAATTTGTAATAGATCATTCCATCTTTGTATTGAAGTGCTCTTAATATCATTAACTTTTGGATCTACAATACAGCTGGAAAATTCGCTTGCAGTCACTCCACCATCGCCTTCGTGCCATACATACGAAACCTCATCTTTGTTGTTGTTGACGTAAATTATGCATCTGAAGCTTAATTTTATAATACTAGGCAGAAACTAACTATTTAGGTCAGAGTAGAACTCTCTGGACATAAACGGTTATTACTAAAACTTCAGATGAACTCATTGCATTTGTTTTGTATTTGTATCTTCAACTCTATCCGGTAGCCTATCTTGAGTTTCTTTGGTCCATTCTGACAGTGTATTGCTTTGAATGTTTAACGTCTTCGTCAAAGAGTTTTGGCATACACTGACTGTCTCATCTTTACCTATCATTAACCATGTAATAATCGTATGCCAACTGTCTTGTAAAATCAGTTTCAGTGTTTTTACGGCGTCTTTGTATAGGTTGCATGCGCATATTTTTCAGGTATGCTTTCTTTGCATCCCAAGAAAGAAAACTCCAAAAGTACTTTTAACACAGCATCTTTTTTGTGTTCGGATATTAAACCACACAAAAAGCTCCGATCAAAACTGAAAACACCTGTATGACTACATGTTTTTTTCTAAGAGCTTTCTTTTAGGTTTCTCCAGAAGCTCCTAGCGTGATTTTGCATTTAAATCTGTAGACTTTCTCTTTCTTCCCAGACATTCTTCCCCTCGCAACCGGCTCATTTGACACTTTTTTCTGTTTTTGCTTATTGTCTTTGCCTTCACTATCACTTTCTGAATCTGTTGAATCATCTTCCAGGCCAAAAATATTTCGATCTTTCATAACTAACAAACCAGTATTCTCATCAAGGTAGTAGTTATCGTCATAGCTGTTATTATTTAGGTCATTTTCATTAGTTATAAAATCACCGGTTTTCTCATCTAAATTAATGTAGTAGAAGAAAGCACGGACTCAGCTTCATTCTGAGATTCTCTTATAATTCTATTATCAAACTGTTCTGGCATAAAGGACCTTCCAATCAATTCTAGATCAATACAGTTATTCACTTGTAATTATTCAAAAAATACGGGTGATCCTGTTCAATTAGAAATATTTGGAAGTGTAAAAGGTTGTTCAATTTAGTTTGTTGATGCTGGTTGTAGACTTCGTTGGATCATAACTATTTGAAAGGAACGGATCGCAAAGAAAGTGTATTTATGTCTTCAGTCGGAGTATCATTGGTAGATGCTGTTGCTAGTTTTACAAGCAACTGTGCTCGAGAGGTTAAAGCCATTCTGCGTTATTATGTACCTGCAAATTAATACAAATATTCAGATTTTGCCTTACCACTTAAAATCACACAGATAATGTGCGTAACATCACTAATAATATAATGAATATTATAAAGACTGGATGCACCTATTAACTTTAACAGTCACCAACGATTTAACGGCGTCAAATATCACAAAAATATATGGAGTCTTAAAGCTCTGACAGCAGTCAAATCGTTGATCAAGGTTATGGTTAAATGGTGCAACTCAGCCTTAGTTGCATAAAACGTTAGTAGGTAATTTTACAATTATTGTTATAAGAAAGGAGTAGCGCTTAACCAAAACATCACAACCTAACTTACTTAGAAGTGCTGAAGTGTAAATAAATTAGAGGCAAAAAGACTGCAGCAGCTTTACAAAACAGTTTAGGTAACTATAATGGTGATACCATTCTACATACCATCAACTTGAAAAAATTCAACTATTAATCTTCTAACTTATACATTTGAGAGAAAGCAAGTTTACGTTTTTTCCAAATTATTATACTCCTTAGTTATGTTTTATAATAAGTTTATACAAGTATTTACTAACGTAAAATGTTTCAATACTCACCATTCACGGAGATGCACAAAAAACACAACAAGAGCACATATGTTTGGCACACGCGCTTGCGACTGTCAGTTTTCACAAATCCGTTATGTGTTATGATTACACATACCGATTTTTTCCTAATGGTTTTTGCACAAATAGGATTCGTAATACCATGTTCCGGGTTGAATTTTACAAAACGGATTTTACCAACACACGCGGAAAAAAAAACTGAATCGTACCATCGATAAAAAAAAATTTTGAAAATCCGCACATATGGGTTTTGGCAGGCGCAACGACGATATATTTGTTACGATATTTATAATAATAATAATTCTCACAACATCTCATACGTTGACCTGATTCCGTACTAAGTAGCTTAAGCACTTGTGTTACAGATATCAGACAACAGAGGAACACAAATATATACTTAAATACATATATTACACCCAGACACCGTACAAACACAAGTGTTCATCGCACGAATGTTTGTCCAGGGTGGGGATCGACCCACGACCTTTGGCGTAAGAGGCAGGGTCGCTACCAATTGCGCCATCCGGTCAGTCATTTATTAATATTATTGAAGTTTTGAGTTTGAGCATAATGAGCTCCTATTTAAATTAATATTTATCTGACCGGATGGCGCAATTGGTAGTGACCCTGCCTCTTACGATCCCCACCCTGGACAAACATTCGTGCGATGAACACTTGTGTTTGTTCAGTGTCCGGGTATAATATATGTATTTAAGTATATATTTGTGTTCTTCTGTTGCCTGATATCTGTAACACAAGTGATTAAGCTACTTAGTACGGAATCAGGTCAACGTATGAGATGTTGTGAGATTATTATTATTATTATTATTATGTTTGTCAGTTGTTCCATAACCACGGGCAATTATGTCCCGGACTTTTGGAAGGCGTGCGTGGGGCCGAAGCCAACACGTAGAGGCCCGTTCAATTGACAGTTTTACTATAATGTGATGTGACACCAGCCGGCAACTATCCCTGTATACACTACAGAAGTGTAGCCAAGGACAGTCCCCGGTTGGCATAAGACTATTGAAAATAATGGAAAACAAAATGAACTGGGCTATTGGGTTGAGGTGTTAGTAGACCGGTTAACTGGTACTATGGAGAGACTATGGCACCTGCCCGATCAATGATAAAAATCACGAAAAAATGGGCAGGTGGTGACTCGCCACTCACTAGATGGGCCCCCTATAATAAGCTACCAGGAAGCCAAGCAAAAGCTAGCTACCAGATATAGCAAGGCGGGCAACATTGGTGTGAGCAGCTCAGGGTGCCGAGAGGTGTACACCGCTTTCTACCCAGTGTCTGTGGTGACAGACACTGTGCCAACTCGCGACTTATGCATCTTTCACTTCCACCCTGCGAGCATATAGCTCTGACATCCCACTCTGGCCGGCTGGTGAAGGCAAGCCAGAGGTGAAAGTCCTGCAGCCCCTGCTGGGGTCCACCCCAGCCGGCCAATAAAGGCAAGCCGGGGAGAGGGGCCTGATCGACTTTCGGGGATATGGGACCCAAGGGACGTCACTTCCCATTCAGCGCGCCACAACGCTGCCCTGGGGAGACTAACTGCACTGATGAGAGTTGTTGCTCTTAAGCAAGAGCACCAACTCTCGCCAGCGGGCGATGGGGTCGTCACTTCCCTACGCACTTATTATTATTATTATTATTATCTGGACTTGGTCAGGACTAGATTGAAGTCTGAAAAATCTTATGAATTCATATGAAATCATTTCGTAATCTAAAAACGAAATTTTAAGACGCGAAATAAGTAATAAATCATTTTAAAATAGCAATCATTTCGTCATTGTTATAAGTATGTATTTACAAAAGAATAGTATTATATGTATATATTTGTAATCCCACTGTTGATTCTGATATCCGTAACACAGGTGCTTGAGCTACCTATCTCGGAGTCAGATCAATGTATGTGATGCTGTGAAATATTTAATATTTATTTATTTATTTATTGTTATTTTACAATTGAACGGAACGTCAGAATTTTCTTTAGACACTTACTTAATACATGTTCTCCGTGATTTCTTAGTTTTATTTCCCCTTATTCATAGAATTGTAACAAAACTAGAAACCTAGTCTGCGCCTACAATTTGAAGCAACTCAAATGGAGCTGAACGGCTCCAAACGCCCGGAGAGCTCGGTAGTCGTCAATGTCAATGCCTGTCGAACGCATCTCGTGAAAATTAATTTACTGTGATGATTTGTGCGCTAAAATTTGGTCACAATGATTCGGAAAAGCATATGAAGCGTAATAACATCACAGGTAAGCCCTCAATATTTTGCTAATAAGTTCTGTTTTATAAGCTAAATACAAACGATTTATTAAAATGCTCAGTGTTACCCGATAACAGAAAAAAATATTTTCCCCATTTCTACTTTATTGTAAGATTTATTGCTCCGACTGATTAATTTAATCAGTTGCTACTGATGTTTACAGCGTGAAGCAGTGTCTTTAATGTGTTTTGCTGCGTGAGTGCGGCTACCGGAACTTTTATATGTCAAAATATAAATAAGCAAGAATTTATTCATTTAAAAATAATTTTAAGATTTATGTAGCTTGATGTGTTTCTGACAGTGCAATACATGGAACAAACGTTTTACGCGAATTAAAATTCACCCTGATAACAATTAAAATAAGTAGGTAGCTCTTTATTTATTTCTTATTCTTTATTGTATGGTTAAGGCTATATAAATATCAAAATTCAAATCATAACTTGCCAACTAATTTTATAATCACAGTTAGGCAGATACTTGTGTTGAGATGGCGTGTGTGCTGGGGCTGGGGCAGGTCTATCCAATGAAGAATTATTATTTATCGTTGAAATTCTTATTTATTTCCGAATTACAAATATTTGATAATATGTACAAGTAAGCGATCGTCTTCCAAGGGTGATGTGAGAGAGTGTGCCGCGGCGCCCGCGGCTGCTGATTTTTGCGTCCTCCGCTCCCCGCGCCCCTCGGGCGCGCCGTTGAAGGGGTGGTTGCCGCTGTTCGCCGCAGGATGGCGTTAACATACCGCCGGCCTTGGAAGCTCCAAGCTTCCAACAAGGGTGTAGAATGAAGTTGATTTTGTGACAGTCATCGATGTCATTTGGGTCGATGATGTCATCTTTGTTATCGTTTAATTATCGCTTGAAGTAGGTAGTGGTAGCGGGCATATTTTAGAGAATGCTCGCTGAATTGTCCCAGCCGCTGTGCGAATTTCGGCTACTCTTGAAATCCCATCTTTTCCAGGAAAAACTCGGATGATTCTCCCCAAGCGCCATTTGAGGGGTGGCAGGTTGTCCTCCTTGATTAAGACCAGAGTATCGAGTTTTATATCATCTGCTTCCGTTTGCCACTTGGTTCTTCGTTGGAGCTCTGCTACGTATTCCATTGACCAGCGTTTCCAAAAGAGTTGTCGGAGTTGCCTCGACCCGGTGGTACCGTTTCAAACTGTTCATCTGTGTCTCAGTGATATCAGCGCAGGCTGGAGCGGTTAACGGTCGGCCAATAAGGAAATGGGCTGGGGTAAGGGGAAGGTTGTCAGTAGGATCAGAGGACATAGCGTTAAGAGGACGGGAATTAAGAACTGCTTCGATTTGTGCTAATACAGTATAAAATTCCTCAAAAGTCAATCTAGCATTACCTACTGTGCGCCTAAGAAAATGTTTACACGATTTCACTCCACCCTCCCATAGGCCTCCAAAATGTGGAGCGTAAGGGGGTATAAAACTAAATTTTATGCCATCACTGGCAGTAAAATCAATAATTTCATCGAGATTATTTTGTGACAATAAAGGAAACTCTTTTACCGCACCAACGAAATTTTTTCCGTTGTCGGAAAATATTTCCACTGGTTTTCCTCGTCTAGATATAAATCTTTTCAAAGCAAGAATATAATCATTTGTGGATAAGCCACTTACTAATTCTAAATGAATAGCCTTCGTTGTAAAACAAATAAACAAACAAATGTATGCCTTCACCAACCTCGAACCTCGGCCCTTACGGTTCAATACGTAAACTGGCCCCGCATAGTCTACGCCAGTGCGCGCGAATGGAAAACCGGCTTCTAATCGTTCTTTAGGTAAATTACCCATCAAAGGTGTCAATGTTTGACTTTTTATACGCGCACACGTCACGCATTCATGAGCGGTCTTCCTAGCAAGATTTCTACCAGATAACGGCCACCAATTTTCACGTATAGTGCACAACAAGAGTTGAGGTCCAGCATGAAGTAGAATTCGATGTTGATCTCTAAATAAAAGCCGCGTGAAGTTGTGTTTGGTACATAATAACATAGGATGTCGTTTATTATAACTAAAACCAGACGATTCGGACAACCTACCACCTACACGAATCAATTTGTTATCATCTAGGAACACGTTTAATCCTAAAACTTTATTCGCCTCTTTACATTTCGTTAATGATAAGATGTGTTATTTCGTAAACAATTATAAAGCGTAGGGAATGACTGCATCTGCGCGGAACGCAAAATAAGTACCTGAGCCTCCCGCAGCTCGCTCACAGATAACGAACCGGTTCTCTGAGCGCGGCTGTTGCGAATATTGTGAATGAATCTAAGTACGTACGCTGCGGCCCGCTTGACTTTATTAAAAGATGAAAACCTATTAAAATCGAATAAGGTATCTAATGTTGTACATGTTGCGCTGATTGTTTTGCCTTTAAGTTCCAGTAAGTTGTTACTTACTGGTACAGTCTGATTTGTTTGAGGCAATTCATAACATTGCAAAAAAGTTGGCCCGTGCCACCACAGATCCTTTTGTTTTAACTCATCGATGTAAAGGCCCCTCGACACTAGGTCGGCGGGATTATTTAAACCGTCTACGTGTAGCCACATTGAATCGCCCGTTAAGTCATTAATTTCTGTAACGCGATTTTGGACAAATGTTTTTAATAAATGTGGGGACATGCGCAACCAACCTATTACTATTGTTGAGTCCGTCCAAAAGTAAACACAGTCAACTTTTAATCTAAGTGAATTAATGATCTTTTTGTATAATTTCGCAGCAATCAAGGCACCACTGAGTTCTAATTTTGGAATGCTAAGAGTTTTTAAGGGAGCTACTTTACCTTTTGCGCATAATAAATTAGTTGAGATTATTATGTCATCCTTAATGTTGCGTATGTATGCACAAGCACCGTATGCATCTTGAGAGGCATCAGAGAAAATATGTAATTCTATTCGCTGAGCATGAATACTCCTTACGAATCTGGGCACTTTTATATCTTTTAAATGTATATGAATCGAATTTATAAATTTAAAGAATTTTCCCGCGACGTCATTAGGAACAGGATCATCCCAACCGATTTTACACAACAACCACAGCTTTTGCAAAAGAATCTTAGATATAATAACAGTCTGTGCTAAAAGGCCTAGAGGGTCATAAATTTGAGAAATCAGTGATAACATTTTCCGCTTAGTTAATTTATTAGAATTATCGATTTTATCTAACTTGGTAGAAAAATAAAGTTGATCCTCTTTGTTGTGCCAGCCTAGCCCTAACGTCTTGGTTTGTGTATGCTCGCCTATAGCTAATTCTTTTGAATTAGTAGCTGCAGAGATGTCACGACTAAAGGTCCATTTACGTAATGGGTAGCAATATTGTCGCAATAATTGTGACGTTTTTTCACAAATTTCTACCAATTTACTCGGGTCATCGTGACCGGTAATTAAGTCATCTACATAAAAATCTTCCCGAATAACTTGCGAGATCACTACATCGTCACATTCCTGTGCTACTTGACGTAAGCAACGCATACTAAGATACGGCGCCGATGCAGTACCGTATGTCACTGTATTTAGTTTATAAATTTCTATCGGATCTGAACGATTTTCACGCCACAGTATAAGCTGTAAGTCGCGTTGATCAGAATTAATAAGCGTTTGTCGGAACATTTTCTCGACATCCGCACATGCTACTACTTGATATTGCCTAAAGCGTAACAAAATAGAAAAAATATCATTTTGAAGTCTAGGTCCTATAAATTGAATATCGTTTAAAGATTTGTTAGAAGTAGTAGCACAGCTAGCATCAAAGACAACTCTCAAAGCCGAAGTTGTACTGTCCTCACGAAATACCCCATGATGTGGTAGAAAATAATGTTGCCCACTGTACTTATCTACTTTTGACATGTGACCTAACTCGCGATATTCTCGTATAAAATCTGAATACATACGTTTATATTGAGGCATACGCTCTAATTTATTTTCTAAAGAAATAAAACGTTTATAGGCTGTTTTATATGAATCACCTAACAAATTAGTTGACTCTTTTAAAGGTATGCTTACCGAAAACCTACCATCTAATTCGCGTTTAGTAGTTTCAATAAATATTTGTTCGCATCTACGCTCATCACTAGTGGAGAATATTCGCATTAGAATTACTTAAATCTTCTATTTCCCAAAATTGGCGTAGTTGTAAATCGAGTGTTTGTGTAAAATTGCATTGAATGTTATTTTTGTTATGCAATTTTATTGGTAAAAATAGGCCCGGAAAGCAACCATCCAAGTTTCGAGTCCTGTAAGAAAGGACCGCATTTTAATCGTATTTTATTATCGTTTAAAAGTTCCCAAAATAAGTCCGCTCCTATTAATAAATCGACTTCGGATGGAATATAATAAGTAGGATCGGCAAGTTCAATGTTATCAGGAATTCGTATAGAATCAGCATCAATACTCACGGGCGGCAAGAATGACGTGATACGCGGTAAAACAAAACATTGAATATTTGTATAATAATCGTTTACTTTGGATCGTATAACTAAATCGCATAATCTATTCGAGTGTGAGACCGATTGTCCTACACCTGAAATTTGAACGGTGGACTGTATGAAATTCGTATAGTTAATTCGTTTACAAAATGCATCCGAAACAAAACAATGTTGACTCCCGCTATCCAACAGCGCTCGGGCCGTGTGTCGCTTGTTATTGTCGTCTAGCACTTCGACGAGCGCCGTGCTCAATACAACCGGGTGCGCGTGAGTCACTGCGCCTACCTGGTGTGCATTGCCTTGCTCATAATAAGAACTTAATGATGAATGCAATACGGTCGATTTTGCCAGAGGCGTAATGGATTCCTTATCAGATATTGAAAAATGGATGTTGTTATAGGAATCCTTGTGTAACAAACTATTATGTTTACGATTACATTGTTGGCAAGGGCCGAAAAAGCAGTCATTAATTGAATGGCCCGCACGTAAACAATTAGGACATAGATTTTTGTCATTAATTAATTTGCACCGATCATCTACTGATAAATTCAAAAACATGCTACAAATATACAATGCGTGATTTCCGCGACACAGGACACAAGCAGAGGTTCGATTGCGTTTGGCCGACTTTGCCTGGGGGTCTAATTTGAAGTTAACTTTGAGACTCAACCAAACGTATTTGACGACGTTTCCTAATTTGAAGTGAACATTGCGTCGGTTGAACTCAACCGAAACTCTTTTGACACATCTCGCCTCAAACCCTAATTTGAAGACGCCAATGCTCAACCAAATTATCGAATTTGACATTTCTTGTCTCGCGTCTTTATGTCAAAATTCACGATAGCTCGAAAGGTGTTTTGGTTCGGTTGAATGGATTTATGGTGTATTAAAAAAGGATCTTTATGTCTTTGTAGATAAGGTCCAATGACTTACATATCAATAAAGATTAGTTTAAAGCGGAGTTTCTTGGTATAAAATGTTAAAATTGCTATACCTATATAGATGATTATGAATACATAGGTACTTAGGTACTTTTAATGCTTAATCAAAGTTTTCATGTATGAATCTCAGTACTTACGTTTAAATATGTAAATTAATTTACATTAAGTGCCTATTTACCTACTTACTGAGAATTTTTGTAGATTTATGCCAGTGAGAATATGTATGGTAGGTAGTTCAATGATTTATGCAGATTTAAGTAAGTAAGTATACTAAGTACCTACCTAGTGGTGTAGGCTTCTTATAGATAAACTAGATTCACTAAGTAATTAGTCTTTTTCTGCGACTAAGTACATTGTATTCTTCAAACTTAATCTTAACAGTTCAAAAGTTTCAAACTTTTGATGGTTTAATTAGGTATTATTTATATAGGCTTTTGATTCAATTAGGTATTAATCCACCAAAGTACAAAGTGAAATACATTTTGAGGGTTTTAACCATTTGCAAGCCTCAATTATGTATTACAAGAGGCAATAATTTTGCCTAAGTTCCTACTTTGTCTACATTACAAGTATAAGTAATAAGTTTTCTCTTTCCTTAAAAAGTAGGTATACCTACCTACTTACCTTTGTGTTAGGTTCCTACATAACTATTTAAGTACCTAGTTATCTACTTATAAATTTTACAATTTTGGGGTAATTTTGGATATCCATTAAAGATTACACAGTACCAACCAGTTAAACTTATGTTTAACTGGTTTAATACATTTGCTCCACTATTAGTTAGTGAATTTCAATATATCCCATAGAATATTTCACAACATCACATATGTACATTGATCTGGCTCCGAGATAGGTAGCTCAAGCACCCATGTTACGGATATCATAGTCCACAGTGGGATTACAAATATATACATATAATACTTTTCTTTTGTAAAAACATACTAATACATAGAAAACACCCAGACCAATACAAACAGACATGTACATGCACACAAATGTTTGTACTGTATGGGGATCGAACCAGCAACCCTTGAACCAAAGCCATCGTTCACTACCACTGTTCCAAAAGCCCTGTTAACACTCATGCGATTAACATACTAATTAACAGGAGAGCAGTACATAAGGAATGAAAAAAACAACAAAGTACATGTGATGGAATCATTTATTAAAATAAATAATAAAAGATACAATAATGTTATCCTATTTTAAGAAGAAACTATGTACACACACATATTTTGTATTCTTTCTGTGCAATAAAGGATGTCTATCTATCTATCTTCACACACCCACTTAGTATTAATTAATAACCTTTAACTATTTACAAATAAAACAACGCCCCATTGTCTAATGGTTTAAGACGGTTCTGACGATGGCCCTGTGGCCATGATCTCGGGGTCATGGGTTCGATTCCCGGGTCGAGCAAAGTTTTGAATTTTCCGAACATAGTTCGGGTTTGTGATCACTAATCCGCATTTGGCAAGAGTGATGATTAAGCCTAATGCCATCATAGTAGCGATGACTTGATTTCTATGATGGGGGTCTTAGCCCTACAAAGGGAATAATGAAGCTGATACTTTACTTTATTTACATAATAAATGATGACTGAATGATGCTTGTCCATAGGTACTTATCAGTTGAATTATAACAAACTATTTTCAGCAAATAATTAACTTCGTTTAGCAATGAAAACCGGAGTGCTGGAACTGGGTATGTTTCTTCTAGCGGAGATCTGTGCAATGCTGGTAGATATTCTGCAATAATCATAAAGGAGTTTTAAATAAAATAAATAAATACCTAATAATAAAAGTATTTTTATTGCTCTCTCATACAAAAAACTGTTGGTAGGTACATAGGTATTTCGATTACAATCATACTTATTAAGTAAATAAAAACAAGCTATTTAATTTTAAAATGGAAATAATGTAAAAAATAAACTCAAATGCATATTTCTACCAATGAGCTCCATATGCACACTTGAATAAGTTTCTGTAACATGTAACCATGATTAATTTGGTGTGGTTCCCCCGTCTAAGGGTTGTTAAGGTCAGACGGCAGTCCCTTCATAGTAATTGCCAGACTTGCCAAATCCTCGATCATGGCTCACGGTACACTGGCCTCCAAAATCATGGTTCTGGACCACCAACCAAGAATAACACTGCAAGGATTTGACAACCCATTTGGAACGGTAGTGAATGCTGCCTTTGTTCCAAGGGTTGCGGGTTCAATCCCCGCACAGTACAAACATTTGTGTGCATGAACATGTCTGTTTGTATTGGTCTGGGTGTTTTCTATGTATTATTAGTATGTATTTATTAAAGAAAAGTATTATATGCATATATTTGTAATCCCACTGTTGATTCTGATATCCGTAACACAGGTGCTTGAGGTACCTATCTTGGAGTCAGACCAATGTATGTGATGTTGTGAAATATTTATTTATAAGGATTACACTTTTGTATACATGTTTCAAAAAATTATATTATCTTTATCTTAATGTTTTTTCTTTCAGTAAGGAAATTAGTTATAGCACAGATATTATAGATTCAGTTAAATAACTTTTTGTTATTTCGATTACCTCCGGTGAGATGTTCACTTTTTTCAACTCATTCTCCAACAGTCATTCTAGCTCAGCTTTCTATTACAGTTTGGTCCAATGGAGAACTTTGATGTCTTGTTTACTGAAATATTTAATTACAAATGGTTAAATTATAGAAATGATGTTTCAAAGTTGTTCTTTCTAAAGTGTAAATTGGAATAGTCATCATCATCAGCCCATTTAAGTCCCCACTGCTGGGGCACGGGCCTTCCTCAATCACATGAGGGGTAATTGCCATACTCACCACGCTTGGCAGACGGGTTGGCGAGGGTTTTGATATAAATGCAGAGTTTTCCATGTCTGGGTGCTGATGATCATGCCAGCAGCTTTACCTTATTGGCCTTTTACGACACCTCGGTAAGAGTGAGGATGGCCTATTCTACTCCGTGGCCGAGTGGTCCCCGGCAGAGTAAATTTAATAACAAATAAACTTATTTAGGTAGGATTATGCGACTAACCTAACTTATACTTGATTTTACTTAAGAAAGTAGAGTCTTTAGATAACTATAGAACTTGTATATAAGCATAATACTAATGTACATACGCTTTCAAACAATTTTACAATATTTTAAATTATGTATTGAGATTGCATATTTATCGTACGTAGGTACATACTTATGTCAATAATTTACAAGTTTTTTTCTAATGTTTCACAGATGGCCACAGATAACTATATGGGCTATGATGTAGAAAAATAGCAAGCTGTCAGATTTTTTTAAAATATTTTAACATTTTAATGTTTTTATTATTTAAAATCTTTCTTTCAAACACATTAAACAATAGTCCTTTAATTTAAAAAGTCAAATATCTTTTATTCGTTAAAAAAATATTGTTAATTATAAATAAAATCAATTCAATTGGTTTTATTTGATGTGGGTCTTTCGGCGACACTATCATCGCGAATATCATTCATTCACGAGAGTCTATGGTCGGATCCGTACGAAAGTGTCCCATACGATGGTGTTTCAAATTGCCAAACTAAACTACAATTGATTGACTGTCGGCTCGATCGAACGATCGTACGTGGTAACTTGAAATTAGACCCCCTGGTTAGCAGCTACGTAGCTATGTGTATGCGCTTGGGCCTGAGATTTTACAAACTGAGGTTGTTTTGGTTTGTAAAAATAAGAGTTGCTGGAATTACTATTGCTATTTGAGCTATTACTATTAGAGTGAATCGTTTGCAAATAATCAGCCCGGTTTCTAAGGAAGGTCAACAAATCGTCTAGTTTTAGTTTTCGTTTAGTACCCTCACATTTTAAATTCGAAATTAATGTTCCTCTATAATCTTCCCAAACGCGCTCTGTGGATGGATCTAGCTTAGACGTCACTAAATAAATAATAAGCGTGTCCCACGATTCAGTTGGTTCATCCAAAGAGGCTAATGAGCGTAAGTTACGTAACACAGTGTCGATCATTTTTCTAATAAGCACGGCAGACTCCTTATGCATGTGCGGCAACGAAAATAACGACTTAACATGATTATGTACTAGTAGTCGATCATTTTGAAATCTATTTACCAGTAAATCCCACGCATGAACATAATTAGCAGGAGTAAATTCTAACGCGCTTATTACTTGAAGTGCACTACCGCTTAGTGATGACCGCAAATAGTGAAATTTCTGTATACCATCTAAATCTTTACGTTTGTGAATCATCGTTATGTAGGAATTTTTGAATTCTAGCCAGTTATCATATGAACCGTCAAAGGCGGGTAGTTTTATATCGGGTAATTTCGTTGGAACAGGTTCTTTTATTTGATTTACGTTAATCCTTTCATTAATTGAACATTTATCTTAAAATTATTTTCATCTAGTATCGTTGACAACAGAAAGAGATTCGTAATACTGTTCCTCAAAATTATCTCGATACTCTAATTGGACTAACAGATCTTTTTCGTCAGAGGAGTCCTCAATTATTTTCTGGATAACCTGGAATTCTTTATAAATCGTTTCTAACTGTGATTTTCTTAAGTTTAGTTCTATTGTTTTAGATTTAGATAATGCAACATTTTGAAATTTAGAAATTAATTTATCAAATTAGTTAATCGACCCTTTGAAAACTCCTCTTTGCCTTTTAAGATCCGTAACCGTTTTAGAACCTTCGCTAGAAGGCGAACGACTACGACTACGTATACCCTCCACGGTAGTTTTTGGTAAATTAAGTTTTTCGGAGTTTTCGTCACACATTTTGGGAGAGAAATTGGAAAGAAAGGGCAATGAAATCGTATAAAATCTCTCTAACACACAATACGACAAAACGTTTTCGATAGAACGAATTTAAATTTTTAAATTGAAAAAACCGTTACAAAAAAATAATATTAACACTTGTATTTGCACAAATCGAATCGAATGGAAAGGAAATGAATAGGAAAGCCTGACCGTTACCTGGTTTCGTTTTTCCTTCTCTGGATATTTCCTCCGCAGCAAGCAGTCGTGGTCTCGTCTCTGCTGGTTCTCGTCTGGGATCCGGCTCCGTGGGATCAAGATGTTGAGATGGCGTGTGTGCTGGGGGCTGGGGCAGGTCTATCCAATGAAGAATTATTATTATCGTTGAAAATTCTTATTTATTTCCGAATTAACAAATATTTGATAATATGTACAAGTAAGCGATCGTCTTCCAAGGGTGATGTGAGAGAGTGTGCCGCGGGCCGCCCGCGCTGCTTGATTTTTGCGTCCTCCGCTCCCCGCGCCCCCTCGGGCGCGCCGTTTGAAGGGGGTGGTTGCCGCTGTTCGCCGCAGGATGGCGTTAACAACTTGTTAGCGTTTATTTATTTATTTATTTAAGGTACACATACAGATTACGTTGTTCTAGGCACTATTAAAACAGTGTAGTTACTACAAAAACCATTTCCCATCTTTTAGGGAAATAAGTTTAGACTGGTAACATTAATTTGGATTTTTATGTTGATACTACGTACGTAGTACCAACTTGAAGAACCAAATTTGTGCTTCAAATTTGAGGTGACAGCAGTAAGGAAACTATCCTTCTAGTCTTGTTATAATTCTATGCCCTTATTATAAACCGCGGAATAAAATAATATAATTAATAATAACTTTAGATCGCATTTTGTAATAAGGTGGATTGAGATAACGCAGTTGATTTAAACCGTGTATTATCAAAACTTTAAGGCGCATTTAGTCAATTTAACGTGATGTCATGTCGCCTATAACCAGAAGACACCTCATTTGCTCAAATATGATAACTAGTTTAGAAATTATGAGGGAACACATGAACAACCATACATACTTACATGTCAAAATCATAAGCCTCCTCTTTGCTTCGCCGTAGTCGGATAAAAATATACAGTACTGTACGGATCACAACTACTCGAAAATGAACTATCTCATAGGCTTTCAATATACTTAGCAAATCGTAACGGAAGCTGGCCAGCAGTGCCTGGACCACCGTCGACGTGTGGCATGCCTCTCGGTCTTCTACCGGATTCATTTCGGGGAGAGTGCAGAGGTTCTACATAATTTGATCCTCTCTAGATCATTCCATCACCGGACGACAAGGCGCGGCGAAGGCTTTCATCCTTATGAGGTATAAGAACTACCTCTTATCCGCACGAAGCGATTCGCTTCCACATTTATACAACGTGTAAAAAAAATAGCAAAAATGAAAAAAAAGGTGTGAAAATATATAGTGTGAAGACTTCACCGCCAAAATATGAGCTTCATCTGAACAAAAAAAACAGCTGTTCCATACCAAATGGAATATCCGCGCGTCAAAATGTATAGAACAGCAGATTTTTTTGGCTGATATTTTAGCAGTGAAGTCTTTACACGGTATATCTTCACACCCTCTAGTATTATTGCTCATTCTTTTACACGTTGTATACAGCTAAGGAATGGAACTCCTTGCCGAGGTCTGTTTTGCCTGTCATCGTCGTTTTCCATCAGGTGCGATTCTAGTCAAGCGTTAGCCTATTGAAAAAAAAAACCGTACCGTAACCAGTAAAATATTCGTAGGTAACAGCGTCCTTCCTCCAATCAAATCGTTCCAAAACAATCTCTCCGATAAGGCTATTGCTATCCTGTAACTTGCTGAAACTTGTCAAAATATTAGATCCTTCAGGCTTCTAGACGAGTAGCCATTTGATTTGGACACAAAGGGCTACAAAGAGCTACAAAGGGCTCGAAAGTTGGGCGAGCCCTTGGCTCAAGTTCCGAGGGTCACTTTTGTTGGAGTTAAACGCTATCTAACTTAAAGTTGGGCTTTGTTACATTTGCGACCATTACTTGGTGTGTCTAGTGGAAGAACGTGAAATTGAAAGATTTGAGATTTTGAAATAGAATATGAATAGCTACCGAAAAGTCACAACATAATCATCTAATAACGGCTTATAACGAAGCCGTCCCGCAAAAAAGAGAATACAGGGCGTCCCACGACTAAGGGACACCATGAAAAAGTACCTTAGCATATTTTACTTAAAAATATCTCTTCATGTTTAATATTACGCTGAACGATACTATAATATATGAAACATTATTTTAAATCGGAAAGAAAACTTATCAAAATAATGTTGTCTCTGAAACTAACTGCTACACTCTGGCACCGTCTCATCTTCCCGGGACTACGAGGAGTGCCGGAGCTGCGGCTGACGCTGCAGAGAGACTGAAAGCTGCAAAGTATAGGCATCTATCTGGTGCCTACCACTTTGCAGCTTTCGGTGTTGAAACACTGGGCCCGTGGGGTTCCGACGCTCTCTCTTTCTTCCGTGACTTAGCTAAGCGTCTAGTCGAAGTCACGGGAGAGCCAAAAGCTGGCAGCTACCTCGCTCAGCGAATTTCCATCGCGATTCCAGCGGGGTAATGCTGCCAGCATTTTGGGGACACTGCCACAGGGACCTACTTTGGTTTAACTTTCCTTTTTATTTACTTTTAGTTTAATTTTATTTCTCAGTTATTGTCTTAATTTTCTTGTGTTTTTGTTCCATTAATAAAATTAATTATACTGCTACCTATGTTAGAAAATATAGAGATGAACCATTGAAGTTTGAACGTCGTTAAACGTTGAATGATTTAAAGTTATTTCAACTAAAAATCAACAAAACTGACTGTTAAATAGTTTACGGGTTCAATAACTTTGCGACCCGATATCAGCCATAAATTTTGAAATATTTTTATTGCACATTCAATTTATTGCTCACTTTTGTTCGTATTTAAGAGAGATTTAAATTGTTTACATACACAAAACGGTCGTATCAGATTCGCATTTTATTGTTTTTGCAAAATTTCATAAAATATTAGTGTAGGTAATGTGAAGTAACGAAAGATTTATTATCATTGAATGAATGAATGAATGAATGATAACTTTATTTGGCACAATACAAAACAAGGAAACTTAATAAGAAACAAAACCTAGACATAAATAATGACGAAAAGTAGGACAACATTATCCCTGTATGTGCCAAACAGGCGGCCGCTCAGCTATAGTCGGTGCTGATCCATGAGACCAACCTCGACGCTGGTTTTCAGCGACTACCATTACATTATTGCGCATCTGTTCCATATCCATGCATGCATGCATGCATAATTGAGATTGAGACAGAAAAAAAAAGAAACAGATAACAGATTCTCTCATCAGTTAATGTTTTTGATTACATTACTCGTATAGCGATGAGACGGCACACCTGATGGTAAGTGATCACCGACGCACAAGTACATCTGCAACACCTGAGGTATCACAGATGCGTTGCCGGCTCGTCGTATGTTCGGAAACACCACGGATGACAGCTGTTACCAGAGTTTTACTGTGAGTGGTAGGAAAGGACAATGTTGCCGAACTATATTCACATTCCCGGAATTAAATTGAAATAAGCTATTTCCCAAGTTGGTTTAACTACAAACCCGAAGTGAATTCAGAACCTCGATTAACAGGGTTGACTTCCACGAATGAAATTATCCAATTTATATTCATATTTTCTGAAATAATATTTTCTGATTCTGATTGGTCTTCTTCTGCTGTCATTTCGTTGAAAATGATTGAATATTTTAACCGCTACGGACGGACCAATTCTCGTAAATATTGAGTTAAAGTATGAAATTGGTGGTTTGTTAAAAGTTGTTTTTTTTTCATAGTATTTTTTTTTATTTGCAAAGTATTAATTCTACTAATCTACAATTAATTTAGCTTTAACGGACAATGTTTAGGAATGTATATAATAGTTTTTCAGAAAAAATATGTAGGTATTGTTATTTAAATATTAGTGAGATTATAAGTGAGTAAATTTAAAAATTCTAAAATATCTAAAATTCAAAATATCTTTATTTGCATAGGCTTGTATACATACAGCACTTTCAAATCGTCATACATTAAAAATTATAACTATTTATTTGTAAGTATAATATACATGTAATTACACATAAATGTCGATACATAAAATATACTAAGAAATGAATAAACATATTTAATGTGATTCTACCACCGGAATTGGAAAGTTGATTCTGACGAGAAGATCCGGCAAGAAACTCGCCAGTTACTCTTTTGAATCGCCAAAAATTTTAATACAATGGTATTATTACTATATTACTCGCACAAATAAGTCAATTTCATGTCCAACAATAAATATATCCATTAAAATGTCTAAGGTGTAGGCGAACAGTTTATCATTTCCACAAATTCTTGCCATTTAAATAATCATCAACTATATAATAGGCTTTTACCATTAAATATTTTTTAACTTGTGTTTTAAATTTAGGCATTGGTAAGTCAACAAGTTTTTGTGGTAACTTGTTATATATTTGATACTCATTTCGACAAATAAATTACCAACCTTATGGAGTCTGAGATTTGGAACAGCAGGCCTATGTTTATTTCTGGTGTTCAAGCTATGATTATCAGATTTTTTTAGGAAAAAGATTTTTATAAATATACATACTAATACAGTCAAAGATGTACGGTGATGCTAATGTTAAGATTTTAATTTCTTTGAACAAAGTTCTAAGTGAGTCCCGTGGTCTGAGTCCGTATATGGCCCTGAAAGCTTCTGTAGCATCATTATAGCTTGAATGCAGCTGCAGAGCCCCACAACAGCAGACAAGACACAAGTTTTGCTGCTTCAATATCAGTCAGATGTCTTATATTTCGTACTGCATATGCAGCTGAACTAAGTCTTACTGCCAGGGCAGCAATATGGGAACCCCACTGTAGTTAGATCTAACGTGATGCCCAGAAATACTGTAGAATTAATTACTTCAACATTTTCATTATTCATATTAATAATAGTGCTGATCTGTCTTACGTTGGGCAATGTAAATTTGACACATTTAGTTATTTTAGCATTAATCAGCAAATTGTTCACAGTAAACCAATGTAACACTTGAGTGAGAGCATTATGTTATTAATGTTTAATATTTGCATGCATAATGGAACTGTTCTAATTTTAACATCTGTAGGTATGTGTACTACCTACAATATGCAAATAGTTTGAGTTTGCATTCTGTGCTCCAGCAGTATCACTTATCATCAGGCGATCCGCCTGCTCGTCTGTCAAAAATCACATAAAAATTATATCTGCCTATCTATTTTTGGTAGGTTAAGGTTAGGTTGGGCTGTATTATCTTTTTTGTATGGGATATTCAAATGTTCCAGATTAGAAACATTTCCTTTGTTCAATTTATTTTCCTTCCCAATTCGAAAATGCCTCTTTTGTCTTGGAACATATTTATTTATTCGAAGAAGCTTCAAAAATATTAGCGCAAGCCTGAGGCGAGGCGAGCCTTGAACAAGCGGATGTTGACAGAGATCTACCAGGGAAAAGTAGGTACCTATGTTTAATAACAAGCCGTAATTTTCTTGTCTTAATTTAAAAATAAATTTTCACGTACATTTGCCTTAGTTACTGTCTTTTTTAACCCTCGACGCAAAAACGACGGGGTGTTATAAGTTTGACGTGTCTGTGTGTGTGGGTGTCTGTGTGTCTGTCTATGGCATCGTAGCTCCCGAAAAAATGAACCGATTTTCATGTTGTTTTTTTTGTTTAAAAGATGAATAAGGAGGGTGTTCTTAGCTATACTGGATAAAAATTGATCCATAATGGCCGCCGTCACAAAGATTTGGATTTTATGTTTTAACACAACTCCCACAATATGTGTATCATATTAAAGGGCTTGAGTGGCAGAATATATTAATTGTGAAAAATTTCAAATCCAAGATGGCCGCCGTCAGAAAATGACGAATAACCTATTTGTTGTTCCAACTGCCTCAATATAGGTATGAAATGAAAGAGCTTTAGTTGTGTCGGGGGTTTTTTAAATTTTCAATTTAATTTTTTTATTACATAAATGCGTCTTTTATACATTATTCGATACATTATCTACCCCGCCCTACATATTTTATAGCGGAAGTAAAGAACATTACCATGTCGATGTGAAGTCCTGAGAATACACTTCTAATATTTCCTTTGGAAAAACAAATCGCTTTTTTTACGAACTTCAACTTAGTTCTAATTTGCCTCAGAATAGTGATAATCGTGTCACGATATATCTATGTGGTAGCCATCTGGTTAAATTAGCCATCCAATCGTTTTCCTAGGGCGTGCGTTAAGCGCCGGCATCCTATCAAATAGCAAAATATTATCTAGCCATGTCGTTGACCACAACGTTTAACCACATAGCGGAACGTTTGTCGTCACCATCATCCAATTCGATGCCTAGGCCGTTAGTCGATTGAATGAACTCGACTCAAACTTTTTGTAAAAACTTCGCAGACTGACGTACTATTTTTGGCACTTCCATAGTTTATACACTATATTGACAATAACACTTGAATTTTGCTAATAATTACACACAAAACGAGATAATCGAAAAATAACATTAACAGCTGTTTTCGCTGCAGACGCCATATTTGTTTTAATGATTACTAGCGCTGCAGTGGAGTAAAGCGGAAATAAGTTTAAAAAACTTGGCCGAGTTTAATCAGTCATTTCGAATGGGCTGACTTTCAATACGCCAATTTGTTATACGTTGGGCGATTTTAGTTCTAACAACTATTGGGCTAGACATCGTTTAACGACGTTTAACGAACGCCCAAGACCAATTTGGATGGTTAATTTGACCAGATGGTTGCGCCATCTCCACATGCTCTGGCCATGTTTTTCTTTTATATGATAGATGGCAGACAAGCAGACAGATCATCTGATGGTAACGATTGCCGCCGCTCATGGACACCCCCGACACCAGTGGAGTCACAAGTGCGCTGCAAACCTTACCAAACCCCCCTTACCCCGGATTGGGCCTCCGGTACCCTCACTCACGCAGCGAAACACAGCACAGTGCTGCTTCACGCCTGTTTTCTGTGAAGCCGTGGTATCACTCCGGTCGAGCCAGCCCATTCATGCCGAAGCGTGGCTCTCCCACGGTCAAATCCAGCCTATATTAAAACTGCAGCTCTTCTATTGAATGCCTCGCTGATCAATAGGCGCTCAGCATCGCTCCTTAAGGTGACGGGTAGGGCACACTAGCGACGCCAATCGATTTTATTTTTTAGCTACTAAACCGGATCTATTTTAAACAATTTCGGGCTTACAATTTCTCCGCAAACACCTATAGTATAATATTTAATACTTAAAATTAACTGTTTGCTCTGCATTTACACTCAAATTTTGGAAAAAAACCCCGCCAAAAGTGGCCGCTTTTGGCGTGAATCAACTTTTCGCGGACTAAAACAGACCCCACATTTGTGCTTGGTTATTTAATAAATAGTATAAGTGTTTGCCGAGAGATTTTAATCCCGAAATTGTTTAAAATTGATTCGGTGTAGTAGCTAAAATTATTATCGATTGGCGTCGCTAGTGCGCCCTACCCGTCACCTTAATGTTTAAAGCCCGGCTCAACTCGACGTCACGGCGGCTCCGAGCTCCGTTCACCACGAATTATTTATGTACTTTATTGTTACGAGTACGGAACCAACGAGGATTGTAACGAAATTGAGTCTTTAAAGGTGAGTTGTGGTAAAGAGTGACACGTGAAAGTAGCGTGGACGAAGTTATGCGGTACCTACCGTGTGTGTGGGGTTTCCTCATAAAACAGTAAGCAAAAATCATCATCATAAGCCTTTCTCAGTCCGCTGCTGGACATAGGTCTATCTAATGTCCTTTACCTGAAAGTTTCTGGTAGAGATCGCTCCCAGCGATGACGACCTAAATTGTAAGGTTCGGCACCTTAAGGTATACAGTCGAAGTCATCAAAGTCAAGTCACTCAATAAAACGCCGGTGTTTTGCGTTTTAAATCGACCTCACGGATTCAGCGGATATCTAGTTACGTCTAAAAGCATCGTTGCGCGGGTTTTAGACGCTATTAGGTCCAAGCAGTTTGTCACGAGACCCGCACTCGACCACAATAGCGTGTTAAAAACGATACAATCCACGATTTCTTATTATTAGGATCACTTTGCGGCACTTCACTGCACAAACAAACTTGCACACTAATGAATCTAGTAGAGATCGCTCCTAGCGATGACGGCCTAAATTCTACCGTACAGAGGATAAAGGGTTCGTCCACCAATTAAGATAAAAAGGTGACGGGTAGGGCACACTAGCGACGCCAATCGATTTTATTTTTTAGCTACTAAACCGGATCTATTTTAAACAATTTCGGGGTTACAATCTCTCGGCAAACACTTATACTATTCATTAAATATCCTGCACAAATGTTGGATCCAACGCGTACGATCTGCCAGCCATCTTTAAATTTTCTTTACATCAAAAGGAAACAATGTTGCTACAAGCAAATCTGAACTTTCTGATCTAACGGTTAAGCACAATTTTCTGTGCAACAGGTATTACTCTGAAAAATTTACGAAAGGTAATATGTGCTCATAGCATATCAAACGAATCAATTTGATAACTGACGAACCATTTCTTTCTTTGACTGTACATTGTATCTCTGTATACCTTTTTAAGTTTTTTATGTTGTGCAATAAAGAGTATCTATCTATTTAGCTATCTCCTCTAGTATTCACCATTTCTTCGTCTCTCAGGCTCGTCGCATCTAGTTTTTTTTGTTTTTATGTGATAGGTGGCAGACGAGCAGACGTATCACCTGATGTTAAACGATTGCCGCCGCTCATGGACACCCCCGACACCAGTGGAGTCACAAGTGCGCTGCAAACCTTACCAAACCCCCCTTACCCCGGATTGGGCCTCCGGTACCCTCACTCACGCAGCGAAACACAGCACAGTGCTGCTTCACGCCTGTTTTCTGTGAAGCCGTGGTATCACTCCGGTCGAGCTAGCCCATTCATGCCGAAGCGTCGCTCTCCCACTGTCAAATCCAGTCTATATTAAAACTGCAGCTCTTCTATTGAATGCCTCGCTGATCAATAGGCGCTCAGCATCGCTCCTTAAGGTGACGGGTAGGGCACACTAGCGACGCCAATCGATTTTATTTTTTAGCTACTAAACCGGATCTATTTTAAACAATTTCGGGCTTACAACCTCTCGGCAAACACTTATACTATTATTAAATAGGCTATGCACAAATTTTGGGTTCGTTTTTGTACGCGGAAAATTGATTCACGCCAAAAGCGGCCACTTTTGGCGGTAATCCAAAATTCGAGTGCTAAAGCAGACCAAACAGTTAACTATAAGTATGAAATAAATAGTATAGGTGTTTGACGAAGAGGTTGTAATCCCGAAATTGTTTAAAATAGATCCGATTTAGTAGATGAAAATTAAAATCGATTGGCGTCGCTAGTGTGCCCGGACCCGTCACCTTAATGTTTAAAGCCCGGCTCAACTCGACGTCACGGCGGCTCCGAGCTCCGTTCGCCACGAATTATTTATGTACTTTATTGTTACGAGTACGGAACCAACGTGGATTGTAACTAAATTGAGTCTTTAAAGGTGAGTTATGGTAAGAGTGATACGTGAAAGTAGCGTGGACGAAGTTATGCGGTACCTACCGTGTGTGTGGGGTTTCCTCATAAAAGAGTAAGAAAAAATCATCATCTTAACCTCTCTCAGTCCGCTGCTGGACATAGGTATATCTAATGTCCTTTACCCGAAAGTTGTCTAGTAGAGATCTTCTTCTTCTTCTTATTTTATTTGTGGCAATCAACTTCTCGACTGAGAATTACTCCTGTCATTATCATGTTTTAGATTTTAGGCATTATTAAGCGGGACAACCGAAGATAATTCGCCAATGTCAAGTTACTTATTGAGAACAAGTAGGTAGTCAACAGTCGAAGTCAGTCAAAGTCACAGTCACTCAATAAAACGCCGGTGTTTTGCGTTTTATCGACCTACGGATTCAGCGGATATCACTCTAAAAGCAATCGCGGGTTTTAAGACTCTATTAGGTCCAAGCAAGTTGTCACGAGACAACGCACTCGACACACAATAGCAGTGTTAAAAACGATACAATCCAACGATTCTTATTATTAGGATCACTTTGCGGCACTTCACTGCACAAACAAACTTGCACACTAATGAATCTAGTAGAGATCGCTCCTAGCGATGACGGCCTAAATTCTACCGTACAGAGGATAAAAAGGTTCGTCACCTTAAGATAAAAAGGTGACGGGTAGGGCGCACTAGCGACGCCAATCGATTTTAATGTTTAGCTACTAAGCCGGATCTATTTTAAACAATTTCGGGGTTACAATCTCTCGGCAAACACTTATACTATTCATTAAATATCCATGCACAAATGTTGGATCCAACGCGTACGCGAAAAATTGCCATCATGATTCACGCCAAAAACGGCCACTTTTGGCGTGAATAAATTTTTCGAATCAAAATATATCCGGCTTAGTAGATAAAGAATTAAAATCGTTTGGCGTCGCTAGTGTGCTCTACGACCTTTACCTGAAGGTAAATTTTCGCTTGCACACCAAGAATCAGTTATACCAACTTACCGTTTTTAAAGGATCTGCCAGCCATCTTTAAATTTTCTTTACATCAAAAGGAAAAAATTTTGCTACAAGCAAATCTGAACTTTCTGATCTAACGGTTAAGCATAATTTTCTGTGCAACAGGTATTCCTCTGACAAATTTACGAAAGGTAATATGTGCTCATAGCATATCAAACGAATACAATTTGATAACTGACGAACCATTTCTTTCTTTGACTGTACATTGTATTTCTGTATACCTTTTTAAGTTTTTTATGTTGTGCAATAAAGAGTATCTATCTATTTAGCTATCTCCTCTAGTATTCACCATTTCATCGTCTCTCAGGCTCGTCGCATCTAGTTTTTTTTTGTTTTTATGTGATAGGTGGCAGACGAGCAGACGTATCACCTGATGTTAAGCGACTGCCGCCGCCCATGGACATCCGCGACACCAGTCACAAGTGCGCTGCCAACCTTCAAACACCCTTTTCTCCCGGATTGGGTCTCTGGTACCCTCATTCACACAGTGCTGCTCACGCCGGTTTTCTGTGATTCCATGGTACCACTCCGGTCGAGCTGGCCCATTCATGTCGAAGCGTGGTTCTCCCACGGTCAATCTAGTCTTTAGACCACCTACCAGCGGCCTTTTGCAGATGTTCACTCCATCTAAAATTGCTCCCTAAGTTTAAGTAGATTATAAGTATTTTATGTTCTAAAGATTTTTTCAATAAATTTTATTTATTATTATAATATCTGGCCGAAGCAGAGAGCATTCTACCCTACACCACAGCTAGGCGCAGTCTATTCTAATAGAGAAAATCGTCTATCCGTTATGAGTTCTTCGACACTCAACGCGATTTAATAGGCTACGTCTGTTACTTTTTGTCTAATTTGGTTCTTTAGAATAAGAAACTGCTGGAGAGTCGCCTACATTGTTACGGTCATGTCCTGCAAATACCGAACAGCTACGTGAGAAATAAATGTCTGGCCATGCCACCACCCGGCAGAAGGGGTGGTCCTGAAAAGGGATGCCATGCGTGCCAATAAAGTGACCACTAGGAGTCACATACACAACAGGGTCACATAGTTCATTTTTCTTTAGTATAGAAAAAATTGTTCAGCGGTTTCCGTTAGATGGCGCTTGCAAAAAGCAAGGTGATTGGGCGTTCTTCTGGTAGATGTCACTATGCATTTTTACATCGCGCTAGTAAAGCGTGTTTTCCGTAACAATTACCTTAAACCGCCCGGCTACAATATTAGTTCAAACATGGGATATCCAGGATATTAACCAGAGATCCTATAGGAATACATTACAGCAAAATTAATGATGATATCTGATTGACTGATTCTCGAATGGAGGCCACGTACAGGAAGTCGCAGCCGTGGTAGGCCCCCCGCAAGGTGGACCGACGATCTGGTGAAGATCGCAGGAATCCATTGGGTGCGGGCGGCACAGGACCGATCTGTGTGGAGAACATTGGGGGAGGCCTATGGTCCAGCAGTGGACGTCTATTGGCTGAAATGATGATTCTCGAATAGCCGTTAAGTATTGGTCATTTTTTTGGCGCTAGCACTGGCTAGCCGACTTATGCCTCTATCTCAGTATACATAAGCTACTCTATGATACACAAGACCGTGCGAAGTGCAAGCTCGAAAGAGCAAAGTGGACCCTAAACTCCGAAGGCTTAAGAAGTAAAAGGGACAAAAGCTGAGATGATGATTATGGTTCAATAGAATAAGACAAAAAGTATCCACGGTTAAACACGGTTCTTGCTTTACCACTATTCGTTGTTTTGTATTGTTTTATCTCCTAGCAGCCGGTGTAGCGATGCCGCTCCATCGGTTACTGTCGGGGCAACTGAAACCTCTTCGTTCAACAAGGTATTTTATTTACAGCTTCCGGGCTATAAATACGGAGCGCATTCAATTTTAAGGCTCGCGCTTCAATTGTTTACTCACCGATGAAATCCACTCTAGAAACGTTTCCATTGCTTTTTTATTTGATAGGTGGCACACGAGTGACATGGAGTCACAGGGTGGTCAGCATGCCGCTTGCCAATGGAGTAAGCAAGTGGAGTCAACAACTGCGCTGCCAACTTTTGAACTCCCCTTCCCCCCGGATTGGGCGTCCCGATACCATCGCTAACTCATCATCCGTGTATGCATCACGTACAATAGACCGAAAGAGAGTCTAAGTGCGGAAAAAGGAGTCCGCCTTACATTTCACCATATCGCTCACTCGCTAATTGGGTTTGGTCCAAGATTAATACAAAATAGCGTAAGATACGGCACGTCCACTCAATTAGACAATTGAAAACGGGCTTGGTGCACAACTACATGCACACGTGCTCACAGCGCTATGATAATTTTCTGCGAAAAAAAACCGCCTTCAAAAACCACGAACTAAAAAGTGTAAAATAATATTTTTATTTTTCTTTATACACTTCAAATAACATTAATAATCTCTGTTGAATAATTGATTGTTCTATTAAATTACAAGACAGTATTGGGCGCCGACTTCGGTAACACCTTCTCGAGTGTACTGTTATAAAATGTTATTTGAAGTGTATAAAGTGATAAAAATATTATTTTACACTTTTTAGTTCGTGGTTTTTGAAGGCGGTTTTTTTTTGAGTGAGTCAATCGTGCTACGAGCAGCTACGCTTTAGAGTTGAGTCCTGTCAGAAGGACTTTACTTCTTACACATTAATATTATCGTATATTTATATCTCGCTCTGCAAAACAGTGACTCAAACATTAATGACTTCAGAAACGATCTCGGGGTCCTGGGTTCGATTCTCGGGTCGAGCGAAAAGTGTGTTGCGAATTTTTCGAACATAGCTCGGGTTTGTGATCACCAATCCGCATTTGGTGCCGTGATTAAGCCACCAAGCGTGGTGATTAAGCCTAATCCCATCATAGTAGCGATAACTTGAATTCTATGATGGAGGCCTTTGCCCTGCAGTGGCACAGTTTATAGGCTGATACATAAGAAATTAAAACTGTTCTTCTACTTATGAGTAAAATTTCACGAGATTTATTATTTCTTTTTGAATAATTTGTACAACGAGTACAAGCGCACGAAGGCATTTTGGTAACATTTATTCCACTTAAAACAATTGAAGAATATTTTTGTGTGACACGACCGCTTGTCAGACTCGCCAATTTGCAATTATACAACAGGGACCTAATTTAAGCAGTCCACGCGGTTGTGACGAGTCACCTTATCTTCCGCTAATATGATTTAATCTAAGGTTTGCTCAGAGGCTGGGTGTAATATTATGTAATACTATTTATTCTGTTATAATACGTAACATTTTGAATTTTCGAGATGCATTATACAAATAATTAATTTTTATTTTTATTTGTTACATACGTTTTTATATGTTTTATATGTTCGTTGCCGTGTGGTCTCCGACAGATTAGAATAGACCACCCTCACTCTTACCGAGGTGTCGTAAAAGGTGACTAAGGTAAAGCTGCTGGCATGATCATCAGCACCCAGAGAAGGAAAACTCTGCATTTATATCAAAACCCTCGCCAACCCGTCTGCCAAGCGTGGTGAGTATGGCAATAACCCCTCATGTGATTGAGGGAGGCCCTTGCCCCAGCAGTGGGGACTTAAATGGGCTGATGATGATGTTCGTTGTATACGACGACCTGTTTGGAACTATGGTAGTGAACGCTGCGTCTGGTGCAAGGGTTGCGGGTTCGATCCCCGCACAGTACAAACATTTATGTGCATGAACATGTCTGTTTTTATTGGTCTGGGTGTCTTCTATGTATTATAAGTATATATTTACAAAAAAAAAAAAAAATTGTAGATATTGGTAATCCCACTGTTGATACTGATATCCGTAACACAGGTGCTTGAGCTACCTATCTCGGAGTCAGATCAATGTATGTGATGTTGTGAAATACTTATTTATTTATTTATACTCGTATTAGCATCAACTCACAGCTTGACGTTTCGACCGCGTTACATACAACGGACGGACTGGAGGTGCACGTCGTGCTACGTCAGAGTTGTGAATCTGTGCATACCCTCTCATTTTTATTATTTACCCTGCCACTAAATAAAATGTTAGTGAGGTCACTCCGACACTCACAATATCCGGATTAGTCTTCGGCAAATCGCGAGGTTTACATGATTGAAATTCTGATACTTTTTTTATCTCAATCACTTTGCTTAATACTCTCGTGTGGTAGAAGGTACTTAATGACGATCAGTGGAGAGGATTTTAGGAGGAGTATGTACCCACTTATACATAATATAAAAATAACCGCGTTTTTTCCAGTGTGGATTACTTTTTTATGTAATACGTGGGTGATTCTCCGAAATTTGACCTTCCGGTTTCTTCGCGTCTGATTTCCATGGGATCATAAATATTGTTCAAATTAGAAGTTAATATTGAAATCAGAAGAAGTTTACATTGAAAGAGGGGTAGGCATCTTAACGTGTTCTTATTTCAATTTAAAATTCTAATTTGAACAATATTTTTGAGACCATGGAAATCAGACGCGAAGAAACAAAAATTTCGGAGAATTACCCACGTCAATACGGCACGTATTGACGTGGGTAATTCTCCGAAATTCTCTGAAACTTCAATAAGTTTCCATCTGTTGTCTAATTATGTTGTAGTTACAAGGGACTCGCGCCACGGAACTTTAATTTTATTTTTCTTGTGTTTATAAGCTTGTATTTGAATGATGATGGCGACTGAAGTGAGCTTTTTTGGGGAGATCGTTGGTTGCGCAGAATTTAGACGACCTTAGCCCAAATATCAGGAAAAATTTGCCAAATTTTACGTCACTAGCTTAGTGATTGGATGCATTTATTCGGTCATTCAAACGGCCATTGTGAGCCACAACCTGTCTGTGTGAGGCATATAGTTCATTGGGGGCAAACGATACGATGCGGTGTACGTTTTACTGTAGTTTTTTAGCGTGCTTTTATAAAACAGGACTGGCCATTTGGAATATAAATTCACTATTGATTCTTTTTTATTCCTCCCACCGGAGGTTGAGCCTGTAATCTGAGCATGCACATCTAGATTTTAAAAAAATATATGCCTAATTTTTTAGAACCCGGGGGTGAGAAAAAACATCGTGAGGATACCTGCACATTTCGTTCAGATATTAGAATAGTTATTTAAGAGATTTCTACTATGTACCTTGCAACAGTGCCGAAATATCGGAAACTCAAAAATAAGGTACATGGTAGAAATCTCTTAATGTTAGTGGCCATGAAACTTTAAAACAATCTATCGTTCAGATAATTACTCAAAATTGATAAGGTATATGAGATTCCCTTTGATGATGGAGTCATGAGGCGCCAACCTAATGTCCGTGGGAGCGGCTTCTGGGGACTCACCTCAGGAGGGGCAACAGCAGCTAAAAACACTTGTTTACAACTTTTATTAGATAAAACAGCACCTTTTCCCGAGATCATCTGAATGACACTAAAACGTAAAAAAAACAATTTCTCAAAAAAGAAGAGCCATTTCTAATATAAAAACAAAATACTTATTAAAAATATACAAAGAGAAAAGAGGTCTGTCGCCAAAAATCAGGTGGACTAGTTCTTCTGTCTAAAGGCTGTGACGGTCAGACGGACACTAATCGAAAAGGGTCTCTCACTCATCTTAGCATGTATTTCACAGTTGCGTCCAAAGCTGTCCCACTGTAGCCCGGGGTCATGCTTGGACCATCATTATTGAGTCTTTGGCGAGTCTGGTAAATATAATGAAGCAACTGTCGTCTGACCTTCGCAGCCTTTTAACAGGGGAACCAGGCCAATTGAATCATGGTTACACGTTTCAGAAACTATCCGGAACGTGCAGGTTTCCTCACTACGTTTTCTCTCACCGCTGAGCCAATGGTACAAATCAATGTTGATTTAAAAAATTCAGGGGTGCATGCTCGGAATCGAACTCGGTCTACCCGTATGGAAGGCGCGTTCTGAGCCTCTGAGCTTAACCATCATGCTAAAACTCGGGAAGGGTATTGCAAGAGAAAGCAAAAAGTCAACTTTTTCTCGCGATACATTTTGGTCGACTTTTGAAAGGTTTTCGGCTTCTGCGTTTAGCCATCGCTTACGAGCATGCTACATCCCTGATTGTAATTCTGGCGATTGGATGCGCTTATTCGGCTATTTAAAGCGGGAAATTGCAACCACAGTCGCTACTAGTGCTACTACAATTCAGAGGACCAAAGTAGGACAAATTAATAATAATAATAATAATTCTCACAACATCTCATAGGTTGACCTGATTCCGTACTAAGTAGCTTAAGCACTTGTGTTACAGATATCAGACAACAGAGGAACACAAATATATACTTAGATACATATATTACACCCAGACACTGAACAAACACAAGTTTTCATCGCACGAATGTTTGTCCAGGGTGGGGATCGAACCCACGACCTTTGGCGTAAGAGGCAGGGTCACTACCACTTGTGCCATCCGGTCAGTAATAAATAGTTGATGACCCTTTTTAGCAATCTTCTGCGATTTATTCCTAAGTAAATAACACACTTAAAAATTTCATCTCGTGTTCAAGCGAGACTCGAACCCACACCTTCCACAATCCGGGTGGATGTTCTACCAATTAGACCACTGAACGCGTTACTAAACCGACGAAATTCGTAAGTGTTTGATTCGACATGAGCTGTCG
This sequence comes from Marasmia exigua, assembly GCA_019059595.1. Classification (NCBI taxonomy): domain Eukaryota; kingdom Metazoa; phylum Arthropoda; class Insecta; order Lepidoptera; family Crambidae; genus Marasmia; species Marasmia exigua. The sequence continues at coordinate 11,887,440 of CM032482.1, read as the reverse complement.
ATAGTTTCATCAATATTGTAGGTAGGTATATTTAAAATATGCAGTGCAAATATTAAAACAAATATTTGACCACCAGTTAAGATGAGACTGCTCAATCAATAGTTGATATTTTTATAGCAATCTTTTGCAATTTATTCTTAAGTAAATAACACACTTAAAAATTTCATCTCGTGTTCCGTTAATAAATAATGTTGCTTGTGAATACAACGTCGGACATCCATTTTCGAAGTGCACTGAACGGCGGAAATAAATGCAGGTCGCCTATAAAATCATTGTTTCTAGTCTCTCAAAGTCAACACATAACAAATGCAAAAGAAAAATTCAACATTTCAAAGTCTACCAAGAAAAGCCGTGATCCACTTGTGACCACGCCTACTGTAACAGCTAAGCATAAGTGATAACTAAATATTGTACAATTACAATACAAAACCATGTACCTATGTAACATTAACTACTTTTTTTTTTTTGGTAACGAAGGGAAAATGCATTAGGCACCTTCCCGTCAGGTCGGGGGACCTGACGGGGTGTGTGGGACTCCCAGAGGTTTACCCACTAAAAACCCTCCGACGCTCGCTGTTGATTTATAGGCGAGGCCTACGGTGACTCAACAGTCCGTTTATGTAACATTAACTACTACTACAACTTCATCACTATACAATACGCAATCACACTCTAGAGCGAGGGAATGTTGCTAAGGATCTAGGTGTTCTTTTTGATGAAAAGCTCACCTTCCGCACTCATTACGATTACATTACTAATAAATGTAACCAGACTCTTGGATTCATTTCTTAAAGAGTTTAAAAATCCGCAAAGTTTAATTTATTTATTTAAGTCTCTTGTAAGAAGTGTGCTTGAGTTTAACACCGTCATCTGGTCTCCGTTCTATGGTATCCATATTGACCGAATAGAGCGAGTTCAGCGAAGGCTGCTCAAGACACTTTGTTATCGGCAGGGATGTCACAGGACTATTAAAGGTTATGAAAATAGGATGATAAGGTTTAATATGCAATCACTAGAGTCACGTCGGAAGTATTATGATCTCGTTTATCTATACAAAATAACCAATTCCTACATTGATTGTCCCACCCTTCTATCTCTGTTAAATTTTAACATCCGTTACAGGTCCGGCAACCCTAAGCCTTTCGCACTACAAGTTTATACTAACAACATCTCTTTTTATAATCAAATCGTCAGGATATGTGGTACCTATAACGAAATGGTTGCTAAACATGAGGAATTGGATCTCTATCGGTACAACCTACATCAGTTCAAGAGGTCTCTTTTGCAATGCATCTGTGGTGCGTTGTAAGACACTATCCCTCCTCTTTATCTTCTTTCATGTGAGGGGGTAACTGTGGATTTTAGTTTTAAGTTAATATTAGTTTAATTTTAAATTTTAATTTTATTGTAACTGTTAGCTTTCGATTGATTTTCTGTCTGTGTATACATGTTTTGTATTGCAATCGGGGACTTGTCGTATGTATTGTATAAATGATTCTTATTAGATTGTAATATGTTTTGTATGCCAAATAAATAAATAAACATTGTGGAGCAAATAAAGTATTGAGTATTGATTATATTTTGTACTTAATAATAAATGTCACACTAATCGTTTAAGTATTATGTAATAAACAATTAAGTTCATGTCTCATTATTTATTACTTAGTTAATTAGCGACACTCATGTGTAGCCATATCAATGACCAACCTGCGATGTTTTTATTACACACAAAGTTCAAGTATTGTTATTGTAATATTTAAAAAAACATAGCCTAACAACATCCAGAAAAGCTTATGTCTGGCTTATCCGGACGCCTGGCAACCCTAGGCATGCTACATCCGTTGTGTTATTGTCTTGTCATGCGCACGCATGCAATGACCCGTTCGAAATGCATCCGAAAGTAGATGAGATTACAGTCTGATTTCGAATGTGCTGTTCATTTTCATAATGAGCTTTGATTTAATTGAGGGATCGTTTTTCGAAATTAACATTAAATAAATGTATTTCACTTGACGCTTCAGTAAGTAACTTAATTTATGGTTTATTTTAATAATAGGTTATATTTTATTTGTAAATAATCACCTTATTACATCGCCTTTTTGACTCAGTGTTTTGTGAGTCGCACTTTATTTCTTTACAAGATCACCAACAAGATTAATTTACATCAGTAAAAGATACAATACAAGATAAAATATAAGAAAACTTTAAATTGATACCAAATATATGAATAAAATATGAGAAAAATTTGTAGTGATGAGAATTTTATCAATTTCATACCTTTACCTTTATCCTCAGTCAGTAATTTAGCCGACAATTAAAATTAAATTCTATTATTACATTAGTACTACAACTAATCAGTAGAAATCGACATTCCGAACCAGCGGTAGATGAAAATTATGTGTACCTACTTATTTTGACATTCATAAGTGTTCTGTATTGATTAAATATTTATCTTATCTTTATCTTCAAGCCGTGGCAGCGATCCAACTAACGATCTGGTGAAGGTCGCGGGAATCCCTTGGATGCGGGTGGCACCCTAACCATATATGTGGGAAGCCTATGTCCAGTAGTGGGCGTCTGTTGGCTGAACGGATGAGTCTGCCAAAAATTTGAAGCGACGCAACATATGCTTATTCCAGATCTGGTCAACATCCTTATTCTGAGCCAGCTTCGTCAGCTTGAAGGAACATCAGTTTCTATGGTTGTATTAGTAGGTATATATCTTATATATCTTAATTTATTATAACATGAACTAGTTGTGTAAACTTCAGCATAATCTGGAAGTTCAACGCGAAGCTTATCGGAAATTCATTTTGCACAAAAAGAAAAACGGGGAGCTTTTCCCAACTTTTATAACTTTTTTATCATTCAATCCGATCGTAGAAAATCCAGCCGGTTAAAATTCTCGTGTCGCAAAAATCTATCCGGTAGGTTGAAACTTTTATCGAAGAAATTATGGTAATGGTAGGATTGTAAAAAGGATAGTAAACATTTTTTTTTATGTCATAGGTGGCAGACGAGCAGACGGATCACCTGATGGTAAGAGATTGCCGCCGCCCATGGTCACCCGCGACAACAATGGACAACAAGTGCGTTGCCAACCTTTAATCCCCCCATTCCCTCGGATTGGGCCTCCGGTACCCTAACTCACGCAGCGAAACACAGCACAGTGCTGCTTCGCGCCGGTTTTCTGAAAGACCATGGTATCACACCGGTCGAGCCTCAGACACCAGTAGGTACAGTATAGATACTTCTCTACGTATCCTGCCCCCCTACGCTACCTACTACGCTAATAATGCCAATTAGCGTAGTAGCGAATTCCCCCAACTAGAATGCTATCAAATATTAATTTAGACACATCAAAAATCGCGATACGTACTCGCAGATCTAAAAAGAGCAATCTCATGTATTTAGATTTTTGTTTGCTCACTAATTAATCAAATTAATTAGCTGCCTCGGTGGCGCAATTAGTGGGTCGCACTTTTATAGCGACGGCTGCGCAAGAGGTCCCGGGTTCGATCCCCGAAAAAATTGTACCTAAGTTTTCCGTAAGAAATTCTTAGTGTCAGCCCAGAGTTTGGAAGTTGGCGGTCTTGTACCCCCGTGCCTCGGAAAGCACGTTAAGCCGTTGGTCCTGCGCCCAATCCCTCTCCCGTCGTGTCACGCTGGTGTCTCGTCGGAATACGAGTGTAAGAGAATAGAGAGTGCACTTGTGTTTGCGCACACACTTGAGCACTATAAAATATCCTGCGTATGTGGCTGATCGTTGAGATTGGCCGCCGTAGCCGTAATCGGTTGGAGGATATTATTATTATCTAATCAACATAACATTAGGCCTAATATTTATAAGTGTTATGTACGCCTTTATTTTGGTGCATATCAGAACTGAAACTTTAATTAGTATGTAGTCTGCGATTGTATTAATATGTGCTATGTGGCTGTACTAAATAAATAAAAGACCTATTTATATAACACCTATCAACTAACTCGAAACTTATTTAAACTCAGAGTCAACTCTAAATGCTTATGCAGCCAAACCGTTCCACAGAACTGAGGTATATAGTATAAAGTTCCTAGTTACTAAGGTTTTTTTCAAAGAAAAATGTAATAAATAATATTAAAAAAATAACCTATTTTGCGCCACAAAGAACGGCCGCAATCATTTGTGATTCAAGACCAGAAACAATCAAAGATGTTGATTTGTTCGTTATTTTTCCTTTCGTTGTTAGAAATTCCACGTGCGGAAGAATTCCCGCAATGATGTAAATAGACGCTGATTACTAAACGAGCTTGAATAAAAACATCGAATGGCCCACCAAAGCCTGGGAGTGAGAGAGAAGGAGAGAATGTGGATAAACCACCTTCTCTCTCGTCTTTTTCTTTTAGCCATGTTCAAATTATTATTTCTTTTATTGACTTGTGGAGTAGATGTAAGCAATATATCTTTAGTACTTAAAACTTATTCATGTATGTAATAGATACTTAATAAATCTTAAATTGTAGGCTATTATCAAAGCAAAGGTCGTGGGTTCGATCCCCGCCCTGGACAAACATTCGTGCGATGAACACTTGTGTTTGTTTGGTGTCTGGGTGTAATATATGTATTTAAGTATATATTTGTGTTCCTCTGTTGTTTGAAATAAAAGTTGCACTTAGGTGACCAAATAGTTTGTATTTTAATTTATTTAGTACTTGTACAGACAGGGGGGCACTAATTTAACACTACTCATAACTGGGAATTACAGTGAAAACAATTCAAATAATGTGGAGATAATACTTTTACAATGTTGAATCTATAATAAGCGCGCGGGAATCCGAACAAAACAACCCGCCTGTCATTTGTTATTCTTTTTCTTTTCGTCGGGAGCACAATTCTCAGGCCACTCGAACTTTTTCCGTGTGGTAGTTCGTAAGCGAATGTTCCGATTTTACTGTAAAAGTTCGAATAGCGTGCATAAACTCTATTCTCAGCACCCAATAGAACAATTCACGATTGAACTACGAAGTCAAACGTATCATAGACAATATTTTTAACGTTTCATTACAATCATGAGTACTGCATGCAGGACTTAATTTTTGAAAATGCTGCTGCGATATAATTTAATATCCATCATAAGACTTATTGTCATACATTTTGATAAAACTATTGATTTGCTTAGTATGTCAAATAATTTACTAAATTTTATTAGAAAATTTAATATTTGAATATTTCGTGTACTATGTCGGGTGAAACGGAACGCGCCAAAGTCAACGTAATATTTTATCTTCACAAAATTTAAAATTTTGATTTTGTTTATTTGATTTGGTGAAAAGTTTAAAAAAGAGATAGAAAACGTGCAACATAAAAAAATTGCTAGCCCGGAGCAAAGGCTCCGGCGCCGTACAACCCGTGGAAGCTGATCTACAGCTCCGGTTGGGAAAATTTACTTCAACTTTCAATCAGTTAGATTTTCCTATATAATAAAGTACTCTTTGATCAGATTCTTTTTTAAAATAATGTCATATTTGTTATCATATAACCTCAAAATTTAGTTTGACAAGTAAATTCCTATACGAACTCCGACTTCTACCGGTACTTAGCACTCGAAGTGTTGGAACGTAGTTCGAGCAACGTTCAATCGAACTATTTCGATTGTGAAGTTCTGAGAATAGACAAATTAAGTTTCCTTCTAAAAAAATTCGATCTTCGAACTTTTTTCGAATGTGAACTTTGTTCGAGTGGCCTGAGAATCGTGCCCCTGGTCAGTTCGCCGCGTGGGCCGACCGGGCGACACATACTATATCTACGAAACCTAGATTACAGCATGTCCAAATCGTAGTCACATAAGCGTAGTTGTATATTTGCGACACGACAATTAGGCCGGTTTACTACACAATTGATATACCCTTCCTTGATTACCCTTCACAAACATGATTGAGAAGCACTTAAATTTTGTGAAGCTTTTCAGTATTAGCTGGCAACAATCAAAGATGCTGATTTCGTTTGTTGTTTTACTATCCACGTGTAGAATAATTCCCTCGCAATGATGTAAACAGAATGTAAATAGAATCTCATTAGACGAGCTCGAACAAAACATCGAATGCTATAGATTACCTAGTTCGATTTTGTTTTCAGAGTTAACACGTGTATAGGAAACTCGTGTAAATGGATGGATGGATTGTACATTCGGCTATTTAAAAAAATATATTAGTTGGATTCTGTCTGGTGAACTTGAATAATAATAATAATCCTCTAACCGAGGCCCAATCCGGGGAAAGGGAAGTTTAAAGGTTGGCAGCGCACTTGTGGCTCTAATGGTGTCGCGGGTGTCCATGGGTTACCATCAGGTGATCCGTCTGCTCGTCTGCCACCTATGACAAAAATAACTGCTAAGGCGGCCAATCTCAACGATCAGCCACGTACGCAGGATAGATTATAGTGCTCAAGTGTGTGCGCTAACACAAGTGCACTCTTTAGTTCTCTTACCCTGATATTCCGATGGGACACTGCTGTGACACCGGAGAGGGATCGGGCGCAGGACCAACAGCTTAACGTGCTTTCCGAGGTACGGGGGTACAAGACCGCCAACTTCTAGACTCCGGACTGCCACTAAGAATTTCGTACAGAAAACTTAGGTGCAAATTTTTGACCTGACCCGGGGATCAAACGACCCGGGTTCTTGTGCAGCCGTCGCTTGAAAGTGCGACCCACTAACCACTGTGCCACCAAGCCAGTCGCAGTGTGAAAAACCTCATAAACTGTACATCTACCTATTGTAATTCTCACAACATCTCATACGTTGACCTGATTCCAGACTAAGTAGCTTAACCACTTGTGTTACAGATATCAGACAACAGAGGAACACAAATATATACTTAAATACATATATTACATCCAGACACCGAACAAACACAAGTGTTCATCGCACGAATGTTTGTCCAGGGTGGGGATCGAACCCATGACCTTTGGCGTAAGAGGCAGGGTCACTGCCAATTGCGCCATCCGGTCAGTCCTATTCCTTTCTAACGTGGTAAACATTTTAAAAGCCTAGATGGTAATGAAAATTGAAAAATTAAAAACCCCCGACGGTGGCCATCTTGGATTTGAAATTTGTCACAATAAATATATTCTGCTACTCAAGCCCTTTTATATGATACCCATATAGTGGAGTTGTGTTAAAACATAGATACAATAGTTATTTTTGTGACGGCGGCTATCTTGGATCGATTTTTATCCAACATAGCTAAGAGCACTCCCTCCCCAAGTTCATCTTTCAAACAAAAAAAATCAAAATCAAAATCGGTTCATTTGCTCGGGAGCTGCGATGCCATAGACAGAAACACACACAGACACGTCAAACTTATAACACCCCGTTGTTTTTGCGTCGGGGGTTAAAAATACACTGTTCCAAATATCGTTTCGATAAAAAACGTTGCTCTGGTTGAAAATACTAACCGATTTAGCGACCGTGCGCCAGTTTTATCGCCAGCTTTAGCAGGTAAAACATTTTACGGACTATGTACGGTGGAATCATCCCGATCTTTATTTCCCTCACGTTTCCCAGCCTAGAGAGCATTTAGTACGCGGCAGGTGAGCCCATGATATATGGACGGCCATTATATTCGTATTAGACGTCTGCTGGATATTCATTATTAGGTACCTGGAAAGTTGGAAGGAAGAATATGGCAATAAAATAACGCTAAGGGTCAACCTGGTGGCTTAATTTAAAGCCGTCCCGTAACAAACCAGAATATACCTCTCGCATCCATACAAAGGAAACACACAGCACGTGTGAAAGAGAAGGAAACTTCGATTCGGTCGTAACGTGTGCTTTAATTTAGGCCCTCTTTAACGCTGACCATTGAACTGAGGTAGGGTTTTATGTGAAACTGATTGTAAGCAGTGGAGTTACAAGTGCGCTGCTAACCTTTGAGCTCCCCTTCCCCCCGGATTAGGCTTGCGGTACCTTCACTTACTCGGCAAAATCCCACAAAGGAGATGGTTTACGCCGCTGAGAGGTCGTAATAATCGGCTGTGACCTGGAGATCAAACCTGGGACCCCCTGCGCAGCCGTCGCGTTAAAGTGCGACCCACTAACCACTGCGCCACCGAGGCAGTCCGAGAGGTCGTGATATTATTCAAAGCCATCTCATATACAATATTCCTATGGGCTATCCTATGGTAAATGGAGGTTTGGGGCTTTTGTATACTTACAAATTACAATTATGCACAAAAAAATTTCGACACGTTTTAACACACGTCCTTTCACTAAACGGCTGATTGCTCTTACCAACTTAGCTACCGATAACGTTGTAACTGACTAAGGTCCGATTAAACCAATCTTTATCCGTGGATGAATCCATGGTATAACGTCAGATTTATGTAGAAATATAGTTCGCTATACCAAAGATTTATTATCGGATTAATTATCATGATTCACACTTTTTCTTTTTGGGTTAGGTGGCAGACGACCAGACGGATCACCTGATGGTAAGCGATTACCACCGCCCATGAATAGCAAGGGCACCAGTGGAGTCACAAGTGTGCTGCCAACCTTGAAACCCCCCTTTACCACGGATTGGGCCTCCGGTACCTTGGTGAGGGTGCCTTCGATACCGCAGCGAAACACAGCACAGTGCTGCTTCATGCCCATTCATGCCGAAGCGCGGCTCTCCCACTTATTTTGTTTCAAAAGTATTTTTTGTTTTTCTAAGGTATTTTCATTGAGCTTAGAAAAACGTGACGAAGTACTCAAAGATGTTACCAGTCCCCCTTAAAACTTTTATAAGACTGAAAAAGATGTTAAGGCCCAAATTTTATTACCGAATCCCGTATGTTCCGTTTTACGTGTGAAAAAGAATATTCAATGAGTTGTTTGTCAATATTTGTTTTGGTTTGAAGCGCCTTGGGCTGGCTTTCTTTCTGTAGATAAGTGAGTTATGTGACATGCCAGTGTTAATGCGTCCTTGAAGAGAGTACGTGAGGAAATTGGGAAACGAAGAATATTGATATTTTGTTTACTCAATCTGTTGGTCGTCTTTATGTACATGCTGCTTATGACAGCGTATTGTTCTTAGAAGATTCCTTTCTCAATATTTATTGTATACCTAGTTGTTTTTCTATTAAGGGCCGATTGATCAATCTTTTTTTTTATTATGGCTCTACCCGAAGATAATTCGCCAATGTCAAGTAACTTATTGAGAATAAGTAGATAGTCAACAGTCGAAGTCAGTCAAAGTCGACAGTCACTCAATAAAACGCCGGTGTTTTACGTTTTATCGACCTACGGATTCAGCGGATATCACTCTAAAAGCAATCGCAGGTTTTAAGACTATTTGGTCCAAGCAGGTTGTCACGAGACAACTTATACTTATACTCGTACTTACCATAGATTTATCCATGGATAAAGATTGGTCATTAGACTGTGAAAGAAACTCCCACTTAACATTTTGTGCCGTCTATGTGTTTGTCTATACGTTTTGTTGTATTTTTTTGTTTCAGATGGTGTCAGAACTAAAATTAAAATAATATCCAGAAGAATAAAATAAAACCTCATATTTACCGGTCAATTTTCTTAAAAATCGTGTCTTCGTGTAATCATTCGACATTGGCTGATTTAAAAATGTGTTTGGCATAAGCAGATACAATAGCAGCCATAAAAAAAATTGGTCGGATTTTGACGGTTTGATTAAAACACTCCGCGTGGGCTGATGCAATTCAAAGGTTTTAAATTAGTTTCTAGAAGTTTTTGGTGAACAAATTTGATGTTTATTTGTGCAGTGATGTGACACGAAGTGATCCCAATAATAAGAATAACTAACTGTATGGTTTTTAACACTGCTATCGTGTGTCAAGTGAGTTGTCACATGACAACTTGCTTAGACCTAATTGATTTTAGAGTGGAGTCCAAAAACACCGGCGTTTTATTGAGTGACTGTGACTTTGACTGACTTCGACTGTTGACTACCCACTTATAATCTCAATGAGATACTTGGCATTGGCAAGATATCTTCGGGTAGAGCCATATTATTAAAAAAAAAATTGATCAAGCCAGGCCTAAATAAATCAAAAAACTTATTCAGTTAATACTGGATCAATGAAATTCAAGGTAGAGAAATAATGTTCATTAATAAAGTTTTAAAATAAAAGTTGCTCTATTCAAAAGTAGAAATAATCCCTTGAAATCGGGATCTTTCATAAGGATCGATGTCTACTAGACCGAAAAATTCTAGATGACTCTTGGAATGTTACCTTTTGTTAGGCCCGTCCGATTCAGATGCTGATAATAATGAAGTGTAAATCAGTTAGTTACATTAAAATTTATTAAACAGCCTGCCTCAGTAGCGCAGTGGTATCACGCTGGTGTCCCATCGGAATTAGGGGAAGGGAATAGATAATGCATTTGTGTTTGCGCACACACTTGAGCACGATAAATTATATCCTGCGTAGGTGGCTGTTGGTTAAGATTAGCCGCCGCAGCCTTAATCGGTTGGAGGATATTATTATTTAATTAAACAGAACAATGCCATTTATTTAATCCTCGAAATGACTAGGCATACTAAATGGAATGTGAATGTATTGAAAGTTGACGGTGAAAACTTTGCTTCTTGATAGAGCTCCATAGGATACTTACTATTGAGATAATTTATGAGACTAACGTGAATCCTTATCATCCAGTTCTCGCTCTCGAGCCGGCGGCGTGTAGGAAATGCCGCCGGCCCGAGCCAACGTCGGCGCCGGAGGTCGACACCGCCGTATGCACAACCAGCCGCTGGGAGACGGCCGGGTAGTGTGGGCCTCTCTCCAGGGGATCTCCCAAGGGCCTACCCATTAAAAACTCAGGGGCATTTCCATCAACGTCCTTGTGGGATGAACCATGAGAACGGTGGAAACATTAATCTTCGCTGCGTGTAAGGATGTCCCTACGTTAATGTATCTGCCTCGGTGGCGCAGTGCTTAGTGGGTCGCACTTAAAAGCGACGGCTGTGCAAGAGGTCCCGGGTTCGATCCTCGGGTCGGGCCAAAAATTTGTACCTAAGTTTTCGGTAAAAAATCTTAGTGACAGCCCGGAGTCCGGGAGTTGGCCGTCTTGTATCCCCGTGCGTCGGAAAGCACGTTAAGCCGTTGGTTCTGCGCCCAATCCCTCTCTGGTCGTGTCACAGTAGTGTCCCATCGGAATATGAGGGAAAGGGAATAGAGAGTGCACTTGTGTTTGCGCACACACTTGAGCACTATAATATATCCTGCGTTCGTGGCTGATCCTTGAGATTGGCCGCCGTAGCCGTAATCGGTTGGAGGATTAAGTATCCAAATTGACTGAACATTGACTCTACTCTTTAGGGTTCCGTAGCCAAATGGCAAATAAACGGAACCCTTATAGATTCGTCATATCTGTCCGTCTGTCCGTCCGTCCGTATGTCACAGCCACTTTTCTCCGAAAATATAAGAACTTATACTATAGAAACTTGGTAAATAGATGTATTTTGTAAACCGCATCACAATTTTTACACAAAAATTGGAAAAAATAAAAAAATTTTTTCCAATTTTTTAAGTATGGAGAACCCCCCCGGTTCTCCATACTTAAAACTGAAACACAATTTTTTTTTATCAATCCTATACGTGTAGGGTATCAATGGATAGGTCTTTAAAAATGATGTTGAGGTTTTTAACATAATTTTTTTCTAAACACAATACTTTGCTCAAGAGACGCTCCCAAAGTGGTAAATAGTGTGTCCCCCCCCCCCCCTCTAAGTTCTATAGTAAATTAATTATAAAACTAAAACAAATAAATGATGTACATAATCAGGAAAACTAACAACGAAAATTGGTTGGAACTAGATATAATGAGTAGGTACCTTCCATATATCTTACTTGATGCTACGGAACCCTTCATGGGCGAGTCCGACTCGCACTTGGCCGGTTTTTTTCTCATTGTTTAATAAAAATAGTTCACTTTGGTTCAATAACCAAAGTGCAATAACTATAAGACATATTGTAAAACCTAACATTAATTTGATTGACTGTAGGTACTACATAAAGCATTTTGAAATCTACCTAACAAAAGTATTTACATTATTTTCTATAGTAGCTACTATTATACAAAGCATTGAAACTTTTTTGAAGCTTACCTAGCATCAATTTAAAAGAAAGATATTAGTTTAATGATTTATAAAATCAAAATACGCCAACTATGTCTAGACTCATTTTATATTCAAATGAATTCAGATTCACCCATACAGTTGAAATGTTTACAAAAGTTAGTATTTAAAAGCTGCACTGTAATTATGAATTAAATCTACATTATGTTATAAAAAAGATGGAACAGTATTTAAATGCAAGTTAATAAGTAACAATTTCAAATGTTACTTTCAAACTAAATTAAAATGGCACTGTAGTCTGCTCAGCTTTGAATGATTTTATTGTATTAGACAGGAAACTTTCATTACTACGTCATCATCATCATCAGCCCTTTGAAGTCCCCACTGTTGGGGCACGGGCCTCCCTCAATCACATGAGGGGTAATTGCCATACTCACCACGCTTGGCAGACGGGTTGGCGAGGGTTTAGATATAAATGCAGAGTTTTCCTTCTCTGGGTGCTGATGATCATGCCAGCAGCTTTACCTTAGTCGCCTTTTGCGACACCTCGGTAAGAGTGAAGGTGGCCTATTCTACTCTGCCGGGGACCACATGGCCACGTACGTTACTACGTAAAGGACTTCTAATTTGAATTAATTATAAAATTTTCTTTAAAAGGAATCCATATTCGAGGATCCAGTAGATAGTACGCCTTTTTGTTGAAATTGATAAGGCAGTGTTCACAGTTGGACATGAAAAAAAATAATAAATAATACAGTAATTTCTTTCAGCGCTCATCCTTTGGTTCTTCTTTATTTCAGTACAATACCTCCCTTATCTAATTATTATTCGGCCAAAGAGCCTATTCATATATGTGGGATTATGAGAGAGTGAAACGGAATGGAAGACGAGTAGAATGGAACGGAGTAAGAGTGAACAGAGAACGAGTGAATGGAGGGAATGATGGTTATCTGTGGGTGTGAGACGACGAATGACGCGAATAGGCTTGCTCTGCGGTTATAATAAAATAAAGAAGATTGGAAGACTCTGAAATCCCGTTTTTCAATGTCAAGTCCCACATATATCTTGGCGAAGTTATTTTTTTTGCGAAATAATCGTTTTCACTAGACTATTTCCTGACCTGCACCCCATGAGCTAATAAACCACCATAACGACGTTTTTAGGCCTGGTTACTACGGCTTTTGTATCCTGAATGCTTATTCAGTTGTTCTTTGGGAGTAGATTTGGCAGTCTGCCAGTGAGGTGTCAGTGTGTAGAGGAGAAACACAGTAGGTTCACTGCAAATGGGACCGTGGGAGAGCCACGCTTCACGAGGGATACTACGGCCTTACGGAAAACCGGCGTGAAGCACCACTGTGCTGTGTTTCGCTGCGTGAGTCAGGGTACCGGAGGTCCATACTGGGGGAAAGGGGCGATTAAAGATTGGCAGCGTACTTGTGACTCGCTTATCATCAGCTTATGCTCGTCTGTCATCTATAACATTAAAAAAATGTTTTTGAATACCTAATAACTAAGCCAGATTAGATAGAGTGTAGTTTAATATGAATAATGTGAAAGAACTATTGAATCTGATTGTTCAAAGAAAATAGACCGATAGGTACTCTTTATTCCACAAAAGGTGCTTAATTTAAAATTAGTACTAGGTCAGTATAATGCCAATGGGTATAGTCTGCGCCAACAAACAAGTCCGGTGAAAAAGCGCGATTGAGTCGCCATCAACATTTGAATTTGACCTTTATGTTTATAAACACTAGGATTCTCAAATTTTAGTTCCGTGCTTTTCCGCGGGACTTCCGTCTTGGCGCGGACTCTAGAGGAAAAATATTTATAATTGTAAAGACGTAAGGCAATGCAAATCTTCTTTTTATGTGATAGGTGGCAAACGAGAATACGGGTCACCTGATGGCCATCCATCCATTGCCGCCGCCCATAGACACCCGCGACATCAGTGGAGTCACAAGTGCGCTATCAACTTTTAAACCCCGTTTTCCCCGGATTGGGCCTCCGGTACCCTCACTCACGAGGTGAAACACAACACAGTGCTGTTTCAGGCCAGTTTTCTGTAAGGCCCGGTATCTGATATTATAATAATAATAATTCTCACAACATCTCATACGTTGACCTGATTCCGTACTAAGTATGTAGCTTTAGCACTTGTGTTACATATACATGTTATATATACTTGAATACATATATTACACCCAGACACTGAACAAACACAAGTGTTAATCGCACGAATGTTTGTCCAGAGTGGGGATCGAACCCACGACCTTTGGCGTAAAAGGCAGGGTCACTACCAATTGCGCCATCCGGTCAGTCCGATATAGAAGCCTGGTACGGAATGGGACGCAACCTCTCGCTCTTCCTCCTACTAACATTCGTACTCTGTGGCATCTAAGAATGATTACTTCATCACAACTGCCCGGTTCAGACGGGTTCAAAGCCCGGCGGTGAACTCAAGCCATTTAGTTTACTAGAAAACTGGATTTTATGATTCTTATTTTAAGGGAGAGAACAAGCTAATGTTTGTCAGAATAGCTAGGACCAAATAAGTACTAAATATCTACGTTAACTAACCTATGAATACAATATTCATTGAAGAAAGACTCATCAGCAACCCACACTCGTCCACTGCTGGACATAGGTCTCCCCTAATGCACGCCACTGCTCCCGATTTTCGGCCACTCTCATCCAGCTCACACCAGCCAGCCTTCGAATGTCATCATCCCATCTTGTCGCAGGGCGTCTCACACTAAGCGAGTCAGTCAGAAGACACCACGAAACTCGGTATTTAGTTACTCTTTTCAAATAACGATAAAGGATGGCCATTCATTTTCTGTGATATATGAAAGGTACCGAATATAATTAGGTACTAAATATCACACTCTCATGTAAATATCTTGTTTGGTCCAGCCATTTTGACGATCACACAATTAATCGATCCAGTGATATTTTATTCGCCTACCCCTATAAGCTGAATGTACAATTTTAAAGTTTGGCTACAGCAGTAGATATTTCCTGACGGTTATGATTAAGGGATCTTCAAGTGACGAGTTTAGTTCTTCGTAAATGCCCAGTAACGTATCAGCACCTTTTTATATCAACGAATCAGTAATCACTTAACATCAGATGATACTGAGATAACTTGCGACTATCGGCTTTAAAGATGAATAGAAGGCAGCAGGAAGATTCAGTGAAACATCAACAACATTTGTGATTAAGGTGATTGTATGACAACACACTTCACTACCTAGAGTCATTTCACTTAGTACGATTTTTCTTAATATGGGAAAAATTGTTCAGCGGTTTTCGTTAGATGGAGCTTGTAAAAAGCAGACGTAGCTTTAAAAAGCAGATGTAGTTTTCCTCTAGATGGCGCTAGCACTGGCTAGCGGACTGATGCATCTATCTCACTATATATACGTTACTCTATGATGATCCCCATGTTTCATCTCGAGCATAAACACCTAAAATTGTAGGATGGGGTTCCAAATAAAGCCAGGGACAATCTTAGCGTCATCTTTACACCGTCTTTACGTCTTCGTCGGCCATTCGTCGTCTATCTCACTCTCGCACGTCATTCTAATTCAAACATCACTTACACATTCCTTTCCATGCATCTACCGATCACCAGTCCTACACTGGCTATCTAGTTTTTTAGATTTTTGCGTTACATTAAATAATAATTAAGATGTACATTAATTGTGAATTCCCTTCTTAATTAATTACCTTGTACTTAAAGAACAGGAACCTGGAGAAGGAGGAAGAACTGGGAGCTACAAGACCAGATGGGCGAGCCTCATATCATCGGCGAAACTAAAGCACATCGACTTCGCTGGCTCGGCCACCGCGAGAGAATAGGAGAGGATCTTGCAGTAAAAAGAGCGTACCTGGGACGGCCAAATTGTCGAAGGCCAGTTGGCCGTCCAAGGTACCGATGGAGAGACGAGGTCGAAAAGGATTTGCGTACACTTCTGGCGAATAACTGGCAGGAGGTGGCGCAGGACCGACCTAGATGGAGACTCTTATTATCGGAGACCAAGGCTCACTTTGGGTCGCTGCGCCAACCTAGTTAGTTAGTTAAAGAACAGGGAATTTCTTAGTCTGAGTCAATAGGTTTTTTCGGGGGCAATCAAGTGTATTTTAACTGTTTTTTTTATTCATTTAATAAAGTAAAATCTGAAACAAGAAGTCACATTTGCGGGTACATAGCCCCTTAAACATCCACATTTAGAGATTTTCTACGTCTGAATCGATAGCGCAGTCTCGTAATGTCGACTTTTATTGGCTTCGTCTGTGTTCGTTTCCTTTGCTGGATAAAATTCCTATGAGAACTTCATGAAGATGGTACTTAATCAAGATATTTTACGCTACATTTAGTTTTTCTTTTAGTATTTGATTACTCATCGCAAAGTTTAAATAAATAAAACATTTATTTGCAGAAGACATGGGATACAGTTTTTTTTATTACATAGGTGGCAGACGGATCACCTGATGTTAAGCGATTGCCAACCTTTAAGCCCCCCTTCTCACGGATTGGGCCTCCGGAACCCTCACTCACTCAGCGAAACACAGCACATGCTGCTTCACGCCGGTTTTCTGTGAGGCCGTGGTATCTCTCCACGGCCCATTCATGCCGAAGCGTGGCTCTTCCACAAACGAAAAACGAGCAGACGGATCTCCTAATGGTAACTGATAACCACCGCCCATGGACATCTAAAAGATGTGGAAAAATGGAATTCAAAGCAGAAAAAAAATATATTTATGTAATATACAAATGTATATATAAAAATTAGAGAAACAATGTTACAACTAAATCCTTTAATGGGTTCTAACTACAAATATAACATTTTTGGATGGTTTTTGACCTTACCTAGGTATTGCGGATCTTCTTCATCTTCATCATTGGTGTCCAAAGCTGCCACTCTGGAGCCAGGTAACTTTGAAAATATCAAGGTAGCAATTATTTCACCGAAGGTAGCAAATAGTAGAAATTAAGTAGTAATTATAGGTATAAAAATGATCTGGATTCCAGGTTTGATCTCGCCATTTTGACGGACATGGACATACCACAGGCGATAGTTAATTCCATAGAGGAATTTAAACACAAAACACTCTTTAAAACCTTTGAATTGGACCTATACCTACGATCAAGTTCTATCGACAGAATCCCCCAATTTAAACTTTCTCTTCCAATAGTTACAGGACGCCCCATGTTCAACACTCGTAACATATCTCGTGCCCGTAAAGTAATTAATTCCATTGGAATATTAATTAATAGCTGTTGTGTTGTATAATACTGGAAGTTCTTGCCGTAATATTACGAACTATTTGGGTGGACTTTGTTGATTAGGGTAGTGACTTAGGCTCACGAAGTAACTATTTATAATCTGTGCTTAGATACAGGCAGCCACATTTCTAGTCTGATAAAGCCCATGAGCCGTGTGCTCCCCGGCAGAGTAGAATAGGCCACCCTCACTCTTACCAAGGTGTCGTAAAAGGCGACTAAGGTAAAGCTGCTGGCATTATCATCAGCACCCAGAGAAGGAAAACTCTGCATTTATATCAAAACCCTCGCCAACCCGTCTGCCAAGCATGGTGAGTATGGCAATTAACCCTCATGTGATTTAGGGAGGCCCGTGCCCCAGCAGTGGGGACTTTAATGGGCTGATGATGATGATGATGAAAGCTCATGAATAATGTCGAAGCAAACGTGTTTGATATTTAAGTGAGAATCGAGTACCTGACAAATGATGCATAACTACTTGATGATTTTTACAGTTGGTATAATCAAACAAAATAGAATGTCCAAGTGGCAATAATGTATGGAACAGCTGATTTTTTTCGCATTGTTTTTTTCATCTAACATGCTAAATGACGTAATCACTCATGATACGTATTATGAGATTTTCGATATGTAAACGATGAAAAACATAACGATGTATGTAAAGAAATTACGTAGGTTTCATTTACATTTTGGTTACAAAAACAATAAGATTATTTAAATATTATCCTATTCTTGCCACCTCAATGTGCTAATGTAAACAAAAACATCTCTTATTTTGCTCCGCCGAAATCCGCCTACACGTCACAGTAGACAAGAAGACAGCAAAACAACGTGCTTAGCGTCGGCGCCACGAAAGAAGACCGCGGCATACAATTTTAGATGTCTTGTGTCTATGGACATAAAGCTTTAAGCTTTAGAATATAGGGAGAGAGCCATATTGTGGAAGTACTGTGTTAATTAAGCAATGTGGGAAAGTGAAAATATTACGCGTTTATTAGTCTTTAATCTCGTAACTAGAAATGTAATTGTATCATATTAAAATGTATCAATATATTAAATTTTCTACAACTGTTTTTTTTAAAGTTAAATGCGTTTAAAGATAACGTTAATATATGGATAACAAAACGCAAAAAATGGCATTAACCAGAATCAATCATAGATTTAGTATGAAAAACTAAACGCTAGAAAGGTCAATGATCATATAGATACATTTGAAAGGGAATGTCACTGTCAGTTTTATTCTACTTCGACCAAAAGCATTTTTTTTGGTTGAATTCTACCTGTGAAGGAAAGGCAAAGGGCTGACATTAGCAATTCAATTCTTAAAGGCAGCGCACTTGTGACTTCACTGCAGTGTCGCGGGTGTCCATAGGCGGCAGCAATCGCTTACCATCAGGTGAACCGTCTGCTCATCTGCCATCTTTGCAATAACGACGTGGACAGGCGTGGGCTACTGGCAGGATAAAATATTAGCTCATAAAAGATATTGATGTTTAATATGGAAAAGGGAAATAATATTTTTTTACCTATTCTGTCATACACCGTTATTATCTACGCACTTGCCAATTTCATTTATGGGGATCTAATTTTTGTAATTCTTCTGTTATGTAACATCCGTAACACACGCGCGTTAGCTTAGATCGGAATCAGGTCAATAATGAGATGTTGTGCTTATGAATTTATTTGCTAAACAAGAAAGACTGCGGAAATACGACCACCTACTTTTTGCGGATGCAGGTGCAGCGTGCGGTGTGATTAGATGTAGCTCAACTCTTAGGTGGAGATGGTTCTCTGATTTTTATTTCACTATAACGTTATCTCATTAATAATTCATCAACTGATACGTTTAGCGACACCTCCATTGATGAAATAAAACATCCTATACGTGTTTTGCCGGTAAACAGTGTTGACGAAGCATAGGTGCAGATAAAGTAAAAATAACCCGAAAGAAAATTGGGGCACATTTCCAATCAGTTCAGTAGAAGCAAAATATGACGCCTTTGTTTGGATAAAGAAGATATGTTGAATATTTGAACAGAGATAATAAAAATATTTTTAGTCCCTAAAACTAAGAATAAGAATATTTTTTAATAATAAATTTATTGTATAAATTAGGTAAGTTTGTTAGTACGCAACACAAGTGCTTTACGTCTTTTTATTTCGGTGTCATAAACGGCAAAATATACAATATATGATTACGCGAACCTGCGGGGATCATTATTTCATTATAAAATAAATAAAAATCTGTTTATTTTTCCATTAAAACTCTACATATTGTCTTAGACACTAGGCATTGGTAAACTTAGCACTAGGTATGTACTTAGAAGTAGGTGTGAACCTATAGTCAGCCAACATGCAATGTTCGGGAGGACTGGACTAAACTAGGATCCTGTATTTCAGGACTCCAGGTACTCCCACCCGAACTATAACCATTAGGTTACAATATTGATGTGAAGATAATAACAATTTAAAATTGCCGGTGATAATAGTAAAAGAGAGCCGTGTATGTATAGAGTAATTTTTGTTTTGAGTGTACTTGTGTGTGTTTTTGATTTTGTGTGTGTTTGTGAGTGTGTTCGTGCGTACGTGAATTTTTGGCGGTAAGAGTGTACGAGCGTGTACTATAATATTACTTTACTATTTTTGGCGGTAAGAGTGTACGAGCGTGTACTATAATATTACTATACTATTTTTGGCGGTAAGAGTGTACGAGCGTGTATTATAATATTACTATACTATTTTTGGCGGTAAGAGTGTACGAGCGTGTACTATAATATTACTTTACTATTATCACTGTGACTTCTACTAGTAACCTCCCTAAGCCCTCTTAATAATCCCTTCAGAAGTATATATTCAAAAGTATAGACTTTCTTCTAAATAACTGACATTAAACCAACAGCCAACAACGAAGGAGTTCTCCACCGTTACAGCATACAGTACACCGACATTCACTATATTGCACAGTAAGATCGTTAATGCCGATTAACAATCTTAGATTTTAGAAATTATTACAGAAACCTAAGCAACTTTAACATGTTGTTAACAAAATCAAATTTTAGGAGTGAAAGAGCCATGCTTCGGCATGAATGGCCCGGCTCAACCGGAGCGATGCCACGGCCTCACAGAAAACCGGCGTGAAGCAGCACTGTGCTGTGTTTCGATGCGTAAGTGCAGGTTCCGGAGGCCCAATCCGAGGGAAAGGCGGATCTATAGGTCGCAGGTGCTTACCATCAGGCAATAAGTATGCTCGTTTGCCGCCTATCACATAAAAAATAAATCTATCGACATAACATTTGTTTTCGGTCTGGCGTTTGGCTTTGCGTCGGTCCTAAAGGATGACATGCCTGCCAATAACCTCGCCACTATGGATGCCAAAGACCGAGTGAAGTAGAGGCAGTATAATATCCTCCAAACGATTATAGCGACCAATCTCAGTGTCATCCACCTACGCAGAATATATTATAGTGCTCAAGTGTGTGCGGGAACACAAGTTCACTCTCTATTCCCTTACCCTCAAATCCGATGGAACACCAGTGTGACATGACTGGAGAGAGATTGGGCGCAGGATCAATAGCTTAACGTGCTTTACGAGGCATGAGGGTAGATGGGCTCCAACTTTCAGACTCCGGGCTGACACTAAGAATTTCCTACCGAATTTAGGTATTAATATTTGACCTGACCAGGAGACCTAATCCGGGACCTCTTGCATAGCCACTGTGCCATCGAGCGAGTCACTGGGAAACCAAAGAGGGGAAACGCGGATACTGGGCTCCGAAGCGCTACCTTAGGATGCAATCGTGAATAAACCTTTTTTTTTTTTTTCTTCTCGCTGGGGAATGCCGCCGGCCCGTAGTGCAATGGCCGACGTCGCCGCCTAGTAGTGGCGGCGCCTTATGCATACCCTCCTGCTGGGGAGCAGGAGGGTTATGTCGGGCTCTCCTCTGGCGGGGGCTTCTCCTAACGAGAAGCCGGCCAGAGGCATACCGACTAAACCCCAGCGGTTTTCCCTCATCGCCCTTAAATGGGAAGGCGTCGTGGGCTGTAGGACGAACCTATTTCCCATACGGGCGCCACGACCATCGTGAATAAACCTTAGGCGTATAAGGCAGGGTCATTATCAAATGAGCCCTGTAGCTAGGAGCGTTTAGAATACTGCCAAGGTGTTTCCGGCCTGTCGTAAGAGGCGACTAATAGGGACTTTGGTGTACGCGAGCATAACAACTATTGCTCATTATACGACTCCGCGGGGGATGACGTTATTGGGTGTCTGATACGTCATAGTCATAGGTACGGTCCAGTCCCAGCAGTGAGGTTTGGGACCGTGATTGCGCGGAGATGGACGCCCCAGGGGTTTTGTTTAGGGTTAGAGTCCCACACACCATCTTGTTCCCCACATGTGACAAGGTGAAGGCCATGATTTTTCTCCTGGGAATAAAGAGTCACTATCAAATGCACCCTTTCGCTCTTTTATAATTTACTAGTGGCCCACCCTCACTACGTTTCGGGACATTAGTTCCACTTTATACAAATAGATGGCGCTAGGTGTATATTACATCGCACAAGCATTTCGTGTTTTCAGATTACCTATTTATGCACTGTCGCTGTCTTCCTTCAGTAATTACCTCTTTATAAATAGTATAGATAAATAATCTATATTTTTGTAATTATTTATTTAATTTGTTGTTGATTGATTATGTTGATGAATGAATTTATTTTTAATTACATTGTTATGCCCGACAGGATCCACATATGTTAACTGTGCCTATTATTGTAAGAACTTTTATTGTAAGAACTTTAACTACATGTGGAATGCAATAAAGAATTGAGAATTGCGCGATATCGAACCGTCCAATAGTGGAAATAAATTGATTTATATAATACATTTATAAATAGTTCAATACGTAGTCGATTTATGTTTTTATTATTATTAGTAAATAATTGTCTAGTCTTCATGTGATACTTAAATTATGTTAATTATTATTATTTCATTTTAACGCTGTCATGTGTCTCTTTTTCAAATTAAAATAAATGCTATATAGTGGAAATAATGGAAAGAGAGAGGTGCCGTGTGGTCCCCGACAGAGTAGAATAGGCCACCCTCACTCTTACCGAGGTGTCGTAAAAGGCGACTATGGTAAAGCTGCTGGTATGATCATCAGCACCCAGAGAAGGAAAACTCTGCATTTATATCTAAACCCTCGCCAACCCGTCTGCCAAGCGTGGTGAGTATGGCAATTACCCCTCATGTATAGAGGGGAGGCCCGTGCCCCAGCAGTGGGGACTTAAATGGGCTGACGATGATGATGAGTGGAAATAATTTAGCATGATATTCATATAATTATACGCTTTGCATTTCAGGAAAAAATATGTATGCTATCTAAATTTATCCCTCAAATTTTTGTCGATTTCAATGTGAACATGAAACAGCTCAAATTATATTATTCATGAAACAAGTTTGGTTATGTCAATTGGATTATGATAATGTCGTTCAGTACAAACAGATACTACTCGTAAATAATAATAATATCCTCCAACCGATTATGGCTACGGCAGCCAATCTCAACGACCAGCCACGTCAGCACGATATATAGTGCTCAAGTGTGTGCGCAAACACAAGTGCACTCTCTATTCCCTTAGCTTTATATTCCGATGGGCCACTTCTGTGACACGACCGGAGAGGGATCTGGCGCAGGACCAACAGCTTAACGTGCTTTCCGAGGCATGGGGGTACAAGACCGCCAGTTTTCCAGAGTCCGGGCTGCCACTAAGAATTTCTTACCGAAAACTTAGGTACAAATTTTTGGCCCGATATGGGGATCGAACCCAGCACCTCTTTCGCGGCCGTCGCCTTAAAGTGCGACAAACTATTTATATGTTTACACGTTTACACGAAAAATAACACGTTTCTTTGTAATTGTAATCATCGCATCAAATTAAATGGCGGAGTACGTGGATGACGTACCTAATATTAACAGTAAAATACAAATGCATGTTTTAAATACAATGAAATAAAAAGATTTAAATCCATGAATTTAAGATGTCTAAAGCAGGTACATAGTGTTGACCGTGGGAGAACCACGCTTTGGCATGAACGTCTCGACCGGAGTGATACCACGGCCTCACAGAAAACCGGAGGTAAGCAGCACTGTGCTGTATTTAGCTGCGTGAGTGGCAAAGGGGGGTTTAAAGGTTGAACTTGTGTCTCCACTGGTGTCCATGGGCGACGGCATTCGCTTACCATCAGGTGATCCGTCTGCTCGTCTGCCACCTACCATATGAAAAAAACCTACAACTTCAAGTTTAGTTAAAATAATACGACTATACTAAACGCAAAGACTCGTGGCAGACATGAAATATGTCACCGACTTCCGCTCAAGTACGACTTTGGCTCAACTATAGAAGTTACTTTCCTTTAAACCTACTGAACATTTGGACAACTGCGAGGTCTTATGTTGACTCCACTGGTGCCATCGCCCTTGAGGACACTAGTACATAGGCGATGGCAATCACTTACCGACAAGTAATCCGTCTGGTCATCTGCCACCTATCACATAAAAATTAAAATAATCAACCATTATTAATTTATGACATAATCTACGGACTGCCATGAGTCTTTGCGTTAAACAAACAATGCTACTTTCTTACCCGACTAACGTAAAACCTTAAAAGAAGAAACAAGATAGGTTGAAATTTTCCTATTGAGGATAAACTCGTTTCAGCCAATAGACGTCCACTGCTGGACATAGGCCTCCCCCAATGTTCTCCACACAGATCGATCCTGTGCCGCCCGCATCCAATGGATTCCCGTGATTTTCACCAGATCATCGGTCCACCTTGTGGGGGGCCTGCCACGGCTGCGACTTCCTGTACGTGGCCTCCATTCGAATTATTATTTTTTATTATGCTCGTTAATTATGTTAAAATGCTCATTATAGTAGTCCAGTCTGGAATGAACAAAATCGATTGAACTGAGACATTTATAATTATGTTAGTGTGTCGCGTAGGTGATGACACGACGAACACAGCACCCAGCTTTAGAAGCCTCATCGATCACGTGACATTCCTCTCAGTCCGCCATAGGCTGTGGGAAAGGCCGCAGCTTCACTAACAGCGGGTCAGGATTATTCGAATTAAAGTTTTTCCCCATGAATATACCGTTTTTTTAGACAAGTAGGTTTAATAAGTTTATTTTCTATAAGTCCCTATTTACATGTTAACACTTAGATCTAGCGGCTTTGCACTAAGCAACATGCTTGTATCGCAGCAGCCTGTTTGCCAGTTACAATTACAACAAAATTAAATACAATAATAAAAAAATACTATATTAGTTTATTTTCAATTTGATTTATAACTATATTCATGTTTATATTGGATATAACATGTCATGTAGTACATATCTAATATAAAATAATATTATGGTTTGTTACAATGTGATACCATGTAAGGGTGTAGCATAAACTTAAGTCTAACTATATCTAATATTACATAAAAAAACCAATTCAATATTATTTTGATTCTAGACAGTAAGTGGCAAATAATTAAATAATCATTATATTTTTAAGGCTATAGTTACTTAGTATCTAACAAAATTTGGTTATTTGATATGGTATTTTTGGGGTATATGTAAAATGCAAATGGTCAAATATTTTTGTTTACCTAATGTAGAAACAAAAATCTTGAAAGAGATTTTGAAAGACAGTATTGACCTTTTCATCATATTAATAAATAAGCCTTTTGGTCGAAAAACTTTATAGGAACTTGAAATGCGCGAAAGTTAATCCATTCTGACCATGAAAATAGCTCTGCCCTCTGTCCAAGGGTTGCGAAGTTCAGATAGCAGGCAGTTCATTGTAATTACCGGTCTGGCCAAATTCTGAGTCAAATTCAAAGCATGAATCCAAAAGTGACAGTACGCAACTAGGAAGAGCATGCTGAGATGAGATGAGACGTTCTCGCTCTCTCTATCGCGTATGCAGGGAGACCGCGTGCCCCAGTGCTACCTGAAGCAGATCAGTCGCCGCTCACCCATAGTCAATTACGATTATAGCGTGTTAATCTTGCAACTTTTAAAAAACCATTATGAGCATGCACATGTAGTAAAATAACTTGATAGTCACTTTATTAGAAACCCGTTCCCGTTCCCACTATCGCGTATGCAGTGAGGCTGCGCACCCCACTGCTACGCGTAGCAGTCCAGTTGCGCTATGTTCGTAGTCCGCTACGCTTGTAGTGCCTTATTAGCCTAGCAAATTTTAAGATACCATTTTGTGCATGCACAGATACTAAAGTGACTTACAAATCACTTTTTTAGAAACCCGTTCCCGCTCCCGCGATCGCGTATGCAGTGAGGCCGCGCGCCCCACTGCTACGCGTAGCAGTCCACTCGGGCGTCGCTCGTAGTCCGCTACGCTGGTAGCGCCTTAGCCTAGCAAATTTTAAAATACCATTATGAGCATGCACAGATACTAAAGTAACTTACAAGTCACTTTATTAAAAACCCGTTTCCGCTTCCGCTATCGCGTATGCAGTGAGGCCGCGCGCCTCACTGCTACACGTAGCAGTCCAGTCGCGCTTCGCTCGTAGTCCGCTACGCCCGTAGCGCCGTAGCTCGTAGCTGCTACGCGCCGGACGCGAACTTGTGACTTGTGTGTGTTGTGAGCTTCGTGTTCAGTTATTGTTACCCGGAAATAAATGTGAGTAACTTTTTTTGTTATTTTGTTACATAATAAAATATTAAGATTGGATTTGTTATTTCAGTCTCATGTATTTTAAGAAGTTTATTTATTTTAAGCGACAATAAGCATGCAAAAATACATTTAATTGTATCGATTACTTTTTCAAAAAAGCATTTAAATTCAATAGTAGCAAAGAATTTGTTTTCATAATTACTATTCTAATTTCATTATTTTTTACTCTAGATTCCGTGTGCCTGAAATCTAACTAAATGTTTAAAAGCAATTAAAGCTTTTTGATGTTTCAAGATTTCAAGCTTATTATTTAAGATAATTAGCAATCTTTCACCACATAGATGTATTTTTATACATTAACATAAAATTTGAAAACCCCGTACCCATTTAGGGTTAATTAATTTCAGAGGCACAAAAATACTTTTCATTTCATAATGTACAGTTACAAATATATAGTGACACATGTGGCGTCATCCCATTCAGCTGAAGAGTATGGCGTGTTTCAGGAAGTAGGTCATTGACCCCTGTAACTTAATCTCGTACGTGGCTGAGGTCTTAACGAACTAATTTAAGCCCTCCTTCCGTACCAATAAAATCTGGGGTAACAATGGCATTTTATCACTGAAAGTGGTATGCTTCGGCTATCAAACATTCCTTAGTTTGTTAAATAATAAAAATTAAATTACTAATACATTTCACCGTGCGAGAGCTACGCTTCGGCATCAATAGGCCTGCTCGACCGGAGTGATACCATGGCCTCACAGAAAACCGGTGTGAAGCTGCGCCCGTGCTGTATTTTGGTACCGGAGGTATATTCCGAGGGAATAAATTTTTTTTGACGATGAGTGAAGTTCAAGTCCTCAAATTCTCGTCTTTGATATTAACTTTAAAAATCTTCAAAAGATTTTGAACTTACTTTTTATATTACCATTCATTTCAGCCAATAGACGTCCACTGCTGGACATAGGCTTCCCCAATGTTCTCTACGCAGATCGGTCCTGTGCCGCCCGCATTCAACAGATTCCTGCAACCTTCACCAGATCGTCGGTCCACGTTGTAGGGGGCTGCCACTATTCATCATCATCATCATCATCAGCCCATTTAAGTCCCCACTGCTGGGGCACGGGCCTCCCTCAATCACATGAGAGGTAATTGCCATACTCACCACGCTTGGCAGACGGGTTGGCGAGGGTTTTGATATAAATGCTGAGTTTTCCTTCTCTGGGTGCTGATGATCATGCCAGCAGCTTTACCTTAGTCGCCTTTTACGACACCTCGGTAAGAGTGAGGGTGGCCTATTCTACTCTGCCGGCGACCACACTGCCACTATTGCCACCATCTATTGGCTGAAAGGAAAAATGAATGAAAAATGAAAAATCTTTATTTCGACAACTTACAGAGACGCTTTACAATGGTGGGAATCTCCTTTTAAGCAAAAAGAATTGCTTGTGTTGGGTGATTCCGCTCTTCAATATTGACACAGTTGTCATTTTTTATATAGTGACGTAAACTATCAATAATATAAGTAATATTAATACAAAAATACAGAGGCAAGTAACAATTTAAACACTTAAAGCATATATAAAAACAGTAATTACAGTGCACGGGTGTGTGCGCGCGTGTGTGTGTGCGTGTGCGTGCGTGTATGTGTGTGTGCTCGCGAAAATGAAATGATAATCTCTCTCTTTCTCTCTAATTTAAGAGCGACGCTCTTGTCGGTGGAGTAGTCTCCATTCCTCTTCGACTCTGCCAGCACCTTTAATTCCTTGTATGACATGTGTAGTATAGAACTAAGTACGTATTTTGGATATTAGTATATTATATGCTTAACCTTATGTACTCATATAACATATATAATCCTTGTGTTTGGGCACAATAAACCAGTGTAATCTCGAACGTTGTTTGTTTCACTCAACTCCTCAAGTAGCATCCTTTCACATGACATTTGCTTTTCCTTTAAGTTGTTGGACGTAATTTCTTCTTGGTCTTCCTCTTCTTCTCTTTCCTTCCATTATTATTTTGATGAACATGTCATGTCGCACCAGGAGGTGTCCCATCATATTTCCCCTCCTGATATCTAAAGAATGAAATGATGATATCACTCATTATTAATTTGCGTTTGCGTTGAGTTTAGGTCAAGTTAAATTTATGTGTTGGGTTGAGCGACGAGCAGACGGATCACCTGATGGTAAGCGATTGAAGCCGCCCATGGATACCTGAGACTCCAGTTGAGTCACATATGCGCTGCCACCCTTTCGCTCGAATTGGGGCCTAACAATCTTGGTTGAAAATTGCCAGGCCCAATTCAAATAAAATCGCCTAGCAATTTTGGTTGAATAAGCTGTCTCAGACAGCAAACAAAAATAAAATCTATGTTGAAAGCGTCTGGCATCAATAGACGTTTCCCGGTGAATGTAGAGACATATCTAAAATTCAGACACGTTTTTTGGTTGATATGAATAGGAAGGAAAATATTAAAACAATATTTAAAGATACTTATAAGTCGATTGATAAATAAATATTAAGATAGATTATTCTCTATCCTGCAACTAATAACAGTACAGCGGCCAATCTCAACGATCCACCACGCAGGCAGAATATATAGTGATCAAGTGTGTGCGCAACACTAGTGCACTGTCTTTTCCCTTAACCTCATATTCCGATGAGATACTAGTATAGCAATATCGGAAAAGAATAGAGTATATCAGAGTCTGAACGTGTATACTAAATCCAGTTGGTTGGGTTCCCTGTCTAATAGGCAATTGGGAAACCCCTGCCTTGGAAATTCTGGATCATAATCCAAGCGTGGGTACGGGTTAAAAAGCGACAAAAATCTTTAAAGGCCCTTTTTTACAAGCAGAATAACGTTTTTATACTATTTAAACATATTTTATATTATTATATTGATAAAAATATATACATCCTGAAAACCTCCTTTTTTGAAGTCGGTTAAAATCGTCAATTCTGCCAAGTAAATAAGGGCCTTTATAAAGGTTACAATAACTTTATTATGATTAATTTTTCTGAAAAAAAATATTTTCAAGAAAGTTAGTATGGAAAAATCCAACTTCTATGAAAATCACCACACAAAACGGCAATTTCATACGTATTTTATACGTAACCTGTGGCCCGCGCTCAGTTCGTTTCGGAACATTAGTTCCACTTTACAGCAATAGATGGCGCTCGGTGTCGATTACATCGCGCAAGCGTTTCGTGTTTTTGGATCGCTTATAAGCGTAGCCTCTGTCTGCAAAATTTGCCTCTTTATAAATAGTGTAGATATATATTACAATAAAAACATAACTTGTATAATACTAAGAATTTCAACTCATGTCGGCTGAATATAATTCAAAATGCTTATATAATGTCTACTGGGTTACTGGAATTTCTAGTTTACTAGTTCCACTACATCGAAGTTCAAGGTGTCGAAAAGGGCCGGATTGCTTCAAGAAAAGAATAGTACAGTATTTACGTGCCGCTATTTGGTCGACTTTGTGGTTCTGATTTTTTTTTTTAATAATAATAATAATAATAATTCTCACATCTCATACGTTAACCTGATTCCGTACTAAGTAGCTTAAGCACTTGTGTTACAGATATCAGACAACAGAGGAACACAAATATATACTTAAATACATATATTACACCCAGACACTGAACAAACACAAGTGTTCATCGCACGAATGTTAGTCCATAAGTATGAATGTTAGTCCATAAGAATGTAAGTTTAATATAATATAATATAATTCTCACAACATCTCATAGGTTGACCTGATTCCGTACTAAGTAGCTTCAGCACTTGTGTTACAGATATCAGACAACAGAGGAACACAAATATATCTTAAATACATATATTACACCCAGACACTGAACAAACACAAGTGTTCATCGCACGAATGTTAGTCCAGGGTGGGGATCGAACCCACGACCTTTGGCGTAAGAGGCAGGGTCACTACCAATTGCGCCATCCGGTCAGTCGATTACATCCCTACCTATGTATGTAGTTCCTAATTATTATTATCCAGAACGCAATTTTCTTACTTATTTCTTTTACTTACGCAAGCTACGAAATGTATATGTAATTATTATACAATTATTCTCTGGTAAGGTCAAATTACGGGTAAGCTTTTAAGGGGCATTTTATTTACCGTTTATTTCGTGTCGGCAACAGAGTTTCTTTTTTCCTTGTATATTGAGTAATCTCTATTTCTTCCTTAACGAGAAATAATCTTGCTAGAGAACCGATTCGGTTCGACGGTCACAAAAGGGCCGTGATCAATATAAATAATATATTCTATATTTGTTTGAAAGAGGGGACCCTTTCATAAGTGACTTCAGATTATGATCTTACATTCATTCTTTGAGATAACGATTTGGGTAGATTCGACAATTTATTTATTTGTTAAGGAACAACAATAGCCTTTGACATAATAAAGTACAGTTTACAAAATAAGACAAATCACATTTAAATATTAGGCCAAAAAGTTATCCACAGAGTTCATATTGTTGAGTGCTTAATTTAATAGTCTAGACATACGATATTAACCAACTAAAGTAAGCTCATTTGCTCTAATAGTGGGTGGCTCTTCGGGACAGTGTCCCTCCGTTTCATCCCATCCAACTCACATGCGCAACATTATAAGTTGTGTTGATAAACTCGTTTTTTGATGGTGCAGCTTAGAATCTGAGCAAAAAAGCAAAAACATACACAAGTACGTTTAATCTTGCTAAAAGGCCGGGAACGCATCTGCTATCAAATTAATTGTCCGTGGGAGAGCCACACTTCGGCATGAATGGGCCGGCTCGGGCAAAGGGGGGTTTAAAGGTTGGCATCGCACTTGTGACTCCACTGGTGTACGCGCGTATTTATGGTGATCATATATCAGGTATATATCAGGTGAATCATCTGCTCGTCTGCCGTCTATCACATAAAAAGAATAAAAAATAATGAAGTTATATTTCACGTTAGCTGGCTGGCTCGTTCGCCTCTCTTTCCCACATGAAAAAGAAATGTATTTGCACTACAAAAGAACCATTCAAGAGTATAGTCTGTCAATCTCATGCAGGTAGAGAAATGGGATACAATTTGAGTTAATTAAGGTTCTAGTATTATATTCCCGTTGACAAGTAACTTACTTGGTGGTCTCCAACTTTGACGTTCGGCGTTAATTGGCACCAGCGGTTTTGAGCTTGTGGTTGTCTTTCAGTCTGAGGAGGATACCGCAGGCAATATACGTATTATTCCCCGCCTCCATAACCTTAAGTCTACCTAGCAGAGTGCGATAAAGACAGCTGCAGCTTGAACTGAAAATCCGTACTAAAAGTATAGTAAAATAACATTCGACTACTATATTACTACTATATTATTCGACGACTGACCGGATGGCGCAATTGGTAGTGACCCTGCCTCTTACGCCAAAGGTCGTGGGTTCGATCCCCACCCTGGACAAACATTCGTGCGATGAACACTTGTGTTTGTTCAGTGTATGGGTGTGATATATGTATTTAAGTATATATTTGTGTTCCTCTGTTGTCTGATATCTGTAACACAAGTGCTTAAGCTACTTAGTACGGAATCAGGTCAACGTATGAGATATTGTGAGAATTATTATTATTATTCCGTCGTATACTGATTCCTTATCCAAAACTAAACCCATTTAAATACTTTTTTCATTTAATATTGAATATTTTTTATCTTTGACCCTAAGATTTGTTTCTTTTTATATACTTAATAAAAAAAAAGATATGCTTACAGTAGCCATAGATATTTGAAAAAAATCTCTCATGTCATTATCTAGGTAGAAAAATAGGGTTCTTCTTTTGTATTGCAAAAATGGCTCTATCAAATCCCGTTTAGACTTAACTTGGGAAATTTAATTTATTATATAAATTGGACGATTTATACTTTAATATTATAGTGGTACTATAACTTATTCTGAAACTGTGAATTGAGCACGTTTGTATAAAAGTGATTGTTGGGACGGCGAGTGTATTTTGGTACCTGAAAATACTCTACACAGTGAGAGTTTATCCAGCCCTTATTTCTTACAGTCAACCCTGCAATATCTATTTAGTTATAAGGGTCGCTATGAGGATAACAGCTTGCTTGTCTTATTATTTAGTTAGGTACGAAATATGTGTAATATTTCTGAATATAATATGGTAAGAATTGATACTGACATATTTATTAGGCAGTGACAGAAAAGATATTATTTTTGTACTTTCGGTATAATAGCTGTGATAAATAAAGATCATAATCATAAACGTACATATATTTTTTTATGATATAGGGGCCAGACGAGCAGACGTATCACCTGATGGTAATCCGCCGCCCATGGACACCTGCCACGTCAAAGGAGACACAGGTGCGCTGCTAGGTGTTTTTCAAAGGGAGTACGCTCTTTTCTTGAAGGTTTGCAGGTCATATCCTTCCGGAAACACCGCAGGCGATAGTTCATTCCATAGTTTTGTCGTACGAGGTAGAAAGTACATTTTATATCTAAATTGTAATATCAATTATAATTAAAGGCATTTTGGAGTAGTCTTGTTTCTTTTGTTCATAAAATCACACAATCTGTAATGTGTTGAACAAAATGTATTGCGATCATGTTGAGAACCGATTAAAGATATTTGACACTTTTGAATAAACGAACGAGTGGCTGTCTGTAAATGGCGGCGTTAGTGGACCAAACAAGTACCGTTATAAGTTATTTAACCGATTACGGTCATTATGGTAGAACGAAAAATGTCATACAGTAAAGTCCATCGCGTGATAGTTCAAACGTCACATTAAATTTACAAGAAGAGAGCCTTGAAGGGCAATCTACTTATAGCGGTGAAGAAATTGTAGTCGCTAAAGGCACGCAACCATTATATGGTTAGAATGGGTAATGGGTTAGGTTGGTGGTCTTGTACCCCCATGCCTCGGAAAGCACGTTGAGCTGGTCCTGCGCTCGATCCGTCTCGGTCGTGTCACTCTGGTGTCCCATCGGATTATGAGGGCACGGGAATAGAGAGTGCACTCGTGTTTGCGCACACACTTGAGCACTATAATATATCCTGCGTAAGTGGCGATCGTTGAGATTGGCCGCCTTAGCCGAAATCGGTTGGAGGATATAGATAGATAGATAGATGTACTTCATCGTCAGCCCATTTAAGTCCCCACTGCTGGGGCACGGGCTTCCCTCAATCACATGAGGGGTAATTGCCATACTCACCACGCTTGGCAGACGGATTGGCGAGGGTTTTGATATAAATGCAGAGTTTTCCTTCTCTGGGTGCTGATGATCATGCCAGCAGCATTACCTTAGTCGCCTTTTACGACACCTCGGTAAGAGTGAGGGTGGCCTATTCTACTCTGCCGTGGACCACACGGCGTAGATGTACTTATTGCACAAAAAATACAACTTAAAAATACTAGGCATTACAGAAAGATATTATTATGGTTAGAAGTTGCCTTTTAACCATTTGTATTGGAAATCGTGAACTTTGGAATTTTTATGGCATATCTTTACGGCCATCATAAAAACAATAGTAAACAAGCTAAGGTTAAGTTTAGATTATAACAAGTTTTTTCCCACGGCTTCGCTCGCGTTAGAAAGAGACAAAAAACTAAACTATGTCACTCGTTCCCTACAACTATCTCCATATATAAAATCACGTCAATCCATCGCTCTGTTTTGCCGTAAAAGACGGACAAACACACAGACAAACAAACATACACTCTTTCACACTTATAATATTAGTAGGACCTCCTACCTCCTCCTACCGATATTTCGATAATAGAGGCCAATCTCAACACGTAACAGTGCATAAATATGTGCGCAGACACAAATACACTCTCTATTAAATTACATTCTTGTTTCGAATGAGGCCTCAGTATTGTGATACGCCCGAAGAGGGATCAGCCGCAGGACCTATGGCTTAATAGGCACAGAGGTATAATATCGACATCTTGACTTCGGGCTGACATACTGAGAATTTCGTAACAGACTCTGGTAAAAATTTTGGCTCGAGCCAGGGAGCGAACCCGGGAACCCAAGCAGAAGCAACATCCGTCGCTTTAAAGCCCACTAGTGACTGATACTATGTACGGAGCAGTGCTATGTAGCTGTATGCTGACTATTTGGAGCATTCCTAGATCTAAATAAACTTTATAAAATGGTCAAGGTCAAAACATAAAACATATAGCCAAACACTTTGTTACACACAATCGCAACATCTAAAAAAAAATTTCTGCAAAAAAAACCGCCTTCAATAACCAGGATCTAAAAAGTGAGGAGTTGATCTTCCATCATCAGCAGAACCACAAAATTAATACATTAAGGCGTAAATACTGGTGAAGTTTTAAAAAAAAATACAAAAACATTACGTGTCACTATAAAATTTGAGAGTTCCCCTCATTTTTTCCATGATCCCATCATCAGTTTCTGATATCCTGATCATGGTATCAATCCGGGATTATCTACTTTCCAATTATAAAAAAATCATCTAAATCGTTTCATAAATGGCAAATTTATCGGCGTGTCGAATTGATAACCTCTTTTTTTTTTGGAGTCGGTTATAAAATCCCATAAATTTATTAATATATTAATACCAGCCGTAACCCAAAAGTCATCAAGTTTAATTAATTAAGTTTCTTTTATTTTAAATCAAATTAATTTTACCAACCGTGACCCAAAAGAACGGCACAGCCAATTTATCGCGGTTCAACTGTCTGTTTACTTAGAGATTAAGGCTTTTAGGGTTGGTGACCCAATTCCAGATCGATCCTGGGATCATAGAAGCCAGTAGATTACTGCGGTTTGCCGCCAATACTAGCCCTGATTGACTAAACTATTCTAGTCCATGGTTTTAGTCATTTAAACGTGTAACCGTCATCCAGTTGGTTTGGTTACCTTGTCTAAGGGTTGGGACGGTCAGACGACAGTCGCTTCTTTGTAATTACCAAACTTTCCGAAACCTGGATCATGATCCAAGGGTACCCCGGTCTCCGAAGCGACAGCTTTGGACGCAACGAGGAACTTCACGCTAAAATGTGGAGGAGGACAACCCACCACCTCCCATGGCCATACCAACACTATGGTTATACTGGCCGAATCGTGGGAGATGTGCGCGGATATTGCGTGTCCTTGGGACTATTGCACTCCACCGCGCACAATTCTTGACTCCCTACAAGTTATCAATCTACGTCCTTGTCCCTAATATTGCGTTTCTCCCCCTTCTGGGGCCGCAGACGCCACATCACAGGTGGCGCCCTTTAGCGCCGAGCAGTCCGGGTCGTTTCTCCGTCTGTGTCAGCCATGCGCGAACTCTCGCAGCCTGGCGAAGTGTGGAGGAGGAGTAAAGGTAGAACCGCAAAGCGTCGCGGCGCTGCACGTCGCGTCACGCGGGCCAACTCGACCGTGCCGCCCAGCGATGCGACACGCCGAGACTTTCTAATGCGATATGTACTATCCAATTTCATACAAATTATATTTTGACGCTGAATGCGAAGGGTTCCAAACGTCAGGCGCCCATTGTTCTTACCAGTCCTTTTAAATCCTGGCTCGGGGTCCATACGCGTGCATGTACGGTAATCTGCCGCATAACCAGGGTCATTTCACTTAATACTTTGTTCCTGAGTATGAGAGAAATAGTTCAGCGTTTTTCGCTAGACGGAGCTTGTAAAAAGCAGAAAAAAGCAATCGAGCAGGTGATTCGGCATTGTTTCGGTAGATGTCACTATGCATTTTTACATCGCGCTTGTAAAGCTTCCAAAACAATGACCTCCAGCCGCCGGCCTAAAAACCTAAATTAGTAATTTAAAAAAGTATACCAGACTTGAGATCCATGAAGTATTGGGAAATTTATCACTAAGCAAATAAATGATTTCTGATCCGAAGGTGGAAGTTCTACATACCCGTTGAGTATTGGTCGTTTTCCTCTAGATTAGCCGTGTGGTCCCCGGCAGAGTAGAATAGGCCACCCTCACTCTTACCGAGGTGTCGTAAAAGGCGACTAAGGTAAAGCTGCTGGCATGATCATCAGCGCCCAGAGAAGGAAAACTCTGCATTTATATCAAAACCCTCGCCAACCCGTCTGCCAAGCGTGGTGAGTATGGCAATTACCCCTCATGTGTTTGAGGGAGGCCCGTGCCCCAGCAGTGGGGACTTAAATGGGAACAGATCTTCAGAGCATGAAGCAAATAAATGTTGTGCTAAATAAATTGAATACATTGAAACTCTGAGGCTTCGCGAGAGATGATTGATAAGCGGTGCCTAGCTTGCTACGTTTACAACTAGTGTTGTGACAAATAGCTTTAAAAAGCAACGGGGTTGATTTTTTTTTTAATATGATATTAGTGGCAGACGAATTGTTTGGCGGATAGCGACTTCCACCGTCCATGGGGTATACATGCGGCGGTTATTACAAATATTTGACCACCGGTTAAGATGAGACTAAAAAATGTAAGCATGCTGTGAATACCTTTGATTGTTTGTGCAATTAGATTATAAGTATATAGCTGTAAGTAGTGTATAAGTAGTGTTTATAACAATAATGTATCAATACGGGGATTAACACGATATTAATTATGTGAAACAACATTGTGTACTCACATATTTGGCTCGACGTTTCGGCTACGTTACAGCAGCCGTGGTCACGAGCGGACTACAACAACGGAGTGTTTGTAACAATCGTTGGTGTACCCTCATAAATAAATAGATACCTATTTTATTTGGTTCAAAAAGGCTTATGCTTTAGTACCTACTAACCCGCCATCTCTATTTTACGACTAGCCCGACATCCCGACAGATACCCACTCGCATATACACGAGTGCGCTGGATAACAAACTCTTGGGAGGAAATAAATCAGGACGCTTACATACCTACACGGTTTCATCATCATCATCAGCCCATTTAAGACCCCACTGCTGGGGCACGGGCCTCCCTCAGTCACATGAGGGGTAATTGCCATACTCACCACGCTTGGCAGACGGGTTGGCGAGGGTTTAGATATAAATGCAGAGATTTCCTTCTCTGGGTGCTGATGATCATGCCAGCATTTTTACCTTAGTCGCCTTTTACGACACCTCGGTAAGAGTGAGGGTGGCCTATTCTCCTCTGCCGGGGACCACACGGCCTACACGGTTTGCTTTATATTTTTAAGTCTTGAAAGAAGTTTTTATGGAGAAGGATATTTTGGTAAGGTCAGTGTTAAATTGTCTAAGGTTAGTTGACCATGATCATCAGGCACTTCGGTGAGATTGACAAGAGGGCGTTGTACAACGTTTTTTCTATGCGAAAATGTCAAAACAGCATTACTTTCGATGTGCCAAATAACCGTGATTAGACCACAACTGAAAAAAAAAAATAACTTTATATTATAAATTAAATAAATAAATTGAGACAACAACACATCGACCGTGGGAGAGCCGCGTTCGATCGGAGTTATACCACGGCCTTACAGAAATCTGGCGAGCAACACTGTGCTGTGTTTCGAAGCGTGAATGAGAATGCCGGACGCCCAATCCGGGGGAAAGGGTGGTTTAAAGGTTGGATGCGCACTTATGATTCTACTGGTGTCGCGGGTGTCCATCAGATGATCCGTCTGCCACCTACCAGATAAAAAAAACAACATACATTTGTCTTGGTCCTAAACATAGATTTTCCCTTGTTCTATGGAAACCACTCACGTCACCCCACCTGAATGAATGAAGTTGACCTCAATCCCACCTGATGTTATGTGAAGATGAGGTCTGAGGTGGGCCATGCTTGCCCGTGAAAAGCCTATTTACTCTTGCCGTAGCCCAGGTTATACAACGTCATTTTTAGGGTTCCGTAGCCAAATGGCAAAAAAGGGAACCCTTATAGATTCGTCATGTCTGTCCGTCTGTCCGTCCGTCCGCATGTCAGAGCCACTGAGTCCGAAAATATAAGAACTATACTATTGAAACTTGGTAAATAGACGTATTTTGTTAACCGCATTACGATTTTTACACGAAAATTGGCGAAAATAAAAAAAATGGGGAGGTCTCCATACTTCAAACTGAAACTCAATTTTTTTTTTCATCAAGCCTATTCGTGTGCGGTATCTATGGATAGATCTTTAAATGAATTATAAAACTAAAAAAAATATATGATGTACATAATCATGAAAACAAACAAATGAAAATTATTTTGAACTAGATATAGTAAGTAGTTTTTTTTAATACGTTATAAACCGTAAACCGCTATTCACCTTCCATATATCTTACTTGCTGCTACGGAACCCTTCATAGGCGAGTCCGACTCGCACTTGGCCGGTTTTTATCGTAACATCCCAAAAACCCCATAATAGGTATCGTGAACAAAGTCCATATAGCATGTTAGGTCAACAAAATCTGCTGTTCCATACATTATTGTCGGGTGGATATTCTATTTTGTATTGAACAGCTGATTTTTTTCACTCTATTCATTGTTCAGGAAATACATCGGCGGGCAATGAGTTCCATTCATTGGCTGTCGAGTTCCACTTCTTGTCGGGACATGTATATAATAAAAAAAAAATAACCGTGATCATTTATTTACCAAAAAAGTTTAAAACGGTACAGAGAATAAAACGGTTCGTCACCTTAAGGCAAAGTTTCGCTTGCACGGCAAGGATCAGTTAAACCAACATACCGTTTTTTACTTCAAAAGGAATCAATGTTGCTATAAGCAAATCTGAACTTTCTGATCTAACAGTTAAGCATAATTTTCTGTGCAACAAGTATTAGTCTGACAAATTTACGAAAGGTAATAAGTGCTTATAGCATATTGTTAAAAGTAAGTGGTTAGGATCACATAATCAAAACCACAGTATTAAATAAGAACAACGATTTACAAGCACATTACAACATTTACATTCATTATGTTAAATTTATTCGTTTTATTTATTTTATTTATTTATTTCACATATCATCGTCATCGTCAGCCCATTTAAGTCCCCACTGCTGGGGCACGGGCCTCCCTCCATCACATGAGGGGTAATTGCCATACTCACCACGCTTGGCAGACAGGTTGGTAAGGGTTTTGATATAAATGCAGAGTTTTCCTTCTCTGGCTGCTGATGATCATGCCAGCAGCTTTACCTTAGTCGCCTTTTACGACACCTCAGTAAGATTGAGGGTGGCCTATTCTACTCTGCCGGGGACCACACGGCCTTATTTTACATAACCATCTCTTAGAACCTTATCAATAAAACTTGAACCTAAGTTATTATACCAGTATTACTAGATTTTACCAAAAGTCTAAGAGAAATACACTGAATTTAGGCATATTAAATATGACTAGAACAATATTTACACCATCTATTTATCTTAGTCTTTGATTTACACACTCCAAACATCATGCTTAGATAATTTTACCAGATAGAAATCCTAACAGCGATTATAACGAATAATATTTTTCTTTACTCGATTAAATTCCGAAACAGACTGCCTTATTTTCGCTTCGCTGTGGTTTATATACGCTCAGCTCGCAGGAAGTCGAGTAGAATTTAATTTAATCAATGACCGGAAGCTCAATTCAATTTATTTATTTAACCGGATATCCAATAATAATTTAAAATAATTAATTGACAGAAAGTTTTAAATTAATTTAACGAAATTAATCTACCGTAAGTCTATAATAATTTATTTAACCCATATCTACCAATATTTTAATAAAATTCACCGGAAGTCTATTAATATTTTTCCATAGAATAAATCCACAACCACCCTAGTGAGAATTTATGATTTTTGCTAGTAATAATTGCATCCATTTAACTGAAGGCTACCATGAATTCTATTAAATTAATCCACTAATCGGACAATAATTAATAACCGAATTTTGATTAAATTCAATCTAGGAATTCTAGTAATTTATGACATTAATAATTGGACGAAAATCTATTAAAAATTAATTAATTTTATGATCGGAAACATTGAACTATTAAAAGTAAATTTCATAAATTTTAGTCGAGGAAAGTGCCGGTGAGTCTTGCCATGTTTATTGATATCAAACGAATCAATTTGAAAACTGACGAACCTTTTCGTTCTTTGACTGAACCTTAGAAAAATTACTAGTACTAGGTTAGTATTATAATACTCTTTAAGGCAGTAGTGAACAGACATCTTTTAGGCAAACGCGTATCATCCTAGACCTCATCGTCGCTTTCCATCAGGTGCGATTGTGGTCAAGCGTTGGCTTATTGACAAAAAAAAAGTTCTCCTATCCGAAAATTCGATTCGTGCGGCAAATTTTAATGATCAGCCGTCGACACAGGACAAACATTAGTGCAGAAGAGTCTCTCTATTCCCTTACCCTCATTTTTAGATGGTATTTTAGGGGCAGGACATTGGTCCTTCTCCTGAAATAATGCATGTTATGCCAATTGGGCTTAGCATGCATTCCAATGCATAAATACAAGGCCACAAACTAACAGACTCCCAACTACAAAGAAACTCAGGTACAAGGTGTTGGCTATCGAACCCGGGACCTCAAGCGCAGCCGTCGCTTTAGGGTGGGATTTAATAGCCACTGCGCCACCGAGACAGTATTTATTACTTAGTAGTAATAAGGAGTAGGTTTTTCCATTTTTCCCGTTTAAGCTTATTGTTAAACTTCTTTTGTGAAAAAATCCCTTTGTTTTCAAATGTACTGAACTTCATTCTTCACAGAAATATTCTTGCTATTTCAATCCATGAACACTTTTATTACTTTGATAACTGCAATTCTCACTTTGCAGAACTTTGTATTGAAGTGATGTTTTTTGTTTCAAATTAAGTACTATGAATTTTAGTAGTACGCGTTGAAAAACCACTTATAGGTAAATGCATATCTGAAGCGTTGTAAATCATTTGTTCGAATGCTCTATCCTAATAATATTTATAAAAAAACGCGAAATGTAAAGAGGTTTGTTGCATTTTTACGCAAAACCTACCCAATAATCAATTTCAAACTTCACAATAAGCTTAAAGTGAAACGGCAAACACTTATATATTTATTAAATAACCATGCACAAATGTTGGATTTGAAGTTGGTTCGATTGGCGTCGCTAGTGTGCCCTACCCGTCACCTTAAGATAAGAATAACACAGGCTTAAATTTATAAAAAAATATTTTGTTCGCTACTCGAACAAAGGGAGAAATAAAAGCTTATTTAAACTTTAAATACTCCGTTATAATATTGTATAAATTATTTTAATTTACAAGGGACAGTGCTTAGGCGACAGAGAATAAATGTGAAGTGACCCATAGAGCGGACATTAGCAACTACTGGACAGAGGCAACAACCCATTTACAATTTTAGACCTTAGCTTAATAAACATAAGACGTAAATACAATTGTGCAGAGAGTCCCACTGGTGGGCTTCAAGGTTAACAGGTAAGGTGAAGGGATAGCTACGAATGCTATGATTGGTCAAACATATCGTACGATGTATGAGGTGATTTTACAACATAACAAAACTATGGATCACTAGCTAAGCACCTACTAACAGCAATCTATATAAAAAAAAAAACTTAAGCTATGACGTAGCTGTCGGCGCTGTCGCGCGCAGACATCCTCCGGGGCGTTGAAGGCATGGCATGATCTTCAACTCTTCCTATCGTCCGTGATTGGCAGGAGGCAGAGTCGGTTTAGAGCGTCATCCTTCAGCAACACGAGGTCATCCACTTGCAAATCTTTTGTTAAACCTTCTTGGTTTACATAGACAAAGTCTACACTCGATTTAAGAAGACATCCTGTATGACAATCTATTCTGTATTCAATTGTCTGCTTACCAAAATATATCGTATGCAAATAAAAATATGCCAATTTACTTTGCCCCTCTAACGATATAAATAAATGGTTATGGGCATCGCGCGTTGAAGAGCGCTATATAGTAATTATACAGTTACCACAAAAAGTGCTATGGATAATCCATCGGTGCCTTACGGCACGCGGCACGGAACTGCTGGTACATCAGGTATTTCCATAAATAAATTAAATGGATCTAATTTCAACACATGGGCATTTGCCATCGAATGCCTGTTAACGGATTTGGAGCTATGGGACGTGGTTACTTCACCCATTGACCCCACGGACCCCGACGCCAAGCGTAAGGACGCTAAAGCGCGAGCCAAAATCTGCTTGACGTGTGAAGAATCGATTTACCCAGTGATTCGAGGAGCAAAGACGGCATATGACACCTTTAAAAGCCTCCAGAAGGCATACGCTGACAGTAGTCTAACAAGAAGACTGCAACTAATGAAGAAGTTGCTCTCCAATCAATATAAAGGAAACTTGCAAAACTATGTACATACCTCACTTGGCATTCAGCAAGAATTGCAAGGAATAGGAGCAGGAGTTGATGATGAGTTCCTAGCGGTCATCATATAAGCTGGACTCCCAGATGAGTACAAGCCTCTCGTCATGGCTCTTGAACACTCCAATGCCAAAATTACGTCGGAAAACGTAGTGGCAGCTCTTCTTAAAGAAGACTCTCGACCATGTCGCACTACCAGTACCAAACCTGAGGATCCTACGGTGCTGATGGCCAAACAGAAGAAAAAACAGTTTTGTACATATTGTAAAAAGTTAGGTCATTTAGTGTCAAACTGTAGGAATAAAAACAAGAAAGCTTCGGCTAAGGTTTATTCAAACAATACATCGGAATTTACACTTTCATCTTGTTTAATTCATCCTTCATCCACAGGTTCACAGGATTGGTTCATAGA
Organism: Marasmia exigua; assembly: GCA_019059595.1. Classification (NCBI taxonomy): domain Eukaryota; kingdom Metazoa; phylum Arthropoda; class Insecta; order Lepidoptera; family Crambidae; genus Marasmia; species Marasmia exigua. The sequence goes on along the minus strand of CM032482.1, from coordinate 11,844,689 downwards.
TTCTGGTGCTAGCTCACATATGAGCAATAGGAGAGACTGGTATGAGGCCATGTCCCCCCAAATCACAACTGTTACTTGCGCCAACAAGAACCAGATTCTAAGTGAGGGCAAAGGTACTGTTAATATAAATATTTCCGACAATGTACATAGAATTAGTGACGTCCTTTATGTTCCTGGTTTAGCAACTAATCTTTTATCGGTAAGTAATTTGACCAAAAAAGGCTACGATGTTTTGTTTACATCGAAAGGCGCGACTGTAACTTTGGCGGGTGGATGTCAACTGACAGGTGAAGTCATAGCGACAGCCTCAAATTGTAAGGGCATGTACAAACTAGATGTGGACAAATCTAATGCTTTGTACACACCTACCAAAGAGTCACCTTTATTGTGGCATAGACGCCTTGGCCATTTAAACGGAAATACTATGCAACTTTTAAAAAGTAAATGTAAAGGCATAGATTTTAGCGGGAAATTTACGGAAAAATGTATTCCGTGCCTACAAGGAAAACTTTCTAAAAAACCTTTCAAAAGTTCAACAAGCAAATCGAGTAAGGTTCTCGAATTAATTCATTCGGATCTTTGCGGACCTATGAGTACGCACTCGTGGGGCGGTGCTCTATATTTGCTAACATTTACAGACGACTTTAGTCGCAAAACTTTTGGATATCTTTTAAAATCAAAATCAGAAGTTTTTTCGAAATTTGTAGAATTTAAATATTTAGTGGAGAATCAGACTGGCGAAAGAATCAAAGTTCTGCGTTCTGATAACGGGCGTGAGTATGTCAACAAGGACCTGTCTAACTTTTTGAAAGAGAATGGTATCATACACCAGACCACGGTCCCGTACAACCCACAACAGAACGGCGTCTCCGAACGCGCCAACAGAACAATAATTGAAAAAGCCAGATCCATGCTTAGAGATTCTAACCTACCTCTAGCTTATTGGGGCGAAGCAGTCAATACTGCGATTTACCTGAAGAACCGTTTGCCTACACAAGCCTTGAAGAACAAAATTCCAGAAGAAGTGTGGACTGGAAGAAAAGTCAACCTCTCTCATTTGAGGGTATTTGGTTGCGAAGCCCACGCTTTAGTACCCAAGGAGAAACGTACTAAACTGGAATCCAAGACGCAAGCTTGTATATTCGTAGGCTATTCCACTGAAAGCAAAGGTTATCGTCTTGTAGACCCCCAATCGCCAAGGAATATAATTATATCGAGAGATGTTGTCTTCTTGGAAGACAAAAGGCTGCACCAGCCTAACCTGCAACCCAATGACAGTGAATTGCCATCGCCACCACAGCCTCAACAAGTTTTTGTACCCACGGACAATGAACCAGTTCCACAGCCTGAACATCGACCACAACCAGGTACGTCTGTGACGGCTGACCCGTCAACTTTAGATCACCTAACAGACTCAGATGCACCTGCGATCCCCGAAGTTTCGAGTTCGACTGATCCTGACCCTCCTGAAGAGCCAGCACCTGAAGCTCTGAGAAGGTACCCAACCAGGGATAGGCGCCCTCCTCAACGGTACGAGGAGCAGCTCCACTTGACCTCAGAATGGGAACCAGAGACCTTCAGGCAAGTCCTCGATCACCCGGAGAAAGAGAAATGGTTGGATGCCATGAAGGCTGAATTTGACTCTCTCAATAAACATGAAACTTGGATTCTTGTCGACAGACCCGTAGGTAGAAAAACTACCAAATGTAAATGGGTGTACAAAATAAAAAAGGACACTAGTGGCAATGTCACGAAGTACAAGGCCAGACTAGTAGCCAAAGGCTTCACTCAAGTAGCGGGAGTCGACTATGGTGAAACTTTTTCACCAGTCGCTAGACTGTCCTCAGTTCGATTGTTATTTGCTTTCGCTGCTCACAATGGTTTGACGGTTGACCACCTCGACGTAGAAACTGCCTTCCTTAATGGCGATTTAGAAGAGGAAATTTATATGGAGCAACCCGAAGGTTTCTCCACTAATCCAAAGGACAAAGTGTGCTTACTTAAAAAAGCACTGTATGGTCTCAAGCAAGCGCCGCGTCAATGGAACGCTAAGGTTTGCGACGCTATGCGCAAACTCTTGCTCAAACAATCGGCAAAAGAACATTGTCTATATTATAGACAAGAAGGTAACGACCTTCTCCTTGTTGCTGTGTTTGTAGATGACTTCTTCATCGTGTCAACTAATGACAGAATGAAGAAGCAATTCAAAAATGATCTGAAAAATACTTTCACTGTCAAAGACCTTGGAGAATGCAAGGACTGTCTTGGCATGAGAGTAAATCAGAGTCCTGGGAACATTTACCTGGACCAAACAAAATACATAGAAAATCTTTTGAAAAATTTGGCATGACAGATGCACTATCTGTCACCACCCCTCTTGAACCCGGTCTAAAATTGACTATTCCTGATAAGGAAGAGGACAATGCAGCATTACCGTACCAGGAGCTTATCGGCTCACTAATGTACATTGCCATTTGTACCAGACCCGACATTGCCCATGCGGTCTCATACCTCTCTCAGTTCAATGCACATTACGGGGGGGTACACTTTAGGGCCGCTAAGCGAGTTCTTCGTTATTTGAAAGGCACCAAAGAACTTCGGCTGCATTACCATCAGACAGCCCAGTTCCGTGCAGTGGGGTACGTCGATGCGGACTATGGAAACAATCTTGTGGACCGTAGATCATTCACAGGGTTCGTTTTCCTGGTGAGTGGCTCTCCTATCTCTTGGGAAGCACGCAAGCAGCGTACTGTTGCGCTTTCCACCACGGAAGCCGAGTACATGGCTCTAGCTGAGGCTTGCAAGGAGGCTATATACCTCCAGTCACTCATCAGCGAAATTTTCACTATCGCACAACCCATCGTCATCCACACTGATAATCAAAGTGCATTAAAACTCGCTCACAACCACACATTCCACTCACGCACCAAACACATCGACATTAGGCACCATTTTATTCGCGAATCACTTTCACACCACAACATCAATCTCATGTACATATCCACACATGACATGATCGCCGACATCCTCACCAAACCTTTGCCGAAGCTGAAGCACAACAAGTGTACAGTAGGGTTAGGTTTAGGTTAAGTCGCGTGTTATTTTTTTTTCTAATCATGTTTTTGTGTAGATAATAGATAGGTGTGTAAAGTAGGTTCAGGTGTCTTTATATAGGTTTTTTTTTGTGTGCGTTTATATATAGGGTGTGTGTGTAGTGTATATAGGGTATGTTGTGTTTTTTTTGTACTTGCTGTATATTTTTTGTCCAATTTTTTTTTTTATACAGGGTGTTGACTTTGCGGGGGGGTGTTAAACCTTCTTGGTTTACATAGACAAAGTCTACACTCGATTTAAGAAGACATCCTGTATGACAATCTATTCTGTATTCAATTGTCTGCTTACCAAAATATATCGTATGCAAATAAAAATATGCCAATTTACTTTGCCCCTCTAACGATATAAATAAATTCTTTGCATCGGGTTTTCCATTTTGTACGCTGCTGGAGCTCGGACACGTACTCGCTAGACCAGCGTCTCCAAAAGTGCTGGCGCATTTGCTCCAACCGGTGGAAGCGGTCGAGGCGGTTGGCGTTGCAATCCATCAGGGCTGGAGCTGGAAGCGCTGTCAATGGCCTGCCGATTAAAAAGTGACCCGGGGTTAGAGGTTGTAGGTCTGTGGGTGAAGGACTGAGAGGACAAAGAGGGCGGCTGTTGAGGATAGCCTCAATTTGTGTAAACAAGGAACACAGCTCTTCAAAAGTTAGATGCGCTTCCCCCATCACTCTACGCAAATGATGTTTTGCTGACTTTACCCCAGCTTCAAAGTATCCCCCAAAATGAGGAGCGTATGCAGGCGAAAATTTAAATTCAATACCCTGCTGAGCTGCTAAGTCCAAAATAAAATCTGTGTTGTCCTTTAATTTAAAAAAATCATTAATTTCGCGTGCGGCGGCAACGAAATTTGTACCGTTGTCGCAAAATATCTTTTTCGGCAGTCCCCTACGGGCTATAAATCGTTTAAGCGACAACATGAAAGCATCCTTGGAAAGTTCACTAACAGCTTCCAAGTGGATGCATTTATAATTCAGGCAAATAAAAATGCACAAATAACACTTGGTTATTTTACAACCCCTGCCCTTACGATCCGTTATTAAAAACGGGCCGGCGAAATCAGTACCTACGCAGGAAAACGGGACATCTGGATTAAGTCGCTCGGACGGTAAATTGCCCATTATATTGGTCAGGTGCTGCCCTTTAAATCGATGACACACTACACAATTTTTGGCGACACTGCGAGCTAGATTACGTCCACCCACAGGCCAGTATCGATCCCTAATAGATGCGAGGAGAAGCTGAGGACCAGCGTGTAAGAGTCGTGTGTGCTCTTGCCGAAAAAGAAGCTTAGTAAGGTGACTATGAGCGTGTAATAAGATAGGGAATTTTTTGTCATAATCATATGACGAAGCAGCGATACGTCCACCAACACGAATAATTCCATCGGAATCTAGAAAAGGATTAAGTGAGGCGATATCAGATTTAGCCTTCAAACCCTTGTTTAAAGAGAGCAATCGTATCTCATTGTCAAAGGAGTTCTTTTGAGAGATTCGAACTAACGTCTTCATAGCATTATCAATCTCTGACGTTTGAAAAGGACCTATTAATATATTATTTTTATTTATCTTTTTTGAATTGTGAATCCATCTCAAGATACGTGCGTAGGCTCGTTGCAAAATTGACAGCCTTGAGATCCTAGAAAGATCGAGAGGAGCATCCCCCACCAAAGCTGAGAAGACCTTCACCTCCGGCAACGCTAGCATTTCCCCAATATGAGAGGGAGGCCAAGATATCTCTTCAAGCCGCAGGAAGGACGGGCCGTGCCACCACATGACAGAACCAATAATTTCCCTGGGCTCAATACCACGAGACACAAGATCAGCTGGGTTTTGAGAGGTTGGAACATAGCGCCAAGAACACGGATCAGTAAGTTCCTTGATTGTACCTACTCTATTGGCTACGAAAGTTTTCATCCTTTTAGTTGTGCGTAACCAACTCAAAACGACCTTCGAATCAGACCAATAAATGCAACGATCAATTTTAAGTCGCAGAGCTTGTACTACTACCGCCGCAAGTTCAGCTCCAAGCAAGGCGGAACATAGCTCCAAACGAGGAGTCGTAGTTGGAGCGACTGGAGCGACACGTGATTTGGAACAAAGCAAATTAATTTTAATCTTGCCCTGCTTATTCACAGACTTCAAATAAATACATGCTCCATACGCCTTCTGTGAAGCATCACAGAAACAATGTAATTCTACATGAACTGGATCATCAATTAAAATATACCTAGGCACCCTTAAGTCCGCGATGCTACTGAGACCATCAATGAACGTAAGCCAGGAACACTTGATTTTTTCTGGAACAGGATCGTCCCATCCTAGTTTATGCTCCGCCCAAAGCTCTTGGAGTAGCATCTTTGGTTTAATAGTGCACACTGATAGCAGACCTAGGGGATCGAAAACCTTAAAAGTAGAAGATAAAATTGATCTCTTAGTGACGACGTCGACCAAGGGTGGCTCAATGGGGAAATGGAGCTCATCCAATTCAGGCATCCAACCAATACCTAGAGTGCTTGTTGCATTACTAATCATCAGATCGTTGGACGATTCCGTGGAACTATGTTCAAGCACTGAAGGCAAGTTTGACCTATACTTTCTGAGATGAAACCCTCCCTTAGCTAGAGCTTCAGCGACGGATTGCTGAATATAACGCAACTGGCTCTCTGATTGAGCCCCTGTCAAAAGATCGTCTACGTAAAAATCACGCTGAATAATATCCTTTATGAGAGGATCAATAGTCTCTTCACCCAACTGCCAGAGACAGCGAGTACTCAGAAAGCTAGCACTAGAGAATCCATACGTCACAGTATTAAGCATTAAAGTGCGCAAAGGCTGAGACTCACTATCACGCCATAAAACAAGCTGAAGACTACGATCGTCAGGGTGAACCTTTATTTGCCGGTACATCTTCTCAATGTCACCGGAAATTACATATTTATACATACGAAAACGAGCTAAAATATTAAACAATGAGTCTTGAATAGTAGGCCCGGTCATCTGGATATCATTCATTGAAAACCCAGACGTAGTACGAGCCGAAGCATCAAAAACAACCCTAAGTTTCGTTGATTCGCTGTTATTTTTCAGAACTGGATGATGAGGCAAAAAGAATTCTGCTCCAGAAGACCGCTGTACATCACCCCAGTCAGACAAATGACCTAAGTCAGCGTATTCACGTATAAAATCAAAATAAAGTTCCTTTAGCAAAGGCTGTCTCCTAAAACGTGATTCCAAATTAATAAACCGCTTCTTAGCTAGTTGAAAAGAGTTTCCCAAAACATCTCTCTCAGCACGGAGTGGAAGTTTAACAATAAATCGACCGTCAGTATCACGAGAAGTATTAGCAAGAAAATGCTGCTCGCACAATGATTCTTCCTCGGTTAAAACTGACTTGATATGAGGAACCTTCTCTAACTCCCAAAATTTAGATAAATTATTGTTTAGATCAGCAATACTCGTATCATTATTACGCAACAGACTACAACGAACGCTATTACTATTCGAATTATCAGCGACTACCGGAGTAGTGACAAGCCAACCAAGTTTCGAGCTGCGCAGAACTGGACAGCTGTCCCCTAATGAACGCTGCTCTGATCCTAATAAACTCCAAAATAGTTCCGCACCAAGAAGCAGATCGACGTCCAGTGCCTTGTTAAATTGAGGAATCAGCCAACTGAACACCCGCTAAATCCAAATGGTCACTGTTAAAGGAGCGCGTAGGTAATTTATCAGAAATAATTGGCAACACAATACAGGATAGCAAAGCGCTAAAGGCGCTGCACCTAGACTGAACGCGCACCGAGCAGCGCTCAATTTTGTTCGCAACAGGAATGGCGGCTACACCGACTAGATCCCTATCCGAAATCTGAGAAGTCAGCTGCAAGGTATCCCTCAAGCGGGATGTTATTAGACAAGACTGGCTCCCGCTGTCCAAAACAGCTCGCGCTGTAACAACTACATTAGTAATAGGGTTGATCAAATCTACTTGAGCCGTACAAAGAAGCGCCTCGGAGGACGACAACGCGCACATAGTTACCACCGGTTGAGACGCAGAGGGGCCACACTCTTTAAACAAATGATCATGAAGTAACGTATTATGGCGCTGCTTGCATGTTTTACAATTACCAGACAGCTTGCACCGCTGTGTCTTGTGACCGGGCCTCAGACAAACGTGACACAATTTCGAAGCCTCGACAATAGACATTCTGTCCTCAATGGACTTAGCCTTAAAAACGGGACACTCAAAAACGCGGTGCGAACCCTGGCACACATTGCAAGATTTCAACGACGACGGCATGGATGAGTTATCTGCAGAAGTACCTAGCATAACCCTAGTCTGTGGTCTCTGCCTACCCGTGCCGCTAGACGACGAAGTTTGTCTAGCCGGCTGAGAATTATAATGAACCGTTTCTAAAACATCTGCACGGCTTCTCAGGAAGCTAAAAAAATCATCAAGACTCGGTATCTCATTCAACGAATTACGGTGCTCTTCCCATTTAAAACATGTCCTTGAATCTAACCTTTGCGCAACAATATAAATAATTAACACGTCCCACTTCTCAGTAGGTAAACCTAAAGTGTGCAAAGCGCGCAAATTCTTTGTAACGTGATCTATAATAAACCTTAATGACCTATCTGTTTCACGCACGGACTCGAGACTAAACAAAGATTTTAAGTGATTGTTAATCAGCTGGCGCTTATTATTATACCTATCGCATAAAAGCTTCCAGGCCTCTGCGTAGTTCTCATCGGTTACCTCTAAGTTACTAATTACTCGCGCCGCCTCCCCTTCGAGATAAGAATTTAAATAATGAAATTTATGAACCTCTTTAATTTTACGTTCATGAACGAGTGAGACGAACATATCCCGGAACTCCAGCCATTTAAAATAGGTCCCATCGAAGGTAGGTATCTTAATGACAGGTAACTTGAACCCTAGGACATCGTTATCATTGTCATGATGGCCCAAACATTGACCGCTAGACCGGCGCGACGAGTTAGATTTAAACTCATCACTGTTCGCGTTAACAATCTGCTGCGCCTCAGCTAAATAGTTATAAAAATCCTGCTCGATTGAGTCTCTCGTGCTTAATTCGACATCCTGAGTGGAGACATTAATTACTTCTATCTGTTCCTGCACCAAATCAAATTCTGTAAATAATGCCTCGAATTTAGACAGTTTACTCTTAAGTTTAAATAACTCTAACGACGGAAGGCTGTCAGAGTTAATCACGGTATCTAAATAGTTTTTAAATTTTGTTATGCGCCCCTTGATTGAGCTACGTTTAGCTAACAAATCCTTAAGACTCATTTCAGACTTTGAAGCATCAGTATCAGGCATTGTTTACAAAAGACACGAAATCAAAACACTAAAATAATAAAACTGCATACGATACGCTCCTCGTTTTGTTTCGATGCGAAGTGCCGCTATAAGGTACACGCTGAGAAGCCGGGGTAAACAGCTGGCCGCGGCGATGCACGCCACCAGTAAGCGCTGCAGCGATGTAGCCGGCCGGCAGCAATGCGGGCGGGGCGGTTGAATGCAGCGCTGATTCGCTGGAATGCACGGGGCACACAGATAAGGAACAAGATGATGCGTACCTATTGAATAGCAAAGGGATTGGAATGCGCCTTGAAGTAAATCAATTATAACCAGTCCCGGTGAGAACAGCTATGAGATGACACGTATGAATGGTCAGTATTTGCGGTGATTTAGTGCGTTTAAAAATGGGCAATATAGTGAATATAAGTGAGCAAGTAATGGTGCAAGGTACAAAATGGATTGGTTTTATGAACTATGTAAGTCTTGAGCAATTTAATCCTTAGGTAATTAACAAGAAAGCGATAGAATTGTAAGCTAATAAACTGCGCCACTCAGCTTAAATAATGAATGCAACAGTAGGCTATACAAGTGATAAATGGCACAAATATCTATTGTAAATTTCAAAACAATAAATTATTTTAATGTTAAGCCGATGATGCGTAGGCGTGCTTTAATTAGGCTTGTAACCAAAGAAAGCGCCACATGAAGGCGAAAAGGGCTACACAAGAAGTAGAAAGCACAAATAGGTATTGCAATAGATAAATGCGATACCTAGCACTAAATCGGTAAATGAAAGTGGCCCCTGAATACACAAATCAAGGGGGATCAATTATTGGAAGGATAATAAGGAACGGGCTCACTTGACAATCAGACAGGAATAGTGGCAGCGCAGTCCAGATGATGCGCCCAGGTAGTCCCTCTCTGCGTCGATGAGACCTTGATTGGCCTTCCCAATTGGTGACTCCACGTATTCTCGGGATATTTTCACGTTGAGCACGTAGGTAGAACCGGGTCACGCACACGCAAACGTCAGCAACCAGAGCGCAGGATAAGGCCGGATACTCTCCCAGCCCTCGGTGACACTCGATGTGGCGATGATGACGCGGTGATGACCTCTTTCTGGCCTCGACAGGAGACACTAGGTTCTGCAAAAACTCCAAAATCGCTTCAAAACAAGGCACTGTCCTGTCACGGTCGCCAATTTTGTTCGCTACTCGAACAAAGGGAGAAATAAAAGCTTATTTAAACTTTAAATACTCCGTTATAATATTGTATAAATTATTTTAATTTACAAGGGACAGTGCTTAGGCGACAGAGAATAAATGTGAAGTGACCCATAGAGCGGACATTAGCAACTACTGGACAGAGGCAACAACCCATTTACAATTTTAGACCTTAGCTTAATAAACATAAGACGTAAATACAATTGTGCAGAGAGTCCCACTGGTGGGCTTCAAGGTTAACAGGTAAGGTGAAAGGATAGCTACGAATGCTATGATTGGTCAAACATATCGTACGATGTATGAGGTGATTTTACAACATAACAAAACTATGGATCACTAGCTAAGCACCTACTAACAGCAATCTATATAAAAAAAAAACTTAAGCTATGACGTAGCTGTCGGCGCTGTCGCGCGCAGACAATTTTGTTATTTAAAATAAGTCAAGTGGCAGAATAACACAGGCCTAAAGTTATAAAAAAATATTTTGTTATTCAAAATAAATCAAGTTGAAGGAAGAGATCGCTCATAGTTATAAGGCCGCCTTCGTTGTACACATTCTGTAATACCTAGTTTTTATGTTTTCATACTTTATTTGAGTGCATTAAAAGTATATTCATTCACTCATATAATTATGAAATTAAAAATCACACGAGTGAAACCACAAGGCGCAGCTGGTCAAATATAAGTACATATTTACGGTAAAAATCCTAATAGTACCTTCAAAGAGATAAGCTAGCAAAATTACGTCTGCATTCGTCGGGAAAACAAAGTTGAAGTCCCATAATAAATTCACTAGGAGGTCGCCAAGTACCTTCCTTGAAAATTCATAGAAGTTTGAAAGCAGAAAATACGCTTTCCACTTTAATCTAGTGAAGACCAGTTAATGTTGGTTGACAACTCGACAACTCGTCGGGACGACTATGTTTTAATGCGATAACTTTGAAACGGCATCGTTAGTTCTGCTAAAATAGTGGAATGTTTATTTTTATGGCGTGTGAGCACGAAGTTGATGTTGACACGCGATTTGTATTGAAACACAAACGCTTTATTGTGGCAGGTCAATTACGTATTTTCAGTATGTGTGTGTGCGTCAGTGCACCAGAAACGCGAACTTTTATCGACCTCAATCGCGAACTTTTATCGACGTCGATAAAAGTTCGCGTACTTAGGACAGAGAAAGGTCGCATACTTAGGACATGTGTTAAGACACGACAGATACGAGTTGTTGCAACTTATTATGATGGGGAAAGTAGCTGTTAGGAGGCATGTGGGTCGGAGGAAAAAATCATGGCTTCGTAACATCCGGGAGTGGACGGGGATCGCGATCGCCGCCGAGCTGTTTCGCCTCGCTAGAACCGAGAAGAATATGCTAGATTGACGGCCAACCTTCGCTAGTCGGAGAGGCACCTTAAGAAGAAGAAGAAGTATGTGTGTGTGGGAATGGTGATCAGTAAATGAATGATGAGAGACCGAAGTATTAATAAGAATGCCGTGCGAGATTGAGACAGCAGACGAATGGCAGATACGGAGAAAGAATAACGAACTGTCTGTTTGGCCGTTCTTTGGCAATACTGAGCGACGGATTGACGTGAGTTTTTAAGTGGAGATAATTGAAGGGATGGAGAGTGACATAGGCTACTTTGTGACACACCATCAGGCGAACCGTCTGTTCATCTACCACCTATCCAGTATGCGGACCAGTATGGCGGTGCAAACGGAGGTGATGCTTTGAAATCGCTTCCGTTGTAATTGCAACTTGGGCTCTTCTCTTGCTTACCATCAGGCTAAGAAGAGCCAATATACAGAGCCTCTATACAAAAAAAAAATCACGAAAAAAATCTAATTCCACGCGAGCGAGCCGCGGGTGAGCGCTAGTTTTCCTATTAAATAGAAAAATGCCAAGTTCAATTCTTTCACGTTCCGATTTTTTAATCCAAGAGAGTCAATCTAGACTCCTTCTTTGCTTGGCTCTTGGCCAAATACTCAAGTTCAAGCGTTTCCGCCATTCTTCTTTTGTCAGATGTTTCTCATTCTATCATTGGCTATGGTGGTATGTTTTTGGAAAATGTTGGTTTCTTTTTTATTTTTTACTTTTTGCAAATAAGTAGGTACTTAGGTATAGTTCGTAAAATATTGCTTTATTAGAATGACAGCTATCTAGATATAGATAGGTGGCAGACGAGCAGACAAATCGTCTGATGGTAAGCGATGAAGAACGACCGGAGAGGGATTGGGCGCAGGACCAACGGCTTAACGTGTTATAACGCGCTGTGGGTCTCTTTAATTTGATGCGACAGATATAGAGCCCAATTCTTGAGCTCGTGACATTTATTTTCATACGACATATATTACTAAAACATAGTTTTTTTGTATGGTTTTCAGGTGATATCCGCTGTTATCAAAATATCACGAGCACGAGAATTGGGCTCACAGTCATTTATTAAGGGACGGTTTCGTTAAAGGCCCTCTGAATTTATCGATATATCTTATCTCACCTGGACCCCAATTCTCGTGCTCGTGACATTTATTTTCATACGACATATATCACTAAAACATAGTTTTTTTGTATGGTTTTCAGATGATATTCGCCATGTTTTTAAAATATCGCGAGCACGAGAATTGGAGCCCAATTCTGGGGCTTATGATATTTTGAAAACATGGCGGAATACACCTGAAAACCATACAAAAAAACTATGTTTTAGTGATATATGTCGTATGAAAATAAATGTCACGAGCACGAGAAATGGGCTCTTGGGCTTCTGAAGCCCAATTCTCGGGTTCGTGACATTTATTATCATACGACAAATATCATAAAACGTCGCTTCTTTGTATGAATTTCATGTGACATCTGCCATGTTTTCAAAATATCACGAGCACTAGAATTGGGCTCCCTGGACAAATTGTGTTTGGTATCATCATCATCATCATCAGCCTATCGCAGTCCACTGGACGTAGGCCTCTCCAATTGTTCGCCACTTTGATCTATCCATGGCTTCTCGCATCCAGCTCTTGCCAGCCATCCTGCGCAGATCGTCCTCCCACCTAGCCAGAGGGCGCCCTACATTACGTTTGCCAAGACGCGGTCTCCACTCCAGAACTCGTTTACCCCATCGGTTGTCGGTTCTGCGGCTAATATGGCCAGCCCACTGCCACTTAAGCTTGCTAATCCGGTGAGCAATGTCGATAACTTTGGTTCTCTGCCGGATCACCTCATTTCGGATTTGATCTCGGAGAGAGACGCCGAGCATTGCTCGTTCCATAGCCCGCTGAGCGACCTTTTTGTGTTTGGTATAATCTTAAGTTAAGTCAAATCACTGCTTTAGTGTTTACAACTCGATATAAAAGATATAATCTCAGATGTTCCCGATGAAGTTAAGGGGTGTTCGATATTTCGTTTACCTTTTTATAGCCGTTGCCGTAAAAAATCTATAACATCCATTAATACGAGCATTATCGGCTCGCAATTATCAATTAGTTAATACGTTGTGGCAGCTCGTAAACTTTATGTCACTTTTACTACCCTTTGTCACAGTATGGACAGTACACAGCAGTACAGTAAAGTTGCCTAAACTTAGTAGGCCGTCGGCGCACTTAGGAGTCCTATGGCGTTGCTAGTGTCCATGGTAAAATCGCTTACCATCAGGTTATTCGTCCGCTCGTCTGCCCCCTAGCTCATACAAAAATTATCAGAACATTTATGGAACGTGGGGCGCGCTAGTCATCGTCATCGTCAGCCCATTTAAGTCCCCACTGCTGGGGCACGGGCCTCCCTCAATCACATGAGGGGTAATTGCCATACTCACTACGCTTGGCAGACGGGTTGGCGAGGGTTTTGATATAAATGCAGAGTTTTCCTTCTCTGGGTGCTGATGATCGTGCCAGCAACTTTACCTTAGTCGCCTTTTACGACACCTCGGTAAGAGTGAGGGTGGCCTATTCTACTCTGCCGGGGACCACACGGCTAACGGCCAACGGGCGCGCTAGTATGATGCGTAAATTGGTTGATAGTTGCCTACATTAGTGTTTCCAAATAATCGACTATTTTCACCCTTAATAATGGAATTATCGATTGTACTATCAATTAAATCCATTAATTTATATTATGTCTTCTTAGACATCTTCTGTATGAATGACGATTATATCTAGAAATAATTGCAGATTAATCGATTATAATCGATTTTATTGATCAAAAATTAAAATCGATAAGATCGATTCTATCGATAGTACAATAAATTATTCGATTATTTGGGCCCCATTTGCATAGTCGACGAACAATCGATTATCCAGCAACACATATGCGCGTGTTATGTGATTTTGGCATTATTCGGTGTAATACAGAGACAGACACGCAACGTGCGTGGGACACGAGACACGATGCGTGCTGTCTAGCGCGTAGGTTAACAAACTCGTCGATAATAATTTCAGCTTGAGCCGACCTTCTATGTATATTCATTTTGTTTTTGTTTGACTGCCCTGGTGGCGTAGTGGTTAGTGGGTTGCGGCTGCGCAAGAGGTCCCGGGTTCGATCCCCGGGTCGGGATAAAAATACGGGTGACGCATTCTATGCCGGCCGCGCAAACATTTCTCGGGAAATCGTCATCGAGAGCCGTAACAAACTTGTATCAGCAATAGAGACGTCTCTTGAGAATGTCTCAAACTAGGGAAGACTTAATAACCCAAGTAAGACACAAGTTTGCGCGTTCACCGCAAAAAAACTACCATAGGTCGTTTTCCCTCGCTTTGAGAGTACCCCCTTAGTTGACTCAGCTAACATTGGAATAGGCTTGTTGTATCCTATTTTTTTCTCTTGTTGGTAATATAAGAACCCCTCAAAAGCGAAAAATTCAGTGAAAGAATGGATTTGTTAGCTTGGAAACTCTTCGAGATAGGACAATTTAAAAATCATCGTCAGCTGAAGCGTGACGTCAGCCCTCACTAGTTTGTGCGCATCGCGAGATAGATTTGTTCAATAGCTATATAAAATATTGCGTTTATGAAAATGTTTTCTTAACAAAAGTTGCAATTATATCTAGAGATCTATAGAATAAGATATCGATTGCTTTATAAATATTTCGTAAATTTAAGACTTAAAATTTACTTGCCTATCTTTGCCTTTGAGGGCTCATAAAAAATAATACATAAGGTTTCAAGCTGAAATTTTGTACATAACTCCTTGTAACCGTTATTTCTAAATGCTATTTATAAAAACCTGTCAATTACTGACCTAGTACACAATCCTATACAACCTGTGCGGATAAAGAATGGGATCAGAAGGCGCATCTATTCACTTCTCGCTCGCACACCCACGAATGCGAGTATAGACGCAAATAGTGTGCGAGCGAGAAGTGAATAGATGCGCCGCCATTTCTGATCCCATTCTTTATCCGCACAGGTTGTACTTGGTCTCGACACATCGAGCGAAGTCCAGTTCCACGGCCATCTAGAAGGAAAGGCTAAACTAGCCTCAAAAAAGCTTGGCGACCTCAACAGATCGAGACAGTATTCCACTCCGGCCCACCGCCTCTTGCTATATAAGGCGCAAGTTCTGCATATGGAATACTGTTCTCATCTTTACTTTCTACCCCGAACGACAAAACTATGGAATGAACTATCGCCCGCGGTGTTTTCGGACTGATACGACCTGCAAACCATCAAGAAAAGAGCGTACTCCCTTTAAAAGGGCCGGCAGTCCATCTGTGACTTCTTTGACATGGCAGGTGTCCATGGGCGGCGGTAATCGTTTACCATCAGGTGATACGTCTACTCGTCTGCCACATACATCATAAAAAAATTGTACCTGAGTTTTCGGAAAGAAATTCATAGTCTTAGCCCGGAGTCTGGAAGTTGGCGGTCTTCTACACCCGTGCTTCGGAAAGCACGATAAGCCGTTGGTCCTACTTCCAGTTCCTCTCCGGTCGTGTCACGCTGGTGTCCCATATTAGGAAAAGGAAATAGAGAGTGCTCTTGTGTTTGCGCTCACACTTGAGGTCTATAATATATCCTGCGTACGTGGCTGATCGTTGAGATTGGCCGCCGTAGCCGTATTCGGTTGAAGGATATTGATTCATTTTGTGCTTGTACAGTCAGTCGCGTAAAAAATTGCACCGGGTGACTTTAAGATGACGAGGTGCGACCGTATAAGCGTAACGCAGTTTCGATTCCCAACGCCTCACTGATGTTTCTTTACCTATGCTGGACCACTCCTAGTTGTAATACTTTTATTGCGTATCCTCAAGTATTACGTTACTCTTGTAACCTTGTATTAATTGTTTGTTGTGCACGTCATAGCCAATTAATGTCTCCTTGCCCTATATTATGTGATTGTCCTCGGTTGTGTCTTGTGGAATTTTCCGTTAGGGCTAGGTTATCATATAGGTACGATAAAAAACTTTTTGGGCCATCGAGTCTTTAGCATTAGATGCGACGACTACACGACAGTCGAGGCGGAGCGGAGTCGAAGCAAACGCGCATAAGCGGTGTACCGTACTTAAGGTTTTTTTACTCTTACTACACTCAGTCTATTACAAACGCCCTGCTGGCCTAGTGTTTTAAGTACCGGGCCGTGATTTCGGGGTCCCGGGTCGAGCAAAAAGTATGTTTTGAATTTTTTGAACATATAAGCTCAGGTTTGTGATCACCATTCGGAAACATACTTTTTTCTCGAACCCAGGACCTCGAGATCATGGCCCGGTACTTAAACCATTAGACCAACAAGGTGTCCCATCATAGTAGCGATGACTTGAATTCTATGATGGAGGCCATTGCCCTGTAGTAGAGCGGTTTGGGCTGATACTTTACTTTATACTTTAACTATGATACCACGCCGTCCTGTCTATTTTAGATATAGGCATACAATTTCTTGAGTGTCGAAGTTAGTTGTCATATTAAAACTTGAAAAACCTTGTCAGATAGTTCAGCTAAAGTTAACGTTTGCCCGCAGGTCACTAATACTGCACCGCAGATATTTTATCTAGTTCAAACTTTAAAGAAAAATCATCAGAAAATGTTTTCGATCTCTGGAGACTTTATGCTTGGTTTGCGGTTTTTCTGAAAGGAGGAAGTGTGGTGTGAAAATTTTTGGTTTGCCAAGAAAAGTCTGTCTAAAATTGTATCAAGGATTTCGTTATTTTAATTTTATTCTTAGATATTAAGTATTAATTTTAAGGAAGTGTCACCTAGAAGGTCCTGTTATGATCAAATAAAGATAAACAAAATGATCAGTTTTAGTGGCCAATAATTGTATGGATTGTACGTGGATGTATGATTGTTTTTGTTTAAAAACTGTTTTATAACACTGTTTTAGCTAACAAAGGTTTATTGAACATTTATGCATAAATACCAATTGTTTTTGTGATAGGTGGCAGACGAGTAGTCAGTCACCTGATGGTAAGCGATTGCCGCCGCCCATGGACACCCGCGACACCAGTGGAGTCTCAAGAGCGCTGCCAACCTTAAGGCCATCCTCCGGTATCCTCACTCACGCAGCGAAACACATCACAGTGCTGCTTAAGCCTAGTTTTCTGTGAGGCCGTGGTATCACTCCGTTTGAGTCGGCCCATTCGTAATTCCCTAAATTTTATTGACTGGGTCAGTTTCAAAAAAAATGTACATTTTTTAAGATTTTTTGTCCCAAGTAGATTATTTTTATTCTAAACCAGCTATTAAAAATATATTCCTGATTCATTTCAATAAATCACATACTTATATTGCGACTAACACCATTTTCTACTCAGGCTGATATAATGTTTTTTATACTTAAATAACTTATTATCACTAAATGGATCCCGGTATAAAAGAAACGTGTCCCACTTAAAGGTAACACCAAACTTTACAGATCACAAATATACGGTCGAATTTATTTGAAAAATAAAATCATCAACTTATTAAATATGAACTAAAGTATAATTAAAAAAATAAAATTCTTAATATTATGTATATTTTTATTAATACTAATGTATATAAGTTTGTCCCATAATATTTTCATTTTTGTTATTCTAATTTGTAACATAATTTTAAACATTAATTTGTTAGAAATGACAATTTAAATAGTGGCAGCTCTAGAAGCTAACGTAGAACGTGTAGGTGGCGCCACAAGTTCGTCGGCCTTTTATTTCGTGACAGAGCAGTGAGGTGATAACATCGTCGCGGTGAAATTAGACAATTATTTAGCATTATTCCTAATACGCTACTGACGTAGGTAAGTGATTTGATAATTGGTTTTATGTGTTATATTAATCTTTTGATACACATCAATAGGATGTACTGAACTTAGATTTAAAAAAAGGATAATAAGTCCATTAAATAATTTAAGGTCATCATGAACACGAGGTATCAATTCATTTTTGTAACATTTTGTTATGTATTTTTTTGTTACGTAACAAAAATGAACTGTAAGGCTGTATTCATATATAAGTGTCAGTACGCTGTGTATTAAGTTATACAAATCTGTTGAGTTGTCTCAATCAATATTGAACCTCACATGTGACATTAGGATAAGCGTCGATTGAAGAAATTGTCAGATTTGCACTTGTTTAACTTGATGTGTGGCTGTCAACACTGTACGAAAAAAATATAGTTATTAGGATAGGTTCCGGTGAATACCTCCCCCTTTTTTAAAAGTCTGTTAAAAATATTAAATCCATTTTTTTTTCTTTGTGGTTTCAGATATAAAGATGCTTTTATCTAATAGTGAACGACAAAGACTGTATAGAGTAAGGTTGGAAACACAAAATCCTGAAAAATATGAGGAAATAAGGCTAAAACATGTTGAAAGAATTATAAAATAATTATGTACGTGTGTAACAAATATCCAAAAACCAAAGAAGATAAGACGCAGGACTTGGTGGAAACTTAAAGAAAACAGTAAAATGAACAAAACAGATACCTAACAACAAAGAAAATGAAACACAAAATATAGAAAAACGTTGCATTATGAAAAATATCCATAGAAAAATATATAAACATATTTACGGTAAATTTCAAAAGAAACAAATACCAAGAGGAAAAAATAAAAAAAAAAAACAAGAATTCATACATTGATCAAATTAATTTGTTAATTTAAGTCCTTTTTCTCTTTGTTTCTGCCTAAGATACAGGAAATTCCTAGTTTAGGCAGTAAACTTAAAATTGTTCCCTAAGTTTAAGTAGATTATAAGTCTTTTATGTTCTAAAGATTTTTCAAAAAAATATATATATTTTTTATTATTTTATTACTGAGAAAAAAAAAGTATATAGATGCAAAATATTAGCTGAATGTCAGCAAGAAAAGTTATAGAAAAAGAAAATTTTCGTTTTTCTTTACAGACGGACCTTTTGGATAAGATGTTAGAGACGCTATATAAGAAGTGTGCGACAAACATTGAAAAAAAAATTTACTAAGAAAAATTTTGGATGGCTCCTTGGTCAAAAGTTACAAATTAAATAATTATTGCCGAAGCGTGGCTTTCCCACTAGCAAAATCCTACTGTTTGAATCCACTGTGAATACGACTTTACCATTCCATTTTGTTACATTTTTTTGTTACCGATCCTATTATTATTTTTTGTTTCATTTTCGTTACGGGACATTTTTTTTGAAACTGACCCGACTACTTGTACCCTTACGCTTAAGCGTGTGTCCAAATATCTCCAATTTAATGGACTCATCGATTGAGAAAATTGGACTGATAGTTGTAACCCGACGCGTTTTGTGGCTGTCTGTAGCAGGGTCATTTCATTAAGTACATTTATTCCTTAGTATGGGAAAAATTTCAGCGGTTTTCGTTAGATGGAGGTTGTAAAAAGCAGATGTAGCTTTAATAGCAGTCAAGCAGATAGGTTCGACGTTATTTCAATAGATGTCACTATGCATTTTTAAATCGCGCCAGCTAAAGCGTATTTCCGAAACAATGAAGCAAACTTCAAGCTGCCTGCCCACATTAGTCATTTTAAAAAAGTATGGGAAATAAACCAGAGATTTAGAAAGTTTTGGGAATTTTGTTATATAGCAAATACAATTATTTCTGATATTTCATTTAATCGTGTCCCTAAGTGATTCTTGAAGGTGATCGTTCTCGTACCTCATAGCCGTTGAGTGTTGGTCGTTTTCCTATAGATGGCGCTAGTACTAGCTAGCCGACTGATGCCTTTATCTCAGTATATATTAGTTACTCTATGGTCTGAAGTTTATAAACATATCACGTGTAGAGCTATTTGCGTTACCTATTGATATTACTTAGTCTGCTAAACAGATTTAGTGGAAACTACAAAATATATGTAGGAGGATGTACGTACGTATTCGGTCTCAAGCATCTCAGGTGAGTAGATTACTGCCTTAGGCTAAGATTCAGAGAAAGACGGGAAACTTGTACTATCACTGGTGGGTTTGTAAGCTTAAGGAATTCTAAGGATTTAGTTGAAACTAAAGTTTTATAGGTAGGATAATCTCAGTATATTTACACGAAGTACAATCATAGTTCTCTAACAGTTGAATGTTTATTATAATGACCCCCGGGATTGGCAATTTTTTTTTTTGTTTGGGTGTTTTCTATGTAGGTACTATATGTATGTGTTTACAAAAGAAAAGTAATAAATTTGTAATTCCGCTGTTGGTTCTGATATCCGTAGCACAGGTGCTTGAGTTACCTATCTCGGAGTCAGATCAATGTATGCGATGTTGTGATTTTTTTTAACAGTTTTTTTTTGTTGAGACATTTACCGTGGGAGAGCCAAGCTTCGGCATGAATGGGCCGGCTCGACCGGAGTGATACCACGGCCTCACAGAAAACTGGCGTGAAGCAGCACTGTGCTGTGTTTCGCTGCGTGAGTGAGGGTACCGGAGGCCCAGTATTTTACGTCCATCACTTTCGTAAATTTATCATTTTCCGACGTCACACGGTAAATTTATAAACTAACGGATATCCTTCGGAAAATTTGGTATGGCTTTGACCAATCACATAAACTCTTTTAAACATACGCATCTTTGAAATACGTAAAATAACACACTGCTCTTTGATTGGTCAATGTTTATAGTGGCAATGCCAATCAAATTGCGCGTAGTGTTTGGATATTGCTTACTTATTATTTTACGCGTGAGTTCAGTAAGTTTATTATTTTACGAAAATGTGGACGTAATATAATACAATTTAACTCTCGTTTTGAATCCTACGAAAGGTTATAGGTAAACATTCTAGAAAATTGATAAACTTACGGATCTTCTTATTTTCCGGTGACATATATATCTAACTACCGCTAACTCAATTTCCTTTCACGATTTTATTCCCAACTTCTTTGATTGACTTTCTATAGAAGCTATCACAGCCGGTCCAAACGGTCCAATATGCCATCTAGTAAATGGACTGCCAATTTGCGGAAATCCCTCTCATTCGCTCGTTCATTGACCTTAAATTGGGACATTAGGCATTCAATATAATGGACACATTGAGATCACATCTAATAGAATCGTTAGGTCATTGCTCTGTGTAGGTTCTATGCTTACGTCATGTAGGTTATGTACCAACCATAGAGTATGGTAAATAATACTTGGTACTAAACACAGATTTAATAATAGTAGTACCAACTGAGATCATCGATGTAGTAACTGAGATAGTGACCTTGAATGCTATAACATGCCCTTTTTGGGGTTCCATAGCCAAATGGCAAAAAGCGGAACCCTTATAGATTCGTCATGTCTGTCCGTCTGTCCGTCTGTCCGTCTGTCCGTCTGTCCGTCTGTCCGTCTGTCCGTCTGTCCGTCTGTCCGTCTGTCCGTCCGTCCGTATGTCACAGCCACTTTTTTCCGAAACAATAAAAAGTATACTATTGAAACTTGGTACATATTGTTATGGTTGGTTGGTATTTAGTTAACCGTATTCCGGGAAAAGAGGGTTTAAAGGTTGGCAGCGCACTTATGATTCCACTGGTATCCAATCATCAGGTCATACGTCTGCCACGTAACACGCAATAAAAAAAGAACTATCCCACTAACGATAGATTTTAGAATTTTTAATATTCATCCAGGCCTGGTTCCTCTTTCAGGATTCCTAAGTTCAGACGGCAGTCGCAGTCATAAAAATGATTATATTATTAAATATATTCTCATCCAAATTCATAATCCATTTACTGCGCCACAGACATAAGAAGAGGTAGAATGCGCAGTAATAGAATTCATTAAAAATATTACTTTAGTCACTGTAAAATAATACTGAGCTAAGCCTGAAACGGAGGATTTTCCAGACCAGCTAGACTTAAAAGGCGTTCATTTTCTTCTCAGTCCTCTCTGGAACCGCAATAAAGAGCTTATAAGGCAAATGGCGTTATACGGCTCGCGTAAACTGGCTTACTCGACTTTTTATACATCTAATACGTCTTTTTTATGCAAAAAGTAGGAAGGTTTGAAATTCTGACATCAGGGCAACAAAACATACCAAGAATAAAGGTAAAATAACACAAATATGTTTTTGGATTTAATATAATAGTATTTTAAGACTACTTACGTAGTTACTGACAAGTGCAAACAAACTCATTTATTTGTCTTAGCGTGTGATTCCCGGTTGCATCCAAAGCAAAAATAAATAAATAAATAAAAAAAACTATCCGACGCGTCCCGGTTTCCTCACGATGTTTTACCTCACCGCCAAGCTATTGATATATACATTGTTTTGAAAAATCCAAGGGTGCGACTTCCACCTAAATCCAGGGGTGCAGCAAAATGTTGAGGTTGGGCCTTGTTGGCTATAGATTTTTTCCTATTTGTCCATTGTGTGCACGAATGACATAATCGTGTTTGAATTGTGTTTAAATTTGTGTCCTGTGCCCAATAAAGAAATCTCTTTATCTCCCGTATGTACGTCCACTGAGCTACCAAATCGCTGATCCCATGTAGTGGATAATTGGCATCTGTTCTATCGGTCGACTCATTAGGGTGATAGAAATCACATAATCTCGTCGATGATCTATAAAATCTTGTCAGTGGCTCCAAGCAGCTGTCTTGCATACAGCGGCCACACCCCGGAACCCTCGTCGACCCGTGGGCTAAACCTGACACAGGGGGGCCTAGGGTTTCTGACCAAAGGTCTGTCCAGTCACCTCCTGGACTAGTGCTCTAAGTCCCACTTTCGGTGGCGAGGTAGCAGGGCGTAAGCGAGAATGTCTTAAGGTTGCGACTGGGGTATTATTATCGCTAGCCAGACCGCTGCAGATGCAGCGGTCTGGTACGATCGGAGGAAGAGCACATGCTCTTACTCCCATCGTAGCGGTTTACCGTTTCATCGGATCAAGGGGGAAGCGAACCAGAGGATGCATCTGTGTTTTTTTGCGCACACGCTTATGCACCTTAATATTTCCTGCGTATTTGACTAGGCTTCGTTAAAGGTTTTCCGAGATCAAAAGCCCTATGGCGATGGACAGATGTAGAGAGGTGTGACACCGGTGCTTGTTTTGGGCTTTGTCTGATGTCTGCACATAGGCGGCATAAGGAGAGTGGTCGCTCTTGCACTGCATCGGAGTGACAGTGCGGTTCGGCAGCACCTTGTGCGACAAAGCAGCTCTATTTAAAGAGGCATCGCATCTTTCCAAATGAACAGTATATTTTAAGAAACCGGCATAGTGTGCATCTAACAGAAATATTTCGATTGAGAATTTAATCGATATCCTTTTTCTCTTCTCCGTTAAATAAAATTACTTTTCAACTGACGTTATGAACAAAATAAAAATGTTCTCAAATTTATATTTAGATGAATTTTCCTTTTGATTTCACGAAATTCTATCTTCAAATAAAACGGTAATTAAGACATGAAAGGTTCAATTAAATGAATTATTTATTCCCGTGGTTTTAACGATACTGTAAATGTTTAGCCGTTTTAGTATCAAAGCCCATTTCTTTCTCTATTGCTATTCCAATTTTTTACTCGACTACGGCGAAACAAAAAGGAGAGTAGTGATTGTGACATGTATTTATTTTATAATAATATAATAATGATAGATGACAGACGAGCAAGCAGATCACCTGATGGTAAGCTTTTGCTGCCGCTCGTGGACTCACATCGACAATGGAGCTACAAATACACAGACAACCTTGTTTTACAAGCGCTACTTAGCGCCGGTTTTCTGTGAGTACTTGGTATCACTCAGCCCTTTAATGCCGAAGTGTGACTCTCCCAGGACCCGAATCGATCGTCTCCATGCCAACAAAATATGGCAGATAGTAGATGTGTGTAACTCTTTACTGAAATGACTCAGTGATCTGACTCAGCCAAATGATACATTATTCCGAATCTCTAACTTTGCTCCGAATGTATCAATGTTCCAATCTTTTGAAAGACTACGAGTAACATACCACGTCCTCACAGAAAAGCGACGTGAAGCAGTGCATGCGCTGTGTTTTGCTGCGTGAGTGAGGGTACCGGAGGCCCAATCCAGGGGATGGGGGATTAAAAGGTAAGCAGCGCACTTGTGACACCACTGGTGTTGCAGGTGTCCATGGGCGGTGTTAATTGCTTACCGTCAGGTGATCCCCAGGCTCGTCTGCCACCTATATTATACAAAAAAAGAATCATTTTTGCCAAGTTTAGCAGATACTTGTTTTTAACCGACTTAAAAAAAGCAGGAGGTTCTCAATGCGACATGTAAATTTTTTGTCTTTTTTTTATTTATTTACTTTTCATTATTTTTTATTTAATTTTTATTATTTTTTATTTATTTATTACAAACAGCTTAAATACTAATATATTCAGACTTATTAAATATAAGTAACTGCACTAGCCTAATTAGTTTTAATAGTTTTTGACTATGAACGTTAAAAACTAAGGAATTATTTCTATAAATGTCTTCAATAATCGGAATCAAATGGCGACCAGTAGACCGAACAGGAGCCCAATTCTCAGGCTCGTGACATTTATTTTCATACGACATATGTATCACTAAACATCGTTTTTTTGTATGGTTTTCGGGTGATAACAGCCATGTTCTCAAAATATCACAAGCACGAGAATTGGGTTCCAGGAAAAATTGCAATTGTGAAACTGTTATCAGAACCAAAAAATAAGTTATTGTGATATTTTTCTACATTTATCTGAGAATAGATCTCCCGTGTCAACATGAAAAGGAAGACCATTGTGTGCCAAGAGAACCAGTCGGAGCACACTTCTCACGGATATTGGAAAAAACTGGGCAAAACAACTTACCTACACCCACATGTCGGCGAAATCTAATTCTTTGCACACATTTTCTCTCTGGGGAGATAAAACGCATTCTTGTGTGAAATTTCGTTCCGTTCGATGATCAAACGGGTTGATTGTAAGGGCTTTTAGGGCGGTAGTCAGCAGTTATAACAAACACTACGATTATTTTTTATGTGATGACCCGTCTGTTCGACAGACGGGTCATCTGATGGTAAGGGATTGCCGCCGCCCATGGACACTCGCAACACCAGTGGAGTCACAAGTCTTAAACCTTCAGGTAAAGGACATTAGATAGTTTTTTAGACTCGACGGATATGAAAAGCCTTTTTAACTGACTGCAAAAAAAATAGGAAAAAAAATAAAATAGGAAGAGGTTCTCACTTTTTCTCGAGTGTACTGTTATAAATATTTTTTGAAGTGTATAAAGTGATAAAAATATTATTTTACACTTTTTAGTTCGTGGTTTTTGAAGGCGGTTTTTTTTCGCAGATTTTTTTTAAAGTCAGTGAGCTTGATGATACCATTGGCAGTGGGTATGTCTTGCGCGCCAAGGGTCGCGGGTTTTTTTCTATTTTTATGTGATTGCTGGCAGATGAGCAGACGGATCATCTGATGGTAAGCGATTGCATGGACATCCGCGACACCAGAGGAGTCACAAGTGTGCTGCCTACCTTTAAACTCCCCTTTCTCCCGGATTGGACCTTCGTTGCCCTCATTCACGCAGCGAAATAGCAACACTGCTTCGAGCTCGGTCCCACGGTTAAAATGTACAATATGATTTGGTAATGTTTTTTTCTGGCAGAAGCAGATACTGGGTACCTTCATGCCTTTAAAATATTAAATAACAGCCTTCTACTTCCGTTGTTCACGAGGTATCCGGACTTTAGTTTTATCTCTCCGTCCGTCTGTCCGCTGCTTAGCTCAGTACTAGAAGGCTGTAATATGGCATATATACATATATACACAATGTCACGCCACCAAAGAGATTACTCTATGAATTTTTAAACTATGGGTCAATAGTTTATCTTATCATGAACAATTCGCCAAGAAAAAGATGATAGATTTTAATTAATGTACAGCTTCACAAAAAAAAAAATACTTGAATCTTTTTAGCACGTTAGATATTTGCGTCCAAAGATAACAGAATGAAATGAGACGCATTCCATTTGCTTGATGTACCTAAATCAAGCAGTTTTGGCCAGGTGCGTTCACATAAATTGAGCCTTAGCACAGTCTTATTTATCTGTATGACTGCCTCGGTGGCGACAAAAACGGCCACTCTTGGCGTGAATCAATTTTTCGCGTACAAAAACGGACCCTGAATTTGTGCATGGTTATTTAATAAATAGTATTAGTGTTTGCCGAGAGGTTGTAACCCTGGAATTGTTTAAAATAGATTCGGTTTAGTAGCTAAAAACTAAAAACGATTGGCGTCGCTAGTGTGCCCTACCCGTCACCTTAATATGCTCCGTGCAAAAACAAGGTTTTCATCTGGTGACAGGCAGAAAAAGGTAGCTTACGTCACTATTGCATTGAAAGATTTCAATGTAACGAATGTATTTTACACCAAAACCGTCTTAAGAAAAACTGTGGGTTACACCACTTTTGCGCTGATAGCCTCATTTTAGGTCATGTTTTTATTTTCAACCAAGTTTATGGAGATACGGGCGATGCATTACCGGGACACACGAGTGGACTGAGCTAGTGTTGCGAAGTACTGGGACGTCGATGACATCACTTTACATTCGCTTTCGATTATTTTGAAATTAAATAATTACTACACGACTTATCGTAGTAATTTATTCAATCATATTTTTTAGTTTAAGGAGGGCTAAAAATAAAATTAGTGAACATTCTCCATTATTTACCATAGACTCTGGGTCCGTGCCTTTGTTGGCTAGTAGTTACAGAGTTTGTTTGCTTGCTTATAGTCATGTTTCTCCGCGTACAAAAAATACTTTTCTTACATTGACAGTATCTGGAAGATTCTGTTTACAAATACCTAGTTTAACATCCCATACATTCAATGTATGTATGGGATACATCCTCACATAATGTAGGTACGCATATGACAATGGTATTAACTCGGAACGGCGTGGTCCCTTCATGTGTAATTGCTTGTTTTCATCCTCCCAAAATGGTCCCTATTATCTAAAGAACAAAGTCTATGATAGAGAAAAGGTAGTTTGGGATTCATAACGAAGATGATTGGAGCGATTCTCAATACTCGCACTTATATGAGGAGCAATATGGGTGGTTTTAATTACCCGTTTGTTGAATAGTGGTCAATTACTTCTTGAAGTGTGATTTCGAATCTGTATAATAAACCTGCCAACGTCAATGTATACAAATCTGTCGAATCTCTTCCGTCGATTCTCACCTTAATGTCAAATACGTATGGTTCAATATCAATTGAATAAATTTGAGAGATTGTGGTAACCTGATGTGTGGCTGTCTGTACAGCTTGACCTGAAATATTACATGAAATAATAATCTTTTGAACATCAAAATGACATACAATAATCTGAAATTTTAATCAAATTTAATTCACAATTGGCCGTGTGGTCCCCGGCAGAGTAAAATAGGCCACCATCACTCTTACCGAGGTGTCGTAAAAGGCGACTAAGGTAAAGCTGCTGGCATGATCATCAGCACCCAGAGAAGGAAAACTCTGCATTTATATCAAAACCCTCGCCAACCCGTCTGCCAAGCGTGGTGAGTATGGCAATTACCCCTCATGTGATTGAGGGAGGCCCGTGCCCCAGCAGTGGGGACTTAAATGGGCTGACGATGACGATGAATTCACAATAAACACATACACACATTGTTATAAGGTCACTGTTAGGAACTTCGATGTGGGTTATGCCCGAAATATTTTTTTTATTTTATTTTTAAAATAAATGTAACTTTCCTAAAATAAAACCTGTATTTGCTTGCATCCATATCTCATGAATGCAGCGCAGCTAGCTCGCATTCGGCTTGAGCTGAACATGCGCTGCAGGCTGTCACTGCAAAGGTTTGAGGTACTCACTCAGCTATGTAGCACGTAAGTATCTGATACTGCATTGAGTGAGTAGGTACATGGGCACGAGCTCGTGAGTAGGCGCGGTTGATATAGTCAAGTTACATATGCTACAGGGCTAGATGAGTGTAGGTACCCAGTGCAGGTGCACGAACATAAAAAGTGCACGTGCAAAGCTCGTAGGTAACTCAGGAACGGCGCTCGAAATGCACATTTTCAAGGTTGCAATACACCCTTAAGTTATCAAAAGATTCAGCTGAAGGTACTTTTTATTTTCCATTTATCTTCCGACGGTGACGGTCGATCCACTTCCTTTCAAATTGATATCATCTATCACACCAGTAGAGAGCTTCTGATGAATAAATGTATAGAAAATGGAGACAAAAAGGACTACCTATTTCAAAATAGTATTAAACGGAGATCTTCTTCGGAACTATGCTATTTTAAATCAATTACTTCAAATAGGTAACTATTTTTTTTTACTGTAGATAGGTAAACGTTTGACCATATTTCATCTGATGGTAAGTGATAATATGGTCTAAGATGTAGCACGTTTACCTAGAAGATACCTATTCACTCGCGCTTTGAAAACCCCCAGATTGTAGCCTCTAGGGAACACCTCCTCAGGCAGCTGATTCCACTTTTTCGCAGTACGAATAAGGAAACAGGATTCAAACCTCTTTGTGCGGACTTTTGGTATTTCTACCATGTACCGGTGTCGATTGAGGGTCTGCCTGGTGGTGTAGTGGAAGAACGGAGATGCTCCAATGGCATTGTACAGTTCCGTGGCGCACTCTCCAAAATGTATCCGATAGAAGATCGATAAGCTTGCTACCTTGCGTCGGTGTTCAACTTTGTAGCCTCTTACCCACAAGCTCGTCGTCGCCAATTAGCCTCTCTAACGCCTCAAGCTGGTATTTGGCTGAGCCATCCCAAAGATGAGAACAGTATTCCATGCAGGCTCGGACTTGCGCTTGATACAAGTTAAGCAGCTGTCCTGGCGTAAAGTACTACCTCACTTTAGCCAGAATACCGAGCTTTTTTGAGGCAAGTTGAGCTTTGGACTCGATGTACGTGCCAAAGTTGAGGGAAGGGGTGAAAGACATGTCAAGAAGCTCAAGACGGCCAGTAATCGGCACGAACACATTCTGGAAAGAGTCAGATAGAATTGACTCCGTTCAGCAGAGAACAGACACGCCTGGGTCTTAGCTGCATTGAACGAAACTCGGTTGGCATTGCCCAAGTCTGAGACCGCCTTCAAGGTCTCGTTCAAACGCTCGACCATCGCCTCTCTATGTCTCTGGATGTCCGCCGGCTTGGCACGTGCACTGGAATAGTAACTCTCTACAACTGTGCTGTCGTCCGCATACCCATAAATAAAATAGGGTTGGATATTATGATTCCGTTCTGGCATAGTTATTTAAAATCAATAATTTTGAAACACAGTGAAACTTGTATGTTTATTTAATAAATGTATAGTAGGTTTTTTATTGATCATGAGCTTGCTCCTTGCTTCACACTGAACCCTAGAGTTGAGAGGAAGTCTACGATGGAGCGTGGTGTACCTAGAAACAGCCTATTCACTTAGATTTTAATAACTTTGACGTTGTAGTTATAGGGGAAAAGAGACGCAGTAAAGGTTCGACTCCTTGGTAGTGCTGATGTGCACTACGAAGGAAGAGAAGAATACTTGAATGTGATCAACAACAAAATAATCTGTTACCCTTTCTCTTTAGGAAGTGTCTTTTGATGATTCTCTTTGGTCATTTTCAGCTCATCGTCCGCCTATCAGTGCCATTTGTTGGTCCAAAAAAACACACCACCCTTCTCTTTTGGATGCATATTCAGTTCTTTTTAGCTAGCTGCCAGCTATACAAACTTTTTGGTCCATTGTAAGCCCTGCCCCGACTCACCGAAACGCCAACACCAAATGAATTAATTTGTGAGAGCCCCAAGGCGTTGAAGGGCCGATTCTTTACATAACGTTAATGTAAATAGCACAGAAATCTGTTTGTGTGTTCGCGGGTTAATTGAATGTGAGGAGACCACATTCCGTCAGTTCCCTCTCGCGGTACGTTCAAAGGGAACGTCTAGGGTTGCGGGAAATGTAGATTTAATTAAAGCGAGGATTAATTAAATGATGTGATTGAATAGTGATGGAATTGTGGCCTCTGTCCACGTAACATTGTGGACTTACTTTACGGATATCCTTACTACAAGTTGAAGATAGGAAAGATTGGAAAGAAGTTGTTACCCCCTCCGTAAGGGCATTTTAAGAAAGGCACGACCTTCAGCAGTCATTGCGTAGAGATTGTAGCATTGCTATGTGTTTTCTATCGTATTTACAATAGGGACTGTTCCGAGGAGCTGTTCACGCGAGAACTCCAAATTCCACGTACATCACTCGAATGGATTTTATTCCACCACAGTGCGTTTCTCACGCCACTTCCGCGCGTTGTAAAACTATGGAATCAGCTGCCAACCATGGTGTTACCGAACAGATACGACCTGGTTATTTTTTTTATAAAGTACTTTTTTATGATATTGATATTGAACCAAACGTGTTTGACATTAAGGTAAAAATCGACGGAAAAAAATTACAGTTTTGTATACTTTGATGTCTGGCTGTACGTACGACTAAAATTATTTTGTCTTTTCATATATAATCTTGTTTAGGGACAACCCTTCCCAGCCCGTGCTTGGGTCCAGGCGACACTCCGACTTTAATGCCAGCCTCGCGTGGTGTAAATGGCTTCTCCTGAATATGTATAAATTATATACGCTTTGTATACAGCTAAGTAAAGGGGACACCTCGTCTGGTTCCGATATCACAGAGGGAAAATACTTTAATCGTTTTATATATCTATAGAAAATGTTCCTTCTTTCAAAAAGCTACATTACTTTGTCAGATAATATCAGATGATTTCACTCTGAGTGAAAGAGTGTAGGGGGTCAACGGAGGGCTATTTCGGGAACGGGGAATAGGTTGGCAGTGCACTTGCAACTCCACTGGTGTTATGAGTTTCCATGGATGGCGGCAATCGATTACCGTCAGGTGACACGTTAGCTCCTTTGCCATTTTTGTTTACACATAATAACATTCAATACACTATACCTACTCGAAGGAATAGATAAAAAGCGCATTTTTTACTGCTCTGGTGTTGTAGGTGTATATGGACAGCGGATACTTATGTCTGCTCATTTGCCACGTTTGTTTAAACATAAAAAGACATTCAAAACACAATTGACTAGCATCAAAAGAGCATAAAACAATACAAGACGCTTAAAATTAGTACCAACACTAGTTTTGGTACTAACTGGATATTACACACAATGCGTCGGGTTTCAATTTTTCTATTTCAGCTCTAGGATATAAAACAACCGCTTTTTGAAAACAATGGTGAGTGTTTTCAACGGATTGTGAGGTCACCAACTTTTTTGTGTGCAAAAGAATTGGTTTACTGGGAAAAAATCCTATTTAAAGAGGTATTATGCTCTCCCTATTTATTGGGGCAATTTAAAAGTACGTAGGTATAATCTCATTGGTTGAGCCCAAGGTGTTTTGTTTGCTCATCTGAATTCTATCACATAAAAAAAAATTGAACTTACCGGTATGGAGGTGTCCATAGGCGGAGGTGATCCGACCGCTTGTCTGCTTTTATCAAAATATCATTTACAATAAAATGTGGATACAATAAAATATAACACTTTGTCTTGTAAAGATAAAGGTTAACCCTAGAGAGATTTTCTGGCCCTTGCGAAAATAAAACAGCCGGCAAACTCGTAGATAGGAAAGAATAATGGCTATGAAGCTAAAATGAGGCTCAGTATTGTAGTCTGGGCGGCCACTGCACGTCTACTTACTTAATCGAGTTAAGGCATAGACTAATTATCAATGTTCGGAGTAGGTAGAGTTATTTGGGTTCATTGACCGCAAACATAGATGTTTATATGGACATGCCCCGGGATTCTGACTATGATCCCGGGATTAAAGTAAATATATTTTTATTTAGAGTTAAATATTTAATGCATTTTAATCATGAAAGATTTTATCCATAAACGTTCAATACCACCATTTTACTTACAGTTTGTTACTTTCACAATTTCGAAAGAACGATTGTGGGGTGTGCATGTTTTCCCTCATACACTGAAGGAAGATATACATTTCTTGGGGTTTGGTGATGGGATGTATTTTACTTCTTTTAGTTTTAGTTTAAATTCCTTAAAGTATTTTTATACACTATTAGTTATGATTTTATTGTTTTCTATATTTCGTGCTAATACATTTGTAAGAACCAACGATTGTAGGTAGTTCATGTAACAAGCACACTTTAATTTAATGTAAAAATTTATGTATGTTTCGGCACTCGTTGTCTGTTAAAAATATGTATAAATAATAATTTACCTAATTGTTACTGTAATGAATGTTAGTGCCAAAATAAATTAAAAAATAAATAAATAAATAACTTTTAATTAACATGGTATTGAATAAGATATGAATAATATTATGAATAAGATCGTAAGGCTGATATTAATGCTAGTATGTATTTAAACGAAAATAACTGCTAATAGTATAAAGTATATCTTTTATCCCTGGATTCCAGGGATTCCAGGCATGTCCATATTATTTGGAAAAATCGCAAGTACCAAAAATAGTTCTACCTACTCCGATCATTGCTAATTACACATAATTAGTCCATGGTTAAGGTGAACCTCATAAGCGACTCCGAGTACAAGTACAGGCCAAACATTTAAGCATGATTATTAAATAAATAGCATACATGCTCGCCGAGTCTGGTCTGCAATTATTACCTAAAATAGATCCCGTTTAGTAGCTAAATTATTAACAATTGAAATTGAAAGTGCTGACTCTGATCGAAGGAAACACATAAACGAAAAGTAGACCATGGTTGGAAAAAAATGTTCTACCATGACTCATATTTAATGCAGTTGGTGTAACTAAACTTCTGATTAACCTCTGATTAGCTTTATGTATTTCATCGTTTTTATCAAATCATTGATTTGGTGACGGTTTTTTTAACGGAATGTACTTAAGTCGAACTCTCCCAGCGATAAGACCGCCTAAATTGTACATTGTATCTCTGTATACCTGGCTCTTAAGTCTTGTATGTTGTGAAATAAAGAGTATCTATCTATCTATCTAACTCTACCAATAAAACAAAATGTATAAAATACTCTTGAAAACAATTTGCTAAAGTATAAATAATGATATATAAGCTTTATGTTACATTAATAGCTGTAAGTTTTCTTAAGGTTATGAGCGCCATGGACACCGGTGACCGACAAACAATAAATGTTTATTTGTGTCTGGTTTGATGGCAGTCAATGTGTTAATAAATAAATTAAAATCTGGACACAATTAGAAAATATTTTAGTTTATACTTGGTATAACCACGATATATTTCAAGTTTCATTTATTTGAGATCTTATTTTGGTATAAAATGGCATTTTTTATAACTCGATGAGGCAAATAGACGTGCAGTGGCCGCCCAGACTACTGGATAAATCGCTTGACTCAGGCAAAATTAATGTCAACTCATAAAAATAGGTGAGAAATAGCATCCATTTTTTTGGCTTCTAAGTCGACAATAGGAATGTTTCTCGACTTCAAAGTCATTGACCTGTGGTTAGTACCTATTCAGTTTTGGATGTCTTAATTTCGGAATTTTGACGGTTTTTGCTAATGAAACCTAGTAGTTTACCAATGTAAACCTGTGATCCGTGATCTTATGCGGTCTTATGTAATGCTAGCTCCGTGTGTCCTCAGGCGCTCGCAATATTCCAAAGAGAAAGCTGAGAGAGGGAGCCACTAGCATCTAAGCCAGAAAGTATGGAGTTGAAAGAAAAATAATTTATTGTGAGGGCTGATTATTTAATTCAGAAAGATTGGATTGTTTTCACCACAAGTACCAAAAAGAACTACTCTTTATAACAGTACACTCGAGAAAAGTTGTCACCGAAGTCGGCGCCCAATAATATCTTGTAATTTAATACAACATTCAATTATTCAACAGAGATTAGGCGCCGACTTCGGTAAAACCTTTTCTCGAGTGTACTGTTATAAAATGTTATTTGAAGTGTATTAAGTGATAAAAAAAATATTTTACACTTTTTAGTTCGTGGTTTTTGGCTGTTTTTTTTCGCAGAAAAATGTTTCGTTTAGTTTTTATTCATTATTGGCAAACGTCGTCGATACGACGTCGTACGACGATAAAGTGTAGTATTTTACGCGCTTGCCAAGAAGATGCACGTTCACTCTTGCAAACATAACAAGATCATAATGATTAAAAAATAAGATTTCGAGAGATTGCATTTTTAGTTGTACGCATTAAAAATGATTTGATTTTGGTTGACTATTTCTTACCTATGTATTACTGTGCAATATCTTTTGAATGTTATGTGTCCTATCCCTTAAATAATATATAATAATATCCCTTAAATATAATACCATAAATCTTGTATGTGGTCAATAAATGTTTACTTCATCATCATCATCATTTCATCCAATAGACGTCCTCTGCTGGACAAAGGCCTTCCCCAAAGATCTCAACACAGATCGATCCTGTGCCGCCCGCATCCAAGGGATTCCAGCGGTCTTCACCTGATAATATTTACTTACTTACAGAACGCTTCATGCGAAAAATAGGTATTATATAGGAATTCATTAAAGATGTGTAGCTCTGGATTTGGTTAAACCGCGGCGGTAGGTACCTCACCTAGATTTCCTAGCTAAGGAAATATTACAGCCTTTTTCAGTTGTACAAACGAGTCTCTAAGGCTTGCTTTCAACGGGTGCTTTTCATTCACAATAAAGAATTTCGCGGGAAACCAATTTTCTCGCGTAAGGACACTTTGGGAGACCTCTTTTTATAAACGTAATTTTGTTTATTTCCATTTTGCGATCAGGAGACAGAACAGGGAAAAGGGTGTTTATTTTTCTCATTTCTGTTTCAATACACATTGAATATTACAGACGCCAATCTCTTACAATATAAGTAGTTTAACTATAAATCTGCTAACTGTATTTTTTTTTAATATTTCTCAACATCACATACATTGTTTTGACTCCGAGAAAGGTAGCTCAACCACCTGTGTTACGGATATCAGAATTAACAGCGGAATTACAAATATATACATATAATACTTTTCTTTTGTAAATACATACTTATCGTATACGGGGATAGAACCCGCAACCCTTGGACCAAAGGCTTTCGCTGCGTGAGTGAGGGGAATCCGGGGAAAGGGGGTTTAAAAGTTGGCAGCTCACTTGTGACTGATGCCGCCCATGGACACACGCGATATCAGTGGATGTCGCGTGTGTCCATGGGCGGCGGAGATCGCTTACCATCAGGTACCTGATCCGTCCGCTCGTCTGCCGTATATTCTGCGTAAGTGGCCGATCTTTAAGATTGGCCGCCGTAACCGTAATCGGTTGGAGGATATCATATTAGATTTATGAATAATATTTTTGTCTTGCTAATGTTTTTTAAGTGTTAGGTTTTGTTGGGATTATGATTCAGAAGGTGTTATGATCCAGTTCCCCTAAGGGTAACGATGAAGTTCAGAAAGACCTTGGGAGAGCCACGCTTTGTCATGAATGGGTCGGCTCGACCGGAGTGATACCACGGCCTCACAGAAAACCGGCGTGAAGCAGCACTCTGCTGTGTTTCGCTGCGTAAGATTGGCAGCGCACTTGTGACTCCACTGGTGTTGCGGGTGTCCATGGGCGGTGGCAATCGCTTACCATCAGGTGATCCGTTACCTCGTCTGCCTCGTATGACATAAAAAATAGCTTCTTTTTCTATGCTACCAGACCAAGTGAAACATATTCCTCGATACTGTATTGTGAATGGATGACGATGATCGATCACTTACTTAGTAACCGGGATGTTCGTTTACCCTCTAAAAACCAAGATAAGAACTTAAAAAAGATACAGCAAAATAGTCGACATCATATTTCTTGTAGCTCTGGCGGCGAGACGAAACTCATTTCTCATAACGGTATTCGTTCAGGAAGAGGAAATTCGGCGCGAATCGCAATTACTGAGTCGAGACGTATCCCGCCTCATTAAGAGCTTAGCCAACCCCGACATCCCCTCTCCGAGCATGCTTCAAGTAGTTCTAAGTAAACTTATTGACACAGTTTTCATTGTTGTCTAAGGCGTGCTATTATCAAAAAAAAAGAAAGAAACATTTTATTATTTTGGACATCACAACATATAGTGTACGAGTACAACATCAGTTACAAAAGATCAAACAAACAAAAAAAATAGATACAGAAAAAAGAAAACAAAACAAAATAATAACAAAATAACCAGGCGGTACATATTTATTGTGTGTTGTGACCTCCAACATAAATTGCCCCCACTCAGCCTAGGTCATGACGCTGATTTTCAGTAGGGCCAGCTGAGTGCCACGGACGTCAGCCTTATGTGTCTTGTGTGTGTAAGTAGGTAGCTGTATAAACACAGAAAACCGGCGTAAAGCAGCACTGTGTTGTATTTCATCACTGGTGTCACGGGTGTCCAAGGGCGACGGCAATTGCTTACCATCAGCTGGTCAGTCTGCTCGTCTGCTACCTATCACATAAAAAAAACAAATTGCTTAAACTCTCTGTCCCATTTTTTTCTATTAGAATAACCAGACATTTGGCCACAATCTCACCTGATGGTAAGTAATGATGTGGCCGAGGATGGATCATGCCTGTCTAGTAACAGCCTATTCACTCTTTTCTTGAATAAGTTCAGATCATAGCGTTCAGGGAACACATCTTCCGGCAGAGAGTTCCATTCCATAGCTATAAAACTAGTAATTCAAGAGAAAGAGAGAAAAGTTGGTACGGTCATGTGTTACGAAAACCAGACAGCTATGTGGGAAACAAATGTCTAGCCTGCCACCACAAGCAGGTCCCGGCAGAAGGGGAAGACCTAAAAAAGAGTGGCTTGATATTGTAAAGGATGACATTGCAATGACAAACGTGCTAATAATCTGACCACTAGGGATGCGCAAGACCGTGCAAAGTGGAGGATTCGAAGGAAGAAAGCGGAACCTAGGATCCGAAGCGGGTTGGTCGCAGCCGGGACAAAACGCTTAGAGTAATTAAAGAGGAACAATTATACATGTACATATAATAATTCGCACGTGCGTAGCCAGGACAAATCGTTGTCATAAATAAAATAAACAATTTCTGCACAATCCTCTGAAATGAATAACAGACTAGTCTGCACTAGACAGATGATAACACAGGGCATGTCTGACTAGAATTTATAATTGCGCTGTTAATTAGTAAGTCGAGATATTTTTGACAGTAAGTAACTATATTAGGGACCCGATATTTTTTATTTACCAACACTGGAATTCCTTTATCATGCTGATGCTTTTACTGTGCCCAGAATAACCCTTCTGGTAAGTTCGCCGGTGAACATTGCTGATCGTACTGAACCTTATTTTTACCTTAAGGTGACAAGTAGGGCACAGTAGGGACGCCAATCGATTTTAATTTTAAGCTACTAAACCGGATCTATTTTAAACAATTTCGGGGTTACAACCTCTCGGTAAACACTTATACTACTTATTAAATAACCATGCATAAATGTTGGGTCCGTTTTTGTACGCAAAAAATTGATTCACGCCAAAAGCGGCCACTTATGGCGGTAATCCAAAATTCGAGTGCAATAGCAGACCAAACAGTTAACTATAAGTATTAAATAAATAGTAAGTATGGATGATTGCCGAGAGGTTGTAACCCCGAAATTGTTTAAAATATATACGGTTTAATAGCTAAAAATCAAAATCGATTGGCGTCGCTAGTGTGCATCGCTAGTGGGCTAAAAATCGATCCAAGATGGCCGCCGTCACAAAGATTTGGATTTAATGTTTTAACACAGCTCCCACAATATGGGTATCATATAAAAGGGCTTGAGAAGCTGAATATATTAATTGTGAAATATTTCAAATCCAAGATGGCCGCCGTCAGAAAATGACGAATAACCTATTTGTTGTTCCAACTGCCTCAGTATAGGTATCAAATGAAAGAGCTTTAGTTGTGTCGGGTGTTTTTTAATTATTTTTTTTATTATACTACAAAAATCGATGCAACCGATTATCAGTCATTTATTTAGGAATACCCAGAATAAAAATTTTACTAGACGGTATAAAAAAGATTAAAACAAAGGAAAATAGCGCCAGCCTTTTTAAAATTTTATTTAAAAAATCTTACTCAGTATGTAACATTTAAAAGAAGTATTTTTTTATCTTTATATGGGTTTATTGTCTTATTAGTACCAATATCTACAAATACTTTAGATTAATAGAACGCGTTGGATATTATACATTTTATTATATAACAGGACCGAGCTGTGTGGAGAACATTGGGGGAGGCCTATGTCCAGCAGTGGATGTCTATTCGCTGAAATGATGATTATATCGCAAGTGTCCGTGGTATGCTGACACTTCCTAAGAATACAGCAGTTAAGATCTTTGCCACAGGCCAAAGCAGATACTGCATGCATAATCGATTGAACGTCTAGGAAGATTAATTAAAAGAAACTTTTGTTACCCAAGACCGAGTAATTTACGCTAATGACCTCATTTTAAGGGCTGTGCGTTCATTTGGCGGCAAAATGAATTATTCAGACGTATACATTCTACTGGGGACTAAAAGTAATTTCGTGTGGGCTTCTTGGCTGGTACTGTAAATTCAATTTCTGTGTCCTGTTTACGTAATTTTCGTTTCTTTTTTTGACCTACAAGGCGGTAGATAAATTGGGTACATCTGTGAAGGGAAAGCGAGTATCCGTTCGGTTCAGAAGCTTAGAGTAAAAAAAATCAGACTGTATTATTTATTTAGAATAGCCCATTTTTTTATACGCTGCCTTTTTGTCTCTATCAGTTTTATAAGATCTGTCTGTACATACATTTTTTGATGTGATAGGTGGCAGACGAGCAGACGGATCACCTGATGGTAAGCGATTGCCGCCGCCCATGGACACCCGCTTATTATTATTTAGGTAGGTGTGGGTTAATATTACTACTAGACGCCTCCTTCTCATATTTAGAAGGTACCACCAGAATGTTTAATGATAGCTCAACATTTATAGCTAAGGGCCGATTCGACTAATCTTAATCCAATACTATTTAATCCATGGTATAGCGCAGTCATTCTATACAAATCTGACGTTATAAGTACCATAGATTTATGCCGATTTGCGCGTTTGCTATGTTCAGAAGTACTTTCGCGCTATAAATAATTTATGGTTTTCTTACGATCTTAAATATAAAACCCTGTGCATATAAAAGTTGATATTCTTAGGCTAAAATCTCGCAGCCTCTTTCGCATTGCGAGAATTATGCCTTTTACAAAATATGTATCTCAGGCGGGTCATATCCCTACCATACTGTTTGGAAGAAAGTAATAGCATAGTGTACATTATACCAGTAGCAAGGTACAGGGTATCAGTGAACATTTTTATCCCTTTATCCACGTGTTCTAACATCATTGCGAATTCTAAGCCCTATCTTTTTTCCTTAACATATTTGCTATTGATAAATAAAATTTGATTAATAGGTTTAGTAAGTATTTTCATAGATTTTTGGGGCTGAATCTGACCCTGAATGGAAAAAATTAAAACTTTCGTAAAGTTATCTGGATAAAACGTACAAAAATTGCATAAATCGAAAAATATAGTCCCATATTTCTTAAGATTAAATTTTTTTTCGAAATATTTCTGCAATTTACTTAGATTATAACAAAACGAGTGAAGGAGATAAAGGGGGTCTCAATAGTATGACTTTGCGCATTTTCGCCATAAACGCTCTTAACAAGAAATTGTTTGTCTCATACAAAATGACCCAATCACGTGACCCATTTTGTATAAACAGTTTTTTTTTTGAGAAAGTCATAATTTGTTCTATGACTTCAGTTGTTCATAACGGTTCATAGAAAAATTTATTAAAGACATGTAAATATTCAAAGATATAACTATCTTGTATAGAACTTTTCGTGACTTTGTAAGCGAAAGCTCAAAGTTGCCAAAAAGTGTGAGCGATAGCGTAAAATGAGCACGAATTTGATTCCCTCTTCCAATCGGAGGGCAGGTGTTACCAAACCAATTAATCGATCATCGGTCGATGGCATCGGTCGAAGTTGATCGAGTGTAGTTTTTTATACCTAAAATAGGTAGACGAACATGCGGCTCATCTAATGGTAAATGGTAAATTAATTTACGTCTTCTTCAACGTTTTCTTTATTGCTGAAGGTCGTGCCGTTGAAATGCCGTTAACGAGGCGGTGACAAGGTCTTTCCATTCTTCCCTATCCTCGGCTTGTCTTAGGGCAATCGGCAAAATGAGTCCAGTTACATCTCTTATTTGGTCTGATCATCGAAGAGTTGGACGGCCTCTTCGTCTTCTGATTGACGTACCGTTTCTAAAACGTTTCGAACAGGGCTAACAAAATCAAGTAAGATATTTGTATGGACGAATCATGTCTAAGGGAAGAATGTATGAAATCTCTACTTTCGACATCAATGTCGAGTGTACGAGAATCATCCCTCTGGAGCCCAATTCGGAAGGACGAGATATAGATATCGAATTCGACATTTGTATGAACGAATATATTTTATGCAAATCTTTCATTCGATATCTAGGTTTTATCACTTCCCGAGAATTGGGTTGCCGAAGTTGACTTTTCTACCTTTAAAGACCAATCGACGTTGACAACCACATTCAATCAGCGATCAACTTGATAGATTAATGTAGGAGCAATCGATTCAAGTCAAGTCTATAATACCGGTATGGTATTGGTATCAAGAAGACCGATCGACTGGTCTGCAACACCCTAAGTAGAACGCTCTAATCTTAGGGCCTATTCTGATGCACTCGACAAAGATATCGAACTCATCATTTATTTGAATGAAATCTTAAATTCGACTTATTTGCAGAGTGCACGAGGCCCTCTGCTCTGAATCTTCTTATCCGAGTCATTACGTCATTTGCGAGTCCCTAAAATATAGCTTGATTGGAATGACAGCTGTCACATGATCTTTATTACAATGAAAATAAGGTTTATCATTTTACCCAGTTTAATTCCAAATATTTTTATTACTATAGATCTAAAGATCATTTTCCTGTGACACCGACGGCTATCAATCTAATCATGCTACATTTTACAGTCTTCAGTCGACCACTACTAATATTTGTACTGGGGTTATATTTTAAAGTAATGCGGAACTCATGCGGACAGGTAAATTATGAGACCCGAGGGAAAGTCTTCCTTCTTTGAGGGTCCGTGGGTAGGCAATAAAAATTTTCTGCAAAAAAATACGACGAACTAAAAAGTGTAAAATAATATTTTTTACACTTTATACACCTGAAATAACATTTTATAACAGTACATTCGAGAAAAGGTGTTACCGAAGTCGGCGCCTAATACTATCTTGTAATTTAATACAACATTAAATTATTCAACAGGGTTTCATTTTTTGGTACCCCTCCCCCCCCCTCTCCCTCTTCCACCCTCGCCAAATATCTAAAAAACTATATTTTGAGTACAGCATTTTCAAGAGTTATCTTTTAACTCCTTACCGTTGAGGAGTTCACCTTCCATCATCAGCGGAGCCACAAAATTAATACAGTCAGACGTAAATACCGGTGTAGTTTTGAAAAGAGATACAAAAACATTACATGTCCCTATAAAAATTGAGAGTTTCCCTCATTTTTTCCAGGATCCCATCTTTAGATCTTGATATCCTGATCATGGTACCAATCCGGGATTGTCTACTTTCCAACTAAAAAATAATCATTTAAATCGATTCATAAATGACAAAGTTATCGGCGAACAAACATAAATATATATATATACATATATACCTCTTTTTTATTTTGGAGTCGGTTAAAAATGCTTGACAATCTTTGTATAGTTTAAGCTCCTGGCGTAATTTGACGTTTGTCATGATAAACCATAGGGTCCAGAACTATTATCTAGGTATTTGGAGTTAAGTACATCTATACTATATATAAAAAGGTTAATCCACCGTTAATCCTATAAACAGCGGCTTTGCTTATATGTAATCCGAAAAATGTAATGCTCGCGCGATGTAATTGACACCTAGCGCCATCTATTGGCATAAAGTAGAACTAATGTCCCGAAACGAAGATAGGGCGGCCCCTACCTTCGGTTACCTCAAGTGTTTGATTTTACTTCAGATGAAGGCCTTTTTACGGCAAATCAAATAGCAATAATAAATTCTAAAGCACAAATAGAGACCGCGCCACCGAAGAAATCCCGTTAAAAGCGCACTTGACTCGCCATCAACGATCAAATTTAGGCTTTATGCTCATAGACACAAGGATATCAAAGTTTAGTTCCGTCATTTCGGGACTTCTTATGTGGCGCGGACTCTACCGTGTGTAAGCAAACGGACAAGTTTAAAATAATTAGTTATTTTAGTAAATTATTTGTTTTAGTTTCTATGTTCTTCTCTGTCAAGGGTTAGTTGATATAGAATTTTATTGTTATTTTAAATGTTTCTAAAAGGGAGGGCTATGATTTTAGACAAGTAAGGTTGCAATTCATTAACTGGGGAACCAGACCCTATACTAATTATAATAATATTCTCCAACCGATTACGGCTACGGAGGCCATTCTAAATGATCAGCCACGTACGCAGGATATATTATAGTGCTCAAGTGTGTGCCAAGGCTATGGTGGATAGAATGCGTCAATTCGAAGAAAAAATGATATGGCGGACATCCGAAGAGGCCTATGTTTTTTTTATGTGATAGGTAGCAGACGAAGCAGACGGATCACGTGGTGGTAAGCGATTGCCGTCGCCCATGGACACCCGCGACACAAGTGGAGTCACAAGTGCGCTGCCAACCTTTAAAAACCCCCTTTTCCCCCGGATTACGCCTCCGCACCCTCACTCACGCAGCGAAACACAGCACAGTGCTGCTTCACGCCGGTTTTGTGTGAGGCCATGGTATGTCCAGCAAAGGACTGATGATGACTACAAACAAACATGTGGTAGACTGGAAAAGAAACACTTGTATAGGATGGTAAAAGAAATATAACTATTTACAAGATTTATTAGACGTAAACTTCAGAAGAACATGAAGGAAAACAATTAATTATAAAATATTGAAATGCATGTCAAACAGTATTTAATAGGAATCAAATTATTTACTAAATAGACTATTGTATGCCTGAACAGGTAATTGTGAGAACTATTATATAATTTAACACCTGTTGTGGCGATAATACATACCAACAGAACTTTGGTTAGATTAGGTTAGAACAGTGGCCAGCAAAAAATCCTAAAATTCTAGGACTAGTTTTAATAGGGCGAGTTTCCCCCTAACCCACTATGTCTACAATAAAGATTTAATATATTTATTTAATTTAATACTTTTGATAAACATAAAGGTTGTCTGTGTATACATAAGCGGTAAGGATGTCCACTTGTTTCTGTCTTTTTTATGTTTTTAGAATATCCCTATCCGCGTCTTTCATATAGCATTTCTGAACAACAACAATGCATCTGGATTATCATTTATATTCATATCCATCTTAGATGTCAGCCGAGACTAACTGTTTAACATGACAACACGCCTTCGGGGATACAGAAATGCTTATGATAAATAACCCTAAACTAGGCCGGGAGAGGCCTCGTCCCTTATTGAGTGTAACGGACTGTTACGGCCGCTTTGTTGACAACATAAATAATAAATAAGCTTATATTAAATATTCTAACAAACAATCATTTATTTGCAAATAAATACGTATGTTACGGATAGGGCCGTGTGGTCCCGGCAGAGTAGAACAGGCCTCCCTCACTCTTACCGAGGTGTAGTAAAAGGCGACTAAGGTAACGCTGCTGGCATGATCATCAGCACCCAGAGAAGGAAAACTCTGCATTCATATCAAAACCCTCGCCAACCCGTCTGCCAAGCGTGGTAAGTATAGCAATTACCCCTCATGTGATTGAGGGAGGCCCGTGCCCCAGCAGTGGGGACTTAAATGGACTGATGATGATGATGATGATCTTATAAAGATGGTATCGAGTCAAAGTATGCAGCCTGCACTGCCACAATAGATCATTTTACTAGTCGCACTGGCTATGAGACGCAGGGCTCATCCCATTTCTATCAAAATTCAGCAAGCAGGCGTGCGAATAGTGTACCTAGGTTCTTAATTTTGAAATTAATTTAACTAAGTTGATATATCGTTCTAACACCACGTAACTCATTTTAAGCAAATTTTCAGGAAAGCCAATAAACTAATCCGAGACTTACGTGCTATTTCCTGTTGACTTCCGCTCTGTTACCTATTAAACATTTAAGGCGACGGGTGGGGCACACTAGCGACGCCAATTGATTTTAATTGTTAGCTACCAAAACAAATATATTTTTAATAATTACGGGGCTTCAGTCCTAGGGTAAACCCCATACTTATTTTATTCCATAACATAAGAAGAGCGGCAACAGATGCTGAATGACTGGAACAGAAACGAGATAGGACCAGTATACCATCAAGAGATGTCACTCTGCAGAAGGTTTTCGACGGTTTTGCGTGCGTTTGCACACAAAGCTTAACTATAGGAAGGAGATTGATGATGGGAAATGCCCGAGCGCGAGTCGCTTGTGTTGTGGTGTTTCACGCCCCATTTTGGGAGAAGTGACCATAGATGGGACACAGACACAGATTTTGTAGGGAGTGAAGAATCGCACCGGGGAAAGAGCCCTTAGCAAGTACCTGGTGAGCGTCTCCCAAGATTCGGTCCGTATGCCGAGACGGTAGGAAGGACCATGGGCTGGTGGAGGGACTGTGTCTTATTCAATAACCATGCCCAAATGTTGGGTCGGTTTTTGTACTAAAATAATTGATTCACACCAAAAGTGGCCGCTTTTGGCGGTAATTCAAAATTCGAGTGCCAAACCAGATCAAATGGCTAACTATAACTATTAAAAAATGGTATTGGTGTTTACCAAGAGACTGAAGCCCCCAAGTAGTTTAAAATAGATCTGGTTTAGTAGCTAACAATTAA
The DNA here is from genome assembly GCA_019059595.1 of Marasmia exigua. Taxonomy (NCBI): domain Eukaryota; kingdom Metazoa; phylum Arthropoda; class Insecta; order Lepidoptera; family Crambidae; genus Marasmia; species Marasmia exigua. Next base: position 11,799,786 of record CM032482.1, on the reverse strand, counting down.
AATCAATTGGCGTCGCTAGTCGGGTATACCCTTCACTTTAAAAGGTTTTTGATGGCCGCAACTGAATTCTGATTGAAAATAAAAACGACTCGTCTTCCAAGTCTCTTACGAATTGCATTAAAATGTCATAACCGCCACCAATAAATTAATAAAAAAGTAAAAAAAGAGATTTACATTTCAAAGCGTAGGTTATTTTATGACTTCCGTGCTGTTACTTTTTCGTAATTTTAAAGGTTTTTATTGTTCGTATCTTGATTCTGATTGGGTGAAATGACGTGTCTATCAATATGGCATGAAAATGTCGAAACCGCCAAAAATGACTTCCGTGGTGTTTGAACTTCAATGACGACATGATGATGAGATTATGTAGAAATGCGATAAAAATCGTAACTTCTTCTTCTTCTTCAGCAGCATATGTTTGCCCACTGCAGAGCATATGCTTCTCCAATTTCTCTCCACTTTCCTCTGTCGTCAGTTTTCCTGGACCACGCTACACCAGCTTGTGCCTCGATGTCATCGGACCATCTGGCAGTTTGTCCGCCAACACTCCTCTTTCCGTCTCTTGCTCTCCATTCAAGGACATCCTTGCTCCACCTTTCATCACTCCTTCTGCACACATGACCGGCCCACGCCCATTTTAGTTTAGCGTAACTTTACCCGGAATTGAAACAGTTTAAATGGGACCACCAGATTTTGTACTTTGTGCAGATGCCATGTATATTTTAAACTTTGGTATGTTTTGTCAAATTCAATAATGAGTTGTTTACAAAATTTAAAGATGTAGATCCCTCTGGTCTTGGGATACCCTGATAGACTTACCCACAGTGTGAGACCCAGCAGTAGCATTTATATGATAAGTTGCTAAGCCATATTGTGTATTAAGGCGACGGGTAGCCCTAACTAGGGACACCATTCGTTTTTAATTGTTAGCTACTAAACCGGATCTATTTTATACCATTTCGGGGTTACAACCTCTTGGCAAACACTTATACTATTTATTAAATAATCATGCACAAATGTTGCTTACGTTTTATTACGCGAAAAATGCATTACCGCCAAAAGCCTCTTTTAGCGTGAATCAATTTTTCGCGTACAAATGTTGGCTTCGCATTTTTGCATGGTTATTTAATAAATAGTATAAATATTTGCCGAGAGGTTGTAACTCCGAAATTGTTTAAAATAGATCCGGTTTGGTAGCTAAAAATTAAAATCGATTGGCGTCGCTAGTGTGCCCTGCCCGTCAACTTAAGCTGTTTTTTATGTCATTAAATATTAAACAGTGCCAGTGAGATTTGTTTTGTAACTTGGTTATTTTGATCTTCATTTCAAAGCGATTTGATTGCTGCCAAAAAATATTGCACAGCCAAGGTTGTCTGGAAGAGATCGCTCATTAGACTTTTGTTGTAATACCTAGTCTTAAGTTTTGATACATAATTATAAGTGCAAAAAGTATATTCATTAATTCATTTATACTCGTATGAATTGTCTGAGTATTATTTTTCGTAGTCGGGATACTTATAAAAATAATTCATTATCTCAGTTTCCACCCCCTACATCCCTATATGTTTTGTTCTTTGACCTCATTAGGCGTTAATTACCCCAGAGGGGTCATCACTCATACATTACATATACATATACCTTCCGCTATGTCATAAATTTCGAACATAAACGGGTTTCATGACTATAATTGCAGCTGAATTATAGTAAAATTGAAATTTTATCGAGCATAAGCAATGTAAATATTTATAAAATATGAAAAACGGGAATTTTGATTATCGACTGTTTTGACAACGTGTTGGAACAAAATTACGTGTTTGTAGCGAAAATAACAAACAATTATATTTCAGCTGCAGCTTTTAAAGCAAAAATAAACCTGCTTAGTTTTATTTACAATATACAATATATAATTTACAAATTTTTAGAAATGAACTATATTGAACTCAACAGTGAAATTAAGATAAAATGTACATTTGTTCGAGGATTAAAGTGATGATCATGTTGTATCCAAAGATTTATAGAATATAGGAAATCTTTAAATGCAGTCTTACAGCCACTCACTTTTTATACGTCAACTTAGCTAATCTGGTTGTTATTTATAATTTTATTTTATAAATAAATAAATATTTCACAACATCACATACATTGATCTGACTCCGAGATCGGTAGCTAAGCACCTGTGTTACGGATATTGGAATCAAGTGGGATTACAAATATATACATATAATACTTTTTTTTGTAAATACATACTTATAATACATAGAAAACACCCAGACCGATACATGACAGACCTGTTCATGCACACAAATGTTTGTAATGTGCGGGGATCGAACCCGCAACCCTTGGACTTAAGGCAGCGTTCACTACCACCGTTCCAAACGGGTTGTCAATTTTAAAAATCATGTTTTATTTTGAAAATATTAACGATACTGTTTTCACCTTCTATAGCCATAGGATTCAAGATACAATACCAACTTGACGATTCAAATATTTGCATTCTTGGTAATAATATATGCATCTGCAGATTTTTAAGAGCTGTCCCATTTATCATTTGTTATAGGTACCTACACGAAAAACCTATCTTATAAATTTTATTCCTTACAGTCATCCCTCGTCTTGCCCGGACAGCTGACATAATAGAAAAATCTTTAGTTTTGGCTCTAAAAAGTACATGTGGGCAGAAAGACTATTTAGCCATAATGCCAACGAATGCATCATCTGTTGTGAAATTGAAATTTATAAAAACTTGTGTCTGAAAACTAAACCTCCTTTAACTTACCATTAGTAGCACAATTTGTAGGCTGCCTCGGTGGCGTAGTGGTTAGTGGGTCACACTGTAAAGCGACGGCTGCGCAAGAGGTCCCGGGTTCGATCCCCGGGTCGGGTCAAAAGTGTGTACCTAAGTTTTCGGTAAGCTATTCTTAGTGTCGGCCCGGAGTCTGGAAATTGGCGGTCTTGTAGCCCCATGCCTCGGAAAGCACGAAAAGTCGTTGCGCCCAATCCCTCTCCGGTCATGTCACCTTGGTGTCCCATCGGAATATGAGGGTAAGGGAATAAAGAGTGCATAAACTTGAGCACTATAATATATACGTACGGGGCTAATGGTTGAGATTGCCGCCGTAGTTGTAATCGGTTGGAGTATTACAGTAGCACAATCGATATCGACGATATCGATAACCTACGCTACAAGAATTTTCCCTTGCTACTAATGATGCCGCCTACATAGGATGGGTCCGATAATTGTGATATCTGTTAAACTTTTATTTTATAAAGACATCGCGCATTGTATCTAGTTTCTAAAGAAGTAATAGGTAAGGCAAGTGCGTGGTCAGAGTCATAAAATACAGAATTATTTGGAAAAGAACAATCCACTTTCCAGCTACTGTTTCCAGTGATCAGCGATTTGAATAAGGTACAAACTAAATCCCTAGAAACTACAATTAAAAATAAGAAACAATGCGTTTATACCGGAGGACCTTTCCAAAGTTGAAAAAGTACTGTGCCTTCACCGATGTTGCAGGTGTCCATGGGCGGTGGCAATCACTCACCATCAGATGATCCGCTTTAGATAACAGTATTTTAGTCTTACCAACCTCACTAACAATCGTCATCACCAACAATACGTTTTGCCCAACACACGGAATAGCGCTATATGTTGCAAAACGTGATGCGCCACATGTTGCGCAACACCGTCAGTACCTACACGGTTTTAGAGCAACAAGGATCTTTTTGCTCTAATTTCACTACACGAGCACATGTTTCTCAGAAGGCTCCAATGCAACACTAAATTCCACGTTAGCAAGAGCGGTAGCGAGAATCAGACGAGGCGCAGTATTATGGTATTATTGAAGGCAAACAGAATTTCTCGGTGCATTGCATATATTCGCTCGAGTACGTAACTCGAATCGGCTTCCGCCTCACCGATATAGATCATTAGTGTGGTAGAATGTGTATATAATATTATACGAAGTATAATAAGGATACAAGAGACCATAATACAATAAGTGTATTCGTGAAGTACCTAAGCTACCTACTTGCCTACGTTGGTACATCTTGTCCTGCAAAAACCGGACAGCTACGTGAGAAATTCATTCAAATATTATAATCCATTGGTCAGAATGTGTCGCGCTTACAACGAATAACTAATAGACAATTATGAAATCCTGGATGTATTTTGCGATGCATTGTCCGTTTTTAAGAGAAAATTACAACATATTTTTTCGAAACCACTGGAGGGTTGAAATTGTCTGGCCATGGCACAACCGCCGGGCCCCGGTAGAAGGGGTAGACCTAAAAAGGTGTGGCTTGACATCGTAAAGGAAGACATGCGTGCTTGTGATGCCAACAGAAGTTGTAGACCTAAAAAGGTCTGGCTTGACATTGTAAGGGATGACATGCGTGCTAATAAACTGAATAGAGGAAATCTGACAACAGGGATGCACAAGACCGTGCAAAGTGAAAGTCGAAGTAGGAAGGCGGATCACGGGCTCCGAAGCAACGGCTTGAGAAGCAACCGGGACAAAACGTGAGTGAAGTACCAAAGGGGTTGGAAAATACGAAGCGATGGAAGCTACTCATCTGATATATTAACATTTGGCTAATAAAAGTACATCTTTTGCCGGACATAGGCTTCCAATATAGACTTCCACCCCCTTATTACAAATCACGGACTAAGGACAGTCTCGGAACAAAAATCGTGCCAGCCCATTTTAACATTGCGTGTTGGGACGGGATGACATGAGCTTTCATCATCATCATCATCGTCAGCCCATTTAAGTCCCCACTGCTGGGGCACGGGCCTCCCTCAATCACATGAGGGGTAATTGCCATACTCACCACGCTTGGCAGACGGGTTGGCGAGGGTTTTGATATAATTGCAGAGTTTTCCTTCTCTGGGTGCTGATGATCATGCCAGCAGCTTTACCTTAGTCGCCTTTTACGACACCTCGGTAAGAGTGAGGGTGGCCTATTCTACTCTGCCGGGGACCACACGGCGACATGAGCTTTAGTACGGTAATAACTTTAGATCGCGATTAATAATAAGGTGGTCTAAGTCGTTTATTCATTCCAATAAAGTGTTATAGTTTAATTTATTGAAAAATTATACTTATCTTATGTAGATTAAGCAGAAACGCATAGAAGTACAAAACTTTTATTCTAAATCTCTATTAGACTGATTTTAGACCATGATTCAGTTGATCTAGTTTCCGTGTTAAAGAGTTGCGAAGGTCAGACGGCAGCCGCTTAATAGTAATTACTATACTCCCCAAAATTCTAAATCATGGTCTGAGCGTACCTTAGCTCCAGAGTGACAGCCCTGGATTTTTCAAATCTATGTGCTCATTTATACCATTGCTTGATGGTAATTGAAAATATCGTGAATAGGTAAATCTGTATTTTTCGTATGGTTCCTCAAAATTGGGGATACCCATAATTGTTAATATTCTGATCGTGTAACCATGATACAGTGGGAGAGCCACGCTTCAGCACGAATGGGCTGGACCGACCAAAGTGATACCACGGCCTCACAGAAAACCGGCGTGAAGCAGCACTATGCTGTGTTTCGCTGCGTGAGTGAGGCTGCCGGAGGCCCAATCCGGGGGAAGGGGTTTTAAAGGTTGGCAGCGCACTTGTGACTCCACCGGTGTCGCGGGTTTCTATCGGCGGTGGCAATTGCTTACAATCAGGCGAGGCATCTGCTCGTCTGCCACCTATCACATAAAAAGAAAGCAGTTGTCTGGTTCCCCTGTCTAATGGTTACGAAGATCATAATTGTAGCGCATTATTTCTCAAACACTTATATACGATACGAGTGCAATGATATGGCTGAGAGCAAACGAGGGAATAGCATTTCTCGGCGTATTCCATATTTGCATGAGTGATTTCAATCGGTTTTCACCTCACTCAATTCCGATGTATAAACCTATAGTATTTGAACGATATCGCAATGAGCAATTTGCAATTTTGATGTTATTTACTTTGTGAAGACTAGAGGGAATATCATTTTCTTTACATGTTTTTGACTGTGGGCAAACCACGCTTCGGCATGAATGGGCTAGCTCATCCTGAGTGAATGGAATCATTCGGCCTCACAAAAACCGGCGTGAAGCAGCATCTGTCCTGTGTTTCGGTGAATGAGTCGTCATTCACTCAAAATCAGTCACTTTTGGCATGAATCAATTTTTTTGAGTATAAAAACAGACCAGACATTTTAGCATAGTTATTAAATAAATAGTATAATTGTTTGTTGAGAGATTGGACCCGAAATTGTTTGAAATACTTAGATCTAGTTTAGTAGCTAAAAATTAAAAGAAATTGGCGTCGCTAGTGTGCCTTATACATGTCACCTTAAAAGCCGCTAACATTAAAGTTAACGTTCTAATAAAAAGTAAACAAACCTACCAATGCTCTTTCCACGTGAGCGTTGGTCATCATCATCATTTCAGCCAATAGACGTCCACTGCTGGACATAGGCCTCCCCCAATGTTCTCCACACAGATCGGTCCTGAGCCGCCCGCATCCAATGGACTCCAGATCGTCGGTCCACCTTGTGGGGGGCCTGCCACGTACGCAGTGTAGGTGGCCTCCACTCGAGGACCTTTCCGCCCCAACGGCCGTCTGTTCTCCTTACTATGTGCCCTGCCCATTGCCATTTGAGGCATCTTGGGACTTGAGCGTCGGTCAATGCATCTAAAATGGATATTCTAATATTGAACAATAATCGAAAACCTTATTATGCAAGTATGACACCAACATAATTAATGTAATAATGGACTGATTCAGCGACCTCATAAACTTGTTCAATTATTGAGCAGATATCATGCTCCGCGGTGCTCCACACAATAATTGATGAGATACATAATTACTAATGGCCAACCAGATATTAACATGACTAATTTATATTTAATTAATACTTGGGAAGTGACAATTGGTGAGAGGATAGGTAATACAGACTACATCACTTTTTTTTTTTTTTTTTGTTTTCCCGGGAGAAATGCATTACGCAGACCCTGCCGCCGGGGGGCGACAGGGTACTGTGGGACTCACCCTCCGGGCCGCTTCTTCAAACAAGAAGCGGCCTGAGGGCATACCCACTAAAACTCCCGGGGCTCAACCACCCGTGGGTATAGAATGGGGTCACGGGAACTGCACTAGGCTATTCCCCGCAACCCCACTCCCCCACAGGCCCCTACACGGTGTGTGCGGCCGCGCCCCTCCTCAGACTAGGAGGAGGGGGGTTGGGGACAGCCGGAAGAGCTGAGCCGTCCCCAACGAGCGGTGGAGGTGCCAATGGCAGTGCCGGCACAGGGACCCCCGTCCCTGTTGCCGGCTGGCCACCTCCACGGAGAGGACGAAGAGTTCTCCGCCGAACTCGTCCTCTCCTTGCTCGAAGCGGGCCTGCGAGGGGGTTAGACTCGCGCTCCCGCTCCGCCGCCTCCTTCTGCGCCACCACTTCCTCACAGAAGTGGGCGAAGGCCGACCATGCACTCTCCCTATCCAGCATAGCTACAACTATGCTGGACAACGAGAGGTCATGTCCGACCTCCGCGACCAGCGCGGACCGCTGTTGGTCGAAGGACGGGCACACCACCAAAGTGTGGTGCGCCGAGTCCTCCGCAGCGCCGCACTGGTGGCACATAGGAGTGTCCTCCCGTTGAATTCGGTGCAGGTAGTTACCGAAGCAACCATGCCCGGTAAGTACCTGCACCGTCCGGAAGGACAAAAACCCGTGGGGGCGCTCGAGCCACCGGTCCAAGACCGGGGCGAGCGCCGCGAGCGTGGGAAAGCCGTACCTCTCCACTTGGAGAGAGGCCGTCCATGCATCCGTCATTTGCTGGCGATCCTCTTTTCTTCTCGCCTCCCTTTCTCGGGGGCAGAAGGGATCGAGACTACATCACTTACATCAATCAACCTAACTCTTATGTTTAGAATCAGTGAAGGAACCTCAAATAGAGACTGCTATTTTTTTAAGCGAAAAAAAGCAGCTGTTCCATACAAAATAGAATATCCACCCAATATGGTTGATCTAACATGCTAAATGGACACTATTCACGATATCGTCGGTGAAGTTCTAACACCACGTAAGTCATTTTTTGGTTATGACATGTCGATGCCATCCGCTAGAGAAACCATAGACGCGTCATTTCGCCCAATCAAAATCAAGATACGGCCAATAAAAACCTTTAAAATTACGAAAAAGTAACAGCACGGAAGTCATAAAATGACCTACGCTTTGGGATAACCACGTGAGTCACATTTTAATTTTAATTTTTTTAACTAATTCATTGGTGGCTGTTATGACATTTTGATTCCATTCCTTAGAGACTTGGAAGACTGATCGTTTTTTTCAATCAGAATTCAGTTACGGCCGTCCAAAACCGAAATAATAAATGTTGAATAGGTAACAGAAAGGAAGTCAACAATTGAATACTAATTGAAATAGCACGTAAGTCTCGGATCTGTTTTTCGGATTTCCTGACAAGTTTACTTAAAATGTGTTACGTGGTGTTAGGACATCACCGACGATATCTATTATGAGGTTCTCGGGTTGTAAACGAAAAAAAAATAACGCTGCATACTTGACTAAAGATTATAAGATCATGCTCTGAACAAACATAAATGTACACCACACGAATTTTTGACCAGAATGGGAAACGAACGAATGTATGAGGCAAATCAAGTAAAGAAGCATCTCCAATATGGCACTCCAGCATGGCAGTCCCAACGGAAGTCCAGACCTTGACATCGATTCCATTGTAATGAGGGTTTTCGCGGGGGAAAAATCTGCTAGATGGAGTACTATAGGATTGAGGTCCATATACAATGTGGTTGGTTATTTTTAAACGTGATCTGACAATCTGGTAAACTAAACAACCAATGCGATTGATGTTGGACCTCAGTCCATCAGTACGCCATCTAGCGGATTTTTCACACGCGATAACCCTCACGTGGGCTCTTCTCTTGCTTGGCTGAGATCATTCATTCATTATAAAAAAAAACATTAAATTTACATTAAAAGGGCAAAAAGGTGTTTTTTTGTAAATTAAAAAAAAAAAACATTAAATTTACAAAAAAACATACAAATATAACATGATTTTTGTTCGCCGTTTTTTGTTCGATATTAAAAACGGCAACGTACCTTTTTTATGTAATAAGTAGGTAGACGAGCAGACGGATCACCTGATGTTGGACACCCGCGACACCAGCGCACAAGTGCGCTGCCAACCTTAAACCCCACCCCCCCTCCCCTATCCCCCGGATTGGGACTCCGGTACCCTCACTCAGGCAGCGAAATACGGCACAGTGCTGCTTCATGCCAGTTTTCTGTGAGGCCGTGGTATCACTCTGGTCGAGCCAGCCCATTCATGCAGAAGCTTGGCTCTCCCACGGTAAAAAACCTAAACGATTGAAATATTCATTTCGGTGATTTTTAAAAATATTTGCTCTCATACAACGTTTCCATAAAAAGGGTCTTTTATCGAATAGATAATATTAGATCTTTTTGTATTGGGAATGATACGAAACTCATCGCACACGAGTGTGTCTCGCACTTGACGAGTTTTTTTATATTACAATCCATAGGACTTTGTAAAAACTTTTACCGTCCGCAGAACAATTCGCTACATTTTTATAACGAGTTGCGGTTAATTAGAAAAGTTAAGGGTGCCACCAACAGCCGGTCTCCCTTGTACAACTGCTTAACATCTCTACCCAATTAGGAACTGGGTTAAGTATCCGTAAAATCCACTAAAAGTGTTTGTGGCCTGTTACTGTTGTTTTAATAAAAGGATATTTTTCCAAATTTTTTGGCGACTTGGGAGCTTAAACAATTTTTGCAGCAATACCGGTATTCTTTTACCAATGATCGGAGTAGGTAGAGATATTTTTGGTATTTACGATTTTTCAAATAATATGGACATGCCCGGAATCCCGGGATTAAAGATATACTTTATTTATGTTGAAAATAGTGTTACGTACAATAAGTGATTCACGGTTTTAGCGAGTAAAAATTCAGCCTTTCCCTCCACTAAGTATAATAACATACGTTTTTGGGATTATTAAAAATTAGTATCAGCCTATATACTGTCCCACTGCAGGTCAAAGGCCTCCATCATAGAAATCAAGTCGTCGCTACTATGATGGGATTAGGCTTAATCACCACGCTTGGATTGGTGATCACAAACCCGAGCTATGTTCGAAAAAAACGAAACATACTTTTCGCTTGACCCGGGAATCGAACCCAGGACCCCGAGATCACGGCCCGGTACTTAAACCACTTGACCAACAGGGCGTTCATTGAAAATAAACTGAAACATAATTCATTATTATAGATTTTTATTTTTCTGTAACTATTAACAGTCATTTTCGTTTATACTTAGACCATTAACATCAGCCTTAAGGACTTATTCATAAACGCTTTGTGATGCCATGTTATGTAAGTGAACTGTAACAAACAAGCTCTTATGTAAGTGAACTGTAACAACGAGCTTTACATAGTCCAATACAAGTGATCTTTCTTTTATATTTTTTGTTAAAATAAAATTTTATTTATTTCAATCTCGGAATCATAGTCAGAATCCCGGGACATGTCCATATTAACATCAATGTTTGCGGTCAATGAACCCAATTTTTTATTTTTTTTATTTGCATAGGCAATATGTACACAGCACTTACAAATCGTCATACATCTGAATGACTTAAAACTATTTATAAGTACTTATGTATAATTTACATGTTAATACATATATATGTTGATACATAAAATATACCTACTAAAGAAATAAATAAACATAATGCGATTCTACCACCGGCTCGGAAAGTTGTTTCTGGTCGAGAAGATCCGGCAAGAAACTCGCCAGCTCTACCTATTCCGACAATTGGTTATTACTATATAAACTGGTTGTCTCGGTGGCGCAGTAGTTAGTGGGTGGTCCTTAAAGCGATGGTTGCGCAAGATCCCTGTACCCGGGGATCGAACTCGGGTTCGGCCAACAAAACGACTAAACGAAAACCTAGATACAAGGCTTTCGGTAAAAAAATCTCTTTTTTATGAGATAGGTGGCAGACGAGCAGACGGATCACCTGATGGTAAGCAATTGCCGCCGCCATAGACACCTGCGATACCAGTGGAGTCAGAAGTGCGCTGCCAACCTTTTACCCCCCCTTTCGCCCGGATTGGGCGTCCGGTACCCTCACTCACGCAGCAACACAGCACTGTGCTGCTGCTTCACGCTGGTTTTCTGTGAGGCCGTGTTATCACTCCGGTCGAACCGGCCCATTCATGCCGAAGTGTGGCTTTCCCACGGTCAAAAATCTTAGTGTCAGCCCGGAGTCTGTAAGTTGGCGGTCTTGTACCTACGGAGGTACGGGCTTCGAAAAACACGTAAAGCCGTTCGGAATATGAGAGTAAGGGAATAGAGAGTGCACTTGTGTTTGCGCACATACTTGATCAATATAACCTGCGTACGTAGCTGATCGTTGAAATTATCCGCCGTAGCCGTAAGCGGTTGTAGGATATTATTATAATTAGTATTGGAGGTCTGGTTCAAGAGTGAGGGGAGGGAGGAGACGCCGAGCAGATGCGCGTCTCCCCCCTCTTCGCGGAGGGAGCCCGCTGGTGCGTGGTACGGGGGCACCAGACTCCCTCTACTGCCCGATAATATGGGAGATGAGGGAGAACCGCAGGGAGTTTAGTGGGTATGCCTTTGCTTGGCTTCTCTTTAGGAGACGCCCCACATATTGCGGTCGCGGCCTGGTATGCATAAGGTAGTCGGCTCATCTCTTGAGCCGGCGGCATTCCCCCTGAGAAACCAAAAAAAAATAGGTTTGGTTCCCCTGTTACAGAGTTGCGTGCTTACTTGTATAATTATATAGATTGCTAAAATCATAACGCTCTCTTTTAGAGAGCTTTCAAATAACATTAAATAACAATGAAATCCTATATCAACGATCCCTCAACAGAGAAGAACAAAGGAACTAAAAAGCTTATGAATTAATTTACTCACATAACCAATGATTTTAAACTTGTCAGTTTGCTTACACACGGTAGCTATGTTTTAGAATTAATTACTTCTATTTGATTTGCCCTAAAAAGGCCTTCATCTGAGGTAATGTTATCAAGCATGGACAAAACTCCGAAAACTTAGTTAATATAACCTTACCACCTTGTACAAACGTAAAATTACACCTGAAGCTTAAACTATAAACAAAGATCGTCGAGCCTTTTATTGCCTACCTACGTACCCCCAAAGATGGCATCTAGCCGGGGGCGTCCTACACATTTCGAATCTACGTTTCCACTTACGTCTTACACTTATTTTTGTATGGTATTGTTTGGGTTTTGTATATTCTGCCTGACCCCATATTGCGCATCTGTTCAATTATTTATTTCTTTTTTGCTATCTCAATCTCAATTTTATGCATGCGACTGTTGCATAGATATGGAACAGATGCGCAATAATGATATGGTAAATGAAAATGGTAGTCGCTGAAAACCAGCGTCGGGGTTGGTCTCTTGGATCAGCACCGACTATTGCTGAGCGGCCGCCTGTTTGGCGCATACAGGGATTATGTTGTCCTACTTTTCGTTTATGATTTATGTCTAGGTTATGTTTCTAATTAAGTTTACTTGTTTTGCATTGTGCCAAATAAAGTTTTTCATTAATTCATTTCATTCATTCACTCAAAATCTACCCTAACGGTTGTCCGTTTATTGGTAAACATATATAGCAATTGCCAATTCAGCATGCTGATTCTATACGCTACGAGTATGTCGGTTAATTTAATATTTGTAATGATCCAAAAAATGGCCTTACCTGGATTAAAATAAATTGATACGACCCTCACCGTCACCCATCCCATCACCGAATTATCAAATTGTAGTGGCAGTGGGCTGGTCACATTACCCGCAGAACTGACAGCCGTTGGAGCCGTAAAGTCCTTGAGTGGAGACCGCAACTCGGTAAGCGTAGTGTTGGTCGCCCTGCGACAAGATGGGATGATCACATTCGAAGGCTGACTGGTGTGGGCTGGATGAGAGTGGCAAAATCGGGAGCAGTGGCGTGCATTAGGGGAGACCTATTTCCAGCATTGGACGAGTGTGGGTTGCTGATGATGATACGACCCTGATTAAAATCTGGAACCAACAGCGTATATAATAATGGCCATCGAAAAGTCTGTATAATGGATTCACAGCATCATCATAATTTTCGCTAATATACGTTCACTTCTGGACAAAGGTCTCCCCTAATGATCTTCACACAGGTCCTGTGCCACCCGCATCCAAGGGATTCTGCCCCAGATCGTCGGTCCACCTTGTTGGGGACGTTCACAGGTTGTCGTATGTCACGCAAGCGATTGTCATTCCATACCCATAATCTCGATGGATGGCGGTCTAATACTGTGTGTTTCTCGCGGAACTTTCTGCCACGTTCCTCGGTTCTGTGGATTGATTTGGCTGCAGGAGTATTTCCCGATGGCTACGACTTACGGATTTTCAAGAGAAGAGCGTACTCTTTTTTAAAAAGGCCGGCGACACAATTAGCTATATCTCTGATTTCGCGGATTTTCATGGGCGGCGTTAATTACTTTCTATCGGGTGACTCGCTTGCTCGTTTGTCGCCTCTAGCATAAATAAAATCTCTATTGCACAAGGAATAAGTACAATTTGCAGACTTAATGTTAATAATAATATATTCACCATCATAATAGGTATCCCGAATAAAGTCTATTTAGCATGTTAGATCAACAAAATCCGCTGTTCTATATAAAATAGAATATTCGCGCGGCCATAATGTATAGAAGAGCTGTTCTTTTTTCGCTAATTTTGTTGATCTTACATGCTAAATGGACTTCAATCAACGATACCTACTATGTGGTTTTCAGAATGTAAACGATAAAAAAAATACGGCTTATACATATAGTATAATGGGTTAATAGGTTCTTATTCCGTAATTACTCTTTGTAGCTTTTTACCCGATACACTAGATATCATCATCATCATCAGCCCATTTAAGTCCCCACTGCTGGAGCACGGGCCTCCCTCAATCACATGAGGGGTAACTGCCATAGTCACCACGCTTGGCAGACGGGTTGGCGAGGGTTTTGATATAAATGCAAAGTTTTCCTTCTCTGGGTGCTGATGATCATGCCAGCAGCTTTACCTTAGTCGCCTTTTACGACACCTCGGTAAGAGTGAGGGTGGCCTATTCTACTCTGCCGGGGACCACACTAGATATAGATTTCAGATAGTCAATCTCAGCCAAGTACATATTCCCATAAAGAATAAAATTCATAATGTAAGTTTATCTTGATTAATGGCATGCTTCTCCCAACCAAGGTAGCGACCTAATAAAGGTTTGACCTTAATAATAATGTGACCTTTGCATCCCGCACGCTGCCATAAGCCTATTTACGTTAATAAATTCCTGCAGGATTTCCATAATTGGAATATTCCCAAAATGCTTGTATTATTAGAATGTTGGAGCTTTAATTAATAACACGTATGCAGCAAAGTAGGTATGTATTTCTCTTTATTTATAAGTTTTGGTAGCAGAATATTATATCTGTGGTTTTCGGTGTGCTCTTTGTTTAAATATTTTTAACCTCAGAAGATTTTTATGATAAGACCGCCTAAATTATTCATTGTATCTCTGTATAAAATTATCAGCCTCTATACTGTCCCACTGCAGGGAAAAGGCCTCCATCATTGAAATAAAGTTATCGCTACTATGATCGGATTAGGCTCAATCCCACGCTTGCTTAATGCGGATTGGTGATCTCTTTGATATCTCTGTATACTTAGTTATCTGGAGTCGGACTGACCGGATGGCGAAATTGGTAGTGACCCTGCCTCTTACACCAAAGGTCGTGGGTTCGATCCCCACCCTGGACAAACATTCGTGCGATGAATACTAAGTATATATTTCGCACCCTTAGTAAATCCGCCTTACCTCACAAAAAAAAAAAAAAAATTTTTTTTTTTTTATATAGATGCCTAAGTGAAAAAACATTATCGCTAAAATCCAGGGATGAAAGGTCATCTAACAACAATTTTGAGTTTAAGTAAATAAGTACACTCACATATACACAGCTGAAATTTGAAGTGCGTTATTTACTCAAAAACTACTCAGAAAATAATTGCAAGAATTGCTCATAAAATATCAAAAATTTTGAGTTATATACATCGGTAATTTTTACTAAGGGAGCGATTTGTGTTCCTCTGTTTTGTGTGATATCTGTAATACAAGTGCTTAATACTCTTCGTCCGGAATCCGGTCAGCGTGTGAGATGTGTGAGAATTATTACATTAAAAAACTTGGCACTTGGCATGGCATTTCAACAACACAAAGAAAACAATTTTTCTATATAATATTCCCGCGGCTGGCAAAGAGTTAATTACGTCACTCAAGGTCCAAACTGAAAACCAGCGCGACAGCGGCTCCAAACCGCTGCAGCACATACTGAGCTTGGATCTTGCTGACCACTTCACTTTGTTCCTTTTTTATCTTCCTTGGTTACAAGTGTATGTATTAACTTATTTTATTTGTTTTGTTCAACTATTTCTGTGCAACTATGTGTATGTGGTGTGGTCCATAAATGTTTACTTACTTACAATAAGGAGTATCTATCTTATTTATCTTTTAGACACTGAGCATTTTTAATCGTCTTAAAAACTTTTCAAGAAAAACTGAAAATAAACGCTTATAATCGAATGTCTAAAGTTGATGTTTATGTATGAAACCAATAAGTTAAGTACTCTGAATTCTAAAAGCGAACAACGTGATGTGATGACGAAGATGGATAAGACAGGCACTCCAATACCCAATGGAATTAACTATACTCAAAGGTTGTATATATTATCTAAAAATTATAGAGATAAGTACCTACCTATATCATATTTCTGAAATGAGATGAAATGTATGTAGATACCCTTAGGGTTTGTTTTTGCATGCGATGTTTGTAGAAAAAATACATAGAGAGATTTGCAGACTGTACATTTTCTGATAGTGAAACTGGGAGCTGTAGGTAAAGGTCAGACAGCAATATATTTATTGTTGCTATAACCAGACACTCCAAGTTTAGGGTCAGCCACATATTAAATCTGTGGAGTCAGCCAATTATTATTGGTAAAGGATTGTCTCTTTTTTATGTGATAGGTGGCTCTTGAAGATATATACTCGTATTTGGAAAAAATTCAAAAGAAATTAATATTGTAAGGGGAAATGCAGAAGTCATTAATACACCTAGTCTAGTCATAGATAGAAAAGAAAATAACTAGAACCGGGGGTCAGGTGGATGTAGATATATTATAAATAAATATATTTATATAATACTTCATACATAATATTTATATTTAGCTTGAGCGGATGTAATGACAACAAATTAGAATTGCTTTACTTAAATACTTAAACTACACCCAAACCTTAAACTAAAGTAAGTATTCATCACACGATTGTTTGTCCAGGGTAGCAATCGACCGATTGTTTGTCCAGGGTAGCATATTTAATGCGCCATTGGACCTACCTATCTCTTTTACTTCATCATCATCATCATCATCAGCCCATTTAAGTCCCCACTGCTGGGGCACGGGCCTCCCTCAATCACATGAGGGGTAATTGCCATACTCACCACGCTTGGCAGACGGGTTGGCGAGGGTTTTGATATAAATGCAGTTTTCCTTCTCTGGGTGCTGATGATCATGCCAGCAGCTTTACCTTAGTCGCCTTTTACGACACCTCGGTAAGAGTGAGGGTGGCCTATTCTATTCTACTCTGCCGGGGACCACACGGCCTCTTTTACTTACCTACTTACTTACTCTGATGGCTCAGCGACCCGTAGTGGTCTCTTGGCCTCCGACACAACAAGCCACCATTCCTCTCTGTTCTGTGCCACGGCTGACCACTCTTCGATCTGCAGCCCAAGCAGGCCTCGTGTCGCGATACCTAGGTCATCCAACCGGCCGCCGCCCGTTTGGACGCCCCATATATGCAATCTTCCAGTCGATCTTCCCGCATTCTCTCCAGATGCCCAAACCAGCGCAGTCTAGCAGATTTGGTCTTTCCAATTATGTTGGATTCAGAAAACAGATCCTCTTTGTTCTTTCACCTTCTCCATTGGCCGTCCTCTCCTTTGGTTGGTGCAAGTATCTTCCTTTCTGCCACTAAAAGTCTACCTATCTCTTTTATATAAATATTTTCCTGTTTCTAGCAGTGTACAGATGAGTATCTTTTTTATGTGTCTTAATTATTTTGTTAAATAATGTGACGTTAGACGTGCATGGGACCCCACTAAAACCACCGGGGTTTAGGGGTTAGGGATGACATGCGTGCCAATAAACTGACCACTATGCACAAGACCGTGTAAAGTGGAAGAGTTGGAGTAGGAAAGTGGACCCCAGGCTCCGAAGTGACAGCTTGAGACGCAACCGGGACAAAACACTAAGATGATGATGAAGATGAATAAGTGGTATTGAAAAAGTTCTAGTCTCCGTAAGCCTATCATATGGTAGCTGAATAAATGCTAAGGGTGATATGTTCACGACTATGAATATTCACAATGTAATCTCAGCTTCCAGAATGAGGTCGATCGACGAATCCAACTCGGCTGGGCAGCGTTCGGGAAGCTACGCAGCATATTTTCGGCCCACCTACCGCAGTGTCTCAAGACGAAAGTCTTTAATGCACGTGTGTTGCCAGTGATAGCATACGGAACCGAAACGTGGCCGCTTACAATGTGCCGATTAAGGAGGCTCAAAGTCACCCAGACAGCAATGGAGAGGGCTATGCTCGGAGTCTCCCTGCGTGATCGTATCAGAAATGATGAGATCCGCAGGAGAACTAAGGTTACAGACGTAGCCCAAAGGATTGCATGCCTCAAGTGGCAATGGGCAGGGCACATAGTGAGGAGAACAGACGGCCGTTGGGACGTAAGGTCCTCAAGTGGAGGCCACGTACAGGAAGTCGCAGCCGTGGCAGGCCTCCTACAAGGTGGACCGACGATCTGGTGAAGATCGCGGGAATCCATTGGATGCGGGAGGCACAGGACCGATCTGTGTGGAGAACATTGGGGGAGGCCTAAGTCCAGCAGTGGACGTCTATTGGCTGAAATGATGATGATGAATCTCAGCTTTGCTGTTTTTTTAGGATTCCCTTAAAAAAAATGTCTATTAGAAAATATTTTTCATTTTTATTGCGGAAAAAAAAGTAAACGAGCATGTTAACCGCTGCTCATAGACATCAACAATGCCGGCACACAGTCGTGCAGCTGCCTACCGCGAAACAAAAACTCTTTTCAAGCCTCGTTCAAAAAAGGACATGTCATAGCGATCGGGGAACACTGCGACTGGAAGTTCATTCCAAAGTTTGCACGAGCGTGGGACAAATGAGCGCAGAAAACGAAGCGTTCTGGAAGGGATTGGTTCCAAATAGTATTGAGCTTACCACGTGATCTAGTTGTGCGATTTTAGAATGATAACCATCGTGTGATACTCTCCATGGAATATCCTATCAGGAGAGGCAAAGAGACCGATTTCATATTAAAACCGATTTAAATTAACTACTCTTAATCAATGCCCAGTGGGAAGCCATCGTTCTGCTTTTAAATTTTTCCTTGTTATTTTTTATAGGAAACGCAGGCAAACGAGCGAACGGGTCACCGGAGGATGTGATTACTGCCAACCATGAACTTTCATTGGCTTCAACAAATGGATTTTTTGAATGTCAAATTTCACTATGCATGGCCAAGAAGAATGCAACAAAACAAAGATCATAAAAAAATATAAGAGGAGGTACAAACACGATTTTCTATTGTGTAGATTAAACTGTGAAAGAGCTATGCTTCGACATGAATGGGCTTGATCGACGGGAGTAATACCTCGGCCTAAAAAAACATCTTTTACCATCTGGGCATCAAACTACATTTCTGCCACCAATCACAAAAAATCAAGATTTATCAAATATTTAATGCAACCCTGCCATTGGACTCTATTATTTTGAACAAAAACCCAGTACAAATGAACTTCTCCCGCACTGCCCGGTTTTTCCTAAAATTGCAGCAGTGGCCAGTAACCTATGCAAATATGCGGCGGCTCGCCGAGTGCATTTACATTAAAATGTACCCGCAGAATAATTAGGAATACCTACATGAAATCTCTGGAACCGAGCTTTGTAATTACCACTCGCATTTTAATTGCAGTTGAGGGAACTTTAAAAAAACACTTTTTAACCATTCATAAGCTGCAGATGTTCACCATCATCATCATTTTAGCGATTGGTACCGGTTCCTTCCCAAGCTATTTCAAAGATTGAGATCCACGTAATGATTCCTCCACTTCGCATCTTTAGAGAGATACCTAATAGCTCCATGGTTCGGAATACGCTTTCTATACGCGGGGACGTGGTTCGAATCCGAACATGCACTTCTGGATTTTTCAAATCTGTGCGCGTATTTTTACCATTAGCTCGGCGGTGACGGAAGGGCGATGGTAGAGTGCACAACTTCACCTTGTTGCGAGTTAACCCGGGTTTCGCCACAGTCTGTGAAACTTGACCGGCCTTTAAACATGACTTTTTCGCACGTTCTTGTAGTACGTGAACCACTTTTCATCACCAGTTATCAACTTCTTCAAAAATTATTCGGTTTCGTTACGTCGTAATAAAGAAGCCAGTCTATTGTTTTCTATGTAGGTAGGGTAAGCTTTAGATGTTACACGTGTGTAGATAATTTCGTTAAGTTTATTTCTACATATCTGCAGCTGATGGCAACTGGCAAGGTAGGTGGCTCTTCCACCATACATATAGACATAGAGGTGGTAAATGACACTAGACATCAATCTGCATGACGTCCAATCGTTGCAAAGGATAGATATACACAGATGGAGGACTATCAAAAAGGACAAATGAAGGTTATACGAGAAGAATCATGACCCTCAGTAATAAGGATTATGACGAGAGAAGGAAAAGGATATATGTATGAATCGATAAATTATGATTACCTACGACAGTTTACCATCTTACGCATTTTTTTTGTTAAATTATATAATCTGTTGAGGATCGACGGCTCGACCAGGCTCTTTTATATTGTTTGTTTTTATATTTTTTTACTTATTTTCATATTATTGTTTTTTTTCATATGATCGTTTTGGTGTTGTCTTATTGTTAATGTGTCTGATGAACCTCTGAAACATACACCATCGATTTGCCGATAGCATTAACTTTTATTGGCACCCCTCACTAGCAGATGATTTACGGTTCAATCGCCACAAAATCTATAGAACTGAAATAGTTTTGAAATATCTTTAAATGGTCAATTTTCATTCAGGTTAACTGTAGGACGCTTTGTGACCGTAGAGTTAAAGCACGGATGTGGTTACGGTCGGCAAATGACGTCCATCTTATAATTTTCATAGCAATGAGCAAGGTTACTAATTTCCAATAAACTCCTGCAAATGTTTTTCATTGATAGGTACTCCAGTATGTTTGTATGTATATCTAAATCTAAGTAAGAATCAATACATTCCAAAGATCTTCAATCCATCGCTTCAAAAGGAAACCGAATCCTGGCATTAACACGAACCCATTTCCCGATCGCAACACGCTGAAACTGAAACACGAGACGGGTGCACCGGGAATGGATCCTACGTCAACAGCGGACAAAAAGAGACCGTCAAAAATTTACAGGCATTGAAAAAATATGGCAAGTTGCGATTAAGCTCGATAGATGAATAAAAAATCTGATACATCTCATACATTGGCCTGATTCCGTACTCGTAATTATCCTCTTAGCGTTAAATCTGGCGCTTCAGAGCCCGGGATCCGCTTTCATACTTACTATATTATTATCTCCTATAAGGTACCTTGCACGGTCTTTCGCATCCGTTGTAGTAAAATGATTGCCACGCATGTCATCTCTTATGTCTTCAAGCCAAACGTTTTGACCTGATTGCGTTCTAAATAGTTTAACACTTGTGTTACGTACATCAGACAGCACAGATATTACAAAATACTTAGGTAGCTTTAGCGTATTAGGAAGAGTCAGTAACATTGGAACAGATGCAAAATATGTGTCACAGCAGTTGATTGTTTTTCCTTTTTTAACTATAAAGTTCTCAAATATTTTATCTCTTTCTATGTTAACTGTGAAACCTTTTTTTTTTAATTCGTCAGATATATGTCATAGCTACTAAATCATTAAATTCATATTTGGCTAAACTCTAACTTTGTGTAAAGGTCTTATAACAATTAATAGGATACATTATACCTAACCGATTTTAGAGGATAGGTAACAAATACGTATCACGTAACAAATAAGTGCCTAGGATACCTACATGTGTATACACGAGAAAAAATCACTCATGTTTTTTTCAAGAATGAATCAAAAATGTTTCAGAAAAATATGCACCCTCAACTTGGCAATAGCACTACCGTGCGGTCAGATAAATCTTCGGAAAACTCTAACTGGTTTGTTTTATCCGAAAGCCGTTTCAATTTGTCGCTCGTCTAGACAAGATGGCATTTGGAGTAGGTATCGATAAAATCTATCGATATTTGAACTTCAAAAACAGTAATATAGAGATTTCTCTGTCTGTCTCCAAAATAGAAAATAAACAAAATAAGATTACATAGAATGATAAGTAATCTTAACGAGCTTTCCGAGGCACGGGAGTACCAGACCGCCAACTTCCAGACTCCGGGCTAACACTGAGAATTTCTTAACAGAAAAACTCGGGTAACTCGGGATCGAACCCGGGGCCCAGGCACAACCATCGCTTCAGAGTCATCATCATCATCATCATCATTATCAGCCCATTTAAGTCCCACTGCTGGGGCACGGGCCTACCTCAATCACTTGAGGGGTATTTGCCATACTCACCACGCTTGGCAGACGGGTTGGCGAGGGTTTTGATATAAATGCAGAGTTTTCCTTCTCTGGGTGCTGATGATCATGCCAGCAGCTTTACCTTAGTCGCCTTTTACGACACCTCGGTAAGAGTGAGGGTGGCCTATTCTACTCTGCCGGGGACCACACGGCTAAATAAACGCAATGTTAAAGTGGCTGGAACAAGTTTAGTTCCGGAACTTTTCTAAGATAACGTTTTGTAATAACATATTTGAAAAAGAATTCCGAAATGGTAAATTAAGTAGGTAAACGTTTGTAAAATAAGATTGAATAGAGTTAATTAAACAGTTTGCTAGTAAATATACAGTTATTTTTTTGTTTTTGTATTATATGCTATCTAAAATAGTAAATAAACAACATAAGATTACATAATGATGTCCTCTAAACCGATATATCGGTCATGGCGGCAATCTCAGCCATCAGCCATCGACGCAGGACATATTATAGTGATGAAGTATTTGCGCAGGCGTAAGTGCACTCTCTATTCCCGTACCCTCTTATTTCGATGGGACACTAGTGTGACACGACCGTAGAGGGATTAGGCGCAGGACCAACGGCTTTTATTTAACGGCACTCTGAAGCGGCCGTGTGGTCCCCAGCAGAGTAGAATAGGCCACCCTCACTCTTACCGAGGTGTTGTAAAAGGCGACTAAGGTAAATCTGCTGGCATGATCATCAGCACCCAGAGAAGGAAAACTCTGCATTTATATCAAAATCCTCGCCAACCCGTCTGCCAAGCTTGGTGAGTATGGCAATTACCCCTCATGTAATTGAGGGAGGCCCGTGCCCCAGCAGTGGGGACTTAAATGGGCTGATGATGATGATGATGAATCGTTTGGCGCTTTAAATTTTAGTAGGCGTTTATATCATATAAAACATATTATTATTTCGATTATAACTATGTCTATAAGTTTACATCCAGTCCACACAGCCAATCGACAGCTTCAGGTGTCATACTATAAAGGTCCCCAGGGTCGCCCCTGTAGCGTCTTTTAGGACATCGGCTTACAATGTGGTCTGTGGTCAGATCTTCAATTTCACAGTCACACAGTGGGCTATCTGTCCATCCCCATTTGTACATTAGGTAATTGCACCTGGCGTGCCCAGTGTGAATTCTGTTCAGACGGCACCATTGTTTCCTTGGCAGGGAGAAGCCTGTTGGTTTCTGTGTCACATTGTGTTAACATTGCGTGTTGTAACGGGATGGCATGTGCTTTACTACACGGTAATAACTTATTCTTTATTTATTTTATACTTTATTCATTTATTTCTTATCTACAATCTATAGTATTAAACTGAGTTAGAATCTTATGTGCTAGTTAACATATTTTAGATTGCGTGAGAACTGGGGTCTGAACTAGGCCATGAGCCTGTACTACAGTCCTCCAAAGCTCTCGACTCTCGGTGGGGGTAAGGACACAATTTTTAACATAATCTACGCTTAATGTAGCGAGATCACATTAGATACATTTTGAAAACATGGCGGATATCACTTGAAAACTATAAAAAAAACTATCTTTTAGTGATATATGTCGTATGAAAATAAATGTCACGAGCACGAGAATTGGGCTCCTAGTGTTTTAAATTAATACGGTACTAATATTTATCGATATTGCCTCTATTTTTTGAGGTCACACTAGTAACCATCTATCGATAGTCCAAACCGCACGGAGCATTAGTGCTCATCAATTATATTGCTCTTCTTTTTATGGGAAGGTCCGCAGCGCACTTGTGACTCCACTGGTGTCGCGGGTGTCTATGGGCGGCGGCAATCGCTTACCATCAGGCGAACCATCTGCTCGTCTCACATTTAAAAAAAGCTATACAGCTTTTTTACAGACATACGTCTCCGCCAATTATTGACCATTTTTCAGATATTTTTTTTTTATTTGAAAGAAAGAAAGTCATTGTATTAATTTTGTGGCTCAGCTGATGATGGAACGACAACTCCTCCACGATTAGGAGTTAAAGGATAACTCTTTCAATACTGTACTCATATTTAGGCTATTAGTTATTTGGAGAGGGGGGCTGCCCAAAAATAAAACACTAAAAAGCATGACAAAAATTTCTGCGAAAAAAAAACCGCCTTGAAAAACAAGGAACTGAAAAGTGTAAAATAATATTTATAACACTTCATACACTTCTAATAACATTTTATAACAGTCGAAAAAAGGTGAGAGAAATATTATTTTACACTTTTTAGTCCGTGATTTTTGAAGGCCGTATTTTTTGCGCAGAAATTGTATACAATCCGATCAAAAATTGTGCCATTGTTTACTAATCGTTTCTATTCATCAAAATACATTCTGATTGATCGGATTACGATTAATCGGATTGTTTTTATTATAATTTTTGAAAGTTAAATAAAATACGTATTCAATAAAAGTCTTGAATATAAAGTGTCTTTATAAATCATCTTTCACAAAAGGTCTTACGTCGTGAAAGGGGGTCGTTATCTGGCTTTTACTGTTGAACCTATCTGAGACCAGAACCTTTGTTGGTCTTCGGCCGACTTCGCTTAGCACTCATTCACAAAAGCTTGGCTAGCTTTTATTAGGAAATTATACTCTATATCATGCCATCAAAATATCTATGTCATGCCATCGCGAATGCTATTCTTTTTGTTGTTTTGTTGTTTTTTTAAATATAATTTTAATGTTTTAAAATTGATTATGTATCTCTGTGTTATTATTTCTTTGTTTTGTATGTGAAATTTTTAATTTTCTTTTTACTTGTATTTATTGCATGTCAATCTTTAATATTATTTTTTCAACGCAAAGGCGTCACCCAAGGTCCAGCCTGAAAAACAGCGCTGCAGCTGCTGTATGTGGCAGTTGCAGCATATGCTGAGGCTGAGCCTTGTTGGCCGCAACTCTTTATCAAAAACAAAGTACAGAACCTTGTTTTCTCTGTTTTGTTCTATGTGTAATGTGTTGTGGTCAATAAATTGTTTCTTATCTTATCTTATCAAGTTAGAGGTCGCCCAGCGGGCTATGGAACGAGCAATGCTCGGCGTCTCTCTCCGAGATCGAATCCGAAATGAGTTGATCCGGCAGAGAACCAAAGTCATCGACATTGCTCACCGGATGAGCAAGCTTAAGTGGCAGTGGGCTGGCCATATTAGCCGCAGAACCAACAACCGATGGGGTAAACGAGTTCTAGTGGAGAACGCGTCTTGCCAAACGTAATGTAGGGCGCCCTCTGGCTAGGTGGGGGGACGATCTGCGCAGGATGGCTGGCAAGAGCTGGATGCGAGAGCATGGATAGATCACGGTGGCTAACAATTGGAGAGGCCTACGTCCAGCAGTGAACTGCGATAGGCTGATGATGATGATGATGATTATCTTATCTTATCTTATCTTATCATAGGCAGGCGGCAGACAATATTACTCATGATACTTTGGGCCGATGCAACCAATCTTATTCCGTTAATAACTGTATGGTATAGCGCTGTCGTAGATTTATACATGGATAAAGATTCAGTACCACTGCTCCAAACAAGGTCTGAAATATTACTAGACACAACAACTAGAACAACCACAAGTGTTCATCACAAGAATGTTTGTCCAGAGTGGAAATAGAACCACTAGGATAACTGGATGATTGATGATGACACTCAGCACCACGACATGGATATATTCTATAATGTATCAAGACGGGAATTAACACGACATTTATTATGTGTTACGATTTGTGTACTCACATATTTGGCTCGACCTTTAGGCTACGTTACAGCAGCCGTGGTCACGAGGCGGACATTATAGTTATAATAAAGAAAATCTAAAACTATTTATCAAACCGCTACGGGATGGACAAATTTGCTGACAATATTATGTATTTATTGATATTAAATATTTCATTACATTATTGACAAACCGAAAGCATTTTGAGTGACATAATAATATCTGGTCCTTTTGACATTAGATTAATTAATTCCATTGACACTTTTTTTAATATAAAGTACTTAATTATTTAAATATAGTTTGACAATTATTTGATTTCGAAATTAGGCAAAAACATAAATACTACAATATGTATGTTTTTGATCAATTGTAGAATTTAATTTGATAGTAAGTGTGAATTTAATATGAAAAAACTTGTGTGCGTGTTGGAATAATTTCTGTAAGTAATACATAAATAAATTACGAAATGCGCAATCGGGCCAGTTCATTTTAAGTTACACATCTATTATTGTCCGCAACCGGACTTTACTAATCAATTATCTATTCTATTTATTAACAGGCAAATCCTACAACGGCAATGCTAATAGGTACCTAATCCGAAAGCACAAAATGCTTGCACGATGTAATCGACAACTAGCTCCATCTAATGGTTTAAAGTGGAAGTAATAACTAAATAAAGTAATATAGATGCAAAAAAGTTGCACTAAGGCAACGTAGCCCTTTGCCTTTTAGCCGCGTGTAAATACTCAACACTTTGACAGCTACGTGGTCTGCCCCGAGGGGCTTGGGGCAAACAGCATTTATGAAACGTTTAGCCCCAAAACTGTTTGTGTTGGAAATGTTTTAATAACTTTGCAGTGTACGGGACACAGGTAAATGGTATCAAAGGTATCTTCTCTTGATTTTAGCGAGTAATTCGTGGTTGCGTCCAAAGCTGTCGCTCTGGACCCCGGGGTGCGCTCGGACCATGATTCAGGTAATTACAAAGAAGCGCCTGCCGTCTGACCTTCGCAATCCTTTACATGGGAACCAGACCGACTGAATCATGGTTCACTGAATCAAGGTCAAACGGCAGTCGCTTAATTGTAATTACCAATAACTGGTATCAAAGGTGTTTCGAATTTATCAAAGATTTTTTTAAAAATGCATTTTTAGGGGTTTTACAATCAGAGATTGGTTGTTAATTTTATTTTTATAACTCTTAAACTTCTTAATTTCAGTGATAATAAATAGTCTCATGCCAATGTTATGGTATGACCACTATTTAAAAAATTATTAAGGTTGCTTTAAGAGACCTTAATTTTATTTACGATATAATTACTAAAGACAGTACACCCTAATTGTGGTTATTTTATATTATTATCAATATTTTGCCTGAAAGAAAATTATGTTTTAGTGTAAAAGAGTTGCAAGGTACTTATTCCCTAAACGACTACTTTTAATTAAGGTGATACCGCGATCTCAATAGCGCCGCCTATCAATTTGTATTAATTGTGACGAATATAGGATCATGTTGCAAAAAACGGGCAATGAGATTCTAAAAAAAAGTATTTGTGATTTTTCAAGATATATCTGGCACATAATATCTCTTTAGAAGTAACCAAATTGATTTAGAGAATTGCTAAAAGTGACCACTTTAGGCAGAAATCAAATATTAAGTTACGTAGGGGGATAATTTGTGCTAGATATATCTTGAAAAATCACAAATACTTTTTTTTAGAATCTCGTTGCCCATTTTTTGCAACAATATCCTATATTCGTCACAATTAATACAAATCGATAGGCGGCGCTAGTGAGATCGCGGTATCGCCTTAAGCGTATTTTACGTTTCAATGTTAATCGATCACATTTCAGAAGCTTTGTGTACAAAATGTACTAAGTGATTTTAACTAGGTAGTTAAAAGTAGGGCGTGTTTGCGCTTAGGAGTGACCGCTCAGCCTCTCTACAGCGGGGTGGGTCCGACCGCGTCTGCACACGGATTACACCCTATATAGGATGTTTACTTGCATCGAATGTTTATTTATACACTAGCGCTGTTTTATCGTCTTAATTTGTTATACTCTGTCGGAAGATGAGAAAATGTGACGTTTGGAGTTCGATAGTTCTGTTCTGCATTGTTTGTGGTGGCGTTCTTTTACGATTTGATTTACCTACCATTGTATTATCCTGTAGATTGTTTGTAGCCTAGGGTGGTTTTCGTGGTGGCCGAAAACATCAAAAAAGGTGTTAAGTACAGCTGTACCACGTTTATAAGTTACAACGGCAAAATTCGTCTACGCAGAAGCCCGATTGATTACGATTGCGAATGCATTTGAAATACAGACTTTATCGCGTTACGTTAAGATCAAATACAATAAATCCAGAGAGGAATGATATCTCTCTCTTAACCGCACTTGCACCGAACATGGCGTTGACGCAGCAACCAATCAGAAATTGTAATTTTTGGCGCGCGTAAATGGAGTGTTGTGATTGGTAAAGATTTTGACGCAGTTTTCGAAAATAAGGTTTCTGCGCAGGTACATTGGTGTAACTTATAACAAAGGGCGTTAATTGCAAAAATCACCCTCCCATAAAATCACCTAGTGAGATTTTTTTAGATATTTTTAAAAAATATATTGTTTTCTTCAGTACCCCTTGGAGGTTCTAAAATTAATAAGCACGGTGTTATACCTTCGTACATATTATAAAGTTATAAAATACTAATATAAATTACCACAGAATAATATTTTGTATGATTATATTTTTGATCTTAGTAATTAAAATGAAGTCAAGAAATCCTTCGGCTTTGACTGGCCTAAAACGTGGGCCATATTTGTTGGACGGGAGCTTAAATCCATTTCATTCACTTAGAGTGGGCTAAATTAAATTTGAAAGCAATTACAGACCATGTTATCTAAGAGTCGAGGCAATATACATACTCAAACTCCAGTACCTACTTCAAAATTTAATAAGGGATATTACCTATGTATGTACTATGTACGATTTATACGACTTTTGGTGATTAATAAAATAAACAATGTCTTTTCATTAGAAAGCTTGTAATATTTCATCTTGAAATGATATTGATGATGATGATTGTCAAAAATTTTCTGCGATAATAAAGCCGCCTGTTAAAAAATATTATTTTACACCTTTTAGTTGGTGGTTTTTGAAGGCGGTTTTTTTTTTGCATAAAATTTTTATTCAATCTTTTTAGTGTCTCATTTTTTGGCAACTCCCTCCCAACCCCGCAAAATAACCAACAAACTGATTGTGACTACAGTACTGAAAGAGTTATCCTTTAACTCCTTACCGTTGAGGAGTTGCCATTCTATCACCTGCAGAGCCACAAAATTAATCCAATCAGGCGTAAACACTGGTGCAGATTTGAAAAAAAGATACAAAAACATTACGTGTCCCTATAAAATTTGAAAGTTCCAGTATTCCATCATCCTATCCTGATATCCTGATCATGGTACCATTCCGGGATTATCTACTATCAAACAAAAAATAATTTTCTAAATCGGTTCATAAATGGCAAAGTAATCGGCGAGCAAACATTAAATAAAAAATATACATGTCAAATTGAGAACCTCCTCCTTTTTTTGAAGTCGGTTAAAAAAAGTCTTTAAACATGGAAGTACCAAATAATATAGTACGTCGTCTGTAAGTTTTTACCATTTTTTTCGACAAGTTTGTGTCGAGTGATTTTAGTTCAAACAACTATAGTTCTCCTAGCTGGTGTAAGCATCGAATTGGATATGGTGGCAACAAACATTCAGCTTTCTGGTTAAACATTAGGGTCAACAGCATGGCTAGTGGTTCTTCAGCTTTTTGATTGGATGCTAGCGTTTAGCAAACTCCTTAGGCATCTAATTGGATAGCTTATTGAACAATATGGCTGCGACATTACACCAAGACACTTTCAAATATTTGTTAATTTTGGGAGTCGAACGTACACACAATCCTTGAATTGTGAGGACGGATACTCTACCTACTCCGCCATCTGGCCAGTTTGTGGACTGAAATTGAAAAACTTTTGTGGACTAATTATATAATTTGTCCATTTCCCAAGTAAAGCACATGTTTTTAGTATATACTATTTTGTTTATTTATGTATTAGCATTATAAATATCTTAATATATATATATATATATATATACAGTTCACTCTTATTTCCCTTTTTTAATATTGCACCACCTACCCCTTCTCTACTATCAAATGGCCTTTGCCTGAAGGTTGTCTGGTAGAAATCGCTTCCAGCGATAAAACCGCCGAAATTGTACAATTAAGTTTCTGTAATGTCTTTGAAAGTTGTGTTTTCTTTTGTGCAATAAAGTATATCTATCTATCTATCTATAAATACAAATTATTCAAAAACATTTATGGAACAGCAAATTTAAGTCTTTTGAAATTTCTAACTAAGTTATCATTTAACCCTGACGAATGGCTATACATATAGTAAGTACATTAAGATAACGAGTTCCTGGGTGTCAGGATTCAATTTTTTACATGAGTTTTTCTCTTATAAGATTCTATTGAATTGTCAGCCCGGAGTGTCAGTTTATAAGTTGCCGAAATTTGATGGCGGAGAAAATTTTCAAATTTTATACCTATTAAAAAAAAGTTGCGGTCTCTTGTACCCCCGTGCCTCGAAAAGCTCGTTCAGCCTATGCCTCTTTGTCACGCTGGTATACTATCGAGTGTAAGAAAAAGGAAATTTGCTTTTGTTTGCGCGCACGTGCAGAATACTTATTCTTAGGTTTTTGATCACCAATCCGCCTTAGACTGGCGTGTTTAAGCCTAATTCTATCATACTAGCGATGAATCGATTTCTATTTTGGAGCTCTGCGCCCTGCAGTGTACCAATACTTTATTATACTTTAGGTAAATATTAGTAGGACATTATTTGTGTCAGCATGAGTCTCTTAGCTTGTTATACCATTTATCAAACACTTTGCTGCTCCCCTTCTATTCATCTGTCATCTTCAGCCCATCCACTATGTTACCATTATGTATCGGGGCTAATATTTGCGAAAGTTATCGTGACCTAAATGAAATACAGTGATGTATTTGCACCATTCCATATATTCCCCTGTCATGTGAGCTCTTTACCTGTAGTTTGTGTAAGACAAATCACCTGACAAACTTTGATAGGAATTATCTTTTTGACTTTGATAGGAATTCTTTTTCTGACTTTGATAGGAATTCTCTTTCTGACTTTGATACGAATTCTCTTTCTGACTTGTGTTGTACTTGTAGGTACGTACGTGCCCGGTGTACAGTTTGTTTAGTAGGTCAAGGCATTGTCAAATGTTTTATAATAATAATGTCCTCCAAACCGATATTTCGGTCATTGCGGCCAATCTTAGCGATCAGCCATCGACGCAGGATATATTATAGTGCACAAGTATTTGCGCAGACACAAGTGCACTCTCTATTCCCGTACCCTCTTATTTCGATGGGACACTAGTGTGACACGACCGAAGAGGGATTAGGCGCAGGACCAATGGCTTAACATGCTTTCCGAGGGTACAAGACTGCCAACTTCCAGACTCCGGGCTAACACTGAGAATTTCTTAACAGAAAAACTCAGGTACAAATTTTGGCCCGACCCAGGGTTCGAACCCGGGACCCCAGCGCAACCGTCGCTTTAAAATGCGACCCACTAACCGAGGCATTGCGCCACCGAGGCAGTTTTATAATATCAGGGTGTGCAATCTTTTGTGAGACCAATTTTGCTATTTTAAGTACAGTACAGTAAAACAATAAGGTAGGTCTCACAATCACAGACACGCAATAAAAGTTTGTATTTCTTTGTTCGTGCTCACTTGACCAATATTGAGAATTCAACATTTTAAAATTCAAATTTTTGAGAATTCAACACTTTGAAAATCAAAACTTTGAGAATTCAACATTTTGAGAATTCCACATTCTATAAATTCAACATTTTGAGATTCAACATTATGAGGATTGAACATTATGAGATTTAACCGTGTGCGAATCCAACTATGTAATTCAACTATGTTCCAAAAGGATTTTTAATCCAAATTAATGCTTACATTTTGTCATTGTTACAGAAACATGTCTTTGGTACCACCAGGAGGCGCGGACTCACCAAGCCCAAGGCGGGCTGTGAGTCCTCTACTGGAAATGAGAAGGCCGCACTGCACTCTGGCCTGCGACTACTGCGCAGCTATCTTGGAAGATAAATTCAAACGTAAGTAGGTCATCATATAGGTGCATTGTCAGATGCAAACAAACGACGTCCTGTTTGGAACTACTTAGCTACCATTGTTCAACTCTGAATGTTGAGAATTGGTATTTAATATTTACTAAAGCTGATTTATGGAATAATCATTCCATAAACCACAATTTCCATGTGCCCTTCAAACCGGCTCGAGAGTATTTCGATAGGTCAACTGTATACTTAAGATGACGGGTAGGGCACACTAGCGACGCCAATCGATTTTAATTTTTAGCTACTAAACCAGATCTATTTTAAACAATTCGGGGTTACATATATAATAACAATGCAAAAATGTTGGGTCCAACGCGTACGCGAAAAATTTATTCACGTTAAAAGTGGCCGCTTTTGGCGGTTGTCAATCAATCAATCAAATAATTCTTTATTTGCATAGGCTTGTACACAGCACTTACAAATCGTCATACATTTTAATGACTTAAAACTATTTATAAGTACTTATGTATAATTTACATGTTAATACATATATATGTTGATACATAGAATATACTAAAGAAATAAATAAACATAATGCGATTCTACCACCGGCTCGGAAAGTTGTTTCTGGTCGAGAAGATCCGGCAAGAAACTCGCCAGTTACTCTTTTTAATTGCCAAACTTTCATACAATGTTGTGTCATCATCATACCAAGCCATACAGTTTAATTGTTAGACAAAATAAAATAAAGGAAATAATAATAAAATAAATATTATGAGGTAAACCGAAGCAGACCAGTCCCCAAAGGTCAATTTTTCACGTACCAAAACGGACCCAACATTTATGCATGGTTATTTAATAAATAGGATAAGTGTTTGCCGAGACTTTCGCCCCCCGAAATTGTTTGAAATAGATCCAGTTTAATAACTAAAAATTAAAATCGATTGGCGTCGCTAGTGTGCCCTACCCGTCAACTTAAGAACATACTTTGTAAATGCTTCGCTGCATGGAACCCTTTGGTTAGTAGGCATTCTCAAATCTTGAAACTACTAGAGAAGGTAAGAACGCATTTTTACCCACTCTTCGTGTTATACGTACTTAATTAAATGTAAGTAGGTATTTATTGAGGTTTCATAAAAATAAATACATTTCAGAGTAAGCACATTACTTTTTTTGTGTCAATCGACACCTGATGGTAAGTGATCATCGCCGCATGAACATCTCTTGTAGTCAACGGGAAATACTGCAGCCAAACCGTTCAACAAAGCTGAGGTACGTGGTAGAAAGTTCAGCAAGAAATGCCATCAGATTTATATCCTTACTATAAATTAACACGGGTAGGTACAGAACCTCTTTCTTCCAGTTTTTTTTTTATTAGAATAGCCAGACATTTGGCCACAATCTCACCTGATGGTAAGTGATGATGTGGCCGAGGATGGATCATGCCTGTCTAGTAACAACCTATTCACTCTTTTCTTGAATAAGTTCAGATCATAGCGTTCAGGGAACACATCTTCCGGCAGAGAGTTCCATTCCTTAGCTGTACGCAACATGAATGTACATTTGAACCGTTTGGTACGTGTTGCCGGTATTTCTACCACGTAAGGGTGGTAACCCCTTCTCCGTCTTGTGTCCCGATGATGAAAGGGGGTCGGTGGAATTAGATCATGTGATTCCTTCGCACACTCTCCGAAATGCAACCTATAAAAGACCGAAAGACACGCTATCTTATGCCTGTGTTCAAGACTTAACAACTTGCGGTCAAAAAGTTCAGCGTCGCCAACAATCCTTTTAGCTCGGTTTTCGATCGATTCCAATGCAGCCAGTTGGTATTTGGCAGATCCATCCCAAAGGTGACAGCAGTACTCCATGCAAGTTCGGACTTGAGCTTGGCTTGGTTTTTTGTCTCTCTATTCTAAAACTGATAATTTTTACATTTTAAAAAATAACTTTATTTTTTACACTGACCCGGACCCGGACTCAAATTAGGGCCTAAAACGAAACCACCCCGAAACGAACGAGAATATACCAGTCCAATTTTAACAAAAGAGATATTCTATACTTTATTTGCTTCGCAATGTTATATACAGGGATGGTTAATAGTATGAATTAATGCACTTTTATTGCACTCAAAATAATAATATTAAAGTACAAGATTGTGGGCCATGTAAGGCACTGTCGGGACATTAATTCCAGTTTACACGAATCATCATCATCATCATCATCAGCCCATTTAAGTCCCCACTGCTGGGGCACGAGCCTCCCTCAATCACATTGAGGGGTAATTGCCATACTCACCACGCTTGGCAGACGGGTTGACGAGGGTTTAGATATAAATGCAGAGTTTTCCTTCTCTGGGTGCTGATGATCATGCCAGCAGATTTACCTTAGTCGCCTTTTACGACACCTCGGTAAGAGTGAGGGTGGCCTATTCTACTCTGCCGGGGCCACACGGTTTATACGAATAGATGGCGCTAGTTGTCATTTACATCGCGCAATGCGTTTCGTGTTGTTGGATTACCTATAAGCGTTGGCGCTGTCTATTGGACTTAACCTCTTTATAAATAGTATAGATTACATTTTAAGTAATATATTTTATCTAGTTTAAATTTTTTAGTAACTTAAAGATGCGCAGTAAAACTCTTTTAAAAGACAAAGGTGTTATAACTCTTTTGAAGAAAAGAGTTATATCGCTCTTTTGCATCTTAACTCCCAATTAACTCCGGAACTAAAAATACTTGAATGATGTGACTCATCGACGTGTTTATCCAATCTTATAATGTTGTACTTAATTGTAACAGTGGTAGGGTCAGTTTTCTCCCCTGATACTTTTTATGTACAGATTAATGCGCGACGCGTTTCAATCATGCTCCATCCCGTTTCGACTCATAAAATCCAGCTATGGTGGTTTCGCTCACTCTTTTACGATCCATGGTACCTGTCTCGCTCACTAACTCTTTTTACATCTTTAACTCCTTAATGACTCTGTAACTCTAAGACTAAAAAGATTTAACGAAGCAATGATGTGATTGGGATTGATGCACATTTTCACAAAGGAAGTGTTTCTTATTTTTATTGAATTAATCATATCCACCTACGAGTGTGAGTTGCTGATAGATGATGATGAATCATATCCTCTTAAATATTAGTCAAAATGAGTAATATTGGTTCATACAGCCACACATCAATGTATACAAATCTGTCAAATTTCTTCAATGATTCGCACCTTAATGTCATACACATCAATCCTCACATCAGAGAGTTGAAGATGTAAAGAGTTTTAAAGGAAGCAAAGGAGTTACGGTTTAACTATTTTGCAAGGATGTACATCTTTTAGTCCCAATCACTCCTGAGTTACACATGTTTTGTAACTAATAAATAGTGAATGGAAGGGATGGGTCTGATGTAGTCGTGATTTCTGTCTCATTGCAATGCCCTGAGCTGAGTATAAAACAAATTTCCAACTAAAGTGCCACCCAGTGAAGTAGAAAGAGAAGTAATAAAAATAAAAAAAACATGGCTAAGTACAATAAAAGTCACAACAAATTAGATACCTTATTTATTAGACGCTGAAGAAAATATTTTAGAAA
The DNA here is from genome assembly GCA_019059595.1 of Marasmia exigua. NCBI lineage: Eukaryota > Metazoa > Arthropoda > Insecta > Lepidoptera > Crambidae > Marasmia > Marasmia exigua. The sequence continues at coordinate 11,764,458 of CM032482.1, read as the reverse complement.
AGAAACTTTTCTTGTTAGTGTTTTATAATCTCCAGCAAAGTTCGGAACAAGCCAGACAAAAACTTTGTGCAGGTAGAATGTATAAGTTGTATCAAATGTACACACGTTGTCACATTGATTTTTTGCAGGATTGTGTTTGTTGCTTCATCCTGACGCCATCTGTATGCGAGATTAGGAGTTTAGTAGGTGGGTACAGTACCTACCCTGTGGTACTAGCTACAAGCGTATAATATTTCTAAACAGAGTGTAATGTTCAGGAGCCCAATTCTCGTGCTCGTGACTATTTGATTTCATACGACATATATCACTAAAACATAGTATTTTTGTATGGTTTTTAGGTGATATCCGCCATGTTTTCAAAATATCACGAGCACGAGAATTGGGCTTCAGGGTTTCTGTGTGGGCGTGATATCACCTCAGTGGAGCCGCCCCATTCATACCGAAGCATGCTCGCCCAGGCGTTAGAGATTGCCTTATTATTCTAAGCAGCAAAGCAGTTGGCACCTACCTCAAACTCTTAAAGATTTATTTTATCGCATTTTATGCTCTAAATCAATTCATCGCAGGAATACTGAATCTCATCAGGATTCATACGGCTTTCGAAAATGTGTTTCTAAGCCTTTTGTATGTACGGTAGGATATCCGCGAATTTATCCAGTGCTCAACTACGTGGTACTGAGATGGCTTCAGGGCCGTCTTAGGATTGGAATTCACGACTTATGTTCACACAAAGGGCGAAAAAAATGACAGTACAGAAACTGCAGGTTTAAAAATATATCCTACTCCTACTAATATTAAAAGCGCGAAAGTTTGAGAGGATGTACTCGTATGCAAGTACGAGGAACTTGTTGTGGCCACGGAACTATAACTTCAACTGTCTCCACTAAAACCACCTCTTCATCTACGTAGAGACATCGGGTCGCTTAGCGTCTTTTACCGTCTATATCACGGTGAGTGCTCTGAAGAGCTTTTCCTCTCTCCCATCTGCCCTATTCCGTCCCAGTTTTGGGACGCGCCCGACAATGCTGTTATCGATTCACGGTGGAAAACATTCTATCACGGAATGAAAAAATAGCAATTCCTATTTCTGCCGTATCAAGGAATGGAACTAGTTGCCGGCGCATGTATTACCTCTTTCCTACAATATGGATTCCTTGAAACGAAGCGTGAAGAAGTATCTTGCGGGCCGGTATGGCAGTCCCAACGGAGGTGTTGCCTGACATAGCTTCCGTTGTAATTGCAACGTGCCCATCAGCCTGAGAAGAGCCAATATACTGTGCCACTATAAAAAAAAAATCACGGCAATTCGTCGCTCCATTTTATCATAAAATATGGACAAACAAACACACCGACACATACACTTTTCATCATCATCATCTTAGCGTTGCGTTCCACGCTGACACTATGGAGCTCGGGGCCGCTAAACACATACACTTTTACATTATTTTAATTTAATATGGATGTAAGAATGTTAGTGGTTCTTTCACACAAAACCGACTAAATGGATTTTAATAAATAAAGCTTAATATCAGAATAAAATATTTGCTACAATTTATAAAGATATATTGTATACTATCCAAAATATAACGATAATTGTATCACCACGTGAAACCACTGGGTGCAGGCAAGGAGATCCTAGCGAGAGGCGTCATGAACCCCTATGGAATCAGGGGCGCTATACTAGGGGCCCCGGGGCCTGAGGCCCTTGATCCTACGGTACTGTCTATATGGAGCTTACAGATGGTTCACATTTATTGAGCACCGACAGGTGCCTTCAATGGCTTCGTACACGCGAAAATATTCCACAGAAAATTCGGGAGTAATTTTGGGTCCTGCGATAAAAGGAAAGAATAAGTAACATACCAACCTAGTTAAGACGAATTGAGGAACTTAATAATAGTTGGCAAGTCTGGGAGTTTGGCCCTTACTGGAAAAAGTTGAAAAAAAATCTACGAAAAAAAACCGCCTTCAAAAACCACGAACTAAAAAGTGTAAACTGTATTTTAGAACAGTACACTCGAGAAAAGGTTTTACCGAAGTCGGCGCCCAATACTATGTTGTAATTTAATACAACATTCAATTTCAACAGACATTGAGACGAAAATGAGAACCCTCAAATTTTAAAGGCACACGTAATGTCTCTTCAAAACTGCACCAGTATTTACGACTGATTGTATTAATTTTGTGGCTCTGCTGATGATGAAGGGTCAACTCCTCAACGGCAAGGAGTTAAGGTTAGCAACCGTAGGTTGATAATCGGCGGTGCGAACAACATGTACGGGGAACGAACGGCGAGTTATCTAATTCCACGTCTTATTAACCAGCTACCTCTCAGCTTGCGTGATAAGATTAATGATAAAAATATCAAACAGAAACTCAAGATGCACTTTCTCGATAATGTTGAATGAGATGCACTTACTTAAATCTTAATAAAATAAATTATGTAGGTAGGAATTGTGTATTGTTCGTTATGCACTTTGCTTAACTTTAACATCGACTCAGGTCGCGCCATCACAAACCATAGTGGTTTAAGTGCGTGATTATTTTAAGATAATTTGAAATGTATTTTTATATGATAAATAAATAAAAAAAAAAGGATAACTCTTTCAATACTGTATTCACTATTAGTTTGTTAGTTATTTGGCGGGGGTGAAAGGGGAAAGAGAGGGGGGTCGCTGTCAAAAAGCTAAAACTTTCTTTTGAACTAACGTCTATGCTCTATTACGCAGCACCCGGCGAATGTCATAAAAACACACAGTATGATGATGAGGCTAAAGGTATTTACGTCGAAGGCTTGTAAGCAACGCCATTGATGTGAAAGCGTACGTTATTTCAGCAGTATTTGTATGTTTGCTATTTAATAAACAATAGGTCAAAATCACAGTACATAAAGTTTATAAACATTTGACTGACCGGATGGCGCCATTGGTAGTGACCCTGCCTCTTACGCCAAAGGTCGTGGTTTCGATCCCCACCCTGGACAAACATTCGTGCGATGAACACTTGTGTTTGATCAGTATCTGGGTGTAATATATGTATTTAAGTATATATTTGTGTTCCTCTGTTGTCTGATATCTGTAAAACAAGTGCTTAAGCTACTTAGTATGAAATCAGGTGAACGTATGAGATGTTGTGAGAATTATTATAAAAACATTTAGGAAACTCAAAAATCCGACAACCATAACCTAAATACTAGAAATAAACACAAGCTTGCTGTTCCACATTTCAGACTTCATAAGATTGGTAATTCATTTGTAGGAATGAGTATTAAAATATTTAATAAGTTACCACAAAAGCTTGTTGATTTACCAATGCCTAAATTTAAACACATGTTAAAAATTATTTAATGGCAAAAGCCTATTATACAGTTATTGATTACTTAGTTGACAAGAATTTGTGGAAATGATAAACTGTTCGCCTACACCCATGATATTGTACATACAAAAATTTTGGCGATTAAAAAGAGTAACAGGCGAGTTTCTTGCCGGATTTTCTCGTCAGAATCAACTTTCCGATTCCGGTGGTAGAATCACATTAAATATATTAATTTCTTAGTATATTTTTGTATCGACATATGTTTAATTACATGTATAATATACATAGCTATAATTTATATTTTTCATGTATGACGATTTGTAAGAGCTGTATATAAGCCCATGCAAATAAAGTACTTTTGAATTTTGTTTTTTTTTTTGAAAAAGAATTGAGAAAACTAAAATAACTGTTTTTTTTCAACTTATGTAAATAAGACTTTTGTTTTTATACAAATGTATTGAGCCTATTTATTTCTATGGAATGCCGAAATAAAAGCGTATTGTTTCTCTGAAATCAAAGTTTTATTATTTTACATAGTTTCCAAGCTTCACTTAGTCCAGCCTTTAAAAAAAAAACAAATTAATTCCTTACCATATATATATGTACCTACCTGAAATCAAAGAAACAACATTTAAAGTTCTTATTCCAGAATGTTGTTCCTTTAGTTTCACAAATATAAATTATTTTTTATTCTCATAAGTAGGTGATTTACGTAGCAGTAGTAATAAAAACTCGTTGACTCATTTCATTTGAAAACATTACAGTGACATTAACTTTTTTTTAAATGTAAGGAAGACGATATCGACTATGCAATGGAGGTATCGATTTTCTTTAGATAAACATCAGTATTTCTATATTGCAAACACTATAACAACATACTAACTTGACAAATTACATTGTATAGCGACAACCCATTCGAACAAAGGCTTAAACACTTAGACGCTTTAATTGTAAGTGCGATTGCGCTCAACAAACTCAGGCTGACATTCCTTAAGTAAGCTCCGACGACGTTTATGTGAAGTTATGGGATGATATTGTTGTCTTTATCTAAAGGACTCATTTATCCCCTTTTCCCCTTTTAAGGATTCTTAAACAAAAAAGGGTGTTTTGATGATCCGTTAGAGACAGAACTCTATCAACCTTTTTTTTTATCTTGGCGTGTAATTCCTGGCTGCGTTCAGGTTTGTTTTTTACAGAGTAAAAAATGTTTCTGGCCGGAATTTGGACCAAAAAAGAAAGTCATTTGATGGATTGTAGATGCGCGTAGTCCACGGCAGAGTAGAATAGGCCACCCTCACTCTTACCGAGGTGTCGTAAAAGGGGACTGAGGTAAAGCTGCTGGCATGATCATCAGCACCCAGAGAAGGACAACTCTGCATTTATATCAAAACCCTCGCCAACCCGTCTGCCAAGCGTGGTGAGTATGGCAATTACCCCTCATGTGATTGAGGGAGGCCCGTGCCCCAGCAGTGGGGACTTAAATGGGCTGACGAGGATGATGATGATGATGTTCAGGTTTGCTTATGGCCATGATTCAGAATTTAGGGAATCTGGTAATTACAATGACGCGACTGCCGTCTAATCTTCGCAAACTTTTAACAGGGGAGCCAGAGCAACTGACTCAAGGTTACACAACTCAGAAACTATCCGAATGTGTAGGTTTCCAATCACAATGTTCGCACATGGATTTGAAACCTCCAGATGCTAGGATTTGAACGTATAACCTCCCGTATGGAAGGCGTATTTTTATTCATTTAGCTTTTAGTGATACCACGGCCTCACAGAAAACCGGCGTGAATCAGCACTGCGCTGTGTTTCGCTGCGTGAGTGAGGGTACCGGACGCCCATCCGGGTGAAAGGGGGGTTTAAAGGTTGGCTGCGCTCTTGTGACTCCACTGGTATTGCGGGTCTCCATAGGCGGCGGCAATTGCTTACCATCAGGTGATCCGTCTGCTCGCCTTCACCTATCACATAAATGTCATCGCTCCAACAGTTACATCCGCTTAGTCCTATTTTTACTACCTATCAATTATTCTGAACAATGTTTGTTAGCCCTAACTAGCGACACCAAATGATTTAAATTGTTAGCTACTAAACCGGATCTATTTAAAACAATTTCGGAGCGCGAGTCTCTCAACAAACATGTATATAGTAAACAATTTATTTAATAATTGTGCACTACTTTTTAATCTGTTTTTGCACTCGAAATTTAGATTAACGCCATAAGTGGCCGTTTTTGGCGGTAATTCAAATTTCGAGTCCAAAAGCAGACCCAAATGATAAGTATAAGTGTTAAATAAACAGTATAAGTGTTTTCCGAGAGGCTGCAGCTTCGAAATTGTTATAAAGATATCGGGTTAAGTTGCTAACAATTTATCAAGTGGCGTCGCTAGTATGCCCTACCCGTCACCTTAAGGGCCGCTACGACCAATTTTTATGCGAGAATAATTTACAGTAGGTACAACGCTACGAACTGTATGGGTTGACAGCGTTACACCATAGATTTACTATTGAAAAAGATTGGTCGAAGCGGGCTTTATACATTTTACCTACATAATTTAACAGGAAGTGCAGAGATGCGGAACCGAGGGACTTCCCCGCTGTCGGCATCTCCGCGACAATCTCTCACCGGGGAACCCCCTTGGACTCTACCAGATGATGACAGGCCTGACTTCTCGGCCCTCAAGGAAAACATACACAGGATTAACAAGTAAGATAAATGATAATACGCCAAAAGTATTACTATAAAATATGTAACTTGAATAAACTTACATAAGGAATTAGAATAGTTATTTACGAGATTTCTACCATGTTCCTTATTTTTTGAGTTTCCGATATTAATTAACTATTCCAATGAAAGGCTTTAAAAGTATAAAACAATATGTTACCTTAGAAATATTGCGAATGCTATTTTTTTTTATCATCGATGCTAATATAAAAACAGAACAGTAGAAAAACTCTTTTGAATATTTAGAATGCTCTTTTCCACTTTAAAAATTACGAATCTTTTTTTTTCTTACATTATTTTGAAATGAAAACTTTGCGTATAAACTCTTGACAATTCACATTTATATCGCGAAAAATTTAATGTTCCAAATTCAAATAAAGCAACCATGTCTTTTGTTTTGTACTTAATAAAAACCAACAAAGAGCAAGATTCAACATTGTTGTTGAGATGACGTTTTCAGCTTGCGTTGGCTTTTGCCCACAAAACCACTATATAAACGTAGTGATTATATTCCCTTTGAACCACTGGGCATGATTTCAAGCACAGAACTATATCCAGGTTTAAAGTCTTGCGGGAGAGTGATAAATTGTTTCATTGCTTACCTGCATTTCCAAAATTAATAAGATTCTTGATTGTTTATTTTATAATGAAAGATCGTGTTCAAAGTTTACTATTCTTTTGCTTGTTTTGTCATCGCTAGAATACAAAAATGAAAACTTTTAGGACATGCAAAACGAGGTCAAGAATTTTTAACCAGGAAAGTTATACGGATACAACTTGCTAGAGAATATGAACACAATGTTAAAATAGCCAGTAGCATCACATGTGCTCTCGAGAGTCGACCGTGGGAGAGCCACGCTTCGGGAATGAATGGGTTTATCCTGGAACTAGAGCTACATGAGGTGCTGTAATAGGTTATGGGGCTGCCACAATAGATCATCTACTGGTCGTAGTGGCTATGAGACGCAGGACTCACCCCTTTTCTATCAAATAATAATATTACCGTACTAAATCTAAAGCCATCATGTTCCAACATGTAATGTTAAAAGGGGCTGAAACAACTTTGGTTTCGCGGTTTATAATAAGGGGAAATAAGACAAAGAAATGTCATGTAAGTATTAAGTATGTGGCTAAAGAAGATTCTGACGTTTAGTTGAATAGTAAAATAACAATGGCGATATGATTGTTGAGTTATTTATTTATCGTCTTAAAATGTAATTTTTAGATTACGAAATGATTTTATACAAATTCATAAGATTTTTCCGACTTCAACCTAGTCCTGATCAAGTCCAGAAAAAATATTAATAAAAAAGAGCTCATTATGTCAATTCTAAAATGTAACAAATTTTAAATGATAGTTTTCGGGGTTCCGTACCCAAAGGGTAAAAAAGGGGACCTCAATTTATTTAATCGTAGCTTCGATTTGTTTTTGATGTCCTCATTTTGTTTACCCGGATTCTTCGCCCGCAATACGCAAACTAAGAGTGTAGCGGGCTGTTGAGGTTTCACAAGTGATATACCTTAACACAGGTGCTTGAGCTACCTATCTCGGAGTCAGATCAATGTATGTGATGTTGTTAAATATTTATTTATTTATTATTATTAGACCTCACTTCAGTAGTATCGTTGCGGTGCGTCTTAAGAATTTTGGCCTGAACACGCGATGGATTTTGTAACTATTTGTTTTACTTTTAAAAAATGCATAATTGTTAACAAAACGAATAAATTTGATTTCATCCTTTTTGTTAGTAGGTGGGAGTATGCATAGATTTTAAGAGACTAAAATCGGTAACTTATAATACAGGGACTGCGAAACATCAACACGACTGGACATGCTGCTGACACAAGTGGAACAGTACGCGAACAACCTGGAAGCCTTGGTGGAGGAGCGCACGTCTGACTACCTCGAGGAGAAGAGGAAATGTGAGGAGTTGTTGTACCAACTTCTTCCCAAGTAAGTTATAGATAGATAGTACTCTTTTAAGTCAGGTATCAGCCTGTATACTATCCCACTGCATTGCAAAGGCCTCCATCATCAAAGACATCGCTACTATGATGGGATTAAGTTTAATTACCACGCTTGACTATTGGTGATCAGAAAACTAAGCAATGTCCGCAAAATTCGAAAAATACTTTTTGCTTAACCTGGGAATCGAAACCATTACCCCGAGATCACAGCTTGGTATTAAACCACTAGACCAACAGGGCGTCTATATAGCTGAGATACTCTTTATTTTACAGTATATAAAATTAAAATCTAGGTACATATACAAGGCCCCATTCGACCAATCTTTTATCCGTGGATAAATGTATAGTATAACGTAAGATTTTTATAAAATGACCACGCTATACCATAGATTTAGTATCGGCATAAGATTGGTCGAATCGGTACTTAGTCGGTTATACGCCGTTATTTTTTTATCGTTTACATCCCGAAAACCTCATAATAGGTAAAGTGAATAAAGTCCATTTAGCATGTTAGATCAACAAATAAGCGAAAAAAATACAGCTGTTCCATACATTATTGCTGGGTGGATTTTCTATTTAAACGCAGATAACGCACCGTTTATCTACGGCACCGAATCCAAGATCAGGTGATCTGACAGAACCAATGTCACCAGACATATTATCGGATTAGCAACTTAATGACACGTGCTCGCTTCGCTTGCTCAGCTCGCGTAGCGTTAAATCACTCTCGTCTTGATTGGTTTCCACTTCAAGGTATGTCTTGTTCAACGATTGTTTGGGGGAGTTGTTCTCTAACCTTAACACAAGGACAAGTTTTGTAAGGGCGAGTTGTCCCTTAATCCTTGGAACATAATGTATGTGTATGACTGATGCACTAGGAATATACAGGAAATAAGCAGGCCTTAAGATATGTACAGACACGCGAGCGTGCATACTGTGTGCAAAGATACCTTGGAAGCTGAGTGGCTTTCCGGACGCTCGCATACCTTAAAACATTGTTGTGGTGTGATTTGCAAAATAATAAGTCAGTTTTTGCCTAAGCCAGAAGTGTTTTATGGGAAATGTTGTTATATTCAAAGCCTCTGTCACAAACGAACGTAGATAAGAACTTTCCATTCTTCGTTGTGTAACGTACTTATCAACTTAAATAAAAAATTACACTGCTTAGGACAAGAGGTCTTGTGGCAAGTTGTCCACGTGTCAACTCACTCGACACATTATAGTAGCAGTGTTTAAAACAGTTGGGGGCAACTCATCCAAGAATTTCAAGATATTTTTGCTGGTTACTGTCTTAACCTAGCCAACCGATATTTTTGTGTTGATAATATAAAACTAAGCTAAATACAACAAAAAAAAATATTGATAAGGTTTGTTTAGAACAGTGACCAACAAAATAATCATAATCATAAAAAGTAACTCACAGACAACCGGCGTGAAGCAGCACTGTGTTGTGTTTCGCGGCGTGGGTTAGTGAGAAAAAGGGGGGATTAAAGGTTAGCAGCGCACTTATGACTCCACTGGTGTCGCAAGTGCCCACGGGTGGCGGCAATTGCTTACCATCAGGTTAACCATATGCTCGTCTGCCACCTATCACGAAAAAAAAACCCAACAAGATATTCTCAAAATTCGGGGACAAGTTTTAATGCGACGATTTGCCCTCTAACCCGGTAATGTAATGAATCACTTTAGACACTTTAAACTAAAACTACTAAATATGATACGATACGTTGGCATACCCTCGGCAGAATCATGAAAAACTCTTAGGTAGGTTTATGAGATTAACCAACTAAAATGATATTTTTTCTTTTAACAGGTCAGTAGCCTCCCAACTAATAATGGGGCAGCCAGTAATGGCTGAAACGTACGACCAGGTGACGATCTACTTTAGCGACATCATCGGGTTCACCCAACTATCTGCGGAGTCCACACCCCTGGAGGTCGTCGACCTTTTGAACGATCTCTACACCAGCTTCGACTCAGTCATTGAGAACTTTGATGTTTACAAGGTGAGTTCTTCCATGATATCGTCTTTCATTGTTTTTTGTTGTGGGTATGCCAAAATATAAATAGAAACGAGATCGAGTGTTTAATATCACTGACACTCGGTGTATCGCTTGTTTTAAGAACAAAGGTGAATGTTATTCAATATTTCTGATAATACTGGCAGGGGACTGAAGGGATTGGTGTGATAAAGAAGAGGCCTATACTCTGTAGTGGGTGAATGTGAACTCATATGATGATGATGATGATATTTCTGAAAAAAGAAATAGGTACAAATTACAATGTTACCTACTGTTCTTTTTTTATGTGATAGGTGGCAGACGACGAGCAGACGGATCACCTGATGGTAAGCGATTGCCTCAGCCTATGGACACACACGAGACCAGTGCAGTCACAAATGCGCTGCCGACCTTTTAACCCCCCTTTCCCCTGTGTTGGGCCTCCGGTACCCTCACTCACGCAGCGAAACACAGCACAGTGCTGTTTCACGCCGGTTTTCTGTAAGGCCGTGGATACATTTAGACATATTGGGGTAACGTAATAATTCGTTGTATAACAAAAGGCATTTACAGAAGTGTTGCACATCGTTATGGAGTTCACCGTACTAGATTTTTATATCTACACACATTTATCAATAGCATGGAAATACAATCAAAAAGAAAAAATAATGTTTTTTTTGATGTGGTAAGCGACTGCCGCACCCGCAAACCAGTGGAGTCACAAATGCGCTGCTAACCCTTTACCTCCTCGAGCTCCCAGTATCCTTACTCACTCGGCAAAACATAGCGCATGCGCCTCACGCCTGTTTACTGTGTGGCCGAGGTATCACTTTAGTCGAGCCGGCCCATTTGTTCCATTACCATTTTGTAGCTAGTAAGTAGAATTTTCATCAAAATTCATTCATTCATTAATTACAGCTTAAAATGTAATACAAACGTTGAACTATTGCGAATTTAATTAAATTTAACATTCTCATCTCTTACACGTGTCAGAGGATGCAATTACGGTAGAATAATTACAAAAGGGAATCGTTGTTAGTTACCATCAAATGAAGCCTTCGCAAACATACAGAACAAAACACGCAGAAGCGAAATAGAAAATATGCAATGCAGTAGTTTCCATGGAGTCAACCATGCTCGCCAGTGTTGCCATTAAACCCCGACATAATTTAAAAACACAATCAACTTTCAAAGTCAAAGTCCGGGAAAGGAGAGTTTACAACTTGGCAGGGCACTTGTGACTCCACTGGTGTTGCCGGTGTCCATATCGGCGGCGGTCACTTACCATCAGGCGATCCGTCTGCTCGTCTGCCATCTATCACATAAAAATAAAATGTTTATTGCGTTTCACGAATCCGAACTTTTGATCGGAAGTTGAAAAAAAAAACCGTCACAAAACGGAAACACAATATACCTACCTCTTGATTTTACAAATCTATGTGCACAATACTACCATTAGTTCCGGGCTGAGGGAAAACATCGTAAAATCTTAACATATTGCATAGTTTCTGAAACGTGTAATTATAATGATTTAGTTTATCTAGTTCCCATTTCTAAGAGTTGCGGAGGTCAGTCGGCAGTCGCTTCATTATACGTACGAGTACATCCACACATCAAAGTAAACAGAACTGTCAAGTTTCTTCAATCGACTATCACCTTAATGTCAAACACGTTTGGTTCATTATTAATTGAGGAAATTTGACAGATTATGGTAACCTGATGTGTGGCTGTTTTGTCTTTATCTTGTCTTGTCTTTGTTGTCACCTAATAAGCTAGTTGCCACTTATTTATTATTTGATAGAACGATTCATTACGATTATATTACGCCATAAAAAAATATGAATATTTTTTGAAGCACCTTTTAGGAAAGGTTTTATGACGGTCATGACAGTCACGCGTATTCCTTACAACAACAGTAACGTAACGGCACATATATTAATAGATCATCATGGCTGACGACTTTCATGGCGAAAATTTGATTTAAAATATTAAATATATTTGGATATATTACGTCATATTTTATATTTTAAATCAAATTTTCGCGATGAAAGTCGTCCGCCATTATGATCTATTAATTATCTGTTCCGTTAACGTTACTGTTGTTGTAAGCAATACGCGTGACTGTCATGACTGTCATAACCTTATTATCGTTATTTAGGCTGGCGTTTGACGTTTTTTTGTTTACAATAACGGTGACGTAGAACCGTGGCGGACGGTGTTTTCAATCAAGAGAAAAAAGTAAAAATATAATGGGTTTAAGTTGAATTTTACAGCAATCCCTTATTTATATTTATTGAAGTTTATATATTTTGGACCCTTGTACGGAAGAATATTTGAATTAAAAGTTATTTTTATAAATGGTGACATGAGGCAACTTGCCTATTTCACGGGCAAGCGCGAAAAGTCTTTTCACTATTGCCTAAAAGAGCCTTTCATTAGAAACAAATTTTATTTCAATACCTTTTAATGACCTAATAATGAATATTTATCCGTGTGGCAACATTAAATACGACGACTGCCGCGCCGTGGTACCAGGATTCCATGAAATTCAAATGGTTATGTCGTCAGAAGCTGAAAGTTTTATTTTGTCATTTAAACTCTCAAACGAACTACATACAATCCTAGTTCCGTAGGTACGCCATTGGATGCAAGTCTGGTTTTAATATTTAGCTGCATATACGCTTGGAATAAAGCCAAAGTAAATATTTAACTGGAAAGTTTTGGTGGATAGGACCAAATCCGAAAATGAAAGGAGAATTTTCCAATTTCAGTTTTGCTCTTTTGTCTCCAAAATATACGGACATTTTTTTCTAAAGACACACAATGCAGTTATTAATTAATTGATTAACTTAAAATAAATTTCACAACTTCACATACATTGATCTGACTCCGTGATAGGTAGCTCGAGCACCTGTGCTGCGGATACCAGAATCAACAGTGGGATTACAAATATATACAAATAATACTTTTCTTTTGTAAATACATACTTAAAATACATAGAAAACATCCAGACCAATACAAACAAACATGTTCATGCACACAAATGTTTGTACTGTGCGGGGATCGAACCCGCAACCCTTGGACCAAAGGCAGCGTTCATTATCATTGTTCTAAACGGGTCGTCGAACTTAAAAGTAGTTTGTGTTCATTAATTTACCTATTACCGCTACCCAATGGTTTCGAAACTGAGTCATCTCAATAAAATTATCCTAACTTTTTTTTTTTCTTCTCGCTGGGGAATGCCGCCGGCCCGTAGTGCAATGGCCGACGTCGCCGCCTAGTGGCGGCGCCTTATGCATACCCTTCTGCTGGGCAGCAGGAAGGTTATCTCGGGCTCTCCTCTGGCGGGGGCTTCTCCTAACGAGAAGCCGGCCAGAGGCATACCGACTAAACCCCAGCGATTTTCCCTCATCGCCCTTAAATGGGAAGGCGTCGTGGGCTGTAGGAAACTTAGCTTATTGTGAATTAAGTCACGTTAACGTGTGTATGTTTCAATGTATGCCTACAAAAAACATCATGTGTCGGTAAAATTTATCAAATAGCTTGGCGTACTAGGATTTATTATTACTGCTCTACAAAGTAACATTAATAATTCTTAACCACAATACGCCTGTAGTGAGAAAGAACTTCGGACAGACATCAATCTGACTCAGATGGGCCTACAGAGGTCCATAGGTACCTATTTAGTGATGTTATTCAAGTGATATCGAGTTTTTATGCTGCAAGAATGAAACTCATGGGAGAGCTACGCTTCAGCATGAATATGGAGTGTGAGGAGTGAGACCACGTCCTCACAGAAAACCAGCGCAAAGTAGCATTTGAGCTGTATTTTGCCGAGAGAGTGAGAACTGGAGGCTCCATTCGGGGGAGAGTACATTTTGGCAGCTCATTTGTGACTCCACTGATGTTTCGGGTATCCATGGAAGGTGGCAATGGCTTAACATTTGGTGCATAGTCTGCTCGTCTCTCACAAAAAAGTACTATCTAGTGAAAGGATTTTTAATTTACTCTCCTGGCCACCCGCGGGCGAGTTTCATAAGTTCGGGAATCACTCTTGTGTAATATTTGAATTAAGTTCAGTTGAGTTGAGTTTTCCGCTTTCCCAACTTAACTTGTCTGAATTAACTTCAGTCCATCACTATGCCTATTACAACCAATGCCCAGAATACTCTATCCGATTACACGAAACGAATGTAGGTACAACCTGATACACATTACGAATGTAAGTACAGTCGCCTGCAATGAAATGTAAGCACCTCCACTCTTAAGGCTGAACTATAAGGTTCATTTTTGAATGACGTTGTATACTTATTAGTGCACGTAGTTACGGTAGAGTCCTACCTACTGGCAATTCGGTTGGTTTATTTATACCCTGTTCGATCTTAAATGACCGTATCTCGTTCGTAATGTAGAACAAATTCCTCATTCGGGAATTTCGGAAAATAAAAGGAGTTAGGTATCTATAGGTCGATTCACGAAAGTTGACTACAAATGACGACCGTCTATGCATGAAGAAATGGCTCATTCTCAATTTGACACGTTATAATGGCTTCGACTAAACACATTCTATATTTAATTGAATTTTTGTTCGTCTTTTTTGTCTTTCCTTCATAAACGCTGGCCATTTGTGGTCATCTTTCGTGAATCGACCTTGTACGATGGATTGCATGAATAATTGAATAAATAAAACATAAATATTACTATCAGCTATAACTATTGAATTATTTGAATATTTGCCAGCTTAAATTAAACCGAAAAGTGGTTTTTTATGTAATAGGTGGCAGACGAGCAGCTGGGTCACCTGATGGTAAGCGATTGCCGACGCCCATGGACAGAGTGCGCTGCCAACCTTTAAACCCTCCTTTCTCCTGGATTGGGCCTCCGGTACCCTCACTCACCAGCAGCAATAGCTCAGGTTTGTCAGCTTTTTTTTCTTGGAAAACGTAAATCTTGCCAGATATGATAAGCAGCTATGAATTTATCCGTAGCTAAAATTATGGAAGCTACCTTGAACAGCGGAATAAATCTTCAATATTCAGTGCCTATCAGATATACCTAGTCGTATAAAATTATATAGGTAATCTTACTAAAAGTATTTATTCTGTTATACACCCTTATTTTTTATCGTTTACATCCTGAAAACCTCATAATAGATATCGAGAATGAAGTAAAAAAAATAATGGTCTATAGCGCTCCCAATGTATATATTTATGATGAGGATGAGAAAAGAATAATTTGATTCTAAGTAGCTACTACTTATGTAGTTGTACTTTTAACTGTAGCTTAGTTAATAGCATATAATTATAACAAGACGAGAATGATAGTTCCCTTACAGCTGGCACCTCAAATTTGAAGCACAAATTTGGTTTTTCAAGTTGGTACTGCGTACGCACTATCAACATTAAAATCCTAATTAATGTTACCAGTCACCACATATTTCCCTAAAACATGGGAAATGGTTATTGTTTTAATATTTAAGATGCTTTGTATGGTCAAGGTCAAATTGTATGGACAATAATGAATAAGAAATAAATAAAGCTCTACTTACTTATTTTAATGGTTTAAATCATCATAGTGAATTAATTTTTGCGGTGCGGGCGTTTGGAGCCGTACCGGTCCGTTTGAGGTTCTTCAAATTGTAGACTAGGTTTCTAGTCTTGTTATAATTCTATGGTTAATAGGTAGGTTTCAATCGTAACCCCATGGGGTTTACAAAATTATTATTTCGTCAATGATAGCAAAGTTTACCATATGTGACTTATTTTTTACAATTTCACTTAAAATCTGAAGTTCGTACACCGTATGAACACACTCTAAACACAATACCATAGAATACACTCTAAACACAATACCATAGAACACATTCTAAACACAATACCATAGAATACACTCTAAACACAATACACTTTAAAATTGCTGAATTCGACTCGAGTGGTACTCGTCGTATCACATGAAACTTTTTTGTGTCAAACGATAAGACTAGAACGAAGTACTTATTGCCCACGATATTTCTAGACCATTGCGACTTCAGACTTTTAAGAACCAAGTCCGAGTCTGCCGAGAAAGATGCCCATCTTTCTTGATCGTCTGCCTACTTATCACAATAAAAAAACCCGATAGCGCTATGGGTAGCGTTTATCAATAACCGGCGTGATGCAGCACTGTGCTGTGTTTCGCTGCGTGAGTGAGGGTACCGGAGGCCCAATCAGGGGAAATGGTTTAAAGGTTGGCAGTGCACTGACTCTACTGGTGTCGTGGGTGTCTATCGCCGAGAGATCACCGGTGTCGTAGATGTTGATGAAAAATTGTGTTAACACATCCGAATGCTCACCCTCCAATAGCTTTAGTACTTCAATGGGTACATGGTTAGGACCGGGTGATTTTCCAGACTTGGCAGATTTTAAGGCCCTCAGGATTTCCGACTCGAGAATACCAGGACCAGACTCATCAGCGATAATAGAGAAGTTCCTAAAAACATCGGCAAACATTTCAGAAACATACTCCTTCCACAGTCTTTTCCTGGCACCCAAATCCAAAATCAAATTTCCTTGAGTGTCGGTAAGTACATTAACGGATATATGGCTTTGTCCCACCATCTCTTTGATATGCTTGTGGATGTTAAAACTATCGTGTTTTTGAAAGAAATACTCAAAGTTTTCACATTTTCCTTCATAGTACGACTTTCGGTCTTGCCTGATCTCTCTTTGGATGTCATTGTCTATTTGTTTATACGTAGCTGGATTATTCATACTCTGTCCAATCTTAAATTGCCGTATCTCGTTCGTAATTTAGAACAATTTCCTCTTTTAGGAATCTCAAAATATAAAAGGAGGTATCTACGATGGATTGCATTAATATCATCATCCTCCTGCCCTTTTCTCAGGTTATCTGGGGTCGGCGCAGTATGTTTTCCTTTTCCATACGTCTGTGTCATTCGTCGTCGAATCATCCACCTCTTTTTCCATCATGTCATTCTTCACACAATCCATCCATCTCTTTTTCGGCCATCCTCTGTTCCTCCACCCACTTACGTTTAAACTCATCACTTTTTTGGCAACATGTTCTTCCCCTCTTCTCCTTACATGGCCATACCAGGAAAGACAGGATTGCATTAATAATTGAATATAAAACATAAATATTGTGACTCCACTGGTGTCGCGGGTGTCTATCGCCGCCCGTCAATCGCTTACCATCAAGCGATCTGTCTGCTCGTCTGCCGAATATCAATTTAAAAAAAACCGCTCAGTCGAGCAAACGGATCCCGTAGGTAATCCGTTTGCTCGTCTGAGCCATATCACAAAAGAAACTAATAGACACCACATCTACAGGTCGAGACAATTGGCGACGCTTACATGGTGGTGTCAGGCCTGCCCATGCGCAACGGGAACCGCCACGCAGCAGAAATCGCCAGAATGTCTCTGGCATTACTGAATGCTGTCACTGAGAAGACCGTACCACATCGGCCTGGGGAGCGGCTGCTGTTAAGGATTGGCATGCATACAGGTAAATGGAACATTTTTTTTACCAGTGACCATGTCATTAAGTTCTTTAAAATTTTGTGCAATAAAGAGTATCTCAATCGACATCCTGCTGGCTGCCAATGTGTCAAAAGTCTGGTTTACCTCTCCGGGTGCATCCTTCTAACGTGGCCAGTCCAGTCCCATTTTAGTCTCGTGGATTAGCCGGCAGCACGTAGATTGAGAGGAAGGCCCAAAAAGAGATGGCGTAATGATTTTGACCACTTCTCGGGCAATTGGGAAACCACCGCTACAAAAGAGTCCAATGGCGGCTTTTAGGGGAGGCCTTTGCCCAGCAGTGAAGAATATCTATGTGTCTATTCAGGTACCAAAAATCGTGCTTATTGGAAAATATGTATCGAAGCCTATGATCCGGGACTATAGGCTTCGAAGCTACAACTTGGGATGCTAAGGGGATTGAGATTCATGTGAATGGGATAGACTCTCATTTACCTTACAGCTGAGTGTTGTAACCGATGATACATCATCTTATCGTATCATAATCCCAATTGTGTCCACAATGGACAACATTTCATATTTTTAACATGTCCATATTGTTTTGTGATATGAAAGTAGACATAAAATGAACAGACCCATATTTTTTCTTTTTTCGAAATTTGTCCATTTTCATGCATAAAATAATTATTGAAATTCTTTTTATTCTAAATAGACGTAAGCGCCAAATGACGTCATCGGACGGCTGAATACAGCGATATTCCTTTGCTTATCATTGTTTTAATAAAAAAAAGGTACTACTGTCAAAAGTAAATAATACTAGTGTCAACATTGTCAACGTCATTCATACATTCAACGTTGACAAGTTGTCTTTTTTTTTGACAGTTACATGTCATGGGTTTGGCATTTCGTAAATCTAAAACTATAATGTGCTATGCAAAGAAATATTTTACATTCTGCCGTCCGATGACGTCATCTTACGTTTTTTAGTTTTTAATTTTTTTCTCAGTAAATAAGCAATATAAAAAATGAATAAATATATATTCGAGCAGCGGAAAAGTAAACAAAGAATTGGTATTTTTGTTTCAGAGCTTAGCAATTTTGAAATGTTGTCCATTGCACTTCAGAACTAACAGGACCCGTTTGGACCATGATCCATGGTTAGTCTTGAACATCTGAGCATTTTTTTGGGTCCGTCCACAGCTTTCATTTTGGACCCCGAATTTGCTAAAATAGGATTGGATTAGATAGCAATGAAGTGACTGTCATTTGACCTTCGCAACCCTTTGAAAGGTGAACTACACCAACTGGACGACCCGAATGGAACAGTTGGTCCAAGGGTTGCGGGTGCGATCCCTGCACAGTACAAACATTTGGGTGCAGGAACATTTGTGTTTGTATTGGTTGCGGTGTTTTCTATGTATTGTAAGTATGTATTTACAAAAGGAAAGTATTATATGTTTATATTTGTAATTCCGCTGTTGGTTCTGATATCCGTAACACAGGTGCTTGAGCTACGTATCTCGGAGCCAGATCAATGTATGTGATGTTGTGAAATATTTATTATTCAAAAATATTTTATTTTCTTATTACATGTTCAGAATCATTATCTGAACAATCGTGGATACCTATCTTTATAGAATCTTTTAGAGTAGTGCAGTTCCCCTCGCGAAGTTTTCCGCCACCGCAGACTAGTGGCAGTGGCCGTGTGGATGCCGGCAGAGTAGAATATGCCACCCTCACTCTTACCGAGGTGTCGTAAAAGGCGACTAAGGTAAAGCTGCTGGCATGATCATCAGCACCCAGAGAAGGAAAACTCTGCATTTATATCAAAACCCTCGCCAACCCGTCTGCCAAGCGTGGTGAGTATGGCAATTACCCCTCATGTGATTGAGGGAGGCCCGTGCCCCAGCAGTGGGGACTTAAATGGGCTGACGATGATGAGACTAGTAGCAGAGAAGGAGCGTGGTTCGAATCCGAGCAAAGACCTCTGGATTTCTCAAATCTATGTGCAAATTTCTACCATTAGCTCGGCGATGAGGGAAAACATCGTGGTGAAACCTGTAACCATGATTCAGCCAGTCTGGTTCCCCTGTAAAAGGTTGCGAAGGTCAGACGGCAGTCGTTTCATAGTAATTACCAGACTCTACAAATCCTGAATCATGGTCTAAGCGTACCTAGGGCTCCTAAGTAACAGCTTAGGATGCAACCGGGAATCACAAGTTAAGTCTTAAGAATCATAAAATGTTATGAAACTCTGTAACTGGCTAAGTGTGTTATGAGTGTGAGTATCTTGTGTATGTTTGTTACAAATAAGCTGTTGAGTTTCTTTCTAATAAAAAAAAGATGAGGAGGAGACTAGTGTCAGAGGCACCGATATATGCACCCTATTTAGCTGATTTTTTTTATGCTAGAGGCGACAAACGAGCCCGCGAGTCACCTGATGGAAAGCAATCATCGCCGCAAGTCCAAGACGTTGGATCAAGAGTTATGGAACTAAAGCGCAATTAGACAGGACACTTAGCTAGGCGCGGTGATGGCAGGTGGAGTAAAATCCTGACTGAATGGTGTCTTAGAACCGATAGACGAAATCCGGGTCGTTCAGTGTCACAATGGGACGATGACATCATCAAAATCGTTGGGGCCTACATGGATCCGAGCGGCTCAGGACCGCGTACATTGGCGTAAGGGAAAAGATGCCTAGTACTCAGCAATAGGTACAGCTTGGCTGATGACGATGATGTATCCTCTGAGGAAATAACTTACAAAGTATATAAACTGTAGTGACACACTATGCGACTTTTGTCGTGTCAGCGAATTTAATTCGCAATAGCCGCAAACCCAACGGGTTATGCGAGGGAATTTCTTTAGTCTTTGTCCAGTCGCGTGTGCAGCTACTAGTGTCCCAAAAGTAGTGTGTCGTTACGTCATTCACCCTTGAACTTATGTGTACTGTGAGGCACTGTGCCTATGTAACAAGTGTGTGGACAATACAAATTGGTGATTGGACTTCTGCCGTTTTATTTAAAATTAAAGTGTGTGTAAAAAATTTTTTTTGTAAAAATTTTTAAATAAGGGGGGGAATGATACTTTCCTGTCACCACTTTCGGGGTGGTGCTTGGGCGTCACCTCGCTTAAGGACACGGCTGATGTGTGATGCAGATGGGGAGTAAGGTATATAGCTGGCCTAACTCACCAAGTAGATTATTTTACTTCTGACTCCTTAGTTTACTATCATAACTGGGTTGCCCTCGGGTATCAAATAAAACGGCAGAAGTCCAATCACCAATTTGTATTGTCCACACACTTGTTACATAGGCACAGTGCCTCACAGTACACATAAGTTCAAGGGTGAATGACGTAACGACACACTACTTTTGGGACACTAGTAGCTGCACACGCGACTGGACAAAGACTAAAGAAATTCCCTCGCATAACCCGTTGGGTTTGCGGCTATTGCGAATTAAATTCGCTGACACGACAAAAGTCGCATAGTGTGTCACTACATCATTCCCCCCCTTATTTAAAAAAATTTTTACAAAAAAATTTTTTTTTTTTTTTTTCACACACAATGTAAACATTGAAGAAGTTTGAGAAACACAGGATTCTTTAAATCAAAGTTTGCATTGTTCAACATACCAGTACACAACAGTTTGAGAATCACTGGATAATCAAAACAAGTCTCGTAACAATAACACACTGCCTGTAATCCGACTAAGCCTAATATGTAAACATTGCTCTGTTCAAATGAATTGATAACAAATAGTACATAATAATATCTGGTTACGAACATTGTAAGTAAAATTTCTCATTGAAATCTAAATCTATTTTTAGACTGTAAATTTTTTAACAACTTTTGTATAAATTAATTTAACATTGTAAAAAAATATATTTTAGAAATAGGTACATTGCCTTATATCCTTGTGTAAATAAAATGTTATCCATTGGTACATTATACATTGTAAACATAAATACATTTTTTATTTACCATACCTTATTTAACTAATTAACACATTTGCACTTTGACCTTTAGACGATAATGTTGGCAGGTTTTCAACCTTAACTACAAGTACCGGAGTGGCTACCTTAATTTCCTTAATTAACCAGGACTTAAATCTCTTCTTGCACTGGTGACGTAAACCGCAAAAAAATAAGATGAGTACGAGCACTAGTACTATCAGAAGAATGACTTCATAGAGCGCAAACTTCTCTTGCGTTGTTACGTTAGTTTGCTCTACCTGTACTTTCTCTTTATTCTGTTGATTTCCCATAATAAAATTGGTATTTTCAACAAATGACAATACAATATTAAAGACTGTCAAATCCATTAACTAACAAGTTGTAAATGATCACCATTTCTCTCATCTCACTACAAATTGCAATTGCGATGTTGCAATTTACCATTTGTCCTCAATAATATTTAACATCGATACATAAAATTAAAGTGTGTGGAAAAATTTGCTTACGCTAATAGAATCGTGCAGGCTTCCTGCTTACTCTACCACTACTCGTAACTTTCAGCTTAGGGTTGTCGACATCATTATTTTTCAGCGGAACAACAATCCTAACTTTTTTAGTTACTTTTTTTGGAATACTACTCGGCTCTTCAATTACATTACTAGTACCACAATTGTTTTCATTTTCCAGGACATAAGCTGGTTTCAATCTATCGATTGAGATACAAGCTGTCCGGTCTGGTAGTTGAATTTTAAAAACTTTA
Organism: Marasmia exigua; assembly: GCA_019059595.1. Classification (NCBI taxonomy): domain Eukaryota; kingdom Metazoa; phylum Arthropoda; class Insecta; order Lepidoptera; family Crambidae; genus Marasmia; species Marasmia exigua. The sequence continues at coordinate 11,742,255 of CM032482.1, read as the reverse complement.
TCTCTCCTGCTTATAACCTTATACGGACCATCATAAGGAGGTTGCAGAGGTTTTTTTACAGCATCAACTCTGACAAAAACTTTATCACAATTAGCCAAATCCTTATGCACAAAAATTTTACGGGAATCGTTATTTCCTTTATCCACTGGTTTAAAATTTTTAATAACGTCTTTAATTTTGGAAACATAGTTTTCATAATCACTTTCAATGTTTTTACTACCGTCGTAAAAATCTCCAGGCAAACGAATTGTGGTTCCATAGACTAATTCTGCTGGACTTATGTTGTTGTCAACCCTAATTGCTGCTCTTAACCCTAAAAGAACTGTTGGTAACGCTTCGACCCAAGAGTTCATAGATAAACTTGCCATCAATGCCGTCTTTAAAGATCTGTGCCAACGTTCAACCCTGCCATTGCTCTGTGGGTGATATGCGGTTGTGCGAATCCTTTTTATTCCCATTAATAACATGAGATGCGAAAAAAGATTACTTTCGAATTGACGTCCCTGATCACTTGTAAGCTTTACAGGACACCCGAATCTAACTATCCAACCTTCGTATAATACTTTAGCAACGACAGAGGCAGTCATCTCCTTAATAGGGAAAGCTTCGGGCCATCGCGTAAATCGATCAATTATCGTAACACAATACCTATAACCTTCTTCAGATGTACTAAGAGGTCCTACAATATCAATATGTATGTGTTCAAAACGATCAGCAGATTCAAAACTACCTAGATCTGATACTGTGTGTCTCTGAATTTTTGCTCTTTGACATGAAACACAAGATTTTGCCCATTTACTAATATCTTTATTCATATTTTCCCAAAAATATCTTTGCTTTATTAAATTTTTAGTTGTTCTAATACCTGGATGACTTAAGTTATGAACTATTTCGAACGCCTTTCTACGAAACATTTCCGGTAGGTACGGTCTAGCTCTACTTGTTGATGTTTCACAAAGTACACAATAATCGGTACCAGGTAACATGATTTGCTTAAATTGCAACTTGCGGTCCAGTTCGCCTAACTGTTGCGCAAGTTGTTTATTACAACTTTGCACCTGGGCTAATTCAGCAAAATCAATCGACGTGGGCATATCAATGACCTCTACTCGCGATAATGAGTCAGCTACAACATTATTATTTCCACTGATGAAACGAATATCTGATGTAAATTCGCTAATAAACATGATCTGTCTAGCTCTTCTAGGTAGCTCTTTTTCGCTTCCCATCTTACTAAATGCGAATGTAAGGGGCTTGTGGTCAGTATACACTACTAACTCGCGACCTTCAATCATATAACGAAAATGAACTATCGCCAAATAAATAGCTAAAAGTTCTCTATCGTAAGCACTATACTTTTTTTGAGCACTAGACAATCTACGTGAAAAATATCCTAGCGGTTTCCAAACCTTACCTTGTTTTTGTTGTAGCACGGCGCCTACGCATGTGTCCGAGGCGTCGGTCATAAGCGCTAGCGCTGCGTCTTTTGCCGGATGCGATAACAATGCTGCTTGTGTTAAGGTCTGCTTACACTGTTCAAACTGTGAGATTGCTACATCCGTCCATACGATTTTAGTTTTATCTTTCTTCTTGGTGTTACACAAATATTTATCCAATTCTGACTGATGTTCGGCTGCATGAGGAATATGTAATCGATAAAAATTTAACATACCTAGAAATCTTCTCAGCTGCTCCACCGTCTCAGGACGTGGATAGTCGATGATCGCCTGGACCTTGTGTGGCAATGGACGAATTCCTTCTGTTGTGACTTCATGGCCCAAAAATTCCAACCTAGCCTGCCCAAAATCACACTTAGAGATGTTAATAGTTATACCAAATGATTCTAGCCTTTCGAAAACAAGTTTAAGATGTTCCCTGTGTTCCATTTCGTCCTTAGATGCAATAATGACGTCATCGATGAATACAAAAAGGAAATCAAAATCTGGGAAAACCACGTGACACATAAATCTCTGAAAAGAATTTGCACTATTACGTAATCCAAAAGGCATTTTATTAAATTCGAACAAACCGAACGGGGTAATTACAGCAGTTTTCTCTACGTCATCAGGATTAACAGGGATACAATTAAAAGCTCTAATAATATCAATTTTTGACATAACATGTTTTCCTTCCAAAATATACGTAAAATCTCTCAATCTAGGAACAGGATATCTATCTGGCTTTGTTATTTTATTTAGTAGCCTATAATCACCACAAGGCCTAACATCGCCGTTCTTCTTAAGGACAATATGGAGCGGGCTCGCCCAAGGGCTTTTACTCGGGCGGCAAATCCCCATATCACACATGAGCTTAAATTCATCTTTTGCCTTTTTATACCTATCTGGTGGCAATGGTCGTGAACGACAACGGACAGGAGGACCTGTCGTCTCAATAAAATGTAAAACATTATGTTTTGGTACATCCTTGAAATTTATAGGTTTAGTAAGTTCTGGGTATTGGGATAACAAATCGTAATATGGATGTTTATCGTCTACAGTTTTAATTGTGCTTTGTTTACACTTCGAAATTGATCCAATAATATTAAGATTTGTTACACCGTCCAGTAACTTACGCGCACTCAAATCAATAATTAATTTATGCTTTGACAAAAAATCTGCACCAATTATGGGTTGTCTTACATCAGCAACAATGAAATTCCATTGAAATGGTCGCCTTAATTTTAAGTCTAAAATCATAGCATGCATACCAAAAGTTTTAATTGGAGTACCATTAGCAGCATATAACTTATAGTCCTTTAATTCACTTTTTTTGTAACGCACTGCCCATCGGGGTAACACTGACACATTAGCACCACTATCAACTAGGAAACGTAGTCCACTGGTATTGTCTGTGACACAAAGACGGTAATTTACGCATGGATCACAGCCACCCGCCGCTGACTGCACCGCATTTAGTTTTCCGGCTGCGGATGTACTTTCCAGCTGCACGGCTGGAAACATTTGTATGCTTTCTCACCAAATTTGAAATGGTATCTGCATAGCCAGTCTGGGTCAGTTTTCTTTCGTCTAGGAATTCTTTGCCTTGACCTTGAAGTAGAACTTGACCTATTTCGCTGTTGGCTCCTATGAGTATTTCTGCTACGCCTCTGGAACGATTCCATTTTCTCCATTCGTTTCCCAAGTTTATGAATTTCAGCTAAAAAGTCTGTTCCCGCTGGACCTGCACTACTCTCAACCGCTGCCACAGCGTGAGTAGGACGTGCACTCTCTATAATTTTGTCTGCTAAAGCTGCCATTTTCATGATATCGGCGGTGTCTGATACGGTAAGGACACCCCGTACCCAGTTTGGCAGATGGTTTTGCCACAAAATTTTCAGGGTATCTTCCGGGACCTTATCTCTTGCCAATTCCAGCATACGTCTCAATAACTGGGATGGTTTTTGATTTCCCAACTCCATTTCGCTTATCAGCTTCTGGATTTTGCGATTTTCCGACTCCTCATAGATTTCCAAAAGTCGGTTTTTCAAGGCATTGTATTTCCCGGTCGCCGGTGGATTTATTAAGATATCAGTAATTTGGGTGATTACCTCCTTCGTCAATTTGCCGATTACAAATTGGTATTTATTTTCATCACTCCAATTTTGTGGATTTATTACAGCTTCAACCTGGATAAACCAGTGACGTGGCAAATCTGTCCAAAATTGCGGAACACGTGCTGATACGGAAACGCCTGATACGCTTGCTTTATTTTCGTCGGCGTCCATGTTTAGAACGAACAGTACCGACGAAAAATAAAATAGGCTTTAAAATGCGCTGTGGTCGCCCTAACACACAGCGGAGTCCCTGTCGCAGTCGCTGTCGCTCGCCGATCCAAAATACCCGAGATACGTTCTTCGGTGGTCACCACTTTCCTGTCACCACTTTCGGGGTGGTGCTTGGGCGTCACCTCGCTTAAGGACACGGCTGATGTGTGATGCAGATGGGGAGTAAGGTATATAGCTGGCCTAACTCACCAAGTAGATTATTTTACTTCTGACTCCTTAGTTTACTATCATAACTGGGTTGCCCTCGGGTATCAAATAAAACGGCAGAAGTCCAATCACCAATTTGTATTGTCCACACACTTGTTACATAGGCACAGTGCCTCACAGTACACATAAGTTCAAGGGTGAATGACGTAACGACACACTACTTTTGGGACACTAGTAGCTGCACACGCGACTGGACAAAGACTAAAGAAATTCCCTCGCATAACCCGTTGGGTTTGCGGCTATTGCGAATTAAATTCGCTGACACGACAAAAGTCGCATAGTGTGTCACTACAAAACTTACATGTCTTTTTTATGCTAGAGGCGACAAACGAGCAAGCGAGTCACCTGATGGAAAGTAAACACTGTGCCCATTAACATCCGCGAAATCAGAGAGATCGCTAATGCGTTGCTGGCCTTTTTAAAAAGGACGACGTAGGGACGTTCAAGAGAAGAGCGCACTTCTCTTGAACGTCCCTTCGTCGCAGTGATATTGAATTTTGTGATAATAAATCAGAAATTTTACATGATTTCATGTTCATCCCAGGTCCATGCGTAGCCGGAGTAGTGGGTCTGAAGATGCCCCGGTATTGCCTCTTCGGGGACACGGTGAACACAGCTTCCAGGATGGAGTCCCACGGCGAGGCCCTCAAGATCCACGTCAGCCCCAAGACGAAAGAAGTCCTGGATCTGTATGACTGCTTCGAGCTGGAGTGCCGAGGGGAGATCACAATGAAGGTGTGTATTAAAATGCACCTTGTTTTGTTTACCGTCATCAGTACTAATACACCATAATCACAATTAGATTTAATTATTGACAAGAAACTGGTAAAACAATCATTCTTGGAACATAAAATGGACTAATCTAAACAAAACGAGTTAATCAGCAGATTGTAGAGATTTGTACGGGAAGGTCTTTTTTTAATGTTGCACCCTATGCTCCTTGGGGAAACAAATTTATTTTACCAGTACGAGTACAATGTTCCCGAGACGTTTCTAAGATGCTTAAAAAAGCACGGCTTAGATTGGTAAGGAAGGGTCATGTTAATATTAAAATTTAATTCAAATTCACCACCACCTCCCTTTTCGTAACTTAAAAAAATTGCCATAAGGGAAGTCAAGTTTAGTTGTAAAAAAAATTGTAACAGAAGTAAGTTGTAACATACCTAGTTATAAAGCTTCTGAGCTATTATATGATCCCATTGTGACATGAAATCTCATTCATCCCTCATTTATTCCATTAATAGAACAAGAACATTATTATTTCTAAAACTAAACATGTATTGTTCCGTTAATTTTAATGAAGAATTTAATTGATCATTAGGCGTAATTTCCTTTTGATAGCTCTAAGCTCAGCTAACAAGGTATCGGATCAAAGACAAAGATTTTCCAGTCTGTTTGATATTTAATTTAATTAGTTCTACTTGATTGCACAACTGCAAAACAAAAGGTTAACTTATCGACCTGAGCTACGCCTTTATAGTTGAAAAGACATTCGTTCAGAAGCTTTAGAGCCGCTGGTATTGTTTAGTTTAGTAACAGTGTAAATGTTAAAGAGCATTAAAGAGCTGCGCAAATGGTCTCAGGTTCGATCCCCGGGTCGGGCCAAAAATTAACCTATGTTTTCGGTAATAAATTCTTAATGTCAGCCCGGAGTCTGAAAGTTGGCGGTCTTGTACCCCCGTGCCTCGGAAAGCACGTCAAGCCGTTGGTCCTGCACCCGATCCCTCTCCGGTCGTATCACACTAATGTTCCATCGGATTATGAAGTTAAGGGAAAAGAGTTCACTTGTGTTTGCGCACACACTTGATCACTATAATATGTTCTGCGTAAGTGGCTGATCATCGAGATTGGCCGTCTTAGCCGAAATCGGTTAGAGGATATTATTATTATTAAATATTAGTAGTAGCTCTACTTATGTCTTCCCAAAGTTATATTATACTGCGGGCCGAAAATTTACCTTGACTGGGGGTAGTTGCGCTGTAAAATGTGTAAAGAGGAATGTCACTTTTAAAATTTTCTAAGAAGAAAATATCAGTTCTAATTTTGGAATCGGCTATCGCACTTTAACGACTGTAGCAGGGGACGATGAAGATTGACACGTTTCACTTTACTCGTGGTTGGAGAACTGACGATTTTATTTTTTATTTATTTATTTATTAAGGACAACCAATAAATCTTACACTAATTACATTGTATTTACTTAAGTACTATAATAAGGCTAAGTGCAGATTCTCTTACAAGCTGTCACGACATGCAAATGTGAGCAGACTAAATAGAGAAATTTAAATAACAAATAAAAAATAACCAAATTTTAAAACAGCCAAATTGCACCAGACAGCTACAACTTGAACGAATCAATTATAGTCCTCTAAAATTTGTGACTGCTACATGAAAAAACATCAACTCTTGCCGACCTCTTCATCAATCCGTTGTATTGACGTTGAAGTTTATTTGTGAGTGATGGCCGAGATTGCTTTTAGACCCCTTGGTTTAGATTTTATTTTGATAACCAGCTGTAACCAAAAGTTACTTATTGTATCGTCGTCACAAATACAGTATCTGCGCAGCTCATAAAACTTGCTGCTCGATGACAACACGGTTCTCCCACAAGGGGAAATGGTTTCACGCGTACACGCGTGAGGACCCTGTTCCTGCATCATACAAGTTACATTTACAACTTGTTATTGAATACATCTACATACTGACTGTTGACGATGGACTGTCATCATCATCATCAGCCCATTTAAGTCCCCACTGCTGGGGCACGGGCCTCCCTCAATCACAAGAGGGGTAATTGCCATACTCACCACGCTTGGCAGACGGGTTGGCGAGGGTTTTGATATAAATGCAGAGTTTTCCTTCTCTGGGTGCTGATGATCATGCTAGCAGCTTTACCTTAGTCGCCTTTTACGACACCTCGGCAAGAGTGAGGGTGGCCTATTCTACTCTGCCGGGGACCACACGGCATTTTCGTTCAACCGACAAAAGAGATCAAGGTACAATAAACAAAACAATAATATATCAAAATTAGTAAAAAAAGTATACAAACATAAACAATACAAAAGAGGCTGGTCCAGCCCTCGATCACACACAACACTGACTTTGACTAAATTACCGGAGCGGTCGTCGAAGTCACTAAAGTCGTCGAAGTCAGTCTCATGTAATTTATGCCTACTTAATTTTTCTCGGCGGTCGTTGAGTTCTGTGCCCTTCTGTTTTGTGTCGATGAGTAATTTGTCTACTAGAAATCTTTATCATCATCGTCATCATCGTCAGCCCATTTAAGTCCCCGCTGCTGGGGCACGGGCCTCCCTCAATCACATGAGGGGTAATTGCCATACTCACCACGCTTGGCAGACGGGTTGGCGAGGGTTTTGATATAAATGCAGAGTTTTCCTTCTCTGGGTGCTGATGATCATGCCAGCAGCTTTACCTTAGTCGCCTTTTACGACACCTCGGTAAGAGTGAGGGTGGCCTATTCTACTCCGCCGGGGACCACACGGCCAAAATCTTTATACTATGGTTCAATCTTTGATTTGACTTGGTCAGGTTTGTTTAATCATCTTCTGGGTCCATGGAATTTGAATCCCTTTGTCATACAATAAGATTCTCAATTTTCTGTGGTGTTTTACATAGTAAAAACTAGATTGGATATATCTCAAACTGTAAAGTAAAGTATCAGCCTATAACTGTCCCACTGCAGGGCATAGGCCTCCATCATTGAAATCAAGTCATCGCCACTATTATGGAATTAGGCTTAATCACCACGCGTGCCAAAATGCGGATTGGTGATCACAAACCCGAGCTATGTTCGAAAAATTCAAAACACTTTTTGCTCGACCCAGGAATCGAACCCAGGACCCCGAGATCACGGCCCAGTACTTAAAACACTAGACCAACAGGGCGTCTCAAACTGTGCTTGAGATAAAATGTTGCTTAATTTTTTTCAATAATATTAGGTATAACTTTGTAAAGACAATTAAATTGAAAGAAAAAAAAATGGTTATAATTTAGATCCAAATTTTTACAAGTTTACACCAAACTTAAAGTATATTTTTTTACTGTATAAATAAATTACCATTTCTGCAGGTAACTTATTACCCAAGTAATTTTATGAACGGTTTATGAATTTCTGTTATTCTAGAAATTTCTGGACCTAGAAATTAAGGTAACAATTGTGAATTTGTAATAAATTTTCATCTCGTCGCAGTTAAATTGTCTGTTCAATCAGATTATATCAAAATTAATTTACGGCAAATTTAAAAGGTTTATTTTCAAATGGTTACTGAAACGGGAATATCGACTAATATTTATTATTTTTAGCAACAAAAGTTTCTTTCCAATTTCATTTTTAGTTAAGAAAAATACTTCAAATTAATCAATGCTTTGAGTGCTACTCTCAGCTAGTTTTAAAATTGACGATTTAGCATCTATGATAAAGTATTAGTAGTGTATCTATTTTCATAACATTTTCTTATTCCTTCCATAGGGAAAAGGAAAGATGACAACATATTGGCTTATCGGAGAGAAGGCCACAAACTCAGACTACCAATACGAGCCAACGAACCACGTCCAGAACATCGTTGTGAACAACCCCAGCATCACGTTCCAAGGACCAGACAGCCCAGCGTCCCACTCACTCACCCAAAGCCAAAGTCCTGAACGAACGAGTGAAGCAAAGGAATCCAACCATAGGCCTATCGAAATACAGAATGAAAGAGATCGCATCAAGCATGAGATAGCAACATTCGTAGCCAAAGACCTCATAAACAATATAGATAATGCTGTTAGAGAATTCAGAAAATCACAAAGTGCGAATTTCGCAGTAATGAATACTGTCAAGCCTCTTTGCAACGGTGATGGGAAAGGTCTAATTACCCCGACTTATGACAAGGAATTAGTAATTAGCAAAGGTAAAGTGCGAGATGTCGTAAATAGATTCAATAGCTGCGTCATCAATGAGAGTCCTAATAAAAATGCGAAAGGGAAAATCGTGAAAGCCGGAGATTAAACAAACAAGTGGATATAATAGAAATAATAAAACAGCCCCCCCCATTGAAACCGCCATAGATACAGCTCAAACACGATACCTTTGCTGTAAGTTAGTTAGAGGATATCTCAAAATCAAGTCAGTATTGATTTAGTTACACTAATCACTTCAATAATTCACTAAATACACACGTACACATAGACTCACGCACAATCACTTGACTGTTTAAACGTGTGTTTATGAGTGTTATGAGGAGCACCCCTTTTGTTTGTTATACCGGTGTATCGGTAAACATTAACATTAATTTAACTAAATCTTCTACCAACCATTCTGAACATATTTTTGCTATAACATGGAAATACGTAAAAATAATTTTTCATAGGTACAAAATCGAACACGTGACTTGTTCTTTTTGTATAGGAAGACAAGAAAAAATTCAACTTTGAAAAGTCGTAGAGTAAGAATTGTTCAGAAAAAATATTCTTCTACCAACCAGTATAGAAGAGGTAATTAAATATATATGTAAATGTTTACTGATATCCCTGTATAACAATGAAAATGTTTCCTTTTACTTATAAGCATAAGAAAAGCAAAAGGAATAAAAATAACGTAAAGGGTTTTATATTCTTGTCCTATATCAAAATATGTAGCTTCCTCTTTAATATTATATTACTTTATATAATAAAGAAATGTCTATGAAAGGCTTAAGTCAATAAAGTAAAGATATTGTTTCCCTTGTCGGTCTAAAATACTCGTATTTACTCGTCATAATGTAGGAAGAAAATGAAACATCCATGTTAGTTCCTTACCTATGAAATTTATATTGTATCTTATTAACGGTAAAACAAATTTTTCAGAAAATGTACATTCATCATATTAATTTCATAGGTAACGACATCATAATACGACGTAAACTAATGAAAAATAAATTATTGAAACACGTACATAATTAAAATATAGGTTTTTTAGAACTTCGAATTTATCTCCACTCTAGTGATTTTCATAAATATGGTTTAAGCAAATTTTATGTTAAAAAAATAATACCGTATGTTTAGCTTCCGGCTTTATTACATTAACAAACCGCTTTCATATGGGAAACTAAATCAAGTTGTGTCATGATGTTACAAATTATTGTAATGAAGCAGATTTCTTTGAAGAACTTTACTTTTGTAGCTTCTGAGGTTGTTGTTGATAGCCAGTTGTATTTTTTTTTTGGAATTGGCAATATCGTTTTATTTGTATACTATCCGTGGCAACTATTTTCCAGAAATCAGCTTCGCTACAACTCGCTCAATGTCAAAACCCAACTCAGTTTCTCCTGAAATATTCTAGTCAACCGGTTTGTACAATAAAAATTAAGTGATCGTTTTTAATTATGAAAAAAGTCGTTTATTTTTAGGTAGGTATTTAGATAATGATTTGCATAAATTAATGAATGTGTAGGAAATCTGAGTTTATTCCACTGTTTAACTATTTCAATTACCAATCGTTTTTACAAATTTAAAACATTTTATTGTACGTTACTATGTGCCAAGCACATCTTATTTTTATAGTGTAGCCATAGTTGTTAAGATAAAAAAATTTTTTTGTTGAATGTAGTTATTAGTGGGTGACCAAGTACCCTCCGAATTTCATAGATAAGTTCTAAATGTTAGAAATACTCGTAGTTATAGATAAAAAATATCGCACAAGCGATTTTGAAAGCCGTAGTGAGATTGTGTGTATATAAGAAAATATAGGGAAACTATTGTATTATACACTTTTTCCCTGTAGTATTTTTACTGACCTTTTATACTTCCGTACCTTTCTAACCTATCTTGTACGTACTTAGTGTATTCAGAGTAAGAACTTGTAATACTCATAGTACTAAATACTGATTTAAAATACTGTCTTAAAATTTATTTTCCTTTTCGAAAAATTTTGACTGTATAACTTGTAAACCTACCTTTTAAAGGCCATATAGAAAAAAAAATAAGAACTGTTTTAATTGACCCTAATGGCTCTTTACACTTAGACTTTAATTTTTTTTTCTACTTGATATGATTTATGAATTTCCTTAATAAGATGTCGTTTCTATGCTTAACTTTTGACAATTGTATTAATGGAGGTCTAATAGTGAGATATCTACGTATACTATCAATACGGGTATTATATGTACAATAATGCATTTATTTTAAATGTTTTATATTTTAATTGTTATTAAGAAAATGCTGTTTACTATAGTCTTTATTAATAAGATGTATTTAAGGTTGCTTTGCACCGTATGAAGTTTAAATAAAATATTGAATTAAATGATCTCTATTGATGTATCATCTATAATGTGTTTGATTGTGATATTACTATTATTGAAGTAAAAGTAATTTTTGAAGCTCTGAAATTTGATTATATTTAATGACTACCTTTTTGGATTTGAGACGTTTCATTTTTTTTTCTATCTTTTATAGATTCTTGTATAAGCAAATTTTGTCTGTTATTAGTCATGACAAAAATATGACTTCGAATTTGGAGTCTGAAGAAGTCCCATTAAACGTGGGCCCCAGTCGCCGTCAACTTTGTGACCCATGACACAAGGAATCTTATTCATAAGTGTTTGTTAAGGTGACGGATAGGGCACACTAGCGACGCCAATCGACTTTAATTTTTAGCTACTAAACCGGATCTATTTTGAACAATTTCGGGGTTACAACCTCTCGGTCAACACCTATACTATTTGTTAAATAACCATGCACGAATGCGGACCCAACATTTGTACGCGAAAAATTGACTTACGCTAAAAGTGGCCGCATTTGGCGGTAATCTATTTTTCGCGTACAAAAACGGACCCAACATTTGTGCATGGTTATTTAATAAATAGTACAAGTGTTTTTGATATAAATGCAGAGTTTTCCTTCTCTGGGTGCTGATGATCATGCCAGCAGCTTTACCTTAGTCACCTTTTACGATACCTCGGTAAGAGTGAGGGTGGCCTATTCTACTCTGCCGGGGACCACACGGCGGGGACCTCGCCAACCCGTCTGCCAAGCGTGGTGAGTATGGCAATTACCCCTTATGTGATTGAGGGAGGCCCGTGCCCCAGCAGTGGGGACTTAAATGGGCTGATGATGATGATGATGATGATAAGTGTTTACCGAGAGGTTGTACCCCGAAATTGTTTAAAATAGATCCTGTTTAGTAGCTAACAATTAAAAACGAATGTTGTCGCTAGTTAGTGCTGCCCGTCGCCTTAAACCTTTGATAGATAAAACGGTGTTAAATATTTATTATTTCAAACGTCAAAACTGCTCTACACCGGTACACCGTTTTAGCTAACAAAGGTTTATAGAACGTTTATGAAGGGCTTTTGCCCTTAAATTTTAATTCCGTATTATGCCTCGGGAATTCTTTCGTGGCACTCGAAAACTATATTTTTGGTAAGTAGGTAGTATTACTATTCTTTTGTCTTTTGATGATATGACTTTATACTTTAATACATTGCCAGTACTAAACATAAAGCCTTCGTACGATTTTGCGCTATCCGCCTAGTCAAGTGTTTAGTAGCCCTTAATAATTAGTATTTAGGTCAAAGCCGAAACGTCCCAAATCCGTCATTTCAGTGTAATTGTTTGAAGTTCCTTGCGTGTTGCGTCATGTTTGAATCATTATTATGAATAAACATATGCGTAACAAAAACCTCGTTTCATTAAATCCTTTCATCAAATCTAATAGCGTCAGGGATGTTTGCCGAATATGGAGTGGACTGTTTCTGTGCAACAATGCGTAAGCGATGTGCGTCTCTCGTGCGCAGGGTTCGCGCTAGTCCCAACAGCATCCTCAGACTATTTGCGAGTCGATTTGACTGTTACTACATGAACCACGCCGCGATGATTCATGTAGTGACTGCTTAATTTTATTTCAATTTTATTTATTTTATTTCATTTTTTGTATGACAATTTCAATTGTAATTTAGTAAAATCTATGTAATGTAATGTGATTAATGTAAATTGTTGTAATTATGATCTCAGTTGGTCGAAATAAAATTATTTTATTTTATTTTATTTATTAAATAAATAAAAAAATTAAGTAAGAAATGTTTCTTTGGATTCAATACACCCTAAACAGACTGTGCATTTTCATAGAAAATCATACTTGAAAAACAGCGCGAAGCCGTTAGTACTGGGGTGACGTGCTGGCGTTATTTATTTATGGTTTGTGATAGGTGGCAGACGAGCAGACGGAACCCCTGATGGTAAGCGATTGACGTTCTTTCTCTACCGCACCCGTATAGAATCTGCGTCATCATCGTCAGCCCATTTAAGTCCCCACTGCTGGGGCACGGGCCTCCCTAAATCACATGAGGTGTAATGCCATACTCACCACGCTTGGCAGACGGGTTGGCGAGCGTTTAGATATAAATGCAGAGTTTTCCTTCTCTGGGTGCTGATGATCATGCCAGCAGCTTTACCTTAGTCGCCTTTTACGACACCTCGGTAAGAGTGAGGGTAGCCTATTCTACTCTGCCGGGGGCCACACGGCTAATCTGCGTCAAGCGCGTGTTTTTTAGTTCCATGGATCTAATACTCACATCTTTCAAACCACTTTGGTCTTGCCAGTATCCGTAAATTAATAAAACGCTCAACACTTTGACTGACTCCAACATTTGATACGCACTTAATTAGTTAATTAATTTATTTTACTTGACATTGGTAGAGTCCGCGCCACGAAAGAAGTCCCTCGGAAAGACACGCAACTAAAATTTGAGATTCCTTGTGTATGGGAGCATAAAGCTCAATTTTCAATGTTGATGGCTACTCAAGCGCACTTTTCACGGGACATCTCTAAATGTTTTTTTTTTTATAGATTAAATAAACTCAACAGGATATTTACAGCCTAAAACTAAGATTAGACACTTACGGCCGCACTCAGAGACGTCATTTAAGCGAATGTTTATTAACTTGAGTATTGGTAGTCTTTATACGTATCAAAATAAGGGTAAATATTTTTACTTAAGTAGCCAACTAAGGTAATCAACGACTCTGAGTGTGGCAGTTAGCCAATAACAGAGTTCCACGGATATCTAAATTACATTGTCTCACGAGAAATTGACGCTTAGAATAATCACAAAAAAAATATATGTAGGTAGTTCGAAATCAACGTTACCCCAGTGAAAATCTGCACCGAACTAATTCCAAAATCTACTGAAATATTTACAGCAGCTAGTACACTAAGTCGATTTTCGACTAAACGGCGTAACGCACAACATTGGTAAAATTAACCATAACCTTTATCCTTTTTTACCATTTGACAAAATATTGTCGTAGTAAGTACAATGATTTATGTCACCATCTGCTGCGAGTTTTGCACTTACGATTACAAAGCTGACTGTGACCTCAATCCATCAAATGACATTCCCAAACATTAACCCTAAAACGCTAGCACAATTCCTTCGGCACCATTAAGTTTGTTATTGAGTCACAGTGGAACAATGAGACCTAACCCTCGTTACTCCCCCGTCATCAAGACGGAGGTGAAAACTGAGATCTACAAATAATTATATTCTGTCTAGAGCTGCGACTCGGGTTCAAACAACTAAAACACAAAGATGAGTGATAAGTTTTTTTTTAAATATTATTGCTCTATTTTTTTTTCTCTTTATGGCTGCTACTGTGTTGCCTACGGTGAACACACAATAACTCTGCCAATGTCAAGTGATTAAAGAGACACGTTAATTTAATGGTTATTGACCGGTGTGGCGAGTTAAATCCTTTCGATGTTTATTTTAATTGAGTTTTTCACCAAACACCATCTAAACCAAGACATAACAAAACATACACAAAGACGTTACAATATTAAAGGGTATTATTGCTCTACCCGAAGATATCTTGCCAATGTCAAGTAACTTATTGAGAATAAATGGGTAGTCAACAGTTAAAGCCAGTTAAAGCCACAGTCACTCAATTTTTTTTTTCAATTTGTTTTATCGACCTACGGATTCTGCCTTTGTTAGTGTTGTGAGACTTTTTTAGGTCCAAGAAAGTTGTCCGTCACAACTCACTCGACATACAATAGCAGTGTCAAAAACGATACAATTTATTTAGCATCGACAAATGCGGAACATTATTTTGATGCTATGGGACAACATCGTGATAGTTAGTTCGGATAGTATGCGAAACGTGTAACCATGATATAGTTGGTATGAAGATCAGACGGCAGTCCCTTCAATGTATTTATACAGACTCACTAAATCCTGGATCATAGTAGGTACAAGCGGATTCCCGGCTTCAAATCGATGGCTTTGGTCGCAACCAGGAATAAAGCGTTGAGATGATGATACATTATATTGTATATTTAGTTGCACTTTTGCACATTTAATTGATCATTGTGAAACCTCAGTTACATGAAAATTACAACTCATAATTAAAGTACACGGGACAAAATCTATCGCGTTACAACGGTCGTGGTCACAAGAGGTGCACGGCGACGTCTGCTACGCCCGGCTTATGAGTCGTTACATATGAAATGAAAATGAAAAATATTTATTGCCAATATAACATTTCACAGAATAACACGAAACTGACCCCCACACTAGGTAAAGCCTGTCTTGTGGAGGTCGATTTTACGATAACTAGAAATAATAAATGAATGAATGAATGAATGAATGAATGAATGAATGAATGAATATACTTTTATTGCACTCAAAGTATAGTAAGAAAACTTAATACTAGGTATTACAGGTATATGTACAACGAAGGCGGCCTTATTACTATGAGCAATCTCTTCCAGGCAACCTTTGGGTAAAGGACACTTGATGAAGGTGTAGGGCAGTGCAATATTAATATTTACATACTTACATACAAGAATGTGTTCGACTAACAAATCTAAAAAACTTTAAATGTATAAAATTTAAATTTTGAGAATAAATTGTGTGTGTGTGTGTGTGTGTGTAATATTTACACTGACACTAAACAAAATTTCTGTGAGGTCACTCCGATACACTACACTCACAGTATCCGGGTTGGAAGTAATTTGATGCGGTAAATTTGTCAATGACTGGATTTCCCGCCGATGATAATTTGAACCCGTTCTCTCGATTAAAATTCTGATACTTCTTTAGCTCAATCGCTTTACGTAACTATTCTCGAGTGGTAATGAGAAGGAAGAATCAGAGGAGAGGATTTTAAGAAGATATTTATTTTTACGACCCGTTTAGTGAACGCTGCCTCTGGTGCAGGAACAATGGTAGTGAACGCTGCCTCTGGTGCAAGGGTTGCGGGTTCGATCCCCGCACAGTACAAATATTTGTGTGCATGAACATATCTGTTTGTATTGATCTGGGTGTTATCTATGTATTATAAGTATGTATTTACAAAAGAAAAGTATTATATGTATATATTTGTAATCCCACTGTTGATTCTGATATCCGTAACACAGGTGCTTGAGCTACCTATCTCGGAGTCAGTCAGATCAATGTATGTGATGTTGTGAAATATTTATTTATTTTACATGTAAAATAGCTTAGTGTATATTTCTGTGTATTTAGAAGAGAGAATCAGAGAAAGAGAATACTCTTCCAGCTTTTCATCGAATTTACTATGACATGTTTTCCCTTGTTTTTTTCTTGTTTTGTTAAAAGTAATAACATTTCCCACTGTCGGATGAGCGGAAATTGCCCCGGGAACGAAGTTAAACTTACAGCCACCGCTAGGACCCTTGCTCCGAGTTCTGGACAAAGTTTAGTTGTAAGTTCGAAAGACATGAAAGATATACGGAGGTATATACAATACAACACCTACTTGGAATTGTATTGGACAGAGACAAAACAATACCTATACTCACACCGAGGTGTATACATACTCATACCGAGGTGTCGTAAAATGCGACTAAGGTAAATCTGCTGGCATGATCATCAGCAACCAGAGAAGGAAAACTCTGCATTTATATCAAAACCCTCGCCACCCCGTCTGCCAAGCGTGGTGAGTATGGTAATTACCCCTCATGTGATTGAGGGAGGCCCGTGCCCCAGCAGTGGGTACTTAAATGGGCTGAGGATGATGATGATGATGATGATGATACTCACATTTAACCACCGTTTAAGTTTTTTTGTGTGTAACTGCCTCGGTGGCGCAATGGTTATTGGATGCATTGCATGAGGCCCCGGGTTCGATCCCCGGGTCGGGACAAAAATTTGTACCTAAGTTTTCGGTAAACAATTCTTAGTAGACAAAGAATTCTTAGTAAGTCTGGAAGTTGTCGGTCTTGTACCCACGTGCTACGGATAGCACGTTAAGCCATTGGTCCTGCGCCCAATCCCTTTCCATGGAGGAATGGAGGCAGCACTTGTGTTTGCGCACACGCTTGAGCACTATAATATATCCTGCGTACGTGCCTAATCGTTGAAATAGGCCGTCTTAGCCGTCTTGGTTGCAGGATATTATTATTATCATTAAGTTTTCTTTTTCATATATACATAAATTAAAAATTGAAACGTTTATTGCAATACTAGCCTTCGCCCGCAGCTTCAGTAAAGAGACAAAATGTTTCGTACATCCCTTCAACTACTTCCACTTAAAAAGTTTTCGAATCGGCTTGTACATCCACGAGCGTAGATGCAGAACTCTTACCCGGGTTGCTACTTAAAACATCTGACAAGATGCAAAGGCCAATACAATACTCAATTAACACAAAAGTAAAAAGCTCTAATAACAGGGTATTTTGTATGCGAAAATTCAAGAAGAAAGAACAAAGCCACCGTCTTATTAAAGTCTGTCGGAAACCAAAAGTAAACATTTGACTAAATAATTCTTCCTGCGAGAATTGCCTTCAGAGAAAATCGGCGATAACTCCTTTAAAATTTCAATTACAGCTAGGAAATGTATAAATAATTCGGATCTGCAAACCTTTTGAAACGATTAAAGGGATCTTACAGACGAACCAATATAACTCATCTGTTATCTTTTTTTCGATTTCAATTGCCTGATGGTAAGCGATTGCCGCCGCCTATATACACTGAAGGACCGCATCAGAAATGATGTAATCCGACAGAGAACCAGAGTCACCGATATAGCCCACCGAATGAGCAAACTGAAGTGGCAGTGGGCTGTTCACATTAGCCGCAGATCTGACAGCCGATGGAGCCGTAAAGTCCTTTAGTGGAGACCGCGAATCGGTAAGCGTAGTGTTGGACGCCCCGCGACAAGATGGGATGATGACATTCGAAGGCTGGCTGGTGTGGGCTGGATGAGAGTGGCCGAAAATCGGGAGCAGTGGCGTGCATTAGGGAAAACTTATGTTCAGCAGCGGACTAGTGTGGGTTGCTGATGATGGTAGGCACCCGCGACACCAGTGGCGTCACAAGCGCACTGTCAACTTTCAAACCCTTTCCCCCGGATTGGGCCTCCGGTACCCTCGCTCACACAGCGAAACACAGCACAGTGCTACTTCACGCCGGTTTTTTGTAAGGCCGTGGTATCACTCTGGTCGACCCGGCCCATGCATGCCAAAGCGTAGCTCTCCCAAGGTTATCTTTCGGGTTACGGTTACTAAATTATTATTAAAGAGAAATTATACGGCTTTTAATTACATATAAATTAAATGTTTAGTATGTCTAAAAAGATCAATCAATAATTTTAAAAAATTGGGTTCAAATTAAAATCATAATTAATTGCTTCGGAATGTACTTATAGATATCTAACAGTTTGGCTAATAGTATATTTTCAAATGTGATACCTATGTCGTAGTCGGATTGTATAATCCGCCTTATTGCATTACAGCTAGCTGTTATCAAAAACAGGGCCGTATTGAAAATGTTTCAACGATTAGCGGGATTGTCTTTGCTATACATTGGCGTTGGTTAAGGCGGCCCACGTTTAGCTGCATCACATTACTACATAAATTTTAGGGTGAAATTGTTTACAAAATAAAACAATGTTTAAAAATCGACTGATAAATAGATTTTCAAATCAATTATAGGTATTTATCAGTACCTGATCTCGTAAATTGTTTCACGAAAAACGTTTCCTTCTTTTAATTCACTCATATCTTTGCAATTTTGCAACACAAATACTGTATCCAACGCTATTCTTATTGTTTGTCAGGCAGCGCCACTAGTGTTAATTAAGGAGCGGAACTGCGCCATAGCGCATTACATGCGAAATAGATCACTAATACCTAGGATTAAGATGTTACTAACAATATATGAGTTATTGACTTGAAATAAATGATAAATAAATAAGGCTTAAAGGAATAAAACCACTTTTTACGTATTTCTAGACTAAGCAAAACCGCTGGACTAAAGCCGAAGATGAATGATTGGATTGGGTCAGTAATAGGTATGCTTGAGAGTACATTCAGTCTAAGTCGCTAGTCTGCAGTGAGCCTTAAGCCTGCTTCATTTCGAGAAGTGCTGAATGGACTCCTTATGCCCTGAGTCCTCAGATTAGTGAGAACTGCAGACTGCTCTTATTTGTCATGTATTTCTCTGCGAGAATATAATTTTAGTCTCAAGAATCTATAAGTATTACATATTAGAAGTAACTCAAATGCCTCATTGGCGCAGTGGGTAGTGTGTTGCACTTTAAAGTGACGAAAGCGCTTGGGGTCCCGGGTTCGATCCCCGGGTCGGGCCAAAATTTGTACCTTAGTTCAGAAATTTTCAATGTCAGTCCGAAGTCTGGAAGTTGGCGGTCTTGTACCCGATCCCTCTTCGTTCGTGTCACACTAGTGTCCTATCGGATAGTGGGAGCAAGGGAATACAGAGAGCATTTTTTTTCGCGCACACTTAAGCACTATAATAAATCCTGCGTAAGTTTGCGAAATCGGTTGGAGGATATTAGCTCAACTCAACGCCCTTCCCCAAAACCCGCCCCTACCCTCCAAGGGGGGGAAGGACGTCAGGGTCAGCCGAAAATGAGCAGCTGACCCTAACGAGCACTGGAGGTGACCGGTGTAATGGCGGCGCTGGTACATTTTTTCCCAGACTATCTTCCGCCAGCCCACTCTATCCTCGGCCGCGTGGATCGCATCAAACCGGCCCCTGTGTATACTTAGATCTTTAAAATAATAATATTTAACAATGTCTGAACCCACGTTAGTAATTTATAATTAACTTAGATCTACAAACATTGTGCATATGCTACATAATAAGGCAGACTTGCTCGCAATGACTTTCAGGATACTATTGGCGCTATCCCGGACTCTCCGCAACAGAGAGGCTACTTACCGCTGAAAAGTTGCCGCTACGTGCCTCGGCAATGCCTGACGCACTGCAGTAGCATGGCAGCCCCAAAAGCATCCTGAAAGCATTGTTTTATTGGACTCGCAAAGCGCTGGACCGTCCTTTGAGCATAACTGACCCACAAACTTGCGGCGTACATAGGCGTACAGTATGCTTTAATAAGCGACACCATAACCACCATTGTACTTCTTGCAAATCTGCGAGCCAGCATGTTCGCCCTGACTGACAGCGCCCTGCGCTCCCTCTTGATGTCTACATGGTCCTTGAAGTCATGAGTTGGGTAACTCAAGACTTCAAGGCAAAAGGCATCAGAATCATCATCACTGGGTAGTGATGATGATTCTGATGCCTTTTTTTAAATAGATACATTAAAGAGGAAGGTTTATATGTATAATTGATATCAAAAAGACGTAACAACATTTCGAGAATGGAGACAAATCCAAGTACAACCGCGGTGAGAGGCGCAGCCTAGACGATAGGATCGTAACGATTTTGTGCCGCTTACGCCAAACCCTGGGGACTGCGGGAAGGTCCCCAGACCAGGAGATGTTTGGCCAAGATGTACCTACGAAACTACACGTCCTGTTTAAGAAGCCGCCTGCAGAGCGACCAAGAGAGCGACATAATACGATCATCCTTAAGCGCTTTGACCCGGGGGACAGGGTGCAGGCCAGGGTTCAAACTACGGATGATTGATTGAGTGATTCTAGAGGAAGTTTTATATGTATAATAATAAAAATACATGCCTACCTAATATTGGTACCCGTGCTAGTTTTTATTAAAACTGAAATTGTTTGTCCTAAGTATCTATTTTGCCTACAATGTCACGAGCATATGAAAACATCCAAGTTTGATTTATCGTGCCTGGAATATGCTTGAGTGAAAAATGATATCTGGTGGGCGTGCGCAATATCCTTAAATCTCATTCCCTGATGGATATCGCTCGGATTATTTTTATGACAATTTTTTGTTTCGAGATATTCTTGTGGCATTTTAAGGATTTTTGGAGAAACATGGACTGCTCTACTTAAAATAAAAGAGCAAGTTGAAATAAGTTCCCAAGGCTGTTTCACCCTTCTTATCTTTGAAGGAGGAACTATATTCATAAAGCACGTTTTTTATGTGATAGGTCGAAG
This sequence comes from Marasmia exigua, assembly GCA_019059595.1. Lineage (NCBI taxonomy): Eukaryota > Metazoa > Arthropoda > Insecta > Lepidoptera > Crambidae > Marasmia > Marasmia exigua. The sequence goes on along the minus strand of CM032482.1, from coordinate 11,720,929 downwards.
ACAAACAGAGGGTCACCAGGTGGTAAGCGATGCGGCCACTTTTGGCGTGAATCAATTTTTCGCGTACAAAAACTGACCCAACATTTGTGCATGGTTATTTAATAAATAGTATAAGTGTTTGCCTAGAGGTTGTAACCCCGAAATTGTTTAAAATAGATCAGGTTTAGTAGCTCAAAATTAAAATCAAGTCACTTTAACTCCAGGCAGACGGTGTATCCAACACAAATAATAATCACAACTGCTTATCCGAAATGACTTACTGAATCAAACATTTACATATAATTTTATTCACTCAAAGTGCAAAAGATCGTCTAGATGAAACTAATTCCAGTGTTCCGAAATGCTGATTAGGTCCTCAAATAAGCACTTAAATAAAATAATTTAAAGCGACGGATAGCCTTAACTAGCAACACCAATCGATTTAAATTGTTAGCTACTAAACCTATGATCTATTTTAAACCATAAAACTATATGATCTCTTTTAAACCATTTCAGAACGGGAGTCTCTAAGCAAACGTTAATACTATTTATTAAATTATTTAGCACGAAATCTGGATTTACGCCATAAGTAGCCGTTTTTGGTGGTAATTCAAATTTCGAGTACAAAATCAGACCCAAAAGTTAAGTATAAGTATTAAATTAATACATAGTATAAGTGATTTTCGAGAGGCTGCAGCTTCGGAATTGTTAAAAAGATATCCGGTTTAGTTGCTAACAATTTAAATCAATTGGTACCGCTAGTGTGCCCTACCCGTCACCTTAAAATTTCCTTATGTCGAGTAGTACTTAGGTCACCGACTGTAAGAACGTGTAAAGTAGAAAAGTAAAGTATCAACCTATATTCTGTCCCACTGCAGGGAAAAGGCCTCCATCATAGAAATCAAGTTATCGCTACTATGATAGGAATTAATAGGCTGGTCTTGTCCCCTGCTTTTGCTTTTATACACAGCAGCGATTAATTACCATTAGGTAATCCATCTGGTGGTAGACAACCAACCTATCACATAAAAATACATTGTCTAAGAACTGATAGCAGTTAAAGGGTTCTTAAGTGGAGATCGAGACTCGAGAAGCGTAGTGAGCTCTTCGATTAGAAAGAGTGAAGGAGACAGATAGTCATTCATAGAGACTGGAGGACGCAGCCTTATCTCTGGAAGCGTTCTTTACTAGACAACTTTCAGGTGAAGGTCAAGAGATAGAAGATTCTTTCTTTTTAACCTCTACTTTATCTTAGCCGTAGATATCTGACACCAGATCCGACAAATGACTACGAAAATACCCTTGAGAAAAACTTGAGTGGTTTTCGTGTGAAACTGCGAGTAACATGTCTCAAAGAACTTGGGTGGTAAATTTTTTTATCAGGTGACTCGCTTGCTCGTTTGTCCGCCTCTAGCATAAAAAAAATCCACGTCACTAACTTTGGCCAACCTCAAATCTCCGAAGATTTGTAATTTGATAAACCTAGCGTTCAAACTACATTCCGAACCAGTGGTAAACATGTTGACATTCATAAGTGTTCTGTATGGACATAAATTGAATAAACTATTTTCATTTCATTACATTTCATTTCATTTCATTGATTACCACCCAACGCAACTAACACAATTACCTTACTCTATGACCCAATGTGTAGGTAAGTAGGTACTCACTAAAAGGAAAAATTGATGGAAATAATTTTGTGGTTTCTAGCGGTAGACTATAAGACTTATTTAAAGGTTGGTAGCTCACTTGTGACTCTAGTGGTGTTGGGTGTTTCTATCATAACATGAGCAGCGACAATTTTTTAACATAAAGATGCGTTTAGTCATTTGCCACGAATCACATAAAACTATAAAAAATACATATATTTTTTAGGTAATAGATAGATATACTTTTTTTTACTGCACGAAAAAACATAAAAAAAACTAGGCATTACATAAACTTAATTGTACAATTTCGGCGGTCTTATCGCTGGAAGCGACTTCTACCAGACAACCTTCAGTATCTTCAGAATCCGAAATGAGGTGATCCGGCAGAGAACCAAAGTTATCGACGTTGCTCACCGGATTAGCAAGCTTAAGTGGCAGTGGGCTGGCCATATTAGCCGCAGAACCGACAACCGATGGGGTTAACGGGTTCTGGAGTGGAGACCGCGTCTTGGAAAACGTAATGTAGGGCGCCCTCTGGCTAGGTGGGGGGACGATCTGCGCAGGATGGCTGGCAAGAGCTGGATGCGAGAAGCCATGGATAGATCACAGTGGCGGACAATTGGAAACGCCTATGTCCAGCAGTGGACTGCGATAGGCTGATGATGATGAACCTTCAGGCAAAGGACGTTTGATAGTATATATAGATTTGAGGTGATTTTTTAGGTAAATTAAAATTAGGTCATAAAGTAATTGTTGACAATGGTAATTTATTTAATTCGAGGTATTGTTACACACACTACTGCATGTTCAATGCTTATATTTGTAATTCCGCTGTTGGTTCTGATATCCTTAACACAGGTGCTTGAGCTACCTATCTCGGAGTCACATCAATGAACGTGATGTTTTGAAATATCTTTTTTTTTAATTCGGAATTACTCGTGTGCAAGTTCAACTCGCACTCATCTATTTTTTTTATTTATTACTAGTGGCCCGGCCTCGCTTAGCTTCAGTAGCTATAATTTTAAAATTATTTCAAAAGCGGCTAAGTTTCATAATAACTTTCAACTCCCGCTTTACCCTCTTAGGGGTGAATTTACAAATATCCTGTCTTTGTTCTCCCCTACTCTATAAAAGAAACCTCTGTGAATTTGTCAAGTTTCTACCATTATAGTTAAGGCCCTGCGTTGATGGATCAGTGAGTGAGCTTTAACTTATATAGATTTAGACTCACTTTATTCAAGCTCACTCTAATTAGGTTCTCTGAGTGCAACGCACCGCTCCATATCCTCTCCATACATGCCACCGCATACTCAAATGAAGATCAATAACGCTTAATTCCGCACTCGCCATCCATTATGGGTCATTAGAGCGGTATTACTCGGTGGGTACTCTTACTTATCTATACGTCTTATCAAAATGTAAGCTCTCAAACACAATTCAAGCTCAAATAATTCTTTATTTACATTATACTTGTACACAGGCACTTACAAATCGTCATCAATTTTTATTGATTTATAAGTTCTTGTGTATAATTTACATGTTAACACATAGATATAGGATGTGTCGATACATAATATATACTAACAAAATCAATAAACATAATGCGATCCTGCCACCGGTGTAGTTCCCGGTTGCGTCCAAAGATGTCGTTTTGGAGCCCAGGGTACGCTTAGACCATGATTCAGGATTGGGGGGTCTGGTAATTACAATGAAGCGACTTTTTTTTTTTGTTTTCCCAGGAGAAATGCTTTACGTAGACCCTACCGCCGGGGGCGACACTGTGGGACACTGGGCGTACTGTGGGACTCACCCTCCGGGCCGCTTCTTCAAACAAGGAGCGACCTGAGGGCATACCCACTAAAAGTCCCGGGGTTCAACCACCCGTGGGTATAGAATGGGGTCACGGGAACTGCACTAGGCTATTCCCCGCAACCCCACTCCCCCACAGGCCCCTACACGGGGTGTGCGGCCACGCCCCTCCTCAGACTAGGAGGAGGGGGGTTGGGGACAGCCGGAAGAGCTGAGCCGTCCCCAACGAGCAGTGGAGGTGCCAATGGCAGTGCCGGCACAGGGACCCCCGTCCCTGTTGCCGGCTGGCCACCTCCACGGAGAGGACGAAGAGTTCTCCGCCGAACTCGTCCTCTCCTTGCTCGAAGCGGGCCTGCGAGGGGGTTAATCTCGCGCTCCCGCTCCGCCGCCTCCTTCTGCGCCACCACTTCCTCACAGAAGTGGGCGAAGGCCGACCACGCCCCCTCATTATCCAGCATAGCTTCAACTATGCTGGGCAATGAGAGGTCATGTCCGACCTCCGCGACCAGCGCGGACCGCTGTTGGTCGAAGGACGGGCACACCACCAACGTGTGATGTGCCGAGTCCTCCGCAGCGCCGCACTGGTGGCACGAAGGAGTGTCCTCCCGTTGAATGCGGTGCAGGTAGTTACCGAAGCAACCATGCCCGGTAAGTACCTGCACCGTCCGGAAGGACAAAAACCCGTGGGGGCGCTCGAGCCACCGGTCCAAGACCGGGGCGAGCGCCGCGAGCGTGGGACGGCCGTACCTCTCCACTTGGAGAGAGGCCGTCCATGCCTCTACCATTTGCTGGCGACCCTCCTTCCTTATTGCCTCCCTTTCTCGGGGGCAGAGGGGATCGCCAGCCGCTCGCTTGGCCGCCGTCTTCTCGTAGACGGCGGCCAGCACTCCAGCCTCCAACTCCCATGGCGGGGTGGAGGCGAGTGCGCAGGCCGCGGAAACAATGAAGCGACTTTTTCTTAACTCACCCTCCGGGCCGCTTCTTCTAACAAGAAGCGGCCTGAGGGCATACCCACTAAAACTCCCGGGGCTCAACCACCCGTGGGTATAGAATGGGGTCACGGGAACAATGAAGCGACTGCCGCAACCTTCGCAACCCCTTAACAAGGGAACCAGAACTAAATCATGGTTACACGTTTCAGAAACTTTTTCCAAAACGTGCAGGTTTCCTCACGCGGTTTTCCCTCACTGCCGAGCGATGGTAATGGTAGAAATACGCACATAGATTTGAAAAACCATTGGGGCATGCTCGGATTCGAACCTCGACCACCTACGTGGAAGTCGCATTCGTGTCCATTGAGCTACCATCGCTCCAAGGGTTCATTAGGCCATATTCTATTTGTGGAAATTGGTAATTAGCATGAGGATGAATACTAGTTTGTTTTATGTTTCCTGGTCACTAACTTTACAATTTTATTCTGTGTCCGTGTCTACTAGTAACGACTTACCCGCTAAAACTTCAGTTACTCCGTAACCATGGCGCTTGCAACAGTGCCGAAATATCGGAAACTCAAAAATAAGGTACATGGTGGAATTCTCGTAAACAACAATTCTAATTTTGAATACTGTCTCACACATTTGAAAATTGGTCTTGAAAAAAAAGAAATTCGAAAAGCTACCCCTGCATGTTTCTACAAAATGAAATTGTGTCTTCCCATTTGTCCAATTTCCTGAATATTTGCTGTGTTTGAGAAAGGCTAGACATTTGGTCACATGCATAGGAACTTTATTGCCTCTATGGGGTTTGCGAATGGCTGTTCCATAGGCATAGCTAAATTAACCGCAAACTGTGTGAAATAAATTATATAAGGCGATGGTTGGATTGGGTGCTCTTGGTTGGAATCTGAGTATGCACCTCTGAAATTTTCATATCTATGTGCTTGTTTCTACTACCTATTAGCTCGGCAGTGAGGGAAAACATCGTGAAGAAACTTCCGTGTCTCGGATAGTTTCTCAAAATGATCGATATTTGATATAATGATTCTGAACATATAACCGTGATTCAGATGGTCTGGTTTCCCTGTTTAAGGGTTGCGAAGGTCAGACGGCAATGGTTTCATTGTAATTACCAGACTTCCGGAATTCTAGAGCATTATCATCATCAGCCCATTTAAGTCCCCACTGCTGGGGCACGGGCCTCCCTTAATCACATAAGGTAATTGCCATACTCACCACGCTTGGCAGACGGGTTGGCGAGGGTTTTGATATAAACACAGAGTTTTCCTTCTCTGGGTGCTGATGATCATGCCAGCAGCTTTACCTTAGTCGCCTTTTACGACACCTCGGTAAGAGTGAGGGTGGCCTATTCTACTCTGCCGGGGACCACACGGCCATTCTAGAGCATGGTCCAAGCGTATCTCGAGTTTCAAAGCGATATCTACAAACTTAACTGGGAATTACACGTAAATAAAATTGACTGTAACAAAGGATTCCTAAATAACAATTTTCCAAATACATTTTACTTTGCCAAATTGTCGGTTCCATCCAGGTTTGAATTACATTCATCGGTTTTCAAGCGATCGATCCTCCAAGGGCCAATAAGCCCTTAGGGATCAGTTGTCGGGTAAAAATTTGCCTGGATAACGGATGCCTAGTCAGGTTGTGTAAAATTCGCAATCTTGCTGAATTTTAATTCGAAAAAGGCAGACAATAATTCCGTGTTTTTTGACAAGTATTTTTTTTATGAAAAATATTCAAGACGTGGCACTTTTTGGGGGTAGCCAAAGTTTAGCAATAGACGGCGATTGGCTGATTCATACACTGATTGAATTTTTCTCATACTTATTTTTTATAAAATACATTGCATAGCAAGTAGGTACTCCGGTCGACCGTGAGAGAGCCAGGCTTCGACATGAATGGGGCTTCACAAAAAAGCTACATCTGAAGAGAACCAGCTCATTTCTCAACAAATTTTCTAAGGAGCGTGTCTCTTTAATATTTCAAATATTTCACAACATCACATACATTGATCTAACTCCGAGATAGGTAGCTGAAGCACCTGTTTTACGGATATCAGAATCAACAGTGGGATTACAAATATATACATATAATACTTTTCTTTTGTAAATACATACTTATAATACATAGATAACAACCAGACCAATACAAACAGACATGTTCATGCACACAAATGTTTGTACTGTGCGGGGATCGAACCCGCAACCCTTGCATCAGAGGCAGCATTCACTACCACTGTTCCAAACGGGTCGTCATCACTTGACATTGGCAAAGTTGTCTCATAAGAGCAACAGCAAGCCATAAAAAAAAAATGCTACTCCTTGCTAGGCCTAATATAGTGAAATTGTTCTAGGTTTTAACATCTGTATGTTTACTAACTTTTTTAAGCAAAGAAATAGTTTGGGTTTGAGCATTTCGTCGAGTGAGTGAGGGTACCGGAGACCCAAATAGGTCTGAATCGGAAGTGTGCAAGGTTCACAAATTTTCAAAATATACAACATTCTAAAACTTTTTTTTTACTCGGTCGGCTCGAATAAGTAACTATGCGTCACTTAAAACAAGAAGTTCTGCGTTCTTTAATAATAATAATTCTCACAACATCTCATACGTTGACCTGATTCCGTACTAAGTAGCGTAAGCACTTGTGTTACAGATATCAGACAACAGTGGAACATAAATATATACTTAAATACATATATTACACCCAGACACCGAACAAACACAAGTGTTCATCGCACGAATGTTTGTCCAGGGTGGGGATCGAACCCACGACCTTTGGCGTAAGAGGCAGAGTCACTACCATTGCGCCATCCGGTCAGTCCGGTCCGGTCTTTTTACATCTACTCTGATAAACTTCGCGAAGTAGCATGTGGTCGAAATTTGATTGCCAAACAACGGCCCAAAGAGAACGTTGGAACGTAGTTGGTTACGGCTCACACGATCTGCACGTAGGGTTGCAAGCTGGTATCCAAAAAGAGCATTTTTCGCCTTTTCTATGTTTCGTCCTTCAGTCCTCCCTTTTCTACTGAACGTCTTCCTTTTCTACAGACATCGGGAGACCTCAGAGGAAAATCGTCCTCTTTTTAGATACTTACATCTGTCCTCCTTTATCAAATTATCATCTGGCAACCTTAGCTACACGCCACTTTAAAATACATTCTCATGTTACTTAGTAACAAAGTAATCTCAAGTTCGAAATTATGTATAAACTTAATCTAGGATGTTTTGCTTGTTTATAATAGTTGACATCAAATAGCTACGTAGCTTACCTGCTTTCTTTCTTCTGCATCAATTATTATAATTTCGCTTTAAGCTGTCGCTTTGGTGCCAGGTTTGGATCATGATGCAGAATTTGGAGAGTCTACATGTAGTTACCTGAATTTCAACCACGGCAAACAATGTCAAAAATTAGTCAACAACCTATGCTGTTAAAAAATTTGCAAGCAAATTCCAAGACGTGTACTCTTTTACCTTATCCTTATTTATTATGTAATGATAATGAAATAATAGAGGGTTTGCTGTGGAGAAACATGATGATTCTAAGATTTTAAGTCATTTACTTTGGGTTTTGTGCATATAGGGTGCAGGCAACAGATGCCACAGGGACCGGGCGGAATGCGTAGGGCCCGCATTCGGGCTAACGACCTACTTATCGACTTAACATCCTACCAATTACGACTATGGCGGCCAATCTCAACAAGCAGCCACATACAGGATATATTATAGTGCTTAAGTGTGTGCGCAAACACAAGTGCACTTTGTATTCTCTTACCATACATTCAGATGGGACACCATTGCGACAGGAACGGAGAGGGATCGGGCGCAGGACTTACGGCTTACGGCTTAACGTGCTTTCCGAAGCACGCGGTTACAAGACTGCCAACTCCTAGACTCCGAGCAACATTAATTAAGACATTAACTTCAACTTAGGTACATATTTTTGACCCGACCCAGGGAACGACATAGCAGCAGGCTCTTAAGAAACCAGCAAAACGACCACCAATTTATTTTCCACACGAAGGTGCAATATGTTTCAGCAGAGAGAATCTGATTTATCTAGAACGTTCGGCTAAATTGAATATCGGCAGGCGTGAGTGAAGTATGGCTGGCCTTGACTCAATCAAATGCCTTAATGCTGGAATCAGTTTCCCGTAGCTTTTCCTTACTCGCGTCAACGGAGAATGTAAAGAAAAAAGAAATAAAATACATTTATAGGCCACAAACATTACACAGATAACACGACAGAATGACATAACATACAACAGATACAAAGCAAAACTTACTTTGTAACAAAAAAGAGAAGGATGTAGCCGATCAGGTCCCAACCTCAGCATTTGCTGCTACGACATTATTTACAACACGACGGCAGCGCTGGTATTCTGTAGGACCAGTTGCTAGTGACGTCATTACTTCACCAACATCACAACGAAAAGGGTTTCTTCCTTCCATAAGAACCGGTATATTATGATCCTATGGGTGTTGCAGAAGGACATCGCCGCCTATTTTTTTTTTTTATAGAAAGGCCAATCAGGATGACCTCACTCCGCCTGATGGTAAGCGGCCGTGAAATCCAAAAATGAGGCTGACAGGCACAGAAGAACTAACAAAGTACCCATTGTGTCTGCCATCCTCACCCTAATGGCCTGCTGAGATGCCGTTTCACGCCCCGCCTAAAAGACCCCGGATTGTATGAAGGAGGTTTTGCGGCTCGGTACCCTACGTCTATCACTTTTGTGCGTTCACTGATGATGGTGTTGCGCACTCTGTCTCGTAAGGATATATCGAGCATGATACGTTCCATAGCTCTCTCTGCAACTTTAATTGACTCTATTTTCGGGTAAGGGACATCTAATCCCATTAATACTCGTCCGAGAATTGAAGATCATTTTATTAATCACTGTTCTAACCTAACCTAACCAATACTTTTGTGATGAGTGGTCCCGTAACGCATTCGGCTGCAAACATTCAATTCTCCACTCCACAACCAATTGGAGTCCTCTATTCCAGTTTCCCGTCACGAACGAATCAAATCATCCGCGTCAAACACCAGTGAGATAAACCGATAAATTAAATTTACTCGACCATGAAACACGGTCAATCAATCGCCCAGAAATATCTGTTATTGGGTTTTCACAATTTAACTCTCATCTCAGGGTGAGGCCTATTAGTGCTTTGGTCGCGTCCTCCTTATCTTTACGTGTAATTCCCGATTGCGTCCATAGCTGTCGCTCTAGAGTCCGGGGTGCGATTGGACCATGATTCAGGATTTGAGGAGTCTAGTAATTACAATGACATGACTATTACACACAGTGTGTTGGGTGCGTCGTTGCATATATTTCCATATCATACATTGAATAAAAATGACATGAAAATTCAACCTCAAGCTCCACTCAGGAGCCCCATTCCTATATATATATATTTTTCGTATTTTTTTTATATTAATAAAAAACTTACCAGTACTATCAGGTAGACTTAAATTTGCATTCGAATTGTATGTAAATACATAGTATTTTTGCTAACTAAAGAAGAAAAACATAGAAAATAAAAAACAATTTACCTACCAAAAACTCAAGCTAAACTAAACGTAGATAAAAACGAAGTTGGTCACTGTAGCAGTGTACCCAAAATGTTAGCAGCTTTACCGTATGACATTCAATCTTAATATGATCAAGAAATTCAATATTTAATAATGACCGATCAATTTTACTGGACGTAACAAACACGTAACTTCTCTATATAACAGTTACCCTCATAAATATGACTCTTAAACTCGTGCAAAAGAACATTAAGTATGAACATAACATTTTCTCGTCTTGACCTCCGCTTTTTGCTATTAACATGACGTTGAAACGTCGTTAAAATCTTACTATTTTCCCCACTGCAAACCTATTATGGAAATGTGCAATAGGTTAAGTTCCTACACTCGCAAATGTATACGAATATAACCTATTTACTGACCATTAATCAATGTTAAAAATAACAGGTATTATAGAAAATGATGGCTTTTAAAAGTGGTCACAATATTTATGTAATGGTCAGTGGTTTCACGTAACCAGCACAAATGTTGGGTCCGTTTTTGTATGCGAAAAATTGATTCACGCCAATCGCGTACGCGTTGGACCCAAAATTTTTACATGGATATTTAATAAATAGTAAAAGTGTTTGCCGAGAGGTTGTAACCCCGAAATTTTTTAAAATAGATCTGGTTTAGTTGCTAAAAATTAAAATCGATTAGCGTCGCTAGTGTGCCCTACCCGTCACCTTAACGAACTCTTCAATATCAATGTCAACAAAGACCCAACACTCTATGTATCTTTATTTAACGCACATGCACCTTTACACATGATTAACACCTTTTTTGTCTTTTTCGGGTCTCGTACTTCAAAGGGATAAAACGGAACCCTTATAAAATCACTTTATTATCGGTATCTCTGTGCGTCTGTATCAACAAGAGCCTTTATTTCGGAAACACGTGAAGGTGTCGTGTTGAAATTTACACCGTGAACAAGGTTGTGAAAAATCAACCCTAAAAAAACTGGTGAATAGCCAGATTTCTGACTGTAATCTCACATGTTACGGTGGAGGAGGCCTGTCACGCACGAAGTTATAACATAATGATTGACGCATAGCACTGTTCTGTTCCGTACCGTACGTTCAGTCTGGCTTCTGACTATGTTTACTTTGCGGTAATGGGCTTTCCAGGTCAATTATATTCCAGTAACATGTTGGCACGTAAAACACATACAACATACACAATAAACTATTCGCTGTGTTGTATTTTACAAGTGCACGATATATTAACATTTGTGTTGTGTTAAGTGTGAATGTAAATGAATTATTGTGAAAACGAACGTAAAAAAATATTGCAATTAAAGTTGGCTGAATGTCTGTCGTTATTCGCTTATCTCTACCGACAGCTACGTGATAACACATGTCTGGCCATGCCACCACCATGGCAATAGGGGTTGACCCAATAAAGTGTCGCTTGACGTCGTAAAGAACGATTTGCGTCCCAATTACCAATAAACTAAAGCCGTGAACTGAAGCCGTGGCAGGCCTCCTACAAGGTGGACCGACGATCTGGTGAAGATCGCGGGAATCCATTGGATGCGGGAGGCACAGGACCGATCTGTGTGGAGAACAATGGGGGAGGCCTTTGTCCAGCAGTGGACGTCTATTGGCTGAAATGATGATGATGACCAATAAACTGGCCACTGCAGATGCACAATACCCTGCCAAGTGGAGGAGTCGAAGTAAGAACGGCGGACACCGTGTCCCGAAGCAACAGCTAGGGACGCAGCTGGGACAAAACGCTAAGGTGATGATACTGATGATGACTTACTTGGCTCTATCCAGCGAGTAACGGGAAAGTGAAACTTACACTGCTACGGTAATTAATCGAGCCATTCATCATATTTTTCGGTATACTAGCCCTTCCATCTGATTTCCTGCAGGCCATGACGAACTTTTTTTGATAAATATTAATTTCATCTCAGCGTGTGATTCCCACGGAACTAGAAAACATGCGTTTTAAGCGGAATGTGCAATTTTCGGAAAAAAACGTCGCCAGGCACGTCACCCCAGTACTGGCAGCTTTTCAAATATGTTTTTTTTTAAAAAAGGCTCAGTCTCGTTAGGGTGTAATTCTGTGATAATCTCCGGTTACGTAGGCTAGAGTACGTATAGAGTGCTTAGACCATGATTAATTAAAGATGGCGTCACAGTGACCGACCATGCCAAAATTACCCCATTTACTGTACTGTGATGCGGCATCCCAAGTGTATGACTGTGACCTTGTCCACAAATACAGATACCATCTACCGTCTACCGTCTAGCGTAACCTTGACCAAGAGAGTCATAATACGCATATCAACAAGTTGTGAACCCATAATTATTATGCAGAATAAGGGGGTGGATAGACTATCCGTTTGTTATCTCTATGTTTTTTTTTTGCCGACAGGACTTTGCCTATGTTTTAATATGTGATAGGTGGCTATCGTCCATAGACACCCAAAACCAGTAGAGACGCAAGTGCACCCACAATCATTAAGCTTCGTTTCCTCTCGGATTGCTTAGGCGCGCCTGTTCGTCACTATTTTTAACCCCCGACGCAAAAACGACGGGGTGTTATAAGTTTGACGTGTCTGTAAGTGTGCCTGTCTGTCTGTCTATGACATCGTAGCTCCCGAACAAATGAACCGATTTTGATTTTGTTTTTTTTCGTTTGATAGATGAATAAGGGGGGAGTATTCTTAGCCATGTTGGATAAAAATCGATCCAAGATGGCCGCCGTAACAAAGATATGGATTTGTATGTTTTAACACAACTCTCACAATATGGGTATCATATAAAAGGGCTTGAGTAGCAGAATATATTTATTGTGACAAATTTCAAATCCAAGATGGCCGCCGTCGGGGTTTTTTTTAATTTTCATTATCATACTCATCTAAAAACCGTAACTAGTGAACCGTAATTACAGCAATGGTAGCTTAGTGAATAGGAATGCGCCTTCCATACGAGAGTTCATGGTTCGAATCAGAGCATTTATATCACAGAATTTTTCCAGCCTATGTGCATTCTTCTACCATTAGTTCGCCGGTGAGGGAAGACCTCGTGAGGAAACCTTCACATTTCACCATGATTCAGTTTGTCTGGTTCCCCTGTTAAAGAGCTGCGAAGGTCAGACGACAGTCACTTTATTATAATAACCAGTCTCTTCAAACCATAAATCATGGTCAAAGCGTACCCCGGGCTCCTAGGAGACAGCTTTGGAGCCCAGGGACAACCAACCGGGAATTACACGCTAAGATGAGAGATTAGACTGTACTGACCGTGATAGAGCCATGTTCGGGCTTTTTCAAAATTATACCACGCTCTCTAAAAATATAATCCTCCAACCGATTACGGCTACGGCGGCCAATCTCAACGATCAGCTACGTACGCAGGATATATTATAGTGCTCAAGACATGTGCACTCTCTATTCCCTTACTCTCATATTCCGATTGGACACTACTGTGACACGACCGGAGAGGGACCAACAGCTTAATGTGCTTTCAGAGGCACGGGGGCACAAGATCGCCAACTTCCAGACTCCGGGCTGCCACTAAGAATTTCTTACCGAAAACTTTGGTACAAATTTTTGGCCCGACCATTCCGGGGGATCGAACCCGGAACCTCTTGCGCAGTCGTCGCTTTAAAGATGCGACCCACTGCGAACTTCACTGTTGGTGATCACAGAAATAAGATAATATTCGTGTAAGATCCCTTTTAGCCATATCATTTTCCATGGCCTTGCTCAAACCTATAAAGGCATGTCAGCGGCAATCTCAAGGCAATATGGGATGAGTAGCCTGTCTTCAGCCGGGATTCCCCCACGCTCAGCAAAGGAATCTCGCTCTAAATACCTAATCAACATTTTGTGCGAGTGGTCTATTAACTCGCTTATTAAATTATTTCCTTGTAGGGTATGGGGGTAGAGGAATCTTGTGAGCTTTCGTACGTGCGACGGATTTGTTACATTAACCCTTACACAGGCAACTAGACATCATTTATTTCATTGGTCCTTCAACTTTTTTTTTGATAACGAAGGGAATATTTGTAATTCCGCTGTTGGTTCTGATATCCGTATAACACAGGTGCTTGAGCTACCCTATGTCGGAGTCAGATCAATATAACCACTCAGAGGGCTCTCAAATGTCGAATTTGTGACATCTGTGGATCCCGTCAGAGGACCTGTCACAGGCAGGGGTTTGAGCACAAATTTTTTAAACCTAGGTTTAGAAAAACCCATAGACTTAGGATGCCACCCTAATCCTATGGAAAAACCCGAATTTCTCTAAATCAAGCTAGAATTGTGTATAACTACCATTAGTTTTATAATAAACATATATTTTTTTATGTTATTTCTTATCCTTCATTTGATTTTAAACGATTGCATGCCTCAAGTGGCAATGGGCAGGGCACATAGCGAGGAGAACAGACGGCCGTTGGGGCGGAAAGGTCCTCGAGTGGAGGCCACGTTCAGGAAGTCGCAGCCGTGGCAGGCCCCCCACAAGGTGGACCGACGATCTGGTGAAGATCGCGGGAATCCATTGGATGCGGGCGGCACAGGACCGATCTGTGTGGAGAACATTTGGGGAGGCCTATGTCCAGCAGTGGATGTCTATTGGCTGAAATGATGATGATGATGATTTGATTTTAAATTGCATTGGATATTTTCTATGAGAAATAATATGAGTTACCTAAAACCAAACTTTTAATTTCAGATTACACAGTCACATTTGAGTGGTTATTTAATGTTGTGAAATGTTTATTTATTTAATATCTTAATTAAAAATTAACCATGAAGATACTGAGATCTTATTAATAAAACACTAATCTCTTACTAATAAAACATCGTGAACATATTATACCCTAGAATAGCTTTCATATTTAGTAGATACATTACTATTATATGATAAAGGTGCATTAAAAAGCTATAATAAATAAAGCTGAAAGGAACCTGCACACTCCAGCTGTACTTACTCAAAGGCAAGAGACCGAAACGACAAGCAACAGCAGCTGCTGCCATTAAAAAGTCTAAATTAAATTTACCTCCCTTAGACCTTTGTCCAAAAATAAAACTTTGTTCGGAAAAATATTATGGGAATGCGAACATTTTTGTGTGTGTGATAGTGGCCCTTATTCAATTCGGTTCAAGTTTTTTGGTAGGTTACCTCTCTATGAAGCTAAATCTTCCCAATTTTAGCTTCATAGAGAGGAGACCTAACGTCAAATGTGACCTATCATTTTGGCTAAACTTTAGTCTATTACTAATGGCATATGCCACTAGAACTGTCATTCTTCCTCGTTGTGAGATTCACGCATAATGGTATCTTTAAATAATTACTTCGAGTACAACTGTACTCATGCTTACACTTTAATTTTTCTCATTTATTAATATGGACGAATGTACATATTAAAATCTCTTATTCCATTTATCACACTTTTATAAATACATGGGAATAGGCATCTAGACATGCGTTTTATTTGGGAAAATAAAACCAACTAGTGAGGGAAACGCGGATAGATAGCCGATCAATCAAAGTTAAGCCCCGCGCACGTGTTAGCTTATAGAGGTCAATCGGTGTCAATCTGGGCACAGTAGAAGCAAATTATTAGTTGATCCGGGTCCAGCCTTAGATAGATGGTCATGTTTCTCCGGACAAGGTCAGACGCTTCTAATCTTTGCGCTGTGTATGTATACCCAGTCGCGACGTAAGCTGTCGCTCTGGAGGCCGGGGTACGCTTAGACCATGATTCAGGATTTGGGGAGTCTAGTAATTACAATGACTGCCGTCTGACCTTCGCAGCCCATTACAGGGGAACCAGACTAACTGAATGATGGTTACACGTTACAGAAACTAAAAGATAAAGATAAGATAAAAAATTCTTTATTCAATTTAGGTCCACACAGAACACTTATGAATGTCAAAATAGTACATATTATCTACCGCTGGTTCGGAATGTCGATTTCTACTGAGAAGACACCAGCAAGAAACTCAGTAGTTACTCTTTTCAAATATTGATGATGTTACAGAGTTTCAATTGAGAAGAGAAAAAAAATATAATTATGAAAGTTAATTGACTACTATGAATGACAACTCAAAAGATTAATCAATTATCAAGACCAAGAATCCTTATCATTTAAATAGTCTTGTACACTATAGTAACCTTTCTTCATTAGGCAGGTTTTAATATGAGACTTAAACCTATAAGTGATAGGTTAATGACATTTTGTGGTAGCTTATTAAATATCTTAATACCTACTTAAGCCAACAAACGAATTACCGATTTTATGAAGTCTGAGGACCGGGACGACGGCCTATGTTTATTTCTGGTGTTAAGACTATGACTATCGGACTGTCCGAAACGTGCAGGGTTCTCTCTTTCACACATTGATTTTAAAAGTCCAGGAGCGCCCAATTCTCAGTGCTCGTGACATTTTGAAAACATGGCGGATGTCACATGAAATCTATACAAAAAAAACTATCTTTTAGTGATATTATGTCGTATGATGATAAATGGCACGAGCACGAGAATTGGGCTCCAGAGATCCAAAGGCGCGTTCTGAACAACTGACCTACCATCGCTCTCAAGGACAGACGGCAGTCGTTTCATTGTAATAAGGATGATGACAAGGTCGGATATCGGCAGATTTTTAATAATGTGGAGAAATAATGGTAAAGAGACTTTACCGTGGAAGAGCCACGCTTGTGCATGAATTTCGACATAAAACTGGCGTGAAGCTGTACTGTGCTGTGTTTCGCTGCGTGAGTGAAGGTACCGGAGGCCCAATCCGGGGGAAAGAAGGGTTGAAAGGTTGGCAGCGCACTTGTGACTTCACTGGTGTCGCGGATGTCCATTGGTGGCGACAATCGCTTACCATCAGGTGATCCGTCAGTTCGTCTGCCATATCCCATAAAAAAAGAAATAATATTTTTTTGTTATTATGGTGATAAGTAATGTTCCGAGAATCTATTCAGCCTTATTCTAGCTGCAAAATTTCCCCATCATTCATGAACATGTGAGAACGCCAAATTCCATACACAGCACTTTAATGGATTTTTTTTACACTAGAGTGCTTTTCTCACGTCAACTTACCTCGCCCAGTAAATAGGTAGAACCAGCTGCCGTCGGTGGTGTTTCCGATCAGATACGACCTGGTGTTTAGACCGCGTCTTGGCAAACGTAATGTAGGGCGCCCTCTGGCTAGGTGGGGGGACGATCTGCGCAGGATGGCTGGCAAGAGCTGGATGCGAGAAGCCATGGATAGATCACAGTGGCGAACAATTGGAGAGGCCTACGTCCAGCAGTGGACTGCGATAGGCTGATGATGATGATGATGATGACGACCTGGTGATCTTCAAGAATCTTTTTTCCATGCACATGTCTATGGGCGGCGGTGATCATTTCTTATCTGGAGCCCAATTCTCGTGCTCGTGACATTTATCATCATACGACATATATCACTAAAACCTAGTGTTTTGTATGGATTTCATGTGACATCCGCAATGTTTTCAAAATATCACGAGCACGAGAATTGGGCTCCAGTTGTGCAGTCGGCTCGATGGTCCGATTTTATCTATGAAAAAAAAAGTCGTATCGTGGAAGACAGACATAAATGGACCGGCTCGACCAAAGTCCCTCACAGAAAACCGGCGTGACACACGTCTTTGCTTTGTTTCATCGAACGGGGAATAGGGGAGTTTAAAGGTTGGCAACGCCCTTGTGACTTAACTAGTGTTACGGGTGTCCATGGGCGGTGGAAATCGCTTACCATTAGGTGATCCGTCTGCTCGTCTGCCACCTATTACAAATAATTAAATACATACCTACGAAAACCTATAAAGCTTACCGAATTGCAGCCAAGAATGGGACGACATCCTGTGGGTAGACCACCTGCACGATGGTCTGACGATATCGTGACGGCAGTGGAGAAACAATGGATAAGGCTGGCAAGGGACCGAACGGAATGGCGTGATAAAGAAGAGGCCTATACTCAACAGTGGGTGGATGTGGGCTGATATGATGATGATAATACCTACTAATCTACCTACTAATAATTCTGAATAATCAAGAAGAAAGACCGAAGCATAATTCTTCGTTTTATTGACCTCACCCATGTTAAACACTGCAACGATCCTAGTAGAACACAGCTTAATTGTTACCTATAAAATTGATAGGCAAATAATAAAAAGTTCCAATGACACAATAAAATGTTCGTAAACCTTTATCGATATCTACGTAAGAAGATAGTGTTGTCAGTGAATAATTTGTCGATAAGCATTTCATTACTCGTATTCTAATTACATCAACTATACGTATTTAACATTAAATTTCTTTTCCACAGAAGCGCCTGCGCTGGGTTTCGCCGTGTGAGTGAGGTTACCGGCGGCCCAATGTGGGGGAAGGGGAAAAGGTTGGCAGCGCACTTGTGACTCCACTGGAGTTGCGGGTGTCCATGGGCGGCGTAATTGCTTACCATCAGGTGATCCGTCTGCTCGTTTGCCACCTCTCATATAAAAAACAAACACTCAGAATGATAAAATCGGAAAATAGTTTTTTCCGAGTTTTTTTAATAATAACAAACTGAGTTTGTTGCAAACATCCATTCTTACCTTTATGTCAAACACATTTGGTTAAAACGACAAAGTCAATTGAAGAAATTTTCCAGATTTTGGTCACCTGACATGTGGCTGTTATTATCTATGTAATAATGACCTTTTTATGTGATAGATGGCAGACGAGCAGACGGATCATCTACTGGTAAGCGATTGCCGCCGCCCATACACACTCGCGAACACAGTACATATGCGATACAGTGACAGATGCGCTGCCGTTAAATCCGCCTTTCTCCCCAGATTGGGCCTCCAGTACTCTCACTCACGCAGCGAAACCCAGAATAGTGCTGCTTCACGCCGGTTTTCTATGAGGCCGTGGTATCACTCCGGTCGAGCCGGTCCATTCATGCAGAAGTGTGGCTCTCCCACGGTCAACATACCTATACTACAATGGATGGGACTGACAGCTTAGCAAATAAGTGATAATTATTGGATTATTGTAGTGAATATGAATTACTGTGATTAAACGTTTGTTGGTTGCCGTGTGGTCCCGGCAGAGTAGGATAGGCCACCCTCACTCTTACCGAGGTGTCGTAAAAGGCGACTAAGGTAAAGCTGCTGGCATGATCATCAGCACCCAGAGAAGGAAAACTCTGCATTTATATCAAAACCCTCGCCAACCCGTCTGCCAAGCGTGGTGAGTATGGCAATTACCCCTCATGTGATTGAGGGAGGCCCTGTGCCCCAGCAGTGGGGACTTAAATGGGCTGACGATAAATGGGCTGACGATGGTAAAATAAAATAAATGGGTTATAAACACTTGTTTGAATGAGTCGTATTCATTGATTGAGTAAAAACTAATTTCAATTAAGGTGACAGGTAGGGCACACTAGCGGCACCAATCGATTTAAATTTTTAGTTTAGTAGCTAACAATTTAAATCGATTAGTGTCGCTAGATTTGGCTACCCGTCGCCTTAAGGCGATTGTGGCGAATAAGACACATTTTTAAAAAATGACCATTGAATACTTTGAGAATAGTATTAACATTATTTTGAGACAAACTTATGTAATATTTTTTTCCTGTTAGTAAGATTAAATAAATAAATATTTCACAACATCACATACATTGATCTGACTCCGAGATAGGTAGCTAAAGCACCTGTGTTACGGATATCAGAATCAACAGTGGGATTACAAATATATACATATATTACTTTTCTTTTGTAAATTCATACTTATAATACAAAGAAAACACCCAGACCCATACAAACAGACATATTCATGCACACAAGTGTGTGTACTGTGCGGGGATCGAACCCGCAACCCTTGGACCAAAGGCAGCGTTCACTACCACTGTTCCAAACGGGTCGTCGAGATTAATCTTGATAATTGCTAAAAGTGACCACTTATAGCTATTATGAAGATTAATGTTACTTTTAGGAAGAAATTATACACCGATAGATAGATATATATTCTTTATTGCACAAAACCAAAATACAAGTATGATACAACAACAACAGAAAGTACAATAAGGCGGTCTTATCGCTTCTAGCGGTTTCTTCCAGACAACCTTTGTGTAGAGGAAAGAAATAACGTATTCGTTATAATAGGGGAAAGTAGTCCAAAGCAGTTTAACCAATGACATTGAAAATGGTAGAAATATACATACTTATATATTAATATTACCTATGTACTGTAAGTCGCAAAAAGATTATAAATAATTTCCTTAAAGTATTTTGTTGCTCACTGTTTTAAAAAAATGTCGCATATCCGCCACAATCAATCTACATCATTTGGCGGCGCGGTACCACCTTAACCATTTTTTCACACATTTTTTTCAGTAGTTGTTCACTGTTATACTCATATAAAAATGAAAAATCTATTTATTGTAATAGAACGGGCTTAAAAATTAAATATGTTTACAAATGCTTAAATATTCAAAACCACTTAATTTCCAGGGTTCATATGACTCACTATTAACTTAAGGGGACGGATAGGGCACACTAGCGACGCCAATCGATTTTAATTTATACCTACTAAGCCGGATCTATTTTAAACAGTTTCGGGATCACAACCTCTCGGCAAACACTTATACTACTTTAAATAACCATTCACAAATGTTGGGACCGTTTTTGTACGCGAAAAATTGATACACGCCAAAAGTGACCGCTTTTGGTAGTGATTGAAATTTCGAGTACAAAAGCAGATCCAAAAGTTAAGTATAAGTATTTAATAAATAGTATAAGTGTTCGCCGAGAGGTTATAACCCCAAAATTGTTTAAAATAGATCCGGTTTAGTAGCTAAAAATTAAAATCGATTGGCGTCGCTAGTGTGCCCTACCCGTCACCTTAACGAGAATGAACCCGTATGGTAGCATGAAGTTACGTAGTCACTTCAGAACTGGTTTTACACCATAACTTTCGATAGTTCCTATCGATAGTCCACCAACTTTATTTGTAAGTAGGTTACCGAACTACGTCACTGGTACTGACGTTGTTCGTGACGTCACACGGTTAGGGTTACAACAATACACTTTGAAGGTCGTAACACACTACTTTGTGCTAAAGTGACGTTTATTACTGTCATTAACCATTCTTTTAAGCCCCCGACGCAAGAACGACGGGGTGTTTTTTTTTCGATTTTGAACTGATTTTGATTTTGTTTTTTTTTGTTTGAAAGATGAATAAGAGCGGAGTGTTTTAGCCATGTTGGATAAAAATCGATCCAAGATTACCGCCGTCACAAATATATGGATTGTATGTTTTAACACAACTCTCACAATATGGGTACCATCTAAAAGGGCTTGAGTAGCAGAATATATTTACTGTGGCAAATCTCAAATCCAAGATGGCCGCCGTCGGGGGTTTTTTAAATTTTCAAATTAAAATGGAAAAAAAGAATGGAAATGAAATGCAGAGTGTCTACAACGTAACGTCAACGTATCGTGCCCACGCTATGATTATGAATATGTTTGTACTCAGTTCGAATATACGTCGACGATAGTTAGTCACGAAATCAAACGTCAAAATGTATTAAATACGAGGCGACACTTATGTTACGACACTATCTTGGAGATTCTGGCGGTAGGACTAAAACACTTCGCGTGGGCTGATGCAATTCAAAGGTCTTAAATTAGTTTCTAGTGGTTTTTAGTAAACAAATTCTGTGTTTATTAGTGCAGTGAAGTGCCGCGAAGTGATCCTAATAATAATAATCGTTGAATTGTATCGTTTTTAACACTGCTATTATATGTCGAGTGAGTTGTCACGTGATAACTTTCTTGGTCCTAAGAGTCTTAAAACCCCCGATTTCGTTTAGTAACACCGGCGTTTTATTGAGTGACTGTGACTTTGACTGACTTCGACCGTTGACTATCCAATTATGCTCAATAAGTTACTTGACGAGGATTCGGCGGGTAGGGCTAAAACAAGCCGCGTGGGCTGCTGTAATTCAAAGGTTTTAAATTAGTGTCTAGTGGTTTTCAGTGTACAAATTTGGTGTTTATTTGTGCAGTGAAGTGCCGCAAAGTGGTCATAATAATAAAAATCGTTGGATTGTATCGTTTTTAACACTACTATTGTGTGTCGAGTGCGTTGTCTCGTGAAAACTTGCTTGGACCTAATAGAGTCTTAAAACCCGCGATTGCGTTTAGAGTAACACCAGGTGTTTTATTGAGTGACTGTGACTTTGACTGACTTCGACTTTTGACTACCCAATTATTCTCAATAAGTTACTTGACATTGGCAAGATATCTTCGGGTAGGGCCGTATTTTAAAAAAGGCACTATCCTGTCAAACGTTCGTGCTGTCAATTTTTGTTATGTTTATGTACGAAAGAGGGAGCTCTTAATTTTTTTATAAAAAATACTCACGATACGCTTACGCTACGATTCTATTGAAAAGTTTGTGCTAGCCCTTCCGATGCCACGCCCATACGTCTATCGAAAAGTAGTAAGTACTTTATGATTGAAAGTTCCAAATAATAAACTGGGAAACAAAAAAGAGGCACTCAAGAAACTACTGGATTCCTGCAAAACAAGTAAATACCAATCTTTCTTTTCTTTCTAGAGTTTTCTAGAGTTAATGGAACTTTTTAATTTAAAGTTGGATTTTCGAAAATCGTATAATACAGAGACTTTTTCTATTTTGTTTTTTTGACTGTTTTTTATGTGACAGTTGGCAAACGCCCATGTACACCCGCATCAATTGTGCACTACCAGCCTTCAAACTCCCCATTCCCTCGAATGAAATTAAGCCTCCGCGGTGCCCTTACTCACGCGGCGAAACATAGCAGAGATACTGCTAAATGCCAGTATTCTATGAGGCCGTGGTATCACTACGATCGTGCCATCCCATTAGTACCGAAGCATTACTCTCCCACGGTGGAGTACCTAATGTTCTAAAGATAAGTAGAATTATAACAAAATGTACAGTGGCGGACAGGTCAAGCTATACAAAACTGTCAAATTTCCTCAATCGATTTCGAACTCAATGTGTAACAATTTAAGGTTTATAATCGAATGAAGAAATTTGACAGTATAGCTTGATGTGTCCGCTACTGTACTCTGGCAACACTTTTTAGTGTCGGTAGTATAGACTAACATGTGCAGAGTAGCGATACTACAGTTAGTCTTTTAGTGCACACTACAGAAGTACAACATTGCAATTCCCACGTGCGGTCCAGACAATGCAAACAAACGTGTTGGCGTTTTACTGCATTCTGAATATATGCCAAACAAGTTTAGACGGGCATGTCTGTATTTTATTTTATTGATTAGGACAACCAACAAGGAACACACTACACAAGTCTTAAGTCTAGCGCAGTAGCTAATTAAGTGCTGTCTTAATTACAGGTTGTCACGGCATGCAAAGTGGACTAAAGTATAACTAATACAAAAAAGTCATATTTTATTCATATATTAATATTTAAACTTTCAGTGTAAGTGTATAAATATTCTATCAGTTTCTTACCTAAAACGTTAATGAATGCATATCTTTAGAAATCGAAGGCCCTAAACCCTAGCTCAATTTCAGATAAAATGATTGATGATCACTATTCATCGAATTATCGTGAATACCAATTAAAGTCTCCGTTGTCTATTGGAGAGATGAGTTTTGAATAGGAAATGGAAATAGTAACATAATCTACGAAGAAAATAGTGATGCGACAAGGGTTAGAAATTTCTTCTTCTTCATTATCTTAGCGTGTTATCCCAGTTGCGTCCAATGTTGTTACTTTGGCTCCGTTGTTACTTTGATCCGCTTTCATGTTACACTGTCCTCTACTTAGTACGGTCTTTGGCATTCGTGAGGTTATTGACATCATCATCATCATCAGCAACCCACACTCGTCCACTGCTACATATAGGTCTCCCCTAATGCACGTAACAGCTCCCGATTTTCGGCCACTCTCATCCAGCCCACACCAGCCAGCCTTCAAACGTCATCATCCCATCTTGTCGCAGGGTGTCCTACACTACGCTTACCGAGTCGCGGTTTCCACTCAAGGACTTTACGGCTCCAACGGCTGTCAGTTCTGCGGCTAATATGACCAGCCCTACTGCCACCTTCAGTTTGCTAATTCGGTGGGCTATATCGGTGACTCTGATGGACTCCGTTTCTCTAGTTGGATTACATCATATCTGATGCGGTCCTTCAGATATACTCCGAGCATAGCCCTTTCCATAGCTCTTTGAGCGACTTTGAACCGGTGAGTGATGAGGTTATTTTGCATGCATTTATCTCTTACGACGTCAACCCAAGTCTTTTTGAGTCTATCCTATTTTTTATCCAAGATGCTATCCGGATTTCGCAAAATTCGGCTCTATTAGCGTAAGTGACTCCTCTGCATTTTGTCTGCTATGTCACGGATTTGAAAGATGACACGTATGAGTGGGTTTCTCACGTGGTATTTTCGCATTACTCCACACATCGACATCAACATCGACCGAAACAAGCAGGAGGTGCATGGTCACATGCGTGACATCCAACTCTTGCTTATGTGGGTCAAGTACAGGCCACGTCGTACCAAACAAAATAAGAATTAGTATCTTTGAAAGTTATTCAGAACGAAATGTTGTTGATTAGACATTAATAATCTCTAAATTCATTAGTATTGTGGGTGTGGCGTTAAGAGTAACTAAATAAATTGAAATTTTCTAAATGGCGCCCGAAAAGAGGGTTTGTTTTTTTTTGAAGCAAAATGACAATCAAATGAGAAAACCATTTCACCTATGTATAATGCGTCTGTCATTGAAACTGTAAAGCCTTAAATTCATTTATATTTAGAACAATCCGCTTCATTATCCTTTCCAACCCTGGATGTGACTCGAGTAGACTTCACTCAAATGACTCAGTGGACAACTAAAAAAAGTGTATTAGGACTTAATTTGAGTTATTCACTCGAATAGCGACAGTTCCAAGTCACGTCTCATCATCATAACTGGGATATTCACTATGACACGAGATTCCCAGTACCTTATACGATTATTTAAGTTGTAATCGAGTGAAATTTTAAAACCAAATGTCAAAATTTATTCGATTGCATCACTAGTAAGAATAGCGAAGGTAATCTGTCATCCATTTGACCGAATGAAATAGCAAGTCTATCAGAGAAATCTAATTTAGTAGAACAAAGGTATAAGCTTTGTTCTCAGGAATTTATGATTGGATATGATGCTCTCTAGAATACTTTCTATTACATTAATGAGTACTTGGGAGATTTTACAAATCTAATTTTGTTTATGAGCTCTAAAGAAAAAAATAAATGTTAAATCACCCAAAAAATGTGGTATTCTTGATTTAATTTGCCTACACTACTAGTCTATTATTAGAAGTATTTGTGTCTTCTTAATTTTATTAGACACTGATAATGAGTAGGTACTTAAACTGGTGTGCCTCGGTGGCGCAGAGGTAAGTGGTTGCATTTGATAGCGGCTGCGCAAGAGGTCCCGAGTTTGATCCCCGGGTCGGGCCAAAAAATTTGTACCTATGTTTTCGGTAAGAAATTTCAGCCCGGAGTCTGGAAGTCGGCGGTCTTGTACCCCGTGCTTCGGAATTAGCGTTGAGCAGTTGGTCCTGCACCCGATCCCTCTCCGGTCGTGTCACACTGGTGTCCCATCGATTTATGAGGGCAATTGAATAGAAAGTGCTCTTGTGTCTGCGCACACACTTATACACATATCCTGCGTAAGTGGCCGATCATTGGGATTGGCCGCCGTAATCGTTATTGGATGGAGGATGATATTATGGTGATTTTAAAACTCAGATTTTTTGACATGATAATATGCCTACTTTAATATAAAATGAATTAGGTATCTCGCTGAAACTTTTAGTTAGAGATAATAAGATTGAGTGGCTCTTAACAAATTGGGGTTTTATCGATGACCAGATTAAGATGGATGATCCTCGAAGAATCCTCAGAGTAAATATCACAAATTCGATTGTTACTTCTTTTAGATACCCAGCTTTATGTTTATGGGTTCTTATGGCGTTACTCGAGTGATAAAAATATTGACTCAAGAAAAATTTTGTTCAGTTCATAAATAATAAAATAATAACCGTGAGAGAGCCACGCTTCGGGATGATATTACGGCCTCACAGAAAACCGGCGTGAAGCAGCACTGTAATATATTTCGCTGCGTGAGTGAGGGTAGAAAGATAGATATACTTTATTGCACAAAATACACAACTTAAGTACTAGGCATTACAGAAATTTTGTGTACAAATGCGGCGGTCTTATCGCTGAAAGCGATTTCTACCAGACAACCTTCGGGTAAAGGACATTTGATAGTAGAGAAGGGGTAGGGGGTGCAATATTCAATAAGGAAAAAAATAAATAAACTGTAAATGTTGAAATATAACTTACAACCCTAATACATAAATAAAATACAGTATTATAAACTAACAAATAAGTTACGCTGAAATACATACTCATAATTTTGTAGATTGATATCAGAAAAAGACAAAAATAATAATAATATGATAATCATTTGATCCATTTGGATCTAAGATGGACCATCGACTACAGGCTGCCGATAACAGGACGATTGTAAAAAAGTTAATGGGTACCGGAGGCCCAATCTGGGAGAAAGGGGGGTTTAAAGGTTGGCAGCGCACATGTGACTCTACAGGTGTTGCGGGTGTCTACCATCGTCTGCCACCTATCACAAAAAAATATACATCATAGGTTCATTCATAGGTTCTATTGACCTGATTATGTACTAAGTGGCGTAAGCACTTCTGTTAGTATATTACATAGAAAAAACATATATAACAATTAAAAAACATATACCTATCACACCCAGACTCTGAGCAAACACAGTGAATGAATGAATATACTCTTATTGCACTCAAAATACAGTATTAAACACAATTATTAAACACACGTTGTTTTTTCAGGGTGGGGATCGAACCCACGACCTTTTGTGTACAAGGCGTTTAACATTTTATGCTTAAAAGTACAAAACTACCTACTCTTTTGATTCATAAAGTATAGTATCAACCTAAAAAGAAAAGAATAAAATAACTAATTCAGCGCCAAACATACACAACATTAAAATAGAACGAAATGGACATTAGTATGGCACTGAAATGAGCTCCACTCAACATGTGTCACAGTGTCTAAAGGATACCCCGACGCTGGTCTTCCATGGAGTCCAAGGAACTAAGGGACTATATACTGTCCCACTGCACGGCAAAGATCTCCATAATAGAACTCAAGTCATCGCTACTATGATGGGATTAAGCTTAATCACTACGTTTGCCAAATGTGGATTAGTGATCACAAATCCGAGCTATGTTCAAAAAATTTCAAACATGATTTTCGCTCAACCTGAGAATCGAACCCAAGACCCCGAGATCACGGCCCGGTACTTCATCCACAAGGCCAACAGGGCGTTGTATCATAAATTATACCTCATCATCATCATCATCGTCAGCCCGTTTTCCTTCTCTGGGTGCTGATGATCATGCCAGCAGCTTTACCTTAGTCGCCTTTTACGACACCTCGGTAAGAGTGAGGGTGGCCTATTCTACTCTGTCGGGGCCCACACGGCGTATTTAAATTATACCTACCTTAACCTTAATTCGCATTATTGTATATTTTCTCTGCTACACAAAAAATAATACAACTTCAGTCCTTTTTACAATGCGGTACGCCCTCATCCGAATTTCAATAATACTCAAAGATTTTCGCTCAAAGCTACTTTGAATTTATGTTACGTCAGTAAAAAATCCAATTACCCACAATGAAAGTACAACGGTTTCGGTTGATCCCGTCTCGTCGCCCTAAGCAAGATCCCAAAATGTATAATAATAATATCCTCCAATCGATTACGGCTACGGCGGCCAATCTCAACAATCAGCCCCACACGCAGAATATATTACAGTGCTCAAGTGTGTGCGCTAACACAATTGCGCTCTCTATTCCCTTATCCTCATATTCCGAAGGGACACCAGAGTGACACGACCGGAGAGGGCTCGGGCGCAGGACCCACAGCTTAACGTGCTTTCCGAGGCACGGGGGTACAAGACCGCCAACTTCCAGACTCCGGGCTGAAACTTAGAATTTCTTTCCGAAAAATTAGGTAAAAATTTTAGGCCCGACTCGGGGATCAAACCCGGGACCTCTTGCACACCCGTCCGCTTTAAAGTGCGACCCACTAACCATTACGCCACCGAGGCAGTAAAAAAAAGTATAATAACAATATCAAAAATCATTTGTATGTTGTATACCGAGTTCGAAAATCCTCTTATTATTGAAATTACGGTCCAGCGGCGCCGTCAACAGATTTATATTGATTACAATAACTAAGACAAATATAATATATTGTTCACGTGTTAAATAAAAAACCGACCAAGTGCGAGTCGATCTCGCCCATGAAGGTTTCCGTAGCAGCAAGTAAGATATAATTAATGATTAAACGAACTTACCTGTACGTGAAGTTCTATCATAATTATACGAAAGCGTCGTCCGAAGAGATTAATCAAAGACACATATGTAGTTACACTTTACCGTGTCGCCAGTTAGCACAGATATTTGAGAGCAATATTTAAAAAAAATATCTAACCGAAAACGTTACTCGTAATTGTTCAGGTGTTAAATAAAAAACCGACCGATCGAAGTGCGAGTCGATCTCGCCCATGAAGGTTTCCGTAGCAGCAAGTAAAATATAATATGGAGGGTAAATTGTGGTTTACGTTTTATGACGTATTAAAAAAAACTACTTAGGTACTAGATCTAGTTCAAACCAATTTTCCTTGTTAGTTTTCATGCATTACCATGATGTATATCATGGTAATCCATGAAAACATTAGTACACAAACATTAGCACATCATTTATCTTTTTTAGTTTTAAAATTCTTTTCTTATAGAAGTTAGAGTGGGGGGGGGGGGGAGGGAAAGTTGGACACATTTTACCACTTTGGGTACAAAATATTAATAAAGAAAAAAAAAAATTGAAACCTCAGACCTATCCATATATATATACTCTCTCCTCTTCTATCTAATGTCCTTTACCCGAAGGTTGTCTGGTAGAGATCGCTCCCAGCGATAAGACCGCCTAAATTGTACATTGTATCTCTGTATACCTAGCTTTTAAGTTTTGTATGTTGTGCAATAAAGAGTATCTATCTATCTATCTATATGCTCCACATATTACATACATGTTTGATGAAATAAATCACAGTTTAAGTTCTAAGTATGGGGACCGCCCAAAAAATATTTTTTTCCTATTTTTGTGGAAAAATCATAATACGGTTAGCAAAATAACATCTATTTACCAAGTTTCAATAGTATAGTTCTTTTAGTTTCGGAAGAAAGTGGCTGTGACATACGGATGGACATACATGATAAGGGTTCCGGCTACGGAACCCTAAAAATTGATTTATTTTATACTTAAAAACGCAATTAATCATTATGTAAATTTAACAAAGACTCAGCTCGTACGTACATTGTCTAGTAGCATTGTGTACAATGTTCAAGAAAATCAACATATAATCAAATTTCATTGATCACTTTTGGTATTCGCAAATTCACAGAATTTCCTTACTAATTTCAAACAGCCATCTTGCTGTTTCTATTAACATGGGTGGCTCGCGTTGGCACGATAGAGATAGCGAGATGTTCGAGGATCGGTGAAGCTTGCCTCGAATTGAATTTGAACTGACCTCCGCAGGACTTAAGACCTTTCACTCACACTGGGTTTAGAAGTGACTAATGAATTTTAAAGTTATAGTTAAGTTTGAATGTCTCAGGAAAATATGGTTAAAATATTGTGTTTATAATATTTTATTATTTTAAAGTTTTATTAGATTACTTTCAAAGTCGATCTTTTTATAGGAATGAGGGTCCTAGGATACATACAAACGTATAGTTAGAAGCTATTATTAGAGTATAAATGGCGTTTGCTTAGCCAGACCTTTTTATTACCTTTTTTTGGACTATAGGCTAACTCTTGATTTCAATCGTATCTGATGCAAAGCCACGATAATTTGCCTAAAAGGTGCCTGTTTAGACATCCAGATTATCGTGGTCAAGAAAAACAGGCTTCAGTAGGGAGTTCCATTCCTTAGCTGTAGGGTCGTCTTTACCTATAATGCAGCAGGGGGTGCGGTGCACCCAGGTGCCGGAGTTAGAAGGCGCCGAGAGCCCTCTCTCCACATAGAGCCTCCACTGTAATGCTCCGCCAGGAGCGGGCGCGAGTACTGATCGTTCTCCTCATCTTAGCGTGTGATTCCCAGATGCGTCCAATGATCACAATGAAGCGATTGCCCATAAGTATTCCATTTTGTTCAGAAACTATCCGAAACGTGCAGGTTTCCTCAAGATGTTTTCTCTCACCGCCAAGCTAATGGTAGAAATACGCACATAGATTCGAAAAGTCCAGAGACGCATGCTCGGATTCAAACCCGGTCCCCCCGCATGGAAAGCGCGTTCTTAACCACTAAGCTACCATTGCTCTTTAATTGGAAAAATAAGTCATCATCATCATCATCAGCAACCCACACTCGTCCACTGCTGTCCATAAGTCTTCCCTAATGCACGCCACTGCTCTCGATTTTTGGCCACTCTCATCCAGACTACACCAGCCAGCCTTCGAATGTCATCATCCCATATTGTCGCAGGGCGTCTGACACTACGCTTACTGAGTCGCGGTCTCCACTCAAGGACTTTAAGGCTCCAACGGCTGCCAGTTCTGCGGCTAATATGACCAGCCCATTGCCACTTCAGTTTGCTAATTCGGTGGGCTATGTCGCTGGCTCTGGTTCTTTGTCGGATTACATCATTTCTGATGCGGTCCTTCAGAGATACTCCGAGCATAGCCCTGTCCATAGCTCTTTGAGCGACTTTGAACCGGTGGACTAGTCCAGCCATGAGTGTCCACGTCTCGGCACCGTTGGCGTCGGCGGAAAAATAAGAGTGTGTGTTTAATTATATGAAGATGTTAAAAGTAACAGTCACGTTATTCAATCGTATTTCCTCTACTTAAATTCGTGATAGCATTTGTGAAACATATTCATTCTGAATTATTTATCCTCGAAAAATTTAAAGCTTACAATTTTCCACTAAAGAAAATTGTACAATGAAAAACTTAGCTGTCATAACACTCGTACATTTCCAGTGCACTGAATGTGACGTTGAAATGCATTCAACTGCCCGAAACATTATAATACAAGGGATTTCCCGAAATAGACCTTGTTACCAGGAAATAAAGGATAAGAATACAGCAAAAATATCACATAGTAATGTTTGACATTAAAAAGGGCACTCAAATTAAAATACACGGTTGTAATATTTTGTGCGGGTTTGTTTAAAATATATTTTACTTTTCAACGTTATCTTCACAGAAATATAATTTTATTATCTTAAGATTTATTGTAGCTGCTGACATGATAAAATATTTCAGATTACTGCTGCAGATCTCAAGACAATTTGTATATTTTTAATTATTTTCTGATATTGTTAACATTTGCTTAGTGAATCTACCAAATTAGGCTATAAAAATATCTAGTTAATTTAAGTTGTTACTGCGGTGCCGTCACGTGCATCCCTCAATACTGGCAATGGCTGAAAATCAGTGGTTTGCTCGTCGAGTAAATAATTCACTGAGCCATTGCCATTTCGCACCACTACTGCACAC
This sequence comes from Marasmia exigua, assembly GCA_019059595.1. Classification (NCBI taxonomy): domain Eukaryota; kingdom Metazoa; phylum Arthropoda; class Insecta; order Lepidoptera; family Crambidae; genus Marasmia; species Marasmia exigua. The sequence goes on along the minus strand of CM032482.1, from coordinate 11,689,290 downwards.
ATGCCTCACTATAAGACCTTCTGGGGATTTTTACTGTACTTACTTTTATACTGCTCTGAATGTGTGCTTTTTGATGCGAATAAACGTTTTATCTATCTATCTATCTATTAGCTTAGGTTTTGGAAGTTGTTATTGTATATATTTGTTGGTTTTGATAATTAGGTATTTATCTACGTTTCAAAATAATAATATTTTATGTAATAAAAACCGGCCAATCGCGAGTCGGACTCGCGCACGATAGTAACCTAACTATTTCTCAACCAAATATTTAATTATAGTCCATTCAGTATCTGAAGGTAGGACAGTTAAAACGTTTCGTATCATGCATCCAACTTTCTACCAATAAAAATATTAAGTGGTAAAAAATATTAACTTTTTTGTGTTTTCATTCTTCTTAAATAACAAGTATAAATCTTTCTCAATTAACCCGAATAATAACATAAAATAATTATTACCGATAAAATTTGTAAAAAATATCTTATGAATTGCATAATGCGCTAATCAGAATTTTTGCACAAATCAGTAATCGGTATGTCAGCCATCTTACAATCGAATCGCGATTATTGTTTCGCGCAAAATATGTCCGCATGGATTGCATTAGGGACCAAAGACTGGTAATTTCATTTGTTTGTGTTTGTTTGTATGTTTTTGGTTGTGGTTCCGACACGTCAAGCGAGATTTGTTATTTTTCAGATGAATAAGATGCATATTACGACTGACCGGATATGGCGCAATTGGTAGTGACCCTGTCTCTTACGCCAAAGGTCGCGGGTTCGATCCCCACCCTGGACAAACATTCGTGCAATGAACACTTGTGTTTGTTCAGGGTGTAATATATGTATTTATGTATATATTTGTGTTCCTCTGTTGTCTGACACAAGTGCTTACGATACTTAGTACGGAATCAGGTCAATGTATGAGATATCGTGAGAATTATTATTATTATAGATAGATAGATAGATATACTTATATTGCACAAAAAACACAACTTTAAAATCTAGGCATTACAGAAACTTAATTGTACAATTTCGGCGGTCTTATAGCTGGAAGCGATTTCTACCAGACAACCTTCAGGCAAAGGACATTTGATAGTAGAGGAGGGGTAGGTGGTGCAATATTGAAAAGGAAAATAAGAGTGAACTGTATATATATATTAAAATATTTATAATGCTAATACATAAATAAACACAGTATTATATACTAATAAATAAATATGTTTTGTTATATTATTTCATTATTGATAATTTGTTGCGTGTGTGCTAAGAATATTTACATATTATATTCCATATGAAGATAGTTTAAATTCGTAGATAAAATGTAGATTAAGTTAAAAATTCTAACAAATAAGAAGTCGAAAGAAAATATTCTTGAAAATATTGATTAGGTTTAAAAGGAGCGTCTCACTTTTAATGTCAAAACAGAACTGTCCTATTCTCCTTCACATATTGAATGGACTATAGTGGCATGAAAATATTATGTGTATACATTTCGTATGTATAAAGTAACTTTGCACGTTTCGTAAAAAAATAATTTAAATATCTTATTTTGTAATTAGTGGTAAATCGTTAGTGGAAAACACCATATAATTAATTTACATGCACAATTAACATATTGCTTTTAATATCTTGTTCAAAACTTTTGAAGTTTTAAATTAAATCATAGTTTCATTACGCGTGTGCGATTACGTACTATGGGTTATATTTTACTTTTCCGTAGACTCAAAAAATCAGTTTGATGAAAAAATCATTCGCGAATGTATTTAGAACATACTATAGTTTACGGTTTATAAATATCAGCCCGTTGACAGACAGACAGACAGACATAGAACTCTAATAAGACTTCTTAGTGTAAAAAACCCTATTTATTAATACCCTTCGGGTACGGAACCCTAAAAAGTACCTACTAAGAATAAGTTAAGCCTTAATTTATTACATTCACTAAGATGTTTTTAAATCACCACAAAACATCTCATTATTTTAAGTCATAAATTCTGAACGTAATTTGGGATCCACATTTTTCGAGCACAGAGAAGTTTCATAAAACTCTACAATTTTTTTTGGCAGGTGAATATTACGCCTGCTCATAGCTACCTTTGCCAACTTGGTTCTGACAAAAATTTTTGCTCTTTAGATATTTAAGTATTCATTTTTCTGCTTTTCGGGGCCAAGATGAATAATTCGTCTTGGCCCCGAATTTAACAAATCAAATGTTTTCTGACGAGGACGAAGAAAAAGAAAAGTCTACTGAGTATTTTTTTTTAACTAATTAGTTTAGCACCTACGGATACGGTGGTTAACATCATATTTGTATAAAATGACAACTCTAACCATACCAGCTATAAACAGCTGAAACCATAGATTAGAATTGCCCTAAATCGACAAACAATTTGTGGGAGCCACGTTTCGGCATAGCACCTCTGCTGTGTTACGCCGAAGAGGTGAGGGCGACGGACGTTCAGAACTGGGGTAAGGTATGTTTAAAAGTTGGCAGCGTACATGTGACTCCACTGGTGTTACAGGTGGACAGCGGCAATTACTTTCCATCAGGTAATCCGGACGGCGGCGCCTGTCACGTAAAAAATGAGAGTCTGACAGTGTAGATTAGTCTTTCAAAACGGGTAAAATATTTAGAAATAAAGCACCATAACACAAACAAATAAACGAAATTTGCTGGTGAAATATGGCCGGTCCTCTGTTTCAGTCGCAGGCCTGTTAAATATAGATATGCCAACAAAGGTGGACAAACGAAAGCCGATCCCCGGCACAATAATCCATCAGGGGAAATATGTTTACCAGATTACATATTTTGATAGATGTTTATTATACCAAGTGCTTTCTGTCTGCACCTAGGTACTACTATATTACTAGTAGACTGCCTCATTGGCGCAGTGGGTATTGTGTCGCACTCTGCGCTTGAGGTCCCGGCTTCGATTCCCGAGTCGGGCTAAAAATTTGTACCTAAGTTTAATGGTATAAATACGCACATAGATTTGAAAAACCAGAGGTGCATGCTCGGATTCGAAACAAGACTCTTCGTATGGAAGCCACACTCTGAACCACTGAGTTACCATCACTCCTCTAGAGCAAGCCCATCATCGATAAAAATAATATCGAACAAGGAATAATCGAATGGCTATACGCAAAAATCCATCAAAGGAAATAGGTTTACGATAATGAAATTGAAAAAATTGCTATAAGTGCGTTGGTGAGTGCCGCGGACGATAAATGGTGGATTGGTGACTGTCGAAAAATTGGATCCATTGGCCGCTGATGCTTGAACCTACAGATAAAAGTCGTGATTGATGTCATTACACTACAGAAAAATTGTCTAGCAAAACAATCAATCGTTGTTCTATCGACGAAACTGAAGCAATTTTTAAGAAGGAAGCCTAAGGCGACGATACTAGCGACGCCAAGTGATTTGACGTGGCCGCTTACAATGTGCCGATTAAGGAGGCTCAAAGTCACCCAGAAAGCAATGGAGAGGGCTATGCTCGGAGTCGGAGTATTATGAGATCCGCAGAAGAACTAGGGCCACAAACACAGCCCAAAGGATTGCATGCCTCAAATGGCAATGGGCAGGGCACATATCGACGAAAACAGGCGGCCGTTGGGGTGGAAAGGCCTTCGATTGGAGGCCACGTACAGGAAGTCGCAGCCGTGTCAGGCCCCCCACAAAGTGGAACTGAGGTTCTGGTGAAGGTCGCGGGAACTCTTTGAATGTGAGCGGCACAGGACCGGTCTGTGTGGAGAGCATTGGGGGAGACCTATGTCCAGCAGTGGACGTCTATTGTCTGAAATAATGATTATGATGACGAATAAGAGTACATTTTTAATAAGTGAGCAATTAGTACTTTAAGGAAAGTTATGTTATAATTTCTTCCTGTAAGTAAGATTAATCTTCATAATAGCTAAAAGTTGCCACTTTTAGCAATTGCATAATACGTTAGTGCGTGTAATATAGGGTGTTTTATAATGATTTGTAACGGTTCTAAACGAAAATATGATTACCTATTTTCTTATTTATATATTTATTTATTCAGGTTCTAGTAGCCAAAGGCTTGTACGAACTTTTAATAGTGTTACAGTAGGTAGGTAATTCTAGGTTACAGTATACCTATGTAAATTCGTACGCGCTGACGTTAATAATGTTTAAAAAACCCAGACGTATTTTCGTGTTGTGACAAGGATGCGTTGGGTGACACCGACTAATTGTACATAAGATACTGTTATACATGCTTATTTTCGTGCTTAAACCATGCTACTTTGAGCAAGTGCTACTTAATAGCATGTGTGGACAAAATAAGCATGCTAATTTTGAGCATGCTCAAAAATCGTACGCGGTAGATTTTTTAGCATGCTACCTGTAGTGCGGATGGAAGGGGGAATGTAGTGGAGTGCTTTAGCACGTGTTAACAGATTTGCATATTTTAAGCATGCTAAACATACGGAGCCAAAACGTGGACACTTATGGTACGGCTGGTCCACAAGTTAAAGGTCGCTCAGCGGGCTATGGAACGAGCAATGCTCGGCGTCTCTCTCCGAGATCGAATCCGAAATGAGGTGATCCGGCAGAGAACCAAAGTCATCGATATTGCTCACCGGATTAGCAAGATTAAGTGGCAGTGGGCTGGCCATATTAGCCGCAGAACCGACAACCAATGGGGTGAACGAGTTCTAGAGTGGAGACCGCGTCTTGGCAAACGTAATGTAGGGCGCCTTCTGGCTAGGTGAGGGGACGATCTGCGCAGGATGGCTGGTAAGAGCTGGATGCAAGAAGCCATGGATAGATCACAGTGGCAAACAATTGGAGAGGCCTATGTCTTGCAGTGGACTGCGATAGGCTGATAATGAAAATATGGGTAATACCATGCTTATATTGATAGTAAATATGTAGAGTTCCTTAAGCATGCTCATAATTAGCATGTGTACAGGAGCTTTAGTTTGATGCATGCTTATTTAAAGCAAATGTGTGCAGTTCCTGAAGCATGAACATGATTAGCATGCTTAAAAAGCATGCTACAAATAAGCAATAACAGTAGCTTTAGTGTAATGCACTGAGTCCAGATGCGTGGCATACAGCAAGCATAAACAACAAACATGAAGGTGTGGATGGGTGTTCGTTCTTTGTTGTTTAATGCCAGTGTTTGGCAACCGCTAATCCAGACTACCTAATAATGTTGGCCTGCTTGTAACTGGTGCTTGGCATACAAAAGCGTGTGGATTCGGCATAATGAATCGACTTAGAAAGATATATTAAATTCGTGGCACAATAGTGATTGACTTTGTTTTTACGGAAAATTTACAATAAGTAAGTACAATGCTCTTATGATGTAGATTAATGTCATCCATCTTTCAATTGTACCTATTAATAAATCTACCCTTTAAATCTAACAAAACTATAATGCTTTACCGCATCAAAAAATTCACTCCACTGGTGTCCATGGGCGGCGGTAATCGCTTACCATCAGGTGACCCGTCTGTTCGTCTGCCATCTATGACATAAAAAAATAGGAAATCCTACCTATAGGTACCTTATTCTGAAAAGGTTTCCCTAATTGAATTCAACCACTGACCCACTTCTTACCACCCAATTACGAGTTATTAAAATGACGGGGGAGCCTTGAATATTAAAAGGACGCCAATGGACGCAAATGAAGTTACAGTTAGGGACCTAAATTCTAGGCAACAGAATCTAATTGCTAAAATTATTTCGAGAACAATTCAAACTTTTGACCTTCCGTGGGAATACACAAGTTTATACCCACTGAGTTACTATCTCAGCTAGCTATCTTTATACTGTGGTATCTAATTACATGAATCTCATGAAAGTATATTCGGTGACCGTTCCGAAACAGTAACTTGAGGATGTGGCATGAGGATTCAAATTTTTGACCTTTTCTGCTTGGAAGACAAAATTTTATATATGTCACCGGAAAATAACAAGATCCGTAAGTTTATCAATTTACCAGAAAATTTATAAACTTTCGTAGGATTCTAAACGGGAGATAAATTGTATTATTTTACGTCCACAATTTCGTGAATTTATCAATTTCCGACGTCACACGGTAAAATTATTATATAACGGATATCTATTCGTAAAATTGTATGTGGTTCGACCAATCACTGAAACTCTTTTAAATATACGAATCTTTGAAATACGTAAAATAACACACTGCTCTCTGATTGGTCAATGTTCATAGTAGCAATGCCAATCAGATCGCGAGTAGCGTTTGGATATTGCTTACTTATTATTTTACGAGTGAGTTCAGTAAGTTTATCAATGTATCAATGTTACGAAAATGTGAACGTAAAATAATACAATTTATCTCCCGTTTAGAATCCTACGAAAGTTTATAAACTTCCTAGTAAATTGATAAACTTACTGTTCTTGTCGTTTTCCGGTGACATATACAACACTGAGTTACCTATTTTAGTAATTCATTGCTAGCTATCCTTAAATTATTGTACATATGTGAGATCTCTTTGGAAAATATTTAGAACGACCATGCAGAAACAGTAACGGTGATGTGGCATGAGGATTCTGACTTTTGACATTCACACTTTGACACACTACCATAGATGGTGTACAACCTGTGCGGATAAAGAATGGCGCATCTATTCACTTCTCGTTCGCACACTATTTGCGTCTATACTTCGCACTCGTGGGGTGCGAGTGCGAGTATATTCTTTATCCGCACAGGTTGTACGTGAAATGAGCTATTGACATAAATGAATAATGAATAAATGAAATGTATTGAAGAATCTTTAGTACATGGAATTATTTATTTATTTATTTATTGGATTACCAACATAAGTTCCAGCAGGTATATACATAAAGAAGTGGATAACTTTGTTTAAATCTAACTGTACTTACAGTTATAGGTAACCTCAGCATGCAAACTACGAGAAATAAATGTTACACTGGTTAAAAAAAAAGGAAATACTGTTTTATAATAAACATAGGATAATAAAAAAAAATCAAATTGTCACATTGCTCCTAATAACAGACAGAAATTTGGGAAGGCTATGAAGGCTATTATAATATTAGAGTTATAATCTACTTAAACTAAGGGAACAATTTTAAATTTACTGCCTAAACTAATTTAATTATTGTGTGAAATAAGATGCTATGGTTAAAATAACTCTCTATTTAATTCACTAACAACTCACTAGGTTTCGTCTATGGCAGTCGGTAACTGTAGGCATAGAATTATAACAAGGCTAGAATGATAGTTTCCTTACTGCTGTCACCTCAAATTTGAAGCACAAATTTGGTTTTTTAAGTTGGTACTGCGTACGTAGTATCAACATAAAAATCCTAATAAATCCAGTCACAGACATATTTTCCTGAAACATGGGAAAAGGTTTTTTTTTATTGCTAGTAGGTAGACGAGCTTGCGGCCCATCTGATGGTAAACGGTAACCTGCCGCTCATAGACATCAACAATGCCGGAGCACAGTCATAGCCGCTGCCTACCGTGAGAGAAGAACTCTTTTCAAACCTCGTTTAAAAAAGGACATGTCATAGCGATCAGGGAACACCGCGGCTGGAAGCTCATTCCAGAGTTTGCACGAGCGCGGGAAAAAGGAGCGCTGGAAACGAAGCGTTCTGGAAGGGATTGGTTCCAGGTAGTATTGGTGAAGTTTGCCGCGGCGTCTAGTCGTGCGATTGTAGAATGGTGACTCTGGTATGATATTAAACAGCTCCAAAGAGCACTCTCCATGGAAGAGCCTATAGAAGAGGCAAAGAGAGCCAAAATCTCTTCGCGACTCCAACGACTCCAATTTGTCCGTGAGATCGGGATCCCCGACAATCCGGACAGCTCGTCTCTGCAAGGCGTCAAATGGGTCAAGCTGATATTTAGTTATTGTAGTAACTGTACTGTTTTTATAGTAGGCTAGAACAACGTTATACGTATCTACCTTACTGTAATTATAAAATTAGTTGGCAAGTTATGTTTTGATATTTAAGATACCTTGTATGGTCGAGGTCTAATTGTATGGATAATAATGAATAAGAAATAAATAAATAAAGCGCTACTTACTTATTTTAATGGTTTAAACGATTGTATTGCACTAGTTAGAAGATAATTGGCAGACGAGCAGACAGATCCCCTAATCGTAAGCAATTGCCGCCTACAAGTGCTACCAACCTTTAAACCCCTCCGGATTGGGCTTCCGGTACCCGCACTCACGCTGCGAAACACAGTAGAGACACTGATTCACGCTGTGAACATCAGTAGCAACTGATTAAATTAATCTTTTAATAAAGTTAAAATGGGGAAAATATTCTTTTTTCATTATTGGGCAACACTGACCATTTTAATAAATCGTTTGTATTTTTAGCTTATAAAAATCAACATCATCATCATCATCATCATCAGCCCATTTAAGTACCCACTGCTGGGGCACGGGCCTCCCTCAATCACATGAGGGGTAATTGCCATACTCACCACGCTTGGCAGACGGGTTGGCGAGGGTTTTCATATAAATGCAGAGTTTTCCTTCTCTGGGTGCATGATGATAATGATAGCATGCTTTACCTTAAGTCGCCTTTTACGACACCTCGGTAAGAGTGAGGGTTGCCTATTCTACTCTGCCGGGGACCACACGGCCAAAAAACTACATACTATGAAATATTGAAGGCTTACCTATGAAAAGTTATGTTATTACACTTATTATGCTTTTCCGAATCATTGTGACAAAATTTTACCGCAGAAATCGTCATAGTAAATTAATTTTTACGAGAAGCGTTTGACAGGCATTGACATTGACGAGTGCGGCGTTTGGAGCCGTACGGCTCCGTTTGAGGTTCTTCAAATTGTAGGCGCAGACTAGCTTTCTAGTCTTGTTATAATTCTATGACTTTAGGTAACTAAGCCAGGAGGCGTGAATATAGTGGGATGGCTGTAAGATACAAGTTTATATCCACTGAGTTACTACCTCTTATGGTTATCATTGTACCTTGGTATCTACGTGAGATCTCTTTGAAGAGGATTAAGAACGATCATCCAGATATAGTAACTCTGTGATGTAGAATGACCTTTCGATGGGAATACACAAGTTTATATAAACTCAGTGGATATCCACTGAGTTACTTTCGCTGCCAGCTATCTTTGTACTATGTTATGTATGTGAGATCTCTTGGAGAATATTCAGAACGGGAACAGTAACTCGGTGATGTAGCATGATATGAGGTTTTCCTTGACAAGGGTCGCCTTGCCCGACGGCTAAATGTTTGTAAAACTTATTATAGTATGGGTTTGATTCTAGGGATTGGATGTTTGTTGAATTTTCATACTATTTCTCACCGAGTTTTGTAGGTCGTGTGCGTAGTGTAGTAGTAGTATTGATTTTTCTCGTACGAAAAATCGGATCACCGAATTATCGGTCTTGTGGGATCACCCTTATGGTTTTTAATTACCAAGCAGACTTGCTAAAACGCCTAGTTCCAGTTGATTTCTGCTTCCCTAGTACTTTAAAATAATCTAGTTGGAGCAGACGTGTGAGAGCCACCGGATCAACCGGAGTGATACCACGGCCTCGCAGAAAACCAGGCATGAAGAAGCGTCTCTGCTGTGTTTCGGTGTGTGAGTGAGGGTACTGGAGGCTCCATCCATCCGAAAGGGGGTTTAAAGGATGGCAACGCCCTAGTAACTCCCTGGTGTTGCGGGTGTTCATGGGAGGCGGCAATGGCTTACCATCAGGTGAACCTTCTGCTCGTCTGCCACCTATCACACTAAAATAAATACAGAGAATCTTCGGACTTACAGATAACTGGCAGTCTACAATAAAACCACCCTGTAACAAACGAAAATATATCTGTAGCATCCAAATAAAAGTGACGCACAGCGTGTGTGAAGAAGCAGGCACAAAGATTCGGTCTTAAATAAAGTTAGATATATTTGTGGCCTATACATACATAGGTATATGTATAACTATTTAGAATCCAGTCCTTGATTACTTACGATCAATAGTATCGAAAGCTCAAAATAAAAGGAACGCTTGTGAAAATTTTAAAATACTATTTTCATGCCATGTTTTAATTTTCCACTGTCACCCCAGTGTCAATAGTGGTAAGGGTCATATTAGTAGCTCTAAGTCTGAGTAAACTTAGATTGGTTTGACCGTTGAGCGACGTCCGATTAATATTTTAACTCAATCGATATTAGTTTATGTAGATTGCAATACGATATAGGGAAGTAGTTGGTTGACTTTCTTGTCAGCATCAAAATGATGTTAGCGTTCAAACCAACCCAAAAATATCTGAGCCAAACTCAAATAATAATTATTTATTTGAATAGGCTTGTATACAGCACTTACAAATCGGTTTACATTTTATTTATTTTTATGATAAAAATTTTAATACGGCTACCAAAATACGTCTATTTACCAAGTTTCAATAGTATAAGTTCTTATAGTTTCGGAGAAAAGTGGCGGTGACATACGGACGGACACAGACGGACAGACATGACGAATCTATAAGGGTTCCATTTTTTGCCATTTGGCTACGGAACCCTAAAAAATGACGGTGTCTTGTTGATATTTCATATATTTATTTACTTATCTTGTCTTATCCAATTTTCGTGTAAAAGACGTTGCAGCGTAAAGTGTTTCATATAAAAGTTCACACCTTAAGCCTTAAGTTTGCTTGGAGGTACGTGTGAGAACTTTTCGAGGTAGACGTGACCACTCACACTCGTGGTTACTTAGCCGAGGAACTATATAGAGGTGTCTTGACATGCTTGTAAAGCTTTAAGTGTTATAAATGTAGTAAATTAATAAACATCACACTTTAAAACTTAATGGAAGCGTGCTACAAAACATTAAATTTATTTTATTTGCGACTTCAAAAAATACACACACAAGACTATTTAATTGTAATATTTCGAAATAAAACTCCACAAGGTGGACCAACGATCTGGTGAAGGTCGCGGGAATCCATTGGATGCGGGCAACGAGTATTATAAATATATTTAGGACTAGAGAGGAAACTCTACGGAAAAAGGTGCATGTATGGAAAGTGCTGCCACTTGCGACTGGTGGGTGAACTACTAAGTACTAAAGCTAATATCTACTAGATATGTAGCTATATGGGTTTGTATAGCTATATATTTATAAACTTATCTGTTCAGAATATATTAGCGTAACGGAACGCACCTTCATTAAAAAGAAGAAAAGCGCGGGAAACTGGATTGACAGTTGTTGATTTTTTACTACAAATATGGAAGGTTTATTGTCATGATACGATCGGCGTTTTTGGGATTTTATTTTGAGATTACAAAATACTTTTCTGTATTTGATTTGAAAGAATCAAAGTGTGCTCGGTGACTGTTAACGCAGAAAGATCGCAGGAATACCACACTTCGCAAGTATAACATAGTTTATTGTATATATTCATAAAATACACAGTAGGGTCTCATAGTACACATTACACAGCATCACATTGAAAACGACGGGCAGCGGTGAGTATTTTGGCAAATATTTATTGGGAGGAGAAATGAGATTAAAATGACAAGGTGAGGCTCGGATAGCCAATATTCCTCATCAAAGTTTTTGGTAGCAGAGCGTAGTTTTGAAAAGTACGGCACGGGGTTATTTTGCTTTTTTTTCTTTTGGTCTTAAGTATCCTCAGTTTCAACAGCACGGGCGTTGAACTCTGACTTTACGTCGGAAAATTTTGTACGGTTTAACCTCGACCCTTTGTTCTACTGTGTATTATTTCATTAGTTAAATTGTTTATTACGTGTTACCATGACGGATGGTTACAACGAAATTAGACGGGTCCTGCAGTGGTTTGCAAGTGCAGGAACTTTGATAAATAGACCGGATAGAATTGAGGCATTGAAAGATCGGGCTTCAAATGCTGACAGGTATATAGCAGACTTGGATCAGGCCTTGAGAATGTGTTTTGATAAGGCAGACTCGGATCCAGATAATGAAACATTGCAGAATAGGTTGGGTCAGGCCAAAACGGACTATAAGCAATGCCTAGACTTCTACGATGATATAGTCCAAGCGGTAAGGACTCTAAATTTGGCTAGTAGTCCCATGGTTAAACGGCAATCAGGGAGCGGCCCTATACATACTAGACTGCCAGATTTAAATCTGCCCATGTATTCGGGGGGCTATGAAACGTGGATGTCCTTCATAAATGTTTTTGACTCACTGGTACATTCACGAACGGACTTATCTAACTCACAGAAACTGAGTTACTTGCTGAGCTGTTTATCGGGAGACGCACACCAAGTCATATCGCATCTTACCATCACGGACGATAATTATCAGAGCGCTCGGGCTCTCTTGATGGGCAGATATCAAAATATTCGATTAATTGCGGATGCCCATGTGGCCAAGATTTTGAATTTGCCTGTCTTAATTGATATCATGGTAATAAGAAATGATTTTTTGAATCCATTGAAGGTGGCCTATAATTCCTTAGAAAAATTAAATTTACCCGTTACGGAGTGGTCTTTTCTGTTGCTTCATATAGTGTTAAATAAGTTGCCCTCGGATTTAAAACTTAGGTTTGAGCACAAATATGGTAGCGGCGATGAGGCGTCTCCGCTGCCTATGTTTATTTCTCTTTTGGCCTTCTTGGAGGATGAGGCCCGGATTGTTGATAATGTTGGTTCACCTTCTTCACCAGCTATACCAGGGGCGTCGGGACGGCCTGTATTTATCAGGGTAGATTAAATACTAATAATATACCTCGGCAACCCATTCGGGGGATGAGAGTAGGTATGGCTACCTCGGATGAGCCACATAATTTAAATTCAAAGTTTAATAAAAGCAATAACTTGCAGCTTAGACCGGCTAACTGCACTTCATGTGGCAACTCGAGTCACTTTATTTCTAAATGCCATCGCTTTATAAATAGTTCTACGCCACAACGGAGGCGTTTTGTACAAGATAGGAAGTTGTGTTATTTTTGTTTGGGTGACCACTTGGTCCATAGTTGTAGGTTAGCAAGACCTTGTTCTCACTGCGGGGGTAAACATCATGGGATGTTGTGCCTGAACCGCAATGCGGGTGATGGACCCGCAGTGGGTCGGACTGGATCCCCCTCGGCTGGGGGGAGTCAGGGGGGAGGGACGCAGGTACGGACTTCGCCTCCACCTTTTAGACGTGCGCCGCCTCAACCGGAGCGTAGGTGCGCGACACCTCCACACACGGGTGGGGGGGGCCACGGGCCCATTTTGCAGACGCCGCACTATACAGCGGGGTGTGTGGTGTCACAACACTCGGATGGGTGCATGACTGCACAGCCCGTCGCGGGCGGATCCTGTAGCGCCACGGCGGAGACGTATGCATCGGCGACTTCGTACGCGGCGAGGGTACGGGGCTTTCCGCCGCCTCTCGCGGAACGGCCGCAACTGACTAACGCGCCTCCGCCCTTTCGGCATCCGGTCGGCTGCCGGACACCGGACGTGGATCCGACTCGGGCGCATACGGAGCGCACGAGACAGCCGCCATATTGCCCACTGGCGTTGCCGGCAGCTCAAGTTTGGAATCGGGTGGACGCGTTCCCGCGGGGGGACGCTCCACAATAGAAGGTCGGCGCCGCCTCGCCAAACGCAGTCTCTTTACATACAGTTTTGTTGCCTACGGTTTCTGTACGGATTACAGACACCAACGGTTTCAACAACAAATTTTATGTTAGAGCACGGGCTCTCGCGGATACTGGTTCACAAGGCTGCATGATTACGTTTCATTTGGCGAGTCGGTTGGGCCTAAAAATTGTAAATAATAATATTTCACTTCGAGGTATAGGCGATGTGCGCGTATCACATGTTTATGGTCAATGTTGCTTTAATATTATTGGAGAGTCGGTTTCTCAACCTGTCATTACGGTTACGGCTTTAGTATTGCAAGATATTTTAGGTGAGCACCCACAGGTGGAGCTACCGTTAGAAATCTTAGATTCGGTTTCTCACTTGTCTTTGGCGGACAGTAAATTGTTAGAAAAAGGTAAGGTTGATTTATTGTTAGGTACCGACGTTCTTGGTCAATTGTTGTGCACCGGGCGCACAGTAAATTTAAATAATAATGGTTTGGTTGCGATACCTTCGCATTACGGTTATATTATCATGGGCCCAGCATATGAAACGGTTTCGGAAACGGTTTTTACGGGCGTTTCTCTTTCAGAATTAGTACAGCGCTTTTGGGAGACGGAGGAAGTCGCCACTGTCTCGCGCATTGACCCGCTCGACGAACAATGCGAGCGGCATTTTATTGAAAATATTGATAGGTTACCGAACGGTCGATTTGTAGTGCGGTTGCCCTTTTTGGACTCACGCCCACCATTGGGACTGTCTTACATCACGGCAGAGAAACGCTTACTGTTAATGGAACGTCGTATGAAACGAGACCCGGAGTTTTGTGATAAATACATAGAGTTCATGCGGGAATATAAACAGCTAGGTCATATGTCTCTACCAAGTAGAGACTATTCATCGGTAGAACATTACTTCATACCACATCACGCAGTACCGCGTACCACGCACGCACGTACGGAAACGCCACAATGTCAGTCCGTCTTCAGGACCAGGAATCAAAACCCATTCCTCTCCGGCGAGGTGTGAGACAGGGTGACGTTATATCGCCGAAACTGTTCACCACTCTGTTGGAGGACGTGTTTAAACTTCTGGACTGGGATGGACTTGGCATCAATATAAATGGTGAGTACATGACGCACCTTCGATTCGCTGATGATATCGTAGTCATGGCTGAGACCTTGGAAGACCTAGGCACAATGCTTGACGACCTCAGGAGAGTCTCCCAACAAGTGGGTCTGAAAATGAACATGGACAAGACGAAAATCATGTCGAATTCCCATGTCGTACCCACTCTTGTGAAGGTTGGAAGCTCTACACTGGAAGTTGTAGACGAGTACATCTACCTCGGACAAAAAGTCCAGCTTGGTAAGTCCAACTTCCAGAAAGAGGTCGATCGACGAATCCAACTCGGCTGGGCAGCGTTCGGGAAGCTACGCAGCATATTTTCGGCCCACCTACCGCAGTGTCTCAAGACGAAAGTCTTCAATGCGTGTGTGTTGCCAGTGATGACATACGGAACCGAAACATGGCCGCTTACAATGTGCCGATTAAGGAGGCTCAAAGTCACCCAGAGAGCAATGGAGAGAGCTATGCTCGGAGTCTCCTTGCGTGATCGTATCAGAAATGATGAGATCCGCAGGAGAACTAAGGTTACAGACATAGCCCAAAGGATTGCATGCCTCAAGTGGCAATGGGCAGGGCACATAGCGAGGAGAACAGACGGCCGTTGGGGCAGAAAGGTCCTGGAGTGGAGGCCACGCACAGGAAGTCGCAGCCGTGGCAGGCCCACCACAAGGTGGACCGACGATCTGGTGAAGATCGCGGGAATCCATTGGATGCGGGCGGCACAGGACCGATCTGTGTGAAGAACATTGGGGGAGGCCTATGTCCAGCAGTGGACGTCTATTGGCTGAAATGATGATGATGATGATGATGACATCACGCAGTATTTAAATCGGATGGCGGTAAGATTCGCGTCGTGTTCGACGGATCGGCTCCTACTAGTAACGGCGTTTCATTGAACCAGACTTTGCACTCAGGTGCCAAGTTACATAAAGATATTTCGGATATTCTTACGGCGTTTCGTAGGCATCAAGTGGTCTTCGCTACTGACATACGGATGATGCTTAGGCAAACGATAATTCATGAGGATGATAGACGGTATCAACTCATTTTTTGGCGCGAAAACCCATCACACCCGCTACTTGTGTACGAACTTAACACAAATACCTACGGCTTAAAGTCTAGTCCCTGGATGGCTATGCGTTGTTTGTTAGAACTCGCTCGCCAGGAACGAGTTCGGTTCCCTCGTGCGGCAGCCATCTTGGAGTCGGATATCTTTGTCGACGATTTGGTCACCGGGGGGTCCTCTGTACAGGAGGCCTTAATTTTACAGAATGAACTCATAGCGTTATTAGGAACGGCCGGCTATGAGCTACGGAAATGGATATCTAACAGCCCTCGTCTCTTGGAGGGATTACCGGCGGATCACGTTCAAGATCCATTATTATTTGAAAATCCGGATTCTCCACGTTCAACATCAGTTTTAGGTGTTCAGTATTTACCAGTTCCTGACATCTTTTCTTTAAAAAATCACGAATAAATTTAAAAAAATAAAACAACAAAATATTATGATGCTCTCGTACACTAAACTACACTCAATCGCAAGGTCCGAGCCACATCCAGGAGCGCGTATCCGTGTATCTATGACAACATACAGTCAAAAGTGCACGAATGCATACGAAGAGTACCGAAAACTCGCGATGTTTGCGAGCGTGTTGTTGTCCATACTGTGCCTGTTCGCTGTCCGAAGAATTCAAATTTACCTTCATTTATGAGTTTGATTTTGTTATTTGTTACGAATGTCCACACTTGTTACAATAATATTTATCTATAGTTTGTTTATATTCTCATGTAAGTGAATGTTAATTCTTTTTGAGAAATAAAGTTCTTAAACCTCAAATATACCTAAGTACAGTATATAAGTGACTATTCCACCATTCGCGTTCCGCTGACCTAAGCTCTCTGAGTACATACATATCCTAAGAATAAAACAAGTCCGTATTTCTCACATAATTGAGGGAGCCACTCGAAACTAGTGACGTGTTTCGAGATCAATTTTATTCAAGTGACTCGAAAAATGATAAAATTTCACTCAAGTTTGTTTTGGGCCAAATAATTTGAGTATTTGTTTAAAAATCAGTTGAGACACTTTTTCCTATCCGAAATCGTTTCATTGACATCTAGTTGAGTAGCTAAACTATTTGAGTAAGTAAGTATATTCGATGGAAATTGTAAATTGATTCATGAGTAAAAGGATAGAAGGAAGCGGTTAGAAGTAAATTAATAATATTTACACACACAAAACGTAGTACAACATTCCACATTGACATGCGTCCCACTAGCTGGTCCCACCGAAAACGACCGAAAGCTTACGACTTAAGAATGAGGACCATTTATGCTGGATGCCTCAACACAACACAAATGCAAACACTTGGCACTGTCTGGTTCAGTGGAAAACTACAATCTGTGCGGATAAAGAATGGGATCAGAAATGGCGGCGCATCTATTCACTTCTCGCTCGCGCACCCACGAGTGCGAGTATAGGACGCAAATTGTGTGCGAGCGAGAAGTGAATAGATGCGCCGCCATTTCTGATACCATTCTTTATCCGCACAGGTTGTACACTACTTACGCCTTTTTTTCATGTTTTGTTAATATTGTTTGTATTTTCTGTTTCCTTTGTTTTTATTTTTTTGGCTAATTAATTTTTTAAAATTATTTAAAACTTTATTGCACAAAATGTTTATACAATAGGCGAACTTAATACCAAGAGGCATTCTTTACCAGTCAACCTTTGGGTCATACAGAAAGGATAATGATGCTGCGAAAGGAGATTACAAGATCGCAGAAACCAGAAAACTATAAACAATACAAAAAAATATAAAAAAATATATTTTATTTGTCTTTGTAATTAATGCGTGTGTAATTTTTTGTGCCAATTGTGTAGTGGCGTCCAAATGAAAACATGTACTTTTTTTTGTTTTCTAACAAATAAATAACTTGTATATAGTTCTTACTTGCACACTTTTCTTTCTTACACCCTCACTCTTACCGAGGTGTCGTAAAAGGCGACTAAGGTAAAGCTGCTGGCATGATCCTCAGCACCCAGAGAAGGAAAACTCTGCATTTATATCAAAACCCTTGCCAACCCTTCTGCCAAGCGTGGTGAGTATGGCAACTACCCCTCATGTGATTGAGGGAGGCCCGTGCCCCAGCAGTGGGGACTTAAATGGGCTGACGATGATGACGATGACTTCTTACTTGTACTGTGTGACCCACCTTACCTAAGTACTTTTATATTATAAGGTTTGATTCTAATAAATTATAGTTATAATGCATCACATTAATTTACTGTCTTTGTTAATTGTGACTCCGCTGGTGTTACGGATGCTTTATGGGCGGCAGCAATCATCCGTCTGCTCATCTATCATTTGCCACATAAAAAAATCAAAATACCCAAATACCAAAAAAAAAACACGCTCCGAAAAGTACGAAACAAGTAAATTGTCTCTGCTGAAATTATTATGCCGTATCGTCATGGTCGTATACCAGCTACTATAGCAGAACAGATTCAATATAATAATATAATAAAATCAATGTGTTATAAGAAGTCTGGTTTAGTTCTTAATTTTTTTTTATTTAACATATTTTTAGTTTTGTAAATAAAATTACATATTTGAAATGTGCTAAAAAACCTCTTTCATTTGATACCCCACACGGTACCGGTAAACAATTATTTTTTAGTTCCTTGTCCTAAGGCCCCTAGAGGGCGCTGTAGTCAATTTAACGTGACGTCATGTCGCCTATAACCAGAAGACAATCAAGACGCTTCTAACAACTATGATATTGAACCGTGCATGAAGACCTACACATTGTGACTTAGGCGTCGCTATCTACCTACCTACTTGGGAGGTAAATGAGTCAACACACTGAGTCAACAAAAATTGATTTATTTAAAATATTAAAATTCCAGTAAGCAAAGGGTCGTGGGGGTAAAAGGCCTGGTCTGAATTCGCTGGGGTCCGGTACTGCCCTGGCTGGTCGTTCCAACGGGAGGGTCGCACTTGGTCAGCGGTGAGGAGGAGCAGGAATGGCCGGCGGACGTTAATCAGGTCTCCAGTCCGGCCGATGTGTATGTAGGTCTTCATGCACGGTTCAAAATTAAATTCAAATATGATAGTTACTTTAGAAGTTATGTGGTAACAGATCAATAACCATACCTACATACATACAGGTCAAAATCATAACCCTTCTTTTTGCTTCGCCGTAGTCGGGTAAAAAGAACACATCTATCTCGACTTAGTGTCGTGGCACCGCACTAGTGGATATGTCCACTTCCCAGGAGTCTTCATCCGAAAAGCTTTGTGCGAATTTTTCCTTGTTAACATTTCGGTAGAGAAAAGGTAATTGGGAATGTTTGGTTCGAAAAAGAAGATTTCTTTTACAGTTTAGAAGATTTGGAACGTACCCCGAGGGTTAATGAAGGCAATTAAGGAAAGTAATAGGGGTGGATAATTTTAATCGTTTGACCATGGTTTCCTTTGTACAATCTTTTCGAAAAACGTTGTACGTACAAATCTTTCCAAATTCAATCGACTCTCACTTCAATGTCAAAAATGATATTTAAGAGGGATCTTACATATCAGATCAAAACTCGTGCTAACCGGTTTTAACATTGCATGTTGAAACAGGATTACATGAACTTAGTATGGTAATAAATTTAGGTCGTGATTTGTAATAAGAATTCTGACAGATTGTAGTAGGCTGATGCGTAAGTACAGACTTACGTTACTTAATTGTTCTCCATCGATAGGCAAGTCTGTTAATTATTTTTATAAATATCAGAATAAACAACTATTTGTTTTATTTACTGTTCGAGCTTCAAAAATTGAAAGTCAAATAATTAACCTTGGGCACTAATTACCGGGGGCTAAGGACCAGCCTAACGTTTGGGGCATCGGAAACCCCTCTCCTGTGGCTTTTTTGTTCTGGGCTCTGTCCGGCGTCATATGATAGCGTTTTGGACTGCAGACCATGAATAAATTTGACATGTATACCTGTATATTTATTTGATAACTGTGCACTATTTTTTGGTCTGTCAAATGACCAAACATTTGTGCATGATTATTAAATAAATAGCATCATGTTTGCCAAAGTCTACGATGTTCCGCTATTGGTGAAAATAGATCCTTAATTTATTTATTTATATATTGGCATTCATATAACACGGCAGTTTTTTTATTTAAGAATACGACTATAGCACATTACAATAATTATTATTATAGGTTTAAACACAATAACTTAAAAATAATCATTGTACAAAGACAGGCTCTGTCATACATCTCGCTCACCACCTTCATCCAAGCATCCGCAAACAGATCACAGTGAGGGTTTACATTTAAGAGTGCGTTGAGTGCAGTGAGTGCGCGAGGAATCGGGGAGCGCGCTCGCGCCACGGTGCGGCAGCGAGGCACGACGAACAGGTTGTGCTTGCGTAGCGTAATATAACAGTGGGAGAGCCATGCTTCGGCTGAATGGGCCGGCTCGACCGGAGTAATACCACGTCCTCACAGAAAACCAGCATGAAGCAGTGCATGCGCTGTGTTTCGCTGCGTGAGTGGGGGTACCGGAAGCCCAATCGAGTGAAAGGGGGTTAAAAGGTAAGCAGCGCACTTGTGACACCACTGGTGTTGTAGGTGTCTATGGGCGGCGGTAATCGCTAACCATCAGGTGATCCGTCGGCTCTTCTGCCACCTATATTATAAAAAAAAAGACATCGATAGTTATCCGGCACAAAGAAGCGCCAAAGTAGATTGTGCAGATCTTGAACAATCAATAAGGAATCGAAATACCTTGCACGCCATTATTATCTGGTTAAATGCTCGCCGAACCTCAAGGGAGTCACTATCCGAAGGGAGTATCCGAGGCAACCAAGCAAGAATTGTGTTGGATAAATGTAAGGATAGTATCCAAAGCGCCGTTTGTATAGTGCTCGCAAGAAGGCTTTTTGGACTTTTTCAAGTACTAGAGCATACTTTCGTGTGGATTCCACACACGCGGTAAAGAAATTAAATAAATTGGCGGTGCTAGTACATCAGCAACATTACAATTCTAGCCTACTACTACTGCACTCTAGATCGGAATAAATCGATCTCATGAACAAATATTAAGTGTCAATAATAACACAACCCAGTTTCTGCATTCTCGTTTTATCTTGCCTGCCTTTCTTTCAATCCGATTCCGTTATCGGTAAACATTCCTTTATGTTCTTTATAAGTTTGAGCCAGGAAAGAAATAGTTACGTTTTCTTACTTTATTCACACTAAAGATCAGAAATAAATCGTGCTGTGGTTCTCATGGGCAGCTGCCATTACTATTAGGTGATTTGACTGCTCGTATGCCACTATCATAAATAAAAAATATAAGGTTTTATTCATAAACGTATAATAAACCTTTGTTTATTATAAAGCAGTTTTTTTTTCAAAATTGTGTATGTTTTTTTTTGTTTCAAACATTAATCATCATCATCATCAGCCTATCGCAGTCCACTGCTGGACGTAGGCCTCTCCAATTGTTCGCCACTGTGATCCATCCGTGGCTTCTCGCATCCAGCCCTTGCCAGCCATCCTGCGCAGATCGTTCCCCCACCTAGCCAGAGGGCGCCCTACATTACGTTTGCCAAGGCGCGGTCTCCACTCCAGAACTCGTTTGCCCCATCGGTTGTCGGTTCTGCGGCTAATATGGCCAGCCCACTGCCACTTAAGCTTGCTAATCCGGTGAGCAATGTCGATAACTTTGGTTCTCTGCCGGATCACCTCATTTCGGATTCGATCTCGGAGAGAGACGCCGAGCATTGCTCGTTCCATAGCCCGCTGTGCGATCTTTAACTTGTGGACCAGCCGTACCGTAAGTGTCCACGTTTCGGCTCCGTATGTCATGACGGGTAGGACGCACTGATTGAAGACTTCAAACATCAAAGCTGCTCTATAACTCCTGTTTAGCTAACAAATGTTTATTGGATGTTGAATGAAGCCCGTAGATTTTTATTTATGTCACACATTAGGTTAAAGAAATTTAAAGCTAGGCGTAATGCCTAAGATAAGAATAATGCAGCGTGAAGCGATTTCTTCTATTTGAAAATCTGTGCATTTCATTATTTTCGTATACGTATTCTTATATTAGGTATAGACACACTTGATTATAACTTCATGAAACCTTTGTTAACTAAAACGGGCTATAAAGCAAATTTCATTCCTTTTTCGAAAATTTTGTTTGAATTTTTTTCGTTTCAAACGTCAAACTGCTCTATAACACCGTTTTAGCTAATAAAGGCTTATCAAACATTTATGATAAGACCCTTAAAAATATATTGATTAAAATTTTTCAAAATTTCAAATTTCCTGTTTAACGTGTAAGGCCCAATTTAACCAATCTTTATCCCTAGAAAAATCTATACTTTGACATCAAATTTCTATAGGATGACAGCGCTGTACCATTGATTTAGTTTCGGAGTAAGATTCGTCGAATTGGTACCTGAGAGTCTTATTTATAAACATTATAGATAAATGCGGTTTATTTCCAAGAATATAGAACATATGGTTAATTTAATCTTTGTTAACTAAAACGATGTTATAATAAAGCTGTCATTTTTTGTATGAAAATATTTTGTTTCAAACGTCAAAACTGCTTTATTTTAGCTAACAAAAGTTTATTCAACGATTTTATGTAGAGACGCCCAAAGTGTCTATGCAGTAGGCACGCAGTGTTTGGTACGTAAAGTATAAGCCTACGTACTGTCCCACTGCAGTCCCACTCAATCATATAAATCAAGTTATCGCTACTATGGTGGGATTAGGCTTAATCATCACGCTTGCCTAATGCGGATTGGTGATCATAAACCCGAGCAATGTTCGAAAAATTCAAAACATACTTTTTGCTCGACCCGGGAATCGAACCCAGGACCGCGAGATCACGGCCCGGTACTTAAACCACTAGACCAACAGGGCGTTTGGTAGGTAGGTCGTATGGTAGGTAGCTCCATTTATTAACTCCTCATTTTCAACAACAAAGATCCTATCAATAATACGCACCGAAGAGGTAAATAAAAAGTCAATTTTCACTTTATTTACAAACAAATTGAGTTTGTAATGGAACGGAGTGCAATCAGCGAGTGTGAGCTGTAGGAGTAATGAAATGAATTGCATCAGCGGCTTCAGAATACTCTGGGTTGATTCAATTATTGCTGTCATATATTGGGATACTTAGAGATCTTCACGCGCCAGAATATTTGAAATACAGATCCCGTAATCTTCGCTCGAGTAGCATCCTCAAGCTTTATACGCCCCTTAATAAAGTCAGCAAGTGTCTCAAACTCCTTTACCGTGTCTGCTATCAGGCTCTGGAATTCGCTACCTGATGACATCAAAAAGTCCTCCACCAAATTTTCATTTAAGCGTTCAGTTTGTGATCATTTTGTCCGCACACTAGAAATTTAACTTACACTATTTTTTCCTTTTTTTTATAACTGGTGTCGTAAGATGTGTCTGTTCCAACTCTTTAATGCTTACAATATAGGTCATCGTCAGCCCATTTAAGTCCCCACTGCTGGGGCACGGGCCTCCCTCAATCACATGAGGGGTAATTGCCATACTCACCACGCTTGGCAGACGGGTGGGCGAGGGTTTTGATATAAATGCAGAGTTTTCCTTCTCTGGGTGCTGATGATCATGCCAGCAGCTTTACCTTAGTCGCCTTTTACGACACCTCGGTAAGAGTGAGGGTGGCCTATTCTACTCAGCCGGGAACCACACGGCGTTACCCGGTTTCCCGGTATTCGTCGTTTATTTCTTTTTTATAAATTAATTATAGTATCAGTGGTTTTATTAGGTATATTATATAATTATGTATGTATTTAGTCATGTGTGAGTATATTTATGGAGTATATGTTTATGGATATGTATATTTATTAAGCCTTCATCGATATTTCTACATCGCTTAGTGGTTGACTGGTAGAGAATGTTGTATAGCATTAAGTCCGCCAATTGTACTTTATTTTCTTGTGCAATAAAAAATAAATAAGTTGGGGGCTAAACGCGAAAATAAACAAGTACATTGTAGTACTTACTGCTGCTTATTATTGTCTTTCTTTTTAGTCTCAAAGTAGGATTTTCCCATGAACATAATATGATGATTTATAGACAATAATTGGCGGAGATTTCTTAGTTGTCAAGCTGTCTTCGGCGCCAGGGGCTCACTTTCCTGAAGTGCCTTCTGATCTTAGTCTTTATGTATTGGATAATTTTGTATCTGGATTATTATCTTCTGTATTGCATGTTAATACTTAAATTTCTTCTAACGCAAAGGCGTCACCCAAGCTCCAGCCTGAAAACCAGCGCTGCAGCTGTTGCTTGCGGCAGTTACAGCATATGCTGAGGCTGAGCCTTATTGGCCGCAACTTTTAAGCTTTGTACCGTTTTTATTTATAATTTTTTTTTTAATGAAAAAAAAAATGTATTGTGTTATAATATAAAAAGTTTTTTATTGTGTTATAGCGGATAAAGAATGGGATCAGAAATGGCGAATCTATTCACTTCTCACTCGTGGGGTGCGAGTATAGACGCAAATAGTATGCGAGCGAGAAGTGAATAAATTCGCCGCCATTTCTGATCCCATTCTTTATCCGCACAGGTTGTATATTTTTTTTTTATGTTACTATATGTTAATGGTTTACTTTAATTATTGTTAGAATGTGTTTTTTGTCATGCTTACATGCTATTAAATTACTTAATTACTAAGTTATTAATGTTATTGTTGCTGTGTAATATTGCTATTTTATTTTTTGCACATTCGCTGTTTAAGCAGTTAACAACGTGGTGCAATGCTGGTGTTAGTAGGTTTATTATTTGTTTAATGTATCATGTGTTGTGGTCAATAAATAGTTTTCTTTCTTTCTTTACTTTCCTGCAACGACACCTCCGCTTCGCACGGTCTTTGGTATTCATAGTGGACCATTCTTAAAAATCAAATTTCTTAAAATTCTTAAAAATCAATCCGGGGGGGGGGGAGGGGGTTAAAACCCTTGTGACTCCACTGGTGTCGCAGGTGTCCATGGGCGGCGGCAATCGCTTACCTTCAGGTGATCCGTCTGCTCGTCTGCCACCTATTGCATAAAAAAAATTGAATCGATCCGATCTCGAGTTGAACCTGGGGCATTGATTGCTAGTGCATAACTAAGTCACTGCACTATCGATCTTAGCGAATTCATTAATAATTTTAACGACGGCTGTGTTATTTGAGGTCCCATAGGATAATCATGCATCTTGATTTTAGAAAATAGGCTGAAGTCCTACAACTTATAAATTAATTGAAGTTTTCGGGCAACATTGCCTAACTTTAATTTAAAAACTTTGCGGCAACGTCTAGAGAAAATTTAAAGATAATTCACATTGTTTTCATTTTACTATAATTAAAATTCCATTGTTTTATTTTATTTATGATAAGTATATTTTTTGCGTATACTACGTGTTTACGCTACACTGGTCTCTCGTAATTGAGCAACTATTACATGGGCTTATTGTGTTAAAAAATGTTTTTACATTTTAATGGCAAAGATTCGTAGTCATTGCATTCTACACAAAAATTGTCTCTCACGTATTTGTAATACCATGGCGAGAATCTTAACTAGCCGTAACACAGCCCTCGGAATAGCACGGGAGGTACAACCTGTGCGGATAAAGAATGGGAAAAGAAATGGCGGCACATCTATTCACTTCTAGCTCGCACACCCACGAGATACGCACACCCCTATAGACGCAAATAGTGTGCGAGCGAGAAGTGAATAGATGCGCCGCCATTTCTGATCCCATTCTTTATCCGCACAGGTTGTACCTCCCGTGCTAGTCCGAGGAGTTTCTTCTAAATAATATATCGTAGCATACGCTACACAAAACACTTAGTGGATAAAACGGAACGTAATAAGCCGTTTGCACTTGAATATTTCGCCGGGCTCTTTCTCCTTCCCTGGACTCTCCTGAAAGAAGACCTGCGCCTGCCGCGACGTCTTATTGAGGTCAGGGGAGTCTTAGTTAGTAAGGGGTCTACTTTGTGTGTTCTTAATAGAACCCACTTTCCTTCTCTTCTCTCTTTATGAAATATAGTTTGTCGGTGAAAGAACATCTTTTATGCAAATATTAAACGTGTCAATGACTGACATTAAACCGACAGCCAGCAACTAAGGAGTTCACCATCGTTACAGTAGGTACTGATCTTATGGTAGAGAGTCTGGGTATGACTCGGAGCAAGGACCTCAGATTACAATCTAAATCGTTTTCTACGTCCATAAACTTAGGAATTATGGATCAATAAATGTTTTAGTATAGGAAAAAATTGCTACAAAAGGGTTGCCGACCCTAAGTAAAGATAAGACGGAGAACTAAAAAATAGTTATGTGAAATACAGTTCATTCTCTGTTATGGAGCATTAAAATGAAACTACCCGACTTATGCTGCGTTTCCACAGAAGTGGAAAATGGAGTAAGTAAGGTTTAATAGCCTATTCTCGAGCACTCGACATTGAAGTCGAATTCAGACATTTCATACATTCGTCCATACAAATAAATCGGTTTCAGTGTCGAGTATACAAGAATAGCCCCCCTGCGCGGAGTTGAGCTGAGACTTAAAAAAATTGACTAATCACATTGGTCAAAATAAACATCTCATCTATTTTGAGCAATGTGATTGGTCAAGTTTTTATAAGACTCCGCTCAACTCCGCGCAGCTCCACTTCTGTGGAAACGCAACCTTATATTGAGATTCATATCTTGAACTTATTATTTGGGGTCCGATTCTTATATTTATTTAGAGCGATGGTAGTCCAGTGGGTAAACGGGTCGTGCTTCGATCATGCATTATGATTGTGGGGGATTTTGAAATCTAAGCACCAACCTGCTGGCGGAAGCGCCTTCACTTGAGTAACATATACATATCGGATGTAGTGGACCCTTTTAATTTGTTCTCTGAGTGAATTCGTAAGAGCTGCGTTTTTATTGTTAGTTACAAGTAAATAGATAGATACTGGAGATATTTTTGTTGGTTCTGATATCATCCGTAGTACAGGTGCTTGAGCTGCCTATCTCAGAGTCAGGTCAACGTTTGTGATGTTGTGAAATATCATATTATCATAATTTATATTTATATACCTACTGTAGAAAATAGTATAGTCTATTCTATCGCATTAGGTAACTAACTTGTAAAGATAGAATAAGTTGCTCAAAATCTATGTGCATTTTTCTACCATCGCCTCGACGGTGAGGGAAAGCATCGTGAGAAAATCTGCACATCTCGAATTGTTTCTCAAAATAATTGCAGATACATACCTACGACGATACAGATGACGCCCTGTTGGTCTAGTGGGACGACCTGTTGGTCTAGTGGGACGCCCTGTTGGTGTAGTGGTTTAAGTACCGGGCCGTGATCTCGGGGTCCTGGGTTCGATTCCCGGGTCGAGCGAAAAGTATGTTTCGAATTTTTCGAACATAGCTCGGGTTTGTGATCACCAATCCGCATTTGGCAAGCGTGGTGATTAAGCCTAATCCCATCAAAGTAGCGATCACTTGATTTCTATGATGGAGGCCTTTGCCCTGCAGTGGGACAGTTTATAGGCTGATACTTTACTTTACTTTTACATACCTACAATATCAGACCTAATAATTCTGAATGTGTCCGTGATCCAGTACAGGTCTGGTTCGCCTATCTAAGGATTGCAAAGGTCAGATTTGTGACTCCACTGGTGTCGCGGGTGTCCATCGGCGGGGGCAATTGCTTACCATCAGGTGATCCGTCCGCTCGTCTGCCGCCTATCACATAAAACAAGTCGGCAATCGCTTCATTATAATTACCAGACTTCCCCAATCCTGTATCATGGTCTAAGCGTACCCGGGCTTCAAAGCGACTGCTTTGGACACAGCCGGGAATTACACGTCAAAATGAGGGCAGGGTATCACTCCGGTCGAGCCGGCAGATTCGTGCCAGCCTCTTCAATCTTAGAACAAGCTCAAGGGTAACAATAATTTCAAGCACTGTCGTATTTTAGTTCCCGGGGAAACCTCCAGGGCAACAATTGGCGTTCCAACCCGTCAAGCAAAATAGGTAGGTTTATAGGTTTCAGTATATTAAAAGTACTCTGTGATTCGTGCTTATTGTTGACTCTTCCACGGCATTTACAAAGTTTTTAAAAAAAATGTTGAGCACATTATCTGTAGGTACTTAGATAGGTACAATATGTCCCCATTTCATATAAACCTTTCCCCAGGGCATTTAGACTAGCAGTACAATAGCCGGTCCATATATGCTGCAATGGCAGTATTAAGATCCCAGTTAAAAGGTTTCTGACGTTTATTGCTACGGGGGCCAATCCCCATTACGACGGCTGCACGCTTTCTCTATAAATAGGTACAATATAATATGAGGTACATGACGCTGATTGTCGCCCTAGAACTTACTTATATCCCTAACTATTCTACACAGTAAGACAATATACTTAGCTATTATACTAGACGCAAATACTTGTGACAGTTAGTATCATATGTCAATGAATGTTAATATTTTATATTATAGTATGAAATTGCCTTTTTTATCCAGACACAATAAAATGTATAACTCCTTTAATAATCAAAAAGTCCCCATATTTTAATTTTAAGGTTTATATTAAATATATATCAGATATTATTGTATTCTTGATGCAAAAAAAAACTTGAAAATAACCCTTTCTTTACTTGGCACAACTGATGTTTTTATCAATAATAACTTTCTTATATAAGAAAAAAATCTGAAAAACTATCCTACATGTTCTTTAATGTTGCCCACTATAGCACAGTTGATTATGGAGTAATGGCATTAACAGTTACCTACTTTGTAAATAAAAAAAAATTTAGTATGCAAAACACAGCGCTTAAGAAAATTTCCATACAAAACGGCAATTTCATACTTTAACCCCTTATAGGTATTATAAGACATCGACTGTCATGAGTCTTGGGCTCAAGTATAACAGTGACTTCTCTATGAAGCTAATAGGCAACTCTTTTAAACTGAATATTTTAGTTTAATTTATTATTTGAGTCCTTATCCAGCTAATCACTCTCGTGGCCACCATATGGTCTAAATTTATTCCGAAAATAACATCATAATCTCAAAATACGTGTAAAAGTAATATTCCTTATGGAAGAGGCTATATATTTATACAGAAAATTTAAATTAGTACATACTAATTTATTTATTTATTATCTATGGAAGACTTACAGCCAATAGGGTATATGACTAAGCTCAAGATTTTACAAAATATAAATATTTTATCCACCCTCACTCTTACCAAGCCGTGTGGTCCCGGCAGAGTAGAATAGGCCACCCTCACTCTTACCGAGGTGTCGTAAAAGGCGACTAAGGTAAAGCTGCTGGCATGATCAGCAGCACCCAGAGAAGGAAAACTCTGCATTTATATGACTAACTGACCGGATGGCGCAATTGGTAGTGACCCTGCCTCTTACGCCAAAGGTCGTGGGTTCGATCCCCACCCTGGACAAACATTCGTGCGATGAACACTTGGGTTTGTTCAGTGTCTGGGTGTAATATATGTATTTAAGTATATATTTGTGTTCCTCTGTTGTCTGATATCTGTAACACAAGTGCTTAAGCTACTTAGTATGGAATCAGGTGAACGTATGAGATGTTGTGAGAATTATTGTGAGAATTATATCAAAACCCTCGCCAACCCGTCTGCCAAGCGTGGTGAGTATGGCAATTACCCCTCACGTGATTGAGGGAGGCCCGTGCCCCAGCAGTGGGGACTTAAATGGGCTGATGATGAAATATTTTATCAAAATATTGGTCAATGTGTGCCAATATCCAAAATTCTCAATTAAAAATATAACGTCTAGCCGGTTTTATGGTCATTCAAAGATTCATGGGCAAGTACATTTTAAAAGTATGAAATTATTAAAAAATAATTGTACCATTGAATTACCCATACAATTTGCACCAATTATTATAATAGAACCATTGACATAAACGAAACATATGATATAGCTACCATACAAAATTGAAATGAAATGCATACAAAATACTAAGGTGTGTCGTCATATCTAAGTAGCCGTTTGTATGGAGCGTTTTGGGTTTGCCCAAAATAATGTGATTTTAAAGTTGTGATATCTCAGGTAGTATAAATGAGAATCAAGTGATTCTTTCAACGATGTTTCTATCATTGAGAGGTCTTTTGATTGCAAAAATAAAAAAAAATAGTAAAATACCGTATTACAGCGCTAATAAATTATAGTATAGTTTACTGACAGCCAATTACAAGTCATCCCGTTTAGAGCTTGTATAGTATAACACCGTTATTTTTTTATCGTTTACATCCTTAGGGTATTTGCCGAGAGGTTGTAACCCCGAAATGGTTCAAAATAAATCCGGTTTAGTAGCTCAAAATTAAATCGATTGGCGTCGCTAGTGTGCCCTACCCGTCACCTTAAGTAAGGCGACTTTATAACATGTACATATAAAAATAAGATTATCCAAGTAAAGTGTATGCTTTGTTAGTTTAGTCCCTCTCAAGGGTAAAACGGAGTGACATATAGTTATTAAGTGAAGATACAAGTTGAAGAGATATAGGGTGACATTCGAGTTACTAAATTAATTTAATTATTTCTACTTCTTGTTATCGTATGATGTAGGTACCTAAATGTTTATAGAACTCCATTTATGTTAGCCCTTCCTAAAGAGACATCAGTAATTACGATTTTCACATCGGCCAAATTCCCTTGCCCGCTGTACAAGCAAACACTCAACACAATGAAAGACGTTAACGAGAAAGATACAGGCGTTGACTTTCATTCAAGAAATTTTAAAGATAGATGAATTCCCTACATCTGGGTAAGCTCGCTTCATCGTAGGTTTCTTCTCAACTAAAGGGTGCAGTGTTAAGCCAAGGGGCAAGTCCATATTCAACCACATATATTATGTTATAGGTAAATAAAACAAAGATTAAGTTTAGTATCACTATCTTTAGTTTACAAAAATAAATCTAATTTATGTACAAAAGTATGGTCATTTTCAAGGCGCGTCGTCTCTAATTGGTAAATACTGGGGTCGTCTGTAGACCGTTCGGCGTTTGTGCGCTGGCGCCGCTTCTATCGACGATCTTGACTGCGCTACGTGTGAGTTCAACGCGCTCACTGGAACAGGCGTAACAGAATACCCAGCAGCCACTAGAGCAGCGAACTCCTCAGGAGTGTAAGCCTTATTATTCCTTGGAGGTGGAAGATGAGCTCGCTGCTCCTCTATGCTCTGGCTGTGCTGTTCAATGTTGACATCCAACTGCTGCTGTTCCAATCTTGGCTGCTCAATCTTAACTGACTGTTCCGGCCTAATCTGCTGTGGCCTAAGCTTCTTAGGAGTCAAGTTTTTGCTGACGTAAATAGCAGAAGACGGGGCTTTAGTAGCTTCAGCAGGACGAGATTGCTCCACAGATCTGAGAGGCACTGGCAGTTCATATCTCGCACGTGGCTCGCTCTGTCTGTACAAAGGACGGAGATAATACTGCTCGCCTATGATCTGGGCAGGTTGAGGAGGCGAAGGCAAGTCAACTTGCTCGTAAATTTTGACCGCGCGCATCTTTTCTGGATCAGGGTAGCGCTTGAGGTAAGTAACTGGGCGCTCGACACTGGAAAGCCTCTGTTCTTGTCTGATTGGCTGAGGTCGAGGGGCTTCGACGAGTCTGTACTGTTTTGGTGAGGCTTCTGGCTGGGGCTGTGATTGGTATTGTGGGATGATTCTGTACGCGATTTGGGCACGAGGTTGTTGCTGTAGCTGTTGCAGTTTGGGTGCCGGGACGACCTTCAAACCCTGAGGTTCTGGGCGTTCGTATATCACTTGCTGGAAAGCCGGCTGTGTTTGTTGGATGGGCACATAACGAAGAGACTGGATGGGACGTTGCGGCTGTGGGGTGGGGCGGAAGTGTTGTACAGTCTGCTGTTGCTGCAGTTGTTGGTGCTGTTGCAGCTGTTGCTGTTGTTGCAGCTGGTGCTGTTGTTGCAGCTGGTGTTGTTGCTGCAACTGCTGCTGTTGCACGTTGGTGGTTTCTATCAGATACTGTTGTGGCGCGGCTGAGGCTGGCGTAGGGTTGATGACTTTGTTGCGGAGCTTGGTTGGCTTTTTGACTGGCTTCGTGATGTATCTGTCAATCTGGAAAGGGCAAAAATCTACATATTAGCAAAACCCTTAAACAACGTCCATCAAACTTATTGATATCATACTATTTAGTCAGTTGACCTGAATAACTACTTGTACAGACCGTTATTTTTTTACCATTTACATCCCAAAACCTTATAATAGATATCGTGAATAAGGAATTCATATGAGATCAACAATACATATGAGCGAAAAAAAAATCAGCAGTTTCATACAAAACAACATCTGTTCCATACATCACTGACAGGAGGATATTCCTCCTGATGTTGTTTTTATATGTTACCGATAAAAAATAACGGTTCAAATTTTTATTTCATCACAAAATATTCTTCCTGTAAGGAAAAGAACCATAATTGTGGACCCATTAATTTTTTGTTATAGCAATCTTTTGCAATTTATTCTTAAGTCAATTTTTTAAGTGCATTATTTACTTGTGGACCTAGTTGAGTTTTAGATTCTCGAAGCTAAGAGTATTTATGGACTGATCATCTAATTTTGTAAATGATAATGGTATTTAATCATTTAAAAAAAATGGAGGAGAATCCAACAATACGAGGAGCATAGCGAGGTGAAGTGCTGGGTTGCAGAAAGACAGCCATATAAAATAATATCGGCTTGTAGGGATAGTGGCCAAGATCCTCACTGAGCTCTAGTGTTGTAAAAATGCTGGAGTTGGCGCTTAAACGCTTGAGTCGACGCTCAAGCAGATTGCTCACGCTCAAGTCGGGACTCGACTGTAGCGCTCGACGCTCGAGCAGTGGCTTGAGCGTTATAGTGAAAAAGCATTTACCGAGCACCGGACTCAGCGCTCGGCTTGAGCTTGAGCGCGCGTTTAGATTACACAGCTGGGCAAACTGTAAAAAAAGATAGTATAATAGAAATAAGAGAAGCGCTTAGCGCTCGAAGCTCAGCGCTCTGTTTTACAACACTACTGAGCTCCCTTAGTAAAATTATGATTATAAAAACAAACCTGCTGGTGTTGAGTTGCAAGGTTCGGCGCAGACGTCTGATGAATCGGCTGAGGCTGCGAGTACGCCTGTCTCGGTTCCTCTGGTCTCACTTGAAGCAGGGCTAGCAGCTCTTGGTCGAAGGGCTCAGGGCTCGCTCCCGTGTCGCTGACGGACAGGGCTGCGCCGACTGAAGCTTCGCCACCATTAGAGGAGTAGTGAGGACGCGCGATCACTGCGTGTGAGGGCTGGTATTGGACCTGAAAGGTAAGGACATGGTATGACGTATTGACAAAAGAAAATATTGAAAAAAATATTTAGGCACAGCTAAGTACGAGTAGGTCACAGTTATTTATAAGCAAACTTTTTTTTTTTTTGTCATAGGTGGCAGACGAGCAGACGGATCACCTGATGGTAAGCGATTGCCGCCGCCCATGGACACCCGCGACACTAATGGAGTCACAAATGCGCCAATGCCAACCTTTAAGCCCCCCATTCCCCCGGATTATTAAAATATTATGATGAAATTCTTTATTCATATTTTTTACATTCGGAAAAATATGTGTTTCCAATTAGGCATTCGAACAGTAAATTGTCGCTAATTTCGTCAGAATCGATACAGTTAATATTTACTTTTTACCACAGTTTATTATTTATCGTAACCTATTATTAAAGTTTGTTTTTGAACTGAAACAAACAAGTGTAATTTCATGAACGGTTATTTATAATAAATATCCAAATTTCCAACTAATAGGAATAATTTTATTATGAATGCGTAGGTTTATTGTTATTGACTGAAATACCCGTACTTTCAGTAAGTATGTGAAAGGGGTTAGGTGCTTTTGGCTAATAAAAGAAATATTTTTTTAGTCCACCAGTTTAACAGTAGTTATTTTTATCACAGATAATTTACAATATTTTCTTATAGTCTCAAAATAAGAATTTTCCTGTACTATGAGTATTGGCTACTGACATTTTCCAAGGACATGTTCTATTAAATCCGTGCAAGTACATACCTGATGGCTAATTTGGAGCTCCAGACGGTAAAATTTCGGTTGGCTCTGCTGAAGGATCTGCTTGTGTTGGATGTAGACCTACTCCAGAAGCTGGTTGCTGCCAAGATGGGCTTCGCTCTTAGGCTGAACAATCATATTTCAAACTAAGGCATTCTCTGTACCATTAGCACAAAGCTGAGGATAGTTCCCTGGCTGTCGTGCTAGTATCATAATTCAAGGAAGCGGCTTTCCTTATCGGGCTGCAATTCCAGCAGCTCTTGCTGGCTGAAAGAACGGTCCAGGCCAAAGAAATTGAGCAACTGTGCAAGAGTACTCACCTGACGGCTAACTTGGGGCTCCAGATAGTAAAGTTGGTGGTGACTCTACTGAGGGTTCTTTTTATGTTCCTGCTGAAATAGGATGTATACCTACTCCAGAAGCTGGTTGCTGCCAAGATGGGCTTCGTTCTCAGGCTGAACAGTGATATTTCAAACTAAGGCATTCTCTGTACCATTAGCACAAAGCTGAGGATAGTTCCCTGGCTGTCGTGCTAGTATCATAATTCAAGGAAGCGGCATTCCTGTCGGGCTGCAATTCCAGCAGCTCTTGTTGGCTGAAAGAACGGTCCAGGCCAAAGAAATTGAGCAACTGTGCAAGAGTACTCACCTGACGGCTAACTTGGGGCTCCAGATAGTAAAGTTGGTGGTGACTCTACTGAGGGTTCTTTTTATGTTCCTGCTGAAATAGGATGTAGACCTACTCCAGAAGCTGGTTGCTGCCAAGATGGGCTTCGTTCTCAGGCTGAACAATGATATTTCAAACTAAGGCATTCTCTGTACCATTAGCACAAAGCTGAGGATAGTTCCCTGGCTGTTGTGCTAGTATCATAATTCAAGGAAGCGGCTTTCCTGTCGGGCTGCAATTCCAGCAGCTCTTGCTGGCTGAAAGAACGGTCCAGGCTAAAGGAATTGAGCAACTGTGTACTCACCTGACGGCTAACTTGGGGTTCCAGATAGTAAAGTTGCTGGTGACTCTGCTGAAGGTTCTGCTTGTGTTCCTGCTGAGTTGGTATGTAGAGCTGCTGCAAGAGCTGGTCACTGCCGAGAGGGGCTTTCCTCTCGGGTTGCAGCTCCAGTAGTTCTTGCCCGCTTAGAGAGAAGACTTGGCCTGGACGGTACTCTTCGTTGTCTCTGCTGAAATTAAAAAAAATATATATATAAATATTCATTTTAATTTATCAACTTTGCCGTTTGACCGACGACCACTATTAATCAGACCAGTCTTTTGGTCAAATACATTTTACAATTTTGAGGATATCCATATAAAATTTACTTGTCTAAACTATGGCGTTACTTGTACTATAAGTATAAAAAGCCCTAACTTAGCTAAGTAGATAGTTCATAAGCTTTGCTATCTGATAAATTACATACCACCAGTTGGGGGAACCAGTACGAGTGGCGATGGCGAATACAATGTTACTAATGAATGAATAAAGAAGTGGTGCGCGAAGCAATAGACAAGGTTAAAGTTTTTGTTTAATTTTTTTGTTCCAGTAAAGTAAATATTTCAATAAATTTAACTGATAATAGATTTTTTTAAAATGATAGTTGTCAAACCAGCAAACAGCTCACTAAATGATGGTAAGCGATTGCCACCGCCTATGAAAACTCACGACACCAGTGCGGATTGGACCTCCGGTTCCCTCACCCAATCGGCGAAATATAGCGCACGCACTGCAGTCATGTCGGTTTTCTGTGACGCCGTGGTATCACTCCGGTCGAGCCAGCCTAATTATCGCAAAGCGTGGCGCTCCCCCAATCAAGTGCTCCACAATCTATATCCTAAGTTAGGCTTTCCCCCAGTAATGTCTGGGACAACAGGTATCTGATGACCCAAAACTGAGAGAAATGGCTTTTTGCAAACTTATATTTTCCCGATGTTTATTTGTCTGTAATATAATCCTGCAAGTTGAATTTTCCGGTTTCCGATTGAGCTAAAATATTCCATACCCTTTTTTTCAAGGTTGTAAGAATCGTTTGGGAAATACCACTGGCTACATAGATTTTTTAAATTTTCGCGTTGCATTAACCAGCCCTCAGTTGCAGAGGTGAACCGCCAGGCAGCATTTTTGCCCTATATTAAAGGCATAACGGACAAAATTGGAATAATACTCAAGAATTTCTCCATTAAGACTGTATATACTCCGTTATGTCGAATATCAAAAAAACTGCGATCACCAAAAGATGTTATACCTTTTCAGACTCCAGGTGTTTACAAAATCGATGTAGCTGCAGAAGTTCCTATATTGGACAAACGAAGCGGTCAATTATTGCAGAACGTGTCAAGGAACATATCGCAGCTATTAAAAATCGACAAGCGAATAAATCGGCAATAGCAGAACATCTACTGGAAATAGGAGTTAATCATTGGATGGAACTACATGACCCGAAAATCCTCTCCACCGATCGTCATTATCATACCAGGATAGTACGTGAAGTGATTGAGATCAAGAAGTACAAGACTTTCAATCGGGAGGATGGATTTAAAATATCATCAACATGGAATCCAGTACTTAACAAGTGCAAACCCCGTGCTAGGCCGTTACTAACGCAAACAAACACCGATACTGTTAGTGTAGTGTGTCAGAGTATTTTCCTGACAGCTCATTTAGTGGCGCATTAATATCGGAAAATGTGAGGGTGTCCGAAGATTCACAGCCCGGCCCCAGCAGACGACGCCGTGCTCCGCCAGTCCGCTCGTGACCACGGCTGCTGTAAGCCGTAACGTCGAGAAAAATATGTGAGTACACAATGTTGTATCACATGATAAATATCGTGTTAATTCCCGTCTTTATTAATTATAACCACTGGCTACAGTTTATTTTTGGCATATTGACATTGACGATGAGGCAGTGGAGTAAGTAAGTAAATGATCCACGAGTCTTCGCTTCCTAAGATGAAGTAGGAATGTTGGCAATCTTGCTTTGGTATAAAGAGCTGGGGTCCAGGAAATGACAGGCGCGTCATATAGAATAACTGTCCGTGTTTGGCGAACGCTACTGCAACACCATCACATCTGCGCAATACACTTTAAAAGGCACAGGATGTTGCTTAGTATCAGGTAAGTCTTCTACGTGTTTTGAAATCTTATCAAAGAAAAAAACATATAGTGGTTCATGTTTTCATACGAGCATGGACTAATATACGAGTATGAAGACGTTGTATATCTCTGTATATTATATGTTACTGTAAGTTTTGTTTGTCTAAACAGTATTTAAGAGTTTTTCTATAGAGTTTTTTTATTTTCAATAAAGAGTATTTTTTTATGTGATAGGTGGCAGACGAACGGACGGATCAAATGATAATAAGCAATTGCCGCCGCCATGGACACCCGCGACACCCAGTCCGGTACCCTCACTCACGCAGCGAAACACAGCACAGTGCTGCTTCACGCCGGTTTTATGTGAGGCCGTGGTATCACTCCGGTCAAGCCGGCCTATTCGTGTCGAAGCGCGGCTCTCCCACGGTCAAAGCGGTATATACATAGATACCGCTTTGACCATGGGAGAGCCGCGCTTGCACTTGAGAGACTTGCATAGAAAGATAGATAGCTATTTTTCTATGCAAGTCCTCTAGTGTTGCAAGCGTCCCTAGGCTGCAGTGGTCGCTTACCATAAGGAAAGCCGTACCTTTGTTTGCCACCCGTCGGTGTATAGTTAAATATAATAATGAGTGTAGGTAGGTAACCTACTACGAAAATTAAGATGTTTTATATTAATATTTCATGTGTCAAAGGACATGACTATGTGTGATGTTTTTAGCATTATTGGTAGGCAAATCTTTGTCACAATCAGAAACATTGAAGCAAAACTGCTTAGAATCGTGACCCTATTAATTTTTATCTTGTTAGCGAATATTTCCATCTATTCCTGAGTATCATACGTGACATAT
The DNA here is from genome assembly GCA_019059595.1 of Marasmia exigua. Classification (NCBI taxonomy): domain Eukaryota; kingdom Metazoa; phylum Arthropoda; class Insecta; order Lepidoptera; family Crambidae; genus Marasmia; species Marasmia exigua. The sequence goes on along the minus strand of CM032482.1, from coordinate 11,651,538 downwards.
TCCAAACAAATAATTGATATATAGCTGTTGATGTATAGATCGGTTTACAGTTCACTCCTTTGAAACATTTGTATGACTATTTTACCTATGTATGTTATATGAAATAACATAAACCAATATAGTCATTCACCTAAAGGAAATGATAAGTGGAAAATCAATTTCAAATCAATTGTTTTACATACTTGTCTTTTACTAACGTTCAGACAATATTGAATTGAGGCCATGCTTCAATACATTTTAGGAGTCCTAAATGAGGATTTACGCGTGTGAAAAATCTATATAGTACTATAGGAATGAGGTCCATATACAATGTGATTGGTCATTTTTAAACGTCATCTGTCAAAATGTCAAACTAAACAACCAATGCGGTTGATGTTGGACCTCAGTACGCCATCTAGCGGATTGGTCACACGCGAAAACCCTCAGTGCGTTAACTTCCATTTGTATGTACAGACAGGCACACATCACGTCACTACATTCTTGTCAAATTTTGTGAGTTCGGTTCATTATCAATTGAGAAATTTTGACAGATTGTTTGACATTATGGTGTTAATCGACTGAACAAAAGTGAGTTTTATATACTTTGATGTGTTGTTGTCTGTAGATTAAGAAAACTTTTGAACAATAATTTTGTATTGAACCACATTTTTTTCGTAAAATTGTTCATGACTGTTTCCTATGTAATGTTTATTTCATAGAGCACAACTGCTAGAGTTATATAAATGCACATTGCCTTACCTTTATGAAGTCATTAATATGTATTGACTATTTTAGAATCATCATCATTCCCCTGCCCTTTTCCCAGGTTATCTGGGGTTGGCGCGGTGTCTTCCTTTTAATACGTCCCTGCCATTTGTCATCGAATCATACACCCCTATTAGACTAATTGAATTTTTTTTGGTAGTAAATAAAGTAATGCTAAATAACAGCCAATTTTATTCCAACCATAAAAAAATGGACCCTGAGCCTAATTAATGAAGTAACATTTTTTCTTAGCAATTCATATATACTTCATAGTTCATAGTACATGATCTAAACAATAAGTCGGTAGTAAGTGCAAGCAAAAACATCGGTAAGTGAGAACGTTGAGACAATGACAACAAAGTGTAAGGTGAACCCATGAATGAAAGGCATGCCAAAGGCGACGGACGGAGAAACGGTGATACTAACATTGTGTGTAGAAATATTCAAGAACTTGTATTGTATTGATTGACCTATTTAGACGATGTAATTGTTTGTTCTTATTAACACGCAGTAGCAGAAAAGAGGAAGTTTAATTTGGGAAGTGTAAAATTCACAGTAAAAAACAGCTAAAAATATTCATGTATCAAAACATCTTTGTTAGATTATGAAATAAAGAAAATATAAAATTACTGACCAACAAAGTTACAACACACAGAAAACAAATTGGTTAGACAGAAAGACGAATACAGTAGGCACATATTCATCATCAGCCCATTTAAGACCCCACTGCTGGGGCACGGGCCTCCCTCCATGACATGAGGGGAAATTGCCATACTCATCACGCTTGGCAGACGGGTTGGCGAGGGTTTTGATATAAATGCAGAGTTTTCCTTCTCTGGGTGCTGATGATCATGCCAGCAGCTTTACCTTAGTCGCCTTTTACGACACCTCGGTAAGAGTGAGGGTGGCCTATTCTACTCTGCCGGGACCACACGGCCCGGCTGTTTTTTGATATCCGTAACACAACTGCTCAAGTAAAGTTATGTGTGGTTATTTTAACATTCTGCAACGCACTGTTAGTAGTTATTGTTAATTTTCAAAATCTTTACCTATCCAGTTTAAGTTACTTTTATTTTATATTTTATTCTTATTTCTGGAAACAGATAAATAGGTATTTAATTCAGGATTTTTCTATTATTCCCATTCATAGTTATGCTTTTAACATACCTAGTGTATTTATAGTAGGTAGGTTTCAATATATTTTTATTAAATCTGATTACTTACCCGATTTTTTCATCATCAGGATGTTCTTCTACTGGAGCCACTTGTTCCTGAAACAAATAAAAAAAATATTGTAAGGCACAAAATAAATGATTAATAAGTAAGACATTAAATTCTAAAACATCTACTCAAGTTCGTACTTGAGATTATAAATAAGCTTGGTATCTTAAAAAACAATCAAGTACAAATATTTGTGTGTATGAACATGTCTGTTTATATTGGTCTAGGTGTTTTCTATGTATTATAAGTATTTATTTACAAAAAAGAAGTATGATCTGTTTATATTTGTAATTCCACTGTTGATTCTGATATCCGTAACACAGATGCTAGAGCTACTTATCTAGGAGTTAGATTAAAGTATGTGATGTTGTGAAATATTAAAATATTATCAGTGTAGGCCTATGCCTATCATGCTATACCATAGATTTCTGTCCCAGACTTTCCTGATCCAGTCATTGCCATCAGACCTCCTAAGGTGTCAGATTGTCTTATAGTCTCCAGTTCTCCATGGTCGGTCCAAACTCCAAAAAGACACTGCATCAACAATTGTTGCTTCTACTTAACTAACCAAACAAGCGTATCAGGAATTGAAAATTCTTCGAATCCCCACAAAAAGGTGTTGATTAACAGTTATTTCCCTCAAAAAGCATGAATAGGTTTCTCAACTCCTAAAACCGTGGAACCGGCGGAAGGTTGAGTTTTCCCACAAGTGGCAAAAAGTACAATCGGCTGGAAGTGGCCGTACAAATTAACGGTGTGACAACAGCGCATGTCATAACGCTGGCCGTAATTATGTATTACATTAGATGCGCGTGCGGTGAAAGCCGAGGAAAACCGAGACAATGCGACGCGATTATCGGCCATTTTCGAAACGGGGGGCGGAGCGGCGCGTGCGTCGATCGCTCTTTGCACAACGCGTTGTCTAACGTAGGCCAGGAGCTGAGGGGCATAACGGATTACGAAATATGTATATGGATGAAACATGTGCCACACACTCTATCAGTTTTGTCATTCCCTGCTTAATTGCCGTGTATGAAAAAGTTTAAATGGCGGGTCCGATATCCCTGGATAAATCTATGGTATAACGTCAGACTTGTATGGAATGACAGAGCTTTACCATAGATTTAGAATGGGATTAAGATTGGTCGAATAAGGTCTTAACGAATGCAAATTAACGCCAGCATAAGATACACTTTCTAGGTTTTTTGTGGATACTTTAACAATGTAAACATAAATACAATTTTGATTGCTCACAAAAAATATTTGAAAATCTACTAAGGTAAAAAGTGGACTAAATCTACATGTATTTTTTAATAAATGATTTAATGGCTTCTATAGTCTTGTGCAAAAACTGAAAGGATTCTTAAGACCTTCTACCAATATCACGTGTACACAATCCACAAACAGAAGTATTTATACAATTAGCCTATGTAGGTTTTTTTATGTGATAAATGGCAGACGAGCAGACGGATCACCTGATAGTAAATGAGTCACCAGTGCGCTGCCAACCTTTAAATCTCCCTTTCTCCCTGAGTAGGCCTCCAGTAGGTACTAACTTTAATCTTTTGCATTATTTCAAAATTGTTTTTCAGACTTTATAAATCCTATTTGTTTCCTAGCTCTCCAACTAAGATGTCGGACAAGTCGGACCACACTCAACTAATCATTGACGCGTTTGCTCCGAATCATCTGAATTCATGATATTCTTGCGTGTTTGTTTTTCACTTTCCTCTCAGATGATATGTCACCGAAATAATTATACACTCTTTGAAATGGAGAGGATTATTTGCTTACTGGCGTGAAATGTTATGCTCTACATCCGACGAGTGACAAGAAGATCGGGCACTGATGGCCAGTGACACGTTTTTATGTGACAGGGTACAGTGTCCCTTATCTGAGCATGCCATTCACAGTTTTTTTTTAATGTAATAGGTGGCAGACGAGCAGACGTATCACCTGATGGTAAGCGATTGCCGCCGCCCATAGACACCCGTGTCACCCGTGGAGTCACGAGTGCTCTTCCCACCTTTGAACCCTCCTTTCCCCCGGATTGGGCTTCCAGTACTCTCACTCACGCAGCATAACTCAGCGAAGTGCTGCTTCACGCCGTTGCAGTAGCATCCAAAACGAAATTTAGCGCTAAGTGGGAAAAGTCGAGCGAGCGGGAGGTCGGGGTTTGAATCTGAGCACCTCTGGATTTTTCGAATCTTGTGCGTATTTCATACCATTAGCTTGGCGGGATGTGAGGAAACCTGCACGTTTCGGATAGTTTCTGAAACGTGTAATCATGATTCAGTTGGTCTGGTTCCCCTGTAATGGGTTGCGAAGGGCAGACGGCAGGTATCTCATTGTAATTACCAGACTACCTAAATCCTGAATCATGGTCTAAGTAGGCGTACCCCGGGCTCCATAGCGACAGTTTTAGTTGCAACTGGGAATTACACGCTAATATGACATGGCGGAAGAATGACTTCTCTATATGCGTTACCAAGACAGCAGTTGTTAGGTCTGAAATACAGGAATACGAGACTGAGGAATTATAATGATTTTAGGCATACTTAAGTTTAAATACTTTTTAAAGCTTCCAGACTTAAGAAGTACCTATGTGCAACATGGTTTGATGCATGCTTGCTCATTTCAGTAGTTTGATTTTCAATTGTGATTGATTTAAAACATTGACAGAAAAATAATTTTGTGTGGCACCGGAGAAAAATATTTGTTATTTCTAAACATTTTGTGAAAGTTATTCTAAATACAACCACCACACTCCGAATTGCCAGTTATTGATTTAATTTTCTTAAGTTTTTCTTCTTTTGTTCAATAAAATCATGGAAAAATATAGCCACCTGAACGAAGATCGACATGTTTTCCAAACAAAAATAAAAATCTCAATTCAAAATAAATAATTCTTTACCTACCTATACCTATATTTGTACGCCTACAAAGGGCAAGACATAGTGCCAGACATACATGTTTTACAAATAAAAGATTTGTATTTGTATAAAACGATCCAAATTTGCTACTCGAACAAAACAAATATGACACAAGATTGTTATTAAAAATACCAAAATGTTGCGCTTGAATACCTAACGAATATATTTTTCTTTCACCTTCATCATCATCTGCAATGACTTAAATTCATTACAGTTAAAAATCAAATGACGGCGTTAATACATAAAAAAAATAATACCTTTTAGTAATATCGCCACTTTCTTTCAAACTTCGAACATCTTTGGGATCTTTTGATCCGTCCCTATTATTTAACTATCTATACCTCCCTTAACTTGAAAGTGTCGCTTTGTCCCCAGTCCTGTCAACGTAACAATTCTTTCGTTCTGAAAAATTGTCCTAAGGTTCTGAAGTATCATTAGTCTTTTCACTGTGACTGATTCTTTAAATTAACTAAGTCCTTATTATGTGACAGAATCGGCCGTCTGACCGAAACATGTTGGTAGCGATAAACTCTATGACCAAAACCATATTGCAGAATATTATGTCCCTTTTCTAGGTCTATTAAGATTTTGAACATGATAAAAATAACTCGGGCAGACAAATGGCATTAACTTAAACGACACTGGATCAAGATTGAAATAAATCAATGTAAGTCTATTGAGATAAAGAGAAAATATATTGGAATAATAAATTATCTACGTGTTGTGTTTTTGAAATCCATTTTCAAATAATAGTAAAGTCAAATGTTTCAACATATAAATTATAATCTGAACGGGGAAACGGGGGTTAAAAGGTTGGTGGCGCACTTCCACTGGTGTGGATTAACATCTGGTCCCCCTTCTCGTCTGCAACCTATCACATAAAAATACTAGTAAAATACTCATAGCATTAACAAATATTCGCGTATTCCAAAATTAAAACGAATATATATATTAATCACATAACCGTGGGAGACCGACGCCGGAGTGATACCACGGCGTCACAGAAAACCAGCGTGAAGCAGCACTATGCTGCGTTTCGCTGCGTGAGTGAGTACTGGAGGTACCAATCCGGAAGGAAGGGGGGTTTAAACGTTGGCAGCGCACTTGTGACTCCACTGGTGTTACGAGTGTCCATGGGCCGCGGCAATTGCTTGACATCAGGTGATCCGTCTGCTCGTTTGCCATCTATCACATAAAAAAAACACGTTTATAACAATGGGTCAACTATGAAATGCGGATTTTATATGGACGCACTTCAAAGTTGTACAAAATTTTACTTTCAATATTTGTTCTTAGAAAATCACTCTTATCTGGAGAGTGATTAGGCATGCCTGTGTACTATTATCAGATGACGATTGCCGGGGCCATCTTTTAGCACTTAGGCTATAGTAAAATTCAGTTCGTGTTCCAAATTGACGCCATCGAGAATCAAACTGGAGCCTTCCACGGTTAGACGTAACACCTTAACCATTGCACTGTCTAGGACCTCAAAATACACGCGAAGCGCAAGGCGGGTTTCGAAACTCAAAAGGCGTGTAAATAGTAATTTACCAAACATTCACTATGCAATAAAACGACGAAAACTAATGTATTAAATTGTCAACCTACAACCTGGCTCCTATTTCAACAGTTCTCAAAATAATGAGTGCACGAAATAACGGTTTGGCACAACGTTTCGCAGTCGTCGCAACTGATAATAATACGTTGCACGTTGTCCATAGGAATGCCTCTTATTTTGTAAGCTGATGCAGCGATGCAAACTACTATTGTGCAACGTTCGTTGCCGTATGTGGTGATAATGGGTGAGGTACTTTTTGTTTGGTTTGACACTTGTGCAATTGCTACGAAAGGAAATACTAAGGTGTTATGTGAATTGAAGTATTATTATGTAAATATTTATTATTTAGTTTTTTTTTATCATCATCATCATAATCAGCCCATTTAAGTCCCCACTGCTGAGGCACAGGCCGCCCTCAATCACATGAGGGGTAATTGCCATACTCACCACGCTCGGCAGACGGGTTGGCGAGGGTTTTGATATAAATGCAGAGTTTTCCTTCTCTGGGTGCTGATGATCATGCCAGCAGCTTTACCTTAGTCGCCTTTTACGACACCTTGGTAAGAGTGAGGGTGGCCTATTATACTCTGCCGGGGACCACACGGCGATTTTTTTTATAGTGACACATTATATTGACTCTTCCCAACTTGATGGTAAGCAAGAGAAGATCCCACGTTGCAATTAGATTGTATTGCAACGTGGGCTCTTCGCGCGATTCAAAGCGATGTCAAGGCATCACCTCCGTTGGAACTACAATACTGAGCCTGCGAGATGCTTCTTCACGCTGCTTTTGAAGGAAGTCAAAATGTGTCTTGGGTGGGTGACAAATGAGTTTTTATTTATTCTAATAGGCAGATCAGACATCCTGCGAAAACCGGACAGCTACACGGGAGACAAATGTCTGGCCACAAAACCACTGACGGGTTCCGGTAGAAAGGGTAGACCCAAACAGGTATAGCTTTATGAAGAAGGGGATGATATGCTTGACAATAAATTGACCTTAATGGATGCACAGAAGGCCGTGCAATTGGAAGTCGAAGCAAGAAAGCGGGTTGGGATCAAACATTTTATCCCAAAATAAATAATCTGGAGGTCCTATTACTTTCAAACAAAAAGAAGTGGAAGTCGTTAACGGCGTATTTCTTTCCTCCGTCCTATAAAATTAAATCGTAAAGGAAGTGTGAAGAAGTTAGGTATTTATCTGGCCAAATCTGTGAGACGACTGCCTCGTTGGAGCAGTGGGCAGTGCGTCGCACTTTAAAGCGACGGCTGCGCGTCCCGGGTTCGATCCCCAGGTCCGGCCAAAATTGTACCTGAGTTTTTCTGTTAAGAAATCAGTGTCAGTCAGTCTGGAAGTTGGCGGTCTTGTACCCCTGTGCCTTGGAAAGCACGCTAAGCCGTAGGTCCTGTGCCCGATCACTCTCCGGTCGTGTCACACTGGTGTCCCATCGGAATATGAGGGCAAGGGAATAGAGAGTGCAATAGTGTCTGTGCACACATTTAAGTACTATCCTGCGTAAGTGGCAGATCATTGAGAGTGGCCGCCTTAGCCAAAATCGGTTGGAGGATATTATGGCAATATCATGAGATATGATTCCATTCCATCGCGTGTCTGTTGTAATTGCAATGTCGTCTCTACATTTTCTTAGGATATTGCCGTGTGGTCCCCGGCAGAGTAGAATAGGCCACCCTCACTCTTACCGAGGTGTCGTAAAAGGCGACTAAGGTAAAGCTGCTGGCATGAGCATCAGCACCCAGAGAAGGAAAACTCTGCATTTATATCTAAACCCTCGCCAACCCGTCTGTCAAGCGTGGTGAGTATGGCAATTACCCCTCTGTGATTGAGGGAGGTCCGTGCCCCATCAGTGGGGACTTAAATGGGCTGACGATGATTAGAATATGATAGGTACTAATGAGCGGATTCATTTTATTCATATTATTTTATACATCGGCAAATGTGCGATCAAGAGCTAAATATTCTTGCTCGTCTAGTGAGAAACGGAAAAAAACCCTTTTTATTTTCTCACAGATTTCACTAATCTAAACGGATATAAAGGCAAACCATATGTTTTCAAGCTCGCAACCCAATTTAACTTAAAATGAATAATTAGCCCAGAAAAACACTTACACCAAGCTGACCGTATACCCTCGTCACGGTGAGTATAGCGTATTTATCTACTGTGCCCTCGTCAAGCGACTTTACACCCGGTTATCTTCATATTTTTTATGTCAAGCCGGTTTTATGAAAGAAATGTATCTCTTTAGGATTCGTATAATTATATTAAGATGGGTATTAGAAGAACTTTTTTGTAGACTTAACGAATTTTATTTTATTCGGTAGATCAACATCTGCCTTACTCAAAACTGTAACAATAACAATGAATGCCTTAAAGCTTATAAGGTCTTCACTGATATAAAACTTTCTTGACATAGACAGGTACAGTCAACTCCAAAAATATGTATACACTTTAGAACCTTGTCACCATACTTACGTATAAGAAAGTAGAGGTCTACTTTCTTATATTATATATTGTGACAACGTCCTAAAGTGTATACATATTTTTGGAGTTGACTGTGCAAAAAAAATACTTTTGAGAAAAGCATAAATACTTTTTAGTGTTATTTAAATCTCATATACGTGAAATGCAATGGATAAGAGCGAGATAGCTTCAACTCAAGTAGTTTATTACTTACTGGGACATCTCAAACATGTATGAGAATGAATAACTAGAAATAAAATTAATTATTTGTATAGTATTTTACTTTTTGATACAAAGCATGAGCGGTGAATTCATTCAGGAATTTGCTTATACAGGATAACAATATAAAATGGACATGTTCGAGTGAGTAACACCTTTGATACTGAGCAAATGAGGAGGCCCAATGGGGGGAAGGGGAAAAGGCTGGCAGCGCACTTGTGACTCCACTGGTGTTGCGGGTGTCCATGGGCGGCAGAATTGCTTACCATCAGGTGATCCGTCTGCTCGTCTGCCACCACTCATATAAAAAAATATAATACAAGTTTATGTTTAAGTTATGTTTGTCCAGGGTAGGGATCCAACCCACAACCTGTAAATCATGAGCCAGGGTCTCACTGCCCAATGCACGATTGGACTAGATTTATTGTAGGACGCTCTTTGTTTGATTCTCTGTCAGGTCAATGAACTTTTTTAAATTAGTTGGGTAAGCTAGCAGACTTGCTAGAAGCTTGCTGACGAATGCAAAGTTTTCTTAATTTAGCATATATGCCATTACACTTTTGCCAATTATCTAGTAAGATGCTCAGAAATTCGCCAATGCCTTGGAGAAAGTTCCTAATTACACCGAGCCATTTGGCTCAAGAAAAGCTTCCTAACCGATAATTGCGGTCGCAAGTCACTTCGTGGGGCGATTGTACAAGTATACTTAATCGCTCAATTAAAGAAATCCCGACCACGCTTAAACTGGGTTTGTGATTGTGATGCGAATACGGTGACCAGATCTCCTGTTCTACACCATGTATTGGTAAACAGTTATCCCTTAAGGTGACGGGTAGGGCATAATATTAAATCGGTTTTTAATGTTTAACTACTAAGCCGAATCTCGGATCGGATTTCAAACAATTTCGGGGTTACAACCTCGAGGCAAACATTTATATTATTTATTCAATAACCATGCACAAATGTTGGGTTCAACGCGTACGCGAAAAATTGATTCACGTCAAAAGCGGCCACTTTTGGCGTGCATGGTTATTTAATAAATAGTATAAGTATGTAGTTGCCTAGAGGTTGTAACCCCGAAATTGTTTAAAATAGATCCGGTTTAGTAGCTAAAAATTAAAATCGTTTGGCGTCGCTAGTGTGCCCTACCCGTCGCCTTAAATGACATTTTCTACTAACCGAATGGTTAGAACAACATAATTTGTTTTGCAGCTTTTAGAAATACCAATAAAATAACAACTTCTCATACAAAGTCGGTCACGTGACTTGGTCATTTTGTATGGGGAGTCGATAAGAATTTCGACGAATTTCCAAAAGTCCTAAAACAAACGTTGTTCAGAATAGATGTTAGAAGTGGTGGACCAAGAGATGTAACTATTTACCGAGACATCCTGTATGTGGATAGAGAGATGAAATATCTAAGTATTTCTGAAATTTTTTACTAACTAGGTACACAACAGTTCTATTCTTAAAAAATAATGCACTTAATTTTTTTTTCTAACCAGTCAACTGCTTTACCGACTAAGCTATCGGAGTGAGTACCTTGGTATGTCGACGAATATAAGTGCTTTTTGCTTCGCCGTGAGACAGTTTTTAAGTGCATTATTTACTTAAAAATAAATCGCAAAAAATGCTATACCCAAAAAAAATATACAGTTGTATTAGTTAGTTATATTAAAGATGGCGTGCAATGTGGTGGCTAGTAAGTTAAATCAGGTAAAAAATCGAAATTATTTTTATACCAAGTAGTCCGTATTTTAATAGTGACACATGTCACATAGCTGCGTGGTCCCCGACAGAGTAGAATAGGCCACCTTCACTCTTACCGAGGTGTCGTAAAAGGCGACTAAGGTAAAGCTCATCAGCACCCAGAGAAGGAAAACTCTGCATTTATATCAAAACCCTCGCCAACCCGTCTGCCAAGCGTGGTGAGTATGGCAATTACCCCTCATGTGATTGAGGGAGGCCCGTGCCCCAGCAGTGGGGACTTAAATGGGCTGATGATGATGATGATGACATGTCACATTGTGATGTAGGTTAAGTGCAATGGGGGAGTGGCACCTATCGGCACCATGCTCCGCTAAATGATAACTAAAAATGTACTATCACTCGACTGGTGCAGTCAACAGATGGAACGAGTCACCTATGGAGTCACCTTAGTTACTTATAATAAAGATTATACTCAAATCGCATCACTCGTTAGTGGTTACAGCTGTAACACGTTGCAGCTGTCTCAATTATGTAAATGTACTCAATGGATATAAGTATTGTTTTGCAGTGGTTATCAAATGCTTCTATGAAACATTTCGCGAGGTCACTAGCCTACAAACCAAAATTGAATTTGATAAATGGAGTACATTCGTTGTTTTTGGTCTGGTGTGTGACAATAAAGTAAAGTAAAGTATTAGCCTATAACTGTCCCACTGCAGGGCAAAGGCCGCCATCATAGAAATCAAGTCATCGCTACTATGATGGGATTAGGCTTAATCACCACGCTTGCCAAATGCGGATTGGTGATCACAAACCCGAGCTATGTTCGAAAAAATCGAAACACACTTTTTGCTCGACCCAGGAATCGAACCCAGGACCTGGGGGTCTGGGCTGTAATCTCGGGATCACGGCCCGGTACTTAAACCACTAGACCAACAGGGGTGTGTGACAATATTTAAGTTTATTTATTTATAACAACGCAAAGCTACCCAGCATATTTTCGGCCCACCTACCGCAGTGTCTCAAGACGAAAGTCTTCAATGCGTGTGTGTTGCCAGTGATGACATACGGAACCGAAACGTGGCCGCTTACAATGTGCCGATTAAGGAGGCTCAAAGTCACCCAGAGAGCAATGGAGAGAGCTATGCTCGGAGTCTCCCTGCGTGATCGTTTCAGAAATGATGAGATCCGCAGGAGAACTAAGGTTACAGACATAGCCCAAAGGATTGCATGCCTCAAGTGGTAATGGGCAGGGCACATAGCGAGGAGAACAGACGGCCGTTGGGGCAGAAAGGTCCTGGAGTGGAGGCCACGCACAGGAAGTCGCAGCCGTGGCAGGCCCCCCACAAGGTGGACCGATGATCTGGTGAAGATCGCGGGAATCCATTGGATGCGGGCGGCACAGGACCGATCTGTGTGGAGAACATTGGGGGAGGCCTATGTCCAGCAGTGGACGTCTATTGGCTGAAATGATGATGATGATGATGATTTATAACAACTAGAATAAAGGACACCGAACTTCGACCTTTTCGTGTAGTTGTTCATATTCTTTAAAGTACTCGTACCTATTGTACAAGCTGTTGACTTTGATGCAACAAAACTTTATTTCTTTTAAGATCTCAAGACACCTATCGGCAAAGTTATCGGACTAGCTAGCGTAACAAATTATAGCGGCACTTAGTTAAATCGACTACTTTGCAAACGTCCTGGGACGCCCTTTCACTTCTCTGCCCCAGATTTCGTCACGACCGGCCAGTCCTTTAAAACCTTGTTTAGATGTTCTCGACAAATTGTCGCTTTTCCAGTATTTAATAAGAGCCTCTATCTTACGTAAATAACGTCGAGAACTCATTGGAAGTGCATCTGCCGTCCGCTAAATAAAAGTTCGCTAAGCCACAACGACTCCCTACGACTTAGCGACATTTTAGCTAGCGGACGGCAGGATCCAGCTTCGAATCCGAGAAGATACCTATGGATATTTGGGTATGACAAACTTATTAGTACCTACCCTAGGTTTTCTAGAAAGAAATCATTGTGAGGAAGCCTGCATATGATCACAATATCACAATAACGCCCCGTAGGTATAATGGTTTAAGATGAATTCTTAACTACTAAACTAGGTCCCCTAGAGGGCGCTGTATTAAATTTAACGTACGTCATGTCGCTTATAACCAGAAGACAATCAACATGCTTCTCACGACTCCTCATTTGTTTCAAATATGATAACTAGTTTAGAAGTTATGAAGGAGCAGATGAGCAACCATACCTACATACATACATACAGGTTAAAATCATAACCTTCCATTTTACTTCGCCGTAGTCGGGTAAAAAGGTAAGTTGTAGTTCTCCTTATGCAATTTTGCATACTCTGATAATATCATAGTCACATCATAGGTCAACTTACCTGCCACTAGGAAGTGTTACCTACTACCAAGGAGCAAAGATTTCTTTGATCTGTGAAGTGTACAGTTTTCTTATAACTCAAGCTGTCAAATAAGGTTTCAATGTATCACAAATCTTTGTTGCTGTCGGTAAACTGGCATTTAACATAAGTAAGGAGTAGATAGGTTTACCTACCATAATATAGGTATATTCTGCGGAAATTTTGCAATAAAGTGGTTTGAAACTCCCCTGATCTGTCATGCTGTGTCACTTGACGTTAAAGTTTAAAGTTACAAGACTAAATTTTGACAAAATTGGAACCTGTTACTTCCAGAAAAGTCATCTTGCTACACCACTAAAAATTGTCACTTAAGTCACTTGACATTGGCACTGTTCTGTGTTTTGCTGCGTGAGTGAGATTACCGGAGGCCCAATCCGGGGGAAAGGGGGTTTTAAGGTTGGCTGCGCACTTATGACTCCACTGGTGTCACGGGTGTCCATGGGTGGCGGCAATCGCTTACCATCAGGTGATCCGTCTGCTCGTCTGCCACTAATCACATAAAAAAACTCTAACAAAGTAGTCTAGGATCTGGGTAAGTTAGGTACCTCCAGTCATTGGTTTTGCAGATTTAAAATGAGTGAGGACTTTTGTAAAGGACTAAGGTAAAGCTGCTGGCATGATCATCAGCACCCAGAGAAGGAAAACTCTGCATTTATATAAAAACCCTCGCCAACCCGTCTGCCAAGCGTGGTGAGTATGGCAATTACCCCTCATGTGATTGAGGGAGGCCCGTGCCCCAGCAGTGGGGACTTAAATGGGCTGATGATGATGAGGACTTTTGACATATCAATTACAAACATATTATAGTGCTCCTAACACTCGTACCAATTTTCAAATCGACAAGAATCAATATAAACTTTTAGGTTATTATTGTTTACAATATTGCACCACCTACCCTTCTCTACTATCAAATGTCCTTTGCCTGAAGGTTGTCTGGTAGAAATCGCTTCCAGCGATAAGACCACCGAAATTGTGCAATTAAGTTTCTGTAATGCCTAGTTTTTCTAAGTTGTATTTTTTGTGCAATAAAGTATATCTATCTATTGTTAGCCATTCAAAGCCGTAATAATAATGGGATAATATATAATAAATTTTTATTACAAATGTGTTGATATTTTCGACAACGATTTTTTATTTACTACGTCTGTACTGACGGTCAATTATTGCCTAAAATGGTCATAAAATCGATTTGAATAACAATAGCTTTATATTACAAAAGCCTTTAAAAATTACATAATATATAAAATATTAAGGTTTTGGTTTTTTTTTGGCCGATGTTTTTTTGTGCACCCTTAAAGAGCGATGTTAGCTCAGTGGTTTAAAATATACCTTCGATACGGGGGACCGGGTTCGAATTCAAGCTTGCAGCTCTGAATTTTTCAAATCTATGTGCGTACTTCTACCATTAGCTCGGCGGTGAGGAAAACATCGTGAGGAAACCTGCACTTTTCGGATAGTTTCTGAAACATATAATCATGGTTCACTTGGTCTGGTTTACCTGTAAAAAGGGTTGCGAAGGTTAGACGGCAGTCGCTTCATTATAATTACCAGTCTCCCCAAATGAAGAATCATGGTCCATACTTACCTCGGGCTCCAGAGCTTTGGACACAACTATGAGGGTTTTATTTGTGCACCCTTGCTTTCAAATTTCGATGGGACCATTGACTTAGAATGGCCTATGGTTGTGAAGCCAATTCGACATAAGCTTGAGATCACGCTGAGATTTAAAAAAAACATCCATTCATCAAAATCAAATAATTCTTTATTTGCATAGGCTTGTACACAGCACTTACAAATCGTCATACATTTGAATGATTTAAAACTATTTATAAGTACTTATGTAATAATTTACATGTTGATACATAAAATATACTAAAAAAAGTAAATAAACATAATGCGATTCTACCACCGGCTCGGAAAGTTGTTTCTGGTCGAGAAGATCCGGCAAGAAACTCGCCAGTTACTCTTTTTAATCGCCAACTTTTTTACTATGGTTTATTAATTAATTACAAATTTTGTCCTGACCTGGGAATCGAGCCTGGGACTTCAGGCACAGCCGTTATTTTAAAGTGTGTCTAACCACTACGCCTGAGGCAGTTTTAAGATAAGAATCTACTAATAACATGAATGATGTATGTGTGACTCTCGAATTTACCTAAGCATTGGTGTGTGTGAGTTGCTTACTAATTGGATTGCCATTAAATTATCATTAATTAATCTGAGTGATAGAGAACTCTGCACGCTTTGTGCCCTAGTATTTGCTGATTAAGGTCTTTATGAATTAAAAGATGACCGTGGGAGAGCCATGCTTCGGCATGAATGGGCCGGCTCGACCGGAGTAATACCACGGACTCACAGGAAACCGAAAAACCGGCGTAAAGCAGTATTGTGCTGTGTTTCACTTTGTTAGTGAGGGTACTCCACTGGTGTCGCGGTTGTCCATGGGCGGCGGCAATCGCTTACCATCAGGTGATCGTCTGCCACTTATCACATACCTAAAAAAAAGATAATCTTCTTACTGAACTATTTGGGTCATAAACGTCTCTCCATTTTAGCGAGTAATTCCAAGTTCCATCCACAGCTGTCGTTTAGCAGTCTAGGCTAGTCTTGGAACATGTTTCAAGATTCAGGAAATCTGGTAATTTAGTATATAGATCATAGGCATTCTTTGTAATTTCTATGTTACGTTACACATAAATGTAGAATTGAAAAGGCTCAATATAAATAAATAAATAATAATAATAATAACTATTTCACAACATCATATACATTGATCTGACTCCGAGATACGTAGCTCAAGCACCTGTGTTACGGATATCATAATCAACAGTGGGATTACAAATATATACATAAAATACTTTTTTTTTGTAAATACATACTTATAATACATAGCAAACACCCAGACCAATATAAACAAACATGTTCATGCACACAAATGTTTGTACTGTGCGGGGATTGAACCCGCAACCCTTGTATCAGAGGCAGCGTTCACTACCACTGTTCCAATCGGGTCGTCAAATATTCCGAGAAGAATGGAATAAGCTAAAAGCCTACACCAAATAAGATCAAACAAGCTAACGGGAATAACATAGTTTCTAGTATTTTTGAATAGGTTCTTAAAATAAGCGTCGTATAAACAAATAAATTTCACAACATCACATACATTGATCTGACTCCGAGATAGGTAGCTCAAGCACCTGTGTTACGGATATCCGAAATCAACAGTGGACTATACAAATATATACATATAATACTTTTCTTTTGTGAATACATACTTATAATACATAGCAAACACCCAGACCCATACAAACAAACATGTTCATGCACACAAATGTTTGTACTGTGCGGGGATCGAACCCGCAACCCTTTGTATTCAGAGGCAGCGTTTCACTACCACACTGTTGCCATATCGGGTCGTCAAATATTCCGAGAAGAATGGAATAAGCTAAAAGCCTACACCAAATAAGATCAAACAAGCTAAAGAATATAATTTTTCTATTTTTTGAATAGGTTCTTAAAATAAGCATCGTATAAACAAATAAATTTCACAACATCACATACATTGATCTGACTCCGAGATAGGCAGCTCAAGCACCTGTATTACAGATATAAGAATCAACAAATGTATACATTATAATATTTTTCTTTTGTAAATATATACTTAAACGCCCTGTTGGTCTAGTGGTTTAAGTACCGAGTCGTGATCTCAGGGTCCTTTGTTCGATTCTCGGGTCGAGCGAAAAGTACATTTCGAATTTTTGGGACATCGCTCGGGTTTGTGATCACCAATCCGCATTCGGAAAGCGTGGTGATTAAGCCTAATCCCATCATAGTAGCGATAACTTGATTTCTATGATGGAGGCCTATATACAAACAAATATATATTGTATTACAAAGAAAACATCCAGATCAATACAAATAGACATGTTCATGCTTATAAATGTTTGTACTAGGATAGGATCGAACCCGCAACCCTTGGACACGTCCACGCAAAGGCAGCGTTCACGACCATTGCTCCAAACGTGTCATCCACGGTCTCCATCCAATGGCTGGCAGTCTACAACTGTGAGGTCCTCAAGAAACTTTCTGCTTCGTACGATGACACTATGGAATAACTATCGCCTCCAGTATTTTCGGATCGAGCAAAGTATATATATTTTTAAAAGATTAGTGGCACATTTGTGACTCCTTTGGTGCCTAAGGTGCCCATGGACGGCTGTAACCACTTACCAACAGGTGATCCGTTTGGAATGTCATACAAGTACCTATTTTTTTTTTGTTCATAATATTGTGTGACTGACACACATCGTGTTGGTCTAGTGGTTTAAGTACCGGGCCGTTTCTGGGGGTCCTGGGTTCGATTCCCGGGTCGAGCAAAAGTATGTTTCTAATTTTTCGAACATAGCTCCGGTTTGTGATCACCAATCCGCATTTGGAAAGCGTGTTGATTGAGCCTAATCCCATCATAGTAGCGATGACTTGATTTCTATGATGGAGGCCTTTGCCCAGCAGTGGGATAGTAAATAGGCTGACATCTTTACCTTACCATTCCTTACTTAACACGTAGGATAATATAAACTACACTTATACACTCTCCGTATTTTCATAAGAAAATTTAAACAAAATTTTTGCTAATCCTACTTTATTATGTGTAATTGGATAAAATAATAAAGCGAGGTAAAGGTTTGTGTTATCAAAGGTAACGTGTAATGTATGAGCCCCTTTGTGGTTGCTACGGGTATACGGGTCAGAAGTTTTCAAACTTTTCTTTAATAAACCTGACTGGTTCCTAACAATCAATCACCCACTTATAAAATTCGTCGGCTTAGTATGTAACATATTAACCTAAGAATACATTGCAAAAAAGAACTTAAAACCCCAACAATATTCCTTTTAAATTTAAAATGAAAAAAAATATGTTATACCTATCTAAGTATTATTCACAATGAAACTTTCTTATTTTTAGTAGAATAACAGTTTTGAGATAAAGATTAAAAGTACTTTATTCAATTTAGGTCCATCCGTACAGAACACTTATGAATGTCAAAATAGGTACACATTTTTACTTGAAGTAATTAATTAACAATTAATACAGTATCTAATGGGAAAGTTCTGACAACTTTAGTGAATGACGTTACTAGGGCTGTACGTGCGAGTATATCACGTAGTGATGCACTCAATCGATTTTTATGTTCCGCTTACAGTACTTTCGACAAATTGTAGCAGGCAAAATTTATTCTAGGTCTCTATTTCTACAGAGATAGATAGATATTCTTTATTGCACAAAAACGAAATACAAGTATGACAAGTACAACAACAACAACAGACAGTACAATAAGGCAGTTAAGGGTTAATAAGGGTAAAGATAGAGAGAGAGGAGTTGAAAAAGCCACGACGTGAACTCCCACCGTGGAAGCCTTTTGCATCTTCTCGTATATTTCCTAGAGCCTATTCAAATTACAGTCTGCTTATAAATTTATCATGATCCCTTAAAATGATATATCAAAACGGGCTGAATGCGTGATAGGCCACGTGCAATATATGGTTCCGGAGTTAGCAACGATAGACACGGTTATAACAAAAATTGCAATTAATAAATTTTAATTTCCAAAACTCAATAAAAACATAATACCCTCCAACCGATTACGCTACGGCGGATAATCTCAACGATCAGCTACGTACGTTGGATATATTATAGTGCTCAAGTGTGTGCGCAAACACAATTGCACTCTCTATTCCCTTACCGTCGGGACACTACTGTGACACGACCGGAGAGATCGAGTGCAGGGCCAACACCTCAACGTGCTTTCCGAGGCACGGGGGTACTAGACCGCCAACTTCCAGACTCCGGGCTGCTAATAAGAATTTCTTACAGAAACCTTATACACCAACAAACAGCAAACTACAACATACTTACAGCAAAAAAAGTACAAATTTTTGGCCCAACCCGGTGATCGAACCCGGGACATCTTGACCAGCCGTCGATTAAAAGTGCGACCGATTAACCACTGCTCCACCGAGGCAGTCAAAAACCTATGATGTTATTAAAAATCTCTCCATCAATGTGAGTAATTCGGATAGTTTTTGAAAACAGCGTGGGATCCATGCAGAAAATTACAACCCCACTGTAGGAACGTGTGTTAAGAGGGGGTGTTTTTACCCTTAGACTTTTTCTATCACTTTGTTGACACGATTATGCTTTTTGGTGGAGGATACTTCTACCAAAAATTGGACGCAGGGGGCAATGTAGTAATTTAGTTGAGATACTGTTGTACCCACTGCTCCTTTTGTTGAGCTAAAGGTTTTGTCTGGAACCCCTTTAGAACTAATTATAAATGTGTAGGGTTCAGCTTAATGCTCATGTAATGTAATGATAGTAGGTAATATTTACGTAATATATTTCTTTTGTAAAAAAATGTAATACTAAGGGCAATATCTTATTTGAACAACTAATTTAAAGATTGGCAACAATGACGAACGGTATACAGTCGGCTGCAAAAAAGAAGAGGATACCTTAGTATTTTGTCATAATAGCTAGGTATTTGACATTAATTTTCTTTCACTGATGTTATAAAAAGGTACTAAAGTGAAGATATCACCGAGGTGGCATCGTCAGGCGCGATAAGTAAGATGACCCCGTAACGTTACACCACTCTGCACAAGTCCCAACATCACCCAGAATTTCTACTATAAAAGCATTAACTCTTAAAAACTGCTGCATTCAAAGGTTTTACTCCTACAAATTTTTGATACGCGATACTACTAAAATAATAATAATATCCTCTAAACTCATATTCCGATGGGACACCAGCGTAACACGACCAGAGAGGGATTGGGCGCAGGATCAACGGCTTAACGTGCTTTCACGGCACGGTGGTACAAGACCAAGAACTTCCAGACTCCGGGCTGACACTAAATTTTTACTGAAATCTTAGGTTCAAATTTTTGGCCCGACCCGGGGATCACACTCTAAACCTCTTGCGCAGCCGTCGCTTTAAAGTGTGACCTATTAACCACTGCGCCACCGAGGCAGTCAACCACTACCAAAATATAACAGTGAAATATTATCAGCGCCGAAATATTTTCTCGTTACAATATTACTAAGTAGCTACACATCGAAGTATACAAAATTGTAAAAGTTCTTCAGTCGATTCGGTTCAATGTTGACAGATTGTAGTAAGTTACCTGATGTGCGGCTGTTTGTATATCTCTAGGCATAGATGATCACTTACTTGTTTCCTGGCAGTCCTGTAGACTAGATGTCCTGGCACTATTTCGTCTTGTGTTTGTCTCTTGTCCTTGTTCTGTGCGGGCTCTGCTGTATTTTCCTTCTCTTCTGCGGCGTAGGCGCACAGCGCGAGAGCTGCAACCAAAAAGAATTGGTTAATAAGATAGATAGATACTCTTTTTTTTGTTGAAATTAATTAATTATTTCTTATTTGAATTTTTTTTACATTTGGACATTATGTGTTTAATAAATAAATTGAAACAATATCACATAAATTCTCCTGGTCCCAAACTAAGGTTACCCTTTATACTATGGAAACCAGGAATAAAGAAGGTACCACAAACACCCAGACCCAACACAAATATTTGTCTTGGTGCGGGAATCGAACACGCGACCCTTGCGTCTCAACCGGCGCACCAACACTGCGCTAAATTGTTGAAGCCGTGCTTAAACGTCCTTTTTTCTGGTAACGAAGGGAAAATGCATTAGCCACCTTAGGTGTGTGGGACTCCCAGAGGTTTACTCACTAAAAACCCTCCGACGCTCGCTGTTGATTTATAAAGACCTACTGTTACTCAACAGTCCGTTTGACCTCACCTACGAAATGGGCAGGCCGCCTCAGGAGGGTGGCATAATAGCACCCACTCCAATAATAGTGCCCTTCCAACCTTTAAACCCGCCTTTCCCCCAGATTGGGCCTCCGATACCCTCACTCACGCAGCGAAACACAGCACAGTGCTGATTCACGCCTGTTTTCTGTTGCCGAAGCGTGGCTATTTAATCAATTGTATTATTAGAGTTTAAACGAAAGTAGCAGTTATTTCAATAATTGGACATATTTCTTTAAAAACTATAAAATAAAATTCACAGTTAAATTAATTAACACTTTCACAACAATATGACGTTGAGTACCAGAAGTAACTGTACCTATATGATACCACAACCTACCTATTATGGAATAAAGATCTTTTAAGGACAATTTGCGATGTAAGTAATACAACGCTTTTTTCTGGACTTACAGAGTATACGTAAAGGAAAGTAAGAAATAAAGGAGTGGAGATCTTTTCCTAAAACAAGGTTTACAAAGTTCGTTCATTACGACAATCGAGTCATAACTATGGTATTTTTATTGCAAAATGAAATTCATAACATTACAATGGGGAAAGATGGAGGAGCATAAATTTAAGACAAAGATCTCTTTATCGTTTAAGTAATCCTTTATTTTATATTAACACATATCATTTCGATAAAAGAACGTCGAAATATAAAGAAGAAGGCTATTTCGTCTTCTTTAAATGTTGCCCTCCCCATACATAGTATAATAACTCGCGGTCATTGCTGTAACTACAATTATGTTTACAATCACAATTTTTTTGGTGGTATAACTACTTAAAATTTTAAGCTTTACGGAATTTTTCTGTTACCTGTGCTGTAAGCTATTGCTTCTTACCAAATTTCGAGATTCTATGTCAACGGGAAGTGGTCTTTAGGTTTTAATTCCCTTGCGTGTAGTTGCGAGTTTCAAAATATGCGGTATCAATGGTTGTACTTTTGCGTTTTGCGTTTTTGCGTTGACTTAGATTTTTTTTTTTCACGGGTTAAAGGCAATTAGATCTAAGTATTTGATATGAACTTCAACTTGATAGCTCTACGCGTTCATGAGGAAAAAAGTAAAAAGTTTATATTTATTAAAAAATATATATTTTGTAATGTAACTAAAAATTTAAGGTTTTCGGAATTTTTCCTTTATGTGCTATAAAACGTTGCTTCATGCCAAATTTCAAGATTCTAGGTCGACTGGAAGTACCCTTTAGGTTTTGATTCCCTTGCGAGTACTTGCGAGTTTCAAAATATGCAGCTTAAATTGCTGTTTCTTTTGATTGCGTTGACATAGAAGTTTGATTTTGTTACAGCTTAAAGGTATTATAGACCTGAGTATTTGGTATGAATTTCAATTTAATACCTCTACGCATTTATGAGGAAATGGGTAGTAAGTTTAAAATTATTAAAAAAATAGGTTTTCGTAATTTTTCCTTTATCTATGCTATAAGACGTTGCTTCGTACCAAATTTCAAGATTCTGAGTTCACGGGAAGCACCCTGTAGGTTTTGATTCCCTTGCAAGTGTCGAAAATTTGCGGCATAAACGGCTGTATCTTTTGATTGCGTTGGCTTAGAAGTTTGATTTTTTCACAGCTTCAAGGGACAGTAGACCTAAGTAATTGATATAAATTCAGCTCCATACTTTACCATACGTCTTGACAGACAGACGGACGGACGGACAGACGGACAACAAAGTGATCCTATAAGGGTTCCGTTTTTTCCTTTTGAGGTACGGAACCCTAAAAACATATTTTTAGACAGCTTTTGTCTCAGATTTAACAAGTCTGGGACCTTAGCGTGATGACGTCCCGTAACGAATGAGAATATACCTGTCGTCTCCAAACAAAGGACAAACACAGCGCGTGTAAAAGGGAGAGTTACTCCGATACGTTTCGCATTAAGGTCCAATGGTTTTTAAATATTAAGGCAAAAGAGACCAAGAAATTAGACTTACTCGTACTATCGCAAATAACCGGGTGTTGATTCTCGTGTGATCGACTTGATCTCGAATTCAACATTTATATGGACGAATGTTTTGAATACTCTAATCTGACTTCTTTGTTGAGTACACGAGGTTAAGTGCACCATAAAGAAAGTAAGTAAATATTTGAGTGTGTGTTTGTTTCTACAATCAACTTGCGTTATTGTTAGCCATGTTCATATTATTTAGTTTTAGCCTTTTTTTTATAGAAAGGCCAATCAGGATGTCCTCACTCCGCCTGATGGTAAGCGGCCGTGAAATCCAAATATGAAGTTGACAGGCACAAAAGAACCAACAAAGTACCCATTGAGTCTGCCATCCTCACTTCACGCCCCGCCTAAAATACCCCGGATTGTATGAAGGAGGAAACACATGAGCTGGAAGAGCATTCCATGTCTTGATGGCTCGGGGCACGAACGAGGAGCCAAACCTCTTGGTGCATGCCGCCATTGTCTGGATGCTATGCGAATGGTAACGCTGTCTAGCACGTGTTTTTAACAGTACCTACACACAGCGTCACCGTGATGTTACCCTTGTTGGACTTTGGACCGTCCTTATGTTCGAGACACAAGTGCTATTTTTGTACTGGGGCAACTCGAACTGACGCTGACCGAACATATAAGCTCATGATCATCATCATCGACTACAGTCAATCTGGGTAACTTTGACTTTCAGGGTAACTTTGACAGTCAAGGTGCTTTCTTACTTTTTTATTTTTCACGTGGCGTACATTTCATGCATAACGATAAAATTATCAATTTGGTGCAGTTAACAAATATCGTAAACGAATGCTTTAATAAAAAATGTTGCCGTCAAACAATGTCAATGAAAAAAACTCTTTTGAATGTAGGGCAAGCAAATGTGTATTATTTTGTAGTGGTAAACATTCTTGATAATTCGTGAATTTCACAGCTATCAATGAAGTAACAAAGCAAAATATAATCTTTTATATGTCTTTTTTTGAATACACAAACAATTTCTGTTCTTTCTTAAATGCATCTTTAGTAATTTTACTACAAACTCGAATAGGTCATATTTCTCCATACATCTTTGGCTGACATCAAAGTTAGGGTAACTTTGACACCGATGACATTTCTCGCTGGAGTTGTAACTTTTTTATGAAATTTATGGTCCGGCTAACATTAAAACCCAATCTAATGTCACCCAAAGCTATAAAACATTAAAAATTTTAAAATTTCTATGAGAAATTAAATGGTGTCAATGTTACCCATATTGGGGTGTTAACTTTGACACACAACAAATTGTCAGATTTTGATAATTTTACCATTATAGATTTAATAATTTGGGAACATAAAAATCAGCCTGAGACCACAGATTAAGTTTACTTTTCTGTCTCATTTTATAATAGTAAAGAGTTAGCTAAAAATATATACCGAAGACCTGTCAAAGTTACCCAGATTGACTGTAAGGGTCGATTTGACCAATCTTATTCGGATACTAAATCTATGGTATAGCGCTGTATGGTGTAGATATACAAATCTGACGTTATACCATAGATTTGTCTACGGATAAGGATTGGTCGAATCGATCCTAAGTAAAAAACTGTTATGACTAAGTTTTAAAAATTAGAGATTTTCGTTGTAAAAGAATCACCCTCTTATTCCAAAAAGGGGTTTATAATAAGTAGTGGGATTAATACTGGCAATAACTGAAGAACTAGAGTAAACAATTTACAAAATAAATTTTATCGTTATTTTGTATATCAACTATAAAACTTAAGTTAAACCACCCGGACCCCTAGTTTAAAATGAGTACTAAAATAATAACCTCAAAATATCGATTCAGTAACCAGGACAACTTATCCCTATTCCGTTTTACACCAAAGTTATTTGTAAGAAAGTAGTTAATTTATTTTTTGGATTAAATCCCAAAAATATAAGTAATTCCTATGCATATTACTTTATTTTTAACTTTACTAAATTTTTAAATTTACTGTTGCTTAAAAACAATCCTAAAATATTTTTACTTCAGACAACAAAATAAGGTTATGTAAAATGAAATGTCACTGAACGAATGATTGAATGATTCGATCAATTTTGACAGTATCCTGCTAAGTGGTCTATGGTTAGTCGAGGATTTGTAATAAAAATTTAAGAACTAACATTATTCCGTAATAATGAACTTGCTAGTTTAGGATTAAACGCTGTATCAGAGCAGTTTTTTGTAATAAGAGGGTCAAAGTTTACTTACTACTCCGTAATAGCTTACTTTTTTGCATGATACTATGCTACGTGTTCAATATTCCATCTAGTTCTAGAGTTGTATACGTTTGAATTTATTAGTCTTGTTTTCACGAGATTCAACAATGTATTTATAAAGACTTTTGGCTACGAAAATAAATAATAATAGCTACTTAACAATAGTCAGATTTTCTCTGAAACTGAATATTCATAAAAATGTAAAGTAATGAAATTTGAAACTTGAAAAAACAGATTTGTAACAGCAGCGTTTCGGCGAAATTAATAAATTCTAAATTATTGCAATCTGCTGCAATACTCTTAAGCACAGTCTCTATGCCTAAATTTTATACGAATCATTTTATTTTTCTATAATAGCAATAAGTAGCGACTAATTGTAGGAAGTAGTTAGTTTACACCGAATAAACACTAGTATTCAACATACGAATGTTTGTCTAGAGTGGGGATCGAACCCATGACTTTGCAAACTCCCTGCCGAGGTCTTTTCTTCCTTACCACTATAATTTGGACATCTTAAAGGCAAAAGTAAGCTAAGCAGCACAAAAAATATTGTATAAGCACATAGTTAGTACTATTACCTAACTACAAACTTATAAAAATATACATACAAGTAGGGAGGCCGTTTACACCTCTCCTCAAACAAACAAAACTTAAGCTTAGACTCGTGACGGTATATCGTTGAATGAGATCCGTCTGCTCGTCTGCCCCCTATCTTATAAAAAATGTATCTAAGAAAACATTTTTTTGTACGCGGAGCAACATTATTCATAATTTGAAATCGGTAAACAAACTATGTAATATTGGAATTAGCTAAAAAGGCACTGACCTAGAGTCCGTGGTATGTAGTCAAACCAATAAAAAAGGCAAAATGTAAGCATCTTCTAAGCAAACGCGTATTATCCTCGTCATCGTCATTGCTTTCCATCAGGTGCGATTGTAGTCAAGCGTTAGTCTTTAAAAAATATTGGACCAATCAAAATGTTATAGAAAGTAATATACACATCAATTTGAAAAATCTATTTGTATACTCGGATTCGAACCGAATCGAATTATTGGAATTACGAATCATGGATTATTATGTGCGTTTTTATCCACTGAGACACCATTGCTCGCTGTACTGATTACAGATAAGGTACTATGGCGCATGCTCAATTTCATGTGTAGATAGACGTGCTGGAAATAAGCATGCTAATTTTAAGCGTTAGCCTATATTCCATAAAAAATTGCGCCATCGGGCCAATCAAAATGTTATTGATATTTGTATACTCGATTACCTATTACTTCCTCGTTGACAAGGTTTCATTGGATTATTAAGCGCGTTCTTATCCACTGAGACACCATCGCTCGTAGTACTGATTACAAATGTACTGTTACGCATGCTTATTTTCATGTGTAGACAGACGTGCTACAAATAAGCATGCTAATTTGGAGCATGCTCAGAAATCGCAAGCCGGTCGATTTTTCAGCAAGTTATAGTGCGGATGTCAATTTTGAGTATCCTCAAAAATCGCACGCCGATCGATTTTAAGCAAGCTACTTGTTACAGTGCGGGTGAAACGGAGAGTGTGGCGGAGTGCTTATACTAAGAAGCACGTGTAAACAGGTTTGCTTATTTTTAAGCATGGTAATAGATGGCTAATAGCATGCTTATTGATAGCAAATGTGGACAGTTTATTAAGCATGCACATATTTGGCATGCTACAAATGAGCATGTGTAAAAGTAGACTATTTATTTATTTATTTATTTGGAAGACTAACAGCTAAATAATACATTAAATTTATATGAATGAGAAAAAACAGTGCCAATATAATGTAAGATATAAAGGAGATCAACCACCGTACTGCTCTTTCAATCAATAGTAGTCGCTCTAGAATTCTAGATAGATGTCTTTAGTGGTAATTGCACGCGCATCTTTGTAACTGACATACTTAATTGGTACTGGAACAACTAAGTAATTGCAAAGTCGGAAACCGACTACGTGTACTCAGCTGTCAGAGTAACCTATAATTAAGTTAATATAGATGTGCCGTGTGGTCCCCGGCAGAGTAGAATAGGCCACCCTCACGCTTACCAAGGTGTCGTAAAAGGCGACAAAGGTAAAGCTGCTGGCATAATCATCAGCACCCAAAGAAGGAAAACTCTGCATTCATATCAAAACCCTCGCCAACCCGTCTGCCAAGCGTGGTGAATATGGCAATTACCCCTCATGTTATTGAGGGAGGCCCGTGCCCCAGCAGTGGGGACTTAAATGGGCTGATGATGATGATGAACTAACTATAGATACTCGGTCTGCCTCCAGCTTAAGACCAACTGTGGAAGCTTAGGACCGCTTACGTTAAATCGTTGTTTCTGCTGAATATTACCACAGTGTCAAAATTACAAGTGTTCCCACATCTTCTCTGTCGCTACGCTCTTGTCAGAGCGGTTGTGGTCACGTTGAGGAGTCCTTGTTGGTGTTTGATGCGGATACAGGTTTTCTCACGATCTCAGGCCATCTCCCTCTGTTCCCAGAGGGTTACCTATTGCGGATTTCACTTGATCAGTCTAAGAGCATGGGTGCTTCCACTTACTAATTGCAAATGTCAAAGCTAACATATAAATGTGGGAGTCGTGGGTGTCATCGCGCGCACCAATTATTATGAACACCATTTTTGGATAGCTAAGTTCAAAATAAGTAGACAAGGAAGGACAGCTCTAGCAGTCATTAGTTAATCGAAGTGTTTGTTGCTCCTACACGCTAAGGTCGTATATTGTATTGTCTTTCTCGCATAAGGTCTTATTAGTACGCCCGCTAAAAAGAACCTATGGAATCGTATATAAAATATGGAATGAACTATTGCCTGCGGTATCTCCGGACCGAATACTACCTGCAAACCTTCAAGAAAAGAGCGTAATTCCTTCTTAAAAGGTTGGCAGCGCGCTTGTGACTCTCTGGTGTTGCATGTGTCCATGGGTAGCGGTAATCTGCTTACCATAAGGTGATTCGTCTGCCCCCTATCTCATAAAAAAAAAGAAAAATCTAAGTTTACGTTTTCAAAGCAACCGTTCGGCATGAATGGGCCGGCTCGACCGGAGTGATAGCACGGCCTCACAGAAAACCAGCGTGAAGCAGCACTGTGCTGTGGTTCGCTACGTGAGTGAGGGTACCGGAGGCCCAATCCGGGAGAACCCACTGGTGTCGCAGATGTACATGGACGGCGATCGCTTACCATCAGGTGATCCGTCAGCTCGTCTGTCAACCTATCACATAAAAAAAATTAAACTGGTCTGAATAGGACGTACATAGCCACCCGGTAAAAAAACCTAAGTTTCTTTAATCAATGTATCCGAGCGAGACGTTCTATCTTTCTACTGGCAATCTTTATACTATGCTATTGCTCACCTAGTTTCATTTACTCTCGAGCTAATTTACAACTAACCACTCTTGCTACAAAACAAGATAACAGTGCAGCCCATATGGGAACCACTTGCAAATTAAAACTATTCCCATCTGCTAAGTGCAAGCAATTTTAGACGTAATTACTTTGCGATTAGGCGCACAACAATTAGATTTATGTTTATCTTACGCCCTAGTTTTAATCTTTAGTAATTTTAATTAAAGTTGGTTCCAAGTTTAAAATATTGTGCACGACACAGTTTAAAACATTTGTACATAAAGAGGTACAAGTTTGGATTCTGATCTACTTTTTGACTCATAACTCTTATTAGTAATGGCATATAAGACTGTAATCTAAAACATGGAACCATCTTGTTCCACAAAAAAAGTGGTACCTAAAAGATCTTTTCATTTTCTCTAGTCAATCTTAAAATAGTTTATTTCCCTTGAATTTCAAACTCAAATCTAACTTTTAAACGCGACGAAGTCTGCTAACATATGGCCTCTTTATACAATTTCTCAACTATACATTCAGACGTATATGGAATATGAAATAAGGAGATCTCTAATGATGTATGTCAATAGTTTTAGCTATATCATCTAATCGCTGGCTTTCGGGCCAACTGTTCGTTACAGAGACGTCATAAAAAGTTTGCATAGAATGTATGTTAATTTGATAATACGAATTCTCTTTTATACTTTGCTCAAAATGGCAGCACAAAGGTTATTTAATGTTCGACATTTAAATTTCAAAAAGATTCCACACGTAACGGAGATGATTGTCAATAGAATAGATAGATAGTTTAAAGAATCAAAGATCAGTTTGAATTTATAGAAAGAACATTTGAATACGAAACAAATCATTCTATTCTCGTAGAACAATATTAAGTAAATTTACATTTTTTTCGATTTGAAAGTGGCCAGTAAATTTGACCACAAGTAAGGTGAAATTCCCGCCTTTCGTATTTAATAGCGAAATTTTTCACATCAAATTATAGCAAATCTGTTCAAGAAGATGTAATAGACTTACTTTCGTATAAATAGACTACTCGTAGTATGATAGTAATCGGCCTTTTTTGTGTTTCTCTAATTATATACCTGAATGAGCGCAGTTTTATTATACCAATACACATGTTTACGAGTAAATTAGACTTTATTGTGCTTGATATAAGGTGCAACATTTTTTATGTTACGCAAAGCGATTCAGTGTGATATTATCAAATCATTTGCAGTCGATAATTTGGCTCGGCGTTCACATGTGGGCCGTTAGGACCGTTTCGCTTTTACTCGATTTTGAGCACATTAATCTGTGTTAGACACACGCCATAAGTTTGAGTTATACAGAAGGCCCTCTTTGGGCTAAGTATGTAAATGACTTATCCCACGCCATGCATTTTTAATCACGCTGGCGCCTGGCGCTGAATCACGTTTCTGTCTACCATGATTCAGGATTTGAAAAATCATAATAAAGGCACCTTGAAGCGATGGCGTTTGAATTTGCCAAGAACGCTTATTTAATAGAAAGAGAAAAAAAACTCAATTTTGGTACATTCATACCGTGGAAGAGCCTAACTTCAGCATGAATAGGCCGACTGGAGTGATACCGCGGCCTCACAGAAAACCGGCCTGAAGCAGCGTGTGCTGTGTTCAGCTACGCGAGTGAGGGTACCGGAGGTCTAATCCGATGGAAAAGGTGGTGTAAAGGTTGGCAGCGCAACTGTGACTCCAGTTGTGTTGCTGGTGTCCATAAGTCGCAATCGTTTACCACCAGTTTCATCATTTTATGATCCGTCTGCTCCTCTGCGACATATCACATAATAACACTTCAGTTACATGAATTTCAAGTACCTAGGTGTGTACCCATATGTAGGTATGGATTTTTTTTACTGGAACCTGTACCATCTATTACATACTTATTTGACCAGTAATTCTGCAACTAGATAATCTGTGGATGAATGTGTGCTACCCGACAGTGGATCACAATTATTTATCATTACAGACAACAATGCGAAGTATGCCCGTAAAAAATTGCAAAATAATGGCAGGTGCGTACACGCAAGACCTGTGTAGGTAGGTACTTACCTATGGTAACGTTCATTCACACCATTAATAAATCTCGCTCATTCCGCGAGTCGCTCGGTCGGGACGCGCTCGATTTTCAAAATGTGTTTGTCCCCGACGCGCTCGGTCGCAATGGTCAGGATTTTTTTAAAGAACTATTGCGATAAAAAGTGTTTAATGAAAATAATAGATTACGTTAGTCTGAGTTGAACTAGTATTTTGTTTGTTTAATAGTATTATTATTATATAATTAGTTTGTATATTTTTATTTTTAAACCGATCCAGATAATTAATTTTAACAAAAGATAATTAAAAAGAAATAATAATGATTATACAAAAAAAATCAAAGAACTTTCAATTCACCTAATATTTTTATACAATTCAACATATTTATTCATGTTTGAACAAACAAAATACACAGTTCAACTCAGAATAACATAGTCTACTATTTTCATTTAACAATTTCAATCGCAACAGTATGTATTTTTTTTAAATAATAATCATACGCGTCGAAATCGAGCGCGTCGCGGCCGTGCGGCTCGCGGAATGAGAGCGGATTTTACTGTACAAAAACTTTTTTCAGAGCTAACAAATTCGATAAGTCTAGGTAAAAGAATGATACAACTTTTATTCAACAAGCAAACAAAAGCTTTTGCGTCAGACTTGTTCGTTAAAAACGTGTGAAAGCTTCAAGCTTGGTTAAACGATTATTTTTTCAAGAAAAAACACTTTGCGCTAAAAGGAATGAATATAAATTTGCGTGTGAAGTTAAGGTTTGAAAAAAGTTCCTTAAAATAAATGTTAAACCTAAAAATAGGACAGGTTTTTTGAGTGCAATACGTTATATTAATATTTTTTTATTTTTGTAATCAAAAGACCTCTCTATGATAGAAACATCCTTGATAAATTACTTGATTCTTATTTTAACACATTATTTTGTGCAAACCCAAAACGCTCCAAAGAAATGGCTACTGAGATGTGACGTCACACGCAAGTATTTTGTATGCATTTTATTTGAATTTTGTATAGTAGCTCTAACAAATGTTTCGTTTATGTCAATGGTTCTTTGTGTTGGTGCAGTTGGTGCAAATTGTATGGGTTATTCTATGGTATATTATTTTTTAATAATTTTATACTTTTAGAATTGACTTAGCCATGAAACTTGAAATGACCACAAAACCGACTAGACGTAATATTTTAATTGAGAATTTTTGCTATTGGCACATATTTTGATAAAATATTTATGTTTTGTGAATTCTCGAGCTAAGTCATATATCCTATGATAAATTTGCTTTTTTTAATTGTTTTAAAGAGCCTTTTCAGTCTGGTACAGTTGTTAGAGAATCATTTACATACCATTCTCTGGGTGGTAAAAAATAAGTAATCAGCATCATCAATCAATCAGAACCCCTGCCATTCTCTGGGTGATAAAAAATAAGTAATCAGCTACTTTTTTAATTCAGTTTTTATCTGATAGGTGGCAAACAAGATCACAACATTGATCCTAGAAATTGACTGTTATTACTTTATTACCGGGACCGTGGGAAAGCCACACTTCAGCATGAATGGACCGGCTTGTCTGAGTGATACCATGGCCTCACAGAAAATCGGCGTGAAGCAGCACTGTGCTGTATTTTGCTGCGTGAGTATGGGCACCGGAGGCCCAATCCAGGGGGGACGGGGGTTTAAAGGTTGGCAGAGTGACTCCACTGGAGTCAAGGGTGTCCATAGGTGGCGGCAACCGCTTCCCATCAGGTGATCCGTCTGCTCGACTGCCACCTATAATAAAACATAACATAAAAAAAAAGTGTTTTTGCAAATTTGGATTAACGCCATAAGTTCCGGAGTAACGCTTTTGACGGTAATTCAAATTTCAAGTACAAAGCAGACCCAAAAGTTAAGTAAATATAAGTATTAAATAAATATTAAGCGTGTTTTTCGAAAAGCAACAGCTTCAAAATTGTTAAAAAGATATCCGGCTTAGTTGCT
The DNA here is from genome assembly GCA_019059595.1 of Marasmia exigua. Taxonomy (NCBI): domain Eukaryota; kingdom Metazoa; phylum Arthropoda; class Insecta; order Lepidoptera; family Crambidae; genus Marasmia; species Marasmia exigua. Next base: position 11,618,773 of record CM032482.1, on the reverse strand, counting down.
AACAATTTAAATCAATTGGCGTCGCTAGTGTGCCCTACCCGTCACCTTAACATTCCTCACGCAGTGTTTACTGTATGTCACCTTAATTATAAATAACGATTCCATTGTCCATCGTTTCCCATTAGCATTGACACTTGTATGAAAGTAACGACTGGGCGGCGAGTATAGCTTTTAGCTTAGTCACTCGTTAGACAGTGGCGATGGTAGCTCAGTGGATAAAAACCTTTCATACGGGGGGATTTTTATAATCTATGTGCACATTTCTACCATTAGCTCGGCAGTGAGGAAACCTGCACGTCTCAGATACTTACTTGACTACTACGCTGGCTCAGCGATCCAAAGTGGGTCTTGGCCGCCGACGTCAAAATTCGCCACTTTTTGGAATCCTGTGCCAATTCCGCCCAATCGTGCACGTTGAGTGCTTTGAGGTCCTTGGTGACCTCGTCCCTCCAGCGGCATCTCGGACGACCGACACACATCCACACGTCTCAGATAGTTTCTCATAATTGTGGATACCTACCATATGTGGATACATACCCATAAATTATTTGGTATACTTACTTAAGGCCGTTTCGACGAATCTTTATCTGTGCATAAATGTATGGTATAACGTCTCGCCAACCCGTCTGCCAAGCGTGGTGAGGGAGGCCCGTGCCCCTAGCAGTGGGGACTTAAATGGGCTGATGATGATGATGATGATAATGTCAAATTCGTATGAAATATGACAGCGTTATAGCATAGATTTAGTCTCTAATTAAGATTGGTCTAATCCAGCCTTAGAAAATTAGGATGATATTAAGATACAGTACTATTTATTTATTTATTTAAAACTTTATTGCACAAAACTATACAATAGGCTAACTTAAGGTGACGGGTAGGGCACACTAGCGACGCTAAGCGATTTTAATTTTTAGCCTACTAACTGGATCTATTTTAAACCTTTCGAGGTAAATAACCATGCACAAATGCGGACCCACACTTGTACGCGAAAAAATTGATTCACGCTAAAAGTGGTCGCTTTTGGCGGTAATCAATTTTTCGCGAGCAAAACCAACCCAACACATGCATGGTAATTTAATAATAGTATAAGTGTTTGCTGAGAGGTTTTAACCCGAAAATTGTTAAAAATAAATCCGGTTTAGTAGCTAACAATTAAAAACGAATGGTGTGGCTAGTTAGGGCTACCCGTCACCTTAATGCCCAGATGCATTTCTCTACCAGTCCAACCTTTGGGGCATGCTGAAAGGATAATGGTGCTATATGAACAACTAACCTAACATACTCTTTACATCGGCATGTGGACACTATACTGTGCCAAAATCCCATCCCCTCTGTTTGAAGAGTGACACTGCAACTTATAGACGCAAAAGCGGATTGAGTGGGGCTCGTCGAGGGACTCTGTACCGCAAATATATTGTAATGCCAATTACAGCTATAATGAAGAAAGGATAATGGGATGAGTGATGAAGATATCCTATTGGCAATAAGTGGATTTGTTTGAGTTAATTCATGATCCTTCATTATTTGTTTAGGAGTAAATATTACATATTTTATGTTCTGTGGAACGGTTTTGCTTGCGGGAGTGTTTCCCGACGGATACGACTTAGAGACCTTCAAGAGAATAGGGTACTCCTTTTTAAAAAGGTCGGCAACGCATTAGCGATTCTCACCTCATTGTCGCGGAGTTAATGCGCGTCGATAATGGAAAAAATTGCTTCCATCAGATGACTCGCCTGCTCGTTTGTCGCCTCTATCATAAAAAAAAAAAAATACTTAAGGGATTTATCTTTGATATTAAGTTTAGTAAGAACAATCCAAATGTATTTATTTTTTTCATTTTCACACATTGTCATAATATGACATATTACTCTCATGATTATTATATTTAGGTAGTGTAGGTTTCACGTGGGGAGCCACGCTTCGGCATGAATGAGCCGGTTCGACCGGTAGTGATACCTCGGCCTCACAAGAAAACCGGTGTGAAGCAGCATTGTGCTGTTATTTCGGTGCGTGAGTGAGGGTACTGGAGGCCCTATCCGGGGAACAGGGTTTAAAGGTTGGCAGCGCAACTGTGACTCCAGTTGTGTTGCTGGTGTCCATAAGTCGCAATCGTTTACCACCAGTTTCATCAATTTATGATCCGTCTGCTCCTCTGCGACATATCACATAATAACACTTCAGTTACATGAATTTCAAGTACCTAGGTGTGTACCCATATGTAGGTATGGATTTTTTTTACTGGAACCTGTACCATCTATTACATACTTATTTGACCAGTAATTCTGCAACTAGATAATCTGTGGATGAATGTGTGCTACCCGACAGTGGATCACAATTATTTATCATTACAGACAACAATGCGAAGTATGCCCGTAAAAAATTGCAAAATAATGGCAGGTGCGTACACGCAAGACCTGTGTAGGTAGGTACTTACCTATGGTAACGTTCATTCACACCATTAATAAATCTCGCTCTTCCGCGAGTCGCTCGGTCGGGACGCGCTCGATTTTCAAAATGTGTTTGTCCCCGACGCGCTCGGTCGCAATGGTCAGGATTTTTTTAAAGAACTATTGCGATAAAAAGTGTTTAATGAAAATAATAGATTACGTTAGTCTGAGTTGAACTAGTATTTTGTTTGTTTAATAGTATTATTATTATATAATTAGTTTGTATATTTTTATTTTTAAACCGATCCAGATAATTAATTTTAACAAAAGATAATTAAAAAGAAATAATAATGATTATACAAAAAAAATCAAAGAACTTTCAATTCACCTAATATTTTTATACAATTCAACATATTTATTCATGTTTGAACAAACAAAATACACAGTTTCAACTCAGAATAACATAGTCTACTATTTTCATTTAACAATTTCAATCGCAACAGTATGTATTTTTTTTAAATAATAATCATACGCGTCGAAATCGAGCGCGTCGCGGCCGTGCGGCTCGCGGAATGAGAGCGGATTTTACTGTACAAAAACTTTTTTCAGAGCTAACAAATTCGATAAGTCTAGGTAAAAGAATGATACAACTTTTATTCAACAAGCAAACAAAAGCTTTTGCGTCAGACTTGTTCGTTAAAAACGTGTGAAAGCTTCAAGCTTGGTTAAACGATTATTTTTTCAAGAAAAACCTTTGCGCTAAAAGGAATGAATATAAATTTGCGTGTGAAGTTAAGGTTTGAAAAAAGTTCCTTAAAATAAATGTTTAAACCTAAAAATAGGACAGGTTTTTTTGAGTGCAATACGTTATATTAATATTTTTTTATTTTTGTAATCAAAAGACCTCTCTATGATAGAAACATCCTTGATAAATTACTTGATTCTTATTTTAACACATTATTTTGTGCAAACCCAAAACGCTCCAAAGAAATGGCTACTGAGATGTGACGTCACACGCAAGTATTTTGTATGCATTTTATTTGAATTTTGTATAGTAGCTCTAACAAATGTTTCGTTTATGTCAATGGTTCTTTTGTGTTGGTGCAGTTGGTGCAAATTGTATGGGTTATTCAATGGTATAATTATTTTTTAATAATTTTATACTTTTAGAATTGACTTGCCCATGAAACTTGAAATGACCATAAAACCGACTAGACGTTATATTTTTAATTGAGAATTTTTGCTATTGGCACATATTTTGATAGAATATTTATATTTTGTGAAATCTCGAACTTAGTCAAATACCCTATGATAAATATGTTTTTTCTTATTATTTTGAAGAACCTTTTCAGTCTGGTACAGTTGTTAGAGAATCATTTACATACCATTCTCTGGGTGGTAAAAAATAAGTAATCAGCATCATCAATCAATCAGAACCCCTGCCATTCTCTGGGTGATAAAAAATAAGTAATCAGCTACTTTTTTAATTCAGTTTTTATCTGATAGGTGGCAAACAAGATCACAACATTGATCCTAGAAATTGACTGTTATTACTTTATTACCGGGACCGTGGGAAAGCCACACTTCAGCATGAATGGACCGGCTTGTCTGAGTGATACCATGGCCTCACAGAAAATCGGCGTGAAGCAGCACTGTGCTGTATTTTGCTGCGTGAGTATGGGCACCGGAGGCCCAATCCAGGGGGGACGGGGGTTTAAAGGTTGGCAGAGTGACTCCACTGGAGTCAAGGGTGTCCATAGGTGGCGGCAACCGCTTCCCATCAGGTGATCCGTCTGCTCGACTGCCACCTATAATAAAACATAACATAAAAAAAAAGTGTTTTTGCGAATTTGGATTAACGCCATAAGTTCCGGAGTAACGCCTTTGGCGGTAATTCAAATTTCAAGTACAAAGCAGACCCAAAAGTTAAGTAAATATAAGTATTAAATAAATATTAAGCGTGTTTTTCGAAAAGCAACAGCTTCAAAATTGTTAAAAAGATATCCGGCTTAGTTGCTAACAATTTAAATCAATTGGCGTCGCTAGTGTGCCCTACCCGTCACTTTAACATTCCTCACGCAGTGTTTACTGTATGTCACCTTAATTATAAATAACGATTCCATTGTCCATCGTTTCCCATTAGCATTGACACTTGTATGAAAGTAACGACTGGGCGTCGAGTATAGCTTTTAGCTTAGTCACTCGTTAGACAGTGGCCATGGTAGCTCAGTGCATAAAAACCTTTCATACGGGGGGATTTTTATAATCTATGTGCACATTTCTACCATTAGCTCGGTAGTGAATAAACCTGCACGTCTCAGATACTTACTTACTTACTACGCTGGCTCAGCGATCCAAAGTGGGTCTTGGCCGCCGACGTCAAAATTCGCCACTTTTTGGAATCCTGTGCCAATTCCGCCCAATCGTGCACGTTGAGTGCTTTGAGGTCCTTGGTGACCTCGTCCCTCCAGCGGCATCTCGGACGACCGACACACATCCACACGTCTCAGATAGTTTCTCATAATTGTGGATACCTACCATATGTGGATACATACCCATAAATTATTTGGTATACTTACTTAAGGCCGTTTCGACGAATCTTTATCTGTGCATAAATGTATGGTATAACGTCTCGCCAACCCGTCTGCCAAGCGTGGTGAGGGAGGCCCGTGCCCCTAGCAGTGGGGACTTAAATGGGCTGATGATGATGATGATGATAATGTCAAATTCGTATGAAATATGACAGCGTTATAGCATAGATTTAGTCTCTAATTAAGATTGGTCTAATCCAGCCTTAGAAAATTAGGATGATATTACGAGTACAGTACTATTTATTTATTTATTTAAAACTTTATTGCACAAAACTATACAATAGGCTAACTTAAGGTGACGGGTAGGGCACACTAGCGACGCTAATCGATTTTAATTTTTAGCTACTAAACTGGATCTATTTTAAACAATTTCGAGGTAAATAACCATGCACAAATGCGGACCCAACACTTGTACGCGAAAAATTGATTCACGCTAAAAGTGGTCGCTTTTGGCGGTAATCAATTTTTCGCGTACAAAACCAACCCAACATGCATGGTAATTTAATAAATAGTATAAGTGTTTGCTGAGAGGTTTTAACCCCGAAATTGTTAAAAATAAATCCGGTTTAGTAGCTAACAATTAAAAACGAATGGTGTGGCTAGTTAGGGCTACCCGTCACCTTAATGCCCAGATGCATTCTCTACCAGTCAACCTTTGGGGCATGCTGAAAGGATAATGGTGCTATATGAACAACTAACCTAACATACTCTTTACATCGGCATGTGGACACTATACTGTGCCAAAATCCCATCCCTCTGTTTGAAGAGTGACACTGCAACTTATAGACGCAAAAGCGGATTGAGTGGGGCTCGTCGAGGGATCTGTACCGCAAATATATTGTAATCCAATTACAGCTATAATAAGAAAGGATAATGGGATGAGTGATAAGATATCCTATTGGCAATAAGTGGATTTGTTTGAGTTAATTCATGATCCTTCATTAATTTGTTTAGGAGTAAATATTACATATTTTATGTTCTGTGGAACGGTTTGCTTGCGGGAGTGTTTCCCGACGGCTACGACTTAGAGACCTTCAAGAGAATAGGGTACTCCTTTTTAAAAAGGTCGGCAACGCATTAGCGATCTCACTCATTTCGCGGATGTTAATGCGCGGCGATATGGAAAATTGCTTTCCATCAGATGACTCGCCTGCTCGTTTGTCGCCTCTAGCATAAAAAAAATACTTAAGGTTTATCTTTGATATTAAGTTTAGTAATAACAATGCCAAATTTATTTATTTTTTTCATTTCATCATTGTCATAATAGGACATTATTACTCCATGATTATTATATTTAGGTAGTGTAGGTTTCAACCGTGGGAGAGCCACGCTTCGGCATGAATGAGCCGGTTCGACCGGAGTGATACCTCGGCCTCACAGAAAACCGGTGTGAAGCAGCATTGTGCTGTATTTCGGTGCGTGAGTGAGGGTACTGGAGGCCCTATCCGGGGAAACAGGGGTTTAAAGGTTGGCAGCGCACTTGTGGCGTCGCGAGTGTACATGGGCGGCGGCAACTGCTTACCATCGGGTGATCCGTCTGCTCGCCTGCCACCTATCTCATTAAAAAATGTAAATTCTTTGGAGATAACCTTCATATTTGACCATTGATTTATTCACCTAATGTCAAATACCAATCGCTTACCCTCAGGTGATTTGTATGCTCGTTTGCCCCCAATACCGTAAAAAAAAACTACCTCAATGAAAATACTCATATTTACTTAGTACTTCTAAGTACTAGATAAAAAACGTTGTACCAATTCATGTGTCATGTACCTAAAATACTACTTTTTACCTAGTTTTCTATCTCTCAATCCAGGTTTTACTAATCATCACTCATGTGATGACTCAAATGATGAAATTCGAAGACATTAAACTCAGATTTATTCAAATAGCACGGAAATGACAAATGAGGAATGAAATTCTCCAAAATGGCCGCGTCTCATAAGGCTTTGCTCGCCAAATGTAGAAGGCTGTAATGTTACCGACCGTTCCATTCCACGAGTTATGTCTAATCATTGCTAAGTAAATGCCGTCTGCATTCCCAGCAACATTCAAGTGACCTAAGTGTGTAATGAAACTTTGGCGAGTGTCCTCTCTATATGAAGGCCAAACATTGTCACTGGACACTACGGATAGCAAAATACTGCAGAAGAGCATAAAAGAAGATCATTTATTTTAAGTTTATTGTTCGATAGATAAAAATAAAAACAGTGAACGATGATACTTACAAATTAAACCACAAGTTTTAGTAGTAAATAGAAAATGAAGAATAAAAAAAACTCTGCGAAAAAAACCGCATTCAAAACCCACGAACTAAAAAGTGTAAAGTAATATTTTACTTTCTACACCTCAAATAACATTTTATAACAATACACGCGAGAGAAGGTTTTACCGAAGTCGGCGCCCAATACTATCTTGTTATTTAATACAACATTCAATTATTCAACAAACCTTTTCTCGAGTGCATTGTTATAAAATGTTATTTGAACACATCAAAGTAAAATAAAGTGTTAAAAATATTATTTTACAGCTTTTAGTTCATGGTTTTTGAAGGCGGTTTTTTTCGTAGAAAATTTTTTTTTCAAGCCTTTTAGTGTCTCATTTTTTTGCACCTCTTCCCCCTCCCCCCTCTTCTACCCTTGCCAAATAACTAAAAAACTAATTATGAGTACAGTGTTGAAAGAATTATAATCCTTTAACTCCTCACCGTTGAGGAGTTTACCTTCCATCATCAGCAGAGCCACAAAATTAATACAGTCAGGCGTAAATACTGGTGCAGTTTTGAAAAAAGACACTAAAACATTACGTGTCCCTATAAAATTTGAGAGTTCCCCTCAATTTTTTAGGATCCCATCATCAGGTCCTGATATCCTGATCATGGTACTAATCCGGGACTATCTACTTCCCAACCAAAAAATAATTATCTAAATCGGTTCATAAATGGCCAAGTTATCGGCGAAGAAACATAAAAAAATATTTATACATGTCAAATTGAGAACCTCCTTTTTTCTTCAAGTTGGTTAAAAATAAAATAAGTAGTGTTTATTTATGAACAACTCTTTGGACCTGTCAAATACTAACCTCTCAGTATGTCATATGTCATAACATGTAATTTATCAATTGGATATAATAGTAATTCATCATGAACTGTTCATGTGAACAGTCACAGAATATAATAAGGTTATTGAAATACGAGCCAGATTTTAAAAAAGCGAGGCTTGGCGAGTTTTTTAATAGCATTACCGAGTGTTTTAATACCAAACTATGCGCAGCCTCATACACTACTTTATCTACATCCGTGTTTTCTTCTTCGTAAGTAATCTCTCGTAATCTTCAAAGTTAGAAATAAAATGAGCCATGAGTGTAAATAAAAATCTTAAAGAATAAATGATATATCAATTGAACGTACCAAACTACATATTCATATAGTCACATTCATGTTCAAGTGTTTGAAATCACGCATACTCGTAGAACTCTCGCGAAATATACTGATCGACTTAAAAAGCGATGAATCATACGCCGCCAAAAAGCGAAACTACTTTTTTTTTAATAACAGCCAGTTTGAAAACTATTACTTGGCTAGACAATGGCCAAAATTGGTGGTTGTAAATAAAATGAAATGTACAAGTCCGAAACCTGTTTTGCTGAACGGTCTCATTGATGTGGCCTAGTTCCCATGGTTTAGTGGCTTATGCTGCGCACACGCAGTGCATGTTAAAATGGCGTTTAACAATTATCCTAATAGTGGGTATAACTTTTGAATGGGTGATCATCTTGGGAAGATAGAGTGGACGGCTGGCTAAGTATATCATGGTTTAAGTTAGTGAATGAATTTGTTGAATTTCGCAAGAAATGCATACTTAGTTCACTGTGTTTGTTCGCATAGGTACGTTTCCTTGGTACGGGCCAACCTCGACCACAATTGCGCGCACCACCTATTATTCCCCAAATATAAGAAGGTCCTCGACGGTTTTCACTGGAAAAAAGGCGCTTCTCCTTATCTCAGCGGGCCATTCCCGGTTACGTCCAAAGTCTTCACATCGGATCTAGTAAGCATAAACCATGATCCAGAATTTGGTAAGTCCAGTAATTTTTGTCCGTGGAAGAGCCATGATTCGGCATAAAAGGCCCGACTCAACCGGTGTGGTAGCACGTCCTCACAGAAAATCGGCATGAATCAGCGTATGTGCTGTGTTTCACTGTGTGTGTGAGGGTCCGGGGTCCCAGTCCAAGGAAACGAAGGTTAAAGGTTGGCAGCACACTTGAGACTCCGTGTTGCGGGTATCTTAAAGGCGGTGGTAATGATAAGCGACCATCTACTCGTCTGCTACCTATCACATACAAAAATTAGAATAAAGCGATAGCCATCTAGCCTTCTCCTTTGCAATTATTCCTTTTGAAGCACTCAAAAATATTTTAAACCATTTCGATTTATCTCAAACAATCGAGTTACAGAGAAACATGATTACCACTCAGTTGCAATCAACAAACCTGATTTTACAGTCTTTTAAAAACGAACTCAGTCCTGAATGAAAACGAGCTATGAATATTAAAAGACGAGAATCTAGTTATATCACAGTACAAGAATAGTCAATAGTTAAAAGGCAGCCTTTTACAAAACTCGATCTAGTTCATCATCATCATCATCAGCCCATTTAAGTCCCCACTGCTGGGGCACGGGCCTCCCTCAATCACATGAGGGGTGATTGCCATACTCACCACGCTTGGCAGACGGGTTGGCAAGGGTTTCGAAATGCAGAGTTTTCCTTCTCTGGGTGCTGATGATCATGCCAGCAGCTTTACCTTTGTCGACTTTTACGACACCTCGGTGAGAGTGAGGGTGGCCTATTCTACTCTGCCGGGGACCACACGGCCCCCACGGCTCGATCTAGTTATTATTACCGTAATAAAGTTAGTGCCATCCCGTTCTAACTTGCAAAGTTGTGTCCATTTGTTTAGTCGCGGTCAGAACCAATCAGTAAGTCGCGAGAGAGTCAAAGAATTGGACGGCCGAAACATTAACACGGATTCACAGAAAACCGGAGGGGGGGAGGGTTTACTTCCGGTAGGAATTCCAATCGAAGGCGAAAGTACTTGTGTCCTATAGTAGTTGCAGATGTTGGCAATGGAAATTTTATAGATTGATGGTGGTTTTGTTCTCGGCTTCACACTGAATTAGAGTTGAGAAGAAACCTACAATGGAGCGAGCTTACCCAAAAGTAGCATAGTTTCTAGCACTCTAGCTTTAAAAATAATGGGGTTGTCATCACTGGAAACACATATGCTGCCATTCTACTCGTACCAATAGATTTAGAAAAAATAATAGTTCTTATTCTACTTATTATAATAAATACAGCACGTGTCAGATTGTTATGCATAAAGGCACTACACATCCTCTTCCAACTCAATAGTTGACATATCCAACAAGTTCTAACCAATTGAAATCAATATTTGCATGGAACTTTTAAAAGATTTTTTTATGCTAGATGCGACCAACGCTCAAGCGAGTCACCTGATGGAAAGTAATCATCGCCGCTCATGAACATCCGCGAAATCAAGATTCAAGATATTCTTGAAGTAACTAGAAACAGTAAAGATCATTCTAAAATCAGTGAAGGTAATTGTATCGCTTCAGCAAAGCATTGAATCGATTCCGGTATGTACAGTCAGCATCAAAAGTAGCTTAACACTTTAGTACCATGTCGAAGTAACATTTTTTACGAACCCCTTGGAAACTGACTATCATAGGCAGAACAGTTACTTTGACATGGTACTAAAGTGTTAACCTACTTTTGATGCTGACCGTACCTTGTTTTGTATAATATATTATTAAACTGTTTCAAGAATATGCCGCAATAAAAAGAAAAACTAAACCTCCCACAGTCCATAATATCTTTATTATAGATAGTTTTATGGCTCTTCTCGGCACCACGTACTGTTTTTATTTTCATCCGAGATAATCTCTTTACGTCGGAATCAATTTGCAAGGGTTTTCTCCTTCGCATACCAGAGCGCTTATTTTTTAATTCAAGGAGATTATATTATAGCAGATCCTATGAAGATAACCAGTAGCAGGACATAGGCTACCTTATTACAAAACGCGATCTAGTAGGCACACTAGCGACGCCAATCGATTTTAATTTTTAACTACTAAACCGGATCTATTTCAAACAATTTCGGGGTTACAATCTCTAGGCAAACACTTATACTAATTATTAAATCACCATGCGCAAACGTTCGGTCCAACGCTTACTCGAAAAATACGTGAATCAATTTTTCGCGTACAAAAACGAACCCAAAATTTGTGCATGGTGATTTAATAAATAGTATAAGTGTTTGCCGAAAGATTGTAATCCCGAAGACGAAAAGGTTGGCAGCATCAGGTGATAGTTACTTCAAGATTATCTTGAATCTGGATTTCGCGGATGTTCATGAGCGGCGATGATTATTTTCCATCAGGTGACTCTCTTGATCGTTTGTCGCATCTAGCATAAAAGATATTTTAAAAGGTCCACGCAAATATTGATTTCAATTGGTTAGAACTTGTTAACTAACTAGAGACGTAAGAAATATTTTTCTCGTCTGCCACCTCAACGTCTGCTCGTCTGCCACCTCTCAAATAAAAAAAAAACATAAGGTTGCCAAAACACATAATGACCTGTGTGTAGAACATAATAATGCAATGGCGCATTTGGGAGTGACCCTTACTGTAAATCTTGGCAAATATGTGTGTGATGAATATTTTTCTTTGTTTAGTGTCTGGGTGTATATTTTTAATTGCTCTGTCGTCTGATATTCGTAAAAGAAGTGATTGGAGCTGCTTAGTGCAGAATCAGGTCAATGTAAAATGTTATTTGAATTGGTGAAGGTCGCCAACTAGTCGTGCAAATGTAATCAATATATTAATTAATACTGGAAAGTGTCGTAATAAACAGATCGTCCGATGCGCCATATAGGTTCAGCACTACATAATACCGAACTTGTTAACAATATTACCGTCGACAATGTTAAAGTTAGATTAAAAAAATACTATTTAAGTATGTAATCGGAATAATTTAGTTTCTCAGATAATTATATTAAATTGTAAAGTCCTTACAGCCTATGGTTAAACCTTAGTGGGTTTTTGTGTGCTATTAGATAATAGGGATAAAATATCGTTGCAAAAATGGTAAATAAATTTAAAAAAACATGAAATTGAATAACTTGGTGTGAACATTTAATAGTCGCGCGCGTTATAACGGAACGCAACCGATGAAGATAACTGGTTGACAAAGTCATAATCCTCAATCGACTGAAGAAAGAGATAATGTTTTTTTTTATTGAACTCTAGGCTAACGCTTGACCACAATCTGATGGAAAGTGACGATGAGGCCTAGGATGTAACGCGTTTGCCTAGAAGATGTCTGTTCACTCTTGCCTTAAAGATGTCCAGATTGTAGTGGTCCGGAAAAACAGACCTTGGCATTCCTTAGCCGTCCGCATTATGAACGTGGAAGCAAATCGCTTTGTGCGTTCGTGTTTTCTTAAAACATTTTTATTCCACCACGAGGAATCAATCAACTACTCACATTATCGCCCATTACGTGCTTACCTGAAATAAATAAAGTAATGTGTTAAAAAAAAGGATAATTATGATAGATTTAAAATTAATTCCGTAAATATCATCATCGGTTGACAATGATGATGTCATGCAAGCATCACCATTTTTTTTTATTTAATGAACCACAAACAAGTTTACAATAAACTTAAGCTAAAACTTATATAAAAAAAGAAACTTAACAATTGTAAACTCAACACCGATGGTTACATTTTACTCAAGTTCTTATTACATTGTCGAAATTAACTTTATTGGTTTGTTGGTGATGTGTGCGTTGTATGTGTGCTACTTTTTAAGCGGAAGACATAATATTAATACCAGTGTGTGTAGAAAAGGTTTCTAGTGTGTGTGAATGTGAATTATAACTACTATTTAGTAGTTATAACTCATCATCAACCCACACTCGTCCACTGCTGGACGTAGGTCTCCCCTAATGCACGCCACTGCTCCCGATTTTCGGCCACTCTCATCCAGCCCACACCAGCCAGCCTTCGAATGTCATCATCCCATCTTGTCGCAGGGCATCCTACACTACGCTTACCGAGTCGAATAAGTGTGAGTTATAACTCACACTTATTTATTATTAATAAAATTACTCACTAACAAATCTTAGTGAGTAATTTTACAATTTCTCTATTATAAGAACCAGCACTACATGTGAAAATATCTTTAGAGTTAATTTTTTTATTATAAGTATCAAGCATGCGGCGAATCGGGGATCGGAAACCAGCCGCCGTACGAGTCTTGGAAACCGCAAACAGCGGATTGGTGCGTGAAGTCTATCAAATCTATCAAATCAGTACAGTCATATTTATTGCTGCAGATGTCATATAATAGCCTGGCATCGAGTTGAGAGCGTCTAGACTTTAAGTCAAGGAGTTTGTATGTCTTGAAGTCAAGGAGTTTGTATTTCTTTAAGTCAAGGAGTTTGTATTTCTTCATTTAGGCATAAATAAATAATAATACAACAGCTTTCTTGTATGACAACAAGAGTTTTTTAGTATTTTGTTCATTTTTATATCCTATTTTAAATATCACTTATATAACCCTTGTAGGGTTATACAAGTGACCACTAATCTCACCATTAAATGTCAGACTTTTAACGACTGACATTCACTTAGAGCGAGAAGTAGTCCAAGACTATTTTACGATCAATATAAAATGCAACCCGGGCTAGGTAAGCGTTTATGATACATAAATGCCAGTCAGATCACAACCGAGAGAAATAATAGTTTTCACTCTAAAGCAAAACTGTGAATCTGAACAAAATGAAAGCCTATTTCCAAAACCCTTATTTTACTTTTTTAAGCTATTGTGAGATACTTGATATCAGAATTAGTGAGTTAAAGGCTCGTTCCCATTATTAGGCGAGCAATGCGGACTGTTCGCTCGCAGATAAAGAAACGCCCGATCTGCGTACATTACGCGCTGTATGAACACTTGTGTTTGGTCACTATAATATATCCTACGCACGTGGTTGATCGTTAAGATTTGCCACCGTAGCCGTAACCAGTTTGAGGATATTATACCATACGTTACTACGTATGGTAACTTTCTGTGTAAGTATATAAATATTTAAGATTGCACCGCCCTACACCTTCATCAAGTGTCCTTTATCCAAAGGTTGCCTGGAAGCGATCGCTCATAGTGATAAGGCCGCCTTCGTTGTACACATCCTGTAATATCTAGTTTTTAAGTTTTCATACTTTATTTTGAGTGCAATAAAAGTATATTCAATTATTCATTCATCCTCAAACCGATCTTCTTCTTAGTTTGTGCATATCCTCTATTTTAATGTATTTAATGTATTTATTATTAAACTTACAAATTTAGTTTACAAATTATACTTGTCCTGCAAAACTGTTTACACAGTTTGTCTGCAGGATCGGTTGAGTCTTAGCACAATAGGGTATATAATTTTAAACTAAATCAAGAAAATACTTTCTTAGTTTTTTTCTAAATATATTTTTGACTGGTTCCCGTCGAATGTCCTCCGGCAAGCTATTTAGAAGATATGGTAGTCTTTTCTTCAAAGTTCTATCTCCAAAGTAGTTATGTACTTTAGGTACATGAAAGTTGCCAGCGGACATCGAGCGAGTACCTATGGCATAGCATAGGTACTCGGTTAACCAACGTCTAGAGACACCATGTACTCGCACGAGTACATAAGCTTATGTCTTTGCTTCCACATTGAAGTTTATCATATGATGGTCTGACATAAAGAAAAATCCCGAATATCTGTAATGCCTAGTTGTGTATTTTGTGCAATAAAGTAGGTATATATATATAGCTATCGTCCAGGAAAGCTGGAGATTTTTTTCATAATGTGTAAGATAAAATAGATTTATTTATAATAATCGCTCCGGACTCCAACACAAGGCGTCTGACGCATTGATTAATTTTAAATGTTCATAGACAAATATGCAACTAACAAGTCCACTTTTGCGTGCAAGAAGTACTAATATCATCGAATTAATGTTATAACGGCTGCACGCTATTACTACACTGCTTATACCAATAAAATGCAGTGAAAAGAGTATACCTGACCTTCAAACTACGATGCTCCTAATATTTCAGTTCGGTTGGCAGGTTGGCAGCGCAACTGGGGCTCCATTGGTGTCCATGGGCGGCGGCAATCGCTTACGATCAGTTGACTCTGTCTGCTCGTCTGCCTCTTGCGTGCAAGTACGAAATAACATTGCACTAATTTCATAAAGAGAACAACTTATTCTAATATTTGGTTGGTTGCAGTGAAAAGTCCAAACTTGACCTTTAAACAGGTCCAATGTTCCGAATATCTCAGATCGCGTGACGTCTAATGGTCCATTGTTAGCCACAATGTACTCGTACATTTTAGGAAGTCATTTCACTTAAAAAAAATATCAAACACTTTTTTAAGAATATCTCTATCATTCAATTTTAAGTCGCAAAGTTTGGGTTTTTTTGTATATTGTTAGGACCAATTTTGGAGCACTTTTAGAGAAGTTAGCATAACATTGTGATGGTTGAAAAAGCTTAATTATTTTTCATATTTTTCCTTAATACTTCTAAAACATTTATTTACGGAAAGCGCGACCGGAGATCCAGTCCCGACTGGATCCAGTCCCGACTTTCCGCATATTTTATTGATCTAGAGAATTACCTTTTCAAAATACGCCATTAACTCAAAAAGTTAAACGATTTTGGTATGTGATATCGGACTAAATATGCACCACTTCCTGCCAGTGATCCTAGAGTATTATTACCTTACTCTATGCAGTGGGCCGTGTGGTCCCCGGCAGAGTAGAATAGGCCACCCTTACTCTTACCGAGGTGTCGTAAAAGGCGACTAAGGTAAAGCTGCTGGCATGATCATCAGCGCCCAGAGAAGGAAAACTCTGCATTTATATCAAAACCCTCGCCAACCCGTCTGCCAAGCGTGGTGAGTATGGCAATTACCCCTCATGTGATTGAGGGAGGCCCGTGCCCCAGCAGTTAGGAATTAAATGGGCTGACGATGATGATGATGATGCAGTGATCTGACAAGTATTCACGCAAATCTTTTTAACCCATAACCAGGTAACTAGACATAATTTATTTCATTGGTTTTCAACCTTATCGCATGTACACAAAGTTCAAAATCGGGTGGTCTCGTATGGTTACTAGCCTGGTTAAAAGGTAAGCCTCATTTTTCTAGAACAGTCATACTAAGTCATCTTAGGCTGAGGCACTTATTTTATTTATTAATATTTGAATTCCCATAGACATTAGACATATTTGTGAAAACGCAACAGACGAGTTTACCGAGGGAGAACCAGGCTTTGGCATGAATGGGCCGGCTAGACCGGAGTGATACCACGACCTCTTAGAAAATCGGCGTGCTGTGTTTCGCTGCGTGAGGCCCAATCCGTGGGAAAGGGGGGTTTAAGCGCACTTGTGGTTCCACTGGTGTCCATGGGCGGCAGCATTCGCTTACGATCAGGTAATCCACCTGCTCGTCCGCCACCTATCACATTAAAAAATACTTTTGTATGCAAGAACGACATAAAATTGCACAATACATAAAGAGAACAACTTATTCTATTTGAGAAGAGAACAACTTTTTAATATTTGGTTGGTTGCAGTGAAATGTCCAAACTTGACCTTCAAACAGGTCCAATGTTCCGAATATCTCAGTTCGCGTGACGTCTGATTGTCCATTGTTAGCCACAATGTACTCGTACGCTTTAGGAAGTTTACTTTTACTAGTCTCCGGAACGTCACGCGATCACTTTCGACTTTCTGCGCGTACGCCGCTACACGGACATTTTTCTTTCGTTTCTCTAATTAATCAAGTGTGGAGGTCTTTGATAAGGGTGTCTGTTACATATTGATTTATTGCAGAATATCATAATAGGACAGTTTCAATTAAATGTGTAGTGTGTAGTTCAATCGAGACAAACATGTGCTGGCTGGGCTATATTTCGCCGTGTGAGGTAACCGGAGGCCCAATGGGGGGAAGGGGCAAAGTTGGCAGCGCACTTATGACTCCACTGGTGTTGCGGGTGTCCATGGGCGGCGGAGTTGCTTACCATCAGGTGATCCGTCCGCTCGTCTGCCACCTCTCATAAAAAAAAAAAAACATAAAAAAAACTGTGCGCTGACAGAATAATATGGTGGTGTCCTTAAATAAATACCCTTGATTGTAAAAATCTTTTTCTTCATTCATAGCCATAAGCAATAATTACAAAATACAAATAAATCTAAAATAACAACGAGTACTACTGCCGACAAACTGTTGAACAATAATAATAATAATAATAATTCTTACTACATATCATAGGTTGACCTGATTCCGTACTAAGTAGCTTAAGCACTTGTGTTACATATATCAGACAACAGAGAAACACAAATAAATACTTAAATACATATATTACACCCAGACACTGAACAAACACAAGTGTTCATCGCACGAATGTTTGTCCAGGGTGGGGATCGAACCCACGACCTTTGGCGTAAGAGGCAGGGTCAATACCAATGGACAACATTTCAAAATTGCTAAGCTCTGAAACAAAAAATACCATTTCTTTATTTACTTTTCCGCTGCGCGAATATATATTTATTAATTTTTTATATTGCTTATTTACTGAGAAAAAAATTAAAAACTAAAAAACGTAAGATGACGTCATCGGACGGCAGAATGTAAAATATTTCTTTGCTTAGCACATTATAGTTTTAAATTTACGAAATGCCAAACCCATGACATGCAACTGTCAAAAAAAAGACAACTTGTCAACGTTGAATGTATGAATGACGTTGACAATGTTGACACTAGTATTATTTACCTTTGACAGTAGTACCTTTTTTTTATTAAAACAATGATAAGCAAAGGAATATCGCTGATTCAGCCGTCCGATGACGTCATTTGGCGCTTACGTCTATTTAGAATATAAAGAATTTTAATAATTATTTTATGCATGAAAATGGACAAATTTTGAAAAAAGAAAAAATATGGGTCCGTTCATTTTATGTCTATTTTCATATAAAAAAACAATATGGACATGTTAAAAATATGAAATGTTGTCCATTGCGCCATCCGGTCAGTCAAACAGTTTGGCAGATGTATTTTTTATATATTAATCGTATTTTATAGTTATAATAAATTAAAAATAAAAATCTACTGTAAGCCGTATAAAATAAATCTACTATTTATAGTAGAATACATTACTTTTGATTTTTGTGGTGGATGTGTCGCAGCATTATTTTTTCTTTTTATTTTATATGTTGATTTGAAATAATTACTCGTTTTGTCTTATTTTTGTTGGTTTAGGGTCTAGTTCATTATTATTTTTTTTAGTTTGAAAAGATATAAGTGCAAGGTCAAGTGTACGCACGACCATGAACCCACTAAAGGAACGAACGTTACGATCGTGATGTTACTGCATACAAGTTAAATAAATAAATATATTTCACAACATCACATACATTGATCTGACTCCGAGATAGGTAGCTCAAGCATCTGTGTTACGGATATCAGAATCAACAGTGGGATTACAAATATATACATATAATACTTTTCTTTTGTAAATACATACTTATAATACATATAAGACACCCAGACCAATACAAACAGAGATGTTCATGCACACAAATGTTTGTACTGTGCGGGGATCGAACCCGCAACTCTTGGACCAAAGGCAGCGTTCACTACCACTGTTCCAAACGGGTCGTAAAAATTACATAAATGCTCATAGATTCGTTAACCTTTACCAATGTACAACTTTATAGTTAGGTATCGATAAAAGAGGTTGGTAGGTATAACAATTTGATATCTTTATTACTGAAAGACTATAAAGTATATAAAAATGATCTTTCATCTCATCTCAGCGAGAAATCTGAGCCCGGGATACGTTGGGGAGTTTGGTAAATATAATGAAGCGACTGTCGTCTGACCTTCGGAGTCCTTCGATAGAAACAAACCTAATTAGTCATTAGGAAATAACATATTGCTAAGTTTTTTAACTTATTGACTTAGTAGAGACATCGAGCTATACGTCAATGTACACAAAGCCAGATTTCTTCAATAGAATCTAATCTTAATTTTAAATAAGTTTGGTTCAATATCAACTGAGGAAATTGGACAGATTATGGCAAGTAGTGTGTAGTCACACTGTACGTACATTGTTAATTAAATTAATTTAACTTGACATTTAAACTTTAAAACTCATATTAAAGATCATTGACCGTGGGGGAGCCACGCTTCGGGATGAATGGGTCGGCTTGACCGGAGTGATACCACGGCCGCAATGACGACCGGCGTGAAGCAGCACTGTGCTGTGTTTCGCTGCGTGAGTGAGGGTACCGGAGGTCCAATCCAGGGGAAAAAGGGATTTAAATTTGTGACTCCACTGGTTTCGCGAGAGTCCATGGGCGACGCCAATCGCTTACCATCAGGTGATCCGTCTGCCACCGCTCGTGTGCCACCTATCACTTAAAAAAAAAAAGATTAGGTAATAAATAAGGAGGAATATTCATACTAAGGTGATTTTAAAAGTTTTGGTCACATTATAAATTTTAAATCACTGATCGTGATGTTACCCGGTAACTATTGTAAATAAATTGGCACCTACCTATCTACTAAATACTACTTTTAGAAATTCGATTTCTACTACAATCAAAGTTGATGAATATTCATTTAATTTTTTCCTCGATTCAATAGCACTCAATCGACAATTACATACACTTTATTCTCTTTTATTAAGTGGTCAAACTTTGATGCATATTTCCTGGGAAAAATAATCTTCGCATAATTTTGAAAGTTATTATAAAATCAGGTTTTTTTTTTAAGAAAGACGGAAATAGGGTGCGCCGGCGCTTCGCTGATCTACGCATTTGCCGTGCTCCAATCGGGAGGGCCGTTACCACGTAGGTTCCGCCATCTCCAATCTACCATCAAGAAGGCAGACGAATTACTGAGTGAATGTTGGTACAAAACGCTTTTCCTTGACCTTCAGGATGCGCACTGCCAAGGAGTGGAACGCCTTCCTGCGTCCGTTTTTCCCAAAAGCACCTTAAGGTGACGGGTAGGGCACATTAGCGACGCAAATCGATTTAAATTTTTAGCTACTAAACCGGATCTATTTTAAAAAATTTTGGGGTTACAACCTCTCGGCAAACTCTTATACTATTTATTGAATAACCATGCACAAATGCGGACCCAACATTTGTACGCGAAAAAAATGATTCACGCTAAAAGTGGCCGCTTTTGGCGGTAATCAATTTTTCGCGTACAAACACGAACGCAACATTTGTGCATGGTTATTTAATAAATAGTATAAGTGTTTGCCGAGAGGTTGTAACCCCGAAATTGTTTATAATAGATCCGGCTTAGTAGCAATTAAAAACGAATGGTGTCGCTAGTTAGGGCTACCTGTCGCCTTAGAAGATTTAAAACCAGAGTAATGAGGTTGCTTCTAGGTAAGGGTGCCCCATTGTAGGCTTCTTATCAACTGAAGGATTCAGTGTGAATCTAAAAGCTAGGCCATCATCAATAAAAAGGTACGAAAACAAAATGCTCTGTTCTTAAGAATACAAAGTTATGTTTACCAGGTCATCGGAACGCTTATCGAAGCTATCTAAAGTTTGCCCACGTATTTATTTGGTTTAGAAACAGCTTATTTCCTGCATCACTTTATCATACATTCTTGCAGCAATATAGCACATTAAATGCGATTAGATAATAAATAAGGAGCAATTTTCATGCTAAGCTTCCCTTCACCCACGGATCCCACGCGGTTGGCTCTAAAATGATGAAGTTGACATTTGCTTATGGGCTACTTGTGGCGCCCACAACGCAATTTCTGGCTAAATAAGAAGGATATTTGAAATAACGTGCTTTGGTTTGAATATCCGATCCGAATTTATGAGACATTCGGTCATATTTATTAGGAAGTATATGTGAGCAGAACACAGCTTGTAACTATTTTTTAGTGTAAATTTTTGGTAGGTATTATAAGGGCACTTTTATTTTCGTGTCCGACGTTTTCACTCATCACCGAGCTAAAGATACATTAAAAAAAACACTATACTCAATACTAAATTAAACAGCATACAAAACACTAAGAATATAAATAAAACTATAAATAAACAAAATTAGAAATATTTAAAAAAAAACATGATGGATGAGATGAAATATATTTACAAAAGGGTGTTGTCTGCCCCGCTTCTCTTTGTGCGTAGAATGCTGGCGGCGTTACTTCTTTGAATGGATAACCCAATGCATTTGCCGAGGTAGCTGCCAGCATTACCTACTGTCACCTGAAAGATCAAGTAGCCGCGCAGACAACTTGCGGAAAACGCCCCTACGGCCCCAACTTTTTCGCGCCGAGAAGATATTGATATATATTTTAGCAGCCGCGGCAGGCCCTCACAAGCTGGAATGACGACCGGGTGAAAATCGCAAGAATTCTTTGGAAACTGCGCTGGCGGATCTGTATGGAGCAACTTTGGGGAGGCCTATGTCTAACAGTCAAGTGGGAAACATTTGGAGAAACCTGTATCCGTCCATCAGTTCCAGTAGACTGCGACAGTCTGATGATGTATCCAGATCAATCCAACCTATCACTGTTCTAACTAACTAGGTTGGCACTTCGATCTGTACTGACCTTTGGCCTCCTATATTAAGAGCCCATCTTGGTCGGTCTTTCGCCACTTCCTGCCAGTCCTCATCTTTCCAGCGGTATTTTGGACGGCCGACTGGCCTTCGCCCATCAGGACGTCCCAGGTACGCTCTCTTTACTGCACGATCTTCTCCCACTCTGTCGAGGTGGCCGAGTTAGCGAAGTCGATGCGCTGTAGTCTCACCAATGATGTTAGGCTCGCCAACCTGGTTTTCCATCAATATTCTACTATTGTGTTAATTATATTTCCACGAAACTGGGTGTGCGCCATACAACGCTTTTAGTTATTATCACCAATTGATATTTAATTAATTTTATAGGCAAAACATGGGCGAGGCAACGAGTATCTCAGATTAACGTTACAAAAGGTCATTGTTCTTGATCTTTTATGTTTAGCCCTTAAGGCAGTTATGGTTTATACAAGCAAGCCAATTATGAGTAGGTACACGATACGAGTTTAGTAAAAAAATATAAAAGTTCATGAAGAAGAACTATCAAGAGGTAAGTGGAGAATCTGAATCGTTGCAAGCTTAATTTGGATTAGTCGGCTTATGTTCTTATTTTCATAAGAATTGAAATTCACTTCCATGAGAAATTGGGGACAAAATTTTATTTTCTATTCGTTAGACTTATTACACGGATACTTAAAAACAACACAACACATTATAGACATAGTTTAATTCAGAAGCACTTTGAATAAATACAGTTCTCACAATTATATATAAAAAAAAAATCTTTGATTATTATTTTTGACGACCCGTTTGGAACAGTGGTAGTGAACGCTGCCTTTGGTCCAAGGGTTGCGGGTTCGATCCCCGCACAGTACAAACATTTGTGTGCATGAACATGTCTGTTTGTATTGGTTTGGGTGTTTCCTATGTATTATAAAGAAAAGTATTATATGTATATATTTGTAATCCCACTGTTGATTCTGATATCCGTAATACAGGTGCTTGAGCTACCTATCTCGGAGTCAGATCAATATATATGTGATGTTGTGAAATATTTATTTATTTATTTATTTATATTTTTTTTGTTCATGTGAGGCTTTGATTACTTGCCATCAGATGACACGCTTGCTCGTTTGTCGCCTTCAACATTTTTTTTTTAATTTCCATCTCATCTCAGTGTGTAGTTCCCGGTTGAATTCAAGGCTGTCGCTTCGGAGCCTGGGATACGCTTAGACCGTAATCCAGCACTTGAGAGTTTGGTAGTTATACTATTATTAAATTTGTGGATAATTACAATTTATGTGATAGCAAAGGAGCAGACGGATCACCTGATGGAAAGCGATTTGCCGCTGCCCATGTACACCCGCATTACCAGTGGAATCACAAGTGCGCCCGATTGGGCCTCCGCTACCCTCACTCACGCAGCGAAACAGCCCTGTGCTGTTTCATGCCGGATTTCTGTGAGGCCGTGACATCACTCCAGTCGAGCCGGCCAATTCATGGCCAAGCGAGGCTTCCACGGTAACTTTCACACACCGCCGAGCTAGTGGTAGAAATACGCACATGATTTGGTAAAATCAAATGTGCATGCTCGGATTCAACCTACAACCTCCCTTATGGAAACTCGCCTTCCATCGTGCTACCATCGCTCTTGTAAATATTCTTTCAAAAGTATTTAGATTAATTATAGTACTGTACTATTAGCTAGAGAAAATCGGCAAGATGAAATGATGACAGCGAATAATCTTTAAAAATACTTTCTATGTATCTAAAACCTAACAACTCTGCTATCGAATGAATCCTATACTCGTAAAGCAAAATAAAATTGAAGTTTCAACTTCATAGAAGTAAAAAAAGCCCGTTTCGATATCGCATGCACTCGATCCGATACGATCAGCTTCAATCTAATCCATATACATACTACGATTGAATGGAACCCGATCATGGCAAAAAAACACAGTTGACACAATTCGAAATATTGCATCCGAAAGGATTTCGATAACTTGACATCCAATTGAAAACAAGCTACCTATATTACATTTAAATATAATATGAATATGTGGTATAAATGAAAGGTTCAATGGTGGTCTAGTGGTTTAAGTATCCTGGGTTCGATTCCCGGGTCGAGCGAAAAGTATGTTGCGAATTTTTCAAACACACCTCGGGATGTGATCACCAATCCGCATTTGACAAGCGTGGTGATAAAGCCTAATTCCCATCATAGTAGCGATAACTGAATTCTATGATGGAGGCATTTGCCCTACATTGAGACAGTTTATAAGCTGATACTTTATAAATTAAATGCAAAATGAAGACGCTTCATAAAACGAATTAGATGGCTCATAAATGGCAAAGTTCACTTACTTGATTACGAAAAATACGCATGAATTTCCTAGTAGGTACCTATAATAACTATTATTGCAACAAATGAAGACACGATAAAACAAAAGAATGCAAAAATCTGTACTTCGAGATTTTATCGAGATAAAATAACAAAACACGATCAACTAGGTAGGTAAGTAATCGTGGCTCCCCATGTTCTAATTTCGAAAGCAAATTACATGGCCGGTCGAAATCAGAATGACAAAAGACGATCGATGAGATTTGAATCCGAACCGGAGTGACTGGAGTTGCCCTCGTACCCTCGTAGGTAAGTTAAAGTTTATACCTTTTCAACCTTATAGCTTTGTAATAGGGACAAAATGTGGAACAATGGAAATCTATGTGATGATTATGTACCTATACCTTACTTATGTGTACCTATGACTTACAAGGAAATTCGAGTGAAATTTTCTTCTATCTGTATTGGATGGAATATCAAGCAAGGTTTAGTTCGTTATATACAGTATGCCGTTAAAAGTAAATTGCTGCATACTAATGGTCTTATTCATACATGGTTGTTAAATATTTGCGAACTAAAACGATGTTTTAAAGCAGTTTTCATTCTTTTTTCGAAAATATTGTATGATTTCTTTTTGTTTCAAACATCAAAACTGCTCTATAACACCATTTAAGCTAACAACGGTTTATAAATAAAACCTTAAGTATGTACTGTCAAAGTATAAAACAGTTTGAAACTGGAGACAAGAACGTTTTAAGTTACGAGTGACGTCATCTCGTCTTACGTCACCTGTTCCTAGTAAATAATTCACCGTCTCCCGAAATCGGGCTGCCTTCGGGCAGGACGTTGACTCGCCTTAAAAGCCTTTCCAAACCCTTCAGTACTAGTAAAATATTAATATAGTGAGAAGCAAGAAATGGAATGGTTTCGCCGCTCTGGAATCTGGTGGCTCGGTAAAAAAATCATACAATGTCTCAATTAGGGACCTGAATCTGGGTTTATGTTTCTGATATAAAACTAAATCATCATCAGCCTATCGCAGTCCACTGCTGGACGTAGGCCTCTCCAATTGTTCGCCACTGTGATCTATCCATGGCTTCTCGCATCCAGCTCTTGCCAGCCATCCTGCGCAGATCGTCCCCCCACCTAGCCTGAGGGCGCCCTACATTAAGTTTTCCAAGACGCGGTCTCCACTCCAGAACCCGTTTACCCCATCGGTTATCGGTTCTGCGGCTAATATGGCCAGCCCACTGCCACTTAAGCTTGCTAATCCGGTGAGCAATGTCGATAACTTTGGTTCTCTGCCGGATCACCTCATTTCGGATTCGATCTCGGAGAGAGACGCCGAGCATTGCTCGTTCCATAGCCCGCTGAGCGACCTTTAACTTGTGGACCAGCCGAAACGTAAGTGTCCACGTTTCGGCTCCGTATGTCATGACGGGTAGGACGCACTGATTGAAGACTTTCGTCTTTAGGCACTGTGGTATCGACGATACGAAGACACGACGTAGTTTTCCAAATGCTGCCCAACCTAACTGGATTCTCCTATTCACCTCAAAATATTGAAATATAATAAGTAACTCAAACTAAATATTGAAATATAATAAGTTACCACTCAAGAGCATACCAGTGCCGATCCGTGGGCCGACGCCCAGTTGGCCGACCTAAGTATCGCTGGAAGAACGTCGTCGAGACTGATCTGCGCGAGCTCCTAGTCAATAATAGGGTATATGACTAACCTCAAGATTTTAAAAAATATAAATATTTTATCAAAATATAGGTCAATATGTGCCAATTGCAAACATTTTCAATTAAAAATATAACGTCTAGCCGGTTTTATGGTCATTCAAAGATTCATGGGCAAGTCCATTTTAAAAGTATGAAATTATAAAAAAATAATTATACCATTGAATAACCCATACAATTTGCACCAATTATTATAATGGAACCATTGACATAAACCAAGCATTTAATATAGCTACCATACCAAATTCAAATGAAATGCATACAAAATACTTAGGAGTGACGTCACATCTAAGTAGCCATTTGTATGGAGCGTTTTGGGTTTGCCCAAAATAATGTGATTTTAAAGTTGTGATATCTCAGGTAGTTTAAATGAGAATCAAGTGAAGGTTTTAACGATGTTTCTATCATTGAGAGGTCTTTTGATTGCAAAAATAAGAAAAAAATAGTCATACTATACCGTATTGGAAAGAAGTACTTAGCGCAGGATCGACCGAAGTAGCGATCCCTTGTTTCGGAGGCCAAGAATCTTTTTGGGTCGCTGAGACAGCGGAGTAAGTACGACCATTGGGAAAGGGGGTTTAAAAGTTGGCAGCACGCTTGTGACTCCACTGATGTTGCGGGTGTCCATGGCCGGCGGCAATCGCTTACCACCAAGTTATAGATCTGGTCGTCTGCCACACAAAACAATGTGTAACCATGACTCAGTTGATCTGGTTCCCCTGTTAAAAGGGTTATAAAGATCAGGCTGTCCTTTCATTGTAGGTAATTATCTTCAGTGTAACTTTATTTATAGCACACGAAAATGGAATTGGAAACCTAAAATAAGTGACGTCATCCCACGTGTCATATTCCCAGCCAATAAATCACCGGCTCTCATTGACGCTTTTCAAAGGTTGACTTGCGCATTAAAACCTTTTCAGAAACCGCTTAGTCGCTTTGCAAAATTAATTGAAAGTGAGTTATCACTCGGAATAATTGCGAGTACCTACAAATAGGTATTTTTTATCGTTGATTTTACCATTGGTCATTTTGATCATAATTGACTTTGTTTATTTTTAAAGCCCTGGACCCCAATTCTCGTGCTCGTGATATTTCGAAAACATGGCGGACCTGAAAACCATACAAAAAAAACTATGTTTAAGTGATATTATGTCGTATGAAAATAAATGTCACGAGCACGAGAATTGGGGTCCAGGTAACTCATTTCTGTTTCTCTCTCTTCTTGAGCGAGCAAGACAGTAGCAAAGCGCTGCGAGAGTCCAAAATAGCTATAACAATAAATTTAAACCCCCTTATTATAAATCGCAAACTCGTGCCAGCTCCCTTTAACATTGCTTGTTGGAACGAGACGACATGAGCTTTAATACGGTAACAACTTTAGATCGCAATTTGTAATAAGGTGGAAAGAGTTTAGAGCGTAAGTGAGTAAAAAAAGAAACGGCGAAGAAAAAGAAAAAAAATATAATATGTGCTTAAATTCACTAAAATAATTTTGTTACATTTTTTTTTATTATTTACGCAGGCGCCAGTTTTCTGTGAAATCGTGGTATATCTCCGATCTAGCTGGCCCATTCATATCGAAGCGTGGCTCTTCCACGTTTAAAGAATGTCACCTCAGTAGCAGAAATATTTTAATATGATTATTACTACTTACATATTGTACTTCAAAAAGAGGTTTAACCCATCTTTGACAAAGAATTGAGTAAAATAAACACACCCTTTTTTTTCCTAGGGGAAACCATCATGGCCGTCACGTTTCTACATGTAGGAAGCAAGGTGGTGTGTGGGACTCAAACCCTAACTAAAACCCTTGGGGTGTCCATCTCCGCGCAATCGCGGTCGGAAACCCCACAGCCGGGACTAGACCGTACCGCTAATCACGCTTCACCCCTATCTGGCGCAATACAGCCCTTCAACGCTGTACGACCTACCAGGACACCCAGTAATGTCGTCCCCCGCGGAGTCGTGTGGTGAGCAAGCCACTCCCCAGCAGTGGATACGCTCACGTCCTTCGAAAGCCCGTTCAGTCGCCTCTTACGACAGGCCGGGAAAACCTTGGCACTATTAAAATAAACACAATCTGAGTTAAGACTACAAGGGTACGGAACTCAATCGCAAGCGCAATGCTCCTCATCCTCATCTAAGCGAGTAATTCCCAGTTGCATCCAAAGCTGTCACTTCGGAGCCCCGGGTATGCTTGGACCGTGATCCAGGATTCGGGAAGTCTGGTGATTACAATGAAACGACTGCCGTCTGGCCTTCGCAACCCTGTGGATGACGATTACACGATCAGAATCATTTTCTCAAAGATTGTAGGTTATCCACAATTTTCTTATGAGAAACCTCGGCTGCCTCGTTACCGCAGTGGTTAGTGGGTCGCACTTTAAAGCGACGGCTGCGCAAGAGATCCCGGGTTCAATCCCCGGGTCGGGCCAAAATTTGTACCTAAGTTTTCGGAAATAAATACTTAGTATCAGCCCGGAGTCTGGAAGTTGGCGGTCTTGTACCCCCGTACCACGGAAAGCACGTTAAGCCGTTGATCCTGCGCCTTATCCCTTTCCGGTCGTATCACGCTGGTGTACCATCGGAATACGAGTGTAAGGGAATAGTCAGTGCACTTGTGCTTGCGCACATACTTGAGCACTATAATATATATTGCGTACGTGGCTGATCGTTGAGCTTGGCCGCCGTAGCCGTTATCGGTTGGAGGATATTATTATGAGAAGCTATCCGATACGTGCAGGTTTCCACGCGATGTTTTCCTTCACCGCCGAGCTAATGGTAGAAACATGCACATAGATTTAAAAGATACAGAGATGCATGCTCGGATTCGAACCACGCCCGTATGGGCACGTTCCTATCCAAGCGCAAAACTACATATAAGCATAGTTAAAATTCAGTCGTAATGAGAACCAAATTTTTAATTTCGAAGTTTAAAACATTTAGCACGCAAACCCATACCTCGTAAACTAGTGAATTTTCTCATTACAATAAATATTAATTGAACAACTTTCGGAAATAGCCCGGAGACGAGAAGTTGTAAATGTGCCAAAGTTGAGACCAACAAATGATAAGTTGAACTTCCCTGGGGTTAATTTGATTTATTAAGGCTTTGTTTGTCTAAGCCTCTTGAGAAATTCTTATAACAATATTAACGAATGGCCCTATTAAAAGTACATTGGTTCTTACGACAAAACTTTTGTCGACATTATTATGTTATGGAAGTGAGGAATAGACTATTATTGATGATGGTTATGGTTATTCTTGTGATTTTTTTTTATTGCGAATAAATGGCAGTCGAGCATGCGGTCCATCTGATCGTAAATGGTAACCGCCGCTCATAGACATCAACAATGCCGGAGCACAGTCATGCCGCTGCCTACCGTGAAAGAAGAACTCTTTTCAAACCTTGTTTAAAAAAGGACATGTCGTAGCGAACAGGGAACACCGCGGCTGGAAGCTCATTCCAGAGTTTGCACGAGCGTAGGAAAAATGAGCGCTGGAAACGGAGCGTTCTAGAAGGGGTTGGTTCCAGATAGTAGGATAAATTTGCAAGAAGAATGGTGTTCTGGTTACAAAATTTTTAGTATACAAAGTGCAGTCGTGACAGGCCCCTTGTAAGGTGGAGCGACGACCTAGTGAAAGTCGCAGGAAACACTTGGATGCGGGCGGCACAGGATCGGTCTGTGTAGAGAACATTAGATTGCGTCTATTGACTGAAATGTTGATGGTGATGATACAAAGTGACGCTAAAATCAAAACAGTTTGCTTCCAGTTTGCCTCATTATACATTTTAAATAAATTGAATGGAGTTTCCATACAACGCATAATGTACGCAGTTCGCACGCGCTTTTTTGTTCCTGCGAGCGAACAGTCATTCGCTTCCTACTGTTCGCCTAATAGAGACGCGCTCTAAAAATTTTAAAATTGAAGTGTGGACAGAAGATTGATTTCTAACTGACAATTTCAGCTGAAGTCCACAACTTTAAACAAATCATACAAAGCAAGAAATGGAATCGTGGGCACAAGGTAGGTCTTGGATCTAGTTATAGACTGGCCATGATTCTGATGATTCTCATGGTGGAAAAAAAAATAGATAGTTCTCTCGGTGGAAATAGAATACGTATCTTAAAGGAAAACATAATACTATTTGACGGCTAGTCTAGGAACAGCGTTCCATTTTCAAATCACGCAACGCTAAAATAAGGAACGAACAGATGAATGAACATTACGATGAATGGCCGCCTCTACGATACGTAACGTTATGGCCGCTGGGTTACACCACCGTTTCCTTCGAGGAAACGCTCGGAAACGTGTAAAATATCGTTGGTGGGAGGTTTCCGCTGATATGATAGGCTTCGATATGGCCGATTTACTGTAATATATATTTACCGCAACAACGGCAATAGTTTTCAATCACGCAGATATTTGGCTTAATCGACTGTGTTAATTTTAAGCAGGAACATAGTGTTAATAGCCAGTGAGAAGACATAATGTACGCTGGAAGCTAGGTACAGTTTAATACAAGTAGTTTATCTAATTATGTGCCGTTGCATTTGTCGGTCTGAATGAGTGCGTAGGCGCCGGGCGCCGTGTACGCACGTGCTGCTACGCATACATATTGTATGTATGGGTATGCATGGTGGGGCCAGCACCTGACTGGCTGTATCGTGACTGTGATCGCGTACATTCACAAAAAAGTATTTACGCTGTCCGCTCGATCGCTCCTTTGTAACAGTGACAGACAACCGCTATTAATTATGAGTACCTATTAGTTGATGCCGCCGTGTGGTCCCCGGCAGAGTAGAATAGGCCACCCTCACTCTTACCGAGGTGTCGTAAAAGGCGACTAAGGTAAAGCTGCTGGAAGAGAAGGAAAACTCGGTATTTATATCAAAACCCTCGCCAACCCGTCTGCCAAGCGTGGTGAGTATGGCAATTACCCCTCATGTGATTGAGGGAGGCCCGTGCCCCAGCAGCGGGGACTTAAATAGGTTAATGATGATGATGTATTATATATTTAATTAAGTACATAAAAGTAAGTACTTTACCTAAAGTTTTCAGGAAGCATTGCTGAAGTTACACGTTCGGAATCATTATCTCAAATATTGTAAATATCCAGAATTTTGAGAAACTATCCAAATACATTCAAATCATCTAGAAGTGCATGCTCGGATTTGAACCACGACCCCCGTATTGAAGGCGGGTCCTTATTCACTGAGCTGATTGCTCTGTTACAGAATATTATATTATTACAGCCACGATTTTGTTGTCATCACCATCATCATCAATTCAGCCTAAATACGTCCACTGCTGGACCTATGTCCAGCAGTGGTGATCGGTCCTGTGTCGCCCGTATGCAAGGGATTCCCGCGACCTTCACCAGATCGTCGGTCCACCTTGTGGGGGGCCTGCCACGGCTTCGACCTCCTACACGCGGCGTCTATTCGGGGACCAATGTTGTTGTGTGTCAATTTTATAAACAAGGCTCTATTATTTTTATATAAGTCTGAAAAAAACTTTTACCTGCCTTGTACTTCAAGCCAAAAAACAAAAAAATATCAAGGGTTTTCCTGTTTTTCATAGCTCGTCCTTTCTTATAAAACTTGACGTGTTATTTTATTAGAATTTGCCGAAAAGAAAGTTTTATTTACCCATACTCTTCTCTGTTTGTCGAGACTTGTATTCCTTGTTATAAGTTTTTACGAGTATTTTATTTGTAAGTACTAATAATTCCTTACGACGAAAGTTTATTTTCTCGTCAATTTATATTGTTGTCACTGTGAAAAGATATCTGATCTCAATGATTCCAGCAATTCTGTTTGTATGGGTTTCCCTGAAAATCAGATTAAGACAAACATTGAATTGATTGATTGACAAAAATTGACTGTCGCGCCGCGGCGGCGCCCGCGCCTGCTGCAGCGGCCGCAGGCGCGCACCGCGTACGCTGCGCAAGCATCTACTGCCCGTGCATTACAACTTATCGGTGACATGCTCGTCCATGACTATAGTATAGACCTATTTGCTGACCACTTTGAATTATTATTAAGGAAAGTCTTTCTATATGTTAGCAATACTTATAAAATGTAAACTTTTATCAATTCGTTCTATTTTGTAAAGATTATTTAATTTACTTGTAATATTATTAATTCATATTGTTAATTTGAATTCTAATTATTATTCTGACAAACTGTAATATTAATCTTGACATTGTTTATATACTTTTTAATATATTAATTCATATTATTTGTTTGTATTTAATTTATTTGTATAATTATTTTATTGACATTGTTAATTTGTATTCTAATTATTATTCCAATTTTGTATTCTGCCAAACTGTATTATTAACCTTGACATTGTTTATATTCTATTCTAACCAACGTAAGATATGTAGATAATTTAGTTTTTAGTGTGAATTTTGTTTTTACAATTATGATATAATATGTGTAATTATGACAACGAGCACATCTGGCGTTTTGGGAAACTGTTAGCCAGTATGTGTCAAATGTTTATAAAATAAAATAAAAAATAAAATAAAATAAAAATTGAATTCATGTTTTTTTCGATGGTAAAAATGCTATAATTCTACCAGTTATATCATTGCCACTTATTAAATACTAATTTCAAGTATTCGAGTTGCATCATCCTATATGGAGTACCAACCTCAGAATAAAATACCTAGCTAGATACTCAAATACAAAATACGAAATAATTTCATCATAACGCAGGTAACATTTATATCAAAATTATGTACCCATTAACAGTTTCACACCGTTATTCACTCCTGCTAATTCAAAATGTCATTTTAATTGCTTAACATTATGGTTAATGTCTATAAATGGTTATGTTATGTTAATATGGTTGAATGATGTTAATATGTAGATTGATATAAATTAAATTGAATGTTGACAACCTAAAACATATTTACAGCCTTGATGCATTTCCGAAAAAAATTAAACTAATAAAATACTGAATTGGGTCATTGTCAAATTTTGTGCAGGTCATTTTGATACTTCTTGTATGGTGTATGCAACTCTGTTTTCGGGAATCATAACACAATTCGAAAAGTGTTGTACCTTATTACTTTTCTATTTTGTTATTGAAAAAATGTTAAATGAACTAGCGTTACAGTAAATAAATGAATAGATCAAAATACATAGGTAATATTGTTACCAACTTGCAAGTAAAAATGTCTCAAGCTGACGGGTAGGGCACACAAGCGACGCCAATCGATTTTAATTTTTCACTACTAAACAGGATCTATTTTAAACAATTTACAACAACCTCTCGGCAAACACTAAATACTATTTATTAAATAACCATGCACAAATTTTGGGTCCGTTTTTGTACGCGAAAAATTGATTCACGCCAAAAGTGGCCGCTTTTGGCGGTTTGAGGTTGTAACCCCGAAATTGTTTAGTAGCTTAAAATTAAAATCGATTGGCGTCGCTAGTGTGCCCTACCTGTCACCTTATATTACGCATGGATAAAATTATCTGCGCAAAATTTGACAATGACCCAATTAATGACGGAAACATCTTGAGGAAACTAACGCTTTTCGGAAATAATTCTGAACGTGTTACCAAAATTCTGTTAGTCTGGTTTCCTTGTCTGATTCCGAAAAAAATTCCAAATTCTAGGTCGAGATCTCAGCGCAACTGTTCATTCCTAGTTGCGACCAAAATATCAAAGCAGAGCCCGGGGCTCCGAAGTGACAGTTTGGTTTCAACTAGGACTGACACGTTATAATGAAGAATGTTACTCCAAAATGTCCTTGCACTAAATAAATTCGGTATGTACAGACGACTGCATAATTTCCGTGGGAGCCAGGACAGTCATTAAAAGTGATGCAACTGCATAAAATGTTAACGATCGTTTTGATCGATTTGCATTAGATTGTGCACCGAGAGCTGTCGATAAAGTTTATCGAGATCGTTAGTAGATTGCCTTTGTGCTACTGTTGTGGTCGCTAAGTGATTAAATCTTAAAATTGAATTAATTGAATCATTATAATGTTTGACTGAGATTTCACAATCTGCTTTATTTATATCTACTACCTTACCATTTAGATTACAATTTCGATTAAGAAATTGTCTGAATGTTCGATTTATGTAATGCATTTTAAGAAAAAAACTCCCAGTCATGAAACATTATCCTCCTTTCTTCTTTCTATTGAGTAAAAATTGGATTTACCAATCCAAGAGACATTTCCAGTTTTTTCCTAAAACAGAAGTTTTTACAGTTTTTCAAATACTTAGTACCTTATTATTAATTTCATAACAAGAAATCACAAGCGATGTAAAAGTGGGGTCTATATTATGCCAAATTTAAAGCCTTGAAGTGGATACTTTAGATTTGAGTCAAAGCTTGTAGTTTGTATCTAGATGTTTGAAACAAATTAATTTTACCAAATACCAGACTTGTTGTGATATTTCGTAACTTAGCAACTTATACAAACTTGATAAGTTTACGAGTGTCGTCGTTTAAATTAAATCAAGACTCGTCTTCATTTCAATAAATGGCAGATTTTAGCCAAACTTGAATATATCTGGGTCAAGGCGTCTAAAACGAGTATTTCGTTTGTTTTAGATTTAGTGAAGGATTAGTCTAGATGTTTATTTAATTATGTTTTCGTCAAGATTTAGTTTCCTTTTATGGTAAAATAATGAGGCAATAAGCGTGTAAATATTAAGTATGTGGTAAATTAGTATTAAAGATTATGATTACTGCTGACATGACATTGAAAAGTTTGCATGTGTTAAAAAACAAGAATCTAACTGATTATCACAACTAAGTTTATACATTCAAAATAATGACACGATTATTTTGTCATATTACGTAACCACGATCCAATTGGTCTGGTTACCTTGTTAAAGTCTACCTATTATTTAATGTATTTTTTATTATTTGTTGACATTTTATTTCTATGACCCAATAAATTTTGACATGCTGTTTAATCCGGTATACACGGTCCGGTTTATACGGTCCGCCGTGTGGTCCCGGCAGAGTAGAATAGGCCACCCTCACTCTTACCGAGGTGTCGTAAAAGGCGACTAAGGTAAAGCTGCTGGCATGATCATCAGCACCCAGAGAAGGAAAACTCTGCATTTATATCAAAACCCTCGCCAACCCGTCTGCCAAGCGAAGTGAGTATGGCAATTACCTCATGTGATTGAGGGAGGCCCGTGCCCCAGCAGTGGGGGGGACTTAAATGGGCTGATGATGATGATGTTTAATCGGTTTCAATTAATATTTTGATTTTTTTTTATTATTTATACTATCAATGAATCTGTTATATTTTTTTTATTTTGACCATGTTTAATTTTTAGTTTATTTTTCAAAAAGTGCACGATTCTATTAGAGTAAGGTATAAGTACTGGCTTTCGGGCTGTGGCATGTAATTTTGTCGCCTGATTAAGTACCTTTTTTTTCTTTAATTATCTTATAAGCGCTTTGGATATTTATAATCCGTTAGCTAGTAAGAGATCATGTTAAATAAATAAACAAACAAATAAATAAAGAGTTGCAAAGGTCAGACAAGAGTCGTTTCATTGAAATGACCAAGCTCCCCAAATCAAGAACCAAGATCCAAGCGTACCCTGGGCTCCAGAGCGACAGCTTTGGACGTAACTGGAAATTACACGCTAAGATGAGATAGAGATGGGAAATATTATTTTGAAATTGCTGGTAAACTTTTAAAACCTGTAATGCCTTTTGCCCATGAGAGAGCCACGCTTCAACATGAATATTGCCTATAGGTACCTGCTGCAACACCTGCAGAGGAGTCACAAGTGGTAACAATCTTATCCTCTCGGATTGGGCCTCCAGCACTAGCACTCGCTAGACGAAACACAGCGCAGCTACACTACTTCACGCTGATTTTCTGTGAGGCCGTGGTATCCCTCTGATCGAGCCGACCCATTGATGTGAAAGCGTGGTTCTTCCAATCAAATAATGATTTACAAGATAATTTAGTACCTAACTTCAAATGTCAAAAACGCAAGGTCTTCGATTAATAATTCTAAAAACACCTTATATTACTAATGTTATAATTTAGTGACGAAATCAGGACAATATATGGGTTTAAACTATGATTTATAAAATATTTTGTCGGAGCAATCAAAATCAGCTGTAAGCGGTAGTGTTGCCACAAGCATAAAAAAAATGATATTGATATTGGTTAACAGTAAGGGCCCCAATATCGAGCCCTGGGGCACTCCCATCTGTAAAAGGGCGCCAGAAGAGTTAGTTCCATTAACATTGACTTTTGAATTCTATCACTTAGGTATGACCGTACTAAGCTCAGAGAGCTATCTGTGAGGCCGTAATGCTGTAGCTTCATTAATAATGTTTTGTGATTATCGCAGTCGAATGCTTTTGGAAAAAAAATATTGATATTAATATTGATATTGGTTTTTCAATATTATAAAATCAGGTATCGACTTTCGATAAAGTGCTTAGATAAGTACATTACAACAATAGAAGAAACTCGCTGATCGCTCAGGGCGTGGCTGACTTCCAGTATTTGAGCTAGTTAATTACTGACCAATGAGAGCTATTAATCAATCGAGAATGATCGATATTGCAATAGAATCTCAAATATTGGGTAGAATTGCAATGCATTTTTTTAAAAGTTGTCTAAAAAAATCAGTAGGTATTTGAGACCTAGTTAGATATTTTATAAATGCTAGGTATTAGGGATTAAAGTATCAATTTGCCGTTTGGTATGGCGAATTTCTTAGAAGTTATAAAGATAAAGATAAAGATAAAAATTTCTTTATTAAATTTAGGTTCACACAGAACACTTATGAATTTCAAAATGGGTACATAATATCTACCGCTGGTTCGGAATGTCGACTTCTACTGAGAAGACACCAGCAAGAAACTCAGTAGTTACTCTTTTCAAATATTGATGATGTTTTTCATAGTAATATTATTTAAGTAATTATTAATGCTACTTCAACATAATTAACTGTGCTTTAACGGCCAACGTTTAGGGACGTGAAGGATAGTTTGTCAGAAAAAATCGTTTTTTATTAAAAACGTTATGATTTATAAAAACGTCAATTCTACTAAGTAAAAAAAGAATCACTTTCCAGATTTAATTTTTTTAATTTTTTTATAATAATTACAATAACAGTATGTAAATTAAAAGTGTCATAAAAACCTTGCCGGTTTGTCCTTGACATGGTTACACATGAGTGTCACTTATTTAACTAAATAAAAATAATAAAGTATAACATAACTTATTTCTAATACTTAGATCTAGAATTAAATTTAATTTACATCTAGAATTCAATAAACCTTCCAAATGTAGTCTTAAATCAAAATAAAATTATAGTACACATGGAAACTTTTTTCTTGATAAGGGTTCATACTTATTAATAGTACAACATTTTTAGGTGAGAAAATTGAATTAGCAATAAGGTTGAATTTACACTTTCAAAATTTTTACTGCGTTTATAAATGGAGAGCAGTATTATTTCATTTAATTAGACACAAACTGATTTCTTGGATTGACAACTTTCTTTTTTCACGCTTCGTTTGAAGGAATCCATGTTGAAGGAATCCATATTGTAGGAAGGAGAAATTACGTATTTGCGCCGGCAACAAATTCTATTTCTCTATGGTAACTGCGGCAAAAATAGGAGCTGTCAAACTTTTTTTTTTTAATTTACTTTAAGCATTATTTTTAAATATCAGTTATTGTCTTAATTTTCTTGGGTTATTGTTCATTTGTCCAATAAAAACTTTTTACTTAGATAAGATAAGATAAGAAACAATTTATTGACCACAACACATTACACATAGAACAAAACAGAGAAAACAAGGTACAGAGACAAAGAGTTGCGGCCAACAAGGCTCAGCCTCAGCATATGCTGCAACTGCCACACACAGCAGCTGCAGCGCTGATTTGCAGGCTGGACCTTGGGACTTAGGATAATTAATAACATGGTCCCAGTTTATTTTTCATTGCTACTCGATATTTACGACAGTGAAGTGTAAATCAGTTAAACAGGTAATAAACTTTGCGCAAGTAGATCATATTTCACTGTGACACATAACAACAAGTGGCATCCACTTCTAAAATACAACTTGACTATTGTTAAATACATCGCTTGCATTTACTATCTTTTATTACCATGCGACAATGTATTTACTAACATTTAATGCAAACTAATGTAAGCCTTAGTCTGTTGTCTTAAGAGTTCTCTCTAGAGGTAAATCTTTCAGATCTCGTAAGTTTAACGACTGTACAATGGAATGAATAAGAATGAGGTAACTTAAACGTAGTGTTGTATGTAAAACTCAACACTGCATTATAAAGCAGGACAAAAGCATGCGTGGAAACTGAATGTAAAAAAAAAAACTGAAGTAGATTATTATGTACCCACTTTTTTTCATGTAATAGGTGGCAGACGAGCAAACGGATCACCTGATGGTAAGCGATTGGACACCCGCGACACCAGTGGAGTCACAAGTGCGCTGCCAACCTTCAAACCCCCCTTTCCCCTGGATTGGGCCTCCGGACTCTCACTCACGCAGCGAAACACAGCACAGTGCTGCTTCACGCCGGTTTTCTGTGAGGCCGTGGTATCACTCCGGTCATAAGGGGTTTAAAGGGTCCAACGCGTACGCGAAAAATTGATTCACGCCAAAAGCGGCCACTTTTTGCGTGAATCAATTTTTCGCGTACAAAAACGGACCCAATATTTGTACATGGTTATTTAATAAATAGTATAAGTGTTTGCCGAGGGTTTGTAATCCCGAAATTGTTTAAAATAGTTCCGGTTTAGTAGCTTACCATTAAAATCGATTGGCGTCGCTAGAGTGCCCTACACGTCACCTTAACATTGTATCGATATTTGAAGAACAGTATAGGAATATGCCGTGTGGTCCCCGGCAGAGTAGAATAGGCCACCCTCACTCATACTGAGGTGTCGTAAAAGGCGACTAAGGTAAATCTGCTGGCATGATCATCAGCAACCAGAGAAGGAAAACTCTGCATTTATATCAAAACCCTCGCCAACCCGTCTGCCAAGCGTGGTGAGTATGGCAATTACCCCTCATGTGATTGAGGGAGGCCCGTGCCCCAGCAGTGGGGACTTAAATGGGCTGACGATGATGATATAAGCATGCTTAATATTTATTGATATGAATT
This sequence comes from Marasmia exigua, assembly GCA_019059595.1. Taxonomy (NCBI): domain Eukaryota; kingdom Metazoa; phylum Arthropoda; class Insecta; order Lepidoptera; family Crambidae; genus Marasmia; species Marasmia exigua. The sequence goes on along the minus strand of CM032482.1, from coordinate 11,579,861 downwards.
ATCTTGTGTCAAAAACTTCACTCCACTATCATTTACACTGTGTCTACGATTTAATTGAAAGCTATGTACACAAATGTTGATTCGGAAGTGCACACGCGAGCTAAGTCATGCAAGTAACCACTGCAAGCCACCAATTAGTTTTTGCGCAAACATTACTCCTATTATACAGAGTGGTTATACTGAGTTCCGCTGGCGCGTGTCGAAACCGCCTCAAAATTGGAGATAATGTCGATGCAAAAAGTAAAATGATACTTTAAGAGCAGTATAATGATGTAGATTAGATAGTATGGAGTCAAGCGAGTGGTTTCATTTCAATGAGTGTTTCTAAAGCACTTAACAAAAATAATGTAAGATATCATTTGTGGTTTTAACCTCTTGTTATGCGAGTATGAAGCAATGCGTGTTCTGTTTTTTGTGTCATAGGTGGCAGACGAGCAGACGGATCACGATCATGATAAGCGATTGCCGCGACCCATGGACACCCGCGACACCAGCGGAGTCACAGGTGCGCTGCCAACCTTTAAAACCCCCTTTCCCCCGGATTGGACCTCCGGTACCTTCACTCACGCAGCGAAACACAGCGCAGTGCTGCTTCAAGCCGGTTTTCTCTGAGGCCGTGGTATCACTCCGTCGAGCCGGCCCATTCATGCCGAAGCGTGGCTCTTGTGACTCCACTGGTGTCGCAGGTGTCCATGGGCAGCGGCAATCGCTTCTTACCATCAGGTGATCCGTCTGCTCGTCTGCAACCTATCACATAAAAAAAATATTGCACAAATAAAACAAAGATACCCAGCATAATAAGGTGGTTTTGTCATTTCTTAATAGTCATCATCATCAGCAACCCACACTCGTCCACTGCTGGACATAGGTCTCCCCTAATGCACGCCACTGCTCCCGATTTTCGGCCACGCTCATCCAGCCCACACCAGCCAGCCTTCGAATGTCATCATCCCATCTTGTCGCAGGGCGTCCTACACTACGCTTACCTACGGTTCCAACGGCTGTCAGTTCTGCGGCTAATATGACCAGCCCACTGCCACTTCAGTTTGCTAATTCGGTGGGCTATGTCGGTGACTCTGGTTCTCTGTCGAATTATATCATTTCTGATGCGGTCCTTCAGAGATACTCCGAGCATAGCCCTTTCCATAGCTCTTTGAGCGACTTTGAACCGGTGGACTAGTCCAGCCGTGAGTGTCCACGTCTCGGCACCGTAAGTCATGACCGGAAGGACGCACTGGTCGAAGACTTTCGACTTGAGACTTTGAGGGATGGGTGACGAGAAGACTTGACGAAGCTTACCAAATGCTGCCCAGCCTAGCTGAATTCTTCTATTGGCTTCTTCTTAATAGTGATACATGAATATTTTGTTTTTTGGTACTTGTAAGTGCCTACTGTGCTTACTACCTAACAGTATAATATGCACTTACGGTTTTGAAATATGTCAACTAAATCATACTCTGCTATATACTTTACTACTTACATAATATAATCGTACTTTTGTGTAGAGAAGTTTGGAAATGACATACCTGGAACAAAAAGATACAACAATTAGTATAGTTACGTGTTTTCTTTTCTTCAATGGCTGGAGATTAATAGGTCACTACAAAATAAAGTTAAAAAAAAGTAAAGTATCAGCCTATAAACTGTCCCACTGCAGGGCTAAGGCCTCCATCATAGAATTCAAGTCATCGCTACTATGATGGGATTAGGCTTAACCATCACGCTTGCCTAATGCGGATTGGTGATCACAAACCCGAGCTATGTTCAAAAACTCGAAACATATTTTTTGCTCTACCCGGGAATCGAACCCAGGACCCCGAGATCATGGCCCGGTACTTAAACCACTAGACCAATAGGGCTACATAATATCTTTATATTATTAGTCCGTGATAATAACAGTGACAGTGAAATATTGAAAAAGGTAATCAAAGGAAATTTTAGTCAAAAAGTATGTATTAGGATTTTTTCCGTTATGGTAGACCACTAGCATCAAAACTGATGAAAAGAGGTTCCGTGAGAAACTCAGGGCGAATTATAATATTGATATAATTATTTTATTGTAAAATACACTAACAATATCATGAAAATTAAACGCGAAATATAACCCACACCGACCGCAAATAAAATCAAATTTACGTCGAATAAAACCAATGGTTTCCTGTTAAGTAACATAATTTGGGAATATTTTAACGCACCACAGTATATTAAAATTAATGGATGGCCTACTTTACGATTGTAATAATAAACCAGAGCGTTTTGAAAACTTGCTTTGGTTCCTTTCATATTTAATCTACCTGTACCTGGTCTTTGGAAATTGTTGAATAAACCAACTTGAAACGTCCTATTAAAATTGGTAAATGACATGCGACCATTAAAGTGAACTGTCGACTTAATAATAAATATAGTTCTAACAAGAAATAGGAATAACAACAAAACAAACTCGTTATATGTGTCTTATTAGCTCAAGGCACAAGTTTGTCACCTGTGGATATATCACATGTGATAGATAGATACTCTTTATTGAGCAACATACAAATCTTAAAAGCTAGCTATACAGAAATACAATGTACAATTCAGGCGGTCTTATCTCTGGTAGCGATCTCTACCAAAAAACCTTTTTTTATGAACTGTAGGCTAACGCTTGACCACAATCTCACCTGGTGGAAAGTGACGATGAGGTCTAGGATGTAACGCGTTTGCCTAGAAGATGCTTGTTCACTCTTGCCTTAAAGATGTCCTTCAGGTAAAGGACATTCGATAGAAGAGGGGGAAGCGGTGCAATACTTCTGATATTCAACATTGATTATATGAGTGATGTAATAGTCACACTAATATTAAGGTGAAAATATCTGCATATTTCTTACTTCTTCACGCTCAATCGGCTGGAACAGGACAATCTGAATCAAGGAATTTAGGTAGTAGGATTAAGCCGAACGTAACGAGTCTAAAATCATAATGAAGCGACTGAATGTCCGATCTACCTCTACATTTTTCAAATCTATGTGCAGGGGTAGGTACAGACGACGCTAGGTTGAACAACCCCCAAACGAACGAACGGAATGCTTTCCGTTTGCAAGGCACATGTTCATAAAATGAAAATGAGCATAGGTTATCTAGGAAATTAAATGAAAGTTACAACTCCATGTATATGGAAAAGTGCAATGCACTACTCTTAGAGATAACATCTCAACTCAACGATTGTGTATGCATGTTCTCACATACAAGTATGAATCAGTATGAATCTAACCTAGGCAAATGGCACATTTGATTATAGGTAGCTATGTATACGAAATAGATGAGCATCATCATCATCATCAGCCCATTTAAGTCCCCACTGCTGGGACACGGGCCTCCCTCAATCACATGAGGGGTAATTGCCATACTCACCTACGCTTGGCAGACGGGTTGGCGAGGGTTTTGATATAAATGCAGAGTTTTCCTTCTCTGGGTGCTGATGATCATGCCAGCAGCTTTACCTTAGTCGCCTTTTACGACACCTCGGTAAGAGTGAGGGTGGCCTATTCTACTCTGCCGGGGACCACACGGCCATAGGCCACACGGCAATAGATGAGCATACAATTTCATATTTGTTGATTTTCAAATGCAATCCAGATGCGTGCTTGGGTTGCCAGGCGTGGTCTAGGGTTGACTGACGCACAGATAAATTGGGCTTCATTCCTGTTTTTCATTATATTTTCGGCAAGTTTGGCTTCAATGAACTTTTGATGTTTACTTTTTCGCATTACGTCAAATGAGTACGTTTAGCCGTTTTCGAATAAAATTGGTGTAGGTCTCATGCAATATTTTCCATTCTATTCTATTTTGGGCAGTTAAAGTCCAGTTGTTCCCGCCAGTCTTTGCTATGTCGTCTCTCCATCTTATTTGTGACCTTCCTATAGGTCATTGTCATCATCATCATCGTCAGCCCATTTAAGTCCCCACTGCTGGGGCACGGGCCTCCCTCAATCACATGAGGGCTAATTGCCATTCACCACACTTGGCAGACGGTTTGGCGAGGGTTTTGATATAAATGCAGAGTTTTCCTTCTCTGGGTGCTGATGATCATGAAATCAGCTTTACCTTAGTCGCCTTTAACGACACCTCGGTAAGAGTGAGGGTGGCCTATTCTTCTTCCTATAGGTATAGCTTCCTAATCCCATGGCCTCCAATTCAGCATTTCCCTACACTACCAGTTTGTCTTTCGGGCTATATCCCGCCAATTGCCACTTGAGTTGCGCCATCCTGCCAACATACTGTGTCTTCTAAGCCACTTGTTAGTTTTAGATGTGTGGTAATAAAATATCCATGATCTTGTGCTAATAATGGCGACTAAAAAAGGTCTCCAAATGTTTTTTTATACTTCTCGGTCTTAACTCTTAGCAACCCTGGATTGGTAGCGGAACTAAAATGTATCAGAATTAAACTAGCTTTCCACACAGTAGTTTGTCTCGCTTTAGTACTATTTGTCACGAAAGAAATGACAGATTTGCCAATAAAAACTCTCTTTGGAGATAATGTATAATTTATTGTGCTTCTCAATACATAAATCATGGATTGTCGGTAGAACTCAAACCAAACGTTTCGACTGATTCAATTCAAAGGTTTTAAATTTAGTATCATTTAGTTTTTAGTGTAAATAGGCCATTTTCATCTATCAACAATAAATTATGAAATTATATTACTTGTATAGTTTTCATCACGGGAAATGCAAATATAACGTTATTTTCCCATGAAATCCTAAGATAAATTTTATTTTTCAAAATCAAAATTGAGGTTTTAGTATCTGTATGTCACGTGATTTCAAACGCCGACCGCCATGATGTGACGTCATTATACTAAAACATCTTTTTGACATCTTTGTTTACGTTACCTACAACGTTCATCGAAATTAAACTTTAGCATTTTGACATTTCTCAATTTTAGTTCAATGCCCTTTGATTTAGTTATAGTGACGTCATGCGCCGTCACCATCATGGCGGTCGGTGTTTTAGCGCGTATATTTTACGTCAAATTTTTGATATTTTTTTTATAACATTTAGCAGGCATATTTTGCAGAAATAAAAATAATGCTTGATTATCTGATATATATGAGCATTATAAAAAATATTTGAAAAAATAGGAGAATTCCCTATTATGTATGGTCCGCATTTTTGACGTCTAATACCCCTTGGTCCGTTAACTCGTGGGTGCGATGGCGGGTGTCATTGCAAAATATCAATCATTATGTTATAAAGGGTTGTATTGGTAAACATTTTACAGCATTTTAACCAAGTACCTAAGTATTAGTATTTCCCGACGGCTACGACTTCCTTCAAGAGAAGAGCGTAGGTACTCTTGTTTAAAAACATATTAGCCGGCAACATATTAGCGGATGTTCATGGGCGGCGTTGATTTCTTTCCATCAGGTGACTCGCTTGCTCGTTTGCCGCCTCTAGCAAAAAAAAAACTTTTTTATAGTGACACAATACGATTATATTGGCTTCAGTCTGATGGTAAGCGTTGCAGGGAAAATATTAACAGCTTTATTAACCCCAAGTAGAAACAAACGAGATGAAATGATTGTGCCTGAGTGAAAGCGTCACTGCGGTCAGGGAAATTACTTTACCACGATTTACATAATAAGAAAATAAATAACAAGACAACAACGCGACAAAACTGCACTTAGCATATTAACTCTTTTTGTAAACAATGTAACTGCGAATTGTATTGCAATTTCACGGACGTAAACATTCTTAAACATAATGTCCAATTTTGTTAGAGCATTTTCGACTATTCTGATTTTTATCTAAATCTACAACTTAGTCACACTACGAACGCCCTGTTGGTCTAGTGGTTTAAGTACCGGATCGTGAATCTCGGGGTCCTGGGTTCGATTCCCGGGTCGACCGAAAAGTATGTTTCGAATTTTTCGAACATAGCTCGGATTTGTGATCACTAATCTGCATTTGGCAAGCGTGGTGATTAAGCCTTATCCCATCATAGTAGCGATGACTTGATTTCTATGATGGAGGCCTTTGCCCTACAGTGGGACAGTTTATAGGCTGATACTTTACTTACAACTTATATCATTGTTTTTTATTTTATTTTTTTTATTTTAAAAGCTAGAACCCGACTAGCATAAAACACGATATTAAAAGTACGAAACAAGAACATTTTCTCTGCTAAAATTATTATGCCGTATCGCCGTGGTCGTATGCCACATTGATTTTATTTTATTATTATAATGAATCTGTTTTGCTTCAGTTGGTGGCATACGACCACGGCAATACGGCATAATAATTTCAGCAAAGACAATTTTCATGTTTCGTACTTTTTAGAGCGTGTTTTTTGGTAGTCGGGTTTTAGTTTTTATACTTTATTTTTATTTTACATATTTTAGTTACGTAAATAAACTTATATATTTAAAATGTGTTAAGCGAGCTCTTTCATTTGATACCCCACACGGTACAGTCAAGCAAAAAATATTTTTTAGTTCCTTACTCCCCTAAGTTCCCAAGTCCCCTAGAGGGCGCTGTAGTCAACTTAACGTAATGTTATGTCGCCTATAACCAGAAGACAATCAAGACGCTTCTAACGACTTCTCATTTGTTCAAATATGAAAACTAGTTTAGAAGTTATGAGGGAACAGCTGAATAACCATACATACATACATTACCACGGCTTAACCACGGCAAAAATAGAACAGTTTAACTATATTAGGCCTAGCAAGGGCATGCAAATTTTAAAAGATACTTACTTTACCTGACACAGCACAAAATAATTAACAGAAGGACGGGTCTAGCTGACATTGGTATCGAAGAGTAATTGGCCTACGCGCAAGGCAGTAAATCTTATTGTCTCCCGCACAAGTTGCTTATAGTAAGTCTCGGTCTCATGCTGAAGCACGTCGAGATCACTGTAGGTACGCGGACATGTATGTGTGCGTTTAGCATGCGATGTAGGCAGCCGGAGTTCTGTGTCTATGTATCCTGTGAACACGCAGTCCGTGTGCTAACTACAGTACCCATGCGCGGGCAAAGAATAATATAGGTGAATATACTGCCTAGCGCGAAGGTCAATGAACTCTTCGATATCATTGTCAGCTGAAGCCGTCTTTCTCCTGCTTATATTTGCGTGTGTGTTGCCAGTGATGACATACGGAACCGAAACGTGGCCACTACAATGTGCCGATTAAGGAGGCTCAAATTCACCCAGAGAGCAATGAAGAGGGCTATGCTCGGAGTCTCCCTGCGTGATCGTATCCGAAATGATGAGATCCGCAGGAGAACTAAGGTCACAGATATAGTCCAAAGGATTACATGCCTCAAGTGGTAATGGGCAGGGCACATAGCAAGGAGAACAGACGGCCGTTGGGGCGGAAAGGTCCTCGAGTAGAGGCCACGTACAGGAAGTCGCAGTCGTGGCAGGCCCCCCACAAGGTGGACCGACGATCTGGTGAAGATCGCGGGAATTCATTGGATGCGGGCGGCACAGGACCGATTTGTGTGGAGAACATTGGGGGAGGCCTATGTCCAGCAATGGACATCTATTGGCTGAAATGATGATGATGATGATATTAGCGTGTAGTTGCGTCTAAGCTCTCGCTTTGGAGCCCGAAGTACGCTCAGACCATGATTCAGGAATTAGGGAGTCTGGTAATTACAATGAAGCCGAATTTTTGTGTATATTTATTTTATAGTATTAGGTATGCTCCACTCCACCTCAGAGTATCCCAAAAACCATGCAGGAATAAATCCTAAAGCCAATTTGGGACAGAACAAACGGCTGGAGGCAAACGAGCCTTATTTATCGGAAGATTAATCAGTGGGATCCATTTGTTTTCCCGAAGGAAACCAATCAATTAGACGCGCCTTGCTACACTAACACCCTATTTCCGAATTTGGCGAGATTGTAACCTTCATCTGATTTGTATTCGGATCGCTTAGTGGATAAGAATTAATTTGGTACGGATTTAAATAGTGAGGGAAACTTATTACTGTCAATTAGGACAGTAAAATGAAGCCATTAGTAGAGAAGAAGTGCAGCAGGATAACCTCGAGCAGGCAGCGATGGCGGCATCTAGTAAAGGGTAACACAACTGCCCCAAACCTTACTATGAGTACATGACGATCTGGCAAGAATGTACCGGATAGAAAGAAAAAGACAGGACCACAAAATAGACAGTCACGGAACGGCGACTGCCTAAATCACGTGCTAAATAGATTCATCGCCATCATCATTTCAGCCAACATGGACATAGGCCCCCCACACAGGCAGATCGATGCTACGCCGTCCGCATCTAAGGAATTCTCGTGATCTTCACCAGATCGTTGGTCCACCTTATGGGTGGTACCACAGCCGTGACTTCTCGTACGCGGCCTCCACTCGTAGACCTTTCCGCCCCAATGATAGTTTGATCTCCTCGCCATGTGGCCTGGCTGTTGCCACTTGAGGAATGCAATCTTTTGAGCTAAGTCTATTGAGACCTTACTTCTGCTAACTGCTGGTTGTGCACACAGAGAAGAAAGGAGAAACACAGGAGAGGAACTATTGGCGCTAAGGTTCCATGGAGGAAAGGAGAGTTAAAGGTTGGCAGCGCATTTTTGACACTAGTGTTGGGCGGTGGCAATGGCGTATGTACCATCAGGCGCACCATATCACCCTTCCCTTCGATTGCGCCTTCGGTATCCCTCACTGTCCATTCATGGCGAAGCGTGGCTTTTTATCCCAGGATTACCACCATGGCCTTTACCATGTCACGTGTAGGGAACAAGATGGTGATGGATAACCACAGGAGCGCAAAGTGTACATCTCAGCGTAATCACTGTCGGAAACCCCACAGACGGGACTGGACCACTTACTTGTTACGGACACTTTAACTTGTTAGTAAAGTATCAGCCTATATACACTGTCCCAGTGCAAATGCCTCCATCATAGAAATCAAGTCAACGCTACTATGATGGGATTAGGCTTAATCACCACGCTTGCCTAATGCGGGTTGGTGATCACAATCACGAACTATGTTCGAAAAATTCGAAACATACCTTTGCTCGACCATGGAATCGAAGCCAGGACCCCGAGATCACGGCCTGGTACTTAAACCACTAGACCAACGGGGCGATTCCACTACACCTAACTGACTCGCTAAATCTAGTTTTGTGGAGCAGTTGACCTTTAAAACTCGGTTAGTGTGAGATGATAAACACAATATACCAATTTTTACCACGACCTCAGAAGCCATTGTTCGGCGTGTGCCTCTTTCTTCGTGTTGTATAACTTTGGCACACTTTGCCAGTCGAAATTAGTATGATGCGTGTTTAAAGATAATAAGCTTAAGAGTAAGACCTTCCAGAACAGATAACATTGTTTAATTTATACAATATTGTAAAAAAATCGAGAATGACAATTAACTAACCTCCTCATCTTAGCGTGTAATTTTCAGTTGTTTTTTTTATGTGATAAGCGGCAAACGAGACGGATCGCCTGATGGTAAGCGAATTGCCACCGCCCATAGACATCCGCGACACGAGTGGAGTCAAAATTGCGCTGCCAATCTTTAAGCCCCCCTTTCCCCCGATTTTGAGTAGCATCTAAAGCTGTCGCTTCGGAACCCGGATTCTAACTGGAAGTCACAATAATGCGACTGCCGTCTCATCATCATTATCATCATCATCAGCCCATTTAAGTCCCTACTGCTGGGGTACAGGCCTCCCTCAATCACATGAGGGGTAGTTGCCATACTCACCATGCTTGACAGACGGGTTGGCGAGGTATGACTGCCGTCTGACCTTCACAAACCCTTTGACAAGCGAACCAGACCAACTGGATCACGGTTACATGGCAAGTAAATAACATACATTTTAATTGCGTATAACATGCGCTTTAACAGTCGTCAAGTTTGGGACAATGTCATAACTGCCTGCATTTGACCAACTGGATGGCGCAATTGGTAGTGACCCTGCCTCTTACGCCAAAGGTCGTGGGTTCGATCCCCACCCTGGACAAACATTCGTGCGAATAACACTTGTGTTTGTTCAGTGTCTGGGTGTAATATATGTATTTAAATATATATTTGTGTTCCTCTGCTGTCTGATATCTGTAACATAAGTGCTTAAGCTACTTAGTACGGAATCAGGTCAACGTATGAGATGTTGTTAAAAATAATAATAATAACTTTAAGGGGTTGATGGTTGTATTGATTGAATTTATGTAGGATGGGCGCACGCAGTATCAGCTTCTCTCTTCAGATCTTGTTCAATGTCAAGCAACTTCGGTCACGACTAAAATCTTTCTGATCCCTTAGACTCTTTCCACCTTATTATAAATCGCGATCTAAAGTTATAACCGTACTAAAACTCATGTCACCCCGTTCCAATACGCAATGTTAAAACGCGCTGGCACGAAATTTGTTCCAGGATTCTCCTTACTTAGCGATTTGTAAATGACACGGAAAGAATTTGTATTTTTCCCGTCTAAAATGACAAGTATTCAGAGATGCTGAGATTCACTGCCGGTCTTATCAATCGGCGAAAACTAGGATTCCTGCCGTACCATCTGAACTAGGTGGTTAATATATCCACCACCGTGCGTCAGGTACCCAGTATCTCTCGCCACGCACCTCCTCATTGTGGAATCAACTTTCGAATCGGTAGATACTCAAGAAAAAACCTTCTCAAAAGCCGGCGAGGAATCTGTATTCCTTCCGGTTTACCGGATGTCCATAAGGTGTTCGCTTACAATAAGATGACCTATTTGCTCATTTGCATCCTTTCCCATGATAAAACTTAATATTAGGTACGCTAAGTGTTAGGGATTTACTTAGTACAATAAATAAAATGATGAAGTGTTTTGTACAAGAGCGAAAATGAAGTAATAATGTGTTGATCTATATCATAATTATCTCACATTCATGAAAGGTAACAATGCAAAGATCAAGGTTTTACAAATCACGATCAGTATTAAATAAATTATGATCGATTCCGGGCGACGACCATTAGTTTTAATGGTTCCGTTGAATTGTTTCTTTTTTGGTTAATTGATAGTAAAAACAATATAGCTTTGCAATATTCAATCGAAGGTCCGGTTGTAGCATTCTTTAGTATATTAGAACCAGTGGGCCTGCAATTTTATGGAATACCTAAATGTGTGAATGAATCCCTGTGTCCTTTTACTATAACCATTAACACTTAGCTGTAAGCCAAATTTTGTTTCGAAAATAAGTTTAGCCTAATACAGAATTTTCTCGGGAAAACCTCTTTTTTTTAATCCCTTCTAATATCAGAAGTGGTCTAAGTTGAGCTTCTTTTCACTAACCATCGCGAAATATTTGTATGCAATTGCTTATTGCCCGGCTTGAGTGGTCTAATATTATTATTTTTTATATTACTTGTTTTTTATAATGTTTCGTTTGTTGTTTTTTTCTGCCTGTTTAATGAAGTGTGTAATGAATACTGATTGTGTTATCACTATCTGTTCATATCTGTAAAATGTGGTGTCTCGTATTTTCCGTTTCTAGTCTTCATCCTATCTATTTTCTACTTAGTGTAAGTGGCTCGTTTATGTCTACACTTGACACCTTGAGCGCAGAACTGCTTGGTTTGAGTTCAGTTCGTGCTAGGCTCCGCTACAGTAGACCCAACCTTACCAAGGGAAATGCGCGTCTCCATGAATGGTACGACCACGAACTAGGATTCACCTTCATATCGTCAGAATAGATGATTCACGAATATTTATGTTCTTGAACCATATTATACCTAATGATGATATTATTTGATAAGCAATCTACCCACTCTTTGCATTACTTTGTTTGAAATCATAAATCACAATCAACAGGATCTGATGCTCCGGCTCTCCATTAAAAACAAATATTAATCAATATACTTGTGACTGACGAATGCAATTTGTAATATCACGATCAAACCCACTCACTGTTGGTGAAACATAATGTTGATTGAATCTAATGAAGGGCCAAAAACAAAGAGTTTTAAAACCTTTTATTCGGGCTATTGTTTTAATGCAATTCTATTTTATAGTAATGAATGATTACTCAATACCACAGTAGATTCAATCTGTGTATCTTATGTTTTTGTAATGCTGACGTGGTTGCGAAAATCAGCTCCTCCATACAAATGGAATGCTTACTTGGCGATACCTAATTGAATGGAATATGAAACTGCTTACTTCGATTGTATTGCTCATTATAACTTTCTATAAGAACTTCATTCATACTTTTAAAAATGTTTCGGCATAAAATGACTGCATAATTTTACGGTGTATTCGATTGTTTTAGTTCAAGCTAATTCGAGAGCGGAAATAAGTGCCCTCACCAGAGTTCCTAGTTAAGGTGACGGGTAGAGCACGCCAATCGATTTTAATTTTTAGCTACTAAACCGGATTTATTTTAAACAATTTCGGGGTTGCAACTTCTCGGCAAACCACTTATACTATTTATTAAATAACCATGCACAAATGTTGGGTCCTTTTTTGTACGCAAAAATTTGATTCACGCCAAAAGTGGCCACTTTTGGCGTGAATCAATTTTTCGCGTACGCGTTTGGGACCAAAATTTGTGCGTGGTTATTTAATAAATAGTATAAGTGTTTGCTGAGAAGTTGTAACCCCGTAATTGTATAAAATAGATCCAGTTTAGTAGCTAAAAATTAAAATCGATTGGCGTCGCTAGTGTGCCCTACCCGTCACCTTAAAACATCTGATCCAAGATGCAAAGGGGAACACTCTATAGCTTGTACCTAGTATACTTATAAATGCTAAAAAAAAACAAAACAACATCTTATATATGTGTCTGATTCCGTACTAAGTAGCTAAATCATTTGTGTTACGGATTTAAGACCACAGAGACGGATGTGGTTGTTTTTACAAAAAGTAAGAGATCATTTTGTAATGATGTAAATCATAGATTTACTCTAAGGTTTTAATACAGTTCTTATGCACTATTTTTATCTATACTATCTTGAGTTGACATTAAAGATTGCACAGCAAAATTTAGCTCCGTAAGTAAATTTCGTGTTCACGACCACTTCTTTACCCATTATCTTGAGCACGCTAAAGTAGCAAAGGTCATTGGGCTGGTCAGGTCTGGCGTAGAACCGACAAATGGCCGCAGCAGGAAAAGGCGTATGTATATATATATATAGTCTCATGTTAGAGCGAATACAAAATAAATTTACAAGGTACTTGTATTAAGAGTTGTATGGGGTATATCCTTTTACCCACTAATGTACCTAACTTGTTTGTACTAGGTATCACTCTATGGTGGGGTATAATGAGTTGAGGGTAACGGAGGGAATGGCACTGCATCATATTTATTTAGATTGGTAAGAGGGAAGGCAGGACAACAATCAGGTATTGGTGTTGTTGAGCCGTGCGTCCGGACCGATACGTGCCTGTGGCGACGGCCGGCGGCCGCCGCATGCTGGCCGCGCCGCCGCGCGACGCACCAAAACCTGTACGTTGGCTCGTTGTTAGGAACTGGATATGTTAGTCGGAAAACTCACCTGATTGCTTGTGGAGTTAGATAGATTTTTTCTTTCTTTCAGAGTTTTATTTAAGTTGACTTTATCGATTAAGTACCTACTTCTTAAAAATGTTAACAAATTATAAAACTGTCTCCATAAGAAAATAAGTTATTCTGTCAAATTGTAAGTCTTACTAACCATGAAGTTGATCTAATTATACATTGAAAAAAGACACACGTAGATTAAGTCAAAACGAAAAATATGCGTAAATTCAAATAAATGTGGTAGTCATCTTTTATGATTACCTCATTTTCCAACAAATTCAAGTAAAGCGTACTACATTTAAAAATGCTTCACTGATTGATTGATTTCATTATGTAAGAAAGATCATATTATTGAGTAAAAATCATTATTATTCTAATTTAGTAAAACTGTTCCTGATTTAGACATATTCGACAATGTGTTTTCTAAATTCAAATCGTTGGTGACAGAGTATCTATAAGGCCACTAGCCTGACGGATGCTCTTAGCTCTGTCATTACTGTCACGCCTAGTACTAAGTTTTTTACTTATTTAATTAAGAAACATAAGGAATCTAAACAAATGTTTTTCTCATAAGTGCTATGTACGCCGTTATTTTGATGCATATCAGAACTGTGACCTTATTAATATGTGGCTTGTGATTGTAATAATATGTATCATGTGGCTGTACTAAATAAATAAATAATTTTCCATAATTTTCCGATTTATACAAAACTTCAAACATTTCAATAAACCTTCGGGTGAGGAGTTCAAAACTCTGCCACTTACTAAAACGTTTGTAGTAGTTTAAGCTTGCTATGTGAGTTCGCGCAATATCCGCCCACATGCGTCTTGGCGCAGCGCCGGAAAACCACTTTACTTACTATTTCCTATTTTGTTTATACAGGGTGTAGGTACTAACAGTACCTAAGTACTTTATTTTGTGTGATAAATGGCAAAACAGTAGATTGATAATCTTTTTTGCCGCCGTCCATCCGCCTGCTCTTTGTTTCGACGTATGAGTGAAGCTACCGTCTCAATTCAGACTCCACTGGCAAATAAGAAAATATTTTTTGCACCAAAACATTACATGCCACGACAAGACATTAACATAAAAGAACCTGGTATACACCGTGCTTTTTTAACCGTCTTACTCCCTTATGGAGGGCATTATACTGATGAAAACAAACATTTTTCCCCAAGGAACTTAGTCTTATCTCAGAAAAAAAAAATACCTTCCATAAAAAAGTAATCAGCTAATTGGTGCAAATTGTATGGGAAGGCAATTTTTTTTTTGAGATTAAACCCTATATAATAATATAAATAAAAATCATTTTATTTCAAGACACATGGGCCATATAAAATGTTAGTAACAAACAACTTATAAAACCATGTTAGTCAGCAGAGACAAAACAACGTATAGCTACCTTTGCAGACCTACTGTCCTACTGTCTGCAAAAACAGTCACATGTCGTTCTCACATGAACATCTCCCAAAGCAAACATACAAAGCTTACGTTCTATGTTCCTTCGGAGAAAATGTTTGTTATCATCAGTGCTCTCGATAAGGGAGTGAGACGGTTGAAAAAGTACGGTGTAATAGATATTGATTGGTAGGATACCAGAATACCAACTCTGCTTCGGTACCGCAGATAATGCCGTAGCAGCAAATGCTGAGCTGTCCCCAGCTCACCTTATCGACCACACACAACCACACCATCTCTTCTCGAATCGCCTCTCTTCTTTGTATGTGTGTCGTATTGTTTTCTCTGTGTTGTGATGGTCAATTATTTTTTTTTCTTTCTTATTGAGCGTAAGCTTCGCTTACCGTCAGGATAACTGACTGTATGCTATACACCCTGTATAGAATACTCAATTTGAATAGTTTTGCTATTTAAATTCGAGAGTTACTCCTGCGATGCTTTTAGCCGGCCGCTCTTGGAGCGAGTATGGTAATCGTCAGAACAAGGACTCGACAATTAGATACCTTATCTCAGTCTTAGCTTTTTGCGTGACAATTTCACTTTGTAAACTTTTGAACCGGGCGGTTACGGATGTAACTTTGACTCTGCGTCATCAAGGAGTTCAAGAAATTATAAGTATAGATATGCGATAAGACTGTGACCTATTTTTTGTTATAGGCGAAAACGAGCAACTTGTCTGATGTAAAGTAATCACCGTCGCCCAAGAACATTTGCGAAATCAGAGGGCCTATTCTCGAGCACTCGACATTGAAGTCTAATTTTGAGATTTCATACAAATCTCTAGCTTCGATTCGATTTGAATGTCGAGTGTACGAGAATTGCCCCCCAGATGAGACGCTGATGAGTTGCTTGCTTTTTAAAATGGAATACGCTATTCTATTGAATGTAGTCAAAACTATCAGGAAATATTTCTGCGACCAAACGATTCCACAAAACTGAAGATATGTGGTAGTCTGAACCATTTTTTTTTTGTCCTTGTTATGCCGCCTTATTCATGGTTTTGATTTTTGCAACAAAGATTCGATTTAATATTTCGCTTATTTTTATTAGATTTTCATTTGTTTTCTTATTACTAATATCAAAATCAATTAGATGAAATGTCCTAATATTTCGCTTATTTTTTTAAATTTTCATTTGATTTCTTATTAATAATATCAAAATCAATTAGATGAAATGTCCTTAATTTTAACTAGAAGTTCTTTAATTAGCAGTTGGGACATTTAGTATTACTATTACTTAGAAAACCTTGATCTCAATCATCCTAGCTACCTTGTTACTCCATTTGGCCGAAGTAAAGGGTAATGAATTCAATACACCAAATCGAAGTGAACGTGTACAGGGTGGCTTATTTAGGTCGGTCAGTATAGAAACGTTTGAAAGTGTGACATAAAAAAATTCTTCTTACGATGTCATCGATTTTGATAAATGTAAACTGCATTAAAACAAGGGTAGAGTCCGCGTCACAAAAGAAGTAACGTAAAAAGTGTGCTAGAGTTGTTATTAACATTCAATTTTGAGCTTCATGCGCATAGAAACAGGTCTCAGATATTAGTTCTGTGTTTTTTCCCCGGACTAGTTTCGCGGACTCCACTCAACTCGGGAATCGAACTCAGACGTTTTGAAAAATAAAGCTAATCATTTATTATAATTATAATAAAGTTCATATAGTTCATATAGTTCATATAGTTCTTATACCTCATCGTCACACGTTCATAATCATAATCTTAAATTATTTATTTGCATAAAAAATGGTACACAATTATGTCATAAAAGTAAACACAAACTTCACTCCTAATTTTAATAAAACGAATGTTGGATAATTCTAAACGGATAAATCTAATAATTAGTTCGGAATAAAAACAATAGTATTAATAGGTACACGTCTTTATTTTGGTTAGGTAGGCATTCAAACGCGGCCTTTGTAGATACGAGTAAATCCTTGTCTATTTTCACCTTCTAAAATAAAATGACACCAGAATAACATTTTAAATCCTAACATCACAGAGATTAATCACTTTATCGATAAAAAAAAAGTTTCAATTGAAGTACTAAATTCGCGGAATTAAAATTGTGACTTGTTTTATTTGGTTTGTAGGTCGAGACTGTATTTCACAGATTTTTCTTTTTTTTATGTGATAGGTGGCAGACGAGCAGATGTACCGCCCGATGAAGCGACTGAAGCCGCCTATATACACCCGCAATACCAGTGGGGTCACAAGGGGCTGCCAACCTTCACTAGCTACCCCAATTTTCCCCTGATTGGGACTCCAGTACTGGTACCCTCACTCAATCGGCGAAATACAGGACGGACAGATGCTGCTTCACGCGTTTTCTGGTCAAGTCGAAGTGTCACTTTGGATCGAGCCGGCCCATTAATGCCTAGCTCCCACATGGTTATCAAATATTTTTCTATACCTTTATTAAATATTAGGATAGCTTTGAAAAGAGCACTTATTTCACGGTAGACAGCGGCATGACTGTGATCTGGTATTATCGGTATCTATGAGCGGAGGTTACCATTTACCATCAGATGGGGCGCATGCTTCGTCTGCATATTTTTGTAATAAAAAAGACGATTCGGCGGGTAGGGCTAAATCAAGCCGCGTGGGCTGATGCAATTCAAAGGTTCTAAATTAGTGTCTAGTGGTTTTTAATGTACAAATTTGGTGTTTATTTGTGCAAAGAAGTGCCGTAAAGTGGTCCTAATAATAAGAATCGTTGGATTGTATCATTTTTAACACTACTATTGTGTGTCGAGTGAGTTGTCTCGTGACAACTTGCTTGGACCTAATAGAGTCTTAAAACCCGCGATTACTTTTAGGGTATATCTACTGAATCTGTAGGCTGATAAAACGTAAAATACCGGCGTTATATTGAGTGACTGTGACTGACTGACTTCGACTGTTGTCTACCTAAATAATCCCAATCAGTTACTTGACATTGGCAAATTATCTTCGGGTAGAGCCATGCTAAATTAAAAATATAAAAAAGATCTTAAACCTACTACAGCTTTGTAACGATGCCGTTTCCCAAGTCTTCATGGATGGTTGGACCACCATGATGACTGGAAACTTAATGGCTGGCACTGGCATGCATTAGACTCCACTTTCAAAATTCATCTATCAGTCGATATTCAAATCGATCGAAGAATTTTTGGAAGGAGTTCCATACCTGGAGCATCCAGAATAAGCCAGAAAATTTAGTAAACTACCAGAGTCTCAGTGTTACATATGCCCATTATACGGGGTAAGCGTTTGTTACCACTATTGCCTCACTATCCTACCTTTTGATAAATTTACCGATAGAACTTTTGTAGCATTTATTTCAGTTTAATACCATAAAACCAGTCTCGAGATCCATGGTTGTTTATTATTGAGAGTATCTTCGTGTATGGTTCAGAGCCCCCGCTCCGACCATCGTAACCATTATCACGGCCTGCTGACCGTCGCAGCTTTACTAAAACCCAGTCAAAACGGATAGAGGTTTTCTCTGTATCACGTAATTTATGAAGTGCAACCCTCATACATCCTCGCTCGCAATATGGGACGCAATCATCCGGCGACGGCTAATCCTTATCCGCGCCTAGATATTGGCAGGATATTACGTCAAAGCCTTAGAGTCTCATTTATGAGCCAATTAAAGCAGCAGCGCCAAGATAATCTCCCTGTGAGATTAAAAATAGATCGCTAGTGACTCAAAGTAATTGGATGAACTTGACAGTTTTACAGTCGCTGTTCACTGAGAGTTTAAAGATTTGAGGCCCGGCCGGCTCGGTTTTAGATTTCTGAAACGGGTAAACCACCATGATTCAGTTAGTCTGGTTTCCCTGGTAAAGGATTGCGAAGGTCAGACGGCAGTCGTTTCATTGTAATTACCAGAATCTCCAAATTATGGTCTACGCGTACCCCAGGATCTAATGCAACAGCTTTGGATGCAACCGGAAATTAGATACTGTGATGACTTTGAAATTAATACCTATGACCGCAAAAAGAACCAATAGGTAAATTCTCGACCAACTGAAGATAAAAACCAGACTGTCTGTTACCAAAGAGTACTAGGTTACTTTGACCATATCACCCGCAGACAAGATGGTTAGTTGTGGGGAAGGTCAATGGTTAAAGATGAAGTGGGCGTACACCTCTTCGTTGGTCAGACCATGAGCCCAATTCTCGTGCTCGTGACATTTATTTTCATGCGACATATATCACTAAAGTGGCCGTGTGGTCCCCGGCAGAGTAGAATAGGCCACCCTCACTCTTACCGAGGTGTCGTAAAAGGCGACTAAGGTAAAGCTGCAGGCATGATCATCAGCACCCAGAGAAGGAAAACTCTGCATTTATATCAAAACCCTCGCCAACCCGTCTGCCAAGCGTGGTGAGCATGGCAATTACCCCTCATGTGATGGAGGGAGGCCCGTATCCCAGCAATGGGGACTTAAATGGGCTAACGATGACGATGATATCACTAAAACATAGTTTTTATACGGTTTTTACGTGATTTCCGCCATGTTTTTTCATATCGAAAATCCCGAGAATTGGGCTCCAAATAAGGGATGTAACCGGTCTCACTTTGCCGATTGCCCTAACACAAGCCGAGAATAGGGAAGAATGGAAAGACTTTGTCTCCGCCTCGCTAAAGGCATTTCAAGAAAGGCACGACCTTCAGCAATGAAGAAAACGATGAAGAAGAAGACAATAAAAGGTTGATTCAAAGTAAGAATAAGCGTGTGATCTGGAGCCTACTCTAGTTACTAGGGCGACCCTGTATTTCAGACCTCCAGATCCCACAATTAAATTGGCTGTAGGTACAATTTGTCTGTGTGAATGTGTGTGCGCATGTTTTGTGTATTTCGCGTATTTTTGTTATTAGATATTCTGATTTAGGTAGCGATATTCCAAGTAAGTCTTGGAACTATTTTATAACTCGCTACAGTAACATCTACCTACTAGTTAAGTTACGAACTTAGCTCCTAAAAATGTAAATGGGCTGCTAAATTTGTAGTCGACTGCTGAAACAGGAGCTCTTCAGAGCGTAAGATAATTTTCTCCGAAGTTCAGGAAATTGGTTCCGATTAATTTCCATATTTTCGCGAAATCCAATTTGATAGCTAGCAGGTTTGTGTATATATGTCACCGTTAAATTGTGGAACCGTAAGATCTAAAAAACGCATTGATGTGGGTATATTTGTAGATACGATAAAACCCTTCCGGCTAGGCTCCCATAACACTATAGATCAGTGTTTTATTAGGCTTTGACTGATTTTGTATTAGGAAAATAAAGTATGAAATTGCAGATTCGTAAAGAAATTTTCTGAGAAGCAGTGTTTCCCATTTTGAAAATTTTATATTTCAAATTAAACATTAATGCTACTGTTCTTATTAAGCTGTGATTTAATAGACAACGTCTAGGAATAGATTTTCAGAAAAAAAAACATTGTTTATTAAAAAAGTTACAAATTATGATAACGTCAATTCTGCCTAACAAAAAATGTGTTACTTTCAATATTTTTTGGTCTACACATTACAAAGCTTAGAAATATGGCACTTAATCAAAATGTTTGTTACTACAGTAACGTTTTTTTTAGGAATTATCAATCTCGATTAATTATTAATTTGATTTTGTATCTAAAAAAACGGCAATTTTAAACTTTATCCCCTTATTATATATTTGATTCATTATCAATTCTCACCTGTCATTGGCTAATTGCCATAGAGGAAATTTAAATCAAAACAGTATCATTTTATTAAGAAACCGGCCAAGTGCGGGTCGGACTCGCCCATGAAGGATCCGTAGTAGCAAATAAGATATGTAAGGTAAAATGCGGTTTACGGTTTATAACGTATTAAAAAAAACTATATACTACATCTAGTTAAAACCAATTTTCTTTGTTAGTTTTCATGGTAATGTATGTCATATATTTTTTATAGTTTTATAATTCTTTTATAATAGAAGTGCGAGGGTACAAACAGGAGTTATACACACTTTGGGAACGTCTTTTGCGCAAAGTATTAAGTTTAGAAAAAAAATGTATTAGAAACCTCGACATCATTTTTAAAGACCTATTCATAGATGCCCCACACGTATGGGCTTGATGAAAAAAAAATTGAGTTTCAGTTCTAAGTATTTTTTTTCCTATTTTTGAGTAAAAACCGTTCTTATAGTTTTCGGAAAAAAGTAGCTGTAACATACAGACAAACAGACATGAAGAACCTATAAGGGTTCCGTTTTTTGCCATTTGGCTACGGAACCCTAAAAACTGGCGATCTAAGATTTTATTACGGCAATGTTAGGTAAATTGCTGTCATTAAGTTTACAGACCTGATCACAGATGTCGAAGTTTTATTCTAAAGTAGGCTACAATTTTAGCGTAGGATACTGTGTAATATTATATTTTTATTTTATTTTTTATATTGTAATGGCCTCCCCTGGCTAATCTCTGAAAATAATGTGACCAACTGAATTTTGTCAAGCTGGTATAATAAAAATTATTATTTCTTCTAATAAAGTTAACAACCAATCTTACTGATTTTGTTATTCATCTGCGACATAAAAAGGAATTGAACGATTTTGGGTGCTCATGGCTAATGATGTCGATTGGGACTTCAAATCTAAATGGATTCCGGATCTGCCATCTGTTAGTGAATTTGACTAAATCTGTATTGCTCTCGTTTGCATAATAGCCTGGAAAAAGTCTCCTAAAATAAATGTTATTTTGGCCTGTCTTAACGCAAGTCCAATGGACTTATTACCATACTTAGTAAGAAAATGCCAGTAGCAGTGCAAAAAGATTTTACAATAATCACTTAATTTTATAAGTACATAAGTAAAGTATCAGCATTTAAACTGTTCCACTCTAAAGCAAAGGCCTCCATCAGTAGTAATCCAGGTATCGCTACTACTATGGGATTAGACTTAATCACCATGCTTGCCAAATGCCGATTAATGATCACAAACCCGAGCTATGTTCGAAACATACTTTTCGCTCGACCCGGGAATCGAACCTAAGACCTCGAGATCACGACCCAGTACTTAAACCAGTAGACCAACAGAGTGCCAATTTCATAAATACATTACCAATATGTATCTTCAGAAAAATATTTTTACAGGTGAGTTGTAACCTGGTGTTTTATGTGATAGATGGCAGACGATCTGACGGATTACATGATGGTAAGGACATATACAACAACAAACTAGTTACTAATGTGTTACACTCCCCTACCCCCCGAAATGGGCCTCCAGCAGCTTAACTCACTTGGCGAAACTTGTAGCCAGTAGATTAGGCGCGCTAGCTTAAAAAACTAGAAATTCAATTTCCCAAAGAAATCAAATTTTCCTAAAATTCTTAAATGGAATCTATGAAACTAGATTAAACCCCTAAATGGTGATCATCGAGAAGTAGAAAAAAGAAAAAAAAGTTCTATAAGCATTCTGCGCCCTCTTTTGTTGCACTTTCAATTGTATACTGAAACCTTAGACAATTTAAAGTGAACGATTAATTACAAAATAGTAATTATGCTTACTCAAATGAATAACTGTGCCTTCATCACGAGCTTCGGATGTACAAAGAATGAAAAATAAAATTTAAAAATGTAGAATTTCATCAAAAGAAACGCCATTTGTGTCGAAAAAAGCATCGACGGCAACATTTTTCAGTCTAAGCTCAGTCTTGTATAGAATGACCTCTGTATAATTTTTACTTCCATTTTTTATCTCAGAAACAAAGAGATGTCAAGAACATTGGTAGCTATTATAAATGTTTGTACTTATTTATTTACTTTTCTTTGGCCGCAATGTTATTTGTCATCCATACTAATATTACAAATGTGGAAATGTGTGTGTCTGTCTGTTTGTCCATCTTTCACGACATAACAGAGCGACGGACAGACGTGGTTTTTTAATCAATGGGGGTATTATGGAGAAGACGAAACTTTTATAGGTACCGTTTATCAATATATTTTTTTTGTCATATGTGGGTGACGAGCAGACGGATCACCAGATGATAAGCGATTGCCGCCGCTAATGGACACCCGTGACACCAGTGGAGTCACAAACTCCCCCTTTGGACCTCCGGTACCCTCACTCACGCAGCGAAACAGCGCAGTGCTGCTTCACTCCGGTTTTCTGTGAGGCTGTGGCATCACTCCGGTCGAGCCGGCCCATTCATGCCAAAGCGTGGCTCTCCCACGGTCAATATTACACAAATTCAAAACACTGTGTATACAAGGGACACACACCTTGGTATGAATAATTAAATGATCTTTTCAAAATTATGAATACTCGTACAAAGCAAAGTTCCTAATTAATTGTTATGATAAAAAATTATGTAGGCAAATTGAAATACCTCAACATCATGAAACAAAAGGTTGTAAACATTAAAGCTTAGCCTTTGATTGATTAGATTAGAATGTCCAAGGTGATTGTGATTTAGATATTTTAATCGAACATGTGTTTTTGTTATACTTACATGGTACGGATTAAGTCCTACAATGTACAAAAATTAACAACATAAGCCTCCACTCGAGGACCTTTCCGCCCCAACGGCCGTCTTTTCTCCTCGTTATGTGCCCTGCCCATTGCCACTTGAGGCATGCAATCCTTCGGGCTATGTCTGTGACCTTAGTTCTCCTGCGGATCTCATCATTTCTGATACGATCACGCAGCGTTAGCCTAATGACTAAAAAATAAAAACTTTTAGCTTAGCTTTAGTTCTTATTATTATTTTTAAGTTTTTCTTCTTTTGTTCAATAAGCTATTTATTATCTCCAGAAAAAAAATACCAACAATTATTAATACAAACTTTTATAAATAGCCTTTACTATTTTTTCATGTTTCTTATGGGTTTCGCCAGCCGCTTACTCCGGCACCAAATCAGCTGATCAAAGTGTAAAGACGTTTCTTACTATTTCCAAAAATTTTTTAGTAATACTTTATGTCAAGAGTGCATGGATAGTACTATATTTCTACAATAAAAAGTTCTATAGCTATACGCATTCATGAATTAGCCAATTGACTTAGATCAAAATGCCAAGTATACGCAATCAAAAATCGATGATTAAATCTACCCTCAAATGTTAGATACCTATACGTCCCTTTACCGATATCTTCACCGCTATTTTATCTATCGGTCTATGACGCTATCTTTCGATAAATCAGCTGGTTTCACTGCGCGTGCTCATGCCTACGCGTCATGACCTAACAACCCGCTGAGACGTTGATTTGTGAAGGTACTGTACTTTAAGCCTCTAGGTCAGTTGTTCTTAACCTTTTTGCCAGGGACCATTTGAAGAAATTTCTGTCATGCCGTGAAACATGCGGTACAGTCCAAATTCTCATCGTGAGCGTTGGTTGCTGCGTTGTGTTTGCTGTCTTATTTTTAGTTAATTGACTGCCTCGGTGACGCAGTGGTTAGTGGGTCGCACTTTAAAGTGATGGGGTCCCGGGTTCAATCCCCGGGTCGGGACCAAAATTTGTACCTGAGTGTTTCTGTTAAGAAATTTTCAGTGGCAGCCCTGAGTCTGGAAGTTGGCGGTCTTGTACCCCCGTGCCTTCGAAAGCACGTTAAGCCGTTGGTCCTGCGCCTAATCCCTCTTCGGTCGTGTCACACTGGTGTCCCATCGAAATAAGAGGATACGGGAATAGAGAATGCACTTGTGTCTGCGCAAACACTTGTGCACTATAATATGACCTGCTTCGATGGTCAATCTCTGGGATTGGCCGCCATGACCGAAATATCGGTTTGGAGGGTATTATTCGTTAATTAGAATTGCTACACGGATCGCTTGAAATTTTTACAGGGATCTCTACGTAGATCACCGGTTAAGAGTCACTCTATACTTAGGCTACCATAGACGAGGTTTGCCCACGGAGTTTTACTACTTTGTTACTTTTATTAATGAAAATTGTATTAAACGGTTTTTAATGTGGGAGAGCCATTCTCCGGCATGAATAGGCCGCTTCTACCGGAGTACGGAGATACCACGGCATCTCTAAAATCTGGGTACAGCAATACCTACGCCATGTCCCCGCGAGAGTGACAATACCGGAGGCAGCACACTTGTGACTCTACGCGTGATGCAGGTGTCATTAGGCGATACGTGTACTTGTCTGCCACCTATCACATAAAAATCGTATAGCTGTAAACAGACATCGGCTGTTGATTAATTGATACGTAAGTCGATATTTCCGACATACGACAAATTATGGCTTTCGTTTGCGCACGCCTAAAGAGTTCAGACAAATTACTTACATACTTATCTACTTAGCGCAAAGTTTACCACTAATTCAAGCTACCATACAAGTCTGTGACATTCCTTAATGATCATTTCCGAAGTACAAAGTGGCTCAATATTGAAAGTCGGTAATTACCTACCTACTAATTGCTGGTCTGAGTGACAGTTAACAAACTTAATGGACCAAGCTACTGTACTAAAGGGTTTTAGCCGCCTGGAGATCGAACTTGCGAAATGTTAAGCCGATGTATGCCTGTAAGATGTCATCGCCAACCCATTTAAGTCCCCACTGCTGGGGCACGGGCCTCCCTCAATTACATGAGAGGTAATTGCCATACTCACCACGCTTGGCAGACGGGTTGGCGAGGGTTTTGATATAAAAGCAGAGTTTTCCTTCTCTGGGTGCTGATAATCATGCCAGCAGCTTTACCTTAGTCGCCTTTTACGACACCTCGGTAAGAGTGAGGGTGGCCTATTCTACTCTGCCGGGGACCACACGGCTGTAAGATGTAATATATATAAATATTTCACTTTTGAAATGAAACTCCAAATACTCCGCCAAAGATATGATTTATTCTGCGTTTGATTTGAAGAATATAAACATAATTCTTAGGATTTTAAACACAAATTCTGGGGCTTTAGACATTTAAGATCTAATTCAGACCTATTAAAGTCGTGTACGGGTCGACTGCTCCGATTTAAATGTCCGTTAGCCCTGCCAACCAGACCCAGTTAAACGTTTCTGAGTCTGTTAGAGCGCCAATCGTTCTGGACTTGATAGTTAAATAGAAAATAATATTGAAAAAAATTGGCGGTACTAACATGTTTAGCAAAATATCAATTAAAAAAGTGAATTGGCGAGCAGTACCCTGTGCAACATTACACAAACTATTTACAACGACTTGAAACCCGTCAAATTTGTCATATACATAATGAGACTTGCATTGCATATCATCATCATCATCATCATCGTCAGCCCATTTAAGTCCCCACTGCTGGGGCACGGGCTTCCCTCCATCACATGAGGGTATATGCTTCATTGTAATATTACAATGACAAAAAAAAATCTTGATTTATCAGTGAGATGCGAAGTTACATTTTCAATAGAAAATAGATGTCCCAAATGATGGACTAAAACAATAGGCATAAATTGTCTCAAAAATCTATGAATGCATTTTTGCCCATCTTCAATCTTACCATGTCGCAACAATGTTAGATATCAGTTTTGCGACAAAGATGCTAATTACAAATGCAGATTTAATAGTGGATAGTGTAAACAATGTATCTGCGAAGGCCCGTCATGGGAACAGATGGGTATCTTAATAGGCCCGTTCCCACACAGACCTATTGTGGAGACAAGCCGGAAAGGTGCAAACGATACACCGACAAAGAATGCTGCAACCTTCGGGTTTATGAATCGAGTACGATGAAAAAGATTAATTGCAATTTAATATGTGGTTTGAACCTTCCGGGCAAGGTTTTGAAATTCTAAAGTTATTTACCGGGATTGCTTGTTCTCAGAAGTCGCGACTTAGGATTGTGAAATCTAACTACCCGGGGCGGCAATTTTCCACCGCGCACCTTCACATTCTAACATACTCATATAGGTACCAAATATTAGGTCTTTGTCTTTACCTATGAAATTGTACTTTTGCATGGCGATTTTCTTAGAAGTTGTATTTTCCACACTAACTTTTTTTTAATTTGTAAAGTAACTATTATATAATGCTACTACTTCATAATTAACTGTGGACAATGTTTTCCTAAAAAAATTTTTTTTAATAAAAAGTTAAAAATATTATTTTACACTTTTAGTTCGTGGTTTTTGAAGGCGGTTTTTTTATTATGTGTACTTAATTGTTTATCATGTGTACAGTCCTAAAACAGCACGCCGCTCCTCCTTTCAGCACTACGGCTACTAACAAAAGACGGAAAGATATTGTTTGTCCTCAAAATACCGGCTTGAAACACGCATTTTCTAAAAAAATCTTCTTGTTTTTAACCCCCGACGCAAAAACGACAAACGGGGTGTTATAAGTTTGACGTGTCTGTGTGTGTGTGTGTCTGTCTATGGCATCGTAGCTCCGGAACAAATGAACCGATTTTGATTTTGTTTTTTTTTGTTTGAAAGATGAATAAGGCGGGAGTGTTCTTAGTCATGTTGGATAAAAATCGATTCAAGATGGCCGCCGTCACAAAGATATGGATTGTATGTTTTAAGGCAACTCCCACAATATGGGTATCATATAAAAGGGCTTGAGTAGCAGAATAAATGTATTGTAACAAATTTCAAATCCAAGAAGGCCGCTGTCGGGGGTTTTATAAATTTTCAATTTTTATGTATAACAGACTCAATGCCAAAATATGCCTCTTCCAATCAACTTGTAAAGAGTCAAAATTGCTTCTGCAAGAAACTCGCTTAAGCATGTCCTACGAAAATACAGAGAAGTTACTTCTAGTCGTTAAGTAAATTGTATTGTGTTTATAATAGAAATTTTTATTTTTGTATCTTTCTAATTATTAGTGTACAAATCTATTTTGTTTAAAATATTTTCTCTTTCACGTAACATAATTTGTTTCACTCCGCACAATTACTATAAAATAGGTCATATTTTAAGTAGATTTTAAGTTTTATTTTGTAACATAATGATTTTGAATAAGGTTTTTTTTATTCTTATTGTTAATAAAAACGTCAAATCTGCATCAGAAATAGAATATCTAATCTCTTTTAAATATTAACCTTAAAATATAGTCTTAAATCAAAATAAAATTAAAGAATGGTCACTTTTTACTTCTTAAAGTATTTATACATTTTATTGTATCTATAGAAAAAAATCATCAATTTCATAGGTAAAGACCTAATATAATAGGTACTCAGATTTGATAGAACATGTTTGCAACTCCTACATGGTGTTGTTGATAAGATACTTTATTTAGCAATCTTGTTGCTCATAATGCTCTGATTAAACGACAGTTAACGCAGCATGACTGGCTGGTGCTGGAAGCGATCGATCAAAGTGTCGAACATTTGGAGAGACCTATGTCCAGGAGTGAACTGCAACAGGCCTGATGATGATGATGAACGCAGCATGATTAGCGTCAAGATAGAATATCTTTTATGGTTGAGAATTCTGTATGGGATTTATATTATTATCCGCATATATTATGAACCTATATCTCTCGATGGAGAGTTGATGCTCGGAGTCTCCTTGCGTGATTGTATAAGAAAAAATGACATCCGTAGGAGAACTAAGGTCACAGACACAGCCCAAAGGATTGCATGCCTCAAGTGACAATGGGCAGGGAACATAGCGAGGAGAACAGACGGCCAGACGGGCGGAAAGGTCGTCGAGTGGAGGCCACGTTCAGGAGGTCGCAGCCGTGGCACAAGGTGGACCGACGATCTGGTGAAGGTCGCCAGAATCCATTGGATGCGGGCGGCACAGGCCCAATCTGTGTGGAGAACATTGGGGGAGGCCTAAGTCCAGCAGTGGACGTCTATTGGCTGAAATGATGATGATAATATATCTCTCGATTCGATTACATTGGGCCTATAAGAAATTATAAGAAAAGTTTGTATTACCTATTAGTAGACAATAGACTTTACCTAATCAATTAATGATGTCAACATCTAATTATTATATAAATATTATCCCAGCGTTTAGGAAAAGCCATCTTTTCGGAACCTAGGGTACCTTCACTTAGACCAAGATCACGGATTTGGGAAGTAAACTAACCACAAAAAGCGACTGCCGTCTGACCTTCGCCAGTCTCATATAAAAGAACTTTTTTTTGTTATCACTGTGGAAATGCGGCCCCTGCGAAATGCAATACAGGGACATCTTTAGGCATACCCGGCTGACGGGGGTCAGCAAGAGTTATAATGGGCTCTCCTCTGGGAAGATGACTCAGAGGCATACCAACTAAAACCACAGAGACACACCCTGAGCCATAAGGGAGGTACATGGGAATCCAGCGTAGCCTTGGCTCCATAACCTCCCAGGCGGAATCGAGTGCAACAAACCATCCCCGTCAAGCGTTGGTTGTGGTCTGTGCAGTACCAACACTGGTGCCCCCACGCCAGTTATTGGCAGACCACTAGATAAAAGAACTAGACCAACTATCTTACAGCTAAGGTAAAGCTGCTGGCATGATCATCAGCACCCAGAGAAGGAAACTCGGCATTTATATCAAAACCCTCGCCAACCCGTCTGCCAAGCGTGGTGAGTATGGCAATTACCTCTCACGTGACTGAGGGAGGCCCGTGCCCCAACAGTGGGGACTTAAATGGGCTGATGATGATGATGATGTTGAACTATCTGACAGATATAATTTAACACATCAGAGTCATTATCAGCTCAACAAAGAATATTCTATGTAAGCGAAAGTTGAGAGCGACTTCATAAAAGCTTTTTATTTCAAACCTATTCCAACTTACTTTCGGCATGTGCTTTTGGCTTCTTCACCTTTCGTTCCAACCGCGACATTAATTACCAACTTCAGAACAGAACTCATTCGCAAAGTTTACTGGAACAAAAACAAATAAATTTCGAAGCAAACATAATTCATATGATCGCTTCCGTTGCTTACTTATAAATAAATTTGCCTAATTTAAATGGAAAAAGTTACGAAGCGGTATCGACTTTACTTTTGTAAGAGGAAATTCTAGTTGATTAGGTGGGGGAAATACAGTTTGAGTTTATAAAAGAACGACTTATGTGTTTATGTGAAACATCAATAGGTACCACTTGCGAAAATATTTAACTCCCCCCCCCCCCCCCTCCTATTTCAGAAGGCGGTTATAGAAAAGGTCCAGAACTAAACTCGTGCCTGCCCCTTTTTACATTGCGTATTGGAACGGGACAGCTTGAGTTTTAGATAATAACTTAAGCCCGCGATTCATAATAAGGTTGCCACCTTTTTTTTTTACATTATGGCAGGCCAACGAGCAGACGGCTCACCTGATGGTAAGTGAATTACCGCCGCCCATGGACATCTGCGACACACGGGGCATCACAGATACGTTGCCGGCTCTTAAGGGAGGAATAAGCTCTTTTCTTGAAGATCACGATCAAGAAGGTCGTATCTGTTCGGAAACACCATCGTTGGTAGCTGATACCATAGTTTTACTACGCGCGGTAGGAAGTGGCGTAAGAAGCGCACTGTGGTGGAGTAAAATCCATCCAAGTGATGATCCACCTTATTATGAATCGTGTCTAGTTCAGCGGTAAATGGAAACATCGTGAGGAATCTAAAGTGCCATCGTTGATCCTGATACCCATGAAACAAGGCGAGCTAAGTAGCTACTTATTTTGGGTTCAGACCGACATTTTTTTTTGCATTATGCATGTAATTTGGACATTATGTGAGTATACCTTCATGGTTTTCAACTTTCGCGTTGCTATATACTAATAATTAATATCGAGACAAAATGCGTATTTAAGTACTTACTCATAAAAATAATCACGTCACCGTATACATAAACTATTTGTATTTCATGATGGCACTTATCAGTCGAGTCAAAGTTTATTTCTAGTTCGATGCTGGGTGCCTGCAACAGTCAGATCGGAATGTCTAACGTAAATTGATACAATAAGTTTAAACCTCAATTATTTATTATTGTGAGATACTGTACCTATTTGTAAGCAAAAGTTTATAATAATTTTATAAAGCGTTGTGATCTATTTATTTTATGTAGTAAATTAATAAATATTAAAAAAATATATTTCACAACATCACAAACATTGTTCCGACACCGATATAGGTACCTCAAGCACCTTTGTTACGGATATCAGAATCAACAAAAAAATAAATAACAAATTAAGTGACGCAATGCAAACCAATGAAACTGTCGTGACAAGTGACGAGATCAATGCCTTTCAATTGATATTTTCTATAATAACTAATATTATATATTCATGATCAGACAATGTTCGAATTACATAAACCTTTAATATAATTATAATCGTGTCACAATAGACACATTCGCTGATGTTACATAATCATTGTGTGCAATAAGATGTGAGCAAATGACCTCTGGAGTCGAAGACAGGACATGAGGATCATCCTCACAATCTTGGATCGTGGTCTCTAACTAAATATTCAAACATTAATAAATGGTTTTTAATAACTTCATTCTTCTTCAGGGCTTCTGGTACCCTCACTTACGCAGTGAAACACAGCAGAGAATTTGCTTCTCTCTAGTAATTAGTTTTTATGTGATAGTAGGCAGACGAGAAGACGGATCGCCTGGTGGTAAGTGTTAGACACCCGTGTCTCATGTGGACTCACAAATGCGCTGTCAAACCTTAAAACACCCTTTCCTCCGGATTAGGACACCGGTACCCTCACTCACGCAGCGAAACACATAACAGTGCACAGTAATTTACGGTAATACGTCATAAAGCTACCATATTCTGTCAAATCACTTCCATCAATTTTAAACTTTATTTGTGTCTCAAAGTTCAATACACTCGTAGCTAAGATGAAAAAAAAACGGATAAATTCGTTGGAAGTTAGACAACAGCTGTTTTCCCTAAAACAAACCAATCTTTACTTTTGTTACGTGCTTCTTTTAAGTATTATGTGTTTTGCTATCTCCTCAGTTTTGCACCCAACAATTTCCTTCGCAGCTGAGCAAACGATCTGATGAATACATTACTCGAAAATATTCTCAAACAATCTAAATCTCTAACACTCCCATTCAAACAAAACTAAGCAATAATACGTAGACTTAAGCTATAATCACAATTATCGCCCATTAAAAGTTACATCGCTTAGACGTTGCAAAATTTGGACAATTAACTCAATATTACGGCCCAAAATATTTTCACACATCAAAGTGTCTCAATTGACATTGCTCGTCCAACCTTTGACTTAATTGGTTCATTTAACGTAACATTCTTACCAAAACCCGGGTCAAGTGCGAGTCGAACACGCTCATCCGAGAGTTTCATACTGTTCACGGCGTTTTTTGAGGTATAAAACCTCGTTGGTTTAAAAAAGAACATATTTTTTTCTTAAGTATAAATATTCGATTGGTATTGTTAATTTTTCACCTATTGTCAAATATGTTTACAGACCAAGGAGGTTATAGATAAATAAGGCAAAAATAAGACCATTCAGGGACATTGGCAGGGGTGTGACAATGTTACAATAAAGTTACCAGCAATATAAAAATATAATAAATTGGTAATTATTCGAATGCCTATTTTAATTGTAACGAAATAATTATGATAGTAAAGACAGTTGTTTTATATAATTTGTTTCTTAGAAAACGGACATCTCTGCATTAATGCATGGATCAGATGATCGTGATCGGACTATAAGGGCGGCATCCTAGGTCTATGTATATTATTTGACACGTCGTCGGAAACAAAGAAGGGCATTTTTGTACATAATCAATTTATATGCAAATCGTGTATCTCTGAAATCGGGTCCCTATATAACGTACGAGTTACCCTTTAAAATTAATTAAGATGAAACAGACCACCCTTAGGCCTGTTTTTCTTTGTGATATTTTAACGTCCTTTGGAACTAAGCTATATAAAACTAAAACTAACTAATCGACCCGCTTAGCGCAGTGGTTTGTGGGCCGGTTCGCGCACCAACACAAATGTTTATTGATGAAACAGATATTTGAGTTGGGTCTGGGTGTTTGTAGTACCTTCGTTGTATCTATTTTACAAGGGAAAAACCTTAGTTTGGGACTAGGACAATCTATGTCATGTCTCAATTTATTTATTTAAATAAAAATAAACCAAATATACAGTTTTGTTTTCTTTATTATTCATTATAGATAAGGGGTATCTCCTCATCTATGTCTCCCCCTTAGTAAGATTGTCCTGTTTTTATAATGAATACAATTTTAGTTACTACCTAGATTTAAATGTGAATTAAGATTAAAATTAGAAAAAATAATTTAAAAAAGTACGTATTTATTGTGAAAGTGATGGTTACCTTTAAGAGGTTATGCGTCATGTACTAGCTGATATGTTTTAGTATTTAAAGATATTTTGATGTAACAATTGTTGGTGATCAGAATGAATAAATAAATAATAGTTCCGCTCTTTCTTTTGAAGGTGGTAACCCCACAGAGCACGATTAAATCTGTGGGTAACCCTAAAAGTGATGCATAAAGCACAAAAACAAAGCGTAAACAACCGTGAACCTTATCACAATAGCGCAAAATGATCGTATCTCTTATAGTTTCTCCAAGTTTAACACAATGCAAGAAGGTCTAGAATTGCGTGCAAGCGCATAATTAGATGGTATTACAACAGCGGAGAGTAGAAGAAACAATGCCAGCTAATTATCGTACCTTGATAGAATTAGCTTGAAGATCATGATATATGGACCGCTAATGAGGAAGGAATTCTATTAAAATGCTTTGGTTAGTTAAAAAGAGAATATCGTGACAATGAACATCATTTTAACACATAGTTGTAATCGATCCTCAATAAATCGATTATTTATCGGGGTTTCCACGTGGAGGAGAACCGCTTACGTCAGCTGTAAAAAGATGTACTTTAACACCTTGTCACAATAATACTGTACAATATAGGAAAGGTATCGAACACACTATCTGTGGCGTATGATGCAGGGTCACTACCGAAATGTAAAAAAGTCAAAGTTGTAAAAAAAATTAAGGATGTAATCTATCTGTACTATTTTTTTTATGATATAGGTGGCAAACGAGCCGACGGGTCACCTGATGGTAAGCGATTACCGCTGAACATGGACACCTGCAACACCAGTGGTGTCACAAGTGCGCTGCTTACCTTATAACCTCCCCTTCCCTGGATTAGGCCTCCGGTACCCTCACTCACGCAGCACTCACTTGCTATTTATAAAGACGTAAATCCTACAAACAGTGGCAACGCTTACGCAACGGTAATCCGAAAATATGAAACGCTTGCGCGATGTAATCGATACCTAACGCCATCTATTGGTATAAAGTGGAACTAATGCCCCGAAACAAAGTGAGTGCGGACCACTAGTGTAAATATAAAACAACGTGAAGTTATAAAATGGTCCACGTACCAATCTCAATTACAAGAAGTGCTCCCACAGATGAGGTATAAACACCACCAGTGATTGATTCACCCACCTCCTACTCCTGGTAGCTATCTAATATAAATTTAATTCGCGTTTGCCAAAAGCGATTAAACTTTATTGATTACTTGTAATATAATGTTATGTCAAGAAAATCAGTAATGATTTTTACCTGGAGTATCAATTTGCAGAGATGGCGTACCAGATTTAACAAGCTTGCTTAACTTCTGGTAGAAAATTACCTAACCTTTCAAATATTGCGACGCGTGTGCGACATAATATCGTTAATTTTTTTCATTATTTTTAATGTTGATTAATTATTAGAATATCAGTTTTTAGTAATTATTACTTTTGTAAAAAGTGTTTCTGTAACATTTTACTTTCCTTAACCGGTCAAAGGGGGAGGGCCTGGCGATCAGTAACACAGGGATTACCCTATTATAGTATAGACACCAGTCTCTCACAAAGGTAAATAAATATATACCTATAACTATGTCGGACTAACCAGTGTATGAGATATGTAATCTTTGTACCTTTGTGAAGAGGAAATAAAGTGATTATTTATTTAATTATTTTATTGATTTCATAATGAGAAACTATTTCTGTCGCATAAGGGATTTCCTCTAAATTACCTACATGCCGTGGCCGTGTGGTCCCCGGCAGAGTAGAATAGGCCACCCTCACTCTTACCGAGGTGTCGTAAAAGGCGACTAAGGTAAAGCTGCTGGTATGACCATCAGCACCTAGAGAAGGAAAACTCTGCACATATATCAAAACCCTCGCCAACCTGTTTGCCAAGCGTGGTGAGTATGGCAATACCCCTCATGTGATTGAGGGAGGCCCGTGACCCAGCAGTGTGGATCTAAACGGGCTGATGATGATGATGTTGACGATGACCTACATGCTCGGAGCTTTTTTTATGTGATAGTCGAGCAGACGGATCACCTGATGGTAAGTAATTGCCGCCGCGTCCATAAACACCCGCAATACCAGTGGAATAAGTTACGGATAATTTGATACAATACGAAA
Source organism: Marasmia exigua (assembly GCA_019059595.1). Lineage (NCBI taxonomy): Eukaryota > Metazoa > Arthropoda > Insecta > Lepidoptera > Crambidae > Marasmia > Marasmia exigua. The sequence continues at coordinate 11,544,592 of CM032482.1, read as the reverse complement.
TACTTCGTTGCACACAACAAATTAGGAAGGTATAAAAACACTTTAACAATTAGTAACTGCTTACTAGGAATGCGTTTGGAAATGAAAAAAACTTTGGGACTGCAAAAATAAAATAAAATGTTGTATGGACAGAGGTTTTATTTTTCACAGTTTTGAAGTTTCTGACGGGCATGTATTGGCTTGTCATAATAATATCCTCCAACTGATTACGGCCACGGCGGCCAATCTCAGCTATCAGCCACGTACGTAGGATATATTATATTGCTCAAGTGTGTGCGCAAACACAAGTGCACTCTGTATTCCCTTGCTCTCATATTCCAATGTGACATCAGTGTGACACGACCTGAGACGGATCAGGCGCAGGACCAACCAGCTTAACGTGATTTTCGAGGCACGGAGGTACAAAACCGTCATCTTTCATACTCCGTCATCGTCATCGTCAGACCATTTAGGTCCCCACTGCTGGGGCAAGGGCCTCCCTAAATCACATGAGGCGTAATTGCCATACTCACCACGCTTGGCAGACGGGTTGGCGAGGGTTTAGATATAAATGCAGAGCTTTCCTTTTCTGGGTGCTGATGATCATGCCAGCAGCTTTACCTAAGTCGCCTTTTACGACACCTTGGGAAGAGTGAGGGTGGCCTATTCTACTCTGCCGGGGACCACAGGACTCCGATACTCCGAGCTGACACTAAAATTCCTCAACAGAAAAACTCAGGTACAAATTCTGGCCCGACCTGGGGGTCAAACCCAGGACCCCAAGCACAGCCGTCCCTTACGCACTACCCACTGCGCCAATAATACAGACGTGGCTTGATAGTACAACACTTTTTGCTCTACCAAAAGGAAGTCATTTCTGATGTTAGTGGTAATAGTAAAACTACTTTATCCAAGCCACGTCTATTTTTTGTATATGAACAATCGAAATCACATCATTACTATCTCATACTTTTGATATTTCGAGACTGCGCCTGCGAACGTGAACAAACACTTACGGTTTGAAGATTGCTTTTAGAATTGCGAGTATGGCGCGGAATGTATGATTCCGATAATGAAAATTACCTCTGCACTCAAAGATTTTGTGAAATTGAACCATACTTGATCTAGTTTTTAGGGCGTGACCTCGCTGTTGAGAAACGTTGAGAACATATTAACTTTTTCAATGACTTAAGCCTTGTTAAGACATGTAAGTATAATTTTAAGACCTCTGCGTGGGTGAAGAATGTCGGCTTAGGACGGATTATAACTGTTTGTAGGTACTGTAATGGAATAAGATCTTGCATTATTCCTAAGATTTCAGCCAGATATTACAAATCTTAAAATGTACACAGATTACCCGCAATACAGAGATATAAATCATCAACACTCTCGCGTGCATAGGACTTCTCCTAAGCACCGCGAGAGTGCCGCGAGAGTACCGATGCCACTTCTGCTATCAGTGATAATGATAAACCGCAGAGATCCGTTACCTAAAACACAGATATTATAATCCTAGTAAATGAAAACTTGTGACAAACAATATACCTATGAGTTTTTGAAATTGTGAAGTAATATTCTCAAACTACAACAAAATCTCGGGAAATCTCACCATTATTAGCCGGGCGAGTTAACCTTACGCCGTGTGGTCCCCGGCAGAGTAGAATAGGCCACCCTCACTCTTACCGAGGTGTCGTAAAAGGCGACTAAGGTAAAGCTGCTGGCATGATCATCAGCACCTAGAGAAGGAAAACTCTGCACATATATCAAAACCCTCGCCAACCTGTTTGCCAAGCGTGGTGAGTATGGCAATACCCATCATGTGATTGAGGGAGCCCGGACCAGCATTGGATCTAACACGGGCTGATGATGTGATGTGGACGATGACCTACATGCTCGGAGCTTTTTTTATGTGATAGTCGAGCAGACGGATCACCTGATGGTAAGTATTGCCGCCGCGTCCATAAACACCCGCAATACCAGTGGAATAAGTTACGGATAATTTGATACAATACGAAATACTTCGTTGCACACAACAAATTAGGAAGGTATAAAAACACTTTAACAATTAGTAACTGCTTACTAGGAATGCGTTTGGAAATGAAAAAAACTTGGGACTGCAAAAATAAAATAAAATGTTGTATGGACAGAGGTTTTATTTTCACAGTTTTGAAGTTTCTGACGGCATGGTATTGGCTTGTCATAATAATATCCTCCAACTGATTACGGCTACGGCGGCCAATCTCAGCGATCAGCCACGTACGTAGGATATATTATATGCTCAAGTGTGTGCGCAAACACAAGTGCACTCTGTATTTCCCTTGCCCTCATATTCCAATGTGACATCAGTGTTGACACGACCTGAGACGGATCAGGCGCAGGACCAACCAGCTTAACGTGATTTTCGAGGCACGGAGGTACAAAACCGTCATCCTTTCATACTCCGTCATCGTCATCGTCAGACCATTTAGGTCCCCACTGCTGGGGCAAGGGCCTCCCTAAATCACATGAAGCGTAATTGCCATACTCACCACGCTTGGCAGACGGGTTGGCGAGGGTTTAGATATAAATGCAGAGCTTTCCTTTTCTGGGTGCTGATGATCATGCCAGCAGCTTTACTAAGTCGCCTTTTACGACACCTTGGGAAGAGTGAGGGTGGCCTATTCTACTCTGCGGGGACCACAGGACTCCGATACTCCGAGCTGACACCTAAAATTCCTCAACAGAAAAACTCAGGTACAAATTCTGGCCCGACCTGGGGGTCGAACCCGGGATCCCAAGCACAGCCGTCCCTTACGCACTACCCACTGCGCCAATGATTCAGACGTGGCTTGACAGTATGTCCAACACTTTTTGCTCTACCAAAAGGAAGTCATTTCTGATGTCAGTGATAATAGTAAAACTACTTTATCCAAGTCACGTGTAGTTTTTGTATATGAACAATCGAAATCAAATCATTTCTATCTCATACTTTTGATATTTCGAGACTGCGCCTGCGAACGTGAACAAACACTTACGGTTCGAAGATTGCTTTTAGAATTGCGAGTATGGCGCGGAATGTATGATTCCGATAATGAAAATTACCTCTGCACTCAAAGATTTTGTGAAATTGAACCATACTTGATCTAGTTTTTAGGGCGTGACCTCGCTGTTGAGAAACGTTGAGAACATATTAACTTTTTCAATGACTTAAGCCTTGTTAAGACATGTAAGTATAATTTTAAGACCTCTGCGTGGGTGAAGAATGTCGGATTAGGACGGATTATAACTGTTTGTAGGTACTGTAATGGAATAAGATCTTGCATTATTCTTAATATTTTTAAGGATTTCGGCCAGATATTACAAATCTTAAAATGTACACAGATTACCCGCAATACAGAGATATAAATCATCAACACTCTCGCGGTGCATAGGACTTCTATGCACCGCGAGAGTACCGATGCCACTTCTGCTATCAGTGATAATGATAAACCGCAGAGATCCGTTACCTAAAACACAGATATTATAATCCTAGTATATGAAAACTTGTGACAAACAATATAACTATGAGTTTTTGAAATTGTGAAGTAATATTCTCAAACTACAACAAAATCTCGGGAAATTTCACCATTATTAGCCTGGCGAGTTAACCTTACGCCGTGTGGTCCCCGGCAGAGTAGAATAGGCCACCCTCACTCTTACCGAGGTGTCGTAAAAGGCGACTAAGGTAAAGCATTTTTATACGATAACCTACACACTCCAGCCTAGTTATAAATTTAGGTTTGCAAATTCAGGTACTAGCAAAAATGAAATATATAATAATACTGGCCCGTTCAATTGACAGTTTTACTATAATGTGATGTTATTAATATTATTATTAGCGTTATTGACATATTTTCTTTTTAATATTGTGTGGTTCTACTGATGTTATTTAAGTAGGTACAATTGGAAAATCAGTATATTATAAATCCACTTGTCGATTAGTTTTAGTTAAATATTAGTAAAAATACATGGTTACTTCAAATGTTTATCCCGCTCTTGAAACATTGAAAAAATCATGAAATAATTGTGAGGAAATGGAGTCGCTTAAGTACTGAGCAAATAATGTTGTACATAATTAAGTGTAAAGCTGTCTAGATCGGTTAGTCATTAATGCATGCGTTAGAAGGGGTCTCTTCCACCACATTATTAGCCTGTCCAGGTAGTTATTAATTACTGTTATTACTGTGAATTTAAATTACTTCTGCTTGAATAGCAAATGACACATTGGAAATGAGAATCAAGAAATGCAGTAAATAATCGTTTTCACTTAAAGCGTGTTTATTTGGATACTTGGCTTCATATTATCCAGAGGAAACATGGATGGAACGGATATATCATAAGCATTTAGAACTCTTTAGAATTATGTGAAATTTTATATACAAGTAAAAAAGGACATGTTTTCAACAGAACTGTAGAAAACAAAGTGGTTTTTTTCGTAAAGCCTACATTTTAAGAAGCTATAAAAATAACTCAAAATATGAAGCAATTCTAAAAACTTTGGTCCTTTGAAAAAACCCAGCAGAAATAATGCCAAATAATAGGTTTCAATGGTTTGCTATGTTTCTGTAAATTTTGTGTTATGTATGAAAATTTTAATTTATCATAATTGTATTAGATAGATAGATATATACACTTTATTGCACAAATAGATCTTAGTCTATGTTATTATACTTAAAAAATGTATTAATCTAATATAGCCTATAGCCAGTTACTTACGACTCATATTAAAGAAGCATACTCCATCATAAAACACATCAAACGAAAATTAATAAAAAAAAATGTGAAAAGAATCTGTTCAAGAGCATTCCGGATTATCCATATTGATAAAAATGTCGACTTACTTATTACAGTCTTTGTATGTGAGTATTGAGGCGTTTCATATGATATTGGAATCCCTTCCTCATATAAAATCTATTCGCAAAATTATTTAATGTAGGTATGCAAATGGCAGACGAGGCGATACGCATTTTTATATAAGTATGTTTTATATGGATATGCTGGTGATATATGGTGGGGGGGCAAACGAAAAAAAGGGATCACCTGTATTTTAAAAAGTATGTTACACCACTTTTAAATCATATACTGCTATTGGATTTGTCGTGACCTTGTAAAAGAACTTAATTTTTATGAGCATATTCAAATATCAAAAAAGCAACACCAACTCATATATGCTTTTAGGTAGGGTACTTGTTTCTTAAATGAATTAAAAATCGGACATTTTAATTTTTTTTTTTTTTACATTATAGCGGACAAACGAGCAGACGGCACACCTGATGGAAAGTGATCACCGCCGCCCATGGACATCTGCAACACCTGAGGTATCACATATGCGTTGCCGGCTCTTAAGAAAGGAGTACACCCTTTTCTTGATGGTCACCAAGTCGTATCTGTTCGGAAACACCACGGATGACAGCTGGTTCCACAGTTTTACTGTGCGTAGTAGGAAATGACGTGAGAAACGCACTGTAGTCGATATAAATCCATCCAGGTGATATGGATGGTATTTCGCGTTCTGACGTGATGTGCGGTGGTGAAAAATTGCAGCTGGAATAAGGCCGAACAGCTCCTCGGAACATTCCCCATTGTAAATGCGATAGAAAATGCACAGTGATGCTACATCTCTACATTCATTGTTTGTGAATTAATATACTTACATAGAAAATAGGTAATCTATTCTTTAGGCATTTGTCAGTTAATAGCATAATATAACAAGTGTTTTTAGCTTTTGTTATACCATCGTCCATGGTTATTCTGTAGTTATAGTATAATGCTTGTGATAGTGAAGTTGAAAAGTACAAAACCGTCACACATTATAATGATTTGCTATTACTGTCACTATATATTATGTGTGTCATTATGTCATAGTATTTCCTACAACTTAACGATCATCAGTGTACACGTTAAGAAACATGTCTAAAGATGTAATGATAAGAACATTACACCCAACATGATGATGAGTAAAATGAAGGCATTCCCAAATCGATTATTTGTCGTTTTTATGGCAAAAAAGCAGGTCACCCGATGGTAAGTGATCAGCACTGCCACGGAAGCAACAATAAATTGCTTGCAGTGTGTTGCAGGTCTTCACGGAAGAAGTAGGCTTGATTCATATAAATTGCATTTTCATACCTTTACGAGGTAGAGAACTTAGGCGGGACGGAAAATAAGGAAGTCAGGCCTCCAAAAGTAATTGGGCGAGTCGCTTATCTTGTCTACTAATGAATAGAGATCTTAAGAAGCTATGGTAAGGATGGTAAAACATGATGCAATGAGTACTTATTGAAATCCATGTACTTTTTTGTGTGACAAGTGGCAGACGAGCAGACGGATCACCTGATGGTAAGCGATTGCGGCCACCATTGGACACCCGCGACACCACTGGAGTCACAAGTACGCTGCCAACCTTTGAACCCTCTTTACCCCCGGATTGGGCCTCCGGTGCCCTCACTCACGTAGCACAGGGCTGTTTCACGCCGGTTTTCTGTGAGGCCGTGGTGTCATGCCGAAGCATGGCTCTCCCACGGTATTATATGGGTAATTTTACCCTTTGGATCTAACAGACGAACATCCAGTCACCATCAGAATATTCTACTACTTCTCAAGAACTACTATACGATTTCGTCACAGCATAGTATTGCAAAGTAGGTTCATTAAGAGAAGTACAAACTTCGATAAAATCGGACCATTGCGACATCGAACAATATGCTTGCGAAATCTTTCACATTATGCAGATGCGTCGCAAGAGTTTTTTTAAATACATAATATGTATTATGTATTAGCGATAACAACATTACATTATGCTGATTCACACAAAGTCACCTCTTACAGAACTAAAACTGAACTCATAAAAATGGAAGAGGGGTTTTTAGCTTAATTAATTGAGATTCCATCCACTTACTATCGTTACACTTAAGTTAAACTTTGGTAACGAAAACATTATTTTTATTTTACCGACTTGATTTAGCTGTACATTATCAAAGCCGTGAGTTTATTTTTTAAGAAAAAAGACGTAATTGTTTTGGCATCAATGAAACTCTATTCCTTATTTACCTGCTGGGATTCGGCGGGTAGGGATAAAACAAGCCGCGTGGGCTGATACAATACAAGGGTTTTAAATTAGTGTCTAGTGATTTTTAGTGTACAAATTTGGTGTTTATTTATGCAGTGAAGTGCCGAAAAGTGATCCTAACAAGAAGAGTCGTAGCAGTGATATCTGCTAAATCCGTAGGTCGATAAAACGTAAAAACATCGGCGTTTCATTGAGTGACTGTGACTTCGACTGTTGACTACCTACTTATTCTCAATAAGTTACTTGACATTGGCAAATTATCCTCGGGTAGAGCCATATTAAAAAATATTTATATATTTACCTGCTGACTTATTTTGCATTTATTGAGTAGGTAGATCCTCTTCCCGGTTGCGTCCATAGCTTTTGCTTCGGAGCCCGGGATACGTAAAAAAATATACTTCACTAAAGTATCATGAGCATTTTTTGACATTCATGCAAATAAACCAACTTCTTTAAAAAGCAAAAACCAACCAGCCAACACTTTTGAATTTAAATTTATTATTTGCAAAAATAACTTGAAAATAATTTACAAACAATTGAACAATTATTCCTCATAATGAAGAGATTAGGAGATAAATTATGGACACCTCTAATCTCCAATATACAATGAAAGTAAAAAACACAATGCTATGCTAAAAACGCCCAAAACACTGACTTACACTTTTCGCACGCATGTTAAATGTCCCTACAGCTTCCTACTTGGAAACAATAGAATTAACCCGTAAATCAAAGACCCAAGTGAGTAAATTTTGCTGCACGCTATGCCAACTTTAATTCATTGTTTTTTTTTTAATAAATTCATACAACATCTCATACATTGATCTGATTACGCACTAATGAAGAACTTGTGTTATAGCTTACAAAAAATGAAATAAAATACTCTTTTAACTTCAAGTTACAAAGAGGGATGGTAAAAGGATAAGAATGCGCCTTTGCACACGCATGCGAGAGACCGTAGTTTGAATCCGAGCATGCATCTCTGGATTTCTCAAATAGACGTGCAAATTTCAAATTGCAATATGTGCGGATAAATAATGGGATCAGAAATGGCGGCGCATCTATTCACTTCTCGCTCGCACACCCACGAGTAGACACAAATAGTGTGCGAGCGAGAAGTGAATAGATGCGCCGCCATTTCTGATCCCATTCTTTATCCGTACAGGTTGTACGTAAAAATTGGTACCATTAGCTTAGTGGTGAGGAAAAACATCGCGAGGAAACCTGCAGGTCTCGAATCGTTTCTGAAAATTGTGGATACCAGCATTATTACATTATTAATATTTTTACTAGGACTACGACTAGCCCGATAGTAGATACTAGTGAATGCAATCCCGGGATCCCGAAATACCGGAATCCCTGGGGGACAGTGCAGCGACAATCGCCATGTGTTTAACGGCATCGGATGAACTGGAACTAACTTTATCGAGTTGTAAGACTATTCGCTCTAAATCTAGAGTTTTTTGTCTAGAGATTTTGAAAAAAAAATGTTTGATTCTAACAAGCGTGGAAGTAGAACAAGTTTTCTGCGGCTAGCTATCTGGCATATAAAGTCGGAAGTCGTTTGCTAGACAAGACTATCGACATGTTATGTTTTATGCACTGTCACTTTCAAAATAATGTCTAAACTACCTTTTGTGTCTCTAATTGTAATTTTTATTCTCATTTCTCAATAAAAACTTAAAACAATTCTGTCTCATTTAAAATTTTAGATACATTAATGATACACGATTTTTCTCTTTTCTCCTTGAATTATGTTCAGAAAGATGCGGGATCCCGCTAATACTAGCATCCCGCGGGATTTAGTTCTCCAAATCCCGGAAATAGCAGGATTGAAATTTTATTGCGGGATCGCAATTCTTAGTAGAGACCCAACCTCATACGTTAAACGGTTGGTCGTGGCGTATCCGAATATCCCAGGCTTCAAAGTAACGGTTTTAGACGAAACTGGGAATGACACGCTAAGATGAGATTAAATGCCGTTTGTAAATTGCCCCGTTGTCTGATATTCGTTGCTCACTCAACTGCGTGCTACACCTACCGGTCTTTAGTACAGAATTAGGTCATGAATACATCATAAGAATTGTTGCATGATTTTAATTATACATCGTCATTTTTTATCGTTTATATCCCGAAAACCTCACAGGTATCACGTATAAAGTCCATTTAGCATGTTAGTTCAACAAAGTAAGCAAAAACAAAATCGGCTATTCCATACATTAATTGCCGAGTGGATATTTTATTTTCTATGGAAAAGCTGACTATTTTTTCACTTCATTTTGTTGATCTAACATGCTAAATAGACTTAATTTACGATACCTATTATGAGGTTCTCGGGATGTATACCATAAAAATGATGGTGTTATATTATTTACTTATGTATGTTGAAACATTTACTAAAAAGTGTTTCAGATGTATTACTTATTTTACGCTAGTATTTACCCAGTCATGTGCCATTTATGAAGTATTGACCAATAAGACCCTAACGCTAGGTGCTGTATATCCTCGAGCTAAGATAAAGGTTGCATATCGACGGGTCACAGCAAACCGCTGGCGAGTTTCCCTCGCTGATTTCGTGAGAACGATGCCACGCGAGGACGTTTCACCTCTTGACTTGTACTAATAGTAAAGCGTAAAGAGTTAACCCTTACGATGCTCAGGTGTTTTTTGTATTTTTTTTTTTTCAATTGGCATGCTGCAAAACCGTTGCTAATTTTTTTTTATTCTATATAGTGATAGCATAGGTAAATATGATACAACTTTATGAAGTGATGATTGTTTACATAGTTTTAAGAATATTTTTTTTACCTGTATCAAAAATATTTTTGCGAAATTTTGGAGTGCCTGCGTGAACAAAGCGTTAATCATGAAACGTTAAAATATTTAAAAAAAAAACCATTTATTGTACACAATTTAGACTTCTTTTCATTTTTAAAATGTATTTACACATGTACAAATACAAATATGATCTAACCTTATAAATTTAGATAAAGTAGTAACAATTTTAGACCTTAATTAAAAATCCATATCAAGATCATACCAGTAGGTATAGGTAAGAATGCAAGATAATACTTGCGTGTAAGCGAGTTGTAAATTAAAACGCATGGTTGAATTTGCTGTAAAAAATGTAAATTAATTCTGATTTACTCATTACTTTGCGTCACCAATAAACTTCATTTATCCAGAAGAGAAGTTCTACTTTTAATTTTATATCATTATCGACGCGATTTGACGCACTACGTCATATGCGGATAAATCAGTAGGTACATCTAACTCTACAAATCAAATTGTATAAGATCTAATGAGTAAAAATTTAGCACAAAGTTAAACGTGATAATAAACAAAAATGTTTACTTTTTTCAAAATATTTTTATAAAGAAATAAATTGCCTTTGCTAATAAAAAAAACACTTACCGAGAATAAGAAACAGTTTCATTTTGATTGATTGATTTCGGCTACAGCAAGCAACACTGGCACAAAAATTCGAAATAAAAATTGAGTAACGTTTAGAAAAATAAAGTCGATCGAAATTCGAATGCACAACCGCGGTGGCGTGAGTCGCGTGCGCCCGCCTCTCCGCGTTTGCGCTTGCGCCGCCCGGCGGCAAACACGTTCACTTTCTACGTAGTGGGGCCGCCCTATGTATTAGGGATGGAATCTTAATATTATGCAGTTTGGACGAATTTGATCAATCAAGGCAGACTCAATTTTAGGTGTCTAAGGACGACTTTAGTTGCGACAGAATTAAGACGCAGCGTTGCAATTCAACTTTTCGCTAATTTTAATACGATTAATTATTTTATTACTTGTACTCGACCTTGTGCAATAATATTTCAAGGTATAGTGTTTACACACTCAGTTATGAATATTAAAAAATAAATATTCGTATTAAGTAAACCTTAAGAACGTTTCTGCAACCGATAGCAAGACAAGGTTCTAACTGTTACCTAGGTACCTATTGGTACTAAGTATTATTAACCTTAAATTAATGTTTTATAGATTTTCGCGTTGCATTATAACTATAATTTAATAATATTATTTGTGTACTGTAAATTGGCAATCTAAAGAAGTAAGCAACTATCAAGGGTCTTACAGGATCTTCTTCGCAGAAAACGACATTCTAATCAAGTAGTAGAATAGTTTACTATGTTATTGGATTCTATATTTACCGACTTCAAAAAAGGAGGAGGTTCTATGTTCGACTGTATGCTTTTTTTATTTATTTTTTATGTATATTCACCGATTTCTCCGCAAATTGTTGACCGATTTGCAAAATTCTTTTTTTATTTGAAAGAACACACTTTCAAATTGGTCTCATTTTCATCATGTCAGGATCTGCTGTAGGAATCCCAGACAAATCAAGAGCAATCCTCAAATTACCGAAAAACGAACATGCGTTCATGTGCATGTTAATTTTTCGGTAATTTGAGGATTTAAGGATTGCTGACACATTAAATTCTACCAACTGACTAAATTGCTATCGTGATACAAACAACGATAAATTGAAGACAAACATATTTTGACTTTGGGCCGCGTGGTCCCCGGCAGAGTAGAATATGCCACCCTAACTCTTACCGAGGTGTCGTAAAAGGCGACTAAGGTAAAGCTGCTGGCATGATCATCAGCACCCAGAGAAGGAAAACTCTGCATTTATATCAAAACCCTCGCCAACCCGTCTGCCAAGCGTGGTGAGTATGGCAATTACCCCTCATGTGATGGAGGGAGGCCCGTGCTCCAGCAGTGGGGACTTAAATGGGCTGACGACGATGATGATGATGATGATGATATTTTGACTTTTATTATCACGCGTGAATGTGAAGTCTACCGGTTTAATATCGCTATTGGGACACAAGCGAAGCTGAAGGATATTATTTTGACTTGACTTGAATTTACGTACTTTTTTCTACATACAGTCTCGACAACCCTCGGCATAGGAACACTAGGGTTTGTTGACACGTGCCACGCGTGACTGTAAAGTCTACCGACTCAATAATTACCGTCGCGACACAAGTAACATCGAATTGGATACACGCACTTCTCTCTATTTCCACAATATTTTTCAGTACGAAAAAAAAATACTTCCTCGACATGATCGTCAACAAGAATTTGTTTATTTTTTAGACTCGTAAAACCGTCCGTATTTGGTGGGTTGATTACTACATTTACGTTCCACCAAGGGATTGCAATCCCGCGGGCCCGCGGTCACCAGCACAGTGGGTCCGTGCAAAATTATAATTTCTTCATAAATAGCAGTTTTTTTTTAAATGTATTCGAGTAAAGTAAAAGTATCAGCCTGTAAGTATACTGTCCCACTGTAGGGAATAGGCCTCCATCATAGAAATTAAGTCATCGCTGCTATGATTGGATTAGGCTTAATCACCACGCTTGCCTAATTCGGATTGGTAATCAGAAACCCCAGCTATGTTCGGAAAATTCGAAACATACATTTGCTCGGTCCGGAAATCGAACACCGGACCCCGGAATCACGGCCCAGTACTTCAACCACTAGACTAACAGGGCCAATAAAAGATGATTGAAAAATAACTTATATCTAGTACTAACTTGTGATCACAATCTCATCGTAGGTACTTATAATAGACATTTTGATAAATAGTACTTACACTTCTTGGAAAATTTGGGAAAAACTAGCTATCGACGAATATTTCATTTATTTATCATGCAAACTATATATAGTTTACAAAAGCAATAAAGTGTCTAATTGAAGTAAAATCTGTTATAAACATTATTTTCTCCATATTTTTACTCATTATTCTCTCTCATTCTTTATGGATCCACTCTGCGGGATCCGCAGGCACATGATAGCAACACCTGTATTTATGATGATTTCATCTTTAACGGACTCACTGGGATGGCTACCCCTACCTTTCCACCCTATTATTTAAAATGGCTGTCAGTTCTAAACTGTGTGTTTCTAAAGAAACTTAATGCTTCTTACAACAAAACTATGAAATGAATTATCCCCTATGGTTTTCCGGACCGATGCGACCTTCAAACTTTCAAGACAAGAGCGTAAGGGCGCGTCTTCATTACACGACCAGTGAGTGGCTGACAATTTGCTTCCAGTTTGCATCCCTATACATTTTAAATGGAGTTTCCATAGCACGTAATTTGAGCAGTTCGCGCGCGCACTTTTTAGTTCCTGTGAGCGAACAGTCAGCCGCTGTGTATTCCGCACCATTTTTGTGACGTCTCTGGAATGTCAATGGATGGCAGTAATCGCTAATCATCAGGCGATCCATCTGCTTGACTACCCTCTATCACATGAAAAAAACATTCTAGATCGTTGACCTAGTTTACTATGCACTGTGCTCGTCGTATAAATGTTTAAACAAATACCTACTTAGTTCTAAACTTAGATGCAAATGACTTTCATTCACAAACGGACATGTTTGCTCAATTTTGTTTCAACTTGATCATTTTTGGTATTATTACACGTACACTCTTGGTTTTGAACCAAGAATGCAGGAAAAACGTAATGTTTCGTATGCAATACCACTCAAGTATTTTTACTAAGAGTGGTCCTCTCGCATAGTGCATTCGATAATAAATGGTAAAGTACTCATTTGTAAAATTTAGACCTTGCAAAATCTATATCTGTATCTTTTAAAAGATTGGAAAATTTGCATCTGGATCAATGCAAAGATGCGGAACAGTGAAACGCTTCATTTGGAAAATTGACTCAGATAGATCTGTTATTCATTCCGCTCATTCGGCTCATCGGATCGTTCCGCTCATTTTGATCGTTCAGCTCAACGGATCGTTCCGCTCATTCGGATCATTCGGCTCATCGGATCATTCAGCTCATTCGGTTCACTCGAACTCAAGATCCATTTGAGTCGAACTCCGAATCTCAAATGTTCGCTCTGAATGTAGAGCGAACATTAGAGATTCGGCACAGTGTATCATTTGGCTGAGTCGGATCACTGAGTCGTTTCAGTAAAAAGTTACACACGTCTAGTAAAATTCTGTATTTCCACTAGCTCGGCGGTGAGGGATAACGTGGTGAGGAAAACTACACGTTTCGAATATTTTCTGAAACGTGTAACTATGATTCAGTTGGTATAGTTCCCATATCAAAGGGTAGCGAAACCCAGACGGCAGGTGCTTCATTGTAACTACCAGACTTTACTAAGTATTACAAACAACTAATTTCTTTATTTATAAATTATTTTTGAAAAATTATATTATATTCATAACGAAATAATATAATTCATTTGTGTCGAAATTCTACTGTGAAATTTTGAAAACAGACAATTAAATTTAATACGTCACCAAAGCTCGATTCGACCAATCTATATCCGTTGATATAGATCTGTATAGTATAACGTTAGATTTGAATAGAATGACAGCGCTATACTATAGATTTTGTATTGGAATAACATTGGTCGAATTGGCCCTAAGTCAACTTTTAATGAATAAGAGTTGAGTTTCATTACCCCTTGGACTGCATCGCGCTGCATGGCGCCAAGGGAAATTCACATTTGCAATATCCTATGCATTGACCAATCGCCAGACCTAACTACTTATAGAGTTATGTGTCGCCAAGTAGCATTTATAACCGTTAGAATAATTTTGTCTGTGACTAATTTGACGTGGCAGGTGTCCATCGGCGGCAGTAATCGCATAGCATCAGGTGATACGTCTGCTCGTCTGCCCCCTGAATCATAATAAAAAATAAACACCTGTACACTAAAACATTTAGATACTAATTTAAACCCTTTGTCATTGGCCATGTCCAATGGACGTCTGAAATGATGATGATGATGATATTATTTTAGGTCCTTTTTTATGAAAGTATTATCTACTTAAAATGGGTAAAAGTCATCTGATCATCAAGTGTCGTAAGTCTATGAGCCTAATAACTAGTTATGCATAATTCCAACATAAGGTACTTAATGGCTTTCCTGGTGGAACTACTCAGAAAACGTATGTCCGGAGCGATCAATAACTTTTTTACGCAGATATTATTCATCCCTTTCACTAGGCCAGCGAGGCAATCTAAACTGCCATCTATACCTATTATGTTAACAGGAAGGTGCTCCCTTCACTGTAAGAGATAAAGATCGAGTCATGTCTAATCTACGTGTTACTTGCAACGTTTAGCAACGTTTGAGAGTAAGGTTGCTACCGTCGGATCTTCATCTAATAATGTTCTAGCCGATCTGAAAGCATGGTGGCAATTTTGTCAAAGATACTTTTATTGGTGGCAGACGGACAGACAGGTGGACAGACGGATCACCTGATGGTAAGGGAATGCTCCTGGCCATGGACACCGTGACTCTCACGTGAGAGTGTTAAACCTTCTTGGTTTACATAGACAAAGTCTACACTCGATTTAAGAAGACATCCTGTATGACAATCTATTCTGTATTCGATTGTCTGCTTACCAAAATATATCGTATGCAAATAAAAATATGCCAATTTACTTTGCCCCTCTAACGATATAAATAAATGGTTATGGGCATCGCGCGTTGAAGAGCGCTATATAGTAATTATACAGTTACCAAAAAAGTGCTATGGATAATCCATCGGTGCCTTACGGCACGCGGCACGGAACTGCTGGTACATCAGGTATTTCCATAAATAAATTAAATGGATCTAATTTCAACACATGGGCATTTGCCATCGAATGCCTGTTAACGGATTTGGAGCTATGGGACGTGGTTACTTCACCCATTGACCCCACGGACCCCGACGCCAAGCGTAAGGACGCTAAAGCGCGAGCCAAAATCTGCTTGACGTGTGAAGAATCGATTTACCCAGTGATTCGAGGAGCAAAGACGGCATATGACACCTTTAAAAGCCTCCAGAAGGCATACGCTGACAGTGGTCTAACAAGAAGACTGCAACTAATGAAGAAGTTGCTCTCCAATCAATATAAAGGAAACTTGCAAAACTATGTACATACCTCACTTGGAATTCAGCAAGAATTACAAGGAATAGGAGCAGGAGTTGATGATGAGTTCCTAGCCATTATCATACTAGCTGGACTCCCAGATGAGTACAAGCCTCTCGTCATGGCTCTTGAACACTCCAATGCCAAAATTACGTCGGAAAACGTAGTGGCAGCTCTTCTTAAAGAAGACTCTCGACCATGTCGCACTACCAGTACCAAACCTGAGGATCCTACGGTGCTGATGGCCAAACAGAAGAAAAAACAGTTTTGTACATATTGTAAAAAGCTCGGTCATTTAGTGTCAAACTGTAGGAATAAAAACAAGAAAGCTTCGGCTAAGGTTTATTCGAATAATACATCGGAATTTACACTTTCATCTTGTTTAATTCATCCTTCATCCACAGGTTCACAGGATTGGTTCATAGATTCTGGTGCTAGCTCACATATGAGCAATAGGAGAGACTGGTATGAGGCCATGTCCCCCCAAATCACAACTGTTACTTGCGCCAACAAGAACCAGATTCTAAGTGAGGGCAAAGGTACTGTTAATATAAATATTTCCGACAATGTACATAGAATTAGTGACGTCCTTTATGTTCCTGGTTTGGCAACTAATCTTTTATCGGTAAGTAATTTGACCAAAAAAGGCTACGATGTTTTGTTTACATCGAAAGGCGCGACTGTAACTTTGGCGGGTGGATGTCAACTGACAGGTGAAGTCATAGCGACAGCCTCAAATTGTAAGGGCATGTACAAACTAGATGTGGACAAATCTAATGCTTTGTACACACCTACCAAAGAGTCCCCTTTATTGTGGCATAGACGCCTTGGCCATCTAAACGGAAATACTATGCAACTTTTAAAAAGTAAATGTAAAGGCATAGATTTTAGCGGGAAATTTACGGAAAAATGTATTCCGTGCCTACAAGGAAAACTTTCTAAAAAACCTTTCAAAAGTTCAACAAGCAAATCGAGTAAGGTTCTCGAATTAATTCATTCGGATCTTTGCGGACCTATGAGTACGCACTCGTGGGGCGGTGCTCTATATTTGCTAACATTTACAGACGACTTTAGTCGCAAAACTTTTGGATATCTTTTAAAATCAAAATCAGAGGTTTTTTCGAAATTTGTAGAATTTAAATATTTAGTGGAGAATCAGACTGGCGAAAGAATCAAAGTTCTGCGTTCTGATAACGGGCGTGAGTATGTCAACAAGGACCTGTCTAACTTTTTGAAAGAGAATGGTATCATACACCAGACCACGGTCCCGTACAACCCACAACAGAACGGCGTCTCCGAACGCGCCAACAGAACAATAATTGAAAAAGCCAGATCCATGCTTAGAGATTCTAACCTACCTCTAGCTTATTGGGGCGAAGCAGTCAATACTGCGATTTACCTGAAGAACCGTTTGCCTACACAAGCCTTGAAGAACAAAATTCCAGAAGAAGTGTGGACTGGAAGAAAAGTAAACCTCTCTCATTTGAGGGTATTTGGTTGCGAAGCCCACGCTTTAGTACCCAAGGAGAAACGTACTAAACTGGAATCCAAGACGCAAGCTTGTATATTCGTAGGCTATTCCACTGAAAGCAAAGGTTATCGTCTTGTAGACCCCCAATCGCCAAGGAATATTATAATATCGAGAGATGTTGTCTTCTTAGAAGACAAATGGCTACACCAGCCTAACCTGCAACCCAATGACAGTGAATTGCCATCGCCACCACAACCTCAACAAGTTTTTGTACCCACGGACAATGAACCAGTTCTACAGCCTGAACATCAACCACAACCAGGTACATCTGTGACGGCTGACCCGTCAACTTTAGATCACTTAACAGATTCAGATGCACCTGCGATCCCCGAAGTTTCGAGTTCGACTGATCCTGACCCTCCTGAAGAGCCAGCACCTGAAGCTCTGAAAAGGTACCCAACCAGGGATAGGCGCCCTCCTCAACGGTACGAGGAGCAGCTCCACTTGACCTCAGAATGGGAAACAGAGACCTTCAGGCAAGTCCTCGATCACCCGGAGAAAGAGAAATGGTTGGATGCCATGAAGGCTGAATTTGACTCTCTCAAAAAACATGAAACTTGGATTCTTGTCGACAGACCCGCAGGTAGAAAAACTACCAAATGTAAATGGGTGTACAAAATAAAAAAGGACACTAGTGGCATTGTGACGAAGTACAAGGCCAGACTAGTAGCCAAAGGCTTCACTCAAGTAGCGGGAGTCGACTATGGTGAAACTTTTTCACCAGTCGCTAGACTGTCCTCAGTTCCGATTATTATTTGCTTTCGCTGCTCACCATGGTTTGACGGTTGACCACCTCGACGTAGAAACTGCCTTCCTTAATGGCGATTTAGAAGAGGAAATTTATATGGAGCAACCCGAAGGTTTCTCCACTAATCCAAAGGACAAAGTGTGCTTACTTAAAAAAGCACTGTATGGTCTCAAGCAAGCGCCGCGTCAATGGAACGCTAAGGTTTGCGACGCTATGCGCAAACTCCTGCTGAACCAATCGGCAAAGGAACATTGTCTATATTATAGACTAGAAGGTAACGACCTTCTCCTTGTTGCTGTGTTTGTAGATGACTTCTTCATCGTGTCAACTAATGACAGAATGAAGAAGCAATTCAAAAATGATCTGAAAAATACTTTCACTGTCAAAGACCTTGGAGAATGCAAGGACTGCCTTGGCATGAGAGTAAATCAGAGTCCTGGGAACATTTACCTGGACCAAACAAAATACATAGAAATCTTTTGAAAAAATTTGGCATGACAGATGCACTATCTGTCACCACCCCTCTTGAACCCGGTCTAAAATTGACTATTCCTGATAAGGAAGAGGACAATGCAGCATTACCGTACCAGGAGCTTATCGGCTCACTAATGTACATTGCCATTTGTACCAGACCCGACATTGCCCATGCGGTCTCATACCTCTCTCAGTTCAATGCACATTACGGGGGGGTACACTTTAGGGCCGCTAAGCGAGTTCTTCGTTATTTGAAAGGCACCAAAGAACTTCGGCTGCATTACCATCAGACAGCCCAGTTCCGTGCAGTGGGGTACGTCGATGCGGACTATGGAAACAATCTTGTGGACCGTAGATCATTCACAGGGTTCGTTTTCCTGGTGAGTGGCTCTCCTATCTCTTGGGAAGCACGCAAGCAGCGTACTGTTGCGCTTTCCACCACGGAAGCCGAGTACATGGCTCTAGCTGAGGCTTGCAAGGAGGCTATATACCTCCAGTCACTCATCAGCGAAATTTTCACTATCGCACAACCCATCGTCATCCACACTGATAATAATCAAAGTGCATTAAAACTCGCTCACAACCACACATTCCACTCACGCACCAAACACATCGACATTAGGCACCATTTTATTCGCGAATCACTTTCACACCACAACATCAATCTCATGTACATATCCACACATGACATGATCGCCGACATCCTCACCAAACCTTTGCCGAAGCTGAAGCACAACAAGTGTACAGTAGGGTTAGGTTTAGGTTAAGTCGCGTGTTATTTTTTCTAATCATGTTTTTGTGTAGATAATAGATAGGTGTGTAAAGTAGGTTCAGGTGTCTTTATATAGGTTTTTTTTGTGTGCGTTTATATATAGGGTGTGTGTGTAGTGTATATAGGGTATGTTGTGTTTTTTGTACTTGCTGTATATTTTTTGTCCAATTTTTTTTTTTTTATACAGGGTGTTGACTTTGCGGGGGGGTGTTAAACCTTCTTGGTTTACATAGACAAAGTCTACACTCGATTTAAGAAGACATCCTGTATGACAATCTATTCTGTATTCGATTGTCTGCTTACCAAAATATATCGTATGCAAATAAAAATATGCCAATTTACTTTGCCCCTCTAACGACATAAATAAATGAGAGTCACGAGAGAGTAACGAGTGCGCTGCCAATCTTTAAAACCCCCTTCCTCTGGATTGGACCTCCAGTACCCTCACTCACGCAGTGAAACACAGCACATATTTTCTGTGATGTCGTGATATCACTCCGGTCAAGCCGGCCCACTTCTGCCGAAGCGTGGCTTTCCCACCGTAAATACTATATGGTAAATTACTAAATCAAAAGTGTGTTTTTTCAGTTTACTTATTTTTTATGGGTTTACATATTGAATTCCACTATTCCTGTTTTTTATGGGTTTACATGGTATTCCACTAATCCTGGTTTTTTATGGGTGTACATATGGTATTCCACTAATCCTGGTTTTTTATGGGTTTACATATAGTATTCCACTAATCCTGGTTTTTTATGGGTTTACATATGGTATTCCACTAATCCTGGTTTTTTATGGGTTTACATATGGTATTCCACTAATCCTGGTTTTTTATGGGTTTACATATGGTATTCCACTAATCCTGGTTTTTTATGGGTTTACTTATGGTATTCCACTATTCCTGTTTTTTGAAGGGCTTACATATGGTATTCCATTATTACTGTTTTTAATGGGTTTACATACGGTATTCCACTTTTCCTGTTTTTTTATGGGTTTACATATTGTATTCCACTATCCTGTTTTTTTATGGGTTTACATATGGTATTCCACTATTCCTGTTTTTTAGGGGTTTTACATATGGTATTTCACTATTCCTGTTTTTTATGGGTTTACATATGGTATTTAACTATTACTGTTTTTTTAGGGGTTTACATATGGTATTTCACTATCCCCGTTTTCTTTATAACTAAATTTTCTTGTTTTCTTATCTAACAAATCAAATGAACATAGATTTTCTTATTTTATTCTGGAACAACTTATTAATTAATGATGCCGCTTTAAACGTATCCTTTTCGATCCTTTTAAGTACTACAATGAGGATCTAGGAGATTGTTGATGTTGTAAAAATTGCCCTTATACTAAACTCCTATCCTAATCCAAATAATACATTCTTACCGACAGTATAATTGCGGTAAAAATAATACGTATCTATTACATATACTCGTTACGATATACATAATCATAAGTTATTCAACAACAATATGCTTCCTAATGACAATATTGTATAACTTTTTATTAGTAAAGGCTTCAAATTGTTACGAGCTTCGATAAAAACAATACCCACCTACCTGGCAGTCATCAAGCAAAATTATGTCGTGTCGGTAGACACATCACATCTTGGCGTTATGATTTTATCTGTATATAAAGCACCAGGGTTTTTATTAACACTTACCTTCAGTGATGATGAGGTAAATAAAAGCCACCGTTTCTCAGTTAATGAAAGAGGTAAAAGACAAAATCTGAAGATAGAAGATTATTACATAGAAACCTTCACTATCAGTTAGGTTGGTAGTAGTTCGATTAAGTCTGATTTAATGAAAAAATTAAAAACATCTTACAAAATCTCATAAATTAGTCCGATTCCGTATTAAGGTGACGAGTAGGGCACACTAGCGACGCCAATTGATTTTAATTTTAGCAACTAAACCGGATCTATTTTAAACAATTTCGGGGTTAAAACCTCTCGGCAAAAACTTGTACTAATTATTAAATAACCATGCACAAATGTTGGGTCCAACGAGTACGCTTAAAATTGATGCACGCCCAAAGCGGCCACTTTTGGCGTTGATTAATTTTTCGCGTCAAACGGACCCAACATTCGTGCATGATTATTTAATAAATAGAATGTTTGCCGAGGGGTTGTAATCGCGAAATTGTTTAAAATAGATGTGGTTTAGTAGCTAAACATTAAAATCGATTGACGTTGCTAGTGTGCCCTACCCGTCAGCTTAAGAGTGACACTGACGTAAGATGAAAATAATCACAATTTAGTAAGCACAAATTTTGATGGAAGTAAATAAAAAACATTAATCAGGTTTTGGTCCAAAATTTACAGAGACAAGTATCTAGATGCCCGACATCGATAAAACTATGAGACAGTAAAACCTTAGAAAAGTTGTTAAACTTTTTCATTTCGTCTTGAATCTTATACTTTAGTAATAAAGCTTACGTTGTAATCAGAAAGCTTGATAATTTCGCATAGCATGATCTATATGACGTTTTATTGCTGATCTCAGACTAGCAATGTAAAAGTAAAAGATGACTTGCCAATTTCACGAAGAGGTACTTGACTTTGACTTGGCGACTAAAAGTGCCTCTTTGACCTACAATCTACTTACTTTGATAAACCGGAGATTAGATTCATTCATTTCTGCACATTTTTCATTGACATCTAAAGTTCTTCCGAATAACAAGCGCGGGTGATGTTTCTTCCTATTATTATATCTTCCAACCGATTACGGCTGCGGCGGCCAATCTCAACGATCAGCCACGTATGCAGGATATATTATAGCGCTCAAGTGTGTGCGCAAACACAATTGCACTCTCATATTACTCTCACCTTACCCTCATATTCCGATGGGGCACAAGCGTGACACGACCGGAGAGGTATAAGGCACAGGACCAACGGATTTAAGTGCTTTCCGAGGCACGAGGGTACAAGACTTTTCATCAGTACGTCTAGAGGCGTCATTACCGGCCCATATCTATTTCAGCGTGCTGATCCTGCGTGCAATGCATAGAAGGTAGGCGCTAACACTGAAATCGAAAAGTTCGTTGACCTTCTCGCTAGGAAGTGGTATATCGAATCGCCTCACCCTGAACCATGCCTAGACTACATTACGACGGATGTATGTGTCCCTATCACACGATAGGGATTACAGAATAAGAGAAATACTCATGGTGTTCAATTTCAGCAGTATGACTGACCGGATGGCGCTATTGGTAGTGACCCTGCCTCTTGCGCCAAAGGTCGTGGGTTCGATCCCCACCCAGGACAAACATTGGTGCGATGAACACTTGTGTTTGTTCGGTGTCTGGGTGTAATATATGTACTTAAGTATATATTTGTGTTCCTCTGTTGTCTGATATCTGTAACACAAGTGCTTAAGCTTTTTAGTACGGAATCAGGTCAACGTATGAGGTGTTGTGAGAATTATTATTATTATTATCACTGAAAGCGAAAAGCGACGCAGGAATCCCGCGTTCTAAGCAATATTCATGTGTTTTACATATTTTGTGCCAGAGGTCAGCTTCATTCACTTCTTTAGAAACCATAGACTAACTATTTGAGAAAGACGGCTCGTGTAAGATGGATGCAGATTGCGCAAAACTGGTTGGTTGGCTGTCTACGAACGTGCTGCTATGACGGTCAGCGCCATCTGATAACCTTTAAGGTCAGTATCCTGTACCATTTGTAGGTAAACGCCTGCTTTGCACGGGTTGGCAGTTGAAAGTGCAAGGGATTTTTACCGCTATAGTACGTACTATATGTGTATTTAACTAGTGGAAGGAAATTAACTGATTGATTTCCTTACAATTTTTACTTTTGTATTTTGACCGTTTAGTGCAAAAACCCCGTTTATTCTTTAATTGTCATTGTCTTGTTCCGATCTTTAGAAATCATCATGACAAATGGCACGAAGGAGTCAATGAACTTATTTTATATTCTTGTGACTGATTGTTTTAATATATAATGTGTGAAATGTTAAGAAGCTGCTAATTAGGTGCAATCAATATCTTGCTGCACACAAAAAGATACAAATGGCAGACAGCTGCAAAATAATCAGACAAACGTGAATGCAAATTTTATTTGTTGCACAAAATTACTGTCACGTTCCTTTTGATCTTCCTTAATACCCGCTTGCAACCAAAGCTGTCGCTTTGGAGCCTAGGGTACGCATTTACATTTGCGGATTTTTCCTTTACGACCCTTTGGAACCCTTTGGCAGGGATACCAGACCAACCAAATCATGGTTACACGTTTCAGAAACTATCCGATACGTGAAGGTTACCTCACCATATTTTCCCTCACCGCCGAACTGATGGTAGAAATACACACAAAATTTTAAAAATCGAGAGGTGCATGCTCATATTCGACCCATGATCCCCCGTATGGAAGGTGCGTTCTTATCCACCGAGTTACTGTCGCTCTCTGAGTTACCGTCGCTCACTGAGTTACCGTTGCTCACTGAGTTAATTTCACTCACTGAGTAACTATCGCTCACTGACTTCCCGTTGATCACTGAGTTACCGTCGCTCACTGAGTTACCGTCGCTCACTGAGTTACCGTTGCTCACTGAGTTAACTTCACTCACTGAATAACTGTCGCTCATTAACTTCCCGTTGCTCACTGAGTTACCGTCGCTCACTGAGTTACTGTCGCTCACTGAGTTACCGTTGCTCACTGAGTTAACATCACTCACTGAATAACTGTCGCTCATTAACTTCCCGTTGCTCACTGAGTTACCGTCGCTCACTGAGTTACCGTCGCTCACTGAGTTACCGTTGCTCACTGAGTTAACTTCACTCACTGAATAACTGTCGCTCACTAACTTCCCGTTGCTCACTGTGTTTCCGTCGCTCACTGAGTTACCGTCGCTCACTGAGTTACCGTCGCTCACTGAGTTACCGTTGCTCACTGAGTTAACTTCACTCACTGAATAACTGTCGCTCACTAACTTCCCGTTGCTCACTGTGTTTCCGTCGCTCATTGAGTTACCGTCGCTCACTGAGTTACCGTTGCTCACTGAGTTAACTTCACTCACTGAATAACTGTCGCTCACTAACTTCCCGTTGCTCACTGTGTTTCCGTCGCTCACTGAGTTACCGTCGCTCACTGAGTTACCGTGGCTCACTGAGTTACCGTTGCTCACTGAGTTACCGTCGCTCACTGAGTTACCGTCGCTCACTGAGTTACCGTTGCTCACTGAGTTACCGTTGCTCACTGAGTTACCGTCGCTCACTGAGTTACCGTTGCTCACTGAGTTTCCGTCGCTCACTGAGTTACCGTCGCTCACTGAGTTACCGTGGCTCACTGAGTTAACATCGCTCACTGAGTAACTATCGCCTACTGACTTCCCGTTGCTCACTGAGTTACCGTCGCTCACTGAGTTACCGTTGCTCACTGAGTTACCGTTGCTCACTGAGTTACCGTTGCTCACTGAGTTACCGTTGCTCACTGAGTTACCGTCGCTCACTGAGTTACCGTTGCTCACTGAGTTACCGTCGCTCACTGAGTTACCGTCGCTCACTGAGTTACCGTCGCTCACTGAGTTACCGTCGCTCACTGAGTTACCGTCGCTCACTGAGTTACCGTCGCTCACTGAGTTACCGTCGCTCACTGAGTTACCGTCGCTCACTGAGTTACCGTCGCTCACTGAGTTACCGTCGCTCACTGAGTTACCGTTGCTCACTGAGTTACCGTTGCTCACTGAGTTACCGTCGCTCACTGAGTTACCGTTGCTCACTGAGTTACCGTCGCTCACTGAGTTAACGTCGCTCACTGACTTCCCGTTGCTCACTAAGTTACCGTCGCTCACTGAGTTACCGTTGCTCACTGAGTTACCGTTGCTCACTGAGTTACCGTTGCTCACTGAGTTACCGTTGCTCACTGAGTTACCGTCGCTCACTGAGTTACCGTTGCTCACTGAGTTACCGTTGCTCACTGAGTTACCGTTGCTCACTGAGTTACCGTCGCTCACTGAGTTACCGTTGCTCACTGAGTTACCGTCGCTCACTGAGTTACCGTTGCTCACTGAGTTACCGTCGCTCACTGAGTTACCGTCGCTCACTGAGTTACCGTTGCTCACTGAGTTTCCACCCACATCAGAAAGAAAACCTCGCTGTTTAATAGGACTTAACCGTGACCAACAGGCGTAGTCAGTCAATTACCATAGCATGTTTGATGAGGAGATCCGTGCCCCAGCAGTGGGGCTAGTAAGTCTACCGTCGCCTGATTTATAGGATCTTTAGAAACGCAGAGGTAGAGACGACGCCACCAAAGAAGTCCCGTGAAAAGCCCGCTTGAGTCGCTATCAACATTCAAATTTGAGCTTTTTTTGCATGACTTGACTTATTATCCTATGTCCCCGAGCTGGGCGTCCACAGTTGGTTTCCATCCCGTTCGTCTTGAGTTGTTGACCTCACTCCAGTCCTGCGAGTCTTCACTCATCTGCTACAGTTACGTCGCGACGCCAAGTTGTTTGGGACGGCACGTTTGCGTTTCCTTGGGGATCCAATCCAGATCCTGTTAAGGATATGCTCAGAGTCCTATGGAGAGTGTGGCCAATCCAGCCCCTTGCGGCGCTTGATCTGCTGGTTACGTCGCGACGCCAAGTTTGTTTGGGACGGCCACGTTTGCGTTTCCCTTGGGGATTCCAATCCAGATCCTGTTTAAGGATATGCTCAGAGTCCCTATGGAGAGTGTGGCCAATCCAGTCCCACTTGCGGCGCTTGATCTGCTGGTTACGTCGCGACGCCAAGTTTGTTTGGGACGGCCACGTTTGCGTTTCCCTTGGGGATTCCAATCCAGATCCTGTTTAAGGATATGCTCAGAGTCCCTATGGAGAGTGTGGCCAATCCAGTCCACATTGCGTCGCTTGATCTCTGGTTACGTCGCGACGGACCCAAGTTTGTTTGGGACGGCCACGTTTGTGTTTCCCTTGGGGATTCCAATCCAGAGCCTGTTTAAGGATATGCTCAGAGTCCCTCTGGAAGAGTGTAGGCCAATCCAGTCCCACTTGCGGCGCTTGATCTGCTCGGTTGATCGGGGTCTCGTTGCAGATCTTTAAGTGCATAGACAGACGGAATTTCAAATTTAAGTTCTGTCTTTTTCCGCAGGACTCCTTTCGTCGACATAACCCACCTACCCCCCGGCAGGAGGATATGCATTAGGAGGCATTTTTCAGCGTCAAAATAAAAGGACTCCTTTCGTGGCGTGGACTAGACTTGGGTCTGATATCTCAATTATAGTCCGATTCTCTAATTTTGAGGAGAAATAATGATATGACGACCCGTTTGGAACAGTGTTAGTGAACGCTGCCTCTGGTGCACGGGTTGCGGGTTTCAATCCCCGCACTGAACAAACATTTGTGTGCATGAACATAGTCTGTTTGTTTTGGTCTAGGTGTTTTCTATGTATTATAAGTATGTAGTTACAAAAGAAAAGTATTATATGAATATTTGTAATTCCGCTGTTGGTTCTGATATCCGTAACACAGGTGCTTGAGCTATCTATCTCGGAGTCAGATCAATGTATGTGATGTCGTGAAATATTTATTTATTTATTAATGTCAGCTAAATTCGACTTTCTGTGTCTATTTATTTTGTGCTACCACGACCCCTCCTTTGCCTGAAGGTTGTCTGGTAGAAATCGCTTCCAGAGATAGACCGCGGAAATTGTACTTTTAGGTTTCTGTAATGCCTAGTTTTTTAAGTCGTATACTTTTATGCATAAGTATACCTCTCTATCTACCAGTAATGTTTCACGAAAACAATGTAAAAATGTCCATCCATATCTCACAGAAAACCGGCGCGCACTGTGCGGTGTTTCGCTGTGCGAGTAAGGGTACCGAGGCCCAATTCGGGGGAAATAGGGGGTTTAAAGGTTGCCAGCGCACTTGTGACTCTACTGGTGTCGCGAGTGTCCATGGGCGGCAGCAATCGCTTACCATCAGGTGATCTGTCTGCACGTCTGCCACCTATCACATAAAATAAATTGCTCCTAACTAGCAACACTACTCGATGCGATTTCAGTAGGTGCACTAAACTGTCGTTTAAAATTAATGTCGTTCAACCTTTACGAGTTCTGATGCTGTTTCTGAGGCAATCAAACGAGATTCTCGATTTTGTGGCCGCATGAAACTCAATAAACACCTTGAAGATAGTATTGATAAAGCTCATTTTAGATTATAGTCTAAGCATTTATACAGTAGCTTGGATTTTTCGATCGTTGAGCAATAGCCGGTCAATATTAGAGAGGGGTAGTGAACCTTTCGTATATGCCAAAGACATCGCAAACTTGTTACAATCTTGAGCAACTCTGGTATAAACTTTTGTTACGGTATTCACTCATTTCACTCTTCTTTAAAAAAAGTTGTAGTTTCTTTAGGTAATCATCATCATCTTAGTTTTGTCCTGGTTGCGTCCCAAGTTGTCGCTTCGGAGCCCGGGGTCCGCTTTCCGATTCAACAATATCCAAATTTTTTTGTAAGTAGGTATCTAAATTCCTAGGGTCTTATTCATAAATGTCTGTTAAACCTTTGTTAGCTTAAACGACTGCCTCGGTGGCGCAGTAGTTAGTGGGTTGCACTTTAAAGCGACGGCCGCGTGGGTTTCGATCCCCGGGTCAGGCAAAAAATTTGTACCTAAGTTTTCGGTAAGAAATTCTTAGTGGCAGCCCGGATGGAGTATAGGGATTGAGTCACGAGTCGTGACTCAATCACTATAGTTCATCATCAGCAACCCACACTCGTCCACTGCTGGACATAGGTTTTTTTTTATATATAATAGGTAGACAGACGAACAGACGGATCACCTGATGGTAAGCAATTGCCGCCGCCCATGGACACCCGCGACACCAGTGGAGTCACAAGTGCGCTGCCAATCTTTAAACCTTCCTATCACCCGGATTGGGCCTCTGGTACCCTCACTCACGCAGCGAAACACAGCACAGTGCTGCTTCACGCTGGTTTTCTGTGAGGCCGTGGTATCACTCCGGTCGAGCCGGCCCATTCATGCCGAAGCTTGGCTCTCCCACGGTAAAGAGTCTCCCCTAATGCACGCCACTGCTCCCGATTTTCGGCCACTCTTATCCAGCCCACACCAGCTAGCCTTCGAATGTCATCATCCCAACTTGTCGCAGGGCGTCCTATACTACACTTACCGAGTTACTATAGTTAGTTAATGATTATAATACTCAGTTACAACTTAATGTACGGTCAGCCATCAAAAGTAGCTTAACACTTTAGTACCATGTCGAAGTAACATTTTTTACAAACCCCTTGGAAACTGCCTATAATTGGCAGAACAGTTACTTTGACATGGTTCTAAGGTGTTAAGCTACTTTTGATGCTGACCGTACGACCGCTGTCAACGTTAGGTTCATAAAATTCTATGTTACTCAGTCTTTTTCAAACTTATACTTTTTTTTCCTATATTAGACTTATTATTGTCAAGGCAAATATCTTTATAATTTTGGTTGCATTACTGGGGATAGTTGAATTGCTGTCTCAAGGAGAATCGCATAATCAGTGCTCTAATGACTGTGTGCAAGCATAAATAACAGTACATATGTTAATAGTTCTGACTGTGGTTGGCTAAGCAGGTCCTGCACTATGCCAAACGCAAAAACTCGCGGCAGATTTTAGTACAGTACTTCATTTTTTTATAGAGGCTCAGTATATTGGCTCTCCTCAGCTGGTGGTAAGCAAGAGAAGAGCCCAAGTTGTAATGGACAACATTTCAAAAAATACCAATTCTTCATTTACTTTTCCGCTTCTCGAATATATATTTTTTATATTTTATATTGCTTATTTACTGAGAAAAAAATTAAAAACTAAAAAACGTAAGATGACGTCATCGGACGGCAGAATGTAAAATATTTCTTTGCTTAGCACATTATAGTTTTAAATTTACGAAATGTCAAACCCATGACATGCAACTGTCAAAAAAAGAAGACAACTTGTCCACGTTGAATGAATGACGTTAACAATGTAGACACTAGTATTCTTTACCTTTGACAGTAGTACCTTTTTTTATTTAAGTAATGATAAGCAAAGTAATATTGCTGTATTCAGCCGTCCGATGACGCCATTTGGCGCTTACGTCTATTTAGAATATAAAGAATTTGAATAATTATTTTATGTATGAAAATGGTAAAATTTTGAACAAAGCAAAAATAAGGGTATGTTCATTTTATTTCTATTTTCATATAAAAAAAACAATATGGACATGTTAAAAATATGAAATGTTGTCCATTACAACGGAAGCGATGTCAAAATCATCACTTCCGTTGACACCGTCATACTGAACCGAGAGTCTGCCACCTATCACATAAAAAAAAATTTGGTACATTTCAGCAATATTATTTCTAATCCTGGTAGGAAGTATACGTCGTATATCATGGATTATCAATAAGTAATAAAAACAGCTTCTACATAAGATCTGTATGACATAATATATGAGAGGAACACGTAACGCCTACAAAAAGCCTCTTAAGCTCAAACTATTGCATACGTGCAAAGATACACATTTAGTACAACATCTAATTTTATTATCTTGTCACGACAAAATTAATAAAATTGATGATGCATGGACACAATTTTTCATTCAGAATGTTTCGTTCTTTTTTCACATTAGAAAAGAGATAGGTCTTGGGTATTCGTTTTTGTAAGAATTGCATGACTAAGTAGCAGTAAAAAATTAAAGAGTAGTGTCATTTACATAATAACTAAAAAAAATACAATATTAAATTCTCTTTCTATTTTCAGTACAACCTGTGCGGATAAAGAATGGGATCAGAAATGGCGGCGCATCTATTCACTTCTCGCTCGCACACTATTTGCGTCTATACTCGCAGGTAGTACCTAGTTCTGAACTTTTTTTGTTATATGGAACCCTTAAACTGAAAATCACATGTAACGACTGACGACCAGATGGCGCAATTGGTAGTGACCCTGCCTCTTACGCCAAAGGTCGTGGGTTCGATCCCCACCCTGGACAAACATTCGTGTGATGAACACTTGTGTTTGTTCAGTGTCTGGGTGTAATATATGTATTTAAGTATATATTTGTGTTCCTCTGATGTCTGATATCTGTAACATAAGTGTTTAAGCTACTTAGTACGGAATCAGGTCAACGTATGAGATGTTGTGAGAATTATTATTAAAAAAAAGCACCCTCAGAGATTACGCAGGGTGACGGTAGAAATCAAAGACCAGTTTCGTCTTTTATTTTTGAACTGCCAAACCTAGGCAGGCACGCTTTGCTTGCGCGATGCAAAAATGCATAGTGTCATCTACCAAAACAATGACGAACCGCCTGCTTGTTTACTTTGTACATCATACATACTTATTAGTTGATAGAATAGTAAAATATGTTTAGTAAGAACTAATGAGGTTATCTATAAAAGAATGAAAACGAGTGCGCTGCCAACCTTTAATCCCCCTTTTCCCCGGATTGGGCCTCCGATACCCTCACTCACGCAGTGAAACACAGCACAATAATGCTTCACGCCGGTTTTCTGTGAAGATTTAAAAAATTCCAGAAAGCATGTTCGGATTTGAACCACGATCCGTATGGAAGGTGCGTTCTAAACCACTGAGCTCATTGACATCAATTCGAATCCTTTGAACTAAACATATTCCTTTTTATAGCTCAACTAAGAGAGCATCATCACGATTACGAGACTCAATCACTGCATCTCTCTAATTGCAACTAGATCATTGCAACTGGTACCATTCTTCATTACTTTTTTTTACAGTTAACGATATCTGAATTTGGTTGCTGGTGCAACGCGAATTAATCGAAAGTACAGTCGGATGCATACACTTAAAACCTTGTGTTCTGTAAGTATTTGCTAAAGTCATTTGTAAACGTTAGAAGATATTTTAAGTGTGTTTTCTTTTTTTTGAAGTGATATGCGGTAGACGAGCAGACGGATCACCTGATGTTAGGCGATTCCCGCCGCCCATGGACACCCGCGGCACAAGTGGAGTTAAAAGGGCGCTGCCAACCTTTGAACCCCCTTTCCGCCGGATTGGGTCTCCGGTACCCTCACCCACGCAGTGGAACAACTCAATGCTGCTTCACGCCGGTTTTCCGTGGGGCCGTTATTACGTTATTTACATAACATTTACAAACGTTTGATTGTTGTACGGATTCTGTTAAGACCACTACTAGCGAAATCTTTGGTTTATTGGCTATCAAGTCTAAAGGAAGTTTTTATGCTTAAATACTCAGTTGCTATGCTCAGTTGCCACAGGACAGCAGTTTGAAAAACGGTACAAATACATATTATTTTATTGATACCTACGTACCTTTCACCTATTGATACCTAATTTATTGTACAAAAAACACCTGAACACTAAAAAACACCTGAACACTAAAAAACACCTAATAATATAAAACCTTTAAAGTGCATCTGCCGACTGGTTGTCTTAGATCTGATCTCATAATCCTTTGTGACAATCGTATTCATTTGTAGCTGTCATTAGCGACTGCTCCGACGAAACGCCTCAATCAGCTACAGAAGACTTTTTTTTCCCCAGGGGGATCCATCATGGCCGTCGCCATGCTACGTGTAGGGAACAACGTGGGGTGTGGGACTCTAACCCTAAGCAAAACCCCCGGGGTGTCCATCTCTGTGCAATAGCGGTGGGAAACCACAGCCGGGACTAGACCGCATCGCAGATCGTGCTCGCCGCTTTACCCCTACCTCTCTCACATGAGGGGTAATTGCCATACTCACCACGCTTGGCAGACAGGTTGGTGGGGGTTTTGATATAAATGCAGAGTTTTCCTTCTCTGGGTGCTGATGATCATGCCAGCAGCTTTACCTTAGTCGCCTTTTACGACACCTCGGTAAGAGTGAGGGTGGCCTATACCTGGTGCAATGCAGTCCTTCATTGCTGTACGACCTACCAGGACACCCGGTAATATCGTCCCCCGCAAACTCGTATGCTTAGCTAGCCACTCCCCAGCAGTGGGTAAGCTCACGTACTGCGAAGGCCCGTTTTTAGTCGCCTCTTACGACAGACCGTAAACACCATGGCAGTATTCTTAAACGCCCCTAGCTACAGGACATAGCTCCAGATGACTGCCCCAAACGGCCAAACCAACATCTCTCGCGCCGACAGCAGACACGAGAAAGAACAAGGCGATGGCGATATGTTGTGCTTTTTCTATAGATAACTGTACCTCCGCTAATATCATAACGTAAGTAATAAAACAAATTATTACAATCTAGATATAGAAAGAATTACATTCTGCGTAATTACTCTTCTCAATTATCGTTAGGCGAACCAATTACATTTATTCTAGTTCACAGGTTTTGACTTACAACAAACACGACAGACAGACAAGTAATTCATTATGTTGCATACGTATTTTATGATCGTTGTTTTAATCTGGAATCAGATCAATTAAATAAAAACAATGTAGGTAGAGATTTAAGCAACTCAGACGATTAGTTTTGAATCATAGCAAAGCTTTATTAAATGTTTTTGATAGGTAGATCCCAGAGATCAAACAAATATGGCAGATGAGCTAAGATGGCTCTGAATTAGGTGAACGGATTTAGCCCAAACCGCTTAGTTAGCCATCAAGTACAAAACCGATTTTAGTCAAAATGACCACTTGTTTAGTGGTTTTTGGCAAAAATTGCGGTTCATCTCATAAGTATTACAATATTTACGTTTTTTTATTCTTTTGAGACAAAAAAAGGGTTCCACTACTTGATGTAAGTAATGGAAACACATTAGTTTCTGACTGTTAGTGGGAGACTCGACTTGTCCATGACTGGAGCGGAGCGATACCTTACAGGAAACTGGCGTAAAATAGGGCTTACGTTGTGATTTTTTTCATTTAACGTTAAACTGTGCCACTCATTGGCAACTAGAAAATAATTGAACTCTTTAATTTAAAAAAGTTGCCAAAATTTAACATTCCCAAAAAAGACACAATAAAAAACCATTCTCAATCAGATCTAGATCTACGTGAGAAAATACTCGAACCGGCAGCAGTGATCGTAAAAGCTTAACAGATGCGCCGGTATTTGTGACATCATCTCAAGTGGACCAGTTACGTCATCTCACTTAGCTACTCGGTGAGAAATAATGCTTATTTACCTAACATGCTTACTTTTAGTCGCTAGCTGGTAGCCGCGGTTTTGTCTACGCAGTTGAAGGTAAGGGGAAAACGGGAGGTGACAGTTTCACAAACGAAACGAATAAGTGAGGGTACCGGAGGAGCTCCAATCCAAAAGAGAAAGGAAGTCTACACTTTGGCAGCGTATTCGTGACACCACTGGTGTTGCGGGAGTCTATGGACGGTGTTAATGGACAATACGACAAAAAAAAAGTATTTTTATATGCTTTTTGAATCAAGAACAAGAAAAAAGATGACCCATATTTTTAGTATCATTAAATGTGTGTTTTTATTAAAATATTAGTTTGTTTAACTGTTAATTATATTAACCGGAAGTGACGTAGTCCTGAGGTTCAACGTATTGTGATGTCGGTGCTACAAGTCCAATAAAAAAAGTTTAGGTGACTCCAAGTTACTTATGTACTGTCACTGTCATTATTTTCATTTTATGATCAAGTTTTTTTTAAAATCAACGTGAGCAAAAGCGTTATTAATTTTCATGCCGAGTGATGACGTAACAGGAGGATTTTCACATTTTTTTTTATATATATCTGTTTAAGTATTTTGAAATTATTTTTCTTAATTTTCTATAAGACTAATCTAGATATAGTATTTTTCATTTTGAAAAATGAATCTTTGTCGTATTGTCCCGAGATCCGTCTCCTCGTCTACTACATATTATATTTAAAAACAGTCCGGCAACGTCACTAACGACCAGGTCTCAGCAGAAGGGCTAAGGCTTGAGTCTTCCAATGGAACTCTGTATTATGCAGAACAATAGGTAATATTGATCACTTGCTAACAGCAACATTAAAGACGGACAAACAAACACTATTTTTATTGTTAGTGAGGATTTCGCTTTGGCTTCACATGACTTTAATGTAAAGTTAAAAATGGACCCACTTACCCATTCACATTAATTTAGCATCTTTGAGCCGCTTTGATCCAAATTGCGTGTGGTTATATAAACATTACTAAACTCTAAGTAGGTATACTCATCAGTGTAATAGTTATAGTTCGTTTACTTTTATTATTCTGTTTTTGAAGTAAATATTAATATTGGATTAATTATATAAACTTCAGCTCATTATTTACTTATTGTTAGATGCCTATTATATGACATAGACATCGGCCGTGTGGCCCCCGGCAGAGTAGAATAGGCCACCCTCACTCTTACCGAGGTGTCGTAAAAGGCGACTAAGGTAAAGCTGCTGGCATGATCATCAGCACCCAGAGAAGGAAAACTCTGCATTTATATAAAAACCCTCGCCAACCCGTCTGCCAAGCGTGGTGAGTATGGCAATTACCCCTCATGTGATTGAGGGAGGCCCGTGCCCCAGCAGTGGGGACTTAAATGGACGGATGATAATGATGATGATGATATGACATAGAAATTGTGTTTCTAACGGCCGCGCTCAGAGGCGTCATTTATGCTAATGTTCATTAACTTTAGCATCGGTAGTCTTTATGCGTATCAAAATAAGTGTCAATATTTTTTCTTAAGTAGCCAACTTAGTTAATCAACGACTCTGAGTGTGGCAGTAAGTGTCAGTATTCCAAAAAAATAGTACTTACATACTTACTTCCTTTTTTATTTGAATATTAAAAATATACAAGTTCAAGAGCCAATGAAATATGCCGGTCTTACTACAATATTACAATTACAAAAGTTCAAAAACCAAACGAAATATAACTACTGGCCTTAGAAAAGTTGAGTATTATAATATTTTGTCATTCCTCTTTTGTGTAAGTAATCCGTAATATAACTGCCGCACTCGAGCGAATTAACTTAAATGGTTACATTAGAAAACATATTGACATTTATTTTAATATGCATAAAGAAAATCTAAGGGATTCGGCGGGTACGGCCAAAACAAGCCGCATAGGCTGATGCAATTCAATGGTTTTAAATTCGTGTCTAGTGGTTTAGTGTACAAATTTGGTGTTCATTTGTGCAGTGAAGTGCCGCAAAGTGATCCCAATAATAAGAGTCGTTGGATTGTATCGTTTTTAACACTGCTATTTTGTGTCGAGTGCGTTGTCTCGTGACAACTTGCTTGGACCTAATAGGGCCTTAAAACCCGCGATTTGCTTTAAGAGTGATATCCGCTGAATCTGTAGGTCGATAAAACGTAAAACACCGGCGTTTTATTGAGTGACTTTGACTGACTTCAACTGTTGACTACCTACTTATTCTCAATAAGTTACTTGACATTGGTGAATTATCTTCGGGTAGAGCCATAATAAAAAAAAGAATATCTAAAAATAGACTCATGAACATTAGCTAACTGTAGGTAAACGAATCAGTGGTATGTATGATATGTTGCATGTATATACATTATAATGAAGTTAGACACATTTCAATCGGACAAGATGTTTAATTTCTAAATTAATTTATTGTCTATCAACCCTTACATATTCAAGATGATCATTTAAGGTGACGGGTAGGGCACACTAGCGACGCCAATCGATTTTAATTTTTAATTACTAAACCGGATCTATCTTAAACAATTCCGGGGTTACAACCTCTAGGTAACATTTTTATATGGTTATTTAATAAATAGTATAAGTTTGCATGCTCAAAAATCTCACGCCTATCGGTTTTTAAGGTGACGGGTAAGGCACACTAGTGACGCCAATCGATTTTAATTTTTAATTACAAAACCGGATCTATCTTAAACAATTCCGGGGTTACAACCTCTAGGCAATTTTGAATTTACGAGTATTATCCACAGAAAATATTTTTTTAACACGCCGCTTTTGGCGTGAATATTTTTTTTGTGTGCGCGTTGGACCCAACATTTTTGCATGGTTATTAAGTGATAGGTGGAAGACGAGCAGACGGACCACCTGATAAGCGATTGCCGCCGCCCATGGATACCCGGTACACCAGTGCACAAGTGCGCTGCCAACCTTTAAACTCCCCTTTCCCCGGGATTGGGTACCGGGTATTCCGGTACCCTCACTCACGCAGTGAAACACAGCACAGTTCTGCTTCACGCCGGTTTTCTGTGAGACCGTGGTATCACTCCGGTCGAGCCCGTCTATTCATGCAGAAGCGTGGCTCTCCCACGGTTTTCCCTCACAGCCGAGCTAATGGTAGATATACGCACATAGATTTTACGCCCCACGACCTCCCGTATGGTAGGCGCGTAATTATCCATTGAGCA
This sequence comes from Marasmia exigua, assembly GCA_019059595.1. Lineage (NCBI taxonomy): Eukaryota > Metazoa > Arthropoda > Insecta > Lepidoptera > Crambidae > Marasmia > Marasmia exigua. The sequence continues at coordinate 11,507,772 of CM032482.1, read as the reverse complement.
CAACCTATTATAATAATAATAATTCTCACAACATCTCATACGTTGACCTGATTCCGTACTAAGCAGCTTAAGCACTCGTGTTACAGATATCAGACAACAGAGGAACACAAATATATACTTAAATACATATATTACACCCAGACACCGAACAAACACAAATGTTCATCGCACGAATGTTTGTCCAGGGTGGGGATCGAACCCACGACCTTTGGCGTAAGAGGCAGGGTCACTACCAATTGCGCCATCCGGTCAGTCAAACACTCGACAAATATTCTCAAACACTCGATATCAAAGTCGAGTTAGAGATTTGTATGGACGAATGTATGAAATCTCTAAATTTGATTTCAATGTTGAGTGCCCGAGAATTGCCCCTCTGATCTGATCCTATAAAAAAATTCATTTTGTGCACGTGAAAAACTCACTTTTTGTGGAAGTAACCAACGTCTATAATTACGAAAATACTCGTAGCATTATATTAAACCACACGAAATTCATTTGCAATGCCCTTGCTATTGTGTTCAAACAGGTAGTTCTGGGTCATCAATCAAAAAATTAAAATTATGTTTTATTACATATTTGTGGTAGCATTACCTGACAAAGAACGAGGTAGGAATTAAAACAATGGTGCAACATACAACGCCAACACAAGTAATGTCATAAACATTACATTAACTTCATAATATATAACAATGGAGATTCTTAACATTTCCAAGTTTCTTCATTTCTGGAATGATAAAATGTTTAAAGTTGCGTATTATTCAAGTGAATTGCCATTAGGTGGATCGCTAGCTCGCGTGCTTTATCTAATTAAGCTTTTTTTTCTATGCGAAAAGGAAACAAGCAAGCTAGACGCTTCACGGCAGTAGTGTACTCTGCTCATGTTTCGATGTTAGTGGGTTCAATTTCATTTATTCTTAATCTTAAATTTTGGCAGACGCCCTGTTGGTCTAGTGGTTTCAGTACCGGGCCGTGATCTCGGGGTCCTGGGTTAGATTCCCGGGTCGAGCAAAAAGTTTGTTTCGAATTTTTCGAACATAGCTCGGGTTTGTGATCACCAATCCGCATTTGGCAAGCGTGGTGATTATGCGTATTCCCATTCATAGCAGCGATGACTTAATTTCTATGATGGAGGCCTTTGCCTTGCAGTAGGTCAGTATATAGGCTGATACTTTACTTCAATTTTGTAGTACAAATAGGCCCAACATCATCGACGAGACAAGGCGCACCGTCTTCGCTGGCTTGGCCATCTCGTGAGGTTGGACGAAGCTCGTGTCGGTCGTGAAAAAGCATACCAGGGCCGACGCCCAGTTGGCCAACCTAGGTATCGCTAGAAGGACGTCGTCGTGACTGATCTTTTTTTTTAGGCGATAGGTAGGCAGACGAACAGATGGATCACCTGATGGTAAGCAATTACCGCCGCCCATGGACACTCGCGACACCAGTGGAGTCACAAGTGCGCTGCCAACCTTTAAGCCCCCCCCTAACCCCCAGATTGGACCTCCGGTACCCTCACTCACGCAGCGAAACACAGGACCCCAATTCTCGGGCTTGTGATATTTATTTTCATACGACATAATATCACCAAAACACAGTTTTTGTATGGTTTTCAGATGATATCCGCCATGTTTTCAAAATATCACGAGCACGAGAAGTGGGCTCCAGGACAGTGCTGCTTCACGCCGGTTTTCTGTGAGGCCGTGGTATTACTCCGGTCGAGCCGGCCCATTCATGCCGAAGCTTGGCTCTCCCACGGTAAAATGATCTGCGCGAGCTCCTGGTCAATAACTGGCAAGAAGTAGCGAGGGATCGACCGAAGTGGCGATATCTTGTTTCGGAGGTCAAGACTCCATTTGGGTCGCTGAGCCAGCGGAGTAAGTAAGTAATAGTGAGTACAACCTGTGCGGATAAAGAATGGGATCAGAAATGGCGGCGCCCCGAGTGCGTCTATACCCCACGAGTATAGACGCAAATAGTGTGCGAGCGAGAAGTGAATAGATGCGCCGCCATTTCTGATCCCATTCTTTATCCGCACAGGTTGTACCTATATCAGGTTACTAAAATATGTCAGTTTCCCCCAATTGGTATAGAACCATAAGTTTTATACATTGATATGTCCGTGCCTTCCTTGTTTTCTTTATTAGTTAAGAATAAAGTTGACAGCCGTGTGGTCCCCGGCAGAGTAGAATAGGCCACCCTCACTCTTACCGAGGTGTCGTAAAAGGCGACTAAGGTAAAGCTGCTGTCATGATCATCAGCATCCAGAGAAGGAAAACTCTGCATTTATATCAAAACCCCCGCCAACTCGTCTGCCAAGCGTGGTGAGTATGGCAATTACCCCTCATGTGATTGAGGGAGGCCCGTGCCCCAGCAGTGGGGACTTAAATGGGCTGATGATGATGAAAGTTGACAACCATAGTCGAACCTCAAGCGTGATCAATCCACTGTAGTTTGTCTGATATATCAAGGACATGAAGAATAGCGAGAGATTCTCGGCCCTTTCCCGTCGTAACTAAACACACATCTTCTGCTGTATATTTGCTCTGTGGCATGAATCAAGTTTCACAGTCTGTCTCACTACCAAAAGAAAACCTTGCCTCATGTTACAGTCCGATCAGTGGTTATTTCGTCACGTGGCGAAGTCAAAGTCAGAACTAATGCTGTTTTGATATTTTCGCATAGAAAAAACGTTTCACAGCTCCCTTTCTGTCAATTTCACTGAAGTGTCTTCTGATCGTGGTCGCATTGTAAAAGCTTGTAGAGCTGGCATTTTTGAGACGCTATTTAAGTAAGTACTCCACAATTTAAATATCGAATAAATGAATGTCATGACGTATATTTACTATTGTTTCATATTTTCATATATCTATCGGTAGGCGTAAGTACTTAACGATAAAACTTACCTATAATTCCATAGCTTTAGAAAAATGCAAATGGTGTAGTGATTTATTTTCTTGTGCGGTACTTAAACCAACTTGTTTAATTCTGCATATACTTTATAACTATCATTACTGGCTGTTACCCGCAGCTGCGCCCACGAGGTAAAAGATCCGTTTTCTCCGATTTCCTGTGGCAACCAGATATTTTTCCGGGGTAAGTATGTAAACAGCCTATGTTATGTCACTCTTAGAACTACCAGAGTATAGATTGTGGAACGAAATAACACCACTTTGTATGCTGAGGGTCGTAGACATTGCCACCATAATGTTAAGCAGTGTTAATTTAATATTTATTAAAAGTGCACATGGTATAGTTCATGTAAGCCATTTTCCATCTTAGAAGGAAAGACAAAAAGTCCAGCTTGGTAAGTCCGACTTCCAGAAAGACGTCGATCGACGAATCCAACTTTGCTGGGCGGCGTTCGGGAAGCTACGCAGCATATTTTCGGCCCATCCACCGCCGTGTCTCAAGACGAAAGTTTTCAATGCGTATGTGCTACCAGTGATGACATACGGAACCGAAACGTGGCCGCTTACAATGTGCCGATTAAGGAGGCTCAAAGTCACCCAGAGAGCAATGGAGAGGGCTAAGCTCGGAGTCTCCCTGCGTGATCGCATCAGAAATGATGAGATCTAAGGTCAAGAGGACTAAGTTCACAGACATAGCCCAAAGGATCGCATGCCTCAAGTGGCAATGGGCAGGGCACATAGCGAGGAGAACAGACAGCCGTTGGGGCGGAAACGTCCTCGAGTGGAGGCCACGTACAGGAAGTCGCAGCCATGGCAGAGCCCCCACAAGGTGGACCGACGATCTGGTGAAGATAGCGGGAATCCATTGGATGCGGGCGGCGCAGGACCGATCTGTGTGTAGAACATTGGGGGAGGCCTATGTCCAGCAGTGGACGTCTATTGGCTGAAATGATGAAGGGAAAACCAAACCAGGAATCTAAAGAGTTAAGAGACCCTAACCCCCTTATTACGGTACTAAGGCTCATGTCATCCCGTTCCAATACGCATTGTTAAAAAGGGCTGGCACGAATTTTGTTCCGGGACTATCGTTAGTCCGCGAATTGTAATAAGGGGGTCATAGAGTTCTTAAGGCTTACTTCAGGACTGCAAAGAGTAGAATAAGTAATCGTAATCTAATTTTAAAACAAAAGCGAGAACTTATAGTTAGAACGAATAGTTAAGATTTACAAATATAGTAGAAAGCTACTGATTTTTACATACTAAGGTAAAAAATCTAATAAAAACCTGGCAAATTTTAGTTTATCATCATTTTTAAATAAATTGTCAAGTTCCTACTTACGTACCTAATTCCCGTTTCTTCAAGGGTCGATCCCATGTCATGATCACTAATCCGATTTGATTTTTACCAATTTTTTGCTTGAAAATATGACACACAACACATATTGATAATTTGACCCGACCCCGAATTCATCAGCAACCCACACTCGTCCACTGCTGGACATAGGTCTCCCCTAATGCACGCCACTGCTCCCGATTTTCGGCCACTCTCATCCAGCCCACATCAGCCAGCCTTCGAATGTCATCATCCCATCTTGTCGCAGGGCGTCCTACACTACGCTTACCGAGTCGCGGTCTCCACTCAAGGACTTTACGGCTCCAACGGCTGTCAGTTCTGCGGCTTATATGACCAGCCCATTGCCACTTCAGTTTGCTGATTCGGTTGGCTATGTCGGTGACTCTGGTTACGACTCCGAATTAGGTAAATTAAATAATTCCATTACAATTGAAACAAAAAAATACACACAAAAAAAAATTAAAACTCTATCGTAATCATTATTATTATTATAAAATGCTATAATTCAATTATAGGCTTCTATATATAAGTAGTTGAACAAAAGCGTATAATAACATTTGTCCCGCTAATCCAAGAATACGTGCTAATAATTTCCTGTATATCTGCGGAACCCAATGGTTAAATAACTATTACCTACCCACGAATTGCAGTTTTCCGCACCACCTGTGCGAAATGAAATAATTATTATATCGACGTTGAGGAAATGCCTATCGCAGTAAGAAAGTGGTAAGTACCTGGTAAGTAAGGTAATAGCGGTAAAAACGGCGCCTCTTATGTGGGACTAATGACTTTTTTTAGATGCCGAGGTGAGGGAAAAAAGACATTACCTACCTACTTACCTGTATAGGCTTTGATTGCTTATAAGGAAAGAGCCACAGAACAAAATTTAAAAAGACACATTGGCCTTAAAAGTTGCTAACTACAACCACCCATATTATAATAAGAGTAAAAGCAAAATAATAATAAAAATATGGCTGATTGGATAATTTTGATTTGTGACCCTACATTTATAACACAGCAAGTTTAGGTAGTTCCAAGCCCGAGGTACCGAGGTACCCATATAGGTACCGAAATTTTGACGATAAGTCGAATTGTGTATGCGTAAAGTTAAAAACATACTTTTTAAAACTAAACTTACTGCTGTTTCTCCGGGATTGGGCATTCCGGTTCCTGATATCAGATTAATATGGCATCAAAAACTAAATTACTTACATTAAATTTAAGTTATATTACTTACTCCTTTGAGTTAATATTATATTATTAATTAATTTAAAGTAGCTAATATATAGTTCCATGACATGCCGAGGTAGGTACCTAGAGCTAACCTACCTACCATTAAAATTCTTTATCAGCATACGTTACAGAGACATTACTGGCACAAATTTTCAAAACATTAATTAGGGCCTATAGATCGTTTCTGCAACTAAGCGTTAGACGAGCTCTTCCATTCAATACCGATATAAAAACCGGTTCCATCTAACCAAACGGTTCAAGAGAGTTCATGAATGAGTTATGAATTAGCGAACCTCGAACCTTTAGCAAGTATTGTGATACTATGGTAGGTATGGTCTCCTTAACGCCATCTATCTAAATGGTTACGACCTAAAACGTTCCATCGACGTTACTCGACAGCATGATACGGAATATTGCTTTGGGTTCTTCAAGAGAAAGTTAGCAGTTAGCAAACTTATACGGTACCACTGGGTTTAAACTCTGCACGACTTAACTAGATGGCGCTGTTTACATGTTTCTTCAACTCAATTGATTAGGGTTCGCGCCACCAAAGAAGTCCCGTGATTGGCGCCACTTTTGTCACGTCAACATTCGAATTTGAGCTTTGTTAAGAAAGACACAAGGAATATTAAATTTTAGTTCCGTGTTTTGCGGTGGGAGTTCTGTGTTTAGCGGACTTCTAAGTTATTTCGTAGTTCTTGCAATCTACAATAATTGCTCAGTCAAATTAGGGGTTTGATTTATATCCTTATTTAAACTTTTATTTTGACATCCTCTTTCTTTACGAGTAGCTCTACACACGTGCGCTTCTCTAAGTGCATGCTTGTAAACAGGTTTTTTTTATGAGATAGGAAAGCAAACATAGTTTCTGAAATGGGTAACCATGATTCAGTTGACCTGATTCCTCTGTAAAGGCCTGCAAAGGTCAGACGGCAGTGGCTTCTTATCATAACCAGACTCCCCAAATTCTGAATCATGATTCAATCGTACACTGGGCTCAGAACGACAGCTTAGGACGCAAACGGGAATCATAAGCTAAGATGAGGAGAAGGGAGGTAAACAAGTAAGTGGGTCACCTGATGGTATGTGATTACCGCCGCCCATGGACATCAGTCACAAGAGAGGTGCAGATGCGTTGCCGACTTCTTAGGAAGGAGTAGGCTCGTTTCTTTAATATTTCAATGCCAGGTTCGGAAATACCGCCGCGGGAAGTTGATTCCACAAGGTGTAGGTGCGTGGTAGAAAATATGGAGCATTATCGAAATGTCTAATATTTTCTTTGCATAGTGATAGTGAATTGATAAAGAATGTAATTCTAAAGCACCTACTTATTCTATATTGCAGTATTGATAGGTTGCAGGATTTATTACAGGAAGTTCCGCCATGTACGACGAACCGGAAACAGCCCAATGTTTCCGATTCACCAGTTCCGATATTTTTTAAAGTCGACGGTACAGTCAGATTGTTTGATTAAATGTTTATAGGGCGACTGAAAACTGAAAAGCATGGGTAGCTGGAAAAACATGGCTACACTCAATGGTTTGAAATTAAGTAGGTAGCGACAGCATTCGCACTCGTATAGAGATGTATTAAAGTTGCGTCAGGGCCGTTTAGATTTCTTTCACACCCTGAGACGTTATTTCCGATCCGATACCGGTATATATTTTAACAGTGGGAGAGCCCCGCTTCGGCATGAATGAGCCGGCTCGACCGGAGTAATACCACGTCCTCACAGAAAACCGGCGTGAAGCAGTGCATGCGTTGTGTTTCGCTGCGTGAGTGAGGGTACCGGAGGCCCAATCCAGGGGAAGGGGGGTTAAAAGGTAAGCAACGCACTTGTGACACCACTGGTGTTGCAGGCGTCCATGGGCGGCGGTAATCGCGTACCATCAGGTGATCCATCTGCTCGTCTGCCACCTTTATCATAAAAACCAAAAAAAAACTAAACCGGATATTTTTTTAACAACTTCGAAGTTTGAGCCTTCCGGAAAGAATATATATACTATTTATTTAATACTTATAATTAACTTTTTGACCTATTTTTGCACTCGAAATTTGGATTTACTCCGTAAGTGACCGTTTTTGGCGGTAATTCATATTTCGAGTACGAAGCAGACCAAAAAGATAATTATAAGTTTTGAATAAATAGTATAAGTTCTTTTCAAGATGCTCCGAATTTGAAATTGTTAAAAAGATATCCGGTTTAGGTGCTAATAATTTAAATCAAATGGCGTCGCTAGTGTGCCCTACCCGTGCCCAAGTGCACGAATCTTTGCTCTTAGCTTGCTTTGCTCGAGTATAACAGTAACTAACTTAAAATGTTTGACAACTGATATGAATTAATACTCTACCGCCAAGGCACTTTGAAGCGACGGCTGCGCAAGAGGTTCCGGGTTCGATCCCCGGGTCGGGCCAAAATTTTTACCTAAGTTTTCGGTAAGAAATTCTTAGCGTCAGCCCGGAGTCTGGAAGTCAGGCGGTAATGTACCCCCTCGCCACGGAAAGCACGTAAAGCCGTCCTGCGCCCAATCCCTCTCCAGGTCGTGTCATGCTGGTGTCCCATCGGAATATGAGGGTAAGCGAATAGAGAGTGCACATGTGTTAATCGGAGGATATTATTTATCGAAATTGTTTAATTAAATGCAACATTATCAACGCTTCCTCTTGCCAAAACAAGCTTGTCTCACCGTGTTCCGGAGTCAACTATTGTCAAAAATGTTTTTGATACAAACCTTAATCAAACTCGAGTAGAATATAGTTAAGTATAATGTTTTTTAACCTTAACAGTAAAGCAGAATAAAATAAAGAGACTTTTTATCAATCGTTTATTTTGATCATTTGACTAGTTTTCTACAAAAATTAAAAAAAAAACTACACTATCTTTATTTCAACTACACAAGAATATAAAATTTCATAATGATTTTTCAGATGATTTTCAGATTAAGTGGCATAATATGTTTATTTAATCGATTAATCAGATCGATCTCGATCTGAGTTGCGTTACAAAATAGCAATCTTCTAGGCATATCTAAATATGATTATGAAAAACCACACACTGTGTTACACCGTCTATAAATTAGTTCAATTGGGGCTATCGCGTTAGAAATATTCGCTAGATGACGTGCTTGAGTCGAACTTCAACACCATTGGCTGATTTATTCGTAGTGAAAATTTGACATATCACGTCTAAAAATACCCAATCACCTTGTAGATATACCTCAGTTTTATAGTACGCCATCTAGCGGATTTTTCGGACGCGATAGCCTCCATTGATATAAAAACCAATGTGTTAACTCTTAGGTGAGAGTAAGATGCAGGATAAATTGTTGTAACCTAATGTGTGACCTGTACATAAACACATACATCGCATAAATCATAAACTATTAAAAAGTAATCAGTGGCATAAAAATGGAAGAATTCACGGTTCTATAATATTCGTTCCACAAATATTATTTCAAGACATCGGCATTCATAAGTATTTATCATTTATGAGCAATCCTATTTATTTACGAATCACAATATCACAAACTAGGTAACTATGATGTGAAGGTAAATTATTAAATATTCATGAGGTTCCTAGTAACTACTACAGAACTCTAATTAATTACTAATTATTTAACTACCTATAGTATCTCTCAAACTATAATCATTTACAATATGAAACCATCTTAGTATGAATTTAGTGAAATATTCAGTATTAGAAAAATAGAGACTGCTACAGAAAATTAAAGTTGTAAGTATTTATTTAATTTGAAATCTTTTACAAAGGTATTTGTAATACACAAGTGGGTTGTTCGATGAGATAATAAGTAAGTGTACCCTAGTAGAGTGTGTGTGAATAAATGGACCCTACTTTCATATAACCAACCAACCAGCCAACCAGTATAATACTTATGAAATATTTGAGTGCATTTTTTCTACAAATTGAAAGTCTGCCAAAATCCAAAATATTATTTTAATAAAATTCAACTTATTTTTACTTTGTCACATAATAGGTGGAAAATAAAATAAGTTAGATCATTGTAAAAAAATGTTGGAAGATTAATCAAAAGAAAAAAAGATAACAGGAAGATACAAGATCCTATTTATCTACCTTTTATTATAAGAGATTCTTATTACTTACAAGGGATTTATAAAAAATGGTTTGTAATCCTATGATAATGTGTAAAATAACCAGTGCCATCTTAAAACGAAAAACCATTAGTTACTGAAATAATTCCATTATTTATTTTAAGTACATGCCAACTTATTTCTCTACTTATAAATTCTGTGGTAATGTCATTAACCAAACTATTTTAGTGCTAAACTGTATTTAAACATAACTTGTAAAATACATTAAGGTAACACTTAAAAAGTCATTTAATTGTATCACTCGTTACTGATGTGGTATAATTTTTTTAACATAAATAAGTAAATAATAATAAAATATCGTAAATAATCATTACCTTACACAGTTTTAATACCTAAGCGCGATGGTAGGTCAATGGATACTAACGCGCCTTCCACGCAGGTGATCGAGATTCGAATCCAGCATGCACAAATGGTTTTTTCAAATCCATACCATTACCATTTGCTCGGCGGTGAGGGAAAACAGCGCGAGGAAATCTGCACGTTTCGGAAAAAGTTTCTGAAACGTGTAACCATGATTCAATTGGTCTAGTTGCCCTGTTAAAGGGTTGCGAAGGTCAGACGGCAGTCACTTCTTTGTAATTACCAGACCCCCAATTTTGAATCATGGTCTAAGCGTACCCTGATCTCAAAAGCGATAGCTTTGGATGCAACTGGGAATTACACGCTAAGATGAAGAACACAGTTATAATATCTAAGGGGGACCACATACGACCGATATAATCGGTGACCAATTTTTGTAAGTGACAAAAAATTGTATGGGACTGTCAGAAATAGTATGGAAAAACGGAAATTTTATAGTCCGTAAGTTTAACTTAAACTTAAGAATCTCCTCAAATAGGTATAAGTAACTTCTAAGTTTTACATTTTATTGTATTTTTTTTTCGTTTTAATTATTCTGTAATATTGGAACAAAGTTATTTGGCCTTTTAGCAATAAGTTGGTACCTACAGTCAACATGAAAGGTACATAATACAATCTACAAAACAAAGAAAAACACAGCAAGTAGGTATTCGTAGAAAAATGTGGTTTTACAGGTATATGAATTCAATAACAGCAATAACAATATTTTTGCCACTAATACCTAGTATCTTAAATTAATAGAGACGGAAGTTTCAAACAAGATAGTTACCCTTGAATACGCAATCATTTGCTAATTTTAGGATCTACTCAAACATAATATCATTTCTATCAACTACCAGTATTTACCGGTGTGACGCATCACTGTGCTGTGTTTCACTGCGTGAGTACTGGAGGCTCAATTTGAGGGAAAGAGAGGGTTTAAACGTTGGCAGCGCACTTGTGACTCCACTGGTGTCGCGGGTTTCAGAGCAGCAATAAAAAAACCGTCTGAGTATTCAGGCAAGTTTAGGGAGTGGTCACACTGGCGGATAACGAGCGTTTTCAAAGCGGAGTGACGAGCGATGCAGCGAACACGTCGCGGATGCACAACGGATGCGCTACGGATTCGCCGCGGAGATAAGTCTAAACGTTATTGTTTTTGTGCCGAATCCGTTGCGCATCCGCGTAGTCGCTCCGCTTTGAAAATGCTCGCAGTCCGCCAGTGTGGCAACTCCCTTAGGTAAGGATAAATGAGAAGATTCTTTATAATTTCTAGGCTCCAATCAGCTGAGCTTCGTCGCAGCCTCTTCTCTTGCCGATCTGATGGCACAACTGCGGCGATCCCACTATATCACCAAGGAAGACGCTGAGCAGGTAGAACTCTTTGGCTTGATCTGGAGACCGCTTATACTGGCTGAAATGAGAGAAAAGAAACATTCAATTGTTACTCTCAAAGTATTGCTTAGAACACAAACTAGGAAGAGAACACTATGGAGTAGAAACTACCAAATAAAATAATGATTCTGTTAGGAAATTTACGTTTGACTTTTGTCAGCGCGTTTGAATGGGGGTGATTCTGATTCCCAAGGTGGAAATCACAAGCATAGTCTTTCCTAATACGCTCACTTCTTAATACCGTGCTTCTTATCACACGTACTAATTAGTTCAGAAGTCATCATCATCCTCATAGCGTTAAATCCCGGTTGTATCCATGCCGACGCTTCGGAAACCGGGGTTTGCTGTGGTATGGAGTATTATTCCAGAAGTATACAAAATAATTTTTAACATATTCCTGAACAATGGCGGAACTCTGGGGGGGCTTTGCCCAGTAGTGGGACTATATAGACTTAGTTAAAAAACATCTTCCATCTCTTCTGTCTCTCTTTTACGATGATTAAGTATCCAATATTGACAAAGTGACAAAACTAAAAATACATTCTCCGATTTAAGCCTACTAAGGGAGGTTCCTTCGCTCCGCCCTATAGCCATTCAGATTCTGAACCTCGCTTCGATTGCCTAGAGAGCTGCCCAGACGTGGACAAATATAATGAAAGGCTCATGGAAGCTGTCCTTACGGCGGGTGCAAAGGTCTTCAGACCCAGACGTACGAAAAAAGCCAGTAAAATCTCGGAGCCAACTCTAAAGCAAATGAAGGAAAGGCGGAAAATGGTTCTGCAAAGCTCTGATGAAGCTCGTCAACGATGGCAGCTCAGCAAGCGCACCTCTAGGTGCCTAGCTCGCGACATACGCCAATTTAATACGGAACGAATTAAAGAGGCTATAGAGCACACTTTGGAGCAAAGGCTCCAAAGTGTTCGCTAGAGATCTGGCTATTGGAGAAACTGGCTGACCAAGCTGAAAACAGAGATTGGCAGAATCGTCACCTCACGCCCTGAGCTTTCGGCCGAGATCGAAAACTTGTACCTTGAAAACTTTTACCACCACTTACTTATGTTATAATTATACTGTACTGTATATTATAAAGACAATTTTAGTCACAGTTGCCATCATGTAGGCAGTTATTCGTAGCTTATATGCCACCACAGTATTACCCATTTGAAACAAATATTTGCATATTATTACGGTTCCCCTTAAGCCTGACTTACCCATTATGCAAAATTAGCATTTATACTGCAATAACGGCATTCTCTAGGAACACAATCATGGGCTTGATTGCCACAGTAACACTCGCTGCGGTAATAAGGAACTGCATCTATTGAGATGCAGACAAACCTCAGCAGTCTAAACCCACAAATGCGACAATTCCCATTTGTTGCCAACGCATTTGAATTTCAACTTTATACCTTTGTCATAAATCACTATTTTATTGCTACATGTCCAAATAACAGTCCAAGAAGAGGTACCAACTTAAAACTTAATTTAAATTCTAGTAGTGTTAAGTTAGAGTTCAGTTTTGTGTGTCGATTTTGAGAGTTTAGAACAGTGAAAGTGCTTGCGGTATTGCATAATACCGGTTCACCTCGGACGTCGATCGCACTGCAATAATAGTCCTCCAGACACTCGTATATTTTACTAAATTGAAAATAACAATGTCTCTTCTCAATTTGAATAATCATGCTTGTTGTGTATAAAGGTATTTATAAACATTAACCGTATTATTTATAGTAATAAACGTTACGTAATGCCACCATAACAACCCATTAGCTCTTTCAATATTACCCGCTTAATTATACTGAACAAACGGCTAGCCCCGTTGCCGCATGATGGCCGTCTTAAATACCCTGAAAAGCCTTGACAAATATGTTTTCACTTTTCTAATTATAATTGGACACAACATTAATTGCTTTTGCAGAACTAATTAAGTCACTTTAGTAGGTATTAACCTAAACTTACCTTTTTAAGACAGTAAATATATAATGTTAAAAATATGGAAGTAAATTATTGGATAAACATCACTGTTACTGTATAATAATTACTGTATAATGTTAGTAATACCTACTTTGTTATTTGGTGGGTCACACTAGCAAAAACTTTATATATTTTGAATTACAATTCTGAAATTTCAAATTTCCTTTCGCAAATTTCCTTTTAATCGTGGGAAACATACACATAAGAATTATTCAGAGAATAACTCATTTTGAGATAGCATATAATTTTAAATATAAGTTAATAACACACTTAAAAATTTCATCTCGCGTTCAGGCGGGACTCGAACCCACACCTTCCACAATCCGGGTGAATGTACTACCAATTATACCACTGAACGCGTTACTTAGTCGACGAAATTTGTAAGTGCTTGATTCGACATGAGCTGTCGATAGTCTCATCAATATTGTAGGTATATTTACAATATCCAGTGGAAATATTATTACAAATATTTGACCACCAGTTAAGATGAGACTGCTAAATCAATAGTTGATATTTTAGTTGAAATTTCGTCGACTAAGTAACGCGTTCAGTGGTATAATTGGTAGTACATTCACCCGGATTGTGGAAGGTGTGGGTTCGAGTCCCGCCTGAACGCGAGATGAAAAAATTTTTAAGTGTGTTATTTACTTAAGAATAAATCGCATAAGATTGCTATAAAAAATATCAACTATTGATTTAGCAGTCTCATCTTAACTGGTGGTCAAATATTTGTAATAATATTTCCACTGGATATTGTAAATATACCTACAATATTGATGAGACTATCGACAGCTCATGTCGAATCAAGCACTTACAAATTTCGTCGACTAAGTAACGCGTTCAGTGGTATAATTGGTAGTACATTCACCCGGATTGTGGAAGGTGTGGGTTCGAGTCCCGCCTGAACGCGAGATGAAATTTTTAAGTGTGTTATTTACTTAAGAATAAATCGCATAAGATTGCTATAAAAAATATCAACTATAAATATAAGTTTGTTTACAAACTGGCACCATGATAAAACAAATAAATATGTATAATCCTAATTCCATCGTAAGGGATGAATGATCAATATAAAATCAATAATTACTTACTAAAGCACTCATGACCATCTTATTACATAAAAATCGGTTGTATCAAAAAATCTGCTTTCTCGATCGCTCAATACTATCTCAATGGCTGGTAGTCCACACGATAGTAAACTAAGATGACCCATTGCGTGGCCATTACGTCTGTCCTACTTCGCGCCACGCTCGCTGCACCGATGCGCATGAGTCTCTCTGACCCGAATACGCGGCCTTGAAATCACGTACGATTTGTACGTTATGAAATATTCATAGAAACGACGAGTCAAGGTTACGGAGGATTCGATTCGAATTTCGCGATTCGATTTTGTTTTCGAATGCTCGATTAAATTATTCGAAGTTAATTACAAGTAATTTCTCAATTCTTTTGGATTAGATGGCGTTACAAATTTTGGAGAACAATTAGAAATCTATAATAATTGAGTTTGACCCTTATTTGGAACTTTGAAGGTGTACTATAAATATTTCTAAAGTTTCTTTTTTACATGATTAGATATAGGTAGGTATTCTAGAGGAGTAACTTACAACTTGTGAAAGAATTTATGTTTTTTAACGACGCATATTCTGTCATTCGTATCTTTCTTTTAGGTAACGTTTAAACGAAATAAAGCTTCAAGTTAATAATTATTAAGTGATCAAGAAGCCAGAAATAGCTGGACAGTTTTGAAATATATTTTTACCGCCACTTATCATCATCATCAGCCCATTTAAGTCCCCACGGCTGGGGCACGGGCCTCCCTCAATCACATGGGGTAATTGCCATACTCACCACGCTTGGCAGACGGGTTGGCGAGGGTTTTGATATAAATAAAAGCACGGCGAAATGTTTAATGCTCTTAATATAACGCATGTAACCATTCGGTATTGGTTAAGCTAGTTCTTAATTTACCTAGTATTAACAGAACCGGTTTCGACGACTGCTTGTTATTATGTGTTAGTCACTCTGCATGCCGTGGCAGCCTTTAATTAAGGCATCACTATATCATGTATTTAAATTATAAGTTAAGATTGTAAAGTGTATGCTTTGTTGGTTGTCCTTAAATAAATAAATAAATAAATAAATAAATAAATGCAGAGTTTTCCTTCTCGTTGTGCTGTTGATCATGCCAGCAGCTTTACCTTAGTCGCCTTTTACGACACCTCGGTAAGAGTGAGAGTGGCCTATTCTACTCTGCCGGGGACCACACGGCTAACTACTGTGTACCTATTATAATACGATGTGTACTACAAATGAGTTAATAAACATTAGAAGTTAATTTTCAAAAAATATATTTGTATCGACTGAAATAGTATTCTGTATCGGCCTGTTATCAATAACCTGTTAAGGCTCAAAATCAGGAAAAGACAACAGAATGACGATATCTCCTGTCAGAGGGCATGATATATTCTGTTCTTGATCCAGCGGAGTAAGGCCATAAAACTTTTTCTACTTTCTTGGTCCAGATAAATTACCAGAGGTCATTAACTATATAACTAAAGATGTTGTAGCTTAAATTGCAGAATTTGTGCTGCCTCACAAATACTTCCTAGACTGCATATAACCAATGAGCCGTGTGGTCCCCGGCAGAGTAGAATAGGCCACCCTCATTCTTACCGAGGTGTCGTAAAAGGCGACTAAGGTAAAGCTGCTGGCATGATCATCAGCACCCAGAGAAGGCTCTGCAAGAGGAAAACTCTGCATTTATATCAAAACCCTCACCAACCCGTCTGCCAAGCGTGGTGAGTATGGCAATTACCCCTCATGTGATTGAGGGAGGCCCGTGCCCCGGCAGTGGGGACTTAAATGGGCTGCTGATGATATAACCAATACCAAGGTAAATTACCAAAGGTAATTAACTATAAACTGAAGATATTGTAGCTTAAATTGCAGAATTTGTGCTGCCTCACAAATGCTTCGTAGACTGCATATAACCAATACCAAGGTAAATTACCAAAAGTAATTAACTATAAACTAAAGATATTGTAGCTTAAATTGCAAAATCTGTGCTGCCTCACAAATGCTTCGTACACTGCATATAACTAATACCAAAATAAATTACCAAAGGTCATTTACTATGAACTGAAGATATTGTAGCTTAAATTGCAGAATTTGTGCTGCCCTACAAATGCTTCGTAGACTGCATATAACCAATACCAAGAGTTATTGACTTTGGCTGAACATTCAAGCATTAACTGCTAAAGTTATGTTTTCTCATAAACGCTTTGCAGACGACCGCATATAAAAAGTCATATCGCAACCTTCAGCGGTCGTTGCTCCACAGTTAGAAATTTACATAAATTTTATGGTACGAAAGTTTACTTCGTTATAATAATGCACGTAATATTAAATTGTTTATGCTTAGGCTGTAAGCATAACAATATTATTGTTTAAAATGGAACACTTTGTTTTCTCTTTTAGTATAAACACACTATTTATTAGCAGGTAACTTTATAAACTATGCTAATACATATTTTGATTCAAATTAAAATCAAGAACTACCATTACCTTAATAACTACAGGCATCTCCTAAAGCATTAGTATTTTATAGGCCCTATTAAACGCGTTACAATAATATCAATTTTATTATTGATGATGTCACAACCACAACAGAAACTAATATTGATCCCTTTTATTTCAGTTCAAACCTACAAACCCACTTTCAACTTAGAACAAAGTGCTACTAATTCGAAAATAGACCACCAAACGAAAGGGTTCTGATCACTAATGGAATTCTCGTATTGAGAGCACTAAAGCCTAAAGTGGACTGAATAAATAAATAGCTAGTTGCTTACTCCAATAATAGCTGGACGGAGATGTGGACGAAATTTACAGTGCAATAATATACCCTATTTGCAGAATAAAAGGAGAAGCTGGGCAAACCGAAAGCAATTTCTCCTTTTACTCTTATTAATTCTGAACCCAGTACAAAATAAATGAAAGCAAAAAGCGTCTGCAGTAATTTCCCGTGGTAGGAAAAGCGATTGAAAGGGCAATAAAACTCTTTAAAATAACAATGTCCTGAAGTTTACTCTGTGAGAAATTGAGCTCTGAGCTTTTATCGATAAATGTTAAATTGATTACCCGTTATACTAGTTTTGTGTAAATAGTACAATTTAACCTTGTATGGAGGATTTCCTTACACGTATCGTGTAGGGAGCGTACGACACGCGGTCATATGCGCACGCTTACTAAAGCAACGAAGCACGAGATAATTTTGAGACCGAAGTAAACAATCTTAGAATGTCACGTGTACCTAACTAGTCCAGAGGATGCAGGAACTCCTGTCCTGCTGATTAGAAACTCACCTTACTTACATATTCTGCTACGACAGTCATCGCTGCCTGATCACCTTTTGAGTCAAACCACCTTGTTACAAAAGGTGATCTTAAGTTGATTTAGTAATAAAGCTCATGCCATCCTGTCCCAACACGCAATGTTGAAAGGGGCTGGAACGTGTTTTTTTATAAGGGGGACAATGTTTTCCACAATTCGTAGGTTCGTATTAGGTGCACCAACTAAGTTCAGTTCAACATCCAAACGAAAACAAGATTTAGCCGTAAAATTGATCAGGCGACGGTGACCACCATAGTACATTATCCATATTCGTCATCGAATACCGAACACTTTATTCAAAAAGGTGAAGACTTTTATTTACCTGAACACCACTAATGGACTGGCCATTTGCAGGTTTTAGTTTTCCCGCACCTCATAATGGGTTCAAACTTGCCCGAACACACACGCTTGAGATCAAACTCACAGACTTTGTCCATACTTTTCCACCTCTCCTATGTCGAATAACTCGCATTCTTAACAGAAAGAAGAAGACTTACTTACCTGAATAACGTCTGGCCAGTCCATATGTGGTTTACCATGATTCAGTTGGTCTGGTTCCCATGCAAAAGATTGCAAAGGTCAGACGGCAGTCGCTTATTGTAATTGCCAGACTCCCCAAATCCTTAATCATGGTCTAAGCGTACCCTAGGCTCTAGAGCGACAGATTAAGACGAAACCGGGAATTACACGCTAAAATGACAAGGAGGAGTTCATATGTGGTTTAAGGTGTGCTAGTCCACACACGCTTGCATGCCAAACTAAAAAACTGTGTATTTTTTTCTCTTCTCCTACTACCTACTTTGACGTCTCAAACTGTCTTAGGAAAGAAAAATAGTCTTATTTACCTGAACACGTCTGGCCAGTCCATCTGCGGCTTCGGGTGTGCTCGTGCCCGCACCGCGTAGTGCGCACAAACTCGCTCGAACACGCACGCTCGCGCGCCAAACTCGCCCACTATGTACTTCTCCACCTCTCCAGCGTCAAATGGGTCCACATTGTCCCCGACGAAGGTCAGCTCGCGCCGAGTGCGGGATCGGTATGTGTCTGGAAAAGATTTGAATACGATGTTGGTATACAGATAAATAGCAGAAACGGAAGTACTAGTTGATCTGGTTCCCCTCTTGTGAAGGTCGGACAGAAGTCCAGACTCCCCAAATCATGAATCATGGTCTAAACGTAGGTACTCAGGGCTCCAAAGTGACACATTTTGAACTAACCAGGAATTACTGAGAATTATATCAAGAGAGTAGAAGCGGAAGAAGAAGCACGATGGGACATACATAGCTTCGACAAGCGCCTATCCGATTCCGATTCCGATTAAGGGATAATTTATTTATACCGTGGGATTTCTACTAATATAATTTCTTTACATAACTTCTATTTTTAATATTTACCGACTACAAAAAAGGAGGAGGTTCTATATTCGACTGTATGTTTTTTTATGTATGTTCACCGATTTCTCCGCCAATTGTTGACCGATTTGCACACAAAATGAAACACTAAGAAGCATTAAAAAAATCTACGAAAAAAAACCGCCTTCAAAAACCATGAACCAAAAAGTGTAAAATAACATCTTTAACACTTCATACACTTTAAATAACATTTTATAACAGTACACTCGAGAGAAGGTGTTATTGAAGTCGGCGCCTAAGACTATCTTGTATTACTTCATTCAATTATTCAACAGGGACTTTACATCTTTATGGTTCATGGTTTTTGAAGGAGATTCTAAGTAAGTAAAACTATGTAGTAACAATGTCGATTTCTTTTGTCAAATATATTTCCGTAGGTTTTTGGAAATTATTGTTACTCGATTTACTATCATAGGTTAAGACACTGTTACTAACACAAATAGACTAAATTGTCTGAAAAATAAATATACATGTCGAATTGAGAACCGCCTCCTTTTTTTGAAGTCGGTTAAATAATTTCCTTGGGACTTATGTGGTCGGTGGTAGCTATTTCCTAGAAGCTTTGTTACTGACTCTCTATGTTCCCTATAAGTTAATTAGTTGGACAATGCGTCCTTAAATATATAAATTTAATGTAATTACATGTTACTCGCTTCATGTGAATTTTATATTAATAAGCTTCAGACATAATCACTGAATAACTTGCTAATAATTTTTATTTCATACAAGCGTGTATAGTAATACAATATCAATACAGTTATTTTAATTATCAAAACCAAAACTCCAAGAATCAGTAGATTTTTTCTTAATTCTTCTGTCTTTGTACAAATCTGATCAACTGTCTGGGATTGTACAATGTGCTAATTTTTAAAACCCTAAAGTATTTAACACCTAGCTAACAAAATAGTTAGAAATTGCTACAAAATATCTTTCTACCGGTTTTTTAAGGACGATAAGCATTTATCAATATTTATTATTTTAAAAATTTACAAGCATGTCGGGAGTGAGAATGTTAATTGGAGGAAAAAGCTTTGAGCGAGGGAGGACACGATAACGAACTTTTGCCTAATTGCTCCATGCGAGGTTTTTAAAATCACTCCGGAGCAATGTTTTGTTTTACCCTAGTATAGAAGTTCGATCCCTGCACGGTACAAACATTTGTGTGCATTAATATGTCTGTTTGTATTAGTCTAGGTGTTTTCTATGAATTATAATTATATATTTACAAAAAACGTAAATTTAATTATTTATTTAAAACTTCATTGCACAAATTTTGATAAAATAGGCGAACTTAATGCCAAGAGGCATTCACCAGTCAACCTTTGGGTCATGCAGAAAGTGCAGTGGTGCGGTTAAAGGAGAATTTGTATAGTTACTAAATTTATATGTATATATTTGTAATCATCATGTTAATTCTGATATCCGTAACACACAGGTGCTTGAGCTACCTATCCCGGAGTCAGATCAATGTATGTGATGTTGTGAAATATTTACTTATGGATGCTTGTAGCAAGATATAAGAAATGTCAACATCGTGCTGTTGTCACAAAATATAACTTTCTATCACTCATAGCTCACGAAAAAACATCATATTCTGCAAAAAATGTCGCATTTTTTATTTCCGTTTCTTGGTCGGGTGCCAGGAGATCAATGATCCGTTTCATTGAATGTAATGATTACTTACGACGGCATTTGATAGTAAGACATTCTATAAGAGTGTGATAATAGTAGTCGTGTGGAAATAAAACGTTGGATTTTATAAATACAAGTATGGCCACTTGCGTGACGTCTTTTAACGTGACGCGAACTTACTATCAAGGTTATACCTCAGATTAAGGGCATTACAGCGAACACTTAGATCCTCCTATATCTATACATATTCTACCCGTTATTCGACCATGTTTTATATTCAAAATTTGCGAAAATCTATTTTACATAAATTAACTACTATTAACTAATAACAATACTTATTTATTTATTTAGTACAGCCACATGATACATATTAATACAATCGCAGACTACATACTAATTAAAGTTACAGTTCTGATATGCACCAAAAATAACACATATGTTTATTTTTACATATTTTAATTAACTTTATATAGACCCTATTAGTGCTATGATGTGGGACAATGATGACAGAGCTGGAAACATTCATCATGCTAGTGGCCTGATAGATACTCTGTCACCAACGATTTTCATTTATTTTTATTTTTAGGGTTCCGTACCTTAAAAGGAAAAAACGGAACCCTTATAGGATCACTTTGTTGTCCGTCTGTCCGTCCGTATGTCAAGACCCTTTTTCTCAGGAACGCGTGGAGGTATAAAGCTGAAATTTATATCAATTACTCAGGTCTACTGTCCCTTGAAGCTGTGAAAAAATCAAACTTCTAAGCCAACGCAATCAAAAGATACAGCCGTTTATGCCGCAAATTTTCGACACTTGCAAGGGAATCAAAACCTACAGGGTGCTTCCCGTGAACTCAGAATCTTGAAATTTGGTACGAAGCAACGTCTTATAGCATGGATAAAGGAAAAATTACGAAAACCATAAATTTTTAGTTACATCACATAATATATATTTTTTTAATAATTTTAAACTTACTACCCATTTCCTCATAAACGCGTAGAGGTATTAAATTGAAATTCATACCAAATACTCAAGTCTATAATACCTTTAAACTGTAACAAAATCAAACTTCTATGTCAACGCAATCAAAAGAAACAGCAATTTAAGCTGCATATTTTGAAACTCGCAAGTACTCGCAAGGGAATCAAAACCTAAAGGGTACTTCCAGTCGACCTAGAATCTTGAAATTTGGCATGAAGCAACGTTTTATAGCACACATAAAGGAAAAATTCCGAAAACCTTAAATTTTTAGTTACATTACAAAATATATATATTTTAATAAATATAAACTTATTACTTTTTTCCTCATGAACGCGTAGAGCTATCAAGTTGAAATTCATATCAAATACTTAGATCTAATTGCCTTTAACCCGTGAAAAAAAAAATTGTAAGTCAACGCAAAAACGCAAAACGCAAAAGTACAACCATTGATACCGCATATTTTGAAACTCGCAACTACACGCAAGGGAATTAAAACCTAAAGACCACTTCCCGTTGACATAGAATCTCGAAATTTGGTAAAAAGCAATAGCTTACTTAAAATTTTAAGCTTTTCGGAATTTTTCTGTTACCTGTGCTGGGTAACAGAAAAATTCCGAAAAGCTTAAAATTTTAAGTAGTTATACCACCAAAAAAATTGTGATTGTAAACATAATTGTAGTTACAGCAATGACCGCGAGTTATTATACTATGTACCTATGGGGAGGGCAACATTTAAAGAAGACGAAATAGCCTTCTTTTTTATATTTCGACGTTCTTTTATCGAAATGATATGTGTTAATATAAAATAAAGGATTACTTAAACGATAAAGAGATCTTTGTCTTAAATTTATGCTCCTCCATCTTTGCCCATTGTAATGTTATGAATTTCATTTTGCAATAAAAATACCATAGTTATGACTCGATTGTCGTAATGAACGAACTTTGTAAACCTTGCAGGTTTGTACGGAACCCTCGGTGCGCGAGTCCGACTCGCACTCGGCCGGTTTTTTTACATAAACTAATTTGGATTTAGATTTTTATTTAAGTAATTCATTTTAATAATTAGGTTATGTGTAAAGATTGTTTTTCTTTATTTACTTTCCCTAGCCCTTAATCCCTTTTTCTATATAAATAAGTACCTACCATAACAAACCATCTAGTCTCAAACTAAGGCATTCCCAGTACTATAAGTACTAGATGACAGGCAAAAGTTTAGGACTGAAGGCTATGGATACACACACCTATATCTTATCAACCGCTTTTAACTGTCCAAACCGGGAGTCTGATGTTTAAAATGCTCTTCAAAGGCTAAGTGACTCGGCATCGATGGCTTTTATCCAACCATTTCCATTGACCGTAGCAATCGATTATGATCGAATTTTGTCTGTGCTACCGAGCGGTCTTGAATACTGAATACTGAATACTGAGTCCTTCCTCACTCAAAGCTTTTTCCTCCAATTAACATTCTCACTCCCGACATGCTTGTAAAATTTTAAAATAATAAATATTGATAAATGCTTATCGTCCTTAAAAAAACGGTTGAAAGATCTTTTGTAGCCACTTCTAAATATTTTTTTTAGCTAGGTGATAAAATACTTAAGGGTTTTAAAAATTAGCACATTGTACAATCCCGGACAGTTGATCAGATTTGTACAAAGACAGAAGAATTAAGAAAAAATCTACTGATTCTTGGAGTTTTGGTTTGGATAGTTAAAATAACTGTATTGTATTACTATACACGCTTGTATTGAAATAAAAATTATAAGCAAGCTATTCAGTGATTATTTCAGAAGCTTATTATTATAAAATTCACATGAAGCGAGTAACATGTAATTACATTAAATTTATATATTTAAGGACGCATTGTCCAACTAATTAACTTATAGGGAACATAGAGAGTCGTAACAAAGCTTCTAGGAAACTAGTTACCACCGATCACATTAGTCCCAAGGAAATTATTTAACCGACTTCAAAACAAGGAGGCGGTTCTCAATTCGACATGTATATTTATTTTTCAGACAATTTTGTCTGTTTTTGTTAGTAACAATGTCTTAACCTATGATAGTAAATCGCCTAACAATAATTGCCAAAAACCTACGGAAATATTTTTGACAAAAGAAATCGACATTGTTACTACAACCTGTGCGGATAAAGAATGGGATCAGAAATGGCGGATCACACTATTGTGTGCGAGCGAGAAGTGAATAGATGCGCCGCCATTTCTGATCCCATTCATTATCCGCACAGGTTTATGTATCCGCATAGTTTTACTTACTTAGAACTCTGTCACATCTGGGGATATCCGCGACAAATGTACCTACGAATCAAACTCGTTCTGTTTACAGAGTCGTAGCCTCATTTATAATTGAACGCGTAGGTAAGTACCATGCTTTTGTGAGTGAAAAAACATTTAAATATAATACCATAATATGATGGTAACTGTGAGGTAACCGAACGGGGGTGGAGCGGATTTCAGCGGGAGGCAAGGAGGGGTCATACTAAACGCGATATCTACTTATCATATTCGCTCTTACGACTCGAATTTTCCTTACGAATAAGGTGATCCCGATACTTTTTCATTTCTTCAATCGTGACAAATCTAAATCAAGGACTAATTTAATTCATATGTAGCTAGGAGGATTGTGAATTAACTATTTATAGGGGTAGCGACTCCCAACTTGTTCAATGAATATTCAAACAGATTTGGGAACAGACGGGACGTTTGGATCCGTAAACATTGTGCCAGTGTGTCGTTTGGTTTAACTGAACACGCTTAGAACGCGTACTACAGTGTGACAAGGCTCTAATGGCGGATGGGTAGATAGATAAATAGATAGATATTCTTTATTGCACAAAAATAAAATACAAGCATGATACAACAACAGCAACAGACAGTACAATAAGGCGGTCTTATCGCTTATAGCGATGGATGAAGTTGGAATGGGGATTTTGTACTTTAAAAAATATAAAAAATGTTTAAGCCAGTGAATACTTCCTAAAAAGACAGCGCGTTCGTTCTAATTTATGTTTCAAATGATTTCCATTTTATGCTAGTAGCGACAAATGAGCAAGCGTCACCAGATGGTTTGTAATCAACGCCGCCCTATGAACATCTGCGAAATCAGAGAGATCGCTAATGCGTTGCCGGCCTTTGGGACCCCACTTGTTTGGAATACATAAAATGATGCCAAAATTAATTATAATCTTCAAGAGAAGAGCGTGCTCTTTTTATAAAAAGGCCAATCAATCAATATATTTATTGCGTGCTATATTGGGTACAAAGTATCTTAAATAATAAATGTACGTACATAAGATGTTTTTAATACAATGTAAGCGCCCTGTAAGGGCATAGCAATGTTAATCAGTCATACTTCACATTATAACTTACATTATTTTTATCTTGAATGCTAAATTTTGCTTATTACTAGAATTTAAAGAAATATAAATTATTACTGCACTATTTGTTACTTATCTGAAGATTATACATTAAACATTAAAAGGCAACACATTAGCGAATTCTCTGATTTCACGGACGTTCATGGGCGGCGTTGATTACTTTCCATCAGGTGACTCGCTTGCTCGTTTGACCGCCTCTAGCATAAAAAAAAAACAAATAGGTAAATAAACCATTTAAAATTAGTAAGGAGTAGTGATTCGCAACTCGCCGATGCCCTATGAATATTCAAACATATTTAGGTACGACGATGGGATTGGATTCGAAACGAAACATTGTCAGTGAGTGTGTCATTTGGTTTGACAGTACTGACTCATCGCGCTTGCATCGAATGTCTTAGACATTCTGTCAATATTTGGTCAGTGTGTTTATGTTTGACCTGTACCTACCTCGGATTGTTTATATATTTAAATAAAATTAGCTGTCTATTAAAAAAATATTATTTAAATTATTCTTGTACATGAAAGTGTAAGGTGACTCCTCCCCTCTCTTATCTATGCCGTGCCCGACAGGGTCCATAATTGTACTGTACTATGTTATTACCACCTTTTGTAACATTATGGAGAGCAATAAAGAATATGAATATGAATATGAATAAAAAACTGCTTTGGGGAATCTTAGCTTCCAATATAAAGAGCCACAATCTATTACTGCAAGAGCTTCTATTCTCTAAAGATGGCCGAACGAGTCAAGGCAAAGTGTTATAATCTCGCGGAGTGTGCTAGGCAATTTAAAATCTCGAAAAAATATTTTGACTACATTTTTTTTATTGATTGGTTTACTCTTTGCTTCACATTGAACTCTAGAATATAGAAGAAATCTCCGATGTGATGCATACATGAACTCTATTTCAAAGTTTTTTATTTAAGTTGTATTTATAAGCTTATTATGCTATCAATCACTTAGATTTATTTATAATAACTTACTTAACAAAACACTTCTATAATATTTTCTAAATATGGAAATCCTTACAAATATTATAATTAATGTGAAAGTGTGTGTGTGTGTGTCTGTCTGTTTGTCTTCCACGGTAAAACGGAGCGATTGACTGACGTGTTTTTTTAGTGGAGATAGTTGAAGAGATGGAGAGTCACACAGTCCTTTTTGTCTCATTCTAACGCGAGCGAATAATACGGCAATAGCTAGTAATTACATAAACGTTTATGTATAACGATAATCCAATCATTCGCGTCGTCTTGTAACTAGAATCTTCAGTTTAATTAGTAGGTATAGGTATAAGTTAAGTATCAGCCTACGAACTGTCCCAATGCAGGGCAAAAACCTCCATCATAGAATTCAAGTCATCGCTACTATGATGGGATTAGGCTTCATCACCACGCTTGCCTAATGCGGATTGGTGATCACAAACCCGAGCTATGTTCGAAAACTCGAAACTTATTTTTGATCGACCCGGGAATCGAACCCAGGACCCCGAGACCATGCCCCGGTACTTAAACCACTAGACCAACAGGGCGTCTGGTGTAGGTATACACAAGACTAACTCATAAAGTGGTTTCGCATATTTACAATGTAATTTTAAAAATGCGGAAAATATTCGTAATTCCGATAGCGCTCGCCCCTGTCGGGGCATTTCGCATAACGCATCGGTTCACTAAATAAATCACGCCTATGTGTCCAGTCTGTCACATTAACAACTCAGTACAAGGCACCGGCTGACGAGTCAATTCGGCAACGAACATTTGGGTACAATTATGTGAATTAAAATTACCCGAATACATTTTGCACAAAGTCCAAACATACATTCCATTTGTTAAATTGTTTAATATTTTATGTTGCGTTTACGTACCTACCACACTTTTCGTAGGTAAGAATCACTATCTACATTATATAATATTTGATCAATGTTTATTAGATACGAATACAAATACAAAATCATTTATTCATCGTAAATAGGGTGGGTACAAATGTGGATGGATAATACAAATACAAAATAATTTATTCATCGTCAATAGGGTGGGTACAAATGTGGATGGATAGTATACATCTACTTAGTCTTATAAAAGACATATGAATAATGTTTCTTACAAATTACGAAGTAAGAATCCAAATG
The DNA here is from genome assembly GCA_019059595.1 of Marasmia exigua. NCBI lineage: Eukaryota > Metazoa > Arthropoda > Insecta > Lepidoptera > Crambidae > Marasmia > Marasmia exigua. Next base: position 11,480,497 of record CM032482.1, on the reverse strand, counting down.
AAATACCTATATTAAACTAAAATATAAACTTGGGTGAAAACTCTGCACACTTTTTTAAAGACTTTATGATCTATATGTACCTACTCTGCCACGAATAGATCATCTACTGGTCGCAGTGGCTATGAGACGCAAGGCTGACCCCATTTCTATCTATCCAGATCCAGAGGATCGAGTACATAAAGTAGTACTCTACTACGTAGACAAAATGACAGGACAATTTTTAGATAATAAAAATATTGGCTTCAAGTGTAGCACACAACTTTATTATCTTTATACTTATTTATCTTATGTGTAAATGCACCTATACTAGCCTAGCCAATTGCCTACTTAAATGAATTCAACTTCAAAGGCTAGCCTTTTCTATACTGAAATTGCCTTATGATAAAGAATTATTTAAAATGATTTCGATGAGATGTAATGCTAGTTAATTTTTTACTGATACTTAATTGCTTTAACTGAAGTTTAAGAAAGAAATAAAATTGAAAATATTTCGCATTTTGAAAATTAACATAAATCAAGAACAATAGAAACTTTTTAGGTTGGGTCAGAATTTTAAATTTTTTTCTTACTCTAATGTTGAGCAACCCTCAAGTGAGTTATTTAAATAAGTCTAGTATATGAAACAAAAGCCTGGGCGGGTATCCATTTACATAAAATATGCAGGCATTAACTGCAGAAATGATAAGTGCCATTTAGTGCCAGCGGAATGGAATGGAAGGCGACATAAGGAACAATGGGATACGAACTACCTTCCAGTTCACGAAATATATAGAACTGAAGGTTCATTTTGGGATTTTTCTATATTGATGTCATGTGAAATAAACAATAAAATTGAGGTGCTACATTTTGGTAAATTACCTTAATTGACATGGACAATAATTAAATGTCTTTGATATAAAAGCGGAAGTTAGATGTAGGTATTTATGAAATTCACCACACGAATAATATAATAATTCTAAAATTAATGGTTAATACCTTAAATTTTAGAATTTAGAATACATTTTCATAATTAAGAATAAAAAAACACAAGTTCTTACAACATCTCTTACTGACCTGATTATGTCGCTTACTAAATTAAGTAAGTAGTTAGGGATATCAGACAACAGAGGCATTATAATAAATATGCATACGTATTTAAATTAAAAATATATTAAAGAAGAGCCATGGTATCTCATTGGAAAAGAATGCACTTTTCATACGCGGGGATTTTTCCAAACTATGTGCGTTGCGTATTTCTCCCCTTAGCTCAGCGGTGAAAGAAAACATCGTGAGGAAACCTGCACGTTTCGGAGAGTTTCTGAAACGGTTAGCCATGATTCAATTAGTCTGATTCCCTTGTTAAAACGTTGCGAAGGACGGTAGTTGCTTCATTATAATTACCAGCCTCCTCAAATCATGAATCATGTTCTAAGCGTACCCCAGGCTCCCCGAGAACTTAGGACACAACCAGGAATTGCACGAGAGACGATAGCAATTAAAACTAGGAAGCTCTTCTGCAATGCGTAAAATGCATTTAACTGCAGCTGACCAAACCCGCTATAAATATACACGTCAAACACCAGTACATCAAAGTTTGTGTGAGATAAACTGTATGACTGACCACAACAGCTAGTTCACCAGTTTTATAGCACTATGTCAAATAGATGAAATAAAATAAACCGCCCCTGTGGTGAATGGTAATTTGTTTTTTATTTGTTAAATGCATACCACAGACTATAGGTGCCTTTGTTTGCTAGTAGTTACAGAGTGCTTGCTTATACTCTTAGTCATATTTCTCCGCGCACAAAAATTACTTAAAAATTATAATTTAGACTGAACTAAAACCCCAATTAAAATTTATAATATGCTGTGATGAAACTGAGATTTTTAAAATAGATAAATATTTATTTCCATTTCGTCGCCCACGAGGTAGGCCGAAAAAGGGATGGCGTGACGACCTGGACCAATACTCCCGTAACTGACAAACGCTGGCAATGAATAGGGAGCAGTAGAGGTTATTAGGGGAGGCCTTTGCCCAGCAGTGAGCCGTGTGGTCCCCGGCAGAGTAGAATAGGCTACCCTCACTCTTACCGAGGTGTCGTAAAGGGCGACTAAGGTAAAGTTGCTGGCATGATCATCAGCACCTAGAGAAGGAAAACTCTGCATTTATACCAAAACCCTCGCCAACCCGTCTGCCAAGCGTGGTGAGTATGGCAATTACCCTTTATGTGATTGAGGGAGGCCCGTGTCCCAGCAGTGGGGTCTTAAATGGGCTGACGATTGCCCAGCAGTGGGACCGTTTGAGCTAGAAAAAAATATATTTCATCATCATCATCACCAGCTTAGAGAAGTCCACTTAACAGGGGTACCATTGAATAATGGTTACACGTTTCAGAAACTATTCGAAACGTGTATTTTCACCTACCCACCTCACGAATATTTTCCCTCACCACCGAGCTAATGGTAGAAATACTCACATATCACCTTTTTACAAATCACGACCTAAAGTTATTACCATACTAAAGTGCAAGTCATCCCGTTCCAACACACAATTTTTAAATCCGCTACGACTCACTTAACCCCGATCATTATGATCAGAGGCTTTTTCTTTCATTTTATTATCTTAATTCTAATACATTTCTATCTTGTTCTATTTTCTTATCTTCTAATACAGGGACGCGGTACTTATTACAGATTTTCCTCTGGCATGTTTACCCAGAGACCTTTTTTAGCACACAAAATGTTAAAACGGGCTAGCACGAGTTTTATTCCGATTTGTAATAAAGGGGAATAGATTTTAAAAATCCAGAGGTACGTAGGTACTCGGGTTCGAACCGTGAGCTCACACCGGTTATACTTATTTCATAATACATTGCGTTTACAAAAGTTGGCCAACAGCCTGCGAAATGTTATCAGGTCAGCCTAATAATTATAAAGTATATGGTTTAAGTGTATAGGTAAGTCAATTATAGTGTACACTAGGCAGGCTGCACAAGACTTGCTTGAGTGGCTTTTCGACAATGTCTAATTATAAACTTAGTTCATTGGGCAAAAATATGAGCAATAAAATGTAGGGAGAATGTATGTTACTTGTTTTCTATTGTAAAGAGGAACTGTTATTGTGTATTTTGAATGTTCACAACGAAGAATTACAAAAAACATTTTTTGAAAATTCTTTCACTGATAGAAAAAACTAATACAAAATACAAATCATTTATTGTATGTCATCATGTTGTTAATTCATCATCATCATCATCATCAGCCCATTTAAGTCCCCACTGCTGGGGCACGGGCCTCCCTCAATCACATGAGGGGTACAATGCCATACTCACCACGCTTGGCCGACGGGTTGGCGAGGGTTTTGATGTAAATGCAGAGTTTTCCTTCTCTGGGTGCTGATGAATCATGCCAGCAGCTTTACCTTAGTCGCCTTTTACGACACCTCGGTAAGAGTGAGGGTGTTCTATTCTACTCTGCCGGGACCACACGGCGTGTTGTTAATTACTGGCGTTAAATATTATCATCACTTATTAATATCCCCACTGAGTTATTCATAAAATTCATAAGAAGTATGTAAGTACAAGTAGTCTTTAACAAATTGCTTTGTTCTAACAAGTTCATGTTGAACCTTCATTATTTTCAAGATTGCGTAGATATAATTTTGCTACACAATTGGTTCCAAATAGATGACTGTATGTTCCAAATAAAAAAAAATCTTCTGTCTTTATTTTTTTTGTGTGATCAGTGGCAGACAAGCAGACGGATTACCTGATGAAAAGCTATTGCTGCCACCCACGGAGACCAGGCGACACCAGTAGAGTCACAAGTGCGCTGCCAACCTTTAAGCCCCCCTTTACCCCAGATTGGGCTTCCGGTACCCTCACTCTCGCAGCGAAACACAGCACAGTGCTGCTTCACGCTGGTTTTCTGTGAGGCAGTGGTATCATTCATGCCGAAGCGTGGCTCTCCCACGGTAAAAAATGTATGCTGCATCACAGATTTCTATCCCAGACTTTCATTCAGCCAGCCCCCGATCCTCCTAAAATCAGCAAAACTACTAGTATTTGGATCTCATCTTATTTTGTTTTCATTATTACCTAAGTCTTAAAAATAAATCCATTAGGAAACACCCAGTAGGAACGTAATCAAAATACTAAATTAAGATCAAGATCAAATCAGAAATTCGTTACAGCTGTTGTATGAAACAGGTAGTTACTCAATTGTCTTGTCCGCGATGTCGCAGTAGGCCCAATGATCAAAGTTACATAACTTGAAGTCATTTACCGAGCTCCCTACCAATAGTTCTCAGAAAATAGCGAATTCCGAGAGCAAAAAATATTGTAGGTACCTATTGAATAAGTTAATGGAGTCTACTAAGTAACTGCAGTCTGCGTGGTAGCATGGACTAAATTAGTACATGAAAGTAGTGTTGTCTCTAAACTTGAAATGCGTGAGTTCAAATTTCATTGAGACATACCACTTTGTGTATCGAAATGGCTTTAATGTGGGCAGGAAATTGCACTGCGTATTGATAGTAGTTATGTCGATAGTAATGCTTCAAAACTTGATTTCGATACCTTAGGCATGAATGGGCCGGCTCGACCGGAGTGATACCACTGCCTCACAGAGTTTCGCCGTGTGAGTGAGGTTACCGGAGGCCCAATGGGGGGAAGGGGAAAAGGTTGGCAGCGCACTTGTGACTCCACTGGTGGTGCGGGTGACCATGGATGGCGGAATTGCTTACCATCAGGTGATCCGTCTGCTCCTCTGCCACCTCTCATATAAAAAAAAAACCTATCTCGATAATATCGATTATTTGTATTGGATACTAGGTATGCCAAATAATCAATGTGTTGATTATATTAGTTATTATCATTATCGATATAATCAGAACTTTTGATCCGGTTTGATAAAGGTCGTAAAATGATCAAGTCCGTAACGGGATGGTTTGATATTTTTACAGAATTAAACAGGCCATAAAATAAGAAAAGATACTACTAACCTGGGCTAAGCGAATAAGTAAGTTTTTTCAAAAAGTTGGTCAAACGCACACTTCCTATTATGAAAGGAAAACCAACCAACTGCACTGGCAGTTCAAATATTTTCTCTTGACTATACACTTGTGTACTCAATAAAAAAATCACTAATAGGCTAGAAACACTCAATACTTGATTCAACTCCATTTTCAGTCTTTGGGACGTCTTACACTAAAACAAATGAATACACGACTAGGCACTCAAGCGAAAAATCCAAACGTGAAATAGCCAAACATTTCGCAATGACACATAAGTACCTATTCTCAATTTTGTATTCACACAAAACACTTATGAATATTAAAATGCATTTAGCAACAATACAATTCTTTTTCTTACATATAACAAAATTACTTATCCATTCGTAATCGCAAAATGTAGGAGTTAACAAAACATTACAAAAACAGGACAGCCATGACACAAATATAAATAAACAAAAGATAATAATAGCTTCGATATTCAAAATTCTCCCGCGTATAAATTCTTATGTCAATATTTTTTCCTTAATTTCTGATAAGGGATGGCCAGTATCAAATTAAAATGGCAAAGTTTGGATTTTTCTTTCGAGTTCCGCGCGTCTCTACGTTCCGTTTCAAGAGTCGCGCGTGTTAAATTGCAAGTGTGATGGTATGGTGAACTAACCCGTCGAACGGCTAAGAGAATACTGCAAAAACTTTACCTACGTGACAGGGAACGTAATGCAACACCTCTCTCGGCTTATGCCTTAGCCGGCTGTTGGTCAGTCGGCCGATTATGCAATGATTGTACTACTTGATTGAGATGTTTTATTTTAATATGCAACTGCAGGAATATTTAATGGGAAATCTTTCAAAATGTAGTAACAGTTGAAACAGCATTTATATTTTGTCAGCATTGCCAAAATGCAAAAAAAAGAAATTAAGTGCTTAACTAGTTAGGGAAAGAAAATAATTCAACTTAGGTAAGTACTTTATTTTCCAGCTCAAGATTGTCGACCTTGCTACGCTTATCAAAACTGCCAATCCTTAAATAATTACAGTCACTTAATAAGTGATAATGTCCTTGTACTTTCACGTTCAAGTAATTCTGAATTATATAAAAATAATTTCCATCCGTGCCGGTGGTCCCCGGCAGAGTAGAATAGGCCACCCTCACTCTTACCGAGGTGTCGTAAAAGGCGACTAAGGTAAAGCTGCTGGCATGATCATCAGCACCCAGAGAAGGAAAACTCTGCATTCATATCAAAACCCTCGCCAACCCGTCTGCCAAGCGTGGAGAGTATGGCAATTACCCCTCATGTGATTGAGGGAGGCCCGTGCCCCAGCAGTGGGGACTTAAATGGGCTGATGATGATGATGAATTTCCATCTAGCCTGATATTACTCGTATATCTAGATAAATTGTAACTTTCCTTACCTATTAGTTACTAGGTAGGCTAGGTATTAGTTACTTTGTTTTATAGCAGGTCCTGAATTTAACTAGGAAGGCGCCTTGATTTTAGGTTCTATAACAATATTTTATGTAAGTAGTAAGAAATCGATACTAAAAACCTAACACTGAATATCTCAACGCTTGAGATCACATCAATAATTTATTTACCTGGACTCAACGCATATGACAGCTTCTTGACGAAATTCGTTAATCTGACAGCGACTATTATAAAAGGAAATCCGACCAGTTGCACCGGCAACTCGAAAGAAGTTTGTTCACTGGAACTTTCCATCAAACACTGAAACACTATTAGTGATAAAACAGTCCAGACGTAACACACTTTCAATAGTTCCATTTTTATTAGCACCAAATCACAAAGAAAAATCAAAGTCACTTTTCAATTCAGTAAAAAAGAAAAATTAAAACTTTCAAATTAATTTTATTTTTCATATAACGTAGGCTGTATAATACTTGTGTCCTTTGCCTTTTCAAATTGTTTTATATCAATTTATTTTATCGTCCTAAAATTTTCGAAGTTCGGAAACATGCAGCAAATAGTTTTTAACCTATGATCGCATAGCGACCGACCTTTGCTGGATATACGCGTATAACTGACCATGTCGAATGCACCAGCCCCGGGTTCCTTTCGTAATCGTATAATAATCATTACAAGCTTGTCGACATTACTAAATCACTCACAATGGTATGTACCGGCTTGAACATGTTGGTACTGGTAGCCGAAATATGTAGGTAATTCGACTTGTAACTTAATTTTAACCAAGGCTAAATTAGTTTGAAATATTATTTTTGAAATCGATTTACTAATCTTGAAGTTATAAGGTTATTTTTTTGTGTTTAGGAGATGCTTAAAGCTGCCGTTTGGTTGAAATTAATAATAATAATTGTGATGAATTTCAGACACTCGCAGTTGGTAGTCTGGAGTAAAGAGTTTGTATTAAATTCATCAGAATTAATAAAAATCGAAAAGCGGCTCTAATGAATCGTTCAGACAAAAGCACCACTTGAAACTTTTTTGAATTATATTACTTATTCAGTTTTAACTAGATAATCATAATTATATAAATAACATATAAAATTATATTAATAAAACATTTCTCAGCTCTTTATGCAGAAAAATAACTATCGAGGAAATACAATCGGTGATGAGCGCAACGATATTTCTTAAATCCCCATTACTTATATATATTACATTTATAATGCGACGCCAATATCTAAAGAAACATTCGAGTTACCAATCCATTTCAAGGACAAATATAACCATCATAACATTCTTGACACGCTCAAGTCGTTTAAGAATCGCTTACCGAACGCATTGCGCAGGTCAAGCACGCCAATCTTAATGAAGTCTTTTCTATGTAGCGTTGCCTAAAATTGGTATTGCGAGACTCTTGCCTCTTGCATTTGGTTGTATTGGTTTGGTTGTACTGGATGTTTTCTATGTATTTTACACCGTTATTTTTTCATCTTTTACATCCCGTAAACCTCATAATAGCTATCGTGAATAAAGTCAATTTAGCAACAAAATAAGTGAAAAATCAGTTGTTCCATACATTATTGCCGGTAGGATATTCTATTGAGTATTTTTTTTTAATAAATATAATAAATATTTCACAACATCACATACATTGATCTGACTCTGAGATACGTAGCTCAGCACCTGTGTTACGGATATCAGAATCAACAGTGGGATTACAAATGTATACATATAATACTCTTCTTTTGTAAATACATACTTAAAATACATAGGAAACACCCAGATTAATACAAACATGTTCATGCACACAAATGTTTGTACTGTGCGGCGATCGAACCCGCAACCCTTGAACCAAAGGCAGCGTCACTACCACTGTTCTAAACGGGTCGTCAGTTTTGAATAAGTAAGTGAGTGACACAAGTGGGAACAGACAGGTGTCAAATTCTTTGTTAGACAAACAAAAAAAGGTAAATTTCCTTAAAAAAATTATAAGAAAGTAGAGGACGTTATAGACGCGTCTATGAATGTTACCGCACTAGCGACGAAAAGTAGATAAAACTTACACGCATTGCGTATCGTGACGCAAGCTATACCAAATGACGAAAAAGAGTACTTACGTTCTAGACGGGTCTCCAAGAGAAACAACACTAGTGAACGAAAGGGAAAACACGCATTGCGTACCTATTATGACGCAAGCATGCGGGACTCCCAATGACGCTGGTATTTTTATCCTAGAGGCGACAAACGAGCAAGCGGGTCACCTGACAGTAACTAATCACCGCCACTCATGAACATCTACGAAATCATGATCGCTAATGCGTTGCTGGCCTTTTAAAAAGGAGTACTCTCTTCTCTTGGCAGTCCCTAAGTCGGAGCAGTCGGGAAACACTCCTGCAGCCAAACCGTTTGACAGAACCGAGGTACGTAGTAGAAAGTTCCGCGAGAAACGCACAGTACTAGACCGGCATCCATGGAGATGATGAGGATGAAATGACAATCGCTTGCGTGATGCTTGCATGTAGTTCGATGTAAGAATTCAGCTGCACGGTGTAGACCAAACAGTTGTTCAGAGCAGATTATGTTCCTCCAATAAACCGGCCCCAAAGAAGAAATTATCAAAAAACCAAATTGAACAAGAACAGTATATTATATACGCGTGTACGAGTGTGACCGAACGAAAGTAAAACTCACACGCATTGCGTATAATGACGCAAAGGCTCGGAGATTGTGTCCGTGCAGCAACCCAGCAGGGCCGGCTTCAGGCATACAGGGGCCCTTAGACATATACTGGGGACGTCATTACCTAATAAGATGGACTGCGGGACTGTTTCCCCAACCAAAACACTAACTGACTGACCGGATTGTGATTTCGATCCTCACCCTGGACAAACATTAGTGTGATGAAGACGTGTATTTTTCCATTATCTGGGTGTAATAATATGTACATATTTAAGTCAATATCCGTAACACATGTGCTTAAGCTACTTAGTACCAAATCAGGTAAATATATGAGATGCTGTAAGAATTTATTTAAAAAACACCTGAAGTGTCTAGGCTCTCTAAGGTGTCATGACGAAAACCGTCTAAAAGTGAAGAGTCCCAAACTTCGCAAATTACCGCATACCATGCAATCTGACACGCGCCTGAATCCTATTAAGTCCAATGTGATCCATGAACTGATCCAGGAGAGTCCTCAACAATTTACTAGGGCTCTACTTCAGCATTTGCCCGTTTTTTCATTCATCTCTTATTAAGCTATAATCCGTCCCGATTAAACTTACGGAGGCTATAGACACTTACCCTTTATGCTTCGTTGTGAATCCAGCCCTGCATTTGCTCCTTCAAAACGATGTTGAACGAGCCACAAAAAGCAGATTCGAACAAACAAATTGAGACACAAAATAGTTCGTTCTATGCGCGTACGAGTTTATGGAATGTTTCGAGATACCGTCCCTACGACATACACCGACCGACCCTCTCAAACCTTAATTGCCCTAATGATGTGGGAATAGTTTTGTCTGATTGCATTGTTGTGTTACATCCTTGTGTATGCTTGTCGTTAACCTTTGTTAAGTGTTTGTGTGTTGAAAATGGTTTGGCACTTTGGCATCGTTGAACAAGTTGGTAACTTTATTTTGTGGATCGTTTCACAATGTATATATCACTCACATCAGGTTACAACAAACTATCTTTTATCTTGATATTTAACCAAACATTCTAATGAGAATAATTCTCAATAATTAATTCTCACAATATCTCATACGACCTGATTCCATACTAAGTAGCTTAAGCACTTGTGTTACAGATATCAGACAACAGATGAACACAAATATATACTTAAATACATATATTACACCCAGACACTGAACAAACACAAGTGTTCATCGCACGAATGTTTGTCCAGGGTGAGGATCGAATCCACGACCTTTGGCGTAAGAGGCAGGGTCACTACCAATTGCGCCATCCGGTCAGTCAAGTCAAGAATTAAAAACTAATTACAATTTTACATATATGTATGTATCTTTGATTTGTGGCTGTATGTATCTTTGAGGCTGTCCTCACCACCTATTAATATATATTTTTTTAATTATCTGTTCTTCATTTCTTATCTATAAAAGAATTAGGTACTTACTTGAACCTATGGATTATTATTAGTTTCTGTGCCTATACCTACGTTGAATTGAATTTCAAAAATATCTTTTAGGTATTTTATTTACTATAAATTTTAAGAAATATTTATACACTTTTATATTTTTTAACATTTAGACATTATCCTATCTAATTCAGTAAAAGTTCCAAGAAAGCAAACCCTGTAAAAAATAAAAAATAATAATATTGCACAAAATTTTCATTAAATTGTTTCTTTTACCCAAAAACTCAAATTTTTCGGGAGAAAAGTGCGAATCCCAGCGCGCAATTACAGTCGACACCGCTTGTTATTTCGGGATTAGGGACCCCAACCGGAAGAAGGGGGAAGTTTTACCTACTTTAGATAGGAAAGGGAGATGATATCTGCATATCGTATTTACACTTGTTGTTATACGAGTAATATCTGGCAATGCCTATTTTTTAGATTAAGTATGATATGGATGCTTTACCTAATTCAGTTTGCCTAGAAAACTATAGTATCTAGACAAACCTAATATAGGATTTTAGATACTATTAAGTCAAATAATGTGTCTATAAAAGTTTTTATAAATAAATAAATAAATTTAATTAAATAAACTTGTTTAGCAGTTTGTATCACTTTAAAATATATAACCAATATTTTTCTATGGTCACAAAATCAAGATAGAAATTCTTTAGTGCACAACATACAAAACTTAAAAGCTTTGACTTACAAAGATTAATGACTTAAAAAAAAGAAAATCGATAAACCAAACTTTAAAAAAAATGTGTTAACATCACCTACATTGCCCAGGTCCCAAACTAAAGTTTCCTATCTTACTATGGAATCCAAGAACAAAGAAAGTGCCACAAACACCCAGACCCAACACTATCTGCTTCATCAACATTGCGAACCTATTGCACAGCCACAACATCTGCAACACCCGTACATTGGCGTGAATTTACCTCCAATATTTATTGCATTTCGAGGATTGCAAACAGAGATTTTGCATCCAGATTCCGCCCCTACGTGCCAATAACCTATTTACTGAGCCGTGTGCCATTGTTCAATGCTCTTATTTTAGGCTTAACAATCAACATTTTTTTGTGATTGGTGGCAGACGAGCAGACTGATCACCTGGTAAGCGATTGCCGCCTCTCATAGACACCCGCGACACAGTGGAGTCAAAAGTACGCTGTCAACCTTTAAACCCCCTTTTCAACCAGATTGGGCCTCCGGTACCCTCACTCACGTAGCCTGCCTGACCTGTACCTGAGTTTTTAGGGTTCCGTAGCCAAAATGGCAAAAACGGAACCCTTATAGTTTCGTCATGTCCGTCTGTCCGTCTGTCCGTCTGTCACAGCCGATTTACTCGGAAACTATAAGTACTACAGTGATGAAATTTGATGGGAATATGTGTTGTATGAACCGCTACAAAAATATGACACTAAATAGTAAAAAAAAGAATTGGGGGTGGGGCCCCCCATACATGTAACTGAGGGATGAAATTTTTTTTTCGATGTACATACCCGTGTGGGGTATCAATGGAAAGGTCTTTTAAAATGATATAAAGTTTTCTAAAAAACATTTTTCTTAAAGTGAACGGTTTTTGAGATATCAGCTCTCAAAGTCGTAAAAAGTATGTCCCCCCCCCCCCTCTATTTTTATAACTACGGGGTATAAAATTCAAAAAAAAATAGAGGTGATGCATGCTAATTAACTCTTTCAACGATTTTTGGTTTGATCAAAGTATCTCTTATAGTTTTTGAGATAGGTTGATTTAACTGTAATTTTGGTTAAGTTATTGTGCTTACACTGAAAACGATGGCTGAACCTTATAAGATAGATCAAAAAATATACTACAGTATTGTACACCTTTAAAAATCCGCGATGATATAAAATCTTTTAATGTATATTTGCTGCTACGGAACCCTTTGTGCGCGAGCCCGACTCGCACTTGGCCGGTTTTTTAAGTAAGAAATTCTCAGTGTCAGCCCGGATTCTGGAAGTTAGCGGTCTTGTACCCCCGTGCCTCGGAAAGCATGTTAAGCCGTTGGTCCTGCGCCCGATCCCTCTCCGGTCGAGTCACACTGGTACCACACTGGTGGTAGTGGTATTTTATGTTTATTTATTTCATTAGGAAAAAAACAGCATAATTATAATAGAAATAGAAAAATTTAAGTATATAACACATTTGCCTTAAATAATTTCCACCACTAGTTATTGCAGGCTATTGTTGATTCTAACTGTATACATTTTGTTTTACTATATTTAAATTAAACAATACTATAGTCCGCAAAATATAGCCCGACTAGAACGACAGCTGTGATTTGATCTCTATTTCTATAAACATAAGGTTTATCACTGTACAACATTTTTATGTTGCTTTGTCAAAGGCCCTAAAAGAATTTATTATGACACTATTTTACGAAAGGAAATACTTTTTGAATGGGCCTTCTCGACCTTAGTTATATTATAGCCTCACAGAATACCAGCGTGAAGTAGCGCTTGCGCTGTATTTCGCTGAGTGAATGAGGGTACCAAAGGCCCAATTTGGGGGAAGTGAAAATTTTGGCAGCGCACATGTGACTTGACTTGACTGACCGGACGGCACAATTGGTAGTGACCCTGCCTCTTGCGCCAAAGGTCGTGGGTTCGATCCCCACCCTGGACAAACATTCGTGCAATGAACACTTGTGTTTGTTCGGTGTCTGGGTGTAATATATGTATTTAAGTATATATTTGTGTTCCTCTGTTGTCTGATATCTGTAACACAAGTGCTTAAGCTACTAAGTACGGAATCAGATCAACGTATGAGATGTTGTGAGACTGTCTATAAACGGCGGTTCGCTTACCAAGTGATATTTTTTTACATAAAAAAATGTCCCCTCCTCATTTTAGCATGTAATTCTAGGTTACGGCCAAAACCGTCGCTCTGGATCCCGTATTACGCTTATCCCGGTACGCTTGGACCATGATTCTTGATTTGGGGAGTCTGATTACAATGAAACGAATGCCGTCTGATCTTCGCAACCCTTAACAGGGAACCAGACCAACTAAATCACGGTTACATATTTCAGAAACTATCCGAAACCTGCTGGTTTCCTCACGACGTTTTCCTTAACCGCCGAGCTAATGGTAGAAATACATAAAAAATGCGTTTAGACAAAAAGTGTTCCAAATATCAGGTAGAACAGGTGTTAACAATTTTTTCTGAAGTCATCTAACCTCAGACATTAATCACTTTTGTTTTCGCAAAGCCCTAATTACAAGGAAATTTCCAGAACATTATCTAATAATCCGTTTTATTTCATGAGCAACTTAACTAGTATTGCAACTGTAGTACTGGTTAGCGTTCTAGGTTAAACAAACGGTGTCTGGTTTAACCTGATTGCCTTTTGCTGAAGGGACCTCAAATTAACGGGTTTGTCGCGTAACGAACTTGGCTGTTTAACTTCCAGGCTTGTGTATTTGATGGGTCTCCTACCCATTCTACGAACGCAAAATGGGTAGTTATACATGTAACTGTGAATATGTATACACATCCCTTAAACCACGTTTTCTACCAACCATTCTCATAATCATAATCATCATAATATATCTTTATTGTGAATCACATGTAGTACATACAGGTGAAAGAATGATTACAAAGTAAGTTTCACAGTGTTCCGCCTTATAGGCATACAATACAATTGATTGATTACAGAACATTATAGGCTATTATTATTAATTAAACTTATTACATTATTATTAACTTATATTTCACTAGATTAGTCAGTAGTTATTATAAGTATTCCTGAATTGAGTAGTAACTCTTCTGGACAAGGAACTCGTGGAATTTATTCTGAGCATCATATTCTTTTCAATGTATTTTGGAAATCCGCACAAAAAAAACAATGTTTCATACAAAGTCGTTCACGTGATTTTGTCATTTTGTATGGGATCCAAAAATTTTTCGACTATATTGAAAAGTCATAGAACCAATGTTGTTCAGAATGGTTTTTAGAACTAAAGGGATGTAAATGTTCACAAAATTACAATTACATTTAATCTGCATTGGCTTGTATACAGCTCTTACAAATCGTCAAACATGAAAAATATAAATTATACCTACCTTAAACATATACATCCTGTAGTTATTGAATCTAAGAATAATGTCCTTTTAACCAATATTTCGGCTATGGCAGCCAATTTAAACGAACACGATTGATAGTGCACAATTGTGTGCGCAAATACAAGTGCACTCTCACCATTAGGTATCATGTCACACAACTTCGAAAAGAGGTCTGACACAGGACCAAAACGGCTAAACATGCTTTATGAGGCATGGTTATTGCTTATACAAGACCGCCAATTTCCATACTTCAGGCTGTATTTAACTCAGAACCGTTTGTCCGTTCTCAGATACAGGATCCTTATTAATTTGTGACACCTTTCAGTGACTACGTCTGTATGGAAAATCCGGTATGGTTGTGTTTAACCGCGTTTAAATGCGATTTGAGTGTAAATCAAAAAAAAGCTCCTTCCTTCCTAACTTCTTTCTATCCAACTTATTCTTTGTTTGAGAAACCGAAATATTTATTTTATTTAAGGAAACATACAGCTTTTTATATATTTCATTATTAAACTAAGTTATAATAGATATTACATTAGCCTTCATAGTTTCCAAAGTTAAGTTGTACACAATACAATTCTGGTAAGACAGACACCTAATTCGGTAAAACTAAAGGTAAAACAATATAATACTGGGTATATAAAAATTAATATATAAATTAGATATCCACAAAAGAGTACACAATGCTTACTACCTACCTAACCGTATTTCTACCATTCACTCGACGGTGAGGGAAAACATCGTGAGGAAACCTGCACGTTTCAGATATTTTCTGAAACTTGTAACCATAATTCAGTTGGTCTGATTCCCCTGTTAATTGTTATTACCAGACTCCCCAAATTAAGATTCACGGTCCAAGCGTACCCCGAGCTCCAGAGCGACAGCTATGGACGGAACTGGAAATTACACTCCAAAATGAGGAGAAGATGTGGAATGCTTACTACCTAAACACGCTCTTCGAGATAAAACATTTACCATCAAGAATCGTTTACAAAGTAAAGCTGTTAAAATTATTCTTGGCAGCAACTCCCTCGAGAAGCGGATATTTTGAATGTCGCAGTCTTTGTGTAGTGAGCACAGTGTACGTACTGTTAAGAGGCGGGCAACGTGCCATATTGCCTTTTAAAATGTAATAGGATTTCACTGGGGTTTCGGTTACTTGTGGACTCTTACCATAACCAGTTGTATTTAGCGCAACTTACTATAAAGCGACATTTGCTTGGAGCTTCTTTAAATGATAAAATCTGCAATGAGATCAAAATAGAAACGAAAAGAAAAAAAATATTTGGAGTATATAAACTACATAGATTTCACCTTAAGATGACGGGTAGGGCACACTAGCGACACCAATCGATTTTAATTTTTAGCTACTAAACCGAATCTATTTTAAACAATTTAGGGGTTACAACCTCTAGGCAAACACTTATACTATTTATTAAATAACCATTCACAAATGTTGAGTCCGTTTTTATACGCGAAAAATTGATTCACGCCAAAAGTGGCCGCTTTTGGCGTGTATCAATTTCTCGCGTACGCGTTAGACATTTGTGCATGGTTATTTAATAAATAGTATAAGTGTTTGCCGAGAGGTTGTATCCCCGAAATTGTTTAAAATAGATCCGGTTTCGTAGCTAAAAATTAAAATCGACCCTACCCGTCACCTTAATTAAGTTTACATCAGAAAGGAAATAAGGCAAAGTATCTACATATTTCTTCTGTTCTGCGGCTACGGAAGCCGCCAATAACGGCAACAATATGTAACAATGTTGTTAACTTTATTTTTACGTTTTCACTGCCAACTTGGTCCGTTGCTTTCCGTGATCTGCGCATGTTAAGTGTTACCTACTTTATTTATATCAGTGTAGACCTGGAGCCCAGTTCTCGTGCTCGTGATATTTTGAAAACATGGCGGATGACACATGAAATCCATACAAAGTAACTATGTTTTATTGATATATGTCGTATGATGATAAATGTCACGAGCCCGAGAATTAGGCTCCTCTTATTCATTAGCTTTAAGACATTTATTGTAATTGCTACCCAGCTGTTGGTCTTCCGAATAAATAAAATAACAAAATAAATTAATTAATTTAAAAAAACTACAAAGACCGATTATAGTATCGAATCAATGCTGATCATCAAAGAACCGGGGCAGATCTGTCAAAGAACTGACAACCATTGGGTTGACAACTACTCAAGAATTCTTCTAAATTCTTGAGTGGAAAGCGTAGCGTAGGGCGCCCTGCGGTTGGAAAGAGTAAGTAATTATATCTGATAGAGTCTGGACGGTGAAATCGAAAACAGGGTGAAGTTGCACACATTTTGAAAAGCTTATTTTCAACAGTGGACTGAGACAGTCAGACAATGATGACATCATCCGTTATAGCATTATCCGTTATATGAAAGAACATGAACACTCTAGAATGCTCATTGTGGTCACATAGAAACGAAAGTCGTGGCTGCATAAATATAGGGAGTGGACTGGCATCACATCTGTGGAACGGCTTTTTCGTCTCGCAATGAACAGAGAGGATTTAGAAAACTGACGGCCAACCTTCAGAACTGAAGAGGCACTCAAAGAAAAGAAACGATAGCTGATCTCAACGATGAAACAGTTATGTGCGCAAGCGACAGGATAATTATAGTGCATCATTAGTATAAAGTAAGCAAACAAAAGTGCAATCTCTGGGTCTTTATTCCCCTTTTATCATATTCCGATGGAACTATACCGAAGAGAAATCAGGTGCAGGACCAACGGCCTAAAGTACCTACTTTTCGAGACACGGTATAATAGTAAGTCTCCCCAAACAAATGGCTTTTGACTACAGAGTACAGAATAGCATGTGACTGCCTCGTTGGAACAATGGGTAGTGCGTCGCACTTTAAAGCGACGGCTGCACTTGGTTTGATCCCCGGGTGTCGGGCCAAAATTTGTACCTGAATTTTTCTGATAAGAAATTCTCAGGGTCAGCCCAGAGTTTGGAAGTTGGCAGTATTGTACCCCCGTACCTCGGAAAGCACATTAAGCTGTTGGTCCTGTGCCCCATCCCTTTCCGGCCACGTCACACTAGTGTCCCATCGGAATATGAGGGAAAGGGAATAGAGAGTGCACTTGTGTTTGAGCACTATAATATATCCTGCGTAAGTGGCTGACCGTGTTGAGATTGGCCGTATTAGCCAAAATCGTTTGGAGGATATTATTATTATTACGGAATAGCAACACAAGAAAATCTGCAAACAACACTCAATGAATAAGTGAGCTTCTTCATTTTGCTGAAGACTTTATTATGCAGGAATGGAAAATTGACAATAAGACAAAATACAGACTGAAGTGCAGTGAACTTTAGAGATGTGACATACATACTCGAACTTGAAAAGGAAAAACTATAAAATCAACCGATTTTTCTCTGAGTTTTTCTGAACAAACAACAAACAACAAACAAAACCAAATATTTACTTTGCCTACCACATCCAAAATGTCAACAAGGTTTGATATTTAGCTGACGACCAACAATTACTTTTACTTGGATAAAATGATTTGTTCTTTGCCATTTTCCGATATACCAGGTCGGCTTTCCTTGTATTAAGTCACCCTTCTACTGCTCGTCATCGGTCCGTCGGTCTTCTACCGGATTTATTTCGGGGAGTGTGCAGAGGTTCTACATAAATTTAATCCCCCTAGCCCAATCCTTCACCGGACGACAAGGTGCGGCGAGGGCTTTCATCTTTATGTGGTAGAACTACCCCTTACCCTACGGGGATCTCAGCCTTAGGGACGGCTAAGGAATAGAACTCCCTACCGAGGTTTGTTTTTCCTGACCACAATAATCTGGACATCTTTAAGGCAAGAGTGAACAGGCATCTTTCAGGCAAACGGGTATCATCCTAGACCTCATCGTCGCTTTCCATCAGGTTCGATTGTGGTCGAGCGTTAGAATATTAACCAAAAAATATCCCTCCGGTTCCTTTAGACTTTTATTAGATGAAATTTGATTGATTTTTTTTTAAAGTTTCATCATCTATCACAATAGCTTAAATAAAAAATTGAACATTTATCCCAAAAATCTTAAAGAGTGTAGAAAAGAAGTGACAAAATTTCTACTAGAACTAAATTATGAGGATACTGAATAGCATCTCAGTATAGATAAATGACACACACACACACACACACACACACACACACACACACACACACACACACACGCACACACACACGCACACACACACACACACGCACACACACACATTTGTGTATTTCCTTTTTTTGTATAATTTAAAACTTAATTTAAAATAGTTATGTATTCAAAAAGTGTTAAAAAAAGAACTTTTTTATTTTTTTGCCAATTTTTAGTAGCTTTAGATTTAAATCTCATTTAAGTAAAATGTAATGGGTAAGAGCGAGATAGCTCCAACTCAAGTATTTTATTACTTACTGGAGCATCTCAAAACATGTATGAGAATGAATATGAGAAAATAAAATTATTTGCATATTTGCATTTGCATCTACAAATTTACGTGAGCTATAATTGTAAGTGAAGTTAAAAAAACACCACTTCTAACCCCCAAATAACGGAATTTTAGCACCCAAAGCGTGTTTTTGTCCTTTAATCCGGAATGTCTTTCATATCACATTACTGGTGGTCGATATTAAACCACGATGTTTTAAAGCGGCTTGAAACTCTTACACCAAGACTTAGCCCTAAATAATAAAGAAGAAAGAAAAAATATGATAACTACTACTAACAATTCTTTCACATCTCTACGTAAGCCTAAGGACGTTGGTAGATGGCGCGCATTTAAGAGACAGAACGCGCATTTGTCACGTTATAGCGTTTATCCGTCTATTCCTTTTCAGCAGAGTAAAAGAAAAAACATTATTATTTTAATACAAGAAGATTCTTTAAATAAAAAGTAATACGATTTCTCTATGATATGACATTTGACACTGTTGTATCCAATACTGGGTATGCCCAGTAAAAGGCACAGTCTGTTTGACAAACAGACTGCCTGGCGATTTTTCATAGAAAGTCATCACAAACTAAGTAGAAGATAAAGCCATACTTGATAAACGCGCGAAGTCGTTAGTACTGGGGTGACGTGCTGGGCGATGTTCTTTCCTCTACCGCACCCTTATAGAATCTGCGTCAGGGCCGGTTGGATCTCTTTCACACTCTGTGACGTTTTTTTCCGAAAATGGGACATTTATATATGAATAGAAAAAGGTTTGTTTGGCACTAAAAATACAATAGATACATTTTACAAGCCGTGTGGTCAGGCCACCCTCACTCTTACCGAGGTGTCGTAAAAGGCGACTAAGGTAAAGCTGCTGGCATGATCATCAGCACCCAGAGAAGGAAAGCATTTATATCAAAACCCTCGCCAACCCGTCTGCCAAGCGTGGTGAGTATGGCAATTACCCTCATGTGATTGATGGAGGCCCGTGCCCCAGCAGTGGGGACTTAAATGGGCTGATGATGATGATGATGATGACATTTTACAATTTTGAGAATCTTATATTATAATTAATCAAGTCTAAGCTATAAATAATATAAATCAAAAAGGCGCCAAAAGGTCCCCGCTCAGCTATTTGTTGGGACACATTGCGTCTCGATACTGATCTTCTGCGGACACCTAACAAATTGAGATCACTGGTATTGACAGGTAACAAATCAAAAACAGAGATTGCTTCAGATAGCACAATAAGTCAAAATTCTTTAAGTCAAAGTTTTTAAACGCGCGTTTTCTAGTTCCATGATACTGGGCTCGTGGTCTTATGATTCTATGCCAATGTTGATGTTCTCTGAGCAGAGTGGTATAAAGTTCGTCCTTAGAGTCTAACGGCCGCACTCAGAGACGTCATTTAAGGCGACGGGTAGCCCTAACTAGCGACACCATTCGTTTTTAATTATTAGCTACTAAACCGGATCTATTTTAAACAATTTCGGGGTAACAACCTCTCGGCAAACATTTATACTATTTATTAAATAACCATGCACAAATGTTGGGTCGTTTTTGTACGTGTTTGCCGAGAGATTGTGTTTGCCGAGAGGTTGTAGCCCCGAAATTGTTTAAAATAGATCCAGTTTAGTAGCTAAAAGTTCAAATCGATTGGCGTCGCTAGTGTGCCCTACCTGTCACCTTAAGCTAATGTTCATTAACTTTAGTATCGGTAGTCTTTATGCGTATCAAAATAAGTGTCAATATTTTTCTTAAGTAGCCAACTAAGTTAATCAACGACTCTGAGTGCGGCAGTAAGAGTTCGTTAAACGTGTTTTCATATTGTAATGAGGATCGAAATATTGTCAAAATGACATATCACCTATTGTTGGTGTAAAACGAATAATGCTGTTGGAGTTGGACGAGATTTACATCATCATCACCATTATAGTATTTATTATCAATCATGTAACGATGTTTTGTTTTAGGTTTTTCAATGCCTAGAATTAGGATCAAAATTATCATCAAAACCATTCAATTTCCTCTGAATCCTCTCTCAGACCTCTCTAAATTTTACGACGCCCTAGAATATGACTAGAACATTGAAATAACCTTCACAAATAATTCGTTCGGGCCGTAAACCGCGACCATACAAGTTACGTCTTGTTTCGTATTGGACGCCGCAAGCGCCGGCTCTTTACGACCTTGTTACAACCAGATTACGCCGCTGAGACTAGGGTTCTCACGTGCTTTCACTCTTTTAATTTCACTTTGTTTCACACAATAATTGGACAGGAAACCTAGATAAATGAGTGAGCTTATTGCTGGGCGTTGCGTCACATCTGGCAGGATGCAAAGCTTGAGCAGCTAAATGTGATCTGCATGGCTGGATGAGCAGATGTCTCGCCCAACTGCCACCCTTCTGTTCCCTATCACTCATCATCACATTACCTCATCTTTAGTTAACATCAGGCAAGATCGAGGTCAAATGCTTTTCTGTCGTATCATAATAAAAAATCTTTTATATTTAGTCAAGTAGAAAACAGTCTGCTATTATAGGTACATAACAATATGTAAAGGTGTGTTAGTTATACGACTAAAAATATTACTTAATTGGAGAATGGCTGAACCAATTGTTATTATTTTTTAGTTTGTTTGGGAACAAAACAAATTGTACTAATAAGTAATTAAGTCAAAAGAGAATAATATTACGAAATAATGGTGTAAACAGTACGTACGTACTCATAGGGGACAAGTTTTATATCCACCTCGTAGAGCATTGTTTCTAACAATGCTCTATAAGGTGGATAACTATATCCACATATTTTTTGCAACATTAATTATTGGCCATCAAAAGAGGCAACGCCGCTAGCATTCTGGGCACGTTGGACAATATCAGTAGGGCAGACAATTTCTTTTTGTAAATATGTACATTTATTAGGTATAACTTTTGTTGACATGCATTTAACATATTTTTAGTTATTTAATTGAATAAAATAAAAATGTTTTTATTTTCTTGTTTCGTACTTAATTATAATATAATTAATATTGCAAAAAATATAAATTATTAATGAAAATATTGGGTGAAAAAAGAAGCAACCCTATATTTATTGTGCTATCCGTCCACTTGGCGATATAATGTTAGGGCTTTGTTGTACAACCGCGCACAAAATACGACGTACACTCGAGTATCCCTAAGGTAAGCAGTAAGATTATGTAATAAATTTATAAACTAATTCGAAATACCTTTTGTATAAAATTAGTTCCAATATAATTTGTTTTAATTCACAAAAACAATATTAAAAGAGACTTTGCAGAGTTTGTGGTGTAGTTTTTTGTGTTATTTATTCTTTATTGTGTTTTTAAAGTAAAAACATATTATGTAAACTCATATAAAACAATTTGGATAAAAATAGCCTACGATAATCTAAAATATATTAAAAACTGCAGAATATGCTCTAATGCCATTGCGAATAAATTACCTGTTATGGTAAGAACCAAAATATATAATTTGACGACCTGTTTGGAACAGTGGTAGTGAACGCTGCCTCTGGTGCAAGAGTTGCGGGTTCGATCCCCGCTCAGTACAAACATTTGTGTACATGAACATATCTGTTTGTGTATGTAATGTTGTGAAAAAAATATTATTATTTTTATTATATTGAAACCCGTTCTGCTATTTGTTAAAGTTGTTCAAAAAACTATTGTTATTATTATTCGAATAAAGCAAAACCAGTGAACGCAAAAGTAAAACACTTTCCCGAGAGTTTGTACATCGAAAATTCTCATGAAGCTTCTAAATAATATATTTCCTCATACCCCTAAATGCAATGAAAATAAAATATAAAAATCACCTCTCCCCGCCGCCAGATGGCAACATTGAAGCATCACCACAACACACATTACATATTTAAACAACATTCTACCAACAAAAATGTATAAAAAAACTTTAAACACTTGCAAAACGTTCGGGTTCTCACCGCGAAATGCCAAAATCCAGCTTCACACCGTTTCGGTGATATCTCAGATGTAGGGTGACCAGAATTTCTTTATTTTACAGGATAATCCATATCAACTTCTAACTTAAAAATAAAATGAAGTACCTCATTATCATCACCAAACTCTCGCTTCAGAGCCCGGGGTCCGCTTTCCTGCAATGACTCCACCACTTCGCACGATCTTGGACATCCATAGTGGTCAGAATGTCATTTTTTACGACGTAAAGCCACACATTACGATGTAAAATGAAGTTTCCATTTTTGGTAAACCTAAATAACTTAATATGCAAAGAGTTAACAGTTATGAAAAGGAGAATTTTTATTTTACATTGAATAAAGCTACTTTGTTGTAGTGAGTTGATGAGTTAGCTATATAATCAGCATTAAGAAAAAAGTATTCCTAAGGATTGAACGGTCAACAACCGTACCGGCCATTTTGAAACTTTTCAATTTTGTAGCTCTAGGCGTATCAGTTGGGATCCCTTTAATTGGCATAATGTGTTTCGTCCTAAAATGGATTGGCATAATGAAATTGGCATAATTTATTTAGCATAATATTAATTTGGCCGAGTTTGGTTTTAGCATTATATGTACTGTGGCATAATTATTATTATTTAGCATAATGCATTTATGCATAATTTTTTTTTGGCACAATTTTTTTAGGCATTAATGGTTGTTTGAATCTGAAAAATAAAAAAAGTAAGTAAGTAACCAATATTTCCTATATTATATACAGTAAACGTAGGTTTAGGTGCGGCGGGGGTGGCCCTTGCACCACCCGTAAGCGGCTTTTTAATGATTTATGGTTAATTATTTTATGCTTAATCATGTTTATGCTTATTGCATTTATGCTAAAAACTGTTGTGCTTTAAGAAAAATAATTTCAGAATTTTTAAATAGATACTTACTGTTGTGCTTATTAGTATTATGCGAAACTATCATTAGTAGTAATTACATCATGCTAACTTATTTTATGCTTAAATTTTTTATACTTCTTGACAGTGAACCGTATCAGTTACTGCACAAAGTTTCGCCAATTTAAAAAAGATAGCAGTCGACAAAATTATAGCGCAAAGTATTTAACTATCAAAGTGGCTCAAGATTGAAGTAGTTGGCCATACAACGATGGCTAGGCAAAGTCGGATGCAAAAAGATGTTATACACTTTAGTACCTACGTTTGTCACAGTACACACATAGCTATTATAATCAAGCTACCAATGTGTTTAGATGTTTTGTTAACTAAAACACAATGTCACCCTACTCGGAAGCCATAAAAAGTTACGAAAGCTATGGTTCCGCACTCAATGGACCATATTACACGCGAAATACAGTTTCGAGACGTTGGTTGCGTTCGTACTTTAAGAAATGCTCGGCAGGTGGCGTTTCACTTTTGTTTTGATCTTAAAAATATCATTGGTAAAAGTAGAATTCCAAGTATTCATGCGATGAACAAGTCTGTTTGCTCAGTATCTGGGTTATGTCTATTGAGGTATACACCAGTTCTCCGGCCGTAAGGGGCGAGGGCAAGGTTCTTGGACAATCGCCTCTTCCTTAAGGCCTCCTGCTCGACGGGGCAGAAGCGGTTTTCTTCTGCCCTCCTGCCCACCGTATACTTGTAGACGGCGTACAGCACCACCCTTCCGCCTATCGGTGGTATGATACAAACACTGCTATTTTCGATCAGTGCATAAGTATGTAGTACTTTGGTATCGATGACCTGACTCTAAAGAGAGTGATAATTCCAATGTACTGAAAAACTGGTAAGTGGGTAACTTAAAAATCTGATACAAGTACAAACCTCACGTATATTTATCTTATATCTATTATCAAATATTAAGTACCTATATTTATTATTTCAAGTGATATCAAGGAAAGTCGTTATGAACAAGTTAAAAAATGAAATGTTTATCTTCATCACCACGATATTGACAGTACAATCGATTTTATTTCTGCTGGAGATATCGATAGGTATGACGGAAGCTACATTCACAACTCGTTGTCTCATGTACGTATAACTACCACTTTTATCACGCAACTGGAATTTATCATTTAAAACGAAAAGGTTCTTTTTTATAGTATTTCCTTCCTTCTAGATACAAAGGGTCTAACGGTCCATGTTATAGCGTTAGTATTTTTTAGGGTTCCGTAGTCAAATGGCAAAAAACGGAACCCTTATAGATTCGTCACCGTCTGTCCGTCCGTCCGTATGTCACAGCCACTTTTCTGCGAAACTATAAGAACTAAACTATAGAAACTTGGTAAATAGATGTACATATTTTGTTAACCGAATTACGATTTTTACACAAAGATAGGATTAATAAAAAAATTGGGGGGTCTCCATACTTGGAACTGAAACTCAAAATATTTTTTTCAACAAACCTATATCTATGGATAGGTCTTTAAAAATGATGTTGAGGTTTTTAACATCGTTTTTTTTTTCTAAACACAATACTTTGCGCAAGAGACGCTCCCAAAGTGGTGAATTGTGAGTTGAGTGTTTTTTTTTGTTTAGTGATGCGCAAACATAGCATACATCTGGGAAAGCACATGAACGCACCCAATGAAGCTAGGGATCTCAGTCCCAAACAAATAATATCTACACTTTTTGAAAAGTGCAAAGTTTGGGACACGTACAATGGACCGAAAGAGAGTCTAAGTAAGGAAAAAGGAGTCCACCTTTCATTTTATTTCATTTTACAGTGGCGATCACAATACATCAAACTGGTCGGAGTGATACTGGTCTGATATTAGGACCTGCATAGCCGCCGCTTAAATTAAAAAATATAGTGCAAGAAGAAATTTCTATCTATAAAAATGTAGCCAAAATTGTGTCGATCAGAAACTTGTTCTGATAAAAGCATTTTTTTTTCTGCAAAATTAGTAAGTTGCAAAATCGCAACAATTACATCCACAACTTCTTCAAAATATTTTTCTCAGTTTATGCAAAGGAATCCGCAACACTGAGAAATGGATGCAAAGTGGGTGTAAAGTGTGATGGATTGAATACTTTTGAGTTCAGAAACTCTGAGGAAATTGCATTCTTGTAGTTAGAAAAACCTAGAAAATAAATTCTCGAACGAGCGTTTGAGGTCGAATATTTCTGCTCACTGACGGTTTTTGACGAACTTAAAGGAAGTGTTGTGCCTCGCTGTATTTGATACACTTACACCGTGGGAAATCCACGTTTTGGCATGAATAATTCGGCTCGACCGTAATGATACCACGGCCTCACAGAAAACCGACGAGAAGCAGCACTGTGCTGTGTTTCGCTGCGTGAGTGAAGGTACTGGAGGCCTAATCCGGGGGTAGGGGGGTTTACAAGTTGACCCCGACGACCCGTCTGCTCGTCTGCAACCTACAACATTCAAAAAATCATGCGATGAACAAGTCTGTTTGCTCAGTGTCTGGGGGTTATGTCTGTTGAGGTGTACGCCGTTTAATGTGAAATGAGAGCCAAGTTCAAAGTAAAGCCTTGTTTTTTACTTCATCGTCAAAAGAAATGAGATCTAAATGGGTGCTGAGTTCATTGGTCAGTACTACTTGGCTAGTTCTCATACGAATTATATTAAAACACTTTGATGATATTTTTTGTACTATTAAATCTGAGTGATATTGAGGCTTCTGACGGCCAAAAGTCGCTCCAAATGGTAATCGAATAACTTATTAATCCATGAAGTATTTAGTTTTTTATTTTTTACAATAACTACAATTTAAGTGTATGATGTTCTATAACCATTTAGTTAACCCGGTCCATTTTCCTATAAATTCCTGTATTTGTTTAAGCAATATATTCCCATTAAGCTACCGTGCCAGGAACCAATATCTCTCTATGGTAATTATTCAGAATATTAATCTTGTCGCAAGATGCTCCAAAAGCAATAAGCTAACATGAACCTATCAATATGAGGTATCACGTTATATCCATTTGCCAGCCAAGAGCTTGAGAATATACAGCTCGATAGAGGACCAGCCAAAGGTAGTCATAAATGCAGGGTGTATCTGTGAATATTTACCGCCCTTTATCCACTTGTTCTACTATTTTTTAGGGTTCCGTAGCCAAAATGGCAAAAACGGAACCCTTATAGTTTCGTCATGTCCGTCTGTCCGTCTGTCCGTCTGTCCGTCTGTCACAGCCGATTTACTCGGAAACTATAAGTACTACAGTGATGAAATTTGATGGGAATATGTGTTGTATGAACCGCTACAAAAATATGACACTAAATAGTAAAAAAAAGAATTGGGGGTGGGGCCCCCCATACATGTAACTGAGGGATGAAATTTTTTTTTTCGATGTACATACCCGTGTGGGGTATCAATGGAAAGGTCTTTTTAAAATGATATAAAGTTTTCTAAAAAACATTTTTCTTAAAGTGAACGGTTTTTGAGATATCAGCTCTCAAAGTCGTAAAAAGTATGTCCCCCCCCCTCTATTTTTATAACTACGGGGTATAAAATTCTAAAAAAAATAGAGGTGATGCATGCTAATTAACTCTTTCAACGATTTTTGGTTTGATCAAAGTATCTCTTATAGTTTTTGAGATAGGTTGATTTAACTGTAATTTTGGTTAAGTTATTGTGCTTACACTGAAAACGATGGCTGAACCTTATAAGATAGATCAAAAAATATACTACAGTATTGTACACCTTTAAAAATCCGCGATGATATAAAATCTTTATAATGTATATTTGCTGCTACGGAACCCTTTGTGCGCGAGCCCGACTCGCACTTGGCCGGTTTTTTGTTATGACACAGTATATTGGCTCTCCTCAGCCTGATGGTAAGGAAGAGAAGAACTCACGTTGGAATTTCAAGGGAAGCGATGTCAAGGCATTACCGCCGTTAGGACTGCCATACTGGCCCGCGAGATGCTTCTTCATGCTTCGTTTGAAGGAAACCATATTGTAGGAAGGAGGAAATACATGCGCCGGTAACGAGTTCCATTTCTTGATGGTTCGGCAGAAATAGGAACTGCCAAATTTTTTCTACGATTTTTCGAATTTTGTCCTCCCCCAACCCTATAAATTTTATTATGCGAATTTCCAGAAATCATGGAATAAATCTTGTTCAGAATGGTACCTTTGTACATATAGTGTTCACAAATACAGCCTGTATAGAACAGAACGGCACCCTCAAGGTCCAGGCATGAAGAAGACGGTCAATTAAAACTCCTGTACTGTCTGATCTTGAAGTTTATTTCCCTGTACTGTTTGGAATTAACGAAGCTGTAGCTAGACAGGTGGCTTAAGGTGACGGGTAGGGCACACTAGCGACGCCAATCGATTTTGATTTTAGCTACTAAACCGGATCTATTTTAAACAAATTCGGGGTTACAACCTCTCGGCAAACACTTATACTATTTATTAAATAATCATGCACAAACGTTGGGTCCGTTTTTGTACGCGAAAAATTGATACACGCCAAAAGTGGTCGCTTTTGGCGTGAATCAATTTTTCGCGACCAAGTGCGAGTCCGACTCGCACTTGGGCGGTTTTTAAAATCTTTCATAAAAGGCACACTCAATGAAAAATATTTTGGCGCTGCTAGTTTCATCGATGTAGGGCTCTTAAAACAGATTACAACTGACTTTAAACTCGTAACTCAATCACGATAAAGTCATTTGATCGGCATAGAATCATTATTCTCCAACTGCTTCCCGGAGAACAGGAACAAAAAACTGTGTGAATTAATTATATTGGTATGATACTGTAACATAGCTGTCTAATAGCTCGGTTGCGTGTTTCACACGTCGCATTTTGTTGCTCACTGTACCTTACCTTCGTAATGGCTCTATAAATCTAAGCCAAGTTATTTAACAATCTTTGGAGCTAATCCTTCATGCGTGATCGGAGCCGTAAAAAAAGTGCGAAACGATTATTATTTTTTAACGATTTCAAAAAAAAAGAGGTTCGACATGTATCATCATCAGCCCATTTAAGTCCCCACTGCTGGGGCACGGGCCTCCCTCAATCACATGAGGGGTAATTGCCATACTTACCACGCTTGGCAGACGGGTTGGCGAGGGTTTAGATATAAATGCAGAGTTTTCCTTCTCTGGGTGCTGATGATCATGCCAGCAGCTTTACCTTAATCGCCTTTTACGACACCTCGGTAAGAGTGAGGGTGGCCTATTCCACTCTGCCGGGGACCACACGGCCCTCGACATGTATGTGTATATATATATATATATATCTAATATATAAAATTCTCGTGTCACAGTTTTCGTTGCCATACTCCTCCGAAACGGCTTGACCGATTTTGATGAAATTTTTTGTGCTTATCCGGTATCTATGAGAATCGGCCAACATCTATTTTTCATCCCCCTAAATGTTAGGGGTAGTCCACCCCTAAATTTTTATTTTTATTTTTTAGACAAAATTTTTAATTTCTCTTTTTTTATGATACAACATACAAAAATACATACAATCCTCAATTTTCACCCTTCTACGATCAACCCTTTTATTTATATGGCAAAACAACGTTTGCCGGGTCAGCTAGTATATATATATATATATATATATATATATATATATATATATATGTTTGTTTGCCGATTACTTTGCCATT
Organism: Marasmia exigua; assembly: GCA_019059595.1. Taxonomy (NCBI): domain Eukaryota; kingdom Metazoa; phylum Arthropoda; class Insecta; order Lepidoptera; family Crambidae; genus Marasmia; species Marasmia exigua. Next base: position 11,450,858 of record CM032482.1, on the reverse strand, counting down.
TATGAACCGATTTAGATGATTATTTTTTAGTTGGAAAGTAGATAGTCCCGGATTGGTACCATGATCAGGATATAGGATCTAATGATGGGATCCTGGAAAATTTGAGGGGAACTTTCAAATTTTATAGAGACACGTAATGCTTTGGTATCTTTTTTCAAAATTGCATCAGTATTTACGCCTGACTATATTAATTTTGTGGCTCTGCTGATGATGGAAGGTCAACTCCTCAACGGTATCTTTTTTCAAAACTGCACCAGTGTTTGCGGCTGATTGTATTATCTTCAAACTTATCATATTCATACACTACGTGATCCTTCAAGGTTTGGCATCGCTGCGTGAAATCTTAAAAAGTGGAAGTTGGTCACAACACTTCCTGGGAAATACTTAAGTACTAAAAAAAGGGATTTACTTACTCCAACAAGACAGCAATATATGTGGCATCCACCGTTTGGTCCGACTCTTCAAAAGGTAGAGTAGCCTTATAACTATAATGTATCAATACGGGGATTAACACGATATTTATTATGTGAAACAACATTGTGTACTCACATATTTGGCTCGACGTTTCGGCTACGTTACAGCATTTGTGTCAGCGTATGAGTCCGCTCGTGACCACGGCTGCTGTAACGTAGCCGAAACGTCGAGCCAAATATGTGAGTACACAATGTTGTTTCACATAATAAATGCAGAGACCCAGCACCCTCCTGTCGCTCGATTCCAAGATTAAAATCATAGGGCTACCCAAAACCCAACTCCTCCTCACCACACTCACACATACACATACACATACACACACGCACGCACACTACTTCACTTACGCGCTTACAGCCATAACTTAAATTTTAGTATTTTTGATTACTTTTCGATTTTTTTTTTTTTTAAGATTACATTCAGTTTGTCACTTATGTCTTAATTTAGACAATAAGCCATAGCGGAAATTCATATGATTTGACACCCACGAGACAGGCACTGCCCAGTGTGGGAGTTAAAGAACTTTTCTTTCTGTTAATGTGTGTTTTTGGTTAATAATTTTTTTTTTTAAATATCGTGTTAATCCCCGTATTGATACATTATAGTTATAATGCAACGCGAAAATCAAAAAAACTATGTAGAGTAGCCTTGTTTTAAAAGTAAAATGCATTGCTATTTTTTTTAATAGCTAAAGGAAGTTAAGCGCCAACCGATCGGGCATTCGTTTTTTTAGTTTAGTTCCCGTTTGGTTGGATCAGTTAATAAGATGTTGGTAAGTCTGTCAAGGAGGCTATGCCGTCTTACCTGGCCTTTTTCCTAAGTTTTACATCAACCTTATAACTACTAGAAATAAAATGGATGATTATCACCAACTCATGAATGACTGATTTTGCTGAGTTGCCCTACTTTTTAAACCACCGTTTAACATTTAAACAACTAATTTGACTAAATTACATAATTATTTATTTATTTATTTAGTACAGTCACATGATACATATTGTTACAATCACAAGCCACACTTTAATAAGGTCACAGTTCTGATATGCATCAAAATAACGGCGTACATAGCGCTTATGAGAAAAACATTTGTTTCGATTCCTTATGTATCTTAATTAAATTAAATTAGATTAGTAAAAAAAACTTAGTGCTAGGCGTGACAGTAGTGACAGAGCTAAGAGCATCCATCAGGCTAGTGGCCTGATAGATACCTACTCTGTCACCAACGATTTGAATTTAGAAAACACATTGTCCAATATGTCTAAATCAGGAACAGTTTTACTTATGCTATTATATCTGGAACAATTATAACGACATCAAGTAGGTATGCTGTTAAGTTTTGTGTAAAAGCTTGCTTTTTGTGGGAGAGCCACGCTTCGGCATGAATGGGCCGGCTCGACCGGAGTGATACCACGGCCTCACAGAAAACCAACGTGAAGCAGAACTGCTGTGTTTCGTTGCGTGAGTGAGGGTACCGGAGGCCCAATCCAAATCCAATGGAAGGAGAGTCCAAAAGTTGGCAGCGCACTTGTGACTCCACTGGTGTTGCAGGTGTCCATGGGCGGCGACAATCGCTTACCATAAGGTGGTCCTATGTCATAAAAAAAAGCTATTTTAAAAGTCGATGAACTCCACTGTTAATCTAGAGTCATTTATTAGTAAACATTGGCGCAGTATACATAATTAAAAGGATCTCTAACCTCTGTCATCGCAGTAATCTATGTCATGTTCTACATTTTGAGGTCAAAGTAGAACCCTTGTCACACTACCCTGTAACGCAGCCTGCAGGGGCTTCGTTATACTACATAACTACTCATAAAGAAAGTTACCTTTGGTGTTAACTATAGAGCTTCGTTTTCCGTTTGCTATAGAGCTTGTATATCATTTTATGATTATGTCTTGTATTAGCATTACTCTTATATGTGTTATTTTAATGTTCCTTGTACATTTTTATCTGTAAATAAATTTAAAGTTATTGTTGTAAATATTTAGATTGTCTATCTGACATTGTCCGACAGCTGACGTTGTCTAACTGTTTTTATTTTTCTATCGAATTGTCTATTCAAATTTAACTATGGAGTTTAGCTATGTTTTCGAGAATATTCTATATTGTATGAATTTTAAAATTTAAATGTTGTAGAATAGAATGCGCATGGGCAATATAAAAGGACGCACATGGGCAGGACCACCAGTCTACCACCAGCTCTGAAGAAGCTCAGAACCTCAAGCTATAACAGTGCCAGTATACGTTTACCCGTAGAGTAACGGTGCCGGGGCACGAAGGGTGTTGCCTCCCTGCACCTACGCGCGTCTACCTTCCTTCGTGCGCGTGTCCGCGTCGCGCCTACCCGCGGCCGGCTTGCGGCGTGCGCGTATCTGCGTCGCGCGCCCCATTTGCCGCCTCCTGCGCTCGGCGGAGCCCTACCGCCCGCCTCTTGCGACACTGGATCCTACCGGCGCGCTGCCTGTGCTCACCCTGTATTACCGCCCTACCACGGTTGCCCATTTTGAACTTTTACCTTGTATATATTTAGTGTAGTGTACCGGTGTAAATAGCTAGTTTTAAGTTAGTTTTAAGTTAGATTTAAGATTTTTTGGACGAGCCATCATTGTACATACCACTTATAATTATAGCCCTCTTCCCTCTATTCTTATCTTTTCTTCTTCCCCCTACCTTTTAGCTCCGTAACCCTCCGTTACGCGACAGTTTGGCGCCCAACTCTATAGAATCCCTCCCTGTCCTCAAAATTCTAAAATAAACTTGCACAAGTTTCTGTATATAACATACCTTTTGGCTCCCTATTAGACGTCTCTTACTTCTTAGATATTTCTTTCCCTATTCTTCCTCTATTTTTCTCACTAAAATAAAGTAAATAAAATAAAAACTATTGTAAATATTTTATTGCTTTAAAATTACAAATATCTTAGAAATGGCTCGTCTTATAAACTTTAATTTACTTAATAAGGCGGAACTTGAATACGAACTTATAATTAGGAACGAAACTCCTGCGGATAATCTTGTATCGCTTAGAAAACAAATTGTTTTATTGCTTCGTAATTTTCCTACGGAGGACATTATTGATTCTCCCGTTCCTCTGAGTGACGATTTGTCACAAGCTTCTTCTACAATCTTATATTTATCTTCGATGTTGGACCGATACGAATCGGGTAATCTGAAATTATTTAAGAAAATTGAAACTTATATAAATCACTTATTTTATCGACTTGACAGAATTGACACTGATGTAAGTGACAGCGACTCAAACCTTATAGAACTCTATGACGACTTAAAAAAGAAGTTTACTCTTTTGACTGAACGTTTTGACGCTTTTTCAAAACCAGCTGAGACTTCACAGGTACAAACCTCTTTGGACTCACCTTTGCCGATTTCTCAACCTAACTGTATGCCACCTTTTCATAATTTTCTCTTACCAAATTATCTAAATGAGCTAAAAAAAAATTACTTTTGATGGGACAACTTGTCCTAGAGCTTTTCTATCGAAAATTGATGAATTTTTACTTACGAACAAACTTGATAAGCAAATACTTATAAGCTCGGCCTTCAACATTTTTGAGGACGATGCTTCTTATTGGTTTAAATTCCAACTAAGTCGTGACCCTTCGTTAACTTGGGATCGCGTTTCCGAGTTGTTAATTAAGGACTTTGGCCATTCTGATTATGACCATAAACTACTGCAGGCAATAAAATCTCGTACTCAGGGTAAATCTGAGTCTATTATGGTTTATATTCCGAAAATGTTTGAAATGTTTTCGAGACTAAGCGAGAAATTACCTGAGCAGGAGAAACTGCAAATACTTCTACGTAACATCCGTCCTTGTTATACTTCTTTTGTTGCTCTTAATAAAGTTGATTCTATTGGCTCCTTAATTTCTGTATGTCAACAATTTGAGCGCTGTATTGACCGCGACAATAATTTTAAAGAACCTGAAATGAATACTCTTATTCCTGAATTATCCTATAAACCTAAACACGATTCTACACTTTTACCGAACACTAAACCTAATGTTACACATACTTTTCACTCTAAACATTCTTTCACTCCTAATTATGATTCTCATAAATCTAATAACTTTAAGCCTTTTCGTACGAACTTTTCTTCGCAGAATAAAAATTCTGCACATGCGATATCTGAAAATGCTCCCAAGTTTCAGGCGCATTTGTTTTGCGTTCGATGTCGAATAAATGGTCATTCTTTGAATTCTTGCACTAAACCAAGATTCTTAGTCTGTTTTAAATGTGGTTTGAAAGACTTTAGAGCTCCGGATTGCCCGAAATGTAAGGCTGACAAGCCTCAACCTTCTTCATCCTCTAACTCAAAAAACTAACATATGACTTGGTTAAACGAAAAGAAAATTTTGATGTTGATGACTGGCATAATTGGTTAAAAATAATTAAGAACTTTTTCGCAAGTTATGGAACTTCTTCAGTTTACTACGACAACGAAAGAGATTTTAACCGTCCTTTTATTAACGTTTCTATTTCAAATGTTGAGTTTACGGCGTTACTTGATAGCGGTAGTTCAATGACTATTTTAGGTAATAACTCGCACTTTAAAATTTTGGAACTGGGCTTTTCGTTATCCAAGTCTGATTATATTACGGTTAGCACTGCTAGTAAGCATCGTGTTAAATCTTTAGGCTTTTTTATTCTTCCTTTTACCTTTAACGACCAAACTAGACTTATTAAAGCATATGTTATTCCTGAAATATACCCGTCTTTGATACTTGGTGTTGACTTTTGGAGGGAATTTAATTTGGTTCCCAAACTTTTATCGTGTGCCTTTTCTCTTAATAAACCATCCCACTTTAACAACTCTGTGGAGAAACAAATCCTACCTTACGAAAATCTTACTTCTGAAGAAAAGGTTATCGCTGATGATATTATTTCGCGTTTTAAGCAAATTTCCTTTAAAGCTAAGGGTGAACTTGGTCGTACTGATCTGGTTAGCCATCGTATCGATACTGGAGATACGCTGCCTATTAAACAACGTTGTTATAGACTCTCTCCCGAGAAACAAAAAGCTCTAATTGCTTCTAATTCATTGAGAAATGTGAAAGCCCTTGGTTGTCTCCGGTTCTTATTACGCCTAAAAAGAATGGCGAATGGCGATTTTGTGTCGATAGTAGAAAACTCAACTCAGTTACTCGTAGGGATGCCTATAGTCTTCCTTTTATCAATGAAATACTTGACCATCTCAAAAACGCTAAATTTTTATCGAGTATCGATATCGCTAAAGCTTTCTGGGAGATTCCTTTACATGTAGACGATCGGGATAAGACCGCCTTTTATGTCCCCGGTAGAGGAATGTACAGATTCACTGTTATGCCCTTTGGTTTAACTAATGCACCTGCTACACAGCAGAGGTTAATGGATATCTTATTCACTCCTGAATTTGACAACAAAGTGTTCTGTTATCTTGATGACATTATTATCATAGGCTCCTCGTTCCAAGAACACATAGGACTTCTAATTAAAGTGCTTGAAAAATTAACTTACGCTAAACTTACCATTAACTTTGAAAAAAGTCATTTTTTTAAGGAAGAATTAAAGTACCTTGGATATGTTGTTGACGATAATGGTTTACGAGCTGATCCTAGCAAAATTCAAGCTATTATGGACTTTCCTGTACCTACTTCACGCAAAGAAGTGCGTAAATTTCTGGGTACGTGTAGTTGGTTTCGTAGGTTCATTCCTAATTTCAGTACTATAGCTGCACCTCTTAATAAATTAACATCATCTGCTAAAACTTCTCCGAAATTTTCTTGGGGTTCTGAGGCTAACTCTTCCTTTCTGAAACTAAAAGAATATCTTGTAACTACCCCAATTCTTGCTTGCCCTGATTTTGATCAACCGTTTTCTGTGCATTGTGATGCATCTAACACTGGCATTGGAGCCATGCTTACTCAAACGGTTAACGACAAAGAAGTTGTTATAGCCTACATGAGCAAATCACTTAACAAAAATGAAAGAAACTACTCTACTACTGAAAGAGAAACTCTAGCTGTTATCATTGCCTTAGAACATTGGCGGTGCTATCTTGACAATGGCAAACCGTTTACTGTATACACTGATCATGCCGCATTAAAGTGGTTTTTGAATTTAACAAACCCTTCTGGTAGACTCGCTCGTTGGTCACTTCGCCTTTCTTGCTTTAATTTCACGCTGAAACATAAAAGAGGAAAGGATAATATTGTCCCTGATCTACTTTCTCGTTCTAAAAGCGAGGACAGTCATATTATCGCTCCTTTATCTTCGAATGAAGCCACGTCTTTAGACTTAGAGCGCTATAATAAAATCTTTCGTAATTGTTTAACTGATCCTCAAAGTTATCCTAACTATACGATTAAGGATAATAAACTACTTCGTTGCACTAATACTCCTTATTCTTTAACAGACGATTTCATCTGGAAAGAAGTCCCTATCCCTTCTGAAAGAGAATCTTTGATAAGAAATGCTCATGGTTCCGCTACAGATCCGCATTTGGGCGTATTTAAAACATACAAAAAAATATCATTGTTAATATTACTGGTCTGGCATGTTTAAAGATATAGCTAAATTTATTTCCAATTGCGAAACTTGTTTGGCTTATAAACACTCTAACCACTCGCCTTACGGTCCTATGGGAAAACCCAAAATTTGTTCTAGACCTTTTCAATGCATTTCTTTGGACTTAATAGGTCCATTGCCAATGACTAGGCGACGTAACCAGTAGATTCTCGTTGTAAATTGTCTATTCACCAAATATACACTTATTTTTCCTTTGAAACGAGCTATAACTACTAGTATTATACATTACTTAGAGAATTCCGTGTTCTTAGTTCATGGAGTACCTCAAACAATTATTATGGATAACGGTCCACAATTTCAATCGCATGAATTCCATAATTTCCTTGGACGTTATAGAATTCCGCATATATCTTACACTCCTCACTATTGTCCTCAGGTCAATACTACAGAACGCTACAATAAAACAATTATTACCGCACTAGCTTCACTGGTCGGTGAAGACCATAGGTCTTGGGACCTTCACCTATCTAAGATTCAGTTTGCAATGAATAACTCTGTAAATGAAGTAACTGGATTTACTCCTGCATTTTTAGTATTTGGTCGTGAACTCATTACTTGTGGTTCTATTTATTCTCAGGGTTACGACTTAGAAGAAATTACCTTTTTACCTCGTGATTTATATGCTAGAAATATTGGCCTTCTATCGTCAATTTTTGATAGAGTTCAGGTTGCACTGCGCATATCTCATGTAAAGAATTCTAACCGTTACAATTTAAGGCACTCTTTTAAAGAATTCAATGTTGGAGATATAGTGTGGCGTAAAGACTACTCTTTAAGCAATGCTGGTGCATATTTTAGCGCAAAATTAGCACCTAAATATGTTAAATGCAAAGTCGTTGAGAAATTGTCACCTCTTGTATACATTCTTGAGGACTGCAACGGTTGCCGCGGTAAATGGCATGTAAAAGACTTTAAGAAATGACTACCTTACTGTTTGACTTTACTAGTATTATATGTATTTATTTGCACACACATTGGACTGATTTTTGGTTACTTCAGTCTGATATTTTTTATATATACTTAGCGACTAATCTCGTCTCTCTTTACTTATAGGATTCTCTCTTATAGTACCTACTTACTTGCTTAACGTTTTCTTTTAAAAGGCGCTTCTTGACCTTTTAATTCTAAACTTTAGGGCTCTCTTTTGCCTTATCTACTTACTACTTAGCGCTTCTTTGACTACAGAGGCGTTTCTTTTAAAGGTAAATTCAACCTTTAAAATTTGTGTCCTTTGATAGGGAATACCTGAGAGAGACTAGATTGTCGGCTATGGTCATCGACACTAATGGGTTTTAAGAAACGGAGCGGCTGACAACTCCCTAAATAAGCCTAAAGTCATTCTTATAGGGTACTTCCTATGGAGTTTGCGTCATTGATAGTGAACCCTACTCCTTTTTGTGATTGGTTCGTATGTTAGAGTGATTGTTAGAGTGACTGGATTTGAATTGTTTTTGGATTGTGGAATGGTATGTTTAAGTGAAGGTTGACTGGTTAGACTGATAGTAAGGATGGTATTCTCTTAACCTTATAATCAAAATTTTCTCTGAGTCGAAAATTTTTCTGGGGTCGTGGGAGAAATGTAACGCAGCCTGCAGGGGCTTCGTTATACTACATAACTACTCATAAAGAAAGTTACCTTTGGTGTTAACTATAGAGCTTCGTTTTCCGTTTGCTATAGAGCTTGTATATCATTTTATGATTATGTCTTGTATTAGCATTACTCTTATATGTGTTATTTTAATGTTCCTTGTACATTTTTATCTGTAAATAAATTTAAAGTTATTGTTGTAAATATTTAGATTGTCTATCTGACATTGTCCGACAGCTGACGTTGTCTAACTGTTTTTATTTTTCTATCGAATTGTCTATTCAAATTTAACTATGGAGTTTAGCTATGTTTCGAGAATATTCTATATTGTATGAATTTTAAAATTTAAATGTTGTAGAATAGAATGCGCATGGGCAATATAAAAGGACGCACATGGGCAGGACCACCAGTCTACCACCAGCTCTGAAGAAGCTCAGAACCTCAAGCTATAACAGTGCCAGTATACGTTTACCCGTAGAGTAACGGTGCCGGGGCACGAAGGGTGTTGCCTCCCTGCACCTACGCGCGTCTACCTTCCTTCGTGCGCGTGTCCGCGTCGCGCCTACCCGCGGCCGGCTTGCGGCGTGCGCGTATCTGCGTCGCGCGCCCCATTTGCCGCCTCCTGCGCTCGGCGGAGCCCTACCGCCCGCCTCTTGCGACACTGGATCCTACCGGCGCGCTGCCTGTGCTCACCCTGTGTTACCGCCCTACCACGGTTGCCCATTTTGAACTTTTACCTTGTATATATTTAGTGTAGTGTACCGGTGTAAATAGCTAGTTTTAAGTTAGTTTTAAGTTAGATTTAAGATTTTTTGGACGAGCCATCATTGTACATACCACTTATAATTATAGCCCTCTTCCCTCTATTCTTATCTTTTCTTCTTCCCCCTACCTTTTAGCTCCGTAACCCTCCGTTACGCGACAACCCTTCGCTGCCCTAATTTAATTTCGTATATTCACATTCTATGCAAGTCTTCTAAAGTTGAAGTATACCAGTTAAAGTTTCCTATTCCTCGTGCTAACTTAAAAGTTTTTTACGATGTTCTACTTTACGATTCTTTTATTACTGTTCTTTTGTTTCTTTTCGATTTTACAGTAAGTACCTTTGGATTATGGAGTCCACACGTTAAATAAAGTTGAGTGGTTCTCTTTGGTAAATGTAGTGTAAGACCCTGCAATATGTATGAGGGACTAATAATTTATTTTGATCGCAACGATATGGCTGACATAAGTTAGTGCATACAACACAAAACTGACATGGCATTGGCAGATAAAAATAATTTAATTAAACCACACTAACTAAATTCACTTTATTTTCTTATATTTTATTCTCAGATTCCAACTACATGTATATCTTTAAGCATGAAAAACCAATCATTGGCCGTACTATTTGTAAAACAAATATTTTAAATTATTGTTTACATATCGCTGTTCATCATCATCATCATCATCATCATCATTTCAGCCAATAGATGTACACTGCTGGACATAGGCCTCCTCCAATGTTCTTCACACAGATCGGTCCTCTGCCGCACGCATCCAATGGATTCCTACGATCTTCACTAGATCGTCGGTCCACCTTGTGGCGGGCCTGCCACGGCTGCGACTTCCTGTACGTGACCTCCACTTAAGGACCTTTCCGCCCCAACAGCCGTCTGTTCTCCTCGCTATGTGCCCTGCCCATTGCCACTTGAGGCATGCAATCCTTTGGGCTATGTCTGTGACCTTAGTTCTCCTGCGGATCTCATCATTTCTGATACGATCACGTAGGGAGACTCCGAGCATACCCCTTTGCATTGCTCTTTGGGTGACTTTGAGCCTCCTTAATCGGCACATTGTTAGCGGCCACGTTTCGGTTCCGTATGTCATCACTGGCAACACACACGCATTGTAGACTTTCGTTTTAAGACACTGCGGTAGATGGGCCGATAATATATATATCGCTGTTGGTTTTCAATAAATAAATAAACTAACCTTTCAATGAAAAGTTGACTACCTTACCTATACCTTCATACAGTGAGACAAGGCTGTCTTGACCGAAAAATGACATTAACAGAGAGGGCTGTGTTTTTTCTATAAAAAAACCGGCCAAGTGCGAGTCGGACTCGCCCATGAAGGGTTCCGTAGCAGCAAGTAAGATATATGGAAGGTAAATTGCGGTTTACGGTTTATAACGTAAAAAAAAAAACGACTCACTATATCTAGTTCAAACCAATTTCCGTTGTTAGTTTTTTAAGTTTGTTAAGTTTTATAATTCATTTATTATAGAAGTTAGAGGGGGGAGGGGGGGGGGGACACAATTTACCACTTTGTGTTTAGAAAAAAAAGGCTTAAAACGGAACCCTTATGGATTCGTCATGTCTGTCCGTCTGTCTGTCCGTCCGTATGTCACAGCTACTTTTCTCCGAAACTATAAGAACTATACTATTTACTATTTAAACTTGGTAAATAGATGTATTTTGTTAACCTCATTACGATTTTACACAAAAATTTAAAAAAAGTAAAAAATGGTCTATACTTGAAACTGAAACTCAATTTTTTTTTTTCATCAAACCTATATGTGTGGGGTATCTATGGATAGGTCTTTAAAATGATATTGAGGTTTTAACATCTTTTTTTTAAGTAAAATACTAACAACGAAAATTGGTTTGAACTAGATATAGTGAGTAGTTATTTTTTAATACGTTATAAATCGTAAACCGCAATTTACTTTCCATATGTCTTATTTGCTGCTACGGAACCCTCCACGGGCGAGTCCAACTCGCACTTGGCCGATTTTTTTTGTCTATGTCTCGTAACATTTAGCGTATCTTGTGACCAATAAACAATTAACTTACCCTCCATTTTCTCAGAAAACAGAACCATTTTTCCTCTCCCTAAAACAATATTTTGTAGCACTGTAGGTCTTAACTCTGAACCATTAAGAAACCTATTTTACAAAGTAAAACACGGACCGCTTCGTCTCGTTCTGATTCTTTCCTGAAACCCATTGTTTATTAAACAATACTAGTTCCATAAATAAAAAACAACATTTAAAACAAGTTTTTCCTTGACAGTACTAACATATGGAGCAGTTACGTTACTGATATAATATCACGTAACTTGTGCACGTGTGAGTACGGAATAAACAGAGTTCAAGGTAAGTTCAATGATCTGCGGTAGGTACGGGCAGCCACGCGGAAGTTCTTGGTGTACCTATCACTTTTTTACTTTATTTCAATTGCAATAAGGTTGAAAAGTGGTATACCGGGAACTTCCGCAATCGTACGATCAGCATTAAAACTAGCTAAACACTTTAGTACCATGTTAAGACATCTGTAAATGAAGCCGTCGACGTATTTACGGAAAAAATACATGAAATAATTGAAAAACATACTTCTCACACATCAATTAGCAAGTCTAAGATGACGATCAAGCCGTGGATGACGCCCGGACTCATTCGATGCTCAATTCACAAAGATAGACTACATGCAAGAGTAAAAAAGAACCCTGATGATGTAACTAATAGAAAAATATACACCCGTTACAGAGACTTTTACACCGATTTACTTAGAAAACTGAAACACAAACACGAGGCCTTAGAACTTGAACAAAATAAAAACTCACCAAAAAAGCTATGGAACACCATTAAAACAATAACACACACTAAAAAAACTAAAGAGAAATATCAGATACTAACACAAATAAGAAACACTACAGTAAGTTCTCTAAACGTTTGCAATGATTATTTCGCGAATGTTGGTAAACATCTTGCAGAGCAAATCCTTGCAAACTCTACTGAGAAGCAAGAAACACTAGCAGCCAAAGCTTCAGTGCAATCCTCAACCTTGCACTCTCTCTTTTTGGAACCTACCGATGTAGTCGAGATAGAATCTATTATTATAAATCTTAAAACAGACAGTGCACCTGGTCCTGATGGTATAACTAATAGACTTTTGAAAACGGTTAAGGATCATTTAGTAAAACCTCTTACAACTATATGTAATCTAAGTCTTTCAGAAGGAATATTCCCAGACCAATGGAAAAATGCCGCTGTAATGCCCATTTACAAGTCTGGAGAAAAAACCGAGCCTCAAAACTACAGGCCCATCTCTTTACTTGGGTCCTTTTCTAAAATTCTGGAAAAGTTAGTAAACAAACGCCTTATAAAATTTGTAGAAAGAAATAAATTAATTTCTGATCGACAGTTTGGATTTAGACAAAACAAATCAACAGAGGGTGCAGTGTCTTTGTTAACTAGCATTGTAACTAAAAACCTTGACATAGGGGGAGCTTGCGTGGGGGTGTTTCTCGATCTTGCAAAAGCTTTCGATACTGTTTCATCACATATACCGATCCGTAAGCTTGAAAAAATGGGTATAAGAGGAATTCCACTCAATTGGTTCCGGAGCTATCTGACTGGTCGTAGTCAGTGTGTCAAGGTCGAGGAACACAAAAGCACACCCAAGCCGGTTGAATACGGCGTGCCACAGGGCAGTATTCTGGGTCCTACTCTATTTATCTTGTATGTTAACGACATAATTACATCTAAACTCATTAATGCAGAGATTATCTGTTATGCTGACGACACGGCGATTGTGTTTCATGACACTACTTGGGATCGAGTAAGGAGTCGCGTGGAGGAGGGTATGAAAGTAATTACAAATTGGCTGACAAATAATTTGTTGACCTTGAATATACAAAAAACCAAATTTCTCTGTTTCCATAAAACGCTTGCATCCTCTCCTCTTATCGACAATATAAGAATACACATGTGCCTTCGGCAGAACTCGCAACACCAACAACATTGCACGTGTAACAGCATAAGCAGATCCCCCACAATAAAATACTTGGGCTTGATTGTTGATGAGAAGTTGTCGTTTAAGGCTTATATTGATGCCACTGCTAAAAGGGTCCGCAAACTTACTTATGTATTTAAGAACCTGCGATCTGCCGCCGACGTAAATTTGTTAAAAATAGTATACACCGCTCTTTGCCAATCAACAATCTCGTATTGTATATCTACTTGGGGTGGAGCAACCACGAGCAATTTGATATCCTTAGAAAGGGCACAACGTTCGGTACTTAAAGTTCTTCTTAAGAAACCCTTTAGGTACCCTACAAAACTTTTATATAAGGAAACAGGATTGCTAACAGTTCGTGGCCTTTTTGTGCTTAGGGCAATGATATTGACACACCAATCCGTTATTAAATCCGATGGCTATAAAACCTATTTAAAAAAACGGGTCTTTAAAATTCCAATCCCCAAAATTAAAAGTAATTACGCTAGAAAATTTAGTAATTTTCTTCATCCCTTCATATACAATTAAGTCCAATCACACTGTGATATCAAACTCTGCACACTACTTCAAATGAAGAAAAAAGTCTTGGAGTGGATTGGTACGCTTACTTACAAAGACCTGGAACAGTTTTTAAGACCTCAAGCATAACCTCACGATATCTTCTTGAGCTAGCACTGTAACATATTGCACTACTTATTGTACATTACTTTAATTAATTATTCAAATTAACATAACATTCTATTTAAATAATGAATTAAATTTATATAGGTAAACTGGAACTTATTGTTTTTAAATCGCAATAAGCACGTTAACATACGCACTGAACACGCACATACACACACACACACACACAAACACACACACACACACGCACACACATAAAATAGAAACATCGTCCAATTTCATATTTTGTTTTATAATATGTACAACTAACTTTAATGATTTGGTTTATGTACCTTCAAAATTTAAACTCATTGTTGTTAGACGTAAGTCGCGTCCATAATTAATTATTCTGGTAACCCGTGATTAAAGATTGTCTACAGTACAGGCCTAGCCTAGTGTAGAGATCTCTGTAAAGTTTTTAAGATAACGCCAGTCGATACCTACAACCTTAGCATGTTCTAACCTATAGATAAGAAAACAATTTTGTTAAATATGTATGCTGATGTTGTTTTTAATAAACTTTTTCTATTTTTTTCTATTTTCATGTCAAAGTAACTGTTATTGTAGTACTGCCTATTATAGTCAGTTTCTAAGGGCTACGTAAAAATGTTCCTTCGTCATGGTACATAAGTGTTAAGCTACTTTTAATGCTGACCGTACCTACGCCTAAAAATCTGTCGATAAATTCTTACCTACGCACTTGGTTCAACTTCGATTGAGGAATGATGTATGACTGTCACCTAGGGTGGATCACAAAACCTTTTTTTTAATAGGTAGGTACAATTTCTAATAGCAATAATTAGTTATCATTAATGTGTATAATCAATCGATGTATTGGAAGAAATCGCTACAAGCGATAAGACCGCCTTATTGTACTGTCTGTTGCTGTTGTTGTATCATGCTTGTGTTTTATTTTTGTGCAATAAAGAATATCTATCTATCTATAACTGCCCTTGGATTAGTTTAAATTAGTTTCTATCTATTGCCAGATCTATGACGGTATTTGCTTCGGTCTATGGGCACTCTATAGGCTTTCAGAACTTTTTGTATATAATTAATCAGCAATTTAAATTTATGAAAATTGTACTGATTAATGTAACTTAATAACGTATTTTTTTGTTGACCAATGTACGTACTAGAAGTTTGCAAACGAATGGAGCGTATTTATTTACTTCTAACGGGCTAGAGACACTAAGTAAAGTTATTGATGATGATTATTTATGATTAATTCATGTAAAGTTGTTCATAGGAGATTATGATCACTAACTATCAGGGAATGCGTTTGTTTGCCATATGTTTTGACATGTAAGCAATCTAACATATGTACATACATGGAGAGTGTGTAATTTTTCCTCTGATACGAGAGCACATATCGGTACCGGAGTGAGTTCAGCCGCAGGACCAACGGCTTAACGTGCTCTCCGAGGCACTGGGGTATATGACTGGCAACTTCTAGACTCCGGAGTCTGGAAGTTGCCGGTAATCTTACTGTTAGCCCGGGCTGACACTGACATTTTTTAACAGAAAACCTAGGGTACAAATTTTGGACTCACTCGAGGATCAAATCCGGAAAGTGCGACTTACTACCCACTGCGCCATGGAGGGAGTCTCTCTGTATCGTACGTACGTACAAAACATCACTAAGATTAGAAATTCGAACGCCTGTCAGAAAAGTAACGTAACGTGAGCGTGGCGCCAGCGCCCGTCAACGCTTACGTATCCAATACATTTTGACATTTGGTTTCGTGGCTAACTTTCGTCGACGCTTGTGCTTCGTACTAAGTAATAGCGTTTTGCTCCGTAATCGTAGCGTGGCCACGATACATTAACGTTACGAATTCTTTGAATGTTTGTGCTTGCCCTTCTCAAGGCCCAATTTGGGGGGACGGGGAAAGAGTTGCCAGCGCACTTGTGATTCCACCACAAGTCGGCAATAGCTCAACATTTGGTGATCCGACTGCGACACATATAAAAAGTGTACCTACTTATCGTACATTGTTTCTACCTTTCACTCTGTCTATAACTTACTCATGTAACTTAAGCATAATTATGTGCATAAAAATTGGGTCGACCGACACGGGCCTCGGCTTTCTGGTACGATGCACAATTGTGCAATTATTGTATGGGTGATTTGGGAGATACGGCAAAATGACCAGATGCACTTTTAAAGTCGCTAACTGTAGAGACTTCATTCAATTACTCTATGTGTCTTTTTTATGTGATTGGTGTTAGACGAGCAGACGCATCACCTGATGGGAAGCGATTGCCTCCGCCCATTGACACCCGCGACACTAGTGGAGTCCCAAGTGCGCTGCTATACCTTAAAACGCCTTTGCCCCGGATTGGGCCTCCGGAGCAGCACTGTGCTGTGTTTCGCTGCGTGAGGGACGCAGGGAAACCCAGCGCAGTGCTTCTTCACGCCGGTTTTCTGTGAGGCTGTGCTATCACTTCGAGCGAGCTGGCCCATTCATGTGGAAGGGTGGCTCTCCCATGGTCAATGTCTGTGCTACGTCATCTATTACAACATATTTTTATACAAAGTTATAAAAAACATTGAAAGTAGCTATGGTAACTTAGTGATTCAGAACGCGCCTTTGTGGTGGTGGTTCGAATCCGATCATGCACGTCTGGATTTTTAAATCTATGTTCGTATTTCTACTATTAGCTCGGCGGTGAGGGAAATCATCTTGAGGAAACTTGCACGTTTCGGATAGTTTCTGAAACGTGTCACCATGATTCAGTTAGTCTGGTTCCCCTGTAAAGGGTTGCGAAGACAGCAGTCGCTTCATTGTAATTACCAGACTCGCCAAATCCTGAATCAAGGTCTAAGCGTACCCTGGTCTCCTGAGCGACAGCTTAGGGACGCAAACGGGAATCACAGGATAAGATGAGGAGGATAAAACACTTTTAAAATAGTTACAGTGCCTTTACATGACAACTAAAAAGTTTCAAGGTACTAAAGATAAGGATGAAGACATTTAATTACGAAAACATGTGTACGAAAATTTTTACAGATAACATGGGTAGGTACAAATTGTGAATTTCAACATATTTCACCAATATTTGGCGTATAAAATTTAAATTAAACAAATATATTACATATTATTGTTATACATTATTGAATTGAATTTGAAATAGATTTTAACACCGGTATTTTAAATGATTATTAGTTATTATTAAGCCGTGTGGTCCCCGGCAGAGTAGAATAGGCCACCCTCACTCTTACAGAGGTGTCGTAAAAGGCGACTAAAGTAAAGCTGCTGGCATGATCATCAGCACCCAGAGAAGGAAAACTCTGCATTTCAAAACCCTCGCCAACCCGTCTGCCAAGCGTGGTGAGTATGGCAATTACCCCTCATGTGATGGAGTGAGGCCCGTGCCCCAGCAGTAGGGACTTAAATGGGCTGATGATGATGATGATTATTATTATGTATTTAGAAATGTCATTTAAATTAATTTGTATACATCCATAGGATTCTGTCAAAATTTATCATTAAAAACATCATCTATACTTACCTGGTTTTCTCTGTTTTGTTCTATGTGTAATGTGTTGTAGTCAATAAATTGTTTCTTATCTTATCTATACTATAATATCGTTTTTCAGTAAGAATTTGCTTAAGTTTCTTTTTGAATATATTTTGATTTAATAATTTTATATTTTCTTATCTTATTTAGGAAGCTTATTGTAGATTCGGGTGCCATACCTAAGATAAGATAAGTTTATTGGCCATAAAAACATAGTACATACAGCAGTAGACAAGTATACGGAAAAGCAAAAAACAACAAAATATTGGCAAGGACATGACATTATTATACCTATATAACTTTTTCTTAGTGAGTTAGTTTTGGACGGATGTTGGCAGAGACGGTTTCCATTTCGACGGCTACTAAATGTAAAATTACCACGTACCTCTGTTCTGTGGAACAGTTTATATACGGGACTATTTCTTGACGGCTACGACTTAGGGGTCTTCAAGAAAAGAGCGAACTCCTTTTTAAGCCGGCAACACATTAGCGATCTCTCTGATTTCGCGGATGTTCATGGGCGGCGATGATTACTTTCCATCAGGTGACTCGGTTGCTCGTTTGTGGCCTATAGCATAAGAAAAAAAAAATTGACGTCTAGCTTATAACTACTAGCGGTCGCCCGCGGCTGTGCTCCCGTGGAATTCGATTTGCCACAATGTAGTTAATGTCACTCTCCATCCCTTCAACTATTCCACTTAAAAATCACATCAATCCGTCGGTCCTTCTTGCCATGATAGACGGACCAACAGACAGACAGATACACACACACTTTCACATTCATAATATAAATATGGATGGATGTAGTGCTGGATGGACCGAAAGTGCTAACTTGACACCACTGGTCTCAAGTAAATAATGTACTTACTTAAAAATTTTTCGACAGTTGAAAAAAGTGCATCCTTAAGAACAAATTGCAAAACATTACTATACCCAAAACAAAACATGCAACTGGTCTCAGATCATATCGTTATTTCTTCATCGTTTACGTCCCAAAAACCTCGGAATAGGTATCGTGAATAAACTCTATTTAGCATGTTAGATTAATAAAATAAGCGAAAAAAATCAGCTGTTCCTTACATTATCGCCGGGTGGAAATTCAATTTTGTAATGATTGATTTTTTCGCTTATTTTGTTGTTCATGATATCTATCAAATGGTTTTCGGTATGTAGCGATAAGAAATAACGGTGTATATCGATTTCACTGGCTATCCCCATGTATGCTAATAATATAAGTAAATTAAGATCTAAATCTTTAAAACTACGTAACGGATTTTATTCGGGTCAGGTCGCTAATACCTTTATTAAACCTAAGAGTCAAAATTAAGTACTATTAATCGATATAAATTTCTGGTAACCTAAATAGGTTACCAAGTATTTATAAAAAGGGGTGAGTATTTTCGGACTAAAGTTACAATATTGATATCGTATAAACAAATGACACATCCAGACATGTTAACAAATTACGTAAACTCACAACATGGCATGTTCATATGCCAAAGGAAATGGAGTAACCAAAGCAATTTACTTACACAAACAGAGCCTTAGGCAGGTCATGCACTCTCCTATCAGAGGTAAAGTTACACACTCTCCATGTATGTTAGATAATTGGAGTGTGTGTAGGTAACTGTCATGATGAAGCTTTTATTAGAATACTAGTTGCCCGTCCTCACTTCGTCTCGATACTTCAGTTACACCTTATACCAATAGATGGCGCTAGGTGTCGATTATATCGCGCAAACGTGTCAATTGTCTTTAGGATTGACCTTTTTATAAATAGTGTAGATTTAATTTTAATACATCTTTAACACAGATTTAATTTAAAACTTATCAAAGTGAAAGTTAATAGTTTATGATCGCTCACATGTCAAAATGATATAAAGAATGAATAATTAATGTCTCACTATTTGACTTTTTATTTTATTTATTTAAGCATTTCTCTTACAAACTAATAACTTATAAATATCCAAAGCGCTTATAGGACAATTTAAAAAAAAGGTACTTAATCATAATAATCACACACAAGACAAAATTACATACGACAGCCTGATAGCCAGTATTTATTATTATTACCTTACTCTAACACTGAATTAGCAAACTGAAGTGGCAGTGGGCTGGTCATATTAGCCGCAGAACCGACAGCCGTTGGAGCCGTAAAGTCCTTGAGTGGAGACCGCGACTCGGTAAGCGTAGTGTAGGACGCCCTGCGACAAGATGGGATGATGACATTCGAAGGCTGGCTGGTGTGGGCTGGATGAGAGTGGCCGAAAATCGGGAGCAGTGGCGTGCATTAGGGGAGACCTATGTCCTGCAGTGGACGAGTACGGGTTGCTGATGATGATGATGATGACCTTACTCTAAGATTGATGTGCACTATTTGAAAAATGAAATTAAAAAATTTAGTATAAATAATAAAAAAATCAAAATATTAATTGAAACCGATTAAACAGCATGTCAAAATTTATTAGGTCATAGAAATTAAATTTCAACAAATAATAAAAAAACATTAAATAATCAACTTGAATAAGTAACTATGTAATCGTTATAGATTAAAATTAATATGTCAAAAATAATAGTCAGTGTCATTTAATATTTTAAAAATTGACGCAAGAGCCGTCCAAAGCTATCAGCAAATACATCGATCTCATAGTGCCGAGCAAGAATATCCCCAAGTGCAACAATGTTTATGTTACTACCTGACCAGATCTGCTTTTTCTTTTTACTCGATTGTATTAGAAGGAGGTAAAATAGAATTCGAAAGAAAAGAGACAGAATGACA
Source organism: Marasmia exigua (assembly GCA_019059595.1). NCBI lineage: Eukaryota > Metazoa > Arthropoda > Insecta > Lepidoptera > Crambidae > Marasmia > Marasmia exigua. The sequence continues at coordinate 11,430,465 of CM032482.1, read as the reverse complement.
GATGCATTGAAAATGGTTATTGAAGAGTCACTTCACTTTTCCCTAAGATTCCATCATCAGACATATTGACAGGAATGTTCTCCTGACATTCTTCAAACAAAACAATATCTAGCAAACTTTCGACGCACTGCTTTAAATGCATATTACATTTTTACTAGAATAAACAGCCAACACTGTATAGATGGATATACTTTATTGCACAGAATAGACTACTTAAAAAAATGGCATTACAGAAACTTAAATGTACTTAAATTGCTGTATGACTGTTTCAACAATCCAACCCTTTCACCATCCTGGTGACCGCCCTGACTACTAGGCCACCGAGAAATTATAACGTTTCTAGTACTTATCTGCATTTTCGCCGCTCTGAGCAAGTGATTCATCAATGTTTGTAGACAAAAATCATCATTTCATTTCATTACTTATTCATATCTAGACCATCACTAAACATCCCTTGGCCCCGCGGATTATGGCAGAATTTTTTAAAACTAAATTTGCGTTTTACTACGTCCCGTGTTATATTATCTAAGACTTGATATTTGCCCGCCCATGCACACCCTAAATCCCTTTACATCAATCATCAATAACTTAGGCTAGCTTTCAGTCTTTGTCCTTGAAGTAAATAAATACGTTTCACTAGTTTCCAACTTCATGCATATGGCAACAGTAAGAAACTAATTTAAATTAAGTGTTCGAATACGCGACCCACTTGCAAGCAGACTATACGTCTACCTTGTTTGCATTTCACTAACATCCTTGTTGCTAAAGCTACACTAGACTAAGGTATTACCCTTAGATGCCCGTAGCTATCAAACTGGTAAACAGCTTCCCTCTCCATCTGGCAACAATTATAAACAGGGGCGCAATATCAACCAACACCAAACGGAAAATGGGATCAACTTGCTGGGCGGTGGCTTTTAGCTCACCTCGTTTGCATTTCACAAGTATCCTTGTTGCATTGAAAAGCTATACTAGAGCAGTGTAGACTGTATACTATTGATTTAGATACTCGTAACCGTCAAACTAATAAGCCAGTTCACTCCTCATCTGGCAACAATTACAAACAGAAGCGCATTTTTTTTCTTATTGGCACAGTATATTGGCTCTCCTCAGCCTGATGGTAAGCAAGAGAAGAGCCCAAGTTGCAATTAAAACGGAAATGATGTCAAGGCCGCCGTGTGGTCCCCGGCAGAGTAGAATAGGCCACCCTCAGTCTTACCGAGGTGTCGTAAAAGGCGACTAAGGTAAAGCTGCTGGCATGATCATCAGTACCCAGAGAAGGAAAACTCTGCATTTATATCAAAACCCTCGCCAACCCGTCTGCCAAGCGTGGTGAGTATGGCAATTACCCCTCATATGATTGAGGGAGGCCCGTGCCCCAGCAGTGGGGACTTAAATGGGCTGATAATGATGATGATGTCAAGGCATCACCTCCGTTCGCACCGGCCTACGAGATGCTTCGAATGCAACGAGTTCTATTTCTTGATGGTGAGGCACACCATCAACACAATACATCAAAAGTGTATCAACACGGAACGCACGACCAACTTACCGAGCGGTGGCTATTAGTCCACCTGGTTTGCGTGTCAATAGCATCCTTGTTGCATCGTTAAGCCATACCTACTAGAGCAATGTAAAGTGTATGTTCTCGTATAATATACCTTTATACTTATTGCTATCTAACTAGTGAACTATACACCTCATCTGGCAACAATTACAAACAGAAGCGCAACATTAACACGGACCACGGGACCAACTTACCAAGCGGTGGCTATTAGTCCACCTGGTTTGCGTTTCAATAGCTTCCTTGTTGCATCGTTAAGCCATACCTACTAGAGCAATGTAAAGTGTATACTCATATAATATACCTTTATACGTATAGCTATCTAACTTGTAAACTTTACATCTCATCTGGCAACAATTACAAACAGAAGCTCAATATCAACACGGGACCAACTTACCGATCGGTGGCTATTAGTCCACCTGGTTTGCGTTTCAATAGCATCCTTGTTGCATCGTGAAGCCATACCTGCTAGAGCAATGTAAAGTGTATACTCGTATAATATACTTTTATAGTTATTGCTATCTAACTAGTGAACTATACATCTCATCTGGCAACAATTACAAACAGAAGCGTAATATCAACAAAGAACACGGGACCAAGTTACCGAGTGGTGGCTATTAGCTCTCCTCGTTTGCATTGCACCAGTGTCTAGGGCTGAATCGTAAATTGCTATGGATAAATTTATACAATATTGATCTACCTTTCTATTAAGTAAGTAACATTGCACCTCATCTGAGCAAATTAGAAACAGAAGCATGCTTATACATAACATGGAAGTAACTGGCCAGTTGATAGGAGTTAAAAAAAAATCCTTTCTTCTATGGATATTCCTTTTTAAACCTTAAAGCTTTTCTACCAGAGTAAAGTATGGTAAAATTACAGCTAGATACTCGTTGCTATCTTCATAAGTAGTAATATCACTCCTCATCTGGCAACAATAATAAACAGGAGAAAAATATCAACACGGTACACGGGACCAACTGTCCGGACAGTGGCTACTAGCCCACCTCGTTTGAATTGCACTAGCATCCTTGTTGCATTTCAAAGCTATCATCGTCGGCCCATTTAAGTCCCCACTGCTGGGGCACGGGCCTCCCTCAATCACTTGAGGGGTAATTGCCATACTCACCACGCTTGGCAGACGGGTTGGCGAGGGTTTTGATATAAATGCAGAGTTTTCCTTCTCTGGGTGCTGATGATCATGCCAGCAGCTTTACCTTAGTCGCCTTTTACGACACCTCGGTAAGAGTGAGGGTGACCTATTCTTCTCTGCCGGGGACCACACGGCAAGCTATACTAGAGCACTATAGACTAGACACTTGTATAGTATACCTGTTATGAAGATACTTATAGGTATCTACAATGACACAACTTAACTCCTCAATCCGGCAGCAATTAGAAACAGGAGCGCAATATCAACACGGGACTAAACTTGCCTGGACGGGGACTAAGGCCACCTTGTTTGCATTTCACTAACGCCCTTGTTGCATCGTAAAGCTGATGCTGAGCCGGGTTTTAAAATTAACATGTTACCTACTGAGGATCTACTCTAAAACTAATTCACAACCATTATTTTTATCATCTTTCATTTTACAAGAATGAGACGCACAAAGCATGTAAATAAACAAGGATAAAGATTCGGCGGTGAACTCATTTTCAGAGTAGATCATCTGTTTTTAAACTACTACTTACCAAAGTAGGTAAATATTCATTGTAATAAGGTAGGAATAAATAAGTAAATCTAGTGAACCAAGTCTGTATTTTTTTCGTCTTATTAACTACCTTACATTACCTAGTCTTACTAAATATTACCTGGTAAGTGTTGCGGAACTATCGATACTTTCCCTATCGATAGTTAACCTTGAAAATTATTAAAACTATCGATTCATACGTTGACCTGATTCTGTATTAAGTAGCTTAAGCACTTATGTTACAGATATCAGACAACAGAGGAACACAAATATATACTTAAATACATATATTACACCCAGACACTAAACAAACCCAAGTGTTCATCGCAAGAATGTTTGTCCAGGGTGGGGATCGAACCCACGACCTATGGCAAATTCAAAATTTCAATACTATTGATAACGCCAATACTAACGACTGTTTAATGCCTGTGTGCGTATTTGTGTTTCCTAATCGATAGCTTTGTACTATCGATAGTCAGCTATGTTTCGTGTGCTACCTGATGAAATGAGTCCGATACTATCGATATTATCGGACATTTATCAATCGATAGTATCTATAGTATAAGCGTTATCAATAGTATTGATCTGATTATACTATCAATAGTATCGATATCTATCGACAATCAATAGTGGATTATAATAAACAACACTACTTACCTGGTAAGGATTCCTCATATTTTACGCGCGGACAATTTAATAAGCAATAATAAAAATACTCTTAGGACCCTCTGCAGCCTTTCATCTTCAATCCCTTGAAATTAGAATAACCTATGTAATATAACTCAGGGTAATCGTTTGCCAAGGCCAAGTGGCTATCGGATAGCGGATGCATCACACGTAACATTTCCGTCGCTCCAGTCAAGTCATAATGATTGCATATCAAAGCTCACCTTGGCCTAAATGACCAGCCATACTTATGGCTGTGTTTAAGGGGATGTATGATTGCAACGTTGATGACAATGGCATGGTCAGTTAAAACAATCAGATGAGCACATAGGTCGTATTAATAAATTGACTGCCTCGATGGCTCAGTGGTTTGTATGTTGCACTTTGAATTGACGGCTGCGCTTGGGGTGGCCTCAGATCCTCGAGCTTTGTATCTAAGTTTTTCTGGTAAGAAATCGCCAGGGACTATAATAAACGTAGTTTAGTAGAATACGTAGGTAAAGAACCGCACTGGGCCAAGCCGGACTCGCACTGGGCTGGTTTTTTCTCTATCTATTGATTATTAGTGGACCGCCCTTACTTAACCCGACATTTGATTCACTCTCTACCAGTAGATGGCGCTAGGTGTGGATTACATCGCACAAATGTTTTGTCTATTCGGATTAACTAAAAGCCTGGTTGTTGTTCATACAATTTACCTCTTTATAAATAGTACCTATAGAAGAAGATAGACAGACTCAAGTTTGACCACAGTCTACAATCGTACTATACGCGTTTGCCTCAAAGATGCCTGTGCACTACTGACACTTGATTTTAATGAGCAGGAAACTTGGAAGTAAGGGATAAAGCCTTCGCTGTGCCTTGTTGTCCGGTGATGGGATCGGCAGGGGGGGGAAGGTCAGATAATGTCATCATCATCATCATTTCAGCCAATAGACGTCCACTGCTGGACATAGGCCTCCCCTAATGTTCTCCACACAGATCGGCCCTGTCCCATCCCATGGATTCCCGCGATATTCACCAGATCGTCGGTCCACCTTGTGGGAACCTGCCACGGCTGCGACTTCCTGTACGTGGCCTCCACTCGTACTGTCCACTGTACCGCCCATTGAAGCCGTCAACATTCAAATTTGAGCTTTGTTGATATAGACACAAGGAATCTAAGGGCTTTATTCATAAATGTTTAATAAACATTCGTTATCAAAAACGATGTAATAGAGAAATAACAAAAAAAAATCTGATAAAATTTTCGAAAAATGAATGAAAACTGCTTTATTACAACGTTTTATAAACAAAGGTTTATTAAGCAAAAAAAAACAAAAAAATCAAAAATGTCTTTATTCAATTTAAGTCCATACAGAACATTTATGAATGTCAAATATTATGTAATCTACCGCTGATTCGGAATGTCAATTTCTACCGAGAAGAATCAGCAAGAAACTCAGTAGTTACTCTTTTCAAATATTTTTTTTTTATATGAGAGGTGGCAGACGAGCAAACGAATCACCTGATGGTAAGCAATTCCGCGGCCCATGGACACCCGCAACACCAGTGGAGTCACAAGTGCGCTGCCAACCTATTAATAATATGGTAATTACAATATTCATTCTTATACAAGCATTAATGAATAAGAATTCCTTCGGACTTGTGGCGCGGACTCTACTAGCATCTGTAACAAACTATTTCACCATGCTAACGTGACATCATAAGTCCATGGGATATAAGCAATACCCTCACGCCTCGGCCCGCATACTGAGGTCCTTGCAGCAGATGTCCCAACAGAACAAGCCACTGCCATTAATAAAACATCATACCTAGTTACCGCATCGGCCCGTATAGAGAGAAACGTTAATTGGTTACGTAAGGATTAAGGTGTGAGTTTAATGGCTTAAGAGCCCTTTTACGGTACAGTGGCGCCACCAACAGATTTTTACTGATTGATGATTAAGACAATTCATGAAATAATGATGACAAATAAATATTTAACTTTTATATAACAGAATACAAATGATAAATAAGTAGTATGTCCTGAATATTCGTTAATGTACTATTACATGATGTAAAATTTAATTGATAAAGTATACTTTTTACCCGACTACAGCGAAGCAAAAAGGAGGGTTATGATTTTGACCTGAAAGTATGTTTGTATGTGGTTGTTCATCTGTTCCCTCATAACTTCTAAACTAGTTATCATATTTGAACAAATGAGGTGTCGTTAGAAGCGTCTTGATTGTCTTCTGGTTATAGACGATATGACGTCACGACGTTAAATTAACTACAGCACCCTCCAGGGGACTTAGAGAAAGAACCTAAAAGTACGAAACAAGAAAATTGTCTGTGCTGAAATTATTATTATTTATTTTTTTTTTTTGTTAGATTTCATAGGTTGACCTGATTCCGTACTAAGTAGCTTAAGCACTTGTGTTAAAGATATCAGACAACAGAGGAACACAAATATATACTTAAATACACATATCACACCCAGACACTGAACAAACACAAGTGTTCATCGCACGAATGTTTGTCCAGGGTGGGGATCGAACCCACGACCATTGGCGTAAGAGGCAGGGTCACTACCAATTGCGCCATCCGGTCAGTCAAATTATGTCGTCTCGCTGTGGTCATATGATTAATAATTAGATAAGCAATTAAGTTCATCATCAACCCATTTAAGGCCCCACTGCAGGGGCACTGGCCTCCCTCAATCACATGAGGGGTAATTGCCAACTCACCACTTGCTTGGCAGACGGGTTTGGGAGGTTTTGATATAAATGCAGAGTTTTCCTTCTCCTGGGTGCTGATGATCATGTCAGCAGCTTTACTTAGTCGCCTTTTACGACACCTCGATAAGAGTGAGGGTGGCCTATTCTACTCTGCCGGGGACCACGCGGCTAATTAAGTTATTTGACAGATATTAAGGTTAAAAAGGGGAGTTAAAATAAAAGTTACGAGTTGATTTTGCAAATAAGTTTATAAAATAATACTTATAATAAATACATGCAGATACTTATTGAAAATATGTAACTTCTTTAAACAGTAAGTACACAATTGGTTTATGTATTCCACAAATTTTTGTGTTGAATCACAGTCCATATGTTTTATTTTTTGCTTTCTTTACGGTCAAGCAATACGATATCACTTAACAATAACTGTTTATTCTTGCAATAATATTTCTTTCAACCACTTCAAATTGGTAACGACACTCGTATACACTGTCACACACACTTTAGGTTCTTGCACGTTCTTGCAACTCGCTGAAGTGACACCAATGAGTTTCCCGTGGGATATCAAAGACCCTCCCGAGTCTCCGGAGCCAGCCCTTACCGTGTCTTCCGAGCATAGTAGACCAGGTACTCCAAATCTGCACCACTCTATCGCCACTAAGCCTTCCCTTGGAGGATCCACGTCCGCTTCGCTCTCCCCAAAACCAGCAATGATAGCAGACTGTCCATTCCGCGGATAATTCATCGATAATTTTATAGGTTGCACATAGTCACTGAATTTAATAGGCGTCGTCCTTAATAGCGCTATATCAAACGCTTTGTTATAACATAGGACGGATCAAATTTGGATTATAGTCAGGGTGTCGGTGGATCTTTTCCACTTTAGCAATGATCTTCGGGACTCCTTCAACATGATGGTAAACTGCGACTCTTTTCTCGCCACCGATGAAGCAATGAGCAGAGGATATAACCCATCGACTGTCGACAATGGAGCCACTACACGTAGCTGTGTTCCCCGAGTGAAAGATCTTCAGTCTCACCTAAGTATTTATGCACTTCAAAACGTAAGTCGTCACCGCCGAACACACGGGACTCCAACGTGTATGCTGGATCAAAGATAAGGATGAACAACAGGAAATTGAACCAAGACATGTCTCTTTAACAGAATGTCCAACACTAAATTAATTGATTATCGATTCGCGTAATTACTTATTGCTAAACCCTAAAATGCTAATTATGTTGACAGTTCAGGTAATTGCGATAGTTAAAGAGAAATGTGTACAGTCACTCGCAAACATGATTTTTTCACCTCGACTTTTCTGCTAATGCTATTAAGTTCATATTTAAAGGAAGTGTGTAGATGTTATTGCTTGTCAAACGTTACACGTGTGTTTTATCAACGCATTAATATTTTAATGTTAGAAGTAATAAGGTATTTCAAATAGGATGTCACTGATTTTTAGATTGTTTCAAAATTTTAAAAGAAAGGGAATTTCGAATATTTACAGATTTGGAAATTTTCATTTCTATGCACCATTGTTATAGAGTCCAAAAGGGTTTTCCGTATTTTGAAGGTCTCCTATTTTTCTAGCTAAAATCAAATTTAAAATAAATGAGCCTGTTGTAAAAAGAGTGACAAAGCGTATTCCTAGGCATGGACTAGCGGGAAGGCGATGACGTAAAATTATTTTAAAGTGACACCGTGAAGATCTAGCACCGCCAAATGATTTGTATTGATTGTGGCGAACAGGAGAGTTTTTTCTTAAAAAGTGAGTTACAAATACTGTAAGATTTTTTTGAGACAAACGTATGCAATAATTAAATATTTTTTTACTCGCGCTTAATAGTGGCATCAGATCAAGTGGTCATCTGGAACTAGTCAGTCGTTTTAGAAATGCTTATTAAGTAAAATACCTTAACTTCCATACGTAGTTGGAATGGATTAGCCGTGGCAAAGTTTCCTAACGGTTACGGCAGGGCCCTTCAAAAGACGCACCTGCTACACGTCAGCTCCTAATCTGATCTCGCAAATGTTCATGGGAGGTGGTGATTGCTTAGTTACCATCAGGTATTCCGCTTGCGTGTCTGTCGTTTTCTCCTTCTCTGTCGCTATGCTCTTGCCAGAGCGGTCGTGGTCACGTTGAGGCATCCTTGTTGGTGTCAGACGCGGATACAGCTTTCCCCACGATCTCTCGCCATCTCCCTGTCTGTCTGGCACAGTCTGACACGGGTTTCCTATTGTGGTTTTCACTTGCTTAGTCCAGGGCATCGGTGCTCTGCCGCGTGATCTGGTTCCCTCTATCCTCCCCTGAACGACCAGCCGCTTTATCGAGTCGTTATCACGCCTAGAGACGTGACTAAATACTGCAATATGCGCGTCTGTACTATGATTGATAGATGCTTTGTAATGCCGAGTTCCTGTCTGACGTCTAGAGAATAAAAATTTGTGTTCCTCTGTTGTCTGATATCTGTAACACAAGTGCTTAAGCTACTTAGTACGGAATCAGGTCAACCTATGAGATGTTGTGAGAATTATAAAAAAAAAAACATCCAAAACAAACGGACGATTAAATTCCGTCCATTCCTGACCCTGGGAGAGCCACGCTTTGGCATAAATGAATTGCCTCTATGGGAGTGATATTACGGTATCACAAAAAGCCGGCGTGGAGCAGCCTCTGTGCTGTGTTTCACCGAATAAGTTAGAGGCCCAATCTTGGGAAAAAGAGGATTTAAAACGCACTCGTGACTTCACTGGTGTTGCGAGCGTGTTTATTGGCGACGGCAATCGCCTACTATCAGGTGATCCATCTGCTCGTCTCGACATTTAAAAATCCTGAATGCGTTTAAAAACCCCTTAACATTCTATTTACCCTAATTTGGATCAACAAAAGGAAGTCAAACGTGCTGTCGACCGGTAACGGTGAAGAAGAGGGTCCCTAATCTTAACGCATACATACAGTTAATTTAACGGAGATTAATATTAACAAACGATACACGAAGCAGAGGCCACTCTACGTCTGTGAACATTATGATTAATGGCGAGGATATAGCCCGGCCCCTCGCCACGGCCGGTCTTCCCGACAACACCGGACCTCCCAACAAATACACATCACCAACCTCTTATATGCTACTGAAACCTAAAATTTTGATTGCGCGATGCAGGTCTACAGCTGTGATTGGCCGGACAGTAATTAGCTTCGTGCCGTTCCAGTGGATGAGCGCAAAAAGTAACAATTTGAGGTTGCTGTCACAGTCCAAAAACGACGGCGAAGTAAGTCAAGTATTGTTACACGGATAGTAGATAGTTAAACAGGTATAAACCGGTTAGGACTCTATAGTATTAACTGGATCGAAACAGCGCCATCTACGAGTAATTTAGGAAATTAACTCGTTAGGATGACATATGTAGAAGAATGTTAGAAGCATATAACCGAAAACCTACATAAAATCACAACGGATAATATCACACCGATTTCAAAATTTCAAACCAAATTTTAGGGTAGAAAAATTATTCTTAATGAAAGGTTACCAAACCTGTTGGTAATGGATGACATGTCTGAAGTGAATATGGATCTCCTGATCCATATGCTCTTCTGAAATGTCTTCGAGCGTGTTGGCCGAAAGATGGGACTCCCCACTACTGCACCGTTGGGTGCAGCTACACTCCCCGGTGTGTCGATTTCCATATCTGTAATTTTTTTTTTTTTTTTTTTATTTATTAAGGAATAACAACAGCCATTTACAAAATACAAGCACAAATTGTTACATTATATAAAAATAAATTAGGCCAAAACAGTTATCCACATAATACTTAAGAGTAGAGTGCTAAATTAAGACTTAAGAGTAGAGTAATAAACTACTGATATCTTCTGCAATAGTACTAACACTTTTTTTTTTTTTTTTTTTTTTTGTTTTCCCGGGAGAAATGCATTACGCAGACCCTGCCGCCGGGGGGCGACAGGGTACTGTGGGACTCACCCTCCGGGCCGCTTCTTCTAACAAGAAGCGGCCTGAGGGCATACCCACTAAAACTCCCGGGGCTCAACCACCCGTGGGTATAGAATGGGGTCACGGGAACTGCACTAGGCTATTCCCCGCAACCCCACTCCCCCACAGGCCCCTACACGGGGTGTGCGGCCACGCCCCTCCTCAGACTAGGAGGAGGGGGGTTGGGGACAGCCGGAAGAGCTGAGCCGTCCCCAACGAGCGGTGGAGGTGCCAATGGCAGTGCCGGCACAGGGACCCCCGTCCCTGTTGCCGGCTGGCCACATCCACGGAGAGGACGAAGAGTTCTCCGCCGAACTCGTCCTCTCCTTGCTCGAAGCGGGCCTGCGAGGGGGTTAGTCTCGCGCTCCCGCTCCGCCGCCTCCTTCTGCGCCACCACTTCCTCACAGAAGTGGGCGAAGGCCGACCACGCCCCCTCATTATCCAGCATAGCTTCAACTATGCTGGGCAATGAGAGGTCATGTCCGACCTCCGCGACCAGCGCGGACCGCTGTTGGTCGAAGGACGGGCACACCACCAACGTGTGATGTGCCGAGTCCTCCGCAGCGCCGCACTGGTGGCACGAAGGAGTGTCCTCCCGTTGAATGCGGTGCAGGTAGTTACCGAAGCAACCATGCCCGGTAAGTACCTGCACCGTCCGGAAGGACAGAAACCCGTGGGGGCGCTCGAGCCACCGGTCCAAGACCGGGGCGAGCGCCGCGAGCGTGGGACGGCCGTACCTCTCCACTTGGAGAGAGGCCGTCCATGCCTCCACCATTTGCTGGCGACCCTCCTTCCTTATTGCCTCCCTTTCCCGGGGGCAGAGGGGATCGCCAGCCGCTCGCTTGGCCGCCGTCTTCTCGTAGACGGCGGCCAGCACTCCAGCCTCCAACTCCCATGGCGGGGTGGAGGCGAGTGCGCAGGCCGCGGAGAAACCTACCGTCCGGTAGGCTCTCGCGACCCGCTGGGCAATGGCCCTTTGCGGCCTCCTTAGGAGGGCCGCATTGCCCTTCTTCGTCAGGGCCCCTATCCAAATCGGGGCCCCGTAGAGGGCCATGGAGCGGAGGATGCCGGCATATAGCCGCCGACACCTCTCTCCAGGCCCTCCCAGATTCGGCAGCAGCCACGAAAGGTGGTCTGCTGCCTTTAGGACCCGCGCTGACACCCCCCTAAAGTGGGGGCCAAAGTGCCAGCGCGGATCCAGTGTGAGGCCGAGATACTTCATCTCGGCCCCCATAGTACTAACACTAAATTAAGTTCATTATGTTACTAACACATTTTATATGGATTGAATATCTGAAATAAATGAATATTTAATTTAATTTAATTTAATCGATCACAAAATAAATAAGTAGAATTCTTTTTTAAATGTTTGCAGGTAGTAAAAAAGCGAACATTACTTATTTTCTTCAAACTAACTCAAAGCATCACCCGATTTTTCATATTTTCAATCGTCACACTTGAAACTCGAAACTTCCACAATCCTACAAACTTTCAAAACAAAAGTTAAAGTCTTAATAGAGTTCGGTTACTTATAACTTGAAGACAAGTTACTGTTTAAAAATTTAACGATCAAAGTTACAATATGGAACAAAACGGTACAAGTATTTTTATATCTACGCCATCAAGATGTTAAAAAATCATAAGTACCTCGCTCGCCATTACTTGCGTTTTTTGTTTATTAGTTACGCCGCACTATACTTAAGGTAACGGGTAGGCACACTAGCGACACCAATTGATTTAAATTATTAACAACTGAACATTTTTTTTCTTTTTTTTTATAATATAATTCTCACAACATCTCATACGTTGACTTGATTCCATACTAAGTAGCTTAAGCACTTGTGTTACAGATATCAGACAACAGAGGAACACAAATATATACTTAAATACATATATTACACCCAGACACTGAACAAACACAAGTGCTCATCGCACGAATGTTTGTCCAGGGTGGGGATCGAACCCACGACCTTTGGCGTAAGAGGCAGGGTCACTACCAATTGCGCTATCCGGTCAGTCATCACCTTTATGTTTGACTATCTGACTATGTACTTTGTATGACTATGGCTCTTGTTTAAATTATTGCTCGCTCTAACTGCACACTAAAAACAAACCACTAAAGACCTCTAAGATGGAGCGAGTTCACCCAAATTATTTTAGTATCAACCAATCGAAAGTTCAAACTATTAAGTACTGCCTATATATTTCGATTACTCGTTTCACCAACTTGAAAGCTTGAAAAATGTAGCTCCCAGAATAATAGTAACATTGTTAAAATATTATGAATACCGAAAGAACCGGGCGCTGAATATAAACGAGAAGCCATAAGTCAGGGGCGGGTTTAACCCTCGAGAGGTCGTGGTATCAGTGATCCCTATTCGCAAGATGCTGATGGGGCTGCCCCGGAAAACTTTGATAACAGGTTGTTTGCGATCGAGCTCAAGACGCTTACAATCTGCGGTTTTAGTACGAGATGAAGAGTTATCTATTTGTAGCTAATATTAATTTCATGGATGCACACATTCATTTCGTACACAATTATTATTTTCATATTGATATGTGGTAGGACACAGGCTGACTGACAGTTTTTTCAGAACTAAACTTTGTATACTCTGAATAACACAAATAATGATAAATGTAAGTAGTCTTAAGGTGACGGGTAGGGTACACTAGCGACGCCAAATGATTTTAATTTTTAGCTACTAAACCGGATCTTTTTAAACAATTTCGGGGTTACAACCTCGCGTACACCCAACGGACCCAACATTTGTGCAAGTGTTTGCCGAAAGGTTGTAACCCGAAATTATTTAAAATAGATCTGGTTTAGTAGTTTAGCTAAAAATTAAAATTGATTGACGTCGCTAGTGTGCCCTACCCGTCACCTTAACAAAGATCTTTATTTCCAATAGATAAAAAGTATTTTTAAAGAAATATTGATGTATCCATAACTGTTATGTTTATATATAACTAGCTGACCCGACAGACTTCGTCCTGTCAAAAATATTTGTAATGTGGCAGCGAATATGAACTTTATATAATTGCAATAAAACTCAAATTGATTCTACGTTTTAGTTAGAAAACGTTTGTATGTGAAGAAGATAAAGGGCTGTTTTTAGGGTTTTCCCGACAATTATTCGATTTTTTCTCGCCGTAAGAACCATCCTTGGACTTCAACGAACAGTTTAAAAAAAGAATTGGCCAAATTGTCCAGGCGTTGTTGAGTTATGCGCTTACCAACACATTTTGCGATTCATTTTTATATTATAGATATAGTAATGATATTTTCAAATGTTAAGTTTAGACATGAAGCGCAATAAAAATGTATTAACAATTAGTCTGCGATTCGGTCTACTGGAAATCAGCACTATGGCCCAGGCCATGGCTAAATGCTGAGTAGGGGTCGTTTCGGCACTTAGTATATTAGATGTTTCTTTGTAAAATGTTTTATGATAAGTGTGGAACAAATTATTTTTCGAAACTAATCAAGAGTGAAATATGCTTTTCACCGTCAAGCATGACCCACCTTAGTCTTCTTTTGCATTTAACATAAGGTGGGATTCAGCTTGTCTGTCGTGGCGTAAAAAAGTACATGTGATTTTGAAACATAGTAGGAGTCTAAAGTTTAGCCGGGCTCTCGCAGCGATGACACTGTCATGTGGAATCATCATCATCATCATCAGCATTTATTATAAGCAATTTTGTAATGTTAATATTTCTACGCCTAAAGTGATGGCAGAATATGTTGAACTTGTGCATAACTTTAAAATCTTCTGTACCATGTTCTTCGAAATAAACTATTTATCATTATCATATCATTATCATTATCAGCAACCCACACTCGTCCACTGCTGGACATAGGTCTCCCCTAATGCACGCCACTGCTCCCGATTTTCAGCCACTCTCATCCAGCCCACACCAGCCAGCCTTCGAATGTGGAATGGAGCCACGTAATAATGTAGCCCACATTTAATTTAAACCTCATTAAATTCGTAATTTATTCGTTAGTTAAATGATTAAAATATTAAATTTAAGCTGTCACATTTCATTAACTTACCAATGAATAATTTGAAATCTCTTGCATAGTTTTGGCAACGAAAACCTGCGCAGCTTTCCATATTATAGCATTTGTGACGGATCATTCACATATGGATCGTATAGTTTCAAAAGCGGCAACTACATGACACCATAATATGACTATGTGTCATATTATGGCGTCATGTCACCATAATATGACACATAGTCATATTATGGTGACATGACATCAAATTTAATCTTTTGCCGGCAAGTTATTTAACTTTAATTACAATTATTTAGATTTTATTCAATATTATTGACATTTTACAGTTATAAAAGTTTATATTCCATGACTGATTCCAATTTTTTTTTAATGTAAGACACAATATGTACACAATAAGCTATTATTATAAACAAAAAAAATATATTTTTCACATCATAAAATTATATTTCCTAGCACCGGCATTTGTTTTTATAAATTGTGATGAGTTTATTGAAAGGAATAACATTTGTGTTTTAAACTGTTATAAAAACTAGAAAGGTTACAAATACATATGTTTGCAAAGTTTTCAAGTTATGTGTTTGCAAGTTACTCATAAGTAAAAGTATATTTTTTTCTGTGATAAATTTATTTCAATTAGAAAATTAAATTGTAGATGTATGGACAGACAGCCACTCGTAAGGTTACCACAATCCCTCAATTGATGTTGAACCAAACGAGTTTGACATAAAGGTGAGAATCAACTGATGAAATTTAAGAGTTTTGTATACTTTGATGTGTGGCTGTAAGTATATAGATAGCTAAAAGTATGTCGTGTACCTAATAAAAGAATGCGAGTTATGCATCCTCAGTCACAGAAAAAGTATGAAAAATTCATATTGCACGTCAGCTTGAGTGAATTCAATTAACATGTAAATGAACTTAGGCAGTGTGGGTGATAGCTGACCCTTAAGCGCAGTATAAAAGTATAAAGCGAAGCATAGAATAAGGTAATAAAAATTTACAGTGAAGCATAGAGAAATGTACAAAAAGTCCGGAGTAAGGGCGACCGAGATGACTTACCTAGACTATTTACACGGTATAGCTAATTTCAAATTACGGTATTCCTTGTGCTATGAATTATACAACAACCAAACCAATTTGAAAAATGTGTTAAATTGACCCGACTTCAAAAAAATATTGTACATAACTGCCACACTCGGAGACGTTAATTGAGCTAAATAATGTTCATTAACTTAATTATCGATCGTTTTTGTGCGTGTTACAATAAGTGTCAATATTTTTTGTAAGTTACCTTTAAAGTTAATTGACGTCTGTGACTGCGGCAATGGGTGAAATAAATAAATACATAGATAATAATTAAATTAATACAACAGCTTATATATTGACCTGATTCTGTACTAAGTAGCTAGTACTTATGTTACGGATATAAGACAACAGATAAATGACCAATAAATACTTAAAGGAATATTTATATTAAAGACACTGAACAAACACAGGTGTTCACCACACGAATGTTTGTCCAGGGTGGGCATCCAACCCACGACCTTTGACTTACGAGGCAGGGTCACTATCAACGCGCCATTCGGCCAGTGAAATGTTAGCAAGAAACTTATTAGATACCAAACTGTAATACAAAGATGTGTTGCTGACATTTACGCGACTGTGTTTTAACCCTGCGAATGCGCGAGGCACTCGTACGATATTCAATTTATTTTTTACAGTAACCGAAATTGAATCTTCCATTTAAAATTCAATTTTCATTCCTTACCGCGACTCTTCAAACGGATCACGAGTTGATCTGAGCATATCAATAACGCTTTGTGTGAATGGAAACGTAGATTGAAAACATATTGTATGCTTAAATCACCTACTGTATTTTTACACGTAGGATTTTGTGTGATAATTATCAAGAAAAGAGCTTATTCCTTATTGGAGCAGATGTCATGAGTGGCGTTGGTCATTTACCATGAGGTGTGTCGTTTGATCGTTTGTACCCTAAAATCATCCTATAATAATAGGTTCTTATGATATATTTACATTTCACAACATCACATACATTGATCTGACTCCGAGATAGGTAGCTCAAGCACCTGTGTTACGGACATCAGAACCAACAGCGGAATTACAAATATATACATATATTTTTTTCTTTTGTAAATACATACGTATAATATATAGAAACACCCACACCACACCCAGACCAATATATGACCAGTATGATATTTGATATACCCCAGCAGACGACGCCGTGCTCCGCCAGTATGCTTGTGACTGCTGCTGTAACGTAGCCGAAACGTCGAGCAAAATAAGTGAGTACACAATGTTGTATCACATAATAAATGGGTCAAACACAAAAAGTGGAAATAAAGTGTTCAGGTTAATAAAATCCTATTCATTTATATTTTTTACTACGGAATGGTTCTATTCTATTATTTAGGCCTAAAAACTACTACATTTTGAAAACGGTTTGCAATTTAGTAGTATTTTGAGAATTATTTTAATCATAATAAACAAAAAATGTCTCCTCCTGTAGACTGTTCGGATGCGTTATGTAGAACTTTGAAAACTAGTTAAAATTGCATTTATTGCTTTATGCCTTATGATCTCATTTCATATTAACTGTCATATAAATAGGTGTACAATCCATAATAAGACCAAAAATCTACAGGTTTTATTTACAATTTATATTCATTACAATAATGTTCGCAAATTTTAGGCATAAAAAGTCTCAATTTTGAATAACTGAAACGCAGCCTAAATAAGTTCATTTTTTAAGTTGGTAGCACTGTATAGTCTGTCATTTGCCCCTTCGAAAAATTGACTGCAAGCGCATGAGACGTTGGAACAAAAAAAAATATTCAATTACACGGCATTTTCGTCAAGATCGGTGGTTCTTTCCTGTGCAAAGTGTAAATGGGTAAGTATAGTGCACAAATACTTAAAAATATCTAGGTTTTGTGTGAGTATGGGTCTACTAATTAAATATTAATGCCCCTGAATGTTAACCTCAAAAGCAAGCTTGCTCGATTACATTTTTCATTGATTCATCTCTTCTGTAGACATCTTCCATGTAGACGCATGGTCTACAAAAGAGACATAAGTCTACAGAAGTGATGTCGCTTGGAATTGTTGTGTCTACAGAAAAGAATCATGCCCACAGAACGCTAAAAATCTACTTGTTTGATAGCAAACAAATTTTACTTCAAGAACAAATATAGTTTGTTCTTGAAATCTAAGCTAATTTCTAACGTAACTTTTGCATGATAGAAATATTTTATGCTCTTGGTATGGTAATCTAGTATTAAAAATTATTTGAGTGAATAATACTGTGTGGAGCTGCTCTATGTTCGCGATACCAGATTAGTTTTCTGATTTCATGTAGGTAGGTACTCAATAAAATCATAACAGGTATTTCCTTAAACACAGCAGTGCTTACACGCTTTTATTATATAAGACACAATTTTTTATAGGTACCTAAGATGCCACGTCAAAGTCGTTCAAGAAGTAATCTATCTGAGGAGGAAAAGAAGAAACGTAGAAGAGAACAGAAAAAATTGAGCATCCGCCGCGCTCGTGCTAAAATGGATGAAGCTGCACTCGAAGATAGACGAAGGAAGGACAGGGAAAGATATAAAAAAAAAGAGCAAGGTCTAATCAAAACCATCAAAGATTTCACACCAAGAAGACAAAGACAACTCAGAAAGATTTGGAGGGAGAAGGCAAAAAAGAGGCGCGAAAAGGCGAAGGAAAAAGAGAAGACACTTCACTTCTTAGAAGAGAATACTCCGCCGTCTAGTCCTTCATTTTCACGTGCAAATGTTGGCAGAGTAATGGCAATTCGCAATAGACGACGACTCGTGGCAGAAAATACATATCTCAAAAAAAGAGTTGCAGATTTGCAGACACGAATGGCTAAATACCGTATGCGTAATACCAGAGCAGAAAAAAGAAACGTGCCGAAAGATAAGCAAATCTTAAGGAATAGAAAGTCAATGAAAATTCCAAACATAAAAAAGGCAATTCACGTGTTTCTACAGCAAGATGAAAACAGCAGATTAACATCAGGTAAAAAGGATACCATTACAAGGAGGAAAATTAAAAAACAAATTCGATTTTTAAATGATTCTCTTTTAAATTTACATAAAAAATTTGTTAATTTTACTGAAATATCTATTTCCTATGAGACATTTCGTAAAAATCGACCGTTTTGGGTTTTATTCCCAAAAGTCGATTCCAGAAATACTTGTCTCTGTGCTATTCATACCAATAATGATTTTATTATTCAAGCACTATATAATACCAAAACAATTCCTTATGCTTCAGCTTCTGTATTGATTCAATCATTATGTTGTGATACTGGCTTAACTTTAAATTGTTTAGAGAGAAACTGTATTGATTGCAAACAAAATATAATTCATCCAAATGATTTCAATGATGCTGATACTGTATTTTACGAGAGATGGATAACAAAAACTGTCGCTGTCGTCATAAAAGGTCAAGAAAAACAATGCAAGAAAACTATTAAAGAAAAAGTGAAGACTACCAAAAAAATCTATTGAGAATACTATACAACAACTTGCCGATTTATATGAAACATGTTGCATATGTGATGCATCAATCAAATGCCGTTCGAAACATTAAACAACAGTTAACGCCAGAGAATGGACTTCTTCATATAGATTTTTCTGAAAATTATAACTGCAAATATGGTCAGGAAATTCAGTCAGCTCATTTTGGCGGTTCTAAAATTCAGTTGTCCTTACATACCGCTGTTTATTATTGTACACAGTCAGAACCTCCAAATAACTATACAGAAAATACTTCATTTTGTACAGTATCGGAAAATCTCAGGCATGATCCTGTTCTAATATGCGTCCACTTAGAAGCTTTGATAAATAGAATTAAAGAGTTGTCACCAAATTTGAAATCCTTGCACGTTCTAAGTGACGGACCCTCCACTCAATATCGAAACAAATCGATGTTTCACTTGATTGCAACATACTTAAGCAAGAAGTTTGATGTGAATTCCATCATTTGGCATTATAGCGAAAGGGGACACGGAAAAGGTGCACCAGATGGGGTTGGTGGTTGTATCAAACGGATATGTGACAGTTATGTTGCAAGGGGCAACGATGTTGCTAGTTTGGATGATTTGATGCAATGTCTTGATAAGGGTTGCAGTGGCATTGAAGTATATAGGATAAATGAATCCCTTATAACTGAAATTCAACAAAAATTAGAGAGTGGTGCAACACAACCCTTTAGAGGCACATTTGGAATCCATCAATTGACATGGAGTGTCGACGAGCCTCATATTATCCACGCTAGGCGCCTAAGTTGCTTAGAATGTAATGCTCATATAAGTTGTCCTCATTATGAAATTGGGCACTCCCGATGCCTTGACTACATCTAATTCACCCAATTTTCTGGATAGATCTGGATCTAATACACCTCATTCCATAGAAGCTCCAGGAACTCCCGATGCCTCGACTGTGTCCATTTCACCCGGATTTGTGGATAGACTTACACCTGATAATATTACTACACCGCAAGTTTCTAGGCCCTCAAAGAGAAAATATCGCATTTACTCTAATGATAGCGTTGATGAAAATGACGCAGTACCTCTATGGAAAAATAAATCTATGGATTTCTTTTCATCTGATGATGAAGATATTTTTTGAAATGTTTTATGTAAATGACCACAGAATGATATGTCTTTTCTGTGGTCACAAGTTAATAATTATTTTGTTTATGAATGGTAAATGCTGTTGATTTATACTTAACCGTGTGATAAAATTATTTATTAAGAAGTGTTTTTGTTACATTTAAAATGTATAATTAAATTTAGTTGCTGTTATTTATCTGTTTCTGTACTTCTCTGTAGACATGTATAACTCCTCTGTAGACGCCAAAAAAATAAAATGTGATTATTTGCTCAAGTGTTCCTGACTGATCTCATATAATATTTTTATACGGATATTAATAAGACGGTTTGTTTAATTAAAAATGCTAGGATCGATCTGAGAACTTTTATTTCGAATTTTTCGTAATATCCAATTTTTGTGTTTCACCCAAATATCGTGTTAATCCCCGTCTTGATAAATTATAGTAACTTCGAGTGTCTGTACACAATTTCTTCGATTGAATCTTAAACCGATACTAAATCATGTGTGTAAATAAATGTGGGAGAGTCACGCTTAGGCATGAATGTTGCAGTGAGTGAACTGACTCACAGATGACCGGCGTGAAGCAGCGCCTGCGCTGTGTTTCGCCGTGTGAGTGAGGTTACCGGAGGCCCAATGGGGGGAAGGGGAAAAGGTTGGCATCGCACTTGTGACTCCACTGGTGTTGCGGGTGTCCATGGGCGGCGGAATTGCTTACCATCAGGTGATCCGTCTGCTCCAAAGCTTTGGATTTCGCGCTTAGACCACGATTCAGAATGTGGGGAGTCTGGTAATTACAATGAAGCGTCTGCCGTCTGACATTCACAACCCTTTAACAGGGGAACCAAACTAACTGAGTCATAGTTACATGTTACAGAAACTATCCGAAACATGCAGTTTTCTCACTTGGTTTTCACTACCGTCGAGTGAATGGTTAAAATACGCACATAGATTTGAAAAATCTATAGGCTCATGCTTGGATGCGAACCACAACCCCCCGCATGTAATTCGCGTTCTGAACCACTGAGCTATCATTCTATACCTATCTCCACGGATAAAGATTGACCGCATCGGATATCGAAATGCTTCATCGTCAGCCCATTTAAGTCCCAACTGCTGGGGAACGGGCCTCCCTCAATCACATGAGGGGTAATTGCCATACTCACCACGCTTGGCAGACGGGTTGGCGAGGGTTTTGATATTAATGCAGAGTTTTCCTTCTCTGGGTGCTGATGATCACGCCAGCAGCTTTACCTTAGTCGCCTTTTACGACACCTCGGTAAGAGTGAGGGTGGCCTATTCTACTCTGCCGGGAACCACACGGCTTAATCGTAAATATGTAGTAACTAATTGTTTTTTTAATCAAAAGACCTTTCCGAAGTGGGCCTTTCAAAATATCAGCATTTTATCATAATTATAATATGTTATGTCCTTCGCAACCTCCCCGCATTTTACTATTCAGAGCCTTGGAAAATCGAAGTGGCAGTTTTTACGTCGAGTGAGGCGAGCGAGTAAACTCGTAGGTGACGTTTGAGACAGCCTTGAGACAGGTGTTGGAATTTGTAATGAAAAGTTAATTTAAATAAATATATGTATAATAATAAGATGGTTGGTAACCAGGGTGGCAATTTCGTGATCGAATTCATGTTAATGGACGAAAGTATTGAAATCACCAATTCCACTTCATTATCAACTGCACGAGAAGGTGGCAATCCCCTATAATATCCTCCAACCGATTTCGGCTAAGGCGGCCAATCTCAACGATTCAGCCACTTCGTCGTCAGCCCATTTAAGTCCCCACTGCTGGGGCACGGGCCTCCCTCAATCACATGAGGGGTAATTGCAATACTCACCACGCTTGGCAAACGGGTTGGCGAGGGTTTTGATATAAATGCAGAGTTTTCCTTCTCTGAGTGCTGATGATCATGCTTAGCAGCTTTACCTTAGTCGCCTTTTACGACACCTCGGTAAGAGTCAGGGTGGCCTATTCTACTCTGCCGGGGACCACACGGCAAGCCACTTACGCAGGATATATTATAGTGCTTAAGTGTATGCGCAAACACAAGTACACTCTCTAATCCCTTGCCCTCATATTCCGATGGGACACCAGTGTGACACGACCGGAGAGGGATCGGTTGCAGGACCAATAGCTTAACGTGCTTTCCGAGGCATGGGGTACAAGACCGCTATCTTTCAGACTCCCAGCTGACACTAAGAATTTCTTAAGGCGAAGGGTAGTAATGGTTAAGGTGACGGGTAGGGCAAATTAGCGACGCCAATCAATTTTAATTTTTAGCTACTAAACCGGATCTATTTTAAACAATTTCGGGGTTACCAACCTCTCGGAAAACACTATACTATTTATTAAATAACCATGCAAAAATGTTGGGTCCAACGCGTACGCGAAAAATTAATTAACGCCAAAAGCGGCCACTTTTTCACACATTTTTTCATAGTTATTTGATAAATAGTATAAGTGCTTGCCGAGAGGTGGTACCCCGAAATAGTTTAAAATAGATCCGGTTCAGATCAGTTTAAATTAAAATCAATTGGCGTCGCTAGTATGCCCTACCCGTCGCCATAACCATAGTTTCAAGTATAAAAACAGACCAAAAAGTAGTGCAAAATATTAAATAAATAGTAGGTATACCTACTATTTATTTATATACAGGTAGTATTTGTATACAGGTTTGACGAGCCTCGATTGATCCGCTATTGTCAAAAATAGTTCCGTTTTGTTGCAAAAAACCAATGGGCTTCTCTAGTGTGCGATACCCTTTGCCTTAAAAGTCCCTTGACATCTACAATAATCAACCAATGTCAACAAAATGTGCCTTGGTAGTTTATTTAGGGACCGAAAAAATAAAGGCTACTCTTGTTCCGGAAAGATACAATGTACCCGAGGGACACGCGATAGCATTTTGCGATAAACCAAATTCCACGCTTCAACAAAAGAGGCTAGTAACTTTTGAATAAGTATTCTTACATGGATGGAGGAGATACTTATGGACCTAACAAGCCTTCCATATCGGTCGTGGTTTGAATCCGAGCAGGCACCTACGGATTTTTCAAATCTATTTTTTTTATGTGATAGGTGGCAGACGAGCAGAAGGATCACCTGATGGTAAGCGATTGACGCCGCCCATGGACACCCGAGACACCAGTGGAGTTACTAAGTGCGCTGCCAACCTTTAAAGCCCCTTTCCCCTGGATGGGGCCTCCGGTACCCTCACTGACGCAGCGAAACACAGTACAGTGCTGCTTCACGCTGATTTTCTGTGAGGCTGTGGTATCACTCCGGTCGAGCCGGCCCATTCAAGCCAAAGCGTGGCTCTTCCACGGTCTGTTGTCTTTATCTATATCATATATGTAAGTGTGTTTCGATGGTGAATGAAGTATTAGTTAATCTCGCACGCCATGCTCATAAGTTATTCAAGCGCAGGCCGCGCCAGCTCAGAAAGAACGCTCGCTCTCATGACGACTGACAGGAGAGATTTTACATGTGGAACGTTCACATGTGAATTCTCTCAATATTGAATTTAGTACCACTTAGCCCGGCCTCACTTTGTTCCACTTATTAGTTCAACATTCTACCAATAGATGGCGTTGGGTGTCGATTGCTTCAGCGCTAGTGTTTTGGCCATTTCGATTTACCTGTAAGCCTTGTCGAAATGAAAAGTGTCTTAGGTAACCTTCTTTATAAATCATAAAGATTGGACGTGAATCCCTGAGATCGCTTCCGTTGTAATTGCAACTTGGGTTCTTCTCTTGCTTATCATCAGGCTGAGGAGAGCCAATATACTGTGCCTCAAAAAAGATATTGACCATATAAAGTCACTACCATCGCCTTGGGAGTTTTTAGGAACCAATTTAAATTACTAAACTTAATTTCATGTTTAGTGTAGATACCTAACGGTTAATAATGTTGTCATCATCATTATCATCATCATCATCATCAGCCTATCGCAGTCTACTGCTGGACGTAGGCCTCTCCAATTGTTCGCCACTGTGATCTATCCATGGCTTCTCGCATCCAGCTCTTGCCAGCCATCCTGCGCAGATCGTCCCCCCACCTAGCCAGAGGGCGCCCTACATTACGTTTGCCAAGACGCGGTCTCCACTCTAGAACTCGTTTACCTCCATCGATTATCATAATGTTGTATCTAAAAGGAATACTTACCCGGAGATTGAGGGCACTAGCGCACCACAAATAAATTAAGATAATTTTTTCTACCATCAGATCTTACCTACAGTCGTTTTTATCGAGAAGATCCGACAAGAAACTCGATTGGAACTCTTTTCAATCTCCAATTTACAGTACAACTGAGGCGAGGATACACTACCGCTGATTGCCTGACTCTTCTTGACTTACACTGGGAATTTGCTATCGGAAAATTAGTTTTCCGCTCAGCCATAAAACCGCTCTCATTACGTCAGTGTGTTATGGGCCTTATGACAATAGCTGACAAGAGGGATTGTGCGCATGGGAGCTATACTCTCAGAAATCCTATTGAGTTGTAAATTTTAATAACTCGTTACGTTACCAACATCACTACGTAGCTAATGATTATTATATTGGGTGTACGAGCTATGTCACACAGACCGACTCAACAACGACCTACATGCAGCGCGGCTGACCGATAGACCGTCTTCTTGCACCGTCGGCACACTAGCAAACACCTTTTAATGTGTTCATAAGATTAAACGTTCTATATAACGTATATATTATTTACATTATAGCGGACAAACGAGCAGACGGCACACCTGATGGAAAGTGATCACCGCCGCCCATGTACATCTGCAACACTTGAGGTATCAGATATGCGTTGCCTTAAGAAAGGAGCAAACCTATTTTCTTGAAGGTCACCAGGTTGTATCTGTTCGGAAACACCACGGATGACAGCTGGTTCCACAGTTTTACTGTGCGTGGTAGGAAATGACGTGAGAAACGCAATGTAGTCGATATAAATCCATCCAGGTGATGTGGATGGAATTTAGCGTTCTGACGTGATGTGCGGTGGTGAAAAATTGCAGCTGGAATAAGGCCGAACAGCTCCTCGGAACATTTCCCATTGTAAATGCGATAGAAGATGCACAGTGATGCTGCATCTCCACGCAATTTGTACACCGTTATAGTAGAACATGTTGGCACTTTGCATGTATCTAACAACATCTTCTCTGTACACATGTTTCTTGACAAATAAATTTATCTTTATCTTTAAAAAAAAAATGACAGAGGATCAAGTGTGAATTAAGTAATTAACATGAATAAACAGATTTCAACCGTATGTGTTGGGTCTCATTTCTCCCGCTGCGGCCAAGACACCTTTAGCCGCCACTATGATCAGTCGATTGAGCCTGCTAGACTCGCAGCAGGCTGACTGACGGGCATGGCTAGGGCTCTAGGGACTTATTGTCTTAGACAAAGGGGCTCTAAGCTCACTAGGTTCCCTTACTTTCCTTATATTCTGTTCGCTGGGACGCAGTGCCTTACAACCATCGCTTCCCGCCCGTACATTTGGGTTACGGGGACTCGATAGGTCGTTGTGTCACCCCCTGATGAGGTTCATTGTTTCAATGTCTAGTTTCTACTAGGTTTATATGTGATAGATCACCAATGAAGTGAACCAGTCAGACAGACAGACCAGATCAACACCGCAACTAAGTGCTCTGTTTACGAGTGTACTCGGAAAGTTGCAGTCCGCGGTAAATGGTGCCATGTGAATCATCTCTCATCGGGACCCAAAATTATGACCACGACCGCTCTGGCAAGAATGTAACGACCAAACATAAGTATAAGAAGGACCAAATATAAGTATGTAACCATAGAAACCTTAAAATGATTTTCTTTTCAGGTAGCGAAATTATTGTATGTTATACAGACCATAACATATAAGTGCGCTGCAAACCTTTAAGCTCCCCTTCCCCCCGAATTGGGTCCCCGGTACGCCCACTCCAAAACAGCGAAATAAGCGCTGCTTCACGTCGGTTTTCTGTGAGGCTGTGGCACAGATCGTGCTCTGTAGGCAGTGGTATCACTCTGGTCAAACTGGCCCATTCACACCGATGCGTCGCTCTCCCGTTAAAAATTAAACCTAGGTATTTTCAAGAGGTGTAAAAGGAGCATTTAGCAAGCAAAACTGCAGGCGAAAATGTCTCTACACGTTTCCGATTTCTTTCGCATTCACCAGGCGGCGCACGTGTGCTGACGCAGACATAATAATAGTGACGAGGAAAAGGATCTCCAGTATCCAGGGCCGAAATTCTGAATTTTGCACGCCATTTTATCAGAGTATCAAAAGCTCGGATCGAAAAATGCACTTTGCTAGGCTTCCTTCGTTAGTGCAAATTTAAGCTAGGTTAGGAAAAATTGAGAGGTTTTTTGATAAAATATTTCGGTGATGTTAATTGAATGTTGCATTCAATTACAACATAGTATTGGGCGCCGATTTCGGTAACACCTTTTCTCGAGTGTACTGTTCTTAAATATTATTGGAAGTGTATAAAGTGATAAAAATATTATTTTACACTTTTTATTTCGTGGTTTTTGAAGACGGTTTTTTTTCGCAGAAATTTTTTTTGAAGCAAATTTATTTTTAGTTGTAAGTTATAGTTGAAAACAAAAGGTGCCGTTGACTGTTTTATTATTTGTCTCGTACTTTGACATGTTAAATTGTCTTAGGTTTCGTAACATTTTTTCCTACGAGTAAATATTTTCAATGGTGGTCGTAGTTAACTGGTCTAATAAGGACCTGCATAGCCGTCCGCTCAAATAGTATAATTACCTTTTTTGAACATTTATTATCACTGTATTACCTATTTCTTATTATCGTTTCAACTTTTGAGAAACTTTAATAAGCTACCTACTTTCTCTTAATTTAATAGTATATATCTCATTATTATATGATATTTTATTCTTAGTAGATAAATTTAGACACAAATGTAAGTAATATATACCCACATTACACACATTAGGTACACATAATAAACTAGACAAGCATCCGTGGCACTCATTCAGCTGGTCTCACTAAAAACCAGCGTCATGTACTTTGCCTGGGCTATGACATAAGCTGAGTGAGGGCCAATTATACTAGACGTCATAACACACCATAATATTCATTTGGCACTGTGTGGGCATGATTGAATATATTTTTGATTTTTATTCCTTTTGTTTTTATTTCTATGTATTTTTAATTGGTTTATGTTTTAACTATAATTAATCAAGACGGGAATTAACACCACATTTACTATGTGATACAACATTGTGTACTCATATATTTTACTCGACGTTTCGACTACATGTAATGTAGTCGAAAGCCGTGGTCACGAGCGGACTGACGTGGTCAGTTATAAATTATAGTTATAATGCAACGCGAAAATTTAAATAAAAACTGTTTATATTTTGTTTTCTGTTTGTGCCAAATTGTGTTCTGTTTACAACTGCTATAAGTTCTGTGTTGTGAGGTCTATAATAATAAATATTTTCTTTCTTTCCCTTTTCCATAGTATTTATAATTCAAACATTAGTTTTCAAATACCATCGTCATTGCTTGCAGTTTAATCCGTAATAATTGCAATCATAAAACATTTACACCAGCAATGTATTAACACAAATCGTTAAGCTCTATACCCTTACACTAATAACCATAAAGCCGCTTACAAACAGTAAACCCTGCCGGAGTTTCAGTTTTCAGAGCGAACTTACAGCAGTCAGTAAAAGCTTGCCGAGGCGCGCACACGTGTACCAGCCGCCTGAAAAAAGTTCGCGACTTCCAGTTTATTCGTAACTTTAAAAGCCCTGGCCGGTTTATGGTGATCAAAAAAAAAGTTAAACTAAAATCCAAAATGGAGTCGTGTTAAAGTGTCAGCTGTTTTGTGTGGTTGAATGTGGCGAGTGCGGGTTTCTTGTCCCAAGGTGTTAGCCCATTTTAAAGTTAGAAGGTATGTAGTCATAGTCGGCAGAAGTTGGTCGCGGCAGCGACAATAAAACACCGCTTTACAGCCTAACCGACAGTTTGCTTTTCATTTTAAAGTAGTTGCGGCAACCTTTTAACCTTTTAGTTTTTCGATCGAAAATATTTTTTTATAAAACTAGGGCAATAAACACCATTCAGTAAGCATGTCAATAAAATGTTATATGTATTTGTTTTAAGTGATTAAGTGATTTTGCAGATAGGTTCATTATTAGGATAGATAAATTTATTGAACAAACATTAAAATAATAACTGAGGCCTAAAGCTAAGCTAAAAGTAAGTAAAAAAGAAAGTTAAAACAACAAAGATCCCAGTGGCAGTGTCCCCAATATGCTGGCAGCATTGCCCCGCTGGATCGCGATAGAAATTCGCTGGCTGAGGTAGCTGCCAGCCTTTGGCTCTCCCTGACTTCGACTAAACGCTCAGCTAAGTCACATTATTAGTGTATTTGAAAGTTAAAATTTCTACTTCACTTTAAATTTTATTTTTGTTTAATCATAAATACGAAGTCAAAGTACGTGGGTTCGATCCCCACCCTGGACAAACATTCGTGCGATGAACACTTGGGTTTGTTCGGTGTCTGGGTGTAATATATGTATTTAAGTATATATTTGTGTTCCTCTGCTGTCTGATATCTGTAACACAAGTGCTTAAGCTACTTAGTGCGGAATCAGGTCAACGTATGAGATGTTTTGAGAATTATTATTATTAAGTTATTTTACCTAAAGAAGCTGTTTTAATGTTTTTATTTCACATTCGCAGAAACATTATTAGTCCTAAAATGATGATGGAAGCCAGCGTGATTTTTTTCACTGAATAGCAACATGTAAATCTTTGCAACCTGAGTTGCAAAATATCTTTTATCTTTTACAGTAAGTAAATAACGAGAGTTTTGAGACCAAATACTGATATTCTGTCTCAAAACTCTCGTTATTTACTTACTGTAAAAGATAAAAGATATTTATTTACCAAAACATGTGTAAAGACATATTACAACAGAGCATAATATGGGTTGGTACAATTTTTTAGTTTCAACATGTCCTGCCAACTTTGGCGTGTAAAATTTAAATTAAACATAGATAACTAATTAATAAGTACTTCAAATCATAAAATTAAATTTCCAATATTGTTACTTAATTGTTCAAATCATAAACTAAATTAGGTACATACAAGCGTCCATAGGATTCAGTCAAAATTTATCATTAAAAAAATCATCTACACTGTAATAGCATTTCTCAGTAAGAATTTGCTTAAGTTTCTTTTTAAAGATATTTTTATTTAGTAATTTTAAATATTCAGGAAGCTTGTTATAGATAAGGGGTGCCATACATGGGAAACTTTTTCTCAGTAATGTGGTTTTGGCAGGTTGTAGGCACAAACGGTTTCCATTTCGACGGTTACGTACAACTACATCACATACACGCGGAAATAGGTGTGCATTACTTTTGACAAATAAAGCTACCTCAATTATATATAATGACGGAAGTGTCAGAATTCTGTAACTTTCAAAAGTGAACCATTCTTATTTAAAGTTACAGTAAGTAAATAAATAAATCCAGTCAGTTCCAATTTTAAGTTTAAGACGGAAAGTCTAAAATAAATTAAAACTAAGTAAGTAATTATATCGTTGTCTTACAATACGCCAAATTACTGAAGTAGAAAAGTTTTCAATGAAAACAGGCGAGCTGTTTTCCTGTTCAGGTATTTTTGTTATAACTTAGGTAATTTAGCAAACATCTTGTTTGACGACCCGTTTGGAGCAGTGGTAATGAACGCTGCCTTTGGTCCAAGGGTTGCGGGTTCGATCCCCGCACAGTACAAACATTTGTGTGCATGAACATGTCTGTTTGTATTGATCTGGGTGTTTCCTATGTATTAAAAGTATGTATTTACAAAAGAAAAGTAGATTCTGATATCCGTAACACAGGTGCTTGAGCTACCTATCTCGGAGTCAGATCAATGTATGTGATGTTGTGAAAATTTATTTATTTATTATTATTTACTTATCTTTTATCAAAAGATGAAAATGATTTTAATAACTAGTGAACTTATCCATGTCGGAGTTTTAAGGGCGGGCGGAGTAATTTATGAAAAAAAAAACTTTTCTTAACTTGGTTAGAATTTCGTGTCCTGGTACATGAGACTGGCTATCTTCATCTAGCACAATAATAATAATAAAATAATCTGTTTATTCAGGTAAATAAAACTCATATGTACATAAATCAATTATGTACGCACCCAATATGTACATGAATCAATTACACTTTTACACGGTCACTCAGATATGTGTTAAAAGACAAATAGCATACTCGTAGATTCAATTTCAATTACATTTATTTATGGATGAATATTTCTTC
Source organism: Marasmia exigua (assembly GCA_019059595.1). Lineage (NCBI taxonomy): Eukaryota > Metazoa > Arthropoda > Insecta > Lepidoptera > Crambidae > Marasmia > Marasmia exigua. The sequence goes on along the minus strand of CM032482.1, from coordinate 11,399,823 downwards.
ACGAATAACATTGTATTCGTTCGATTATTTGTGGTACATCACTAGAGTTTAAAAAGAAAATGGGTTGACACTCACAACATTGTACCAACGATCAATTCTCTACAAAAGTAAATGTTTAATAAGTTTATAAATAGTTTAACAGAGAAAGTAAATCGTGAAATTACCTTTTTTGCTTTTATTGAAATAAATAAACGCAAACATAATTTCATAAGTTAAGAAATTGTGCTTTTTTAACATAGAAAGATGAATAAATTCAATAACCGTTGTTACAAGGTTGTCGAATTTTGTTAAAGTGTCAAATGTGGCCTTTTATTTTGGCCCAACTATATGTATAATAAATAAAATCAAAATGATGTCATGTCAATAAATACAATTAAATCATTTAAATCAAAATGACAGTAATTTCTTTTCGGCATCGGCACATTGTCATACCTCTCAAAACAATTCCGAATATAGTAAGATTCTCTACGAGTAGCTATCATCACCAGGACGGTGTTGGAGCTGGCCCACACTTCGCGTACCAACCAAGGACGCAGCTCTTTAACCAGAGCTTTCAGCAGTCAACACGTGCTTCTGCAAACATACCCAAGGCGCTGCAGAATCGGATCAGCCCCATCATATTGATCGAAACGCGATGTTGAACTGGACACGGAGAGCGATGTAGGTTTTCGCCGTGTAGTTAGTCCATAGACTGCACGAATAGAGCGAGGTACAGTATGCCCTAAAGAGCGTGGCTTTGACAATCTTTAAGCCTCGTGATAATACAGGGTTGAAACCCGGTTAAGACCATGATCATCTGTGATTTTTTAAAATGTCTAAAATACTTGAAATTAAATAAAAAGAAAATGGTAGCGCGACTAGCGGATCTTTAAAATATATTGCACTTCGATCAATGTTCGAAGTTTTAAAAAATGAACTTACAATTCACATTATTATAATAATATTTATTGTTTTAATAATAATGTTTATTCAATATCTTTTAGATTACATACATTACAAATGGCTGGGGTCTCTATTTAAGTATGCAATACCTGTGTTTAGAGACCCCGCTCCTTCTTGAAATTTACAAAGATAAGGATCATACCAAACTAATGTGTGTGTGTGTGTGTGTGTGTGTTTGTGTGCATTTGTTCGTATCTATAACTGTGTGTGTTGCATGTGTATCTCTGTGTGTGTATCTTTAGTGTGTGTAACTAAAGTGTAAGTATATGTGTGTGTGTCTGTATCTATGTGAGTTTGAATAGCGTGTATCTGGTGTGTTTGTGAGTATGTACGTTCATGAGTGTGAGTGCGTGTGTAATACTGAATTTGTTATAATAAAATTATCATTCATTAAATTCTTAACAATCACATATCATTGATTAGTCATACATTGAAGATTAATATATAAAATTAATACTTTTACGTTTTTGGTACTACCCAATTCATACTGTTGCCATGAAATTCATAATTTATCTCGTAACAAAAAATATATTTTCTCCCCAAACAAAACCAATTACCACGTTCGCAGGTCTACACAATAAGCATGGCCGACTAATGACGTCATAAGCTACCCGCCACGTTTCCTATGTTCTTTCATTTTGTTCACACCCTTTTGTGTTATACAGTATTTCCACCATATTTCATCGATTTTTCGCAATGTAAAGAATTGTAATTCTGTAAATCATGTTGAATCGATAAAAATATCATAATAACCTTAAATAGATCGTCAAGAAGATTGATTCAGATCAGACATACTTGTTATCAGACACCAATGAAAAGTGCCTTCTTATGATTTGTCTTAAAAATAAAATATGATATCATCATCATCATCATCCCATTTAAGTCCCCACTGCTGGGGCACGGGCCTCCCTCAATCACATGAGGGGTAATTGCCATACTCACCACGCTTGACAGACGTGTCGGCGAGGGTTTTGATATATATGCAGAATTTTCCTTCTCTGGGTGCTGATGATCATGCCAGCAGCTTTACCTTAGTCGCCTTTTACGACACCTCGGTAAGAGTGAGGGTGGCCTATTCTACTCTGCCGGGGACCACACGGCGAAATATGATATCATTTATACTTTATCTCGTAGCTGTATCCCACGCATGCATACCTAACAAGGAAAAATAATGTTTAATGTAATAATCTCAAACTTACCTTTAACCCAAAATCACAGGAAAATGTATTTACAGCTGTAAACAATAACAAGGTTTTCTCCTATTCCATTCTGTCACGCCCAATTATGCAGTAACAAAACGCGACCTGAACAACACGTCCGGGCGTGTCCGCAAACTCACACAATGGGCAATGCGACTAATGACGTCTCAAGCTGCCCAACACTTCTTCTGTGTGCGTTCATTTTGATCCAAGACTTTTCTACTATGATTGTTTTTGCCAATTAACTATAAATGCTTACCAACAGGTGATCCACTTGCTCCTACGCCACCTATCACATAAAAAAGTGAAATTAACAAACCACACTCATTTAGGGGGTTTTATTATAACTCCAAAAAGCAAACATTGGTATCTTGTATTAAACTTTCATGGTAACTAAGATTAGAATAGTTATTTACGAGATTTCTACCATGTACCTTATTTTTGCATGGTGTCGAGAACAGGTGCGAGAATAGTGAGTTAGTGAACAGGTGCGCGTAGTAAAGGACTGCGAAGAAGGGTAGACTGTTTTGTCTGCCAGTAACATCATACCCGAAAAAACTTCAGTTACTCCGTGACCATGGCGCTTGCAACAGTGCCGAAATATCGGAAACTCAAAAATAAGGTACATGGTAGAAATCTCGTAAACAACTATTCAAATCATTGGTACGAGTATCGTTAGAATTTATTGAAACTATTCACAAGTATTTGAAAGTGTTGACAGCTAATTGAGTCTAATCTACGGGGTGTGGAAATTGGAGCAACGTCCGGCATTTCAATTTCAATGTTATTAGATACTAGCAAGTCGTCAAATCATTATTTTGGATTAGTCGTGTCACTTTGGTGACCCATCGAAATGTAAGGGTAAGAGAATAGAGAATGCACTTGCCTTTGCCCACACACTTGTGCACTACAATTAACTTGCACTTGCGTACGTAGCTGGCTATTCTGGCTTCAAAACTATTATCTACAATTTCAGTTATATTCTAACTCGTCTACACAATATAGTATATTGTAATCTGCGTTACGAATTAATAACACAAATATTAGTCTAAAATGTAGAGATACATATGTAAGAAAGAAAGAAAGAGTACTAATACTGTAATTTTTTTCTCTAAAACTTATCTTTTGTCTACTTTACTGAACCCTAGAGGTTAAATATTTTGTAGCTTTCCCTTAATAGCTAAGAATTTAGGTTGGGTTTGCGTATTTTTATGGAATGTTGACGGACATATCAGCAAATAACGCTTAATAACAAGAATACTATAAATTACCTTATTGGTTTAGGCATCCTAGGCATTAAATTGTATTGAATTCCGGATTATATTTAATTCTTAGTTACTAAACCGGATCTATTCTAAACATTTTCGGGGTTACAGCCTCTTGGCAAACACTTATACTATTTATTTAATAATCATGCACAAATGTTGGGTCCAGCGCGTACGCGAAAAATTGATTCACGCCAAAAGCGGCTACTTTTAGAGTGAATCCTCCTTATTTTAGCACGTAATTTCGTTCATAGCTGTCGCTATCCTTGTCAAGTGGTACCTATGTTATCAGAAAATGAAAAACACGGGGCTTAAAACTAGATTGGATGTTTACATACTTTACTTGGGAAGCCTTAACAAAATTGTTTTAGTGAACAATGTAAAACTAAAGAGTTCTTGAGCCTTTACCGGCGAATAACCACTAAATTCGTTTAAAGTTTACCGAAGGCATACCGCTTCGGAGATGAGCGGTTGTAAAATTATGATAACATAATTTTATTAAAACACTTTGTAAGCACTTATTCGTCAGGAATCTTTATATAATATTTTTGGTGCAGTTTTGCCTTCCTATTCAACATTGCTTTAGTATCTTTCTTTATGTATAATATTTCAATTGAAGTGGACCAGAAGTATCACTCTCGTCTTTATTTGGGAAATACCTAGATACTGTACCTACGTTTCTGCAACTAGGTGTATACCACGGATATTAGTTGTTAAATCTGAAAAAGCATGCGTTTAGCCGACTTCAAAATGAGAAGAGGAAGTTATGTATTCGTGAAATAAGTACCTTATGTAGAGTTTTAAAATAATTACCAATTCGATGTTTAGTAAGATTTTTATTGAAAATAATAAAAATTATAAATGGGAAAATATTAAAATAATAAATTGGCTTATTTATATTCACACGTGTACAATTTTTGTAAAAAAATATATTCAATGACAATATTTTTTGCATTACATTCAAACTAAATATTTATTAATAATTATACCTCATCATCGTCAACCCATTTAAGTCTCCACTGCTGGGGCACGGGCCTCCCTCAATCACATAAGGGGTAATTGCCATACTCACCACGCTTGGCAGACGGGTTGGCGAGGGTTTTGATATAAATGCAGAGTTTTCCTTCTCTGGGTGCTAATGATCAAGCCAGCAGCTTTACCTTAGTCGCCTTTTACGACACCTCGGTAAGAGTGAGGGTGGCCTATTCTACTCTGCCGGGCACTACACGGCCTCCTAATCCTACCTAATTATAACTATTAATTATACCTTATATAGGTATAAAGCGCACTTGTGACTCCACTGGTGTCGCGGGTGTCCATGGGCGGCGGCCATCGCTTACCATCAGGTGATCTGTCTGCACGTCGGCTACCTATCACATAAAAAAAATACATACTCATATACCTGGTTTATAATATGCAGGTACTTCCTCGTACTTATTATTTTCATGTCACTGGAGCTCCTAATAACCCATCTCCTTTGATTACTGATTGCTAATTGGGATTAATGAAAAACATTACACTATCAGGTGTAACTAGAAACGGTGTTAGCTCAGTGGAAAAAAAGTCAGCGCCTTCAGAACGGCAGGTGCCCAATATGGCGGATGTTGCATGAAAATCATACAAAAAATCTGTATTTTTTTATTTTTTTCCAGGTTGGTGTAGATTTTTGAAATATATTCGTGATGCGGTCCGGTAATTAGCAAGAGTTAAGAATGATAGGTGGACTTTTAAACTTACCAAATAGCAACCACAAATGCCGCGACGTCCTATGAACATTGAGATAAATTACCTCATGGCCTATGAATAGACTACCCGCCCGTTTGTCCCACGATATTGTAACGTTAGCAGGGAAACAACGAATCTGACCAAAAGGAGTGGCGTGATAAAGAAGAGGCCTAAAGGGTGGATGTGAACTGATGATGATGCGCACCCATATACTTAGGAAGCCGTACTATATTTGAGCACCGCGGTGTGGCAAAGTCTATGATATTCTTTTTAATGAGAAAGGGACCTAAACGAGCAAGTGAGTCACTTGATGGTAAGTGATCACCGCCACCCATGGTGATGTCCACAGAATACCAGAATTAGTGGAGATCCGTTGCCAGCCTTTTACGAGTAGGAAGGTATAGACTCGTTTCTTGAAGATCTCCATGTCCTACCGGTTCGGCAATACCGGCGCAGTATACAATTTATCAAAATTATGGATACCCACTAACTCTTAATATATTTATGAGAACATGTTACAATAGTTTTCCTGTCTAAGGGTTCCGAAAATCGGACTGTAATATCTTCAGTGTGTAACTTTTTAGACTGGTCAAATACTAGATCCTTTAAGCATACTCAGATATACATTACAATACAACACGTGCCTTTATTTATACTTCTGTTTTGATGTGGGTTTCTCTGAAAGCCTAAAATTAATCACTGCTCCAATCCAGAAACAGATACACAAGCGTCAACCTTCGTCAATACGAAACAGTAGATACAATCAATTTTATTCTGTGACGTAAAACAGAACCATAATGGTCAAGCCTATCTTAGGTAAGATTTGAAAATGTTTGAATTAAATTGAAAATCTCCTTAATCCCTATTATACACTGTGACATTTTGAATACCTGAGAAACTTTTCAAGTGCATTATACTAATGAATATAAATATTTTCCTCAAAGAACTATAGAGGAATAAGAAACATTTTATTGACCACAGCACATTCGGACCGTGGGAGAGCCACGCTTCGGCATGAATGGGCCAGCTCGACCGGAGTGATACCACGGCCTCACAGAAAACCGGCGTGAAGCAGCACTGTGCTGTTTTTCGATGCGTAAGTGAGGGTACCGGAGGCCCAATCCGGGGGAAAGGTGGCATTAAAGGTTGGCAGCGCACTTGTGACTTCATTGGTGTCGCGGGTGTCTATGGGCGGCAACAATCCAAAGGGATTAAAACGTCGGCAGTCGACAGAAGTAAAAGTCGGCAGACGAGCAGACGGATCGCCTGATGGAAAGCCATCAGGCGATCCGTCTGCTCGTCTGCCGACTTTCATATAAAAAGATATATTTTACATTAAACAAAAAAGAACGGTACAGAGACATAAAAAGTTACATCCAACAAGTCTTAGTTTCATCATTATGCTGCAACTGCTATAAGCAGCAGCTGCAGCGCTGGTTTTCAGGTTAGACTTTGGGTGATTCCTTTGCGTTATAAAAAAAAAAGATTGACATAGGTTCGATTTTCAAAAAAAGTAATCACCTCCCCATTCTATAGTGTGATCAGCTGACTGCTGCAATTTGTATGGGGACTTACGGTTTTGCGGTTCGTACCAACTTTATTCCGATAGTAAGTCTATGGTATAGCGCTGTCATTCAATACAAATCTGACGTTAAACCATAGAATTATCCACGGATTAAGGTCGGTCGAATAGGACCTAAGTGAAAAACCTTAGCACTCGGAATACTGGCTGTGAACATGATATCTCGAATGCTCAATACAGGATTACTTAAAGGCTAAATACAGTCTGCTACCCAATAAACACGCCTACTGTTTTAAACCCAGCAAACGTTTCGATCCAATAAACAACTTTTGGATTCCTTTTCCCCGTTCGCTACAACATTCTTTATCGAGGCATAACTGCAGAGTTCGCGTGTTTTTCATTCATCTGGTGTGTACACTTTGATAGTTTTCTATTCATGTACTGTTTGCCTGAGTTGCATTTCCCGATAGACTGTTCTCAAAGGAGTACACCAATTTCGTTATCTTGAGAGAATTGTTTCTATTAGATGCGTTTACATTTGGTGTATGATTTTTTTTCACTGGCCCGAAATTGGCAAGCAAAAGATTTTATCACGAAAATAAAATAGGTTTGTAAACGTAAATCTTTTTACTAAAATTCCTTTATTCATTATTTCTATAATCTGTAATGATGAAATTATCTCTTAGAAGATGTGTCCGCCGCCGGAAATATTCACGGGCCTTGGACCTTAGCTTCATTTTATACTACAAGTAGGTACTTAGATAGTTAAAAAATATCATTATTATTTTTTTGTATTTTGTCCATTAAGTGAAACTTTTCACACATTATGTATTTTTAAATACAGATGTATTTAAAAATGTGTCCAAGGCCCGTGAAAAATCCATTTTTTTCTTTATATAAAATTCTTACAATTGAGCTAACTTTCGAGAGTTACCATCTAAGGCCCATATTTCTATTATTACACAAAATGTACACTCGACTGTATTAAATAGTACCTTGTTGAAAATTTGCCGAAATCTCTCAGCTCAGTTCGCCCCATTACACTACCTGTTGTGCTCTAAACAATTACCTTCACTTTTTAAAAGATTAAGTACGCAAAGAAAAGAGGTTAAATCTCCCAATACCTTTTTAATCCTGTTTAATCGCTTGAGCTCCAGACAGATCTTTATCAGAAAAATATGAAAAAGTAAGTCAAATAAAGTACCTATTATATAAATGTATGAAAAACAGCCACATTTTTGAAATTTTTGACAATTCTGACGCCTCTTTCCACCTTACACTTAAAAGCCCTATTAGGGATCAGTGCCGCCCTCGTTTTTAATAGATTGAAGTAAATATATTTTTTTCACAACATCACATACGTTGATCTGACTCCGAGATATGTATCTCAAGCACCTGTGTTACGTATATCAGAATCCCATTGATTACAAATATATACATATAAAAGTTTTCTTTTGTAAATACATACTTGTAATACAAAGAAAACACCTAGACCAATACAAACAGACATGTTCATGCACACAAGTGTTTGTACTGTGCCGGGATCGTACCCGCAACCCTTGGACCAAAAGTATCGTTCACTACCACTGTTCCGAACGGGTCGTCAAATAAAATAAGATTTGTGATTTTTTATGCTTTAACTTGTACACGATATTCGTGTCACAATAATCTTTTGCAAAAGGAAAATTTTTAGTAGCTTCTATTTCTTAAAGAAAGCAGAATATTACAATAAGAAGCATTTTCTCGGAGTCTAAACGGTCTGGCATTAAGCTCTACTTAGATACTTTAGGCTTGACAGAATATTCGCAAGAATTTTCGGACGTGAAATTTTAAATATGTAGGTATTGTTGGTAGATATATTTTTTTGTGTATTTACCACCATGAAAGTTTCCAAATTACAAAATAGTTTAACCAATTTAGATTCGATTTTCGACAAATCAATCTTCTTAAATACCATTTGTTAGTCTTGTAGGAGCATCCCTAATGTATCGAATGTATCTAAAAACGTATAATTTATGCGGGATCAAAAATACAACATTATTTTCAATAGGCCTTCAGGCGTTAACTTTCCTCAACCAATATAGTATAAAAAGGAACCTTACATTTTCAGTCTAATAAATCAGGCCTTAGATATATTTACGTATACATAGGTTGTATACCTCGCCAAAGGAATTCAAATAAATCGATTCTATTCACTCCACGTCGACGTTTAAAAATCCAACTAATTTGAATAAAATCTACCCAAGGAAATAACACACCGTCCAATATTTGTAGACATACGGATGAAAGGTTTTCCTATATGTATTGTGTTTCTAATTATGCTGGATGTTATAAGTAGGGCAGTTCTTTAAAGGCCGAGTCCTAATTATTACATTTACCGTCACCACTAAAAGTAGCTGTTTACTTGTAACAGCTATTGGTTGCTTTTATAAAATATATAGTTTTAGACACCATGCATAATATCCTCCAACCGATTACGACTACGGGGCCCATCTCAACGATCAGCCACATACGCAGGATATATTATAGTGCTCAAGTGTGTGCGCAAACACAAGTGCACTCTCTATACCTTACCCTAATATTCCTGATAGGGCACTAGAGGTGACACGACCGGAGAAGTATTGGGCAGAATACCAACGTCTTAACGTGCTTTCTAAGACACGGTAGGTACGACAGGTACAAGACCGCCAACTTCCAGACTCCGGGCTGATACTAAGAATTTCTTACCGAAAACTCAGATACAAATTTTAGGCACGACCCAGGGATTAAAGCTGGGACCTCTTGCGCAGCCGTCGACCCACTAACCACTACGCCACTGAGGCAGTCAAGACACCATGCATACTATGTTCTAAACTGCTTCGCTGCGAGGTCGCAGAGGCCCGAATCTGGTCCAAAATGGTACCTTAGATTCCGGTAACGAATTCTTGCGCTAATAGCATTTTCCTACAAATTGATATTTTTATCACTCACAGAGCCTTCTATCAAAACACCTACAATGTCTATTTGTCGAAACATAAAAATCATGCGGAATCTAAACCTATCGATATTTTTTGTTGACCCTGGGAATATGCGTCACCGACGTGGTAATGACCCGTCCACCGGGGAACCGACGGGTTATGAATGAATGAATGAATATACTTTTATTGCACTCAAAATAAAGTATGACTACTTAAAAACTAGGTCTTACAGGATATGTACAACGAAGATGTGTAGAACGAACGGTTATGTTGAACTCCCACCCGATGCCCGTGGTCTACCGAATAAAATCACAGGTCATCGTCCTTGTGCCCAGGAAGCCCAAGGTATATATACATGTTAGTTTTATACATAATATAAAGGTAAGTTTAGCAAAATACTTGTCTTTATCACTCAATAATATTAGGTCAGTGGATCAGAGCGTATGTCCGTATTTCTACCATCAGCTCGGCGGTGACGGAAAGCATTGTGAGGAAAGAATTGTTTAGTTAGAAAGGATAGTTTCTGAAACGTATAACCATGATTCAGTTGGTCTGGTTCCCCTGTTAGAGGGTAGTGAAGGTCAGACGGCAGTCGCTTCATTGTATTTAGTCGACTCCCCAAATCCTGAAATCATGGTCCAAGGGTACCTCGGGCTCCAAAGCGACAGTTTTGGGACGCAACTGGGAATTACACGCTAAGATGAGGAGGAGGGTACATTTTCCACGCAAACAAAACATCGGTTACAAAATACTTCACGTTACAAAAATTGTAACCTTTACATTACAAAATAAAAAGTACTATAGATAAGTACTTTTCATAGCAGCGGCATGTTAAGCAGGCATTAAGGCCGATATCGACCCATGGTTCTGCCACGCGGTCACCAGCTACACAAGATATCGATTGTACTATGCCACAGTGTAACATTAGATATAAAAAGTGCTACCAATTTTACTTGACTGTCCTGATGGTGTATTTGAATTCCCGCCTTGTGCATGCCCTCCTGCTGGGGAGTAAGAGGGTTATGTCGGGACTCTCCTCTGGCGGGGGCATCTACCTAACAAGAAGCCGGCCAGAGGCATAGGTACCGACTAAACCCCAGCGGTTTTCCCTCATCGCCCTTGAGTAGGGAGAAGTCATGGGCTTAAAAAGGCCGAACCCTGGCACCACAACCCCTCCCCCCGTGCGGTGCCAGGCGGTTCCTCCCCCGGCTTGGCCGGGAGAGGGGGTACGGACAACCGGGACAACTGTCCCTACGAGGGACAGTTGTCCCGGTTCCCTCCGCCGCCTCGTAGGGACAGTTGTCCTGTCCCTACGAGGCGGCGGAGGGAGCCTGTGCAATGCCGGCGCTGGTGTCCCCACACCACGCGCTAGCGGGGTGTATTTGAACCCTGACCCTGAAGTCCAGCGACCATAAAGTGCCTGTAGTCTTCTAGTTTAGGATAAGCGTTACCTAGAAGACACATTCTGCCTCTGGCTAATGGTCTTTCGTCGATTGACACCACGAGCCGATGACACCGCGGTGTCAACTGCACAAGGACATTTTTTTTATTGCGCGATAGACCCCGTGGTTCCTACCATAGTGTTAATTGGCAAATAAATGTGGGAGTGCCACGCTTAGGCATGAATGGGCCGGCTCGACCGGAGTGATACCACTGCCTCACAGAAGACCGCCGTGAAGCAGCGCCTAACCCAATTGGGGGAAAGGGAAAAGGTTGGCAACGCACTTGTGACTCCACTGGTGTTGCAGGTGTCCATGGGCGGCGGAATTGCTTACCATCAGGTGATCCGTCTGCTCGTCTGCCACCTCTCATTATAATAAAAAAATAACGTTTTGAGACTTCATCCATTGAAACCGTGGTCTTCATTTAAATAAGAGATGTTCTATGGTTTCTATGTGGCCTCTTTGCATGCCTCGCATTTTCTTCGTTAATAATGTCCTATCAACGCTCCTATTCTCCTTGTTTCTTGCCTATTGGCCTCAGAAAGCATGTTTTTTTTCCATATCTTAGTTTCATCTCCTATGAAGGCCTTAGAATGTTTCATTCCTTGTTTTTTCTTCTATTCCTTAATTGACTCTTCGTTTAGTTACACATTGCCGGAAGGCCATATTAATGGTGCTAGCTCATCTGCCTTTTCGTTTCCTGTGAAGCCCTCGTGACTCGGTATCCATAATAGCCTTACCTTTTTGTGTCGTCCCAAGCAGACCTTAGATTAAAATCGGGGATCGCCTCGATTTTAATCTTCTCCCTTTGCCCCTAGGATAGCCATCATCAGGTCACAGCTCGAAAAATCTGTCGGGAAACGAAGCCTTAAAAGTCTGACTGTTTGTTTGAAAATAGAGTAGTATCTTTAATCATGTATGATCGGGGAACCTTTTTTTTATATGATACAGTGGCAGACAAGCAGACGGATCACCTGATAGTAAGTATTTGCCACCGCCCATGGACACCTGCGACACCAGTAGAGTCACGAGTGTACTGAAAATCTTTAAACCGCCCTTTCTCCCGGATTGGGCCCCCGGTACCCTCTCTCACACAGCGAAACACAGCACAGTGCTATTTCACGCCGGTTTTCTGTGAGGCCGCGGTATCACTCCGGCCGAACCGGCCCATTCATGGCAAAGCGTGGCTCTATCACGGTCTGACGCATTAAGAAGAGCAAAAATCGCTGGCAGCTTGTATAGTTTTTTTTTCTGAAATGACGCCATTCTAGTGTCGTGCGTGCAAGGGTTATTTTTCTAAAGTGCGGCAGATTCCCCGACCGTACATATGTGGCCACCAGTGTATGTCACTAATTAATATAATATTTGTAAGTTAGCTTTTATCTGATATTCGTAATAGAAGTGCTATACACGAGCAGGCAATTGATAAGATGTTATGAATTTTTCATAATTTAACCCCTATTCTCTTGCTACTTCGTAATTTTTATACTGTGCCCACGCTTTGTCCGATAGCTCGAAACTCGACAGTCACGTCACGAAAATTCTATACAACTCACGCGTTTGTGTGAGTGAGTATCAACAGAATAGATAACCCGCTTGGGTGGATAAGCATACTACAATCGAACGGAAGAAATCGATAGCCTATTTATTGTTCTTTTATATCATATGAAAAGCTTGTAACTCTTTACTGAAACGACTTAGTGATCCGACTCAGCCAAATGATACACGGTTCCGATTCTCGAATGTTCGCTCCGAATGTATCATTCGACTCAAATGGATCTCGAGTCCGGGTGAACCGAATGATTCGCATGAGCTGAATTATCCGATAAGCTGAATGATCCGAATGAGCTGAGTGATCCGAATGATCTGAATGAGCAGAATGATCCGATGAACCGAATGACCCACATGAGCTGAATGATCCGATGAGCTAAATGATCCGAATGAACTGAGTGATCCGAATGAGCAGAATGATCCGATGAGCCGAATGATCCGAATACACTGAATGACCCGAGTGAGTCAAATGATCCGAATAAGCAGAACGAATCACGGATCTCTCTGAGAGTCGATGTTCCAAATGAAGCGTTTCACTGTTCCGCATCTCTGCACTGATCTAGAAGGAAATGTTCCAATCTTTTGAAAGATACGTTTTTTTCAGGTCTAAAAGCTACGAACTTTGAATTAGTCACAGGTTCTACTGTCTTTTTAACCGTGGGAGGCTCTTCCACGGTTATACGCTTCGGTATGAATTTATATTATTTAATTATATGGCGTGTTACATTTTGTTAAGCGTATACATCATCATCATCTTAGCGATTTGTCCCGGTTGCGTCCCAAGCTGTCGCTTCGGAGCCCGGGGTCCGCTTTCCTATTTCGACTCCTCCACTTCGCGCGGTCTTGTGCATCCATAGTGGTCAGTTTATTAGCACGCATGTCATCCCTTACGATGTCAAGCTACACCTTATTAGGTCTACCCTTTCTGTCGGGACCCGGCAGTGGTACCATGGTCAGACATTTGTTTCCCACATAGCTGTCCGGTTTTCGCAGGACATGACCGTACCAATGTAGGCGACTCTCCAGCTTTGGTCACGGATATGAAGGCTCCCACGTATGCGTGAGTTTCTCACGAGGTCTTTTCGCATAACTCCACACGTCCACCGCAGCATGTTCATCTCCGTGTCATGCAACTCCTGCTTGAGTCGCTCAAGTAAAGGTCAAGTCTCACTGACCAATTTTTGGCCGACCCGGGGATCGAACCTGGGACCTCTTACGCAGCCGTCGCTTTATAGTGCGACCGACAAACCACTGCGCCACCGAGGCAGTCAAAAGAGGAAGTAGCTGCTATACAAAAGTACCGGTTTGGTAAGCGTATACATTATAATAATTAGATACTAGTGGCAAGCTCTCACTTCGTTTCGGGAAATTAGTTTCAAATCCTGATAATAGATGGCACTAGGCGTCGATCACATCGCGCAAGTGTTTTACTTTTTTAGTTAACCTAATGCGGTCGGTTTTACCGGAGTGATATCGGAGCTTCACAGTCAAACGGAGTAGAGCATCAGAATTGCTTAAATTGCTACAAATGTCTGAAGGTTTGATGTCGCAGTATTACAGACACACACTCACACAAACACGATATCTCTCATGGCTTTTTTGAACTAGGGATACCTACGAAACTTTTCTACTTATAAAAAATACAGATCCCATTTGAATGATAACTTTAAGCGCCCCAAAACTTTGCTCGGACAAAGTCCTCGTATATACTATGTTTACAATAGTTTTCATTCACCGGCAGTTTTGGGTCAAGTGGACTCTTCTGAACTTTGCCATCTTATACGACAGACGCGTATAACACTTATTGGGTGTTAACTTAGGAAATAGGTAAAGTTATGAAGTTTTGTATTTATTCTCTTTGCAGACTGAAACGAGAAGAGATATTGGTTGACACCTGGAGCCCAATTCTCGGGATTTTCGATATGAAAAAACATGGCGGTTATCGTATGAAATCCGTACGAAATAAAATAAAGTTTAAAAACTAAAACCCGACTACCAAAAAACACGATCTAAAAAGTACAAAACAAGAAAATTGTCTCTGCTGAAATGATTATGCCGTATCGCCGAGAATTGAGCCCCTGTCTGTCGAAAACTATCGCTTTGTCCCTTTCATTGAGGAGCATGTGAAAGAGACAGAGCAATAGTTTTAGATAGCGAGGATAGTATTTCAAACTCATGGTAAGGTCTCAGATCTTCTTATAGTGGTGTCGAAAATGCTCGACGTCTATAGGTACAGTAAAAGTTGATGCAAACTTTTCACAGCTAGTGACTTTTATGTTCCAAAGAATAAGAACTACAAACAGCCAAATATATGCAGTTACTGTTGACTGTACTCAAATAAAGTTTACGAGCAATGTACCAGCGTGTAGTTAGTAAAAACTCAAAATGTTAAGACTTTATCCATGTTTTACAATAAATTTACCCACCTGGGAAATTAAGATGACGGATAGGTACATACTATAACTTTGGTTCAATATTAAATATTAACCTACATATCTTACGCCTTTTGAGGGTTCCGTAGTCCACTAGGAACCTTTACAGTTTAGCCGTGTTCGTCTGTTTATTCGCAGCCCCGCTAAGAGACTTTTAGTACTAAAAACTTAGATTAAATCAAAATAGCGGAAGATACGGCACGTCCCTTCAATTAGACAACTGAAAACGGACCATTTGTTTTGACATATGCTTGAAGAAATTAGGCGACACGGACATAATTTAAACGGTCCACGCGGTAGAGACGAGTCACATATCTTCCGGTATTTTGATTTAATGTAATACTAAAAAGCGTAATTTGGTCTCAATCAAATCAGTAGGATTCAGTAAAAATTTAACAAATATTGTATTTTGTATCATCGAGCAATGGTAGCCCAGTGGGTAAGAATGCACCTTCGATACGGGGAGTCGTGGTTTGAATCCGAAAATGCACCACTGGATTCTTCAAATAAAAGCATTTCTACCATTAGCCGTGGGAGAGCCACGCTTTGGCATGAATTTGGCATGAAGTGATACCACGATCTTACAGAAAATCGGCATGAGGCAGTGCTGTGTTACGTGAGTGAGGGTACCATAGGCCGAATCCGGGGGAAAGGGGGGTTTAATGGTTGGCAGCGCACCTGTGAGTCCAAAGGTGTCGCGGGTGTCCATGGGCGACGGCATTCGCTTACAATCAGGTGATCCGTCTGTTCGTCTGCCACCTATCACATAAAAAAAAATTTGCTCAGAGGAGGGAAAACATTAAAAGAAACCTGTACGTTTCGGATAGATTCTAAAACGTTTAGGTAAATGATTCAGATGGTCTGGTTCCCCTATTATAGGGTTGCGGAGGTCAGACGGCAATCGCTTCATAGGAATTAAGACCTCCGACTCATAGAATTATTCTTGCCGTAACCGAGAATTATACGCCAAGATGAGGAAATGTTTTTGTATTATCATATCACTCATCTTTCTAAAATTATTTTTACCAAAAATTCTCTCGCAACAACTTGAAAAACATTCCTAATATCATGGCATATTTAAACAAATGGTACCTAATCTCCCACCACGTGTGAGATATGTGGCGAAAAATGGCAGCAGTATTCGCCCTGGTCGCATGTCTCTGTGGATTGAGACTGTGAAACCAGATTTACACTGCAAGATAAAAAAAAACATAAAAACATCAAAAAAGGTCTTATGTAAAAATCTAACTTGTAAATGAAATGAAAAGTATTTTGGATAAGTATAACTTTTACACTTATCCAAAATACTTTTCATTTCACACACACAGGGTACAGCAATTTTTTTTGCAATTTATTCGTAAGTAAATTTAAAATTTTTTCGACAGTCTTAGGGTGGGTCTCGAACCCACGATCTTTTGCTAAACGGGCAACTGCTTTACCGGCTTCACGGCGAAGCAAAAGCACTAAAAAGGCGTCGACTTAAAGCAGTGGCCCGGTTAGCAAAAGATCGTGGATTCGAGTCCCACCCGAAGGCTGACGAAAAATTTCTAAGTGCATTATTTACTCTTTTTTTATGATATAGGTTGCAGACGAGCCAACGGATCACCTGATGGTAAGCGATAACCGCTGCCCATGGACAACTGCAACACCAGTGGTGTCACAAGTGCGCTGCTTACCTTTTAACACCCCTTCCCCTGGATTGGGCCTCCGGTACCCTCACTGACGCAGCGAAACACAGCGCATGCACTGTTTCACGCCGGTTTTCTGTGAGGACGTGGTATTACTCCGGTCGAGCCGGCCCATCCATGCTGAAGCGTGGCTCCCACTCTTAAATTATTTTGGATAGTATATAAATGAAAGTAAAATTCTTAATATTCATACCTATCTGATATGATCTCCGTGATTTGAGTGCCAATAGCTGCTTGGGAAGGAGTCGAGGCGATGTGTGAGTTGTTGTTAGAATTTACTTAATAACCTTTAGTTTGCAACTAACTTTATTAATCATACTAGTGGCCCGACCTCACATCATTAGTTCCACTTCCTACCAATAGATGGCGATAGGTGTAGATTACATCGCGCAAACGTTTCGTGTTTTCGTGGTTTCGCTGTCTGTAGAAATTAGGTATCTTTATTAATAGAATAGATGAGAATAAATATTAACAGACTATGTATGAGCCTAAGTTGTTCGGAATAAAATGTTTTTATTTTTTATGTCTTATGTAGAGAATACGATGATCTCATAGCAATTAACATTCATGAAAAAATCTTAAACGTATTTTTATATTAGGTACTATATTTGCATGAATGCAAGACCTTTGAACTTTGCACTTTTACTTTGTCACGCAAATATGGGTGCGGGGTATAATACCCATAGTATAAAGTTTCCCAGTAACAAGACTTAGAGCGTTTCACCGAGCGACGCTTCAATGGCTCTGTAAACCGAAACTTAGGTTACCAAAATAAAGCGTTGACTATAACTTTCGTCCTGCAAACAATTTCTAAACCAATAGCTTCTGAAGACGGTTAAATAGTTTAAAAAACCAGCAGTAAGTAGTATATTAAATAAGGAAGGAAGAATCGGTCAGAAAACAAAGCATACACATAGACCGTGGGATAGCCAAGCTTCAGCATTAAAGAGCCGGCTCGGCCGGATTGATACCACGGCCACGGATGAGATGTACCCTCACTCACGCAGCAAAATACAGCATAGCGCCGCTTTCACGCCGGTTTTCTGTGAGGCCGTGGTATGCAGGCCCAATCCTGGGGTAAGAAGGGTTTAAAGGTTGGCAGCGCACATGTGACTCCACTGATATTGTCATCACGGACGCCCATCCATAGGCGGCGGCAATCGCTTACCATCAGATGATCAGTCTACTCGTATGCCACCTGATCTCATGATCAAAGTCATTATCAAAGACATCACAATATTAGAGTGAATTTATGTACCTACCATGAAACTAGAAAACACGCGATGTATGTCTATGGTACCTATCGATTGATTAGTTGAGGCCTTTGTAAAGGTTTATTATTATTATTATTCATGGCTCTACCCGAAGATAATTCGCCAATGTCAAGTAACTTTTCGAGAATAAGTAGGTAGTTAACAGTCGAAGTCAGTCAAAGTCACATTCACTCAATAAAACGCCGGTGTTTTACGTTTTATCGACCTACAGATTCAGCGGATATCACTCTAAATGCAATCGTGGGTTTTAAGACTCTATTAGGTCCAAGCAAGTTGTCATGAGATAACGCACTCGACACAGAATAGCAATGTTAAAAACGATACAATCCAACGATTCTTATTATTAGGATCAGTTTGCGGCACTTCACTGCACAAATAAACATCACATTTGTACACTAAAAACCACTAGACACTAATTTAAAACCTTTGAATTGCATCAGCCCATGCGGCTTGTTTTAGCCCTACCCGCAGAATATTTTGCAAAGGTTGATGCACGGAGTAGTGACAATCTTTGACAAGTCGTGTCAATTAAAACCAAGCAGGTGCAATATGTTTCAGTCCTATCTGCTTCTTAGCAAAAAGTGATAAACACCAGTACTAGTATCTATCAATTTTATTTTCTAAAGGTCTACTAGTATGGATGCCCGAAAATAAGAAGAGACCACGCGGCAGGCCGAGAAAACGATGGAGGGACGATGTCGATGCCCACCTAAAGGATTGGACGACTGCGACTCGTGACCGAAAACGTTGGAAAGAGGGTAGGGAGGCCTTTGCCCTGCAGTGGGACAGTACAGGCTAACAATAATAATAATAATAATATTTTGAACAATGTTTCGAGAAAGAAAAATTCTCAACAAAAATAATAATGATAATAATAAAAGTCTACTGTGTGTTTCCCCTTTCAATTGTTTCTCGGAATCCCAACTGACGTCATGTCCTTATCACGCGATCCGTGACTTAACGAAGCCAACAAAAGAAAATCAGTTTATTGTGAAATGTGTCACTTCACTATTTATAGAAGTATTATTATTTTACAAACCATTTGGATGGCTAGAAAGGGATCAATGGGGGCTATCGCGTGCGAATAATCCGCAAGATGGCGTACTATAAGTCTGAGATCCATCTAAAAGGTGATTGGGTATTTTTAGACGTGATATGTCAATTTGTCAAGAAATTACTGAAGGTTCGAGAATGCCGCCCAATAGTACCTATCTATCTACTGAAACACTTTGCATACATACTATCTGTGAACAGGGTGTATTAAACATTAAAATCCTTTAAACTACCGCTTCTAACAACAATTCTGAACAGATTTTATTCTACGAATTTTGGAAACTCATCGATTTTTTTTTCGACTTTCCATACAAAATGAACATGTCACGTGGCCGTCTTTGTACGAACAGTGTTTTTTTTTACTTAATGTTTATCGATACATCGTGTATACTTGTGGCCTAAGTACCTATTTTGTGATTTGTTGCTGTCTTGCCAAATGTTCCTAAAACATTAGGCTCGTTTTACTTGTATCGTTGGATTCGGCGGGTAGGGCTAAAACAAGCTGCGTGGGCTGATGCTACTCAAAGGTTTTAAATTAGTGTCTAGTGGTTTTAGTGTCCAAATTTGGTATTTATTTGTGCAGTGGAGTGCCTCAAAGTGGCCATAATAATAAGAATCGTTGAATTGTATCGTTTTTAACACTGGTATTGTGTGTCGAGTGCGTTGTCTCGTGAAAACTTGCTTGGACCTAATAGTCTTAAAACCTGCGATTGCTTTTAGAGTGATATCCGTAGGTCGATAAAACGTAAAACACCGGCGTTTCATTGAGTGACTGTGACTTTGATAGACTTAGACTGTTGACTAACTACTTATTCTCAATAAGTTACTTGACATTGGCGAATTATCTTCGGGTAGAGCCATATTTTAAAAAACTTGTATTGTTAAAGTACACCTCCGTGCAACGTCACAAATCGTCTCGTACGAACCGGGCTCCGTTTCGCCACAACACGCGATTCGTCATTTAGCGTAACAAAAGCAGGCCGATTTATTTACGTCGTGAAAGTACTAACACGACACAGTGTGAAAATTTCTAGTTAGAAGACATTACATTATTTGGCAGCTGATATGGTAGCTCAATGGATACCCGTACCCCGGGCTCCAAGGCAACAGATTTGGACACCACCTGGAATTATGTTAAATACATTATGATTGAATATCAAATAAGAAATTGTATAGTTAATGCGGCCCAGACGTGATGTTTATTGTACATTGAACGGTCCGATCCGGAATTAACTGTCATTTACGTAGGCATGCTGTGTTTGCCAGTAATGAGCAGTTTTCCAGTAGGTATTTATAAATTTCCTAGTGATTCGCTAGATGGCGCAATCAGTCCCTGTAAATGTTAGGTGTGGTATCAAATTTAATGTGGACCCTAATTTATGGGAAAATTGTTTTAGATTTTTTTACATTGAATATCTTAATACTTCGCAGTTAATATGTATTTTTAGTGCTTTGTACATTTTAAATGACAGAGAGTGATTCAAAACGAAACTTTTCATAAAGAAGTAAAATATGTATTTTACTTGTTTACTTTTTATCTCTATTTTCTTATGGGTAAAATAAAGTTAAATATGGCAGGATCATAAATGCCATGATGATGGTTGGTTTATCAAATATTTTCTATCTATCATAGACAAAAAAGGAACTTTTAATTGATAGTGAGAGTAGCGTCATCTGGTGTTGCTTTTAGAAACCATAGACATTTATTTTTTTAACACTCATACTTTGCTGTGATGATATTTTTGGCAAACCTAATATTTAAATAAAAATAATATACGCTAAGATAAGGTAGTTCAATGAGAACACGCCTTACATACGGGAGGTCATGGTTGGAAACCGAGTATGCAACTCTGGATTTGTAAAATCTATATTATGTACGTATTTCTACCGTAAGGTGAGAGAAATATCGTGATAGAACTTGCATGGTTTGAATAGTTTCTGTAACGTGTTCACCCATGACTCAGATGGCCTAGTAATTAAAAGTTGGCACTAAAAACCTAAATCATACTGCAGATTATTGTGACATGAATAGCGTGTGCAAAATTAATTAAAAAAAGACACCAATTATTTTTTTTTTGTAAGAGGCAAATATCCTCGAGTTTGCACCTTACTGTGCTTGGCCTGTTGTCACTTATGGATGTAAGGCCTGGACTTTGAAGGAGGACACCAGACGACGTCTGGAGGCATTCGAGATGTGTTGTTACCGCCAGCTGGATACATAGAGTGACAAACGAAACGGTACTCCAACGTGTCGCCATGACCCGTAACTTTATGAATGCTATCAAAATGAGGAAAATCGAATACCTAGGTCACGTACTTGGGGAGAGGTACATCTTGCTTCAATTCATAATGATGGGAAAAATAGAGGCAGGGCGACGCGTTGGTTGAAAAAGCCGTGGCTGCGTAATATAAAGGAGTGGACTGGCAACGCATCTGTCTCGCAATGAACATAGAGGATTTTGGAAAGCTGACGGCCAACCTTCAGAACTGAAGAGGCACTCAAAGAAGAAGAACCTATATACTTTACTGTCGAAAGATATTTTGAACATTATTAGAAAGAAAGAATTTTTTTATTATAGACATCACAACACAGAACATGCTATATATTCTGTGTTGTGATATCTTGTTGAGTTGTAAAAAGAACACAATTTGGCACAAACGGAAAAAAATAATAAAACAATTAAAAATACATACAAATAAAAACAAATGGAAAAAAAAAACAAAAATATATTCAATCATTTTTCATTTATTGTCTTAATTTTATTACAATCAATAAAAATAAATTGGAGACTGATCCGTAAAAAGACTAGGCACTGGCACAAATATTGAGACTGACCGGATGGCGCAATTGGTAGTGACCCTACCTCTTACGCCAAAGGTCGTGGGTTCGAACCCCACCCTGGACAAACATTCGTGCGATGAACACTTGTGTTTGTTCAGTGTCTGGGTGTAATATATGTATTTGAGTATATATTTGTGTTCCTCTGTTGTCTCATATCTGTAACACAAGTGCTTAAGCTACTTAGTATGGAATCAGGTCAACGTATGAGATGTTGTGAGAATTATATAATTATATTATAATATTGGCACTAGTAATAGTTACACTATGGCAGTGACTTATTAACGTAATTCCTATGAGACTGACTGCTGTCTCGGTGGCACAGTGGTTAGTGGGTCGCACTTTAAAGCGACAGCTGCTCTAGAGGTACGTGTTCTATACCCGGATCGGACCAAAAATTTGAACCTAAGTGTTCGGTTAAAAATTCTTAGTATCAGCCTGGAGTCTAGAAGTTAGCGGCCCTGTACCCTCGTGCCTCGGAAAGCACGTCATGCCGTTGTTCTTGCGCCCGATCCCTCTCCGGTCATGATACAGTAGTGTCCCATCGAAATATGAGGGTAAGGGAATAAAGAGTGCACTTGTGTTTGCGCACACAATTGAGCACTATAATATATCCTGCGTATGTGGCTGATCGTTGAGATTGGCCGCCGTAGCCGTAATAGGTTGGAGGATATTATGCATAGTGTCTAAAACTATATATTTTATAAAAGCAACCAATAGCTGGTACAAGTAAACAGCTACTTTAAGCGGTGACGGTAAATGTAATAAATAGCACTCGGGCTTTAAAGAACTGCCCTACTTATTAACGTCCAGTATAATTAGAAACACAATACACTTAGGAAAACCTTTCATCCGTATGTCTACAAATTTTGGACGGTGTGTTATTTCCTTGAACGTTTGTTATTTTATTCAAATTAGTTAGATTTTTAAACGTCGACGTGGAGTGAATAGAATCGATTTATTTGAATTCATTTGGCGAGGCATACAACCTATGTATGCGTAAATATATATCCTATTATACTATATTGGCTGAGGAAAATTACATTTAGAATAAGTATTATTGCCTAAAGCGCTTTGAAAATGATGTTTTTTTCCTATTTTTACCAAACAACCAAACGCATGGAGATAAAATTTATAACAGAAATGGATTTGCAGAGGATTAGCAATTTATCCTCTGCCTTCGACTTTTGACTTTTGATTTGACAATAATTATAACGAGGAGTACGATGTATCAGGTCAATAAAAATAACCAATCCGCATTATACATAGTAAATGCATCCATTAAATTGGTTGGTCTGCTGCTATTCAATTGGTAGGTTGATGCTATTAATTTGGTGGTTACTGCAATTACCTAAATTGGTAAGTTTCCATCAAATCAGTTACAAAATTAAAACTGTAATTGGACCTATTTTGACGCAGAGAATGCACGCGCACGCACACCTGAATATCGTTTTTTCAGTCCTCCTCTCAGTCAGAAAGGATTTTTCTGCACCCTAAAAAAAGGACAAAACTGGGGTTTACAGACAAAATTGGGGTGCTCTTTTCTAAGAGCACTGTGTAGTAACGACACGGCAAAACTGTATAAAACTGTACCAAAAATCTTCCTATGCAATAATTTCGAACTTCCCTAACTAGGAAAGTTTCCTCCTCTAATTAAAAAGATTTTGGGGCCCGATTCTCTCGGGATTTTCGATATAAAAAAACATGGCGGATGTCTCACGAAAATCTTACAAAAAACTCTTTTTACCCGACTACGGCGAAACCAAAAGAAGGGTTATGATTTTCACCTGCATGTATCGTCAGTGAAGTTCTAACACTATGTAAGTCATTTTTAGCAACTTTTCAGGAAAGCCAAAAAACTGATCAGAGATTTACGTGCTATTTCCATTTGAATTCAATTGTTGACTTCCGTTCTGTTACCTTTTCAACATTTAAAAGGTTTATGATGGCCGCACTGAATTCGGATTGATAAAAACGATCCGTCTCATAAGTCTCTAACGAATAGCATCAAAATGTCATAACCGCCACCAGCAAATTAGTAAAAAAAATTAAAAATTAAATTGTGACTTACGTGGTCATCTCGAAGCGTAGGTCATTTTATGACTTCCGTGCTGTTATTTTTACGTAATTATAAAGGTTTTTATTGGTTTCTATCGATTCTCTAGCGAATGGCATCAAAATGTCAAAACCGCCAAAAAATTACTTACATGGTGTTAGAACTTCACTGACGTTATGTATGTATGATTGTTTATCTGTTCCCTCATAACTTCTAAAGTAGTTATCATATTTGAAAAAAAATACAAAGCCAGAAAACTGTCTCTGCTGAAATTGAGGCTATCAGCGCAAAAGTGGTGTAACTCCAACCTACATCAAGGTGATGTATCCAGCTTACCTATTCTACTCTGCCGTGTGGTCCCCGGCAGAGTAGAATAGACCACCCTCACTCTTACCGAGGTGTCGTAAAAGGCGACTAAGGTAAAGCTGCTGGCATGATCATCAGCACCCAGAGAAGGAAAACTCTGCATTTATATCAAAACCCTCGCCAACCCGTCTGCCAAGCGTGGTGAGTGTGGCCATTACCCCTCATGTGATTGAGGGAGGCCCGTGCCCCAGTAGTGGGGACTTAAATGGGCTGATGATGATGATGACTTGTAATACATACTGCCGCGCTATCAGTAAGAGCAGTAAGTCAGAAATTTTGAAGTTAAGAAAATGTCGGTTAAAGTTTTTGATTAAACTTTCTTAACTTAAGAGTTTTAAAAGTAAAGCTCAAAAATGGGTGTAATGCGGGAGGATATAGCATTACTTGGCGATCCAGGATATGTACATAACTCATTTTTGAAAAAAAAATTACTACTCGTACAGTTAGCGCGGCAGCATACAAAACCCAGACCAATACAAAAAAATATCTTCGTGCACACAAATGTTTGTACTGTGCGGGGATCGAACCAGCAACTCTTGCACCAGAGGCAGCGTTCACTACCACTGTTCCAAACGGGCCATCGTATATTGGATTATCAAAATATTTATCTTCTTAATGTCTCTTAATGATTCACGTAGATTTTATTTCCGAAGAAAAATATTTTGAATAGTAATGGAAACTAACGAAAACAAATCCTGGATCCCTCCAAGTTGATTGGATTATCTATTACTCAGATTGACGATCTGAAATTGCCATCGACAAACTAAGAAGACTTCTTTTTCGAAGTGGATCGATGGTCAGAGCAAGAACTCATTAAAAGTTAAATTTTCGCTTAGACGACGCGATGAGATGACGGAACTTACAAAGTACCACCTGGGTCCTCTTTTTTCTTTTTTATGTGATAGGCGGCAGACGAGCAGACGGATCACCTGATGGTAAGCGATTGCCGCAACCCATGGATACCCGCGACACTAGTGGAGTCACAAGTGTTGCCTACCTTTAAGCCCCCCTTTCCCCTGGATTGGCCCTCCGGTACTCTCAATCACGTAGCGAAACACAGCACAGTGCTGCTTCACGCCGCTTTTCTGTGAGGCCGCGGTATCACTCCGGTCGAGACGGCTCATTCATGCCGAAGCGTGGCTCTCCCACGGTCATAGGCCTCCTTCGAACGGTTTGTTTATACAGTCCATTCGGTAGATATCTGAAGGTGAATTGGACAGTTCTATTTTGACATTAAAAGTAAGGCACTCTTTTTAAACTTAACTTTTTTAAGAATCGAGAATATTTATTTAACACCACTGGTGTTGCAGGGGTCCATGGGCGGCGGAATCGCTTACCATCAGGTAATTCGTCTGCACGTCTGCCACCTATCTCAATAAAAAAAAAATCTTTAGATATCTAACCGATTTTAATTGAAAGGATTTTTAATCTTAATCAACATTTTATCTACTAATTTGAATTATCTGGACATGGAATACAACATGTAAATATTTTTAGCGGCACACACGCAAGAAATCACAAATAATTAAATATATACATACATCTGAATCATCAGAAAAATAACAACTTTCGCTTGGCGTTTCGGAACCACCTTCGTCACCAAGAGAAATTAAAGCTCTTGGTCCCTATAATGCAATCTATGCGGCCATATTTTGCACGAGACAATAATCGTTGTTCGATGGTCGCCATATACCGGTTACTGATTGATTGCGATTATTTATGTCAATCCCTATGAGCGAAAATTCCAATTAACGCATTATGAATTTTCTAAGATATTTTAACAAACATTTTATTGGTAATCTCATCGACTTAGATAACTTAACATTGTCTAAGGTGATAACTATTATAAATTCTTGTTCAGATTAATTCAGAAATATTAATACTTTTTATTTTGGAACAATGAAAACACAAAAAAGTTAATGATTTTTACAACTTAATATTGTTATTTGTAGAAAGTTGGATGCATGATACGAAACGTTTTATCTGTCTTATTCACCTTCTTACGCTGAATGGACTATAATAAAACTCATCTCTTCTCAGAGCTTAATTCCTAGTTGCGCCCAAAACTGTCGATTCTGGAGCTAAGGTTACGCTTGGATTTTGACGATCCAGGGTTCGGGAGGTCCAGTAATTACAATGAAACTGCCGCTAGACCTTCGCAACCTTTAGACAGGGGAACCAGACCAACGGATCACGGTTACACTTTTAGAACCATTATCTCATATATGGCTGTGTGGTCCCCGGCAGAGTAGAATAGGCCACCCTCACTTTTACCGAGGTGTCGTAAAAGGCGACTAAGGTAAAGCTGCTGGCATGATCATCAGCACCCAGAGAAGGAAAACTCTGCATTTATATCAAAACCCTCGCCAACCCGTCTGCCAAGCGTGGTGAGTATGGCAATTACCTCTCATGTGATTGAGGGAGGCCCGTGCCCCAGCAGTGGGGACTTAAATGGGCTGATGATGATGATGATGATATCATCTATTGTGGGTACACAAAATTTCGAGAAACTGTCTGAAACCAACTGATGCAGGTTCTCTTACGATTTCTTTCGTCCCCGCCGAGCCGGATGGTAGAGTCTATGTGCGTATACGCAAATTGATTGACACGATTTGAAAAAAGAAACTAACGTTCCATTTTTTGAACACGGTTTAAAATGTTTAATAAAACTCGCAAAAATATACAGTTGATTATTGAACTACCTCATTTTTTGAAGTCGGTAAGGTAGCTGTGCATATAACGACAACCTGAATTTGTAATTTAAAAACACGTTTAGTCAAAACGACAAATTAAAAAGATGTCAAAAACACATGAGACAAATTTCCACGACAAATTGTCACCTGTCGTTCAAAAAGTTTTATTTAACAGAAAAATGTTGGATTATCACGGCACAGTCCGAAAGTTCGAAGAAATAATTACCTAATTTAGTAACTCGAAACGATTTCCACCGACGTATTACGAGTAAGTTTGAAATTAGGTCAGATCATAAATTGTTTTGAACAAAAATTAGAACCGCAGTAAGGCCAAAATTACTGTTCTAGTTCTAGTAGCTAAGTTTGAAAAATATGTCTGTAGTTCTATACTTTCTGAAGACGACTATGGGGAATCGTTGATTGCGTCGGGCCAACAGTAAGTGGCCAACTTTCGTGACTTGCAATGCAGTCAGTTGCGACGGGTTCAATTTCCGGGACGATATTAAGTCAATTTGCTTTAAATTTTGTGGTATTTTAAACTTTAAACGATTATTTAAGATGAATGTTATACCCTCTATCGCTAGTGGGTCCGACCAATCGACGTTAATTGTTAGAAACTAAACCGGATATCTTTTAACAAATTCGAGACTACGATGTCTCGGAAAACTTTTATACTATTTATTTAATACTTATACTTAACTTTTGATTCTCTTTTTGCAATATAAATTTGGATTAACGCCATAAGTGGCCGTTTTTGGCGGTAATTCAAATTTCGAGTACAAAAGCAGACCCAAAAGTTAAGTATAAGTATTAAAATAATAGTATAAGTGTTTTCCGAGAGATCGTAGTCTTTAAATAATTGTTAAAAAGATATCCGGTTTAGTTGCTAACAATCAAAATCAATTGGCGTCGGTTAGGGTAGTTGACCCTACCCTTCACCTTGAGTGTTGATTCAGGAGCCCAATGGACAATACGACAAAAATAATATTACCATTTTTATACGCTTTTGGAATGAAGAAAGAAAAAAAGAGTAATGAATTTTTGTCGTATTCTCATGCACTCGACACAAAAGTCAAATGAGAAAATTAAATACCTTCGTCCATATAGAAGTAGAATTTTATAATATATATCACAGCCCGAGAATTGGGCCTCAGGATACGAATGTATGTCTTCTAATAAGTCGTAGATTCGGATCCGGATTCGGATATCGGTTTTATTTAAAAATGTGTGTATAAAATAATAAAATAAACGGCCATAACAAAACGACATTTATTTAATTAAATGTCGTTTTGCTATGGTTATAATATCAAACAGGAAGTCGGATTATATTCAAAATAGGACTACGACAAGTAAGTCTCCTTCGTAGTCCCATTGATGGGACCACGAGAAAACGGAGGACATTTGTATGGACGAATGTATGAAATCTCTATATTCGACTTTGATGTCGAGTGCTCGAGCCACAGTTTTGCGGAATATGTCACTAGCATAGCTGTAAGGAAAAGTAACCGCTAGTTGGTTTTAGAGTCTATAGTTGTTGGAGCTTTGATTATTATTACCCGACATCCAATACTGCTGAACTGATTCATTGACAACCCGTTTGGAACAGTGGTAGTGAACGCTGCCTCTGGTGCAAGGGTTGCGGGTTCGATCCCCGCACTGTACAAACATTTGTGTGCATGAACATGTCTGTTTGTATTGGTCTGGGTGTTTTCTATATATTATAAGTATGTATTTACAAAAGAAAAGCATTATATGTATAAATATGCCGTGTGGTCCCGGCAGAGTAGAATAGGCTTCCCTCACTCTTACCGAGGTGTCGTTAAAAGCGACTAAGGTAAAGCTGCTGGCATGATCATCAGCACCCAGAGAAGGAAAACTCTGCATTTATATCAAAACCCTCGCCAACCCGTCTGCCAAGCGTGGTGAGTATGGCAATTACCCCTCATGTGATTGAGGGAAGCCCCCGCAGCCCGTGCCCCAGCAGTGGGGACTTAAATGGGTTAATGATGACATGTATATATTTGTAATCCCACTGTTGATTCTGATATCCGTAACACAGGTGCTTGAGCTACCTATCTCGGAGTCAGATCAATGAGATGTTGTCAAATATATTATATTATATTATATTATTCATCGGTATTAAATAAATAATAATAAATAAATATTTCACAACATCACATAAATTGATCTGACTCCGAGATAGTATTATGTTAACTTCTTTATTTTTCCCGTGAGCGACAATAACGAACAGCGTTCGATTTTACACCCCCATAAACAATCCAAAATATATGTAAAACAGTACTAATCCACTTGCAGTAAGACTTACGATAAATCGTATAAAGTTATGATGCTGGGTTGTGTAAATGAGTCCCTATATGAGGATGAGGACCCTCAATATTTTATACCTATCGACCGGACTTGATCAGAATTTCAAGGGTCATTTGGGAACTGACCTCGGAGGGAATGGTATCATAAGTTAAGGTGTATCGGATACTCCCGGGTATCTCTTAATAATTTGTTATGAAAATACATAAATGCAGTAATGTATTGTTTTAATAAGCCGCAGTTTGGTGAAGAATAATATCGTTCATTTATTTAAATAAAATGGCATACGACAAACCAAACAACGAACTGCCTAGCAACAGTGTGACTAGTGCTGTCAACACCTTAATCATAAACAAGCATTAGTGATGTTCTTTTAATTGTTATTTCTAAGTGAAGATTTTATTTACTTAAAAAGGTTTATGCAATAATTTCAGAACACTATAAGCGAATAGTGCGGTGGTAGCTTAGTGGATAGGGTCGGAGGTAGGGGTGGAGTTCGTAGGGTCGAATCCAAGCATGCACTAAGATTTTTCAAATCTATGTGCGTATTTCTACCATTTGTTCTGCGGTGAGGAAAAACATAGCGAGTTGAGGGAAATGATTGAAACAGGCACTTGTTTTGAACTCATGGTTCCTCTGTGTTACGAAAATCTGACCTTCGACAACAGTTGATTTATTGTACGGTACAGAGAATAAAAATATTCGTCACCTTAAGGTAAATTTTCGCTTGCACGCTTGCTTCAGTTTTACCAAGATGCCTTTTTAAAAAAATCTGCCAACCTTCTTTAAATTTTCTTTACATCAAGTTTGAAATTTGTGATCTAACAGTTAGCATAATGTTTTGTGCCACAGGTATTATTACTCTGACAAATTTACGAAAGGTTAATAAGTCTTCATAGCATATCAAACGAATCAATTTGAAAACTGACGAAGTTTTCGGTCTTTGACTGTACCTGCTTCTCATCCTGGAACATGTTTCAAGCGTACCCCGGGAACCGAATCTAGGGATGTCGTGATTAGATGGAACACTTAATTTTCACAATTACATTAGTTCTATCTCCTCCTATTGTTACCTTATTTCTAATACCTTAAAGTTTCGTTATTCATACGAAACTTCGGAAGAGAAATATAATGAGCAAAGCTTAACTCTTCACCTGCCCTTCTAACTTCGCAATCGCGCTCGACTTCTCAGGAAGTCGAGAAAAACTACGTTAAGGTGACGGTAGGGCACACTAGCGATACCAATCGATTTAAATTTTTAGCTACTTAACCCGAACTATTTTAAGCAATTTCGGGACTACAACCTCTTTGCAAACACTTATACTATTTATTAAATAACCATGCACAAACGTTGGGTCCGATTTTGTACGCGAAAAGTTGATTCACGTCAAAATCGGCCACTTTTGGCTGTAATCCAAAATTTGAGCGCAAAAGCAGACCAAACAGTTAACTATAATATTAAATAAATAGTGTAGGTGTTTGCCGAGAGGTTGTAATCCCGAAATTGTTTAAAATAGATCCAGTTTAGTAGCTAAAGTTTTAAATCGATTGGCGTCGCTAGTGTGCCCTACCCGTCACCTTAAGCTGAGTTGCGGAAGAAAGTTGTTGTGTTAAGTGAACCTGGTAGACAACTGAATGAGGGTTGACGCTTATTGTGTTGTTAGACACGGTACGGACCAACACGGTAGTTATGGTATTTCAATTCACACAACAACAAATAGTAGCATAGGCCTCCTCTTTTTCAAAAGGCATATAACTCCACTAATATCGCAAATATTCATGGGCGACGGCATTCGCTCACCGTCAGATGATCCGTCTGCTTGGCTGTCCCTTACAACGTAAAAAACCGAAAAGTTAGCTGTGGCTTCTTCTTAGTTTGCGTCCAAAACTGATGCTTCGGAGCCCAAGGTCCGGTTTCCTGATACATCTTTGATACTTCACGGTCTTAGGTATTTAAAGTGAGACCGCCAAGTCAAGCTTTTTACTTTTTCTACCGGGACCCGGCGGTGCTGGTATAGCCAAACATTTGTTACCTACATATTTATCTGGCCAAAACAAAAATATCTTTATTAATTTTATGCCCATACAGAACTTTTATGAATGTCAAATACCTATTATTAAATTTGCCGCTGATTCGGAATGTCAATTTCTACCGAGAAGAATCAGCAAGAAACTCAGTTACTCTTTTCAAATAATATGGTAGGATTACAATTTTCATTCTTATACAAACTATTATTACAGTAACAAAATGACATACAATGCTTATAATCAGTATCATTTAGATAAATCGTCAAAGTAAAAATTATGAAATTAACTTAGACATTAGACGACAGGCGAGGAGATCAACATATCTAGGAATCCTTATCATTTAAATAATCTTCTAAAATCAAAATCAAAATATCTTTATTCAATTTAAGTATATACAGAACATTAAATAGTTTTTTATGAATGTCAAGCTGATTCTGGATGTCAATTTCTACCGAGAAGAATCAGCAAGAAACTCAGTAGTTACTCTTTTCAAATAATATGGAAATTACGATTTTCATTCTTATAAAAATTATGATTACAGTGACAGTATGACATACAATCATAAATCGTCAAAGTAAAATAATGAAATGAAATTATACATCAGAGGACAGGCGAGGAGATCAACGTGTCCCGGAATCCTTACCCTAATCTTCTACTTTATCTGCATTAGACATTTGTATACATGCAACTTAAGGTGACGGGTGAGGCACACTAGCGACGCCAATCGATTTTAACTTTTAGCTACTAAACTGGATCTATTTTAAACAATTTTGGGGTAACAACCTCTCGACAAACACTTATACTATTTATTAAATAACCATGCACAAATGTTGGGTCCGTTTTTGTACGTGAAAAATTGATTCACGCCAAAAGCGGCCACTTTTGGCGTGAATCAATTTTTCGCGTACGCGTTGGTTTTTCGGTTTAGTAGCTAAAGTTTTAAATCGATTGGCGTCGCTAGTGTGCCCTACCCGTCACCCTAAACTTGTATACTGGTAAATCAATAATTGGTTTTCGTAAGACTGTTAGATGGTGGGCATATTAAACCAGATTGTTCACAACCCTACGTAGCAACGTATACACTAACAAAAGAGTTGATGTAGCGTAGATCACGCTCAAAGTTAGATGGTGGGCA
This sequence comes from Marasmia exigua, assembly GCA_019059595.1. Taxonomy (NCBI): domain Eukaryota; kingdom Metazoa; phylum Arthropoda; class Insecta; order Lepidoptera; family Crambidae; genus Marasmia; species Marasmia exigua. Next base: position 11,367,331 of record CM032482.1, on the reverse strand, counting down.
TATTAAACCAGATTGTTCACAACCCTACGTAGCAACGTATACACTAACAAAAGGGTTGATGTAGCGTAGATCACGCTCAAAGTTAGATGGTGGGCATATTAAACCAGATTGTTCACAACCCTACGTAGCAACTTATACACTAACAAAAGGGTTGATGTAGCGTAGATCACGCTCAAAGTTAGATGGTGGGCATATTAAACCAGATTATTCACAACCTTATGTAGCAATTTATACACTAACAAAAGGGTTGATGTAGCGTAGATCACGCTCAAAGTTAGATGGTGGGCATATTAAACCAGATTGTTCACAACCCTACGTAGCAACTTATACACTAACAAAAGGGTTGATGTAGCGTAGATCACGCTCAAAGTTAAAACTGTCGGGCGCTCACCGTCGTGGGAAAATTGTTTATTATTTGCTTCATAAATCCAGGTAACTTTTTCTCTTAAAGTTAGAAAAAGAAAAGGGAAGTTTTCTTTTTCTGAGACATGAAAAAGACGGCATTGGAAAAGTTCTTTCATACTAGTCTCACATAATATTGGTAATGATAAAATACAGTATTACCTAAGACTTAGGTAGCACTTAGGTCCTAAGTGCTTGATCTAGCAGGTTTTTGTGGCCCGTTATGTCAGTTGTACTATTGAATAATACCATTAATGATACAAATGACACAACATGGTGTCCCTAGTGCCATTAATAGTATTAGTGACACTTATTTAGGATCAGTGGTACTATTAAGAAATTGTATATGAATTTTGTATTTGACGGAACAGACGGGTTGTATCGGTCACGAAATTAAATCGTTTACCAACTTCTATGCCGGGCGTCCCACGGCCATGCCACATCGAGGGAAAGTACCTTAATATTGTAGATGGAACATTTTACTGAAAGAAGACCACGTGCGCCACGTGACCACGAAGCGCCGTGTGTTCCCCGGCAGAGTAGAATAGGCCACCCTCACTCTTACCGAGGTGTCGTAAAAGGCGACTAAGGTAAAGCTGCTGGCATGATCATCAGCACCCAGAGAAGGAAAACTCTGCATTTATATCAAAACCCTCGCCAACCCGCCTGCCAAGCATGGTGAGTATGGCAATTACCCCTCATGTGATTGAGGGAGGCCCGTGCCCCAGCAGTGGGGACTTAAATGGGCTGATGACGATGACGATGACTGAAAGAAAACATTATTTTAATTCCAAAAACAATCTAAACTGCATTCATAGATTTTTAAATAATTACACGGTTGAACTGGGAATTGAGCCCGCTACACCAAAAAATACCCTGTAGCTTTATCACACCGATCGGAAGGTTTCGTCATAAGCATTATTTTTTGCTAAATAACATAGTATCAGAAATAAAAGGAAGACCATACATTTTAAACTTGAAACTTCTGTCAGTAAAATGTTCCATCTACAATAATAAAGGTACCTTCTCTCCATGTGGCAAAGTCGTGGGACGCCCTGTATACTTTATGCTTTCCTGGTACTTTTCAATAATTCCATTGAAAGGTTCTATTTATATGTATTTATTTAGTCGTCCAGTTTAGTTACGAAGACCGACGTATCTTTTTTCGCAACATAGGTAGGTACATTAATATTTTACGCGCGTGGACGCACACGGCTGTACAACATATTTAGATAGCCGAACCAGGATATGGAACGTGTTAAGGCCTTCCGCACAGCGCCGCGCGCATGCTTCAGTAAATAAAGATAAGAACGTAAGAGTTTTCCATGGAAATTGCAAGATATTTGATATTTGAAAAATTATAGCAAAACAAACTACAGCTTTAAAATAGATCTTAGAATAGTTTTAAACGAGAATGTTACAATGTACGAACAGCCAAACGCCGAAGAATACAAAGCTGTCATATTTCTTCATTCGATTGTCTCCATCATTTTTAACACATTTGGACGAATTTCATCAGATTTTAGTAACCGCATGTGTGGCTGTCTGTACCTTATATTTGATATTCCGGCGCTGTTAAAAGTAAGGCGCTTACATGATAGCGTCATATATAATGATGACGCTATCGGGACGTTTAGTCCCACTTGCGTCCCAAGCTGTCGCTTCCACGTCCGGATTTTACATGGTAGCAATCCCGTAAAAAACTATGATAATGTTAGTGACTATGAAAATATAAAATGATAACAAAATTACCTTTTAAAATGTAGCAAGAGAGCAGAAAAAATTGTGATATTGTGACACGCTTGTTTGTCGTATCTAGCATAAAAAATAAAAGTAAATCCGCAAACAGGAATGAAAACGAAGCAAAAAATCTATGTAAAAATAAGGCCCCGTACCTAACTCTCTACGCCCTCTTTTATTTATCAAGAGAACCGTACATCTTTTTTACAAAGGTTTTTAGATTTTCGCGTTTCATTTTAACTATAATTAGTCAAGACGGGAATTAACACGATATTTATTATGTGATACCACATTGTATATCACGTAACCGAAACGTCGAGCAAAATATGTGAGAACACAATGTTGTATCACATAATAAATATCGTGTTAATTCCCGTCTTGATTAATAATGCCTTCTGACACAAGCAATTCCATGCTTACAAGGAGGCTCCAGCCACTGTTGATGCCAATGCAACCTATTTGAAAATAAAGATTTTATTTTTTTATTTATTTTATTAATGACTTTTTTTTTAATTTTTAGATGCAATAAATTATATCTATCTTTTTGGAATACCCGTTAGTTTCAATACAAAATATACAGAACACTGGCCGCCTACAACACGTTCTAAAGTCCGCGCCACGAGAGAAGCCCCGCGGAAAATCACGGAACTAAAATGTGAGATTCCTTATGTCTATAATTATAAAGCTCCAATTTGAATGTTGTGGCGACTCAAGCGCGGCTTACTCGGTACTTCATTGGTGGCGCGGTCTCTAGACTCACATACGCGTGTACAGAGATCTTTGCTTGGACTCGGCGTGAGACCTAGACAGACTAATGGTCGACCTAAAAACGTATCATTTGGAACATCGACTGTTCCGCTCATTCGGCTCCCTCGAATCATTCGGAACATTCGGCTCATACGTATCAGTAAGCGAATTACTACCGCATAGGTACCGATTGACCACGAGATCCATTTGAGTCGAATGATACATTCGGAGCGAACAGTAGAGATTCGGAACAGTGTATCATTTGGCTGAGTCAGACCACTGAGTTGTTTCAGTAAAGAGTTACACACGTCTACTGTACCTACGGAACATGTATGCGGGATAGATACGATACGATATATTGCCTAGCGCATAAGACGAACAACGAACTCTTCAATATCAATGTTGCTAGAATCGACTATGTCTATTGTAACTTTCGAGTTTGATTACATCCCTAGCGTGAATGTTTAGTAGCGGGCGAACGTGCTAATGTCTTCCGCATTTAGTGTGCAAACATTTTCCCTGCAATCGCCTTGTAACTCACCTTCATTTATCATTTCAAGGGCAATAACGGATCATAGATCATAGCAAAATAGATGCCGAACTTGCCCCGTCATCTTGTTCAACAAAGGATAATAGGTAGTCGTATATTCAATCACTAGGCAAAATGTCCGAGTCCTCGTTATTTAAAAAATCGATCAAGTTCGAGTACGACTCACGCACAAAGGGTTCCGTACCATTGATTTTATAATTTATTATTAAAGTAAATATCATCATCAATGTTCTCCACAACCATAAATGCCTTCCCCAATGTTCACCACACAGATCGGTCCTGTGCCGCCCCCAATCAAAACATTCCCGCGACCTTCATCAGATCGTCGTTCCACCTTGTCGGGGGCCTGCCACGACTGCGACTTCCTGCACGTGGCCTCCACTGCGGCGACGTACAGGTACACTGCAAATACTGAAGATTGTCCGTCAGCTTTATTCAATTCAATTCAAATTCAAATTTATTTATTCAGACAACATAGTCCACGGGTTAGTAAAAAGTCGCTTATAAACATAGGGTTAGTGAGCATAATAAATAATAACAACATTTACTTGGTCATGTATCTAAGAGGCACTCCGTATACATGTGATCCAGAGGGAGTGCTAATTTTGACCTCGGTCATTGTTCGTACAAAGTGCCTCAATATAGGTGCATGCGGATCATCTTCTATTACCTTCAGGATGCTGTTGCCGCTCTCTCGCACCCGGTTTAACAGCGATGTCACTTTCTTGCGGAGCAGAGTTTGGAAGCAGTCAGTTCTTGCCTGCGCAAACATTTGAGACGCACTGCAGAAACGAGGAAGCCGCAACATCATCCTGAATATGTTGTTGTATTGAATACGAAGGGTGTTTAGCGACCGCTTGGCACAGCTAGCCCACAGTCCCCCCGTGTACAGATTCTATTATATAGTTTATGAATCTTAAAAGTTGGACGGCGGTTTTGATGCCGTATGTCCCTGAGGCATGACATTTTTTCCGTATAGATAAATGAAAACGCAAAATTGGAATTCTGCGTTTTCCACTAACTATTAAGAGTAAAACAAAAAGGATTAACTAAACCAACCAGCATAGCAGGAATTTACCGGTGTCGACACTGTTCTGTATTTCCGATACTAAAAACAGATGGCGGGCAATTTGTTGGAATTGTGTACCTATTTCATGCAAACTGCGTCCGGTGCATATGATAACAAAAATAAACATTGAAAAATTCAATTTCACTAGAACAGAAATATTAAAGTTTAAATTGGCTGTACAAGTTAGAACAGACGGTTTGATGTAAATAGGTGTCTGAGGGTGTAACTATTGTACAATGCTTTTGTTTCTAAGAAAATATCCTAAGATTATGATTAAATTAGGTCCAATTTCACATGTAAATAATGCACTTAAAAATTTAAATAAGACATCGACAGTCTTCGGGTCACGATCTTTTGTTAACCGAGCAACTGCTTTGTCAAGATACCGGAGACCTTGGTAAGTCGACGAATCATCTAAGTGCTTTTTTTACGCTGTGAGTCGACGATCAAGAAGAACTTGGGTTGGAGTCTCACCCGAAGACTGTCGATATTTTTTATACGTGCATTATTTACTAAAGAATAAATTGCCAAAATGTATTTTGGAGAATGGGCCGGCTCGACATCATAGAAAACCGGCGTAAAGCAGCACTTTGCTGTGTTTCGCTGTGTGAGTGAGGGTACTGGAGGCCCATTACGGGGAAAAGGGGGGTTTAAAGGTTGGCAGTGCACTTTCGACTCCACTGGTGTCGCAGGTGTTTAAGGGCGGCGATCAGACGGATCGTCTGATTGTAAGCGATTGCTACCATCAGACGATCCGTCTGATCGTCTGCCACCTATGACATAAAAAAGAAGAAATGTATCCACCAGCTAAATCCGGGTAAACTTATTAACTTTTAATCGTAGAAATTAATTCTGACGGTGGCTAGTTATCTCACGGCAAAGGAATAAAAGCACTTATGAAATTCCAGGAGAATCGATGAGTTTTTGAATAGACAGAATTACGTTCAAAAACCGTTTAAAAATTAACTGGAAATCCCTATTTCCCCTCCCTTCCTCCCCTTTCACACCATGCCAAGCGACCTTTATTAATGAGTATTTCTGGCCGCAAGAAGTTGTCCTTCGGAAGTTTTGAGGATGGCTATGGCTACCCGCTGACTAACGTGAATTGTATTATGTATGTATGTTAGACTGTAAGGTATTTATTATATGGGCCAATATATATATTTTTTTATATGAGTGGTGGCAGACGAGCAGACGGATCACCTGATGGTAAGCAATTCCGCCGCCCATGGACACCCGCAACACCACACCTTCTCCCATTGGGCCTCCGGTAACCTCACTCACACGGCGAAACACAGCGCAGGCACTGCTTCACGCCGGTCTTCTGTGTCTTGTTGTATCTTGTTGCCTGAAATAAATTATTTTTTATTATTTTTGTTCACAATGTTTCTTTCTTGAAACATTGTTTACAATATTTCGGTATTTAGACCGACTAGACTGGGCCTAAGGGCCATCAAGTCCCAACCAACCGACCAAGGTTGTCCCAGTGTCTAATGTAGAATGGTTTATTGGTTAACTATCGTCCTGAAGGAAATTTCGAATTACGTATAATTGCCGTATCAGGTGTTGATAATAGCGGCTTATTATTATTATTATTTCTGCCGTACCATTTAGAAATGGAACACTGCCGGCGCATGATTTCCGCATGAGGTCGGATGAGATCCAATACTGTCCCACTATAAAAACATGTACTTGGATTTTTATCATACAAGTGAACAAGCTGCCATAGTACATAAACTTGGTAAACATTCATTCATATATTGTAAAAACTCCATAGAGTAACTTATAATTATACTGAGATAGTGGCATCAGTCGACTAGCCAGTGCTAGCGCCATCTAGAGGAAAACGACCAATACTCCACAGCTATGCAGTACGGCCACTTTCAAGAATAAGTCAGGGAGACGATCAAATAAAATATCATAAATAATTTTATCTCTAAAATAAACATTTTTTTTATTTTTTTTATACCATTAAAGCAGCCAGGCGGCTTGAGGTCATTGTTTCGGATTCACGCTTTACTAGCGCGATGTAAAAATCCATAGTGCTAACTTCTGAAACCACGCCGCACCATCTACTTGATTGCTTTTTAAAGCTACATCTGCTTTTTACAGGCTCCATCTAACGAAAACCGCTGAACAATTTTTCCTATAGGTACTAAAGAAAAAGATATTTATTGCAATGATCCTTAACTTTTTTTTATGATATAGGTGGCAGACGAGCCGACGGATCACTTGATGGTAAGCTGCCCATGAACACCTGAAACACCAGAGGTGTCACAAGTGCGCTGCTTACCTTTTAACCACCCTTCCCCTGTGCCTCCGGTACCCTCAGTCACGCAGCGAAACTATATCGAAAACAAAACTAGTCCGGTCCTCAACGGGGATATTTTTTTTAAAACAAAACAGCTGACGCGTACACATGTTTACAGCCTCCCTAATAATTGCAAACGGCATTCCCATAAGATCCACATTATTTTCCAGGAAGGTGAAATAAACCGTTTCCTTTGTTTTATAGCGGGTTTTAAAGCAGGACTCGGGACGAATATTCATAGTTAAACAGGAGTTACACAGCTGCTGTGTCGTGCAATAAAGAGGGCTTGTCGTGAAAAATACAATCTTATAAAAGTAGCTAAGTTGGAATTTTTAAATGAAGCGACTGAAAATGAAGATGAAAACATGAAAAGTCAAAAGTAAAGTACCTACAACCTGTGCGGATAAAGAATGGGATCAGAAATGGCGGCGCATCTATTCACTTCTCGCTCGCTCACTATTTGCGTCTATACTCGCACCCCACGAGAGCGCAAATAGTGAGCGAGCGAGAAGTGAATAGATGCGCCGCCATTTCTGATCCCATTCTTTATCCGCACAGGTTGTATATAGACTTAATAAATAAATATAAAAATAATAATATTCATTTCCTCCCTGACTTTGGCTACACTTCTATAGTGTATTCAGGGATAGTCAACGGCTGGTGTCACATCACATTTTAGTAAACTGTCAATTGAACGGGCCCCTGCGTGTTGGCTTCGGCCCCGCACACGCCTTCCAAAGGTCCGGGACAAAATTGCCCGTGGTTATGAAACGACTGACAAACTAAATAATATCCTCCAACCAATTACGGCTATGGCAGCCAATCTCAAGGATCAGCCACGTACGCACGATATATTATAGTGCTCAAGTGTGTGAGCAAACACAACAGATGGGACACCAGCGTGACACGACCGGAGAGGGATTGGGCGCAGGAACAACGACTTAACGTGCTTTCCAAGGCACGGGGATATATGACCGCCAACTTTCAGACTCCAGGCTGCTATAAGAAACTTACCGAAAACAGATACACATTTATGGCTCGATCCGGGTATCAAACCCGGGACCTCTTGCTCTTGCAGCCGTCGCTTTAGGGTGCGACCCACCATAATCACGATGCCACCGAGGTAGTCTGAAATATATATAATAGATATAATATAGCTAGATATTCTTTTTCCCAAAATAAAACTAGGATACAAAGGTTACAACAGAAAAGCGTTTTGGTAAACGTAGTATTGGGCACCCTGAGGCTAGATGGAGTGAAGTTGATCTTCACTCTCTCATTTAAGCGTCTAATTTCCAGTTGTGTCCAAAGCTGTTGCTATGGAGCCCAGGGTACGGTTGCTTGGACCATGATTCTTGATTAGGGAATTACAATAAAGCGACTGCCGTCTGACCATCGCAACCTTTTAACAGGCGAACCAGACAAACTGAATGATGTTTACACGTTTCAGAAACTGCGAAACATACAGGTTTCTTCACGATGTTTTTTTTTATGTGATAGGTGGCAGACGAGCAGATGTAATAATGTCCATCAGGATCACCTGATGGTAAGCAATTGCCGCCGCCCATGGACACCCGCGACACCAGTGGAGTCACAAGTGCGCTGCCAACCTTAAACCCCCTTTCCCTCGGATTGGGCCTCCGGTACCCTCACTCACGCAGCGGAATACAGCACAACGCTGCTTCACGGCCCATTCATGCCAAAACGTGGCTCTCCCACGGTTTTCACTAATCTCTTTTAGGTATTGCAAATAATCTTTGTACAACCTGTGCGGATAAAGCCATTTCTGATCCCATTCTTTATCCGCACAGGTTGTAAGTATAAAAGTACATACCTAAGTCATAAATTATTACACCCATTTTTAAAACCTTTTCACCAAATAGACCATCATCAGCGTCATCATCGTCAGCCTATTTAAGTCCCCACTGCTGGGGCACGGGCCTCCCTCAATAACATGAGGGGTAATTGCCATACTCACCACGCTTGGCAGACGGGTTGGCGAGGGTTTTCATATAAATGCAGAGGTTTCCTTCTCTGGGTGCTGATGATCATGCCAGCAGCCTTACCTTAGTCGCCTTTTACGATACCTCGGTAAGAGTGAGGGTGGCCTATTCTACTTTGCCGGGGACCACACGGCTGACCAAATAAGCGCTACGTATAAATTGTAATCTTAAGGTGACGGGTAGGGCACACTAGCGACGCCAATCGATTGTAATTTTTAGCTTCTAAACCGGATCTATTTTAAACAATTTCGGGGTTACAACCTCTCGGAAAACACTTATACTATTTATGAAATAACCATGCAAAGGAGATTAAACGGGCACAGATATTACACATGGGTAACAATGCAAACGGATAGCTATTATTTCTATTGGTACTTGCTCATACTCACAACTACCCGACACATTTACACATTTTGCTATTCCATGTCACTTAAAAACTTACCTACACTTTGTGGAAACCGCAACCTGTTTCTTTGTATGTTAGAAATATACAATGCTCCTTTGTAATGTAATGCTTCCACATGATCTAGATAACCAGTAGCCAGTTTGTTCTGTAAACGACACTTAAGGTTCTTAAACGGTAAACGGTTAATATACGAATATTAATGAAATGATTGTGAAGAAATTAAAAAAAAATTTAGGACAATCACCTATTGGCGGCGGTAACTGCGTAACATAAGGTGATGACGTCTTTTCCAGAGCGATGGTAGGTCGGTTTATAAGAAAATATACCTCTGGATATTTCTACCTTCATGGAAAACATCGTGAGGAAACCTGCACGTTTTGAATAGTTTTTGAAACGTGTAATCATGATTCAGTTGTTGTGGTTCCCCGGGCAAAGAGTTGCGAAGGTCAGACGGCAGCTACATCACTGTAATTACCAGACCCCTCATCATCATCATCATCATCAGCCTATCGCAGTCCACTGCCGGACGTAGGCCTCTCCAATTGTTCGTCACCGTGATCTATCCATGGCTTCTCGCATCCAGCTCTTGCCAGCCATCCTGCGCAGATCGTCCTCCCACCTAGCTAGAGGGCGCCCTACATTACGTTTGCCAAGACGCGGTTTCCACTCTAGAACTCGTTTACCCCATCGGTTGTCGGTTTTGCGGCTAATATGGTCAGCCCAGTGCCACTTAAGCTTGCTTATCCGGTGAGCAATGTCGTTCGGATTCGATCTTAAAGAGAGACGCCGCTCGTTCCATAGCCCGCTGGGCGACCTTTAACTTGTGGACCAGCCGTACCGTAAGTGTCCACGTTTTGGCTCCGTATACCAGACCCCTATGTACCCTGACCTCCTAGGCAACAGTTTTGGACGCAATCAAAGATAAAGAAGAAGTGGTGATGGCGTCCCTTCATCTGTCACCTATCACATATTAATTAAACATGACCAGTTACTGGCTATATTAACAATATGGTTCTTTCACCTTCGAAACCCTCTCTGGACATTTGGGGTACCTAAACTGCTAGAGTTTGCTCCTGGCTCGAATTTTGCGCTTGCCTATTATTTTAAACTAGCAAAGTTGGACTTTCTACTAACAAAGTAAAATTTTTCATTTTAATTTAAATTTCTTGTCTACTACGAGGATCGTTGTAATATTTTTTTGGGAGGAAAGAATATTTATATGATTTTTTTTGGGTACCTAAAGCATTTTTTTGCAATTTATTCTTAAGCAGGTAAAGAATGCACTTAAAAATTGCTATACCCAAAAAAATAATATTAATTGAGCAGTTTCATCTTAACTGGTGGGAAAATATTTGTAACAATATTTCCGCTAGATATTTGTAAGTACATACATACAAATATTGATCACACTTTCGTCGGCTCACGGCCAAGCAAAAAAACACTTACAAAATTCGTAGACATACCAAGGTCTCCAGTAGCTCAGTCGGTAAAGCAGTTACCCGGTTAGCAAAAGATAGTGGGTTCGTGTCCCACCACCCGAAGACTGTCGAAAAACTTTAAGGTGACGGATAGGGCACACTAGCGACGCAAATCGATTTGAATTTTAGCTACTAAACCGGATCTATTTTAAACAATTTCGGGATAACAACCTCTCGGCAAACACTTACACTATTTATTAAATAACCTTGCAAAAATGTTGGGTCCGAAAAGCTGCAAAAAATCTATTCACGCCAAAAGTGGCTGCTTTTGGCGTGAATCAAATTTTCGCGTACGCGTTGGATCCAACATTTGTGCATGGTTATTTAAAAAAGAGTATAAGTGTTTGCCGAGAGATTGTAACCCCGAAATTATTTAAAATAGATCCGGTTTAGTAACTAAAAATTAAAATCCCTACCCCTAGCCCTACCCCTAGCCCTACCCGTCACCTTAAGTGCATTATTTACGAAAGAAAATTTGTTTCATCTTTTAAATTTTTTACGATACATTGGTCTGATTTTTGTTCGATATTATGTCAAATTTTTATTTTTTTCGTCAATTTTGGTTTTCAAATGTTACGCTGATTAGCATAATCGAACGAAACAAGCATAGCGAGTATGTAATTACGAAAAAACTGACAAAGAAAATGAAAGCACAATAAAAGTTAAAACATTCCATTAGCTAATGTAGCACATTACGTAGCTAACTCGCAATGTGCGTTTTCCTCCCTTGCAAGTGTCTTTACATATTTGCAGTGTTATTTTTAAAGTGACGTTTATAATTAAATCTACAGACTTATATAACTAGCTAGCTAGTATGCTTTGTTGTCCAACCATAGCAATAAAAAAGAAACGCACGCACCTCTAGATTTCTCAAATATATGTGCGTATTTCTACCATTAGCTCGGCGGTGAGGGAAAACATCATGAGGAAACCTGCACGTTTCGGAAGGTTTCTGAAACGTATAACCATGATTCAGTTGGTCTGGTTCCCCTTTTAAATGGTTGCGAAGGTCAGACGGCAGTTGCTTCATTGTAATAACCAGGCTCCCCAAATCCTGAATCCATGGTCCAAACATACTCCGGATTGCAGAGCGTCAGCTTTGGACGCAATCGTATAGCAGAAAAACGTAAGGTTTTGATATCAACAGACTTGTATGTATTTTCGTCGATCACAACATTACGAATTATATTTTTTGGAAAATAAACAATAGGTACATCAACAATGACAACGAAAATGAAACTGATAAGAAGAAAAAAACAAGCAAATAATTATTATTTGCTGTGCCTAACAGAATTCAAAATTATGCCTCAACTTTATAAAAATGTTATTTCATTATCATCAGCAACCCACACTCGTCTACTGCTGGACATAGGTCTCCCCTAATGCACGCCCCTGCTCCCGACTTTCGCCATCCTCATCCAGCCCACACCAGCCAACCTTCGAATATCATCATCCCATCTTGTCGCAGGGCGTCCAGCACTACGCTTACCGAGTCGCGGTCTCCACTCAAGGACTTTACGGACGGCTCCAATGACTGTCAGTTCTGCGGCTAATGTGACCCGCCCACTGCCACTTCAGTTCTGTTTCTCTGTCGGATTACATCATTTCTGATGAGGTCCTTCAGAGATACTCCGAGCATAACCATATAAAATGTTATTTATCACCTATGTGCATTTTTGAAAGCAAAATAAAATTGAGTATTAATTATTTATCTTTCTTTCGTTCTAATACTGATCCTAAAATTAGTCTTTATGACTAGGTATTTGTTCAGTGTCCGCTTTCTTTACAACGCTTTTTCCTGTGGGTTTCCCCTGGAGATCTAGTTAACTAGGTTTAAGATAATGTTATTATATGTGCATTGCTTGAACTCCAGGGAACTGTGAAGAAACTTAATTAAGCACACTTTTAAATCTTCATAAATTTTAAAGCGACGATATGAGAAGAATATATAATAAATCTTTTATTTTATGGGTGTACATAACTATATCTACAAAAAGATGTGGCAGATAAAAGCCTTTTCAAACCTGTATATTTTTTCACACAATTTGGGAATGACCCAAACACTAAATGAAAATTTGGCTCTTGCCATCCTAGCATCTAGGTACGATTCAAATTTTGAAAAGAATTTATGGAAAGACAGTATTCAAAGAATATTTATTGTAGATAGCTACATGCGGGTGAAACCGCGTGGCGCTGCTAGTACTCCAATAAATATTCTTTGAATACTGTCTTTCCATAAATTCTTTTCAAAATTTGAATCGTACCTAGATGCTAGGATGGCAAGAGCTAATAATTCTATAATTATCGTTATATTTTTAATAAAATACTACTACATCTTTATGAATTGTAATTTGTAGCCTCTGTCTTGTTCTAATATGTAAGCTTTATTATTATGAACAAGTTTCATCAAAATCCATTCTGAAGTTTTTGTGTGAAAGAACAACAAACATCTTCATAAACTTTCGCGTTTATAATATTACTATCTATTGAGTGTCTAAATAGACAAATAGACGGAGATGGATGGATAGCAATAGGAAAACTACTATAACCTTTCCTTTCAACAAGTCCCCGCAACTTTAGGAAGTACGACTCAAAGGCCGACAACGCATTTGAGTTCCTTGTGCTGGAGTCCGGGGTACGCTTGGACTATGACTCAGGATTATGGTAGATTCAGGGAGTCTAGTAGTTACAATGAATCGACTGCCGACTTCACAAGAACCAGATCATCTAAAATCTAAATCATGGTTACTCGTTTCAGAAAATATACGAAACGTGCAGGTTTCCTCACGATGTTTTTCATCACCACCGAGTTAATGGTATAAAAGTTATGGTTAAACACTAAGGACTGATTTTTTAATCCGTAGTTACCTTTTGGTTAAATTAACTACAGGTCACCGTCTAACCAAAAGTCAAAGTGTCAAATATATATGTATTGCTATGTATATGTAGGTATATGTATGTTATGTATTGTATAGTTTTTATGTTCTGCTCTCCACGTTCACGTAATCTTCTTTCGCCGCATCATTATCCTTTTTGACTTGTAGAGAATGCCTCTTGGCATTGAGTTTGCCTATTGTATAAACTTTTTGTGCAATAAAGTTTAAAAAAAATAAATAAATAAAATGACAGCCTCAAAGTGACGTAATTCCTTGTAATATGTATAACTATTGACCAAGCTCTATTGTTCAAAAACACATTTTGGCGATATTTGACCATTGGTTACTTTCTTAAACCATTAGTTCAGTTTGACTACGGATCTAAAAATCGGCCCAATTGTGTATTGGAGAGTCTAAAATTTTTTTATCGATTTACCTATAAAATTTCTGTTTAATGAAAGCCTCAGTAACATGGTCCTTGTATTTCTAATTTGACAGGGTTTCAATTGACTCTGTATTCAGCAGAATCACGAGTCAATTTATATCTGCAGTTTGTTAGGTCGGACGCGTTCCATTTGATTCGCTATTACGTTATAGACACTCAGGTAATGGACAAACTACGGTGTAATTGGTCTGAGCAATTCCGTGGTATTTTTTTTATAATTTTTTTTTGGTTTCGTACGGAAATGCCGCCGGCTCAAAAGATGAGCTGACTACCTTATGCATACCAGAACACCGGGGGTCGGCCGGATTATGTGGGTCTCTCCTTTGCCTGGGGGCTTCTCCCAAAGAGAAGCCAGGCAAAGGCATACCCACTAACCCTCCTGCGGTTCTCCCTCATCGCCCATATTGGGGAATATCATGGTGATACAGCCGAAGCCTCATCATCATCATCATCATCAGCCCATTTAAGTCCCCACTGCTGGGGCACGGGCCTCCCTCAATCTCATGAGGGCTAATTGCCATACTTACCACGCTTGGCAGACGGGTTGGCGAGGGTTTTGAAATGCAGAGTTTTCCTTCTCTGGGTGCTAATGATCATGCCAGCAGCTTTACCTTAGTCGCCTTTTACGACACCTCGGCAAGAGTGAGGGTGGCCTATTCTACTCTGCCGGCGACCACACGGCACAGCCGAAGCCTCCCTCCACGATATTCCCCGGGCGGAGTAGCCGTTCCCCGGACGTGCCGGGAGAGGGGATAGGGACAGCCGGGAGAGGCATGATGGGATAGGTCAGGACCTGAGGGTGAAGTATCAGTCTATTTACTGTCCCATTACAAAGCAAAGGCCACCATCATAAAAATCAAGTCATCACTACTATGATGGGATTAGGCTTAATCACCGCGCTTGCCTCATGCGGTTTGGTGATAACAAACCCAAGGTACATTGAGTAACAATTGGTTTCGACGTTGAATATTTAATGAATATTTTGGGTGGTACATTTGATTATTGCATGTAGAATGTAGCTATAATCGTCGCTTGCCTCTCGATGTGTCTAATCGACGTATCTGTATGTGTTACCAGTTCTAAGATATCACAAAGGCTGGGGCAGGTGTATCTATATTTTCTTGAATTTTAGAGCTCACTAAAAGACGTATGTCAATAAGACTGAATAACTTAATTAAAAATAAGGTTAAGCTAAGATTTGACCTCAAAGCTTTAAGACACTGTAAGTTGAATAATTAAACAGATTTTAACTATGTATGAATGTTAAAAATGACTAAACAATATTTTTTATAGCTTAAGTTACAAACAATTTAAAATGCTTGCTATATTAGTTATTTTTTAAAACTATCACTATACCTAATGGTTACGTGTTTGTAATAACTTGTAATTTAATTACAACTGATTATTTCTATACCATAAATTTTATTTGTGATTTATAGTACAAAATTGCCCGACGTAAGTTACAACAAATATCGTCCAAATCGAAAACAAAGTTCTCTCAGAGACGTATCTGCTTTGAAAATATATTATTTAAATAATAATAATGATAATGATCGCCGTGTGGTCCCCGGCAGAGTAGAATAGGCCACCCTCACTCTTACCGAGGTGTCGTGAAAGGCGACTAAGGTAAATCTGCTGGCATGATCATCAGCACCCAGAGAAGGAAAACTCTGCATTTATATCAAAACCCTCGCCAACCCGTCTGCCAAGCGTGGTGAGTATGGCAATTACCCCTCATGTGATTGAGGGAGGCCCGTGCCCCAGCAGTGGGGACTTAAATGGGCTGATGATGATGATGATGATGATGATTAAAAATTACACAACAATTTAAAATGGTTGCTATATTAGTTATTTTTTAAAACTATCACTATACCTTATGGTTACGTGTTTGTAATAACTTATAATTTAATTACAACTAATTATTTCTATACCATAAATTTTATTTGTGATTTATAGTACAAAATTGCCCGACGTAAGTTACAACAAATATCGTCCAAATCGAAAATAAAGTTCTCTCAGAGACGTATCTGCTTTGAAAATATATTATTTAAATAATAATAATGATAATATTTAAACAAAATTTACACCCACACGAAGTACTCTATAAGATCAACGCCTCCGATTTTAGGTAACCATAAACCGAATAAAGCTTGCCCTAAACATTTTGCTCAATGTCAGTTACATCAGTTAGGCAAGCGACGTAATGTCCCAGATCTACCTGACAAAAAAAATATATACACACGGGTATAAACAAATCTCTTCATCTAAAGTGTCACTTTTAATATGGCGAAAACTCCAAGTCACTAAAAGGAAACCTCAAAAGGGGCATTACAGCTTTACTTACACGCAATATTCAGATTTACCACCCAAAATATCTATAAAATATTCTACATCCTCGAACTTTCCACTCCATCAGCACTCTCAAGTTAATAACGGAATTGCCAACAAATGACATACCGTGGTAACTCCACCACAAAATGTCAACTTGCCCGGGTGCATTCAATTTTGAACTCTGGGTTTTGGGTATAAGGTTAATAAAGGGTTTAAAATTTATTTTGAGGTAATGTTGCCAGGGAGTAAACAGATTAGTGATGCGACTCGACATAGTTTTTTTTATGAATAACCCAGACATTTGCGAACCACGCTTCGGCTTGAAAGGGCCGGCTCGACTGGAGTGATACCACGGCCTCACAAAAAACCGGCGTGAAGCAGCACTGTGCTGTGTTGCTGTGTGAGTGAGGGTACCATGTTGGTAGCGCACTTGTGACTCCACTGGTGTAGCAGGTATGGGCGGCGACAATCGGTAACCATCAGGTGATCCGTCTGCTCGTCTGCCACCTATCACAAATAAAAATGCTTTAGACGCAACCGGGAATCACATGCCAAGTTGTGAAGATGAGGAGGAGCAGTGTATATTTCATTCACTTGAGTGACGAGTTTATCTCATCTCACCACTAACAGGAGGATATGCCGGCCGAGGGTAAATGGATTAATCCATCAAACTGCGTTCATCTTTTATGAATGCACTCTCGGGCGGAAAGCATTTATTAATAGAGGTGTTTTTGCAGTCTCCGCATGACGTCACTTGACGGATTTCTCTTGCTCAATTACATCAGAGTTATTATGGAGGTAAATGGTGCTTTTCAGGGTCATTTAACTTAGTACTTTTTACTTTGGTGTGGGAAATATAGTTCAGCGGTTTGCGTTAGATGTAAATTGTAAAAAGTAGATGTAGCTTTAAAAAGCAATCAAGCAGATGGTTCGGCGTTATTTCGGTAGATGTCACTATGCATTTTACATGGCGCTAGTAAAGCGCGTTTCCGAAACATCGAGCTCAAGCCGACTGCCCATGTTAGCAATTTTAAAAAAGTAAAGGAATTAAACTAGATACCTAGAAGGTATTGAGAATTTTGTTATAAAGCAAAAAATATATTTCTGATATTTTTTAATGAACTTAGATAGTCGTTGAGTATAGGTCGTTTTTCTCAAGATGGCGCTAGCACTGGCTAGCCTACCTAGCCTCTATCTCAGTATATATAAGTTACTCAAGTTACGTCAATAATCTTTTCACAGGTTTCTTTAAAATTAGTCAGGCAGGTACTGGATTCGTTCGACTGCTGGGGTAAACGAGTTCTAGATTGGAGACTACGTTTCGGTAAAGGTAGTGTAGGGCTCTCTAAGGTCAGATGGAGTGACGATCTACGCAGAATGGCTGGCTGAAGCTGGATGCCAGTAGCCAATGATCGATCGGAGTGGACGAACATTCTTCTTCGTCTTTGAGTGCCTCTTCAGTTCTGAGGTTGGCCGTCAGCTTTCCAAAATCCTCTCTGTTCATTGTGAAACGAAACAACCGTTTCACAGGTGTGATGCCAGTTCACTCCCTTATTTTACCCAGCATCGACTTTTTACTTCTTCCGACGCGTCGCCTCCCCTCTATTTTATCCATCAAGATGAGTTAAAGCAACTTGTACCTCTTATGCATAAGTACGTGACCTAGGTATTCGAATTTCCGCTTTTTGATAGCATTCATAAAGTTACGGGTCATGGCGGGACGTAGGAGTACCGTTTCGATTGTCACTCTATGTATGTGTCCAGCTGATGCGTAGCATATGGCGGTAACACCACATCTCGAATGCCTCCAGACGTCGTCTGGTGTCCTCCTTTAACATCCAAGTGACAACAGGCCAAATGTAGCACAGTAAGATGAGACCTCGGGGCTTTATGCCTATTTGCCGACTAAACAAAACTGGCGAACATTAGGAGATGCCTTTGTCCAGTAGTGGACTGCGACAGGATAATGATGATGATGCGTTCTTAATTATTCATTCTATCTTAAGTATTTTCTGGATTCAAATTCTATCTTTCAAATAGCAAATATTCATTTCATACTGGTAAGGTTCGAGCTGGGGGATGCGTAAATGACGTAGACGAGACGTTTTTTGGTTTTAAGAGATCTATTTTTAGAAAAGTTTACAATAGAAAATATCACTTTGTTTGTTATTAGTAACGTGTGGCTCCTCCGGGGTCCGCCGACCGAATGTGTGCAGACAGGCGCGCGCCGCAGGCACCGTAGGCTCCTTAAACCGGTCGCGCGTCGTATATCCATCCGTAGCTATATGTATGTAGGTGCTGTGCGTTAACATGCTCCCGCCCTTGGAACATTCTGTTCCAATATTGGTAGTGGGCAGAGCCGGTTGAAGGCTCTTCTCATAGTTCCCGATGAAGTCTGGACGTCGGCCACCCGATTGACACCATCGCCGCCGGGGAAGACAGCTGTCACTCGACCCAGCAGCCATCTGTTGGGTGGTAGGCGATCTTCCTTGATAAGAACCATCTCGCCTATTCGTGGTTGTCCCCCATCCTTGCGCCATTTGCTTCGCTTCTGCAATTCTGAAACGTACTCCATATAATAACGGTTCCAGAAGTGAGTTTTCAGTAGTTGGGTCCTGGCATATCTCGTGAGACTGTTGATGTGACCATCATGTACCTGGGGAGCAGGCGACATCGTTAATGTACGACCAATCAAAAAATGCGCAGGAGATAGTGGGATTAGATCTGAAGGATCATTTGAAAGTGGAGTTAGAGGTCTAGAATTTAATATAGCTTCAATTTCGACTAGCACTGAATTTAATTCCTCATAAGTAAGATGCGTCGTTGATAAGACTCTTCGCAAATGATGCTTGATTGATTTTACTGATCCTTCGGCTAAGCCATTAAAATGGGGACTATATGCTGGGCTAAATTTGAAAATAATTCCCTTTTCAGCTGTATATGAAATTATGTTATTGCAATTGTTCTTAATAAATTTAGAAATTTCATTAAATGCGCCAACGAAGTTCGTGCCATTATCTGAGAATAATATAGCAGGCTTGCCTCTGCGAGCAATGAATCTGTTCAGCGCTGACAGATAACCTTGTGTAGTTAAGTCGGTGACAAGCTCGATATGTACTGCACGAACTGCCAAACAAACGAATATACATATATATGATTTTCGAATTCTACATCCGCGCCCCTTCCTGTCAGCTATCAGAACTGGTCCCGCGTAATCCACAGCTGTATTACTGAATGGATAATCTGAGTGCAGCCTCTCCGCAGGCAGATTACCCATGATTGGTTGATAAGTTTTACCTGCGAATCTGCAACATTGTAAGCAATTTCGTGTTGTTTTTCGAGTTAGATTACGTCCGTTAACTATCCAAAATTTATGTCTTAGATTCGCCAGCAACAGCTGTGGACCTGCATGCAATAATGTTATGTGAAAGTGTTGTACGAGCAATTTTGTAACATGATGAGAAGCGTGCAACAAAATTGGATGTTTTGTATTTAAATCATAATTGGAATTAGATAATCGCCCCCCGACTCTTATTAACTGGGTCTCATCAATGAAGGGATTCAAACTTAATAGATGATCTTTAGAAGGCAAGGATTGGCCTTTACTCATTAGTGAATATTGTTTACAAAACATATCTTGCTGCACTATCCTACAAAGTGTTTGTGTAGCGTGTTCAAGTTCCGAGGTCGTTAATGGACCCGTGAGTTTATTCTTTGGATGTTTACAATTATATTGGAATCTATTTAAAATGGCTGTAATGCGTTGTAATTTTCTGTAATTTGAATATTTATTTGTGAAATCATTTTCATGTGGTTCGATCGCTGATATGTGACATTGGTACTTTGTTTCTGGTAAATCTTTAATATGTATGTTTTGAGGTTGTGTAGGTATTGAAATTTCCTCTTGATGAAGGAAATGAGGACCTCCCCACCACAAAGTGGAATTCTTAAGTTGGCAAGCATTTAAGCCTCGCGATCCTATGTCGGCGGGGTTGTTTCCTGTGGGAACATAGTTCCATGAAGAAGGTTCAGAGTTTTGTGTAATTTCTGTTATTCTATTGTATACAAATTGTTTGAGTTTAATTTTACTGCATGTTTTGATCCAACCAAGTACAATGGTTGAATCACACCAAAAATGTTTTGAATCTATTTTTAATCGCAACGAGTTTTCGACTTTCGTACATAAATGAGTAGCTAGCAGGGCTCCTAATAATTCGAGTCTAGGTGTTGTAAGCTTTTGTTTCAATGGGGCCACCCTGCTTTTCGCAAATATTAAATGAACTGTGACGTTACCATTATTTGAAACGGAGCGTATGTACACGCATGCTGAGTATGCCTTAATTGAAGCATCGCAAAATGTATGTAACTCGACCCTTACTGGTTTATCACTCATTACATAACGAGGTATTTTAATATGATTCAACTCAGGTAGGTATTGAATAAAGTATTTCCACTGAGATTGAATCTCGGCCGGTAACGTTTCGTCCCATGCAATACCTTTTGCCCAAAGTGTTTGCAGTATCAACTTGGCATGTAGCAAACAAGGATTAATGAGACCTAATGGGTCGAAGACTTGTGCAATTGAAGCCAAGATAGAACGTTTGCTCATTTGTGATATTTGTTCGTGTGATTGTGATGATGCGAATAATAATGTATCCTCCTTGCAAGCCCATTTTAATCCTAACGTTTTTGTGTGTTCATTTTTACTCAAATTTACTAAATTGTCGTTATTTTCACCTACGATATCATTAAGTATGTGTGGAATGTTTGAATGCCATTTGCGTAAATGAAAATGAGCTCCCTTTAATTCTTGGATTACTCCCTTGCATATTTGGATTAAATCTGTTTCGTTAGAGTGACCTGTGACTAAATCATCAGCATAGAAATCGTGTAGGATTGTTTCACCAACACGTTTGTGTACGCAGTCACGGCCCAGTTGTATTAAACATCGAAATGCTAAAAATGGTGATGCAGACATTCCATACGTGATCGTGTTCAATTTATACTGTTTGATTTCTTGTGAAGGATCAGGTCGCCATAGAATCTGCTGCAAGCTGCGTTGACCTTCGGTAATTAATATTTGACGATACATTTTTTCGATGTCGGCAGTTGCAACAAACTTATGCTGGCGAAATCTGATCAATATGGTGACTAAGTCATCTTGTATCGTAGGACCTGTGTGTTGTATGTCATTTAGTGACTTGCCAGTACTAGTGACTAGGCTTGCGTCGAAGACGGTTCTCAAACGCGTGCTCAAACTGTCTTCCCGCAACACCCCATGATGTGGTAAAAAGTATGAAACTTCAGTGTCTTTAGGATTTGTGTTTTCGGTCATGTGACCTAGCAACTCGTATTCGTTCATGAATGATATGTAATTATGTTTAAATGTAGGATTGCGTTTGAATTTGCGTTCTAATGCTTGAAACCTCATTAGAGCTTGGTTATGAGAGTCTCCTAGACAACTAGGAGATTCCTTTAGTGGTATGGTTACCATGAATCTGCCGTCTGGCTGACGGACAGTTGATTTTGTAAAAAATGCTTCGCACTCACTCTCACCTATTGAGGAGGATTGTTGAGTGGTGCCTATCGTCTCCAATTTGAAAAACTGATCTAGCTTTGCTTCGAGCTCAGTGTCATGTATGAAATTGCAATGGACTGTATTTTGTGCATGTGTTGAGTTTCCTACATAGCCAGAAACTATCCAACCAAGCATTGTTTCAGCCAGGATTGGTTTGTTTTTACCTAACGGTATTCGTTTATTAGATAAAACCTGCCAAAACAGGTCAGCGCCGAGCAACATCTGGACCTCAGACGGAGAATTGAATTGTGGATCCGCGAGGTGGATGTGTGGCGGTATTTTGAAATGATCAGTGTTGATCTTAGTGGTAGGTATTAACTGTGTTATACGTGGGACAACAAAACAGTTAATTTGTGCGGTGTAACCGCTATTTGAGAGTGAGGAGATATTTACATCACATTTCTTTAATATATTTGAACTTTGATTATTTAACCCTTGAACGGCTATTGATGTGTGTGTGTATGGAATGTTTAATTGTTTTTGTAAATCTTCTACAATGAAACTGCTTGTGCTACCGTTGTCTAGTAATGCTCTAATTTTGTGTAGTTGACCAAATTTATCTTTGATATGAATTTGGACAGTGGAAAGTAATACCTGCCCTGTATGCATAGTTGAAAGAGTAATGTTTTGGTTATTTGAATGATTTGTTTGTTGTAAGTTTGATCTGGTCGGGGTTTGTTCTTGCAAAGCAGGTAGTACTACGCAGTCTGTTTGTGACTGCGTTTTGGGTTGAGTTATTTGTTTGTTTTCTAAATGTAACATTGTATTGTGTCTGCGAGAACATAATTTGCATGCCCCATATGTGCATCGTTTTTCGTCGTGACCACTACGTAAGCAATTAATGCATAAATTTAATTGTTTGACCCTTTCTATTCGCTTCTCGATTGGTAACAGTTTGAATCTCATACAATAATAGATTGAATGCGACATTTTGCAGATAGGGCATGGAAACTGTGTTTTTGTTTGTTGATGTTTGATTGGCTATAAATGATCTTGGTCTTACGTGAGTAATGTCACTGTGCCTGCGCTGTTGTTTGTGTTTTTCTTCCATTGTCTCCAGCAAGTCAGCCCGATTTTTCAAAAAGCTATTGAAATCTTTGAGAGTTGGCATTTCCGTGATTGTGTTTCGTGATGTCTCCCAATCACGGATTGTGGCCGGGTCTAACTTGTTGGAAACAATGTGTATAATGAGTATGTCCCAATGCTCTGTAGGAA
Organism: Marasmia exigua; assembly: GCA_019059595.1. Taxonomy (NCBI): domain Eukaryota; kingdom Metazoa; phylum Arthropoda; class Insecta; order Lepidoptera; family Crambidae; genus Marasmia; species Marasmia exigua. The sequence continues at coordinate 11,344,180 of CM032482.1, read as the reverse complement.
CGCTTAGTGATTTTAATGCTCGCAAATTTTTAGTAACTACGTCTATGGTATTACGCAAGGCCCTTGCGGATTCCTTGGTAATGGGATCAATACTAAATAATGTTTGAACATGGTTGTTAATTAAAATACGATTGTTGTTAAATCTGTTACATAAAAGATCCCATGCAATAATATAATTATCTGAAGAAAAATCTAATGATTGTATGATTAGGGCTGCACTGTCTCGCAAAGAGGCACGTAAGTAGTGAAATTTTTGTATGTTTGGTATGGAGGAGTTTTCGTGAATAAGTGATATGTATGTGTCGCGGTATTCTAGCCAGTCCTGATAACGGCCAGTGAAAAGTGGTAAATTGATTGTGGGTAATTTAATGTTTGGTGTAGGACTTGCCACATTCGAGCCTGTCACAGACTCGAGATCATTGCTCCCAGAAGCATGGCCGCCGCCCGCTGCATGCCTGCTCAGCAGGTCCTGCGCCGCCGCAATTGCGCTGAAGTAGCTACTTTCGAAGTTCTGGCGTTCGGCAAAGTCGTCATCTGGAATTGCATTAGTGTTTTCTATTTGAGTTTGATTTACATCAAAATCATCGTATAAAACTTGAATTTTGGCAAGGCGTGTATTTAATTCATGAATTTGTAAACTAGATAATTCTTTGCAAGGTAGAAGTGGATCAAGGTACGTTTTGAAAATAGTTAATTTAGATTTGTGAGATCCTCTGACCCTTATCAGGGATTTAAGGTCTTCAGCCATTATAAAAGATGAATGAAAGAGAGAGACGAAGCGAAGGGAGATTAGAAATGAATTAAGTTCAAATTGACCAGCTAATAATAGTGAAAAAATGAATAAATATTAATTTAGTGATCGTGAAATTAATAAAAAGGTTTATGGAACGATACTTAAAATGAGAAATGAAGTGAAATGAAGCAGAAAGAAGCTATAAGAAGCGTGCACGCCTGCGCCACGTGCGCATGCGCTGCCTATTTGACCTTGCCCGCGCACGAGGTCATGCGCGCCCTGGCCGATCCACGCGCTCGCCGCGCACGGGATAGGTATTTACTGGAATGTGAAAGAAACTGCCCTGGATTATTCTTGTAAATAAAAATGCATCTATTGGAAAGTTGGTTGAAATTTGCTAGTTAAATCTAGAACCTCTGAATTTAAATTGAAGTCTCTGGAATATTAACTTGAATACGAGATAAGAAAGAATAGGTTATTTGATACCAAAATGTGACATGAAAGATACTTAGGCAAGTAAGAAAATCAATTTACGATAGGGTTTGAAAATTTGGTAAAAAATGGTTTTTAGTGAAAATAAAAACTGATTCGAAAATGGAATGAAAAATGGAATACTGGAATAGAAAATAAGAACTGCGCTTTGATTGGAACGAACTCACGAATATGTCCTGCTGGCCCCCCTTTCAGGGTTTTGATGGTCTGGTCTTCCGCGACTGGATTTGGCGGTCGTGTCCGCCTTTGGTTCCTTGACTGGATTATTATGGTTGACCTCTGCGCCCGCGCCCACGACCTTACCGCGTGGTCCCCACGTTGCGACCTCACCGATGCGTCCTTGGTTCGCCTCGCTGTTTTGCGCTCCCAAAGCGCATCCGGCTCGAATTCTTGGTAAGGTTCGAGCTGGGGATGCGTAAATGACGTAGACGAGACGTTTTTTGGTTTTAAGAGATCTATTTTTAGAAAAGTTTACAATAGAAAATATCACTTTGTTTGTTATTAGTAACGTGTGGCTCCTCCGGGGTCCGCCGACCGAATGTGTGCAGACAGGCGCGCGCCGCAGGCACCGTAGGCTCCTTAAACCGGTCGCGCGTCGTATATCCATCCGTAGCTATATGTATGTAGGTGCTGTGCGTTAACACATACATTCACTAAGAGAATTTTCATCACACAAGTAGTAGGCGCCTGAAATAATAGAAAAAATGCCTTCAAATCGTAGCATTGCTGGATAGAATGACATGTTTTCCCGTAAATGTTACATTTGTTACTAGTGGATAACTTACCTTCGCGATCCTTAGTAAATGGAATCAAACCAACTGAATCATGGTTTCATATTCAGAATTAAATGCGAAACCTGTAGTTTTTCTCATTTTTTCCCTCAGCTATTGATAGATAAATAGCTAATGTATATATATTGATTTGAAAAATCCATATGTGTCGCCCATGAACATTCGCGAAGGCAGAGAGATCGCTAATGTGTTGCCGGCCTTTTTATAAAAGAGTTCGCTCTTCTCTTGAAGGTCCCTAAGACCACACACTCCTAGGTCCGTGCCTTTTTTTGCTAGTTGCATAGTTTGTTTGCTGATTTCAAATTATATAATGTTGCTCCGCGCACAAACATTTTTTTATAAGATAGGGGACAGATAAGCAGACGGATCAAATTAAACAATATACCGCCACTAAGTCAAAGCTGCGTGTTTCACTGTGTGAGTAAGGGTACCGGAGGCCCAATGGACAACATTTCATATTTTTAACATGTCCATATTGTTTTTTTATATGAAAGTAGACATAAAATGAACACATCCATATTTTTTCTTTTTTCAAAATTTGTCCATTTTCATGCATAAAATAATTATTGAAAATTCTTTTATTCTAAATAGACGTAAGCGCCAAATGACGTCATCGGACGGCTGAATACAGCGATATTCCTTTGCTTATCATTGTTTTAATAAAAAAAAGGTACTACTGTCAAAGGTAAATAATACTAGTGTCAACATTGTCAACGTCATTCATACATTCAACGTTGACAAGTTGTCTTTTTTTTTTTTTGACAGTTACATGTCATGAGTTTGGCATTACGTAAATTTAAAACTCTAATGTGCTAAGCAAAGGAATATTTTACATTCTGCCGTCCGATGACGTCATCTTACGTTTTTTAGTTTTTAATTTTTTTCTCAATAAATAAGCAATATAAAAAATGAATAAATATATATTCGAGCAGCGGAAAAGTAAACAAAGAATTGGTATTTTTTGTTTCAGAGCTTAGCAATTTTGAAATGTTGTCCATTCGGGGGAAAGTAGCGTTTAAAGGTTGCCTGCGCATTTGTGACTCCACTGGTATCGGTGGTGTCCATTGGCGGCGGCAATCGCTTACCACCAGGTGATCCGTCTGCTAGTCTGCCACCTAAAACATAAAAAAACTACCATCGTTAGCACAGCTCTATTCGAGCATAAATATTTATTTTGAATTTCACAGTATTATCAAAAACAGTTTTGTTTATAATAATAATAATAATAATTCTCACAACAGCTCATAGGTTGACCTGATTCCGTACTCAGTAGCTTAAGCACTTGTGTTACAGATATCAGACAACAGAGGAACACAAATATATACTTAAATACATATATTACACCCAGACACTGAACAAACACAAGTGTTCATCGCACGAATGTTTGTCCAGGGTGGGGATCGAACCCACGACCTTTGGCGTAAGAGGCAGGGTCACTACCAATTGCGCCATCCGGTCAGTCAAAGTCAAAGTCTGTTAAGAAAAGTTACTGCCAAAATCTCTCGCTTTGTTTCTGTTGAGAACACAATTTCTCCCAATTATTATAAGAGCCAAAATGCCGAAAGTTAAAATTTCCTTAAACATTTTCATCTATTTAGCGTTTGCCTTTGAGCCTCATCACATCAGAATAATGTTTCCCGCCGCTTAAGATGCTCATTTTAAACTGTTTATACTTTACACCTTAATTGTTCCACGTTGATGTGAAAATAATTAGCTTATTCTAGTTTTTGATATGACAAAGTCACTATACTACTAATAATTGAAGGAATATTTTAATTTTAATGAAATTCCCCGAAACTGACATACTTTGCGCGTGAAAAATCACTTTCTTTTTCACACTCACATTTTCCAACTTATACTTGACATTTTGATACAGGCTGTATCGGTAAACATCATTTTAACTATCACTTCTACCAACTATCAATTCTGAACAACTTTTGCTTCGACTTTAGTAGATACGTTGAAAAATTTGTCTACTCCCCATACAACACGTCTCCATCCATAAGACAGTCTCAATCATTGCCCATTTTTAAAGCCCGAGTCAAAACTCACTTTTTGCAACTTCAACACCCTCTTCTTCACTCTTCCTCATCCCATTAACTTTTTTACAATCGTCCTGTTATCGGCAGCCTGTAGTCGATGGTCCATCTTAGATCCATTTGATTATCATATTATTATTATTTTTGTCTTTTTCTGATATCAATCTCACAATATTATGTGTATGTATTTGAGTATAACTTATTTATTAGTTTATAATACTGTATTTTATTTATGTATTAGGGTTATAAGTTATATTTTAACAATTACAGTTTCTTTTTTTTTTCCTTATTGAATAATGCACCCCCTACCCCTTCTCTACTATCAAATGTCCTTTACCCGAAGGTTGTCTGGTAGAAATCGATTTCAGCGGCAAGACCACCGAAATTGTACACAAAATTTCTGTAATGCCTAGTACTTAAGTTGTGTATTTTACGCAAAAAAGTATATCTGTCTATCTATCTATCTAACACGAACCGTACGGTGCAAAAATTAAGGACATAAAATTGTTCTAGCTTAAGGTTTTACGGTAGTTTCCCTCTTTAGTCCATTTTTCAACCCTGTATAGTTTTGCGGTTTCTTTTATTTTTTTTTGGGACAGGTGGCAGACTGGGCAGACGGATTCACCTGATGGTAAGCGATTGCCGCCGCCTATGGACACTCGTGACACCAGTGGAGTCACAAGTGCCTTGCCAACTTTTAAGCCCCGCTTTCCCCCGGATTGGGTCTCCGGTACCCTCACTTGGTTGATTAAAAATATGTAAATATTACCGAAAAATACATTAACATAAAATTTCGAAGTAACGTTACATCGAACTAACATAAGTCTGAGCAACAAGGCGTTGCTGTAACATTTTCAATGTAATTAAACTTCTAACAAACAAACTGTCGCAGAAACAAGCCATCGCACTATGAAGGCTTCGATGAAATGTTGTCGATGTATCAATTTTCGAAGTAATATAATATAATTGACATCAAGAAATGGAACTCGTTGCTGGCGCATGTACGAGTATTTCCTCCTTCCTACAATATGGATTCCTTCAAACGAGGAGTGAAGAAGCATCTAGCGGGCCAGTATGGCGGTGCCTTGCGTGCGAAGGTGATGCCCTGACATCACTTCTATTGTAATCGCAACTTGAGCTCTTCTCTTGCTTACCATTAATCTGACGCGAGCCAATATGCTGAGCCTTCGTAAAAAAAGGGAACCCTGTAAAAATAACTCTTAAACATAGATTTTTTTTATTTTCCTAACCAGTGTGAACATAATTCCGCGATATCACGACTGATCCAATCTTCTATTATACTTTACATCGCTGGGAAGATATTACGAAGTGTGAAAACAACCACTCCAATATCTCAATCTACCCTCAAGGGAGTTGCTTATTTATGCAAATATTTTCCAACACCACGTTTTTCCGAGAAAATGTTAAGATGAATATGTAATATGTATCTTCCGAAACTAATAGGGTTTCATCTAAAGATATACAACTATTTCGTTGGATAAATAAATAAATCTGGTGTAGAAATAGCTCTAGGCAGTGGTATTTTGTTGTGTAAAAACACGTTTTTTTTTTATGATACAAAATGCTGGTTTTGTATTCACAGCTCCAGCACTAGTTGGCAGGAAAATATTTTTCCAGGTTGTCAGGAAAGAATATTTTTATTTTGCCTATAAACTGCCCTTTTCCACACGAATTTGCTTCCACATTTATAATGCGGACAGCTAAGGAATGGAACTCTCTGCCGAGGTCTCTTTTTCCTGACCACTATTATCTGAACATATTTAAGGCAAGAGTGAACAGGCATCTTCTAGACAAAGGCGTACCAGCCTAGACCTCAGCGTCGCTTTCCATCACGTGCGATTGAGGTCAAGCGTTAGTCTATTAGTTTAGAAAAAAATTCTTGGCAATTATTTTTAAATGACATGTTTACTATTTTTTAAATACCTAAATAAAAAAAAATGAATTCGTCAAACAATTTACACTGATTATCTAGATCATCTAGTAACTATGAGGGCTCATTTCCATTGTCCATGCCCAGCTTGTCCACCCCGGTTGGACAGCAACACAAATATTTAGAAAAATCTTGTTGTCCACGGCTGATTTATAACGAAATAGGGTGGACAGCGAGAATTTTTAACTTTGTTTCACTGTCCACCCGGGGTGGAGAGCCTAATACCTAGTTACAATAGGCTTACTATGAGTACTAGTTAGCTGACCATAAATGAGGGATTCTCCCAATTGTTACCTATTCTTAATTAAATGATACACTTATTCGTGAAAATTCACATACACGTTTCGATTCGTTTTTAAGTGCGATCTTTCCTTAAGTTCTTATTATACCTACTGTGCTATTAGTAAATAGTTAAAGTCAATAGTTTTTTATTAAGTTGACAGTAACAATTGTGGGAATGACCTGTATATATGTTTTTAATGGTTTACAATTTTGCTTTAACAAAATATTTAACATTTTGCAGCGGATACTTTTATGTTAATCCCTTTGTTTATTTATGTAAGCAAGCTTACTGTCGACCTACAAACAATATAATCCTATAATACAAATGTATTTCGATACAACCTTTAACCTTTTGGGGATACAGAGTGTTTGCACACTGAGTTTATTTTAGATTATGATCGTATAACATGCGCTTTCCATTACGACCCTTTGAGCGAGTAGCAGTCGTTATTGTAATAAACAGACTAACCAAGTCTTGGATTAATGTCAAGGCAGCTGTTTCCTCGTCATCCTACTATTGGTAATCTGCTTCCTCAGGGCTCTAAAGCGACTGTTTTGAATAGAATAGAATAGAAAATAATTTATTTCCTGACAAAAACATAGAAATATTTATATAAAAAAGTACTTATATATAACGGACGCAACCGGAAAGACAAGAGATGAGATACGCGAGTACCAGTATTTCAGCATGACATGTGTGTATGAATCAGTCAGTACAATCGGCTACAAGTTACTACGACTCAGCACTCAGTGCTACGAAAGACTACGAGTGCCTACGAGTAACTGTAAGCAATTGCTACGAAAAACTACGAAGCTGTTCATATAGTAGGTTAGTAAAATAGATAGTGAACATATTTTTGCCATAGTTTTGGTGTCTTCTCAGTAGAAAACTACATACCGAATCAGCGGGAAACATGTTGACATTAAAAAGTGAGCTGCTTTGCTCGGGTATCAAGTATGGACACACAACGGGCCATCAACCATCAATTTCTCAAAATATATTTGGGTTGGTAAAAAAACCCTTCCAACAGCAAATCACAGCACAGTTGAGAAAGAGACAAGCGCTCGTATCGTACGAGGTTTTACACGAATTTTGGCTCGACTTGTGCCCCATTCGCTTCCAGCTTGGCTCGTTGAACGTCCAAAGTTGAGACCAGAGCTGAGTAACTAGACTTGTGTTTAGCTCTATTAGCATAAAACCACTTAAGTTCAATGCAAATTACATACATACATCACATAACTTTTCATTATCATCATTTTAGCTTTTTGTCCCGTTTAGGTACGTCCCAAACCTTCACTTCAGAGCCTAGGGTCCGCTTTCCGGTTTGACCCCTCCACTTCACGCGGTCTTGTGCAGCAATAGTAGTCACACATGTAATTCTTTAGGACGTCACGCCTTTTTGGGTCTACACCTTTTGCCAGGACCCAGCGATGGTGCATGGCTAGACATTTGTTTCCTACGTAGCTGTCCGGTTTTCGCTGCTGTTTGGTTGTTACTATGTAGATATTCTTATCAATGTGACATTAGGCTGGCAGTAAGTAGTTTTATAATTACAATGTTCCCAGGAGCCTGTTCGGGCTGGCATGTAGATAGGTAACTTTGTTAAGGTGACGAGTAGAGCACACCAGCTACGCCAATCGATTTTAATTTTTAGCAACTAAACAGGATCTATTTTGAAAATTTCGGGGTCACAATCTCTCGGAAAAAACTTACACAATTTATTAAATAACCAAGCACAAATGTTGGGTCCGTTTTTGTACGCGAAAAATTGATTCACGCCAAAAGCGGCCATTTTTAGCGGTAATTCAAAATTCGAGTGCAAAAGCAGACCAAACAGTTAATTATAAGTATAAAATAAATAGTATAGGTGATTGCCGAGAGATTGTAACCCCAAAATTGTTTAAAATAGATCCGGTTCAGTAGGTAAAAATTAAAATTGATTGGCGTCGCTAGTGTGCCCTACCCGTCACCTTAAGGGATATCCAACACCGTTATATTAAATATGTTCTTTGTACATTAGTGTAATAAATCACTAAACTTCCGTATGGACTACTCCTAAATTACACTGTGAATTTAAAATTGGTGAGGTGATATCATCCTAAAGACAAAACAATAAAGGTAATTGAAGATAGAAGCATGAAACTTCTAAATTGAAAGAACGAGTGTTAGGGTGTTTAATTTTGTAACAGTTAGACGATACGACCTTATATTTGGCTTATGTAACTTACGTAACAAATCAACGTTCGGCACGTAACTCCCTAAGGGTTAACGCACAAAAGCCGACATTCTTCAGCAATACAAACTGACGCGAAGTAAAATGTAGGCCACTAGAGAAAGTGCTCATTAAACATTTACGACGATTGTTGGTTTTAGCAGGCGAATTCCCATTAGCTGGTCTTGCTTGTGTGGCTTGGGCGTACTATCAGCGGTGAACTGTTTACACTTTATTGCACACTAGAGTCCGCGCCTGTGTCCGTGAAAAACGCGCTGCAGTCGACATCAACATTCAAATTTGAGTTTTATGTTCGTAGACACATAGACAGGGGCTGGCTTGCAGAGCCTTGACCACCACAGACGTGTGGCAGTCAGTCTTCTACCGGATTCATTTCGGTGAGTGTGCGGAGGTTCTGCATAATTTGATCCCCCCTAGCCCATTCCACCACCGGACAACAAGGCGTGGCGAGGGGTTTCATCCATACGTTGTTGACTTACCCCTTATCCGCACGAAGCGATTTGCCTCCACGTTCATAATGCGGACAGCCAAGGAATGGAACTCCTTGCCAAGGTCTGTTTTTCCGGACCACTACAATCTGGACATCTTTAAGGCAAGAGTGAACAGGCATCTCCTAGGTAAACGCGTTACATCCTAGACCTCATTGTCACTTTCCATCAGGTGAGATTGTGGTCAAGCGTTAGCCTACAGTTCATAATAAAAAAAAAATAAAAAAAACACAAGGAATCTCTAATTTCCGTGTTTTGCCACGGGACTTACTTCGTGGCGCAGATTCTTAACTTGGGAGAGTCGGAGTGACACCACAGCCTCAAAGATAATCGATGTTAAACAGCGCTTGCCGTGTGGTCCCCGGCAGAGTGAAATAGGCCACCCTCACTCTTACCGAGGTGTCGTAAAAGGCGACTAAGGTAAAGCTGCTGGCATGATCATCAGCACCCAGAGAAGGGAAACTCTGCATTTATAACAAAACCCTCGCCAACCCGTCTGCCAAGCGTGGTGAGTATGGCAATTACCCCACATGTGATTGAGGGAGGCCCGTGCCCCAGCAGTGGGGACTTAAATGGGCTGATGATGATGATGATGATGATGAAACAGCGCTTGTGCTTTATTTGGCTGGCGACCCGACTGGGAAAGAAGTTCATAGTGTCGTAGCATCAGCGATTGCCGCCGCCCATGGACACCTCCAACAAGAGAAGTCACAAGTGCGCTGCCAACCTTCAAGCCCTCCTTTCCCCCGGATTAAGCCTCCATTACCCTCACTCACGCAGCTAAACACAGCACAGTGCTGCTTCACGCCGGTTTTCTGTGAGGCTGTGGTATCACTCCGTTCGAGCCAGCCCATTCATACGGTCAAGATTGCGGGTGCTCTGTTACCTTTCTCATAACAAAGCCCCTTTTTGTCAATATTATCTTAGCCTAAATAGGTACCTACCTGTACGTACAGTCGGGGAATCTGCCACTACTTGGGGAAGAGCATAAATAGCTTGCATTTCACATATTATTTTTGTTTGAATGGACGCCATTTTTGTTTCACGCGTGCAAGCGATTTTCGTTTGAAATTGGTTATGCGGCAGATGCCCAGCTCAACCCGCAGTGTAAAAATAACACTTGTGTCTCAGCCATAAGGTTAGTCCAAAGTCCAACAAGGGTAACTTCCGTGACGGCGAGTGTACATACTTATATATATGTGGTATAAATTATTACACCCGTAATAATTTATACCACACGCCACAAGTGAAGCCAGTCCCTACAACTCGAACATGAGAGTCCCCACGGACTTGTGGCCGACTACAAGCCGTATCGTCTGCACATGTTAATTTAATACCGCTGCCTCGACGACAAGGTACCCGGGAAATATTGAAAGTAGCTCAGACTACACAGTGTAGCGACGTGCTTCTTGACTGTACAAGAGATGTTGAAGCAGACATAATTTAAAACTAACTGTTTTTTTAAAACGCAAAACGGTACACCGTTGTGGTGGATGCCATAACTTCTCGGATGAGGGGTCTGGTTGGGGAAATTATATCGTAAATTCAGAATCAGAAAATTCTTTATTTGCATAGGCTTGTACACAGCACTTATAAATCGTCATACATTTTATCATAGTAATTTAAAACTATTTATAAGTATACATATATGAATAATTTACATGTTAGGATCTTTGAGTATATAGCTCAAAGGTTAGGATACATAAAAGTATGATACATAAAATATACTAAAAAAAATAATAAACATAATAAGTTATCATTCATTCGTTCATTCATTCATAATGTCATATGTCATTCCCCCACCGGCTCGGAAAGTTGTTTCTGGTCGAGAAGATCCGGCAAGAAACACGCCAGTTACTATTTTTAATCGCTAAACTTTCATACAATTTTTTATCATCCTCATATCAAGTCATGCAGTTTAATTGTAACTTAAAATAAAATAGCTTCCTACCCTGATCACTATATGTCCTTTTTAGGGTTCCATACCTCAAAAGGAAAAAACGAAACCATTTTGTTGTCCGTCTGTCTGTCTGTCTGTCAAGACCCTTTATCTCAAAAATGCGTGGACGTATCAAGCTGAAATTTCATTTACATGAAATACTCAGGTCTATTGTCAATTTAAGCTGTGAAAATATCAAACTTCTAAGCCAAGCCAATCAAAAGATACAGTCGATTATGTCAATATGTTCAACAAATTTTCGACACTCGCAAAGGAATCAAAAATTACAGGGTACTTCCCGTAAACTCAGAATCTTGAAATTTGGCATATATTGCAAATATATGCCAAATTTCAATTATATATATAATAAAAATATTTTAATAAAATGAAACTTACTACCTTGTTTCTCACGAACGACCAAATACCTAGGTCTACTGTCCCTTTAAGCTGTGAAAAAATCAAACTTCTAAGTTAAGGCGATCAAAAAATACAGCTGTTTATACCGACACCTTAGACGAATTTCCGTCACACGCTAGGGAATCAAAACCTACAGGGTTCCCGTGAACTCAGAATCTTGAAATCTGGCACGAAGCAACGTTAAATAGTACAGATAAAGGAAAAATTGCGAAAATGATAAATTTGAAGTCACATATATTATTTTTTCTGACATAAAATATTTTTTTAATAATTATAAACTTACTACTTACCCTTTTTCTAAATATCTAGTAAGTAATTTAATTTAATACGTCATCAATTGTAAATCGCTACGTTTGTACGGCGGAACCCTCGGTGCGCGAGTCAGACTCGCACTTGGCCGGTTTTTAAACGAGGTTAGAGAAGAGTTCTTCTATGACTGTAGGCAGCGGCATGAATGTGCCCTGGCCCTGATTGTTGATGTCTATGAGCCGCGGTTGCCGTTTACCATCAGATGGGCCGCAAACTCGTCTGCCTATTTTTAAGCAATAAAAATAACCGAAACCACCTGGTCTGCAATCCCGTTATATACAAGTAATGCTAGCGACCATGTGAGTCTAAAACATTATATGCTTGAACGCGTATCTACCGTGTAAACTTAGATTAAATCAAGTCAACATAGATACTTCTCGAAGGCATCTTTATTATTGTGACCAAATGTCCTGTTTTAAGCTACTTTCTATCCTTATATACTTTGCTAGTAATTAACAAGTTCTAATTTTATAACCGCTAATAAACAAATCTATTTATAACTCTATTAAGTCATCTAATGAGGTTTTATCCCCAGATTCACCTGACCTATATTTTTAAAGCTAAATGGAATATTTACTCTACGACAGTGTTGCCAGCCAAGTAGTAAAAAATAGTTGATATTTTTATAGCAATCTTTTACAATTCATTCTTAAGTAAATAACACATTTTAAATTTTCATCCGTGTTCACTGTTCGTATTCGTGTGATGTGGGTTCGAGCCCCGCCTGAACACGAGATGAAAATTTTGAGTGTTGTTGACTTAGTAAAAAATGTTTAGAAAATTAGATGTAGCACTGCTATACAGCGGCGTGGAGCAGCGCTGAGTAGGTGCCGAGGCCCGATTCTAGGGGAAAGGGATGAAATTGACAGCAGTCAGCACACTTGTGATTCAACTGTTGTTGTGAGGGTCCATGGGCGGTAGCAATCTCTTACGATCAGGTGATCCGTCCGCTCGTCTGCCTATATCATACAAAATAGTGTCTCATAAAAATTGTGTCATCTATTTAATGTGACCTATCTTATAAAAAATAGTGTGAACAGGGTAACGAGGATATCCATAATATATCTTATGTATTGGCGGAACATTAGAATGTCACAATTTTAAACGTCGTATACGTATTTAGAATTTCCGATAGATAACTGATATAACTGTTTCGAATTTTTCGTACATAGCTCGGGTTTGTGATCACCAATTCCGCATTTGGCAAGCGTGGTGATTAAGCCTAACCCCATCATAGTAGCGATGACTGGATTTCTATGATGGAGGCCTTTGCCCTGCAGTGGGACAGTTTATAGGCTGATACTTTTACTTAACTGATATAAACGTACCAGCATTTTTCCAAGAACATCAGCACTATTCACCTCATACTTATCCCACGCATCGAAAGGACCTAAAGGAGTAAAAATATCACGAAAAAAGTTACAAAAGCAACTTCCTGGCAACATTCCTTTAAGGTGGAAGCAGTAGTTATTAGATCCCGCCTGGGAGCTGATTAAATAAGCGATAGTATTTAACTAAGGATTTATTCCGACTTAGGATTGCAACTAGATGAGTGGAGAAAATCCTGTGATTTACTGTATAAATATATCTATGAACGGCCTAATAGTTGAGCACTTTGAAGCTATAATTTTTTTTACACACTATCTCATTAAACAACTTAAGTACTTGTTATATGGATAATGGATATATCAGACAACAGAGGAAACACAAATATAATACTTAAATATACATAACACCTAGGCTCTGAACTAACACAAGTGTTCGAATTTTAGTCCAGGGTGCGGATTTAATCTTTGGCTAATGAGTTAGGTCTACCCTTTTTATGATCTCGCAGTGGGAATCCCGCCGACTCAAGAGATGAGCCGACGTGCTTACCTTATGCATACCAGGCCACTTGGAGGCGGCCGGGTTATGTGTGGCTCTCCTTTGGCGGGGGCTTCTCCTAAAGAGAAGCAAAGATAAAAACATACCTACTAAGCCCCCCGCAGGTTCGCCCTCATCGCCCATATTGGAGAAAATCATGGCGATACAGCCGAAGCCTCCCTTCACGACATTCCCCTGTAGGTCCAAGCGATAGCAAGTAAGCTACACGACAATTTTTGCTGATTAAAGTTACATGTCTGTCATCATCATCATAATATTTACACTTTCTATCTAAGTATATAAATATTCCTTAACTGCCCTACACCTTTTTTATCCATCAAATGTCCTTTACCCAAAGGTTGCCTGGACGATATTGCTCATAGTGATAAGGCCGCCTTCGGTGTACATACCCTGTAATACCTAGTCTTAAGTTTTGATACTGTACTTTGAGTGCAATAAAAGTATATTAATTCATTTTATTTCGACTTATAATAAAAAAAAGGTAAATTAAAAGGTAATTTGATATCACTATAGGGCTCCTCTTTCGCTCAGCATTAAGGCGACGGGACAGACCTAACTAGCGACACCATTCGTTTTTAATTGTTAGCTACTAAACCGGATCTATTTGAAACATTTTCGGGGTTACAACCTCTCGGCAAACTGTGCATTTATATCAAAACCCTCGCCAACCCGTCTGCCAAGCGTGGTGAGTATGGCAATTGCCCCTCATGCGATTGAGGGAGGCCCGTGCCCCAACAGTGGGGACTTAAATGGGCTGACGATGACGATGATGAACCTCTCAGGAAACACTTATACTATTTATTAAATAACCATGCACAAATGTTGGGTCCATTTTTGTACGCGAAAAATTGATTACTGCCAAAAGTGGCCACTTTTAGCGTGAATCAATTTTTCGCGTACAAATGTTGGGTCCGCATTTGTGCATGGTTATTTCATAAATAGTATAAGAGTTTGCCGAGAGGTTGTACGCAGAAAATTGTTTGAAATAGATCCGGTTTAGTAGCTAAAAATTAAAATCGATTGGCGTCTCTATTGTGCCCTACCCGTCACTTTAACATCGGCCCTGTCCTAGTCCCATCCAGATCTCACCCACCGTTCCGTTTAATATGTTACCATCGGCCCATTTAATTATATTAATGGTCGTCCTCTTTTTCCTTTGCTTTGTGGCCACCAGCGTGTTCTATCTAGATAAAAACGAAATCCCAAGTGAAAGGGAGATGGAAAAAAGGGTTTTTGTAAGTTGCCGCGTTCATTGACTTAGGATGCCGCCCTGCTAATTCTATGGCCGCGCCTGATATCCGCGGATGATTCGCGGCTATCTGCGTTGAACTACAAAATGCATGGAACTCGAAAACATGCGCATCTGTGACAAAATTGGTACTATCTTAGCTTCAACGGCATTAGTTGTTTCGTTTGTTAAATTGACATTTTGACGTGGCCTACGTTAAAAATTAACCAGTTACAATAAAATTAACATTGACCTTAATACTATCTTAATACTACAACCATGGAACTAGAAAACGTGCGATTTTAACGGATGTACCATTTTCGGAAAAAACGTAACTGAGTGTGAAAGAGATATAACCGGCCCTGACGCTGCTTTAATGCATCTCTATACGAGTGCGGTTGAGAAAGAACGTCACCCAGCACGTCACCCCAGTACTAACGGCTTCGCGCGGTTTCTCAAGTATGGCTTACTATGAAAAGGCTTAGTCTGGTTAGGGTACACGTCTATGACCACAACATACATTAATACCAATGATTGTCGAGCGTCTGTCCCCATTAATACGTTTCAAACTTGTCGACCGCACCACAGTTAGTCACAGAACATTCAGTACTCTCAAAGCTTCAACATCTTTAAATATTGCATTCAGTTCTGTTTCAAATGCTATACCTGCTAATAAGGAATTAAAATTTTAACTGCCGTCAAGAGACCAATAATCTTAACCCGAGAACGTAAAATCGTAACATAATCGTTCGATTAAAATTAGACGGTTTAAATACTTCCAAGGCAATGGGAAGTTCTGACTTTAAGGAAGTATATCTACTTATTACTTTTCGTTTGAACTATGAAATTAAATTTTTATTTAATTTTGAGTACCTATATTTTAGGATATCTTTGCGAACGTCAAAGCTTATAAATTCTTAGTCTTTGTTCTTAGTGATATCTAGTCTAATTCATTTCCCTTAAAACGACTTAATTAATAATTCATATTATAATCCGGCTGTGGAATGAGCTGCCATCAGAGGTTTTCCCGGAGAAATAAGATAAGATAAGAGATAAGAAATCATTACAGCATGAGGTTCTTCAAAAAAGGAGTGTTAAGGTTTTTAAAGGGTCGGCAGCGCGTATGCAGGTCCTCTGGAGTTGCAAACATCCATAGGCTGCGGTAATTGCTTACCAACAGGCGAGCCGCTCGCTTATTTGCCACCGAAGTAGTATAAAAAAAACACTTCAAACTACTCGGCATTTTTATAATGGAAAAATTAATGAATAAAAATTTGGAACACCCAACGACTATACATAGATAATGGTGTGAGAAGCATAAGGAAATCCCTGAATAAATCAGCGGGGCTACTATTCCTTGGCCTGAAGAATACTATTCCTTGTCCTTTTGTGTGTCCCCGACCTTACAGACCTTAATTAGCACACCTGAAAACCACAGATTTGTGACTTTATTTCATCCTACTAAGCCCTGAATGATATGCTAAACTGTTGAACGTTTCAATTGAATCCATCTTTTTTCTAATAACCTCCCTGCACCTACACTTAAAAAAGTTTCTCAAATAAAGAGGTGATGCTCTGTGTATCTTTGAATTAAGGTCGAGTACACACGAGCTAAAATAGGGTAACGTAAGTGAGGCGTTCCTTAAAACAAATGAATGCTGACAAATGCACGCCTGCGCGCGAAAACGTCGCCCAACAAAATTTTACTTTTAGAATTAGAATAGACTACCGCCGTTTCTTTTTAAAATCCCTTGCATATTTGACACGGGTTTGCTTTCTCCTAGCGTTAATCCTTGTTTTTAATTCTAATTAGACGCTTTTAATATCTATACACAAGCAGGTCATTCAATTGCACGTGGTAAAGGCCGCCCAAGATTTTCTGCTGCCGAGCATAAGTTCATGATAGTTTAACTCGAAACAAAGTCATGTCTTCAAGTTTTGATTAAATTGAATTTAATAGAAGCTAGGTACCAACTTTCATTTGTTTTTGCACCCAAGATATTTTATGTGCCGCAAAGAATATCTATTTACACAGGTATTAGTAATAAACGTATTATATATTAACAGTGGGAGAGCCACGCTTCGGCATGAATGGGCCGGCTCGACCGGAGTAATACCACGTCCTCACAGAAAATCGGCGTGAAGCAGTGAGGGTACTGGAGGCCCAATCCAGAGGAAGGGGGGTTAAAAGGTAAGCAGCGCACTTGTGACACCACTGGTGTTGCAGGTGTCCATGGGCGGCGATAATCGCTCGTCTGCTACCTATATCATAAAAAAAAACTGAACTGAAACTACCTGTTCAACTTTAAGAAAAGAACGTACTCCTTTTTGTAAAGGAGTCTTGTGACTTCTTTGACGTTGCAGGTGTCAATCGTCATCGTCAGCCCATTTAAGTCCCCACTGCTGGGGCACGGGCCTCCCTCAATCACATGAGGTGTAATTGCCATACTCACCACGCTTTGCAGACGGGTTGGCGAGGGTTTTGATATAAATGCAGAGTTTTCCTTCTCTGGGTGCTAATGATCATGCCAGCAGCTTTACCTTAGTCGCCTTTTACGACACCTCGGTAAGAGTGAGGGTGGCCTATTCTACTCTGCCGGGACCACACGGCTTACTCTGCCGGGGACCACACGGCAGGTGTCAATGGGCGGCTGTAATCACTTACCATCAGGTGATACGTCTGCTAATCAATTCCCTATATCATAAGAAAAATCTGGGTCCCTTTTAACCGAATCAAACTTTGCACTACCTAGATAGACAGCTCCAAACTAACTGTACCTACTGTTTCATTTTAAGAAGTTTAAGTTAAATAACTTGCAATAGTTAACAATTCGGTAGATGCTGAAGTTTGCGCTCAAAGACATGAATCTGTTAAGAACAGATTTAGTTCAAAGCTTAAAGAGTTCATGAATTCAGGATTGAAGCGACATGCGTCTGACCTTCACTAATCCTATAACACGTGAATCAGACCAACTGAATCATGGTTCACACAGTTTCAGAAACTATACGAAACGTGCAGGTTTCCTCACGAGGTTTTCCCTCACCGCCGAGGTAATGATAGAGAACAATGGTAGCTCAATGAATAAAAACGCGCCTTCCATATGACCATATGGGCATGACCGTCGGTCGTAGTTTGAATACGTGAATGCACTCCTGGATTTTTCAAATCTATCTCCACTATAATCATTATTGTTTCGTATTAAGCGCCCTCTGGGTTGTGGTTTTGCTTCCTGCGCTAGCTCCGCGTCGTGTTTTTACTCTGCGCCCGAGCGCTCGACCCGAGTACAGTGGCGGACAGGTCAAGCTATACAAAACTGTCAAATTTCCTCAAACGATTTCGAACTCAATGTGTAACAATATAAGGTTTATAATCGAATGAAGAAATTTGACAGTTTCATATAGCTTGATGTGCCCGCCACTGTACATCGCTACTGTAATGACGAAGAGGCTCGTTTTTCGTTTTGTTTTTATCACGCGTCTATGCCGGCCATAGCAATTGGAAAATATCTTGTTTAGTAAAATATAGTGTTTTGAGGTCCTATTGTTTAGCATACAGGCAATGCATTAGTGATTATAAATGAGTGATTCACAACGGTTTTCGGGAGACACCGTACAGTTGAGGTTAGGTATATGAACTGGACTCATTAACGTCTTTGCGATTTCGTTGATTACGTAATAGTGATAGGTGAATAGTGAAATCGTTGCTGGAAATCCGTGCCACTACAGCAGATCGGACATGTAGGATGTATGGAGAATGGCCGGGGCTTAGCAGGACTTGCACAAGGTTAAGGGGCTTTGTCTAAGGGTATCCATTTATTCTTTTAATATCATATTCGGACTGGAGGTAAGCTAAATCTTCATGTTACACGTCTACATATATAAATAAAGTACAAGTCTTCCACTACGCGTACTTAATAATAATTTGTGAAACATGTGGGTGACAAAGGTTGAGAGTCCCAAACAATCATCATCTAAGCGTTTTGTCCCGGTTGTGTCCCAAGCGGTCCCCAGGGTAATTTCATAGGAAAAATAGTGCAGCGGTTTACGTTAGATGGAGCTTGTAAAAAGTAGATGTAGCTTTAAAAAGCAATCAAACAGATGGTACGGTGTTGTTTCGGTAAATGTCACTATGCATTTATGCATCGCGCAAGTAAAGCGTGTTTCCGAAACAATGACCTCAAGCCGCCTGTCCACATTAACAATTTTTGAAAAGTATGGAAAATTAAATCAGAAATCTAGAAGAGCTACATTCAGTAGCGGAGTCAATACCTTCTAGATGACTTTGGTATATAGCAAATAAAATTATTTATGATATTTTATTTAATTGTCTGATTCTCGTAGGTGCAGGTGGCCGTACTACATAGCCGTTGAGTATTGGTCGTTTTCCTCTAGATGGCGCTAGCACTGGCTAGCAGACTTATGCCTCTATCTCAGTATATATAGGCGACTCTATGGAGCATCGGGTATTTTCATCTTGTAAACGTGTCACCACCACCACGTGTCATCCTTTACGATGTCAAGCCATACCTTTTTAGGTCTACCCATTAATTTATGTCTACTAAATTTAACCATAATGTTTTATTTAAAGTTCTTTGTTTTATGATCACTTAACTGAAATAAATTGTGGCCGCAGAATTTGCCGCGTAATTTAATTTGACTCCGTAATTATTGCGGTTAGACGATATAGCTCTAGGTACCTCATTAAAAACGCCCGTGGGCAAGAATATTTTAGCTTTAAGCTCGCCTCTAAATGGACTAACATTACATGTTTTATATCTACACTAGCGAAGGCGTTGGAAAACGAAACTACATCCACTATAAAATCATATCAGTCCGTCGCTCCATTAGCAATAAATTACGAACAAATAGACAGACCGACACACACATTGACATATATATAAAATGTATGGATATTCGCAAACGAGAAACGTTTTGTCATAACAGCTCTTGACTCATATGGGTTACAAATTAGTGTGCGAATATTCATTTCGGCTATGGCGGCCATTCTTACTGATCAGCTACGTAAGGAAAACGGTACTTATGATAAGTAAAGAAATATTATAATTGGCGAAAGCACAAATGTGTTGGTTTATTTATTTCCTATTTATTAATTTACTATAACTCCTCGCAATAGTCGCGAGGGCACAGACATCACTGCCATTTCTCAAGTGTTAATTGACTGTTGATAACATTAGTAACGCAATAGTAGTAACAGCCTGTACATATACTCTCCCACTGTAGGGCAAAGGCCTCCATAATAGAAATCAAGTTATCGCTACTATGATGGGATTAGGCTTAATCACTACGCTTGCTTAATGCGGATTGGTGATCACAAACCCGAGCAATGTTCGCAAAATTCGACACAATATACTTTTTGCTCGACCCGGGAATCGAACCCAGGACCCCAAGATCACGGCCCGGTACTTAAACCACTAGACCAACAGGGCGTTTGTCAGTCACGCAATATTATGATAAAAAAATTAGGTACTTGATGGAAGATTGCGATTCCATCACATTTTTTTTCATTGAGCACTGTCACTGTGAGTGTAATCGCAGCTTTAGTAAAAGTGCTAAGGCGCGAATAATAAATCCTAATAGAGACGAAAGGCTAGAAGAAAACGGGTCGGAAGGGAGAAGGGCTGTTAATCGCGCGCGAGGGAGATCCTTAGTCCAGTGAGTAATGGAGGCGAAATCATATCAAATGGAACCTTCGTGGAAGGTCTTCCTTCGAAATTATCTTACTTTTATATTAATATAGTTAAATTCTATTTCCGCGATGTATTCGACATCCCACGGCATCTTCACGGCATGTACCTACCTATTGGTTGTGTTTGGAAATAATGATAAAATTAAGTCCTCAAACGAAGTGACGGTGGTGTGCCGGGCCACTGAAAATAAACCTCTTTTGAACCTTTGAAAATTTCCGTTTTGTATGGAAATTTCTTGAGAAGTTTTGATACCCATACTAACATTAACAATTTAGAAAGTGTCACCATTTTTAGTTTAAAATGAGGTGTATTTTAAACTAAAAATGGCCTCTTTTTCAATACAGTATTTAATGGTAACCTGTCTTACTTTCGAAACTATAATATTCGAATTTCAAAACTTCGAAAACAGTATATCGAAGTTTTTAGAAACGAAAATATATTTTTTGACATCAAGTAAAATTATATGCAATCAATTTATTTTACATTTGTTTAATTTTACAGAAAACTAAAATTAATAATAATTTTCAATTTACATTACTTACAATATGTCTTTATTCTAAAAATATTAAATATCGAAATAACCTTTCCCCTATTATTGCAAACGAACTTATTTATTTATAAACATTATTAATTGAATTAAAAAACTAGTGTAAAAAAGGGCTTAAGGCATTGGTTTATTTAATGCTGTATTTTGCGCTACAAAATGTATTGATATACATGCCGGCGATGCTGGCCAATAAGCCGAGGCTTTTGTTAATGATTCTCATTTGCGACGGTAAGCTCGCGTGGGACCGCCGAAGCCTTGCAGCGCCGGAGCTGTAACAGAAACAATGCATGCTGCATGCCTGCTTGAATGCTGCGTGCACGCACAATAAGTAATTGTTATATATATTTTATTTGTCTTTTAATAACAAAGAAAACGATTTTCTAATTCTTCTAAAATATGTTAATCTATCAAAGGTTGAGTGATATTTAAAAACGTTATTTCCTATGTATTATACGTATTTATTTACTAAAGAAAAGTATTATATGTATTTATTTGTAATCCCACTGTTGATTCTGATATCCGTAACACAGGTGCTTGAGCTACCTATCTCGGAGTCAGATCAATGGAAGTGAGTGAAATAATTATAAAAATAAAACATAAATATTTACTGTTTAGTAGTAGTACATTCTAAATGTTTGTTTGGTATGTTGTGGTGACAAAAAGTTTAGTTAATAGTTAACCGGTACAATACTTAGGTAAGTAATGTTATTTAAAAACGTTATTGATTTAAAATATATATTATTTGAAAATCGGAATATCAGCTAAACCTATGTCAATCGTTTTTTCGGTGAAATGAAAAAGTGGCAAAGCGTTTACGCTATAATGAAATTCGTACTAAAAACATTCGAATTTAAGATAGGTAATCGTATTTAATATGTACCACGGCGTTACCTCGAGTTACCTTTGTTGGACAATGGGCCGTCCTTATAGACACGAGTGCAATTTTTGGTAGAATACGCACTTAAATTTGAAAATTCCAGTGGTGCATGCTCGGATTGGGACCACGACCGCCGCACGGCGCGTTTTTATCCACTGTCGCTCATGAAAAAAAATGCAGCCAAAATATGAAAACAAGAAATTGCAAAAACAATAACAACACCTCATACAGGTTTCACTTACAGAACTTTACAGAACTTACAGAAAAAAAACACAAGGAATCTCTAATTTCCGTGTTTTGCCACGGGACTTACTTCGTGGCGCAGATTCTTAACTTGGGAGAGTCGGAGTGACACCACAGCCTCAAAGATAATCGATGTTAAACAGCGCTTGCCGTGTGGTCCCCGGCAGAGTGAAATAGGCCACCCTCACTCTTACCGAGGTGTCGTAAAAGGCGACTAAGGTAAAGCTGCTGGCATGATCATCAGCACCCAGAGAAGGGAAACTCTGCATTTATAACAAAACCCTCGCCAACCCGTCTGCCAAGCGTGGTGAGTATGGCAATTACCCCACATGTGATTGAGGGAGGCCCGTGCCCCAGCAGTGGGGACTTAAATGGGCTGATGATGATGATGATGATGATGAAACAGCGCTTGTGCTTTATTTGGCTGGCGAACCGACTGGGAAAGAAGTTCATAGTGTCGTAGCATCAGCGATTGCCGCCGCCCATGGACACCCGCTCCAACAAGAGAAGTCACAAGTGCGCTGCCAACCTTCAAGCCCTTCTTTTCCACGGATTAAGCCTTCATTACCCTCACTCACGCAGCTAAACACAGCACAGTGCTGCTTCACGCCGGTTTTTTTGTGAGGCTGTGGTATCACTCCGGTCGAGCCAGCCCATTCATACGGTCAAGATTGCGGGTGCTCTGTTACCTTTCTCATAACATAGCTTGCAATTTACATATTTTTTTGTTTGAATGGACGCCATTTTTGTTTCACGCGTGCAAGCGATTTTCGTTTGAAATTGGTTATGCGGCAGATGCCCAGCTCAACTCGCAGTGCAAAAATAACACTTTTGTCTCAGCCATAAGGTTAGTCCAAAGTCCAACAAGGGTAACTTTCGTGACGGCGAGTGTACATACCCGTAATAATTTATACCACACGCTACAAGTGAAGCTAGTCCCTACAACTCGAACATGAGAGTCCCCACGGACTTGTGGCCGACTACAAGCCGTATAGTCTGCACATGTTAATTTAATACCGCTGCCTCGACGACAAGGTACCCGGGAAATATTGAAGGTAGCTCAGACTACACAGCGTAGCGACGTGCTTCTTGCTGTACAAGAGATGTTGAAGAAGCAGACATAATTTAAAACTAACTGTTTTTTTAACTCAAAACGGGACACCGTTGTGGTGGATGTCATAACATCTGGGATGAGCAGTCTGGTTGGGGAAATTATATCGTAAATTCAGAATCAGAAAATTCTTTATTTGCATAGGCTTGTACACAGCACTTACAAGTCGTCATACATTTTATCTTAGTAATTTAAAACTATTTATAAGTATATATGAATAATTTACATGTTTGGATCTTTGAGTATATAGTATGATACATAAAATATACTAAAAAATTAATAAACATAATAAAGTTATCATTCATTCGTTCATTCATTCATAATATCATTCCCCCACCGGCTCGGAAAGTTATTTCTGGTCGAGAAGATCCGGCAAGAAACTCGCCAGTTACTATTTTTAATCGCTAAACTTTCATACAATGTTTTATTATCCTCATACCAAGTCATGCAGTTTAATTGTAACTTGTCCCGTCCGTGCCCCGCCATTGTTGATGTCCATGCCGCGGTTGCCGTTTACCATCAGATGGGCCGCAAACTCGTCTGCCTATTTTTAAGCAATAAAAATAACCGAAACCCCCTGGGCAGCAATCCCTTTATATACCAGTAGTGATAGCGACCATGTGAGTTTATATGTGAAATTATTTGCTAGAGCGTGTATCTACCGTGTAAACTTAGATTAATCAAGTATACAACGATACTTCTCGAAGGCATCTTTATTATTGTGACCAAATGTCCTGTTTTAAGCTACTTTCTATCCTTATATACTTTGCTAGTAATTAACAAGTTCTAATTTTATAACCGCTAATAAACAAAT